>JARUPY010000606.1:2560680-3841020 GCA_029817715.1 Melastoma dodecandrum
AGGGAAAAATTAAACTGCAAAATCATATTGCTGAAAAAATAATTAATTTTCCTGACAGACTTGAGGATAGAAAGCAGGTTCAAAGATTTTGTGGATGCGCTAACTATGCAAGAAAGTTTGTGAAAGATCTTTCCCGAGATTTAAGTAGGATTGCGAAGAAAACCTCTTCTAAAAATCCTTGGAAATGGGAAGATGAAGATACTCAATCCATTAGAAGGATTAAAGCAAAGGTAAAAAATTTACCACAACTTGCTCTACCTTCTGACAAGGCCGAGTTAGTCTTGGAAGTTGATGCTTCTGAAGTATTTTGGGGAGCAGTCCTCAAAATTAGAGGACGAAAACCAGAACCAGTGTGTAAATACTGGTCAGGAAGCTTCAAGGGGTACGAATTAAGATACCCAATACATGAAAAGGAGGTATTGGCCTTAAAAAACGGAATAAAGGCCTTTTACATCTTTTTGGCACCAAAAGAATTTTTAGTGCGCTCTGACTCGACCTATGTAAAAAGGTTTATGAGTCTGAACCTTAAGGAAGCTAGGCAAACTAGACTCTTAAGGTTGCAGGAATAATTAAGCTATTATAAATATGAGGTCGAATACATTAAGTCCGACCACAACATAATAGCTGACTCTCTCTCTAGAGAACTTGCAAACACCTCTCTTTCTAAAAACTCTGCGGATGGATCCTGCTGCAAAGAGAAAGATATGCTGGGGATGCAAGAATGAGGGACACTCCCGAAAGGTATGTCCTAACAAGGGAGAAAGTGAGCATAGTGATGCTGGTTCCGTTTCAGGAACGAAGGCGGCAGTGCTCTGCTGGCAGTGCAAGCAACTAGGACATTATTCTTACGAATGTCCCAAGAAGCTGAAAACTGCGGATTCCCAGAAGGGGAAGGCTGAACTTAAGGAGAAAGCAAAAGCTGACTCCGAGAGTAAGGCAAAACCAGATCTCCCGAAGGAGATGGCTAATCCCAAGGAGGCTGGGGCCAGATCTAAGGGAAAGGCGAAAGAATCCCAAAAGGGGATGGCTGGATCTAAAGGAAAGGTAATAACCAATCCTAAGGAGAAAGCGAGAGTTTCCCAGGAGGGGAAGACAGATCTGAAGGAGAAGGGTAACACCACCTCTGAAAGAGATGTGAAGAAAGATCTTCAAAAGAAGATGACAGATCCGAAGGAGGAAAGCTCCAGAAGAGAAGTGAAAATGGCAGATCTGAAAGACAAGGCAAAAGCCGAGTCTGAAGAGAAAGCCAGGAAGAAGAGGAAAGCCAAGAGGCTTGGGTCTTCTGGTCCCAAAGGGGACGATTCTGCAAAAGAAGGTCCTAAGAAGGATGGAAAGGTTGAAGAACCTTGGTGGTCTCCGTTGACCATGGAGCAGTTTAATTACTGCCGAAACCACTTAGCCAAAGAGCAGAAAATTTCCATTAATCAAGCTGTGAAATCCTATAAGGCTTTGTTACAAAGCAAGGAGGAACAGAAAGAGAACATGGAAACCCAGTATGCTGAAGAAGAGGCTAAGTTTAAGGCCATAATAGGCGAGCCAATTCAAGTGGTAAACCCTGAACCAAGGGAAGAACCAGAGGAAGCGGCTGCAATGGAGTGTGAGCAATACTTCGACTTCGGAAGCGCTTACGCAGCATTGGAAGGCAATCTTGAAAAGAAAGAAAGCCTTGAGGAAGCAATTCCTGTAAGAGACTCGGTCAAAAAGTCTGGTGAGACTTCTCACGGTGATAGAAGTCACGATGGCAAGAGCCATGTTGGGAAAACCCAAGAGGATCTGGGAGGATCCTGGTTTTTTGATGAAGACTCATTCAAGGACGAATCCCTAAGTTGGGATGCGGCTGTGGTCTGTGGAGGACTCATGGGTGGCATCAAACATGATGATAAGCGCCAGATTGAGTTTTTTGCAAGAAAGACTGTTGAATACATCAAAGATCTGGAGTATAAGCTATCGGTTATGGCTTCAGGTGAGGAGGAGCTGTCCCGAGTTGAGAAGGAAAGACAACAGATATTCTCCACAACAATGTCTATAATACCGGGGGAAGTCAGAGATCATGATGTCCCAAGGGTAACAGTAGACATGAGTGAGTCCTCGCTCGAGGAAAACACTGTACTTCAACCGTATCTACACTGGATATCGGGGAAGTGGCCGTCTCTGAGAATTCACTCAGATATGGTGGGAGTAGCAGCACCCTATGTGTATGCAGGGTTTGTAGACATACTGGAGATCGACAGATCAGAACCAGAATGTATGAAACCCCTACCTACGTTAGTAAGGTATGTACTCGGATGCCTAGGCTACGGACCAAAGTATGCCACGGCGTTGATTACTAGCACAATAATGGAGGAGGAAGACCATCCGCAGTATGGGAAGGTGATACTTCAAAATCTGCAAGTATGGGATATCCATCCATGTGAGAGTAGACGTCTGGTGGAACCTCAACGACAGGACCTCGATCAGAGAGGTCTATGGCGGAAATACTACAAGGACAAAACTGTCCGGAAGGCCATAAAGGTTGAGTTCCTTAAAGATGTGCTGGAGCATGTGCTAGCCCGCAAGGACGAATACTACGTGCTCTGTGATGGTATGGTCACCGTCACGATTCTTCGGTCAAATATGAGCTTCATTGATGAACAAGCAGGAGACCGAGGATGGCAGAGAATGCTCGACCTTCTAGATAGTTTCTGGAGGAGAGAGAACTCTGAGCTACACCTCCGAACCGACACCTTCGAGGTTTGGAGTAAGATTGCTGATTTTACAGACAAGACATTAAATCAGCAAATCGAGCATGATGAGAGAGCCCAACAAATTTTTAAGGCGGTCCAAGACCCACAGGGACTCTCAGAGAAAGAAGGAGTTGGCGAAACGTCAAGAGCCAACAACAATGAAGGAGTCTCCCAAGACAGCGCGCCAATGCAGACGGGAGAAGATAACTGTATAAAGTTAGACTAGGACATTTTTGTCGGTCATTAGGACCCCACTAACTTTTGCAACAGTTTAGATTCCTTTTACTTTTGAGCTGGCAAACAGTGCATAGGCACCAGTTCCTTGTGTATATATTCACAATCCCTCTACCTCATTTGAGGGGGGCGAATCAAATAGAGAAATTCTCTCTCAAAAACTCTGAGTAAGAAATCTCTGAATCGCTCTCCGAATACCTTAAGGAACCAAGAGTAAGGTGGTTAGAATTAATCAACATTGGTTGAGTCTAACGGAAGGTCAGATCGAAAGATCAAGAACCTTGCAGGGAGTATAGCCTTGGGCTGAAACCTTGGATGAGGAGTGTCTACATAAGACCCTCAGTGTAAGGGCATTGGAACGACACAGAAGAGCCTCTCCAGTTTGCGGATGCATTCGCTGAATTCTCTAGCTTGAGAATTGTGCTACTCTTGGATCTCTATTGCTGCGGAAGCTTGGTGAACCCTCTGAGCAACCCACTGAGTTAAGGTATGATAAACTTTCCGCTGTGTAGTTTATGATAATCTTCATGATCTAATAAGATTGTGAAGGTGGTGCAAAAGCACGACAGTTGCGAAAGCAAGAGTCTTATGACTGATTGTCCAAACCCCGAGCTCCTACATTTGGATCACGGTGTGGGCAAGGATTCTACTACTGGACTTCTCAACACGGTAGTAGATCGACTGGCAGGCCTCTCAGCGCAAATACAGCAGCTAATTGAGCTTATGGATAGCTACTCTAAGAAATTAGAAGAGCTGACTCTCTTGCAGAGTGAATTTGAGGAATATTTCCTTGAAGGAAAATCCAATCTTGGGTTTGCGGCAAGTTCGAGATACTCTAACGAGTATTCGAGGTTGGCAGAACGCCGACGACAGAGACAACTGAAAAAATCTTCTTAAGTCCGATTCCTATAAGGATTATTGGTATCAGAGCCGCTTAAGAAGAATTAATTTTTCTTAGTGTATGAGAAAAACTTAGGAACTGAAATAAAGAGGATAAACTTGAAACAAGTCGAAAGTACAGGCTACCTAGAGATACAATTTAAACTCCGGGATAGATCAGAAAAAACTAGTAAAGTTGAGGATATATTTGATAAATAAGCCGTTGAATTAATCCCAGCTTTGATCGCAGAACTTCGAATAGAACCCTTGGAAGTAACTTTGTAAAATATCTGCAATATTATCTTCAATTCTTACTACAATCATGTTAATAATCTCATCGAGCACCTTCTCGCGTACAAAGTGATGTTCAAGCTCAATGTGTTTTGTCCTTGCATGAAACACAAGATTTGACGTCGGCTTGATTGCACTCAAGTTGTATCTATGAATATGAACTGACTGATCAATTTTACTGTAAAGATCCTCAAAGAGTCTACGAAGCCAAATTCATTCCTGAGTAGCATGAGTCGATGCCTTGTACTCTGCCTCGGCTGTTGACAGTGATACCGAGCACTGCTTTTTGCTGTACCAAGAGATACTTATATTTCCACGGAGAAAAACAAAACCTGATGTAGACCTACGATCATCCACATCTCCAGCAAAGTCAGCATCAACATTGCAAGGAAAAATTGATTCCTTTCCTGTAAAGCAAACCCACATCAAGCGAAGTGTTAACATATTTTAGGATCTTCTTCGCTGCCTCTAGATGTGGCTTCCTGGGCTCCTGCATATATCGACTGACAACTCCAACTGCATAAGGTCCAGCCTTGATATAGTAAGATAAATCAGACTCCCCACAAGCTCACGATAAGAGCGTGGATCAGATAAAAGACTTTCTTCATCTTGACGAATCCTAGAGTTCGGGTCGAGAGGAGTGAATCGCTTCTTTCCTCCAGATATTTCAAACTTCTCTATCAACCTTTTCGCATAGTTGATATGTGACTCAAAGATTCCTTTCTCCAAGTTCTCAACCTATATACCAAGAAAATTTCCAAGCTCTCCAAGCTTCTTCATATCAAACCATAGAGAAAGTTCATCCTGAAGTCGAGAAACTTCCACATAATTGCTATCCGTCAAGATAATTTCATCCACCTACAAAAGAACAACCACCATCTAACCTTGATGTTTCTTGACGAAGAGACTCAAGTAGGATTCTGAAGCGACATACCCGCAAAAATGAGATATTTTGCAATCTTCCCGTACCACGCTCACGGGCTTGCTTCAACCATAGAGCGCCTTCTTGAGCTATACAAGCTCCTGACCATTTTACTTCTCGAATCTAGGCGGTTGATCCATATAGATTGGGCGATCGAGCTCTCTTTACAGAAAAGCATTCTTGACATCTACCTGCCATAATTTTCAACCAGAACAAGCTGCCAAAGCCAACACTGTGCGAACTAAAGTCATCTTTTCCACATGAATTAACGTCTCCTCATAGTCTTCTCTATACTTCTATGAGAAACCTCGAGCAACCAGCCTAGCCTTGTATCGATCAACACTTCCATCAGCCTTCCTATTGATTCAATACCAGAGGGCTTTGGGACAAGATCCAAAGTCTGATTCTTCTCGAGAGTGACCATCTTATCCTCCATCGCATCTATCCATTCCTTAGTTCCTTTCGCTTTATCATAAGAGGAGGGTTCTTCATCATCTACTGGAGCAAGAGAAAGTTGTTACAAAATTCTCATCTCGAAATTGGGAAGGTTTGACGATGTTCCTCTTTGAACGCCGATTTTCAATCTCCTCTATGAGAGAATCTTTCTGAGGCAAGACAGAGAGCTCTCCCCCAGACGATGACTAATTGTCTTCTCCTCAAGCGGATTTTCTCGAGATATGTCTGAACTTTCCCTCCCGCCATAATCTCCCCTTGAAAAAGATCCTTCTGGCGAAAGTGACATTAGCAAGGTTGCATGAACACTGTCTTCACCATCCTTGGAGTAATAGAGGTGATCTTATCAAAGACAACATCTAGAGACACCACTTACTTATGTGTCGACAGCACCATACACTGCCAACCCTTCCTTCTCTCATCGTAGCCGAAGAAAATACACTTCACAGTCTTAGCATCCAGCTTGCTTCTTCTCGAGTTAGGGACATGGACATAACAAATCGAGCCGAACATACGGAAATACTTCACGATCGGCTTGACTCTATACATCATCTCGAACGTCAACTGGAGATTGTTTGGGCTGAGATGGACTCGATTGATCACATGGGCAGCACACTTCATGCCTTCCGCCCAGAACTGTTTTGGCAAGCTCTTCATATGCAGCTAAGACTGACACGTCTCGGCAAGGTGTCAGATTTTCTTCTCTGCAGTTCCATTTTGCTGTTGAGTCTCCAGGCAAGACAATACCCTCTTCATGCCTTTCTTCTTGCAAAACAGATTAAACTCGTTCGAGCAAACCTCTCATCCGTTTTCCGTCCACAAAACTCGGATCTTCCTACCTTATTCTCCTTCCACAGTCTCCTTACACTCGAGAAACCCGAAAAACACCTTTGACTTATCCTTCACGAAATAGACTCACGTAGATTGCGAAAAGTCATCAACAAACAGCAGCATGTAATTGCATCCCAAGTATGAGGCAATTCGAGTTGGACCCATCAAGTCGCTATGAATTCGATCCAAGGGAGCTTTTACTTCTCGAGATTGAGTTGTCGAATGGAAGTCTATGAGCCTTTCCATACTTTCATCCTTCGCACACACCTCCTTCCTCGACCTTCAGACCTTTAGGCAGTCTGTCTGCAAGCTTCCTTCGAGACATAACACTTAACTTGGTCATATTGAGATGATCGATTGAGATGACCGAGCCACGCGTGCCACAGCGACGAAGTGTTGTTGCTGCTCATTTTCTCAATGTAGGAGTTTGATGCTGATAGAACGGTATCGTTTATCCGAGCACCAGTGTGAACGACATCCACCTTGATCTTCTTTACGTTTCGAAGAAACCTCACATCTTTCGGACCAAACAACACGAAGTTCCAAGCACCCACCGCATTCGCCACGAAGAACAAATTTTTATGTACCCTTGGAACATGGTAGACAATTTTTAAAGTGATCGACTCCCTATTGTTATTGCCAATTACGACTGATCCTTCCTTCTAGACTTTGTGAATCGAGTTATCCGTTGTGATGGTGCCGCCACCACTACAATGAGCTCTAGTCGGCGAGAAAACATAATCATCTCCGGTAAATTGATGACCACAACCCGAATCGATGATCTATCTCTGGTTGATCGCCTGAGGTGCCTTTCCAGCAGCTTTTTCACCTCTCGAGATCATCACGTCGACATGGAATCACTTACCCAGTCCTCCTCGAATTTACGGTCAGACTTTGACTAACCTATGAAGTTTCCATCCAACATAACTCGACAATTTTTTCTAAAGTGTCTAGGCTTGCCACACCTGAAACACTTAAAGGGGCTTCTTAGGAACATTTGAAGAATCTGGAGCCGTTTCCTCCTTCTTCGATTTTCCCTTTTTGCAGCTCGATTTCTTCACGAACAACGCACTGTTCGACTCCTCCTTTATACTCGTACCAGCCATTTCAATAGCCAAAGACTCTTGAGACGACAGGAGATTCTCGAGCTCCCTGAGCGAAGGTTGTTGTACTCACCCCTGATTCGAGGTGATAAATGGCGTATACTCTGGTCGAAGTCCTCGAATAATATACCTCTTCATTCGAGCCTTCGAAATTCACTCATCCGGGTTCAACAAAGAAATTTCTGAACACAAGTTCTTCACCTTAAGAAAGAACTCCAAGACAGTTCTGGTTTGCTACGCAGCTGCCAATTCGTTCTCGAGCATCTGTAGACGAGCCTCATTCTTCTTATTGAAAAGACGATCGAGCGTTTGCCAGATCTCACGAGCAGATCACAGCCAATGATGTGTTCAAACAGACCGTGGGAGATTGACCTCTTCAACACGAACTATGCTTTCGCGTTGAGTTGCATTCACTTCTTCGACGCCTCTGCATTTTTTGCAACGTCATCCGGAGCCGTAACACCGCTGTCCACGACGACGTCCCACAAACCTTCCCCGACCAGGTACGATTCCAAACAAGTCTTTCATATTCGGCAGTTTGACTGGTTCAACAACTCCAAACCAAGTCCGGCTACACGACCACCACCTTCCATATTTCCGAGTGTATTGACCATCCTCACGAACTTCACCTGAGCTCTAATACCATGTAGTGAAAACGACAGGATCCGAAAACACCATGTGGCCTAGGAACACTCAAGAAGGATTTTTACTTGGAAGAAACTTGCAACATATAAATCTGATATGATTCACTTAATGATAAAGAAACATTACAAAGGCTTAAATAAACTAGTCCTAATTAAATTCAACAACCACTAACAACAGCACTTAAAGTGCTTAGAAAAAATAAAATGCACTTAAGGTGCCCAGATAAAATAAAACAAACAGTAGAAGATAGAGAGTCTAGGGAGCTGGATAGTCTAGACTTAAATGTCTGCGTAGGTCTACAGACGAAACATTTAATTGTGTTTACGAGCAATGAGTCTACAAGCATCGCCTGGCTGAGTCTACGAACTCAAGGTCCACAAAGCAAAGTCTATAGACGATGGTCTACAGGCGAAGAGAGACACCTGGCTGAATCGACAGGCGAAGAGTCTACAAGCGAGACTCTAAAGGCGAGAGTTTACGAGTGAAGCGTCATTTTAAAATTCAATAGTGCGTCTCTTTATGTGGATGATCACTAATGGAAGACTTTGAACCCGAATGGGTCGAAAGGAAAAGTTTCAAAAGAACGATGTATTGAGGATCGTGGATGAAAGAATTTTTGCAAGTTTAACAGATTGCCTTATGTATCTATCACACCGTGACTCAGGCCGGACAAGGTGTTTCCTGTGTAAGTGTTTTGTCAAGATTTCTTAATTGTGAGGTGTATTTCATAAAATGAAGTTTGCAATTTGTACATGGATTATAGTCGGTCCTAATTTGGTAAGGAGCCCCACCCCTTCCCCCCCCCCCCCCCCTTCCCCCCCGCGATTCAATTTGCCTTGTGGATCGTGTCTTGAGTTGAGTTGACCCGGGAGAGACGACCAAGAGTCAGTCAGTCATAAAGCCAATTTGAGTCGGGTCAGGGGTGGTCGCGTGTCTGAAATTTGAATTTACATCATGTGACATATGACCAGGGAATTCGACACGAGTCATCGTCCATTGGAGGGGGGGGGGGGGGGACTCTGCACCTGGCCTCAAAATAATTGATACACCCCACGTGTTTGATTGCCTCCACTCTTTTGGCAGAAGTGGCATCATCATCATCTTCACCTCCACTAATGCATGGCATCACCCGTAATTAACCATAATTTCAGGGGCATATTCCAGTCATCCCTTTTCCTTCATAGTATAAATATACGTTCTACAACGCCGGCCATAAGACGCAGACCAAGCAAACTGATTTACTCCCCCGCTTTACTCTTGCTAACCATCGTCCTCTAGCTCCATCCCCCGCGAGAGCAAAGTATAAATGGCGGCGGGTTCTACCAAGGGCGTGAGGATCAACAGCCGTCCCATCCCAAGGCGAGGCCGGGTGAAGGTGGCAATCGTTGTCGGGCTCGCACATTCATTCGTCTCCATTTTCTCCTCTAGTCCGAGGTGCAGACGCTGATCATCGTCGAGGAGACCAAGCTGGAACAGAAGAAGTCGCGTCCCGTCTGGCGGCAAGTACAGGGCTCAACTTGTGAGTGACGACGAGGCAGGGGAAGGGAAGGGAAGGGACGTGCCGCGAGGGGTAGTGTTTTTTTGGTTGATACTAGTGATGTATGTTTGGAAGTATCCCTTGTCCATATGAACAGAAACCTCATCTTTTTTGTGTTTTTCATCCCTTACCCGGTCTCAATCATTATCACTCCATGCTTATCCACGATGGACTGAATTATTATCGGAGACTCTTGAGTAATCGCAACTCACGATCACGAGATATTAATTACTTGGTAATATATATGTCATAAGCCTACTATTATGATGTGACATGGCTAGTTAGTTAATCAGACCTAAATTCTAAGCAGCCCTAATTGTGAATACTTCTCCAAAGGCACAAAACCTACTCAACCACATCCCAAGAATTAGTTGAGAAAGGGAAAGGAGGAAAGTAGGATGGTACAAGGACTTGACACCGACCTCTCTCTTTCTTTTTTTTAATTATTATAAAAGTATATATAAGAAGGAATTGGAGAGTCTTAAGTTCTAGATAAAATACCTTTTACTTCATTTAAAAAGGGATCAAACTTGTCCTTATAGGCAATGGCCAAATTCATTTCACCTCGGGGGGGTTTCAATTCCCCACGTGATGCAACGCATGCACATTTAAATGGAACTCAATTATTTTTCTCTTTTGCTTGTCTTAGTACTCAGTCTGCTAAAGTGGACATATTTCATTCATTCATTGATCATCTCCACTTGAAATGAATGGCACACAGCCAGCCACAAGGAGCAACAAAGCATATAGAATAAGCCACAGCAAATCATGCTCCATACTCCATGTCGAATCAATTATTGCCGGCTTGCTGACGTATCCCAAGGCCAAGGCCAGCAAGGTCAAGGAATGGAAGTGCTCGGGAATTGAGGTGCGGGAAGTTTCCATGTCCACCCGCCCACGTGATGCACATTAGACTGTTTTTTTTTTTAAATAAAAAAATAAGTCACTTTAACCTTTTTTGCTCATCCTCATGGGAGTTGAGTCACCTCCTCCTACTCTTGAGTGCTCTTGCCAAAAGTGGGGGGGGGGGGGGCATCTCTATCGGCACCTCCACTGAATAGTGGCACCGCCACCTGTAATTTACTACAACTTCTAGGGGCATATTTCCAGTCATCACTTCTCTTCATATATAAATTATATGCGCTTAAACTCTAAACCTCAGCTGAGGAGACCAAGTGGAAGGATTTTCTATTGGACTCGGAATGGAAAATGTTATGTCTGGTTGGGCAGCTAGTGTTTGGATCAACTTTTGCGAGAGCTGAGGCGGCAGGGGTAGTGCTGTGCTGCGAGCGGCCGCGCGCGCCCCATTCTTCTTTGGGTGTAGCGATGGAATGTCCTTGTATTCGCTGGAAATGTCATCCCTTTCTTCTTTACCTCTGTCAAAGAAATTTACAAATCGCACTACTCGCACCGAGCCGTTAAATTTTGAAAACTTCATTTGATTCGAACGAGACTGATGTCCTCCTCCCCAACAATGCAATGAATATCCTCCTAGTAGTTTAGATCAAGATTACTATTGATCTCACTTTGAATCTCCTAAAACTAAAGCAAAGGAATACAAACGACGCTTTTCATTTTCAATCTAGCATATAGAATTTTGGTACTTATCAATTCAAAGTTTATAAGAACGAAGGTAATTTGTCAGAATCAGAGGAACATGAAATGGTCTGATTGCAAACTAACTGTCCGGGCATTCTGGGGGCCTTCCTCCTCCTATGGTTCCACAACACTTGCAGCCTCGTAGCTTTCTGTGAGAAACTTGAGCCCGTACAGGGTTGCCGATGAAGTTACGAGCAGCGAACCAAGGTTAAAGAAGAGCACACTTCGATGTTGTGTGACACCAGCAAAGTGACGAAAGAGGTGCGGCATAAAGGATAAAAAAGACGGGAATAATTAGCCAGGTTTGGGTAGACTTGTTGATGTATGCTGGTGGCCATTCCAATGTGGAAGCACACGGGAAAGTACCAAGAAAAGGAAAGGATTGTTCGTTTGGATGTTGATGGCTCACTTAAGGATGTCACTACTGATTCGCCAGAGAAATCATTTGGATGATTCATTAGATAAGAAATTCGGATGACCCGAGGATTCGGGTCTGTTTCCTCAAGGCCTATCCAGTCGGCGTCATGACTCGAACGTTGAACGTTGTGAAAGAAAATTGGGTTGGGCCCTCCCTTGATTTCCAAATGAGCATGCGTGATGTTTGTCAGTCGTCTCTAGTTCCTTGGAGGTGACGGGTGAAAGAGTAGCGTTAAGGCCTTATTTGGAAGCTTTTGGGTGGATTCGGGAGCGGCTCGTATTGCCATTATCCATCCAATGGCTCCATAAAAATATGTTTTGTTGTTTAACATATGTAAACTATACGGAATCGTCACCGATTTAATTTTGAAAACTGATTTAAGTTAAAAAAACAGAGTGAGTTTAGGGATTCCTATTTACTAACTCTTGCATTCTAAGCATGCAAAAAAGTGACGATTATTTAAAAAAGATTTGCTTTTGATTAACAGGCGTTGGACCCGATCCCAGAATTGGGCCGGACTCGTATTGATGTTTTACGGGCATTGGACTTGAATTATGTTTGCTTCATTAAAGATAAGCACACGACATAAATCTTAAAGCCTAAATCACGCGCTCAAACACATCCAATTATCGAGATCAGAGGGATGGGAAAGGGCGATGACTGCGGACCTGTACACTTAGGCCCACAACCTGTTGCAAGTGAGATTTGAATTCAGACTTCCCCTCAATTACCTTTGGGCTTGTTAGTGGGCTACTTTGAGGCTTCATTCACCGTGTTTTAGGCACAGAAATCTCACCCATGCGATTTGTTATACGCACCTTCAATTAACCTTTGAAAAATTAAAATTAAACTTCTCAAAATTGTATGTGTAGTATACATGCAAAATAAATGGAAGTGTGATCAGTATCGGTTAAATTCGGATTATGAAATTCAACCAAATTAAAAGGATAAGGCACGTCTTACTGTTCTAAATGATGGAATTAGCTTTTGATTCCTCAAAGATGTCCACGTTGTCCAACGTGTTTGCCACGCAAAAGAAAGTGGAAACAAATATTAGGAAGTCCGACTATTAATTCTTCATAAAACCAATCAAGTGAAAGACAAAAAAAAAAATAATATAAATCTCACAAGCCTGTAAAAAGAAAATTTCGAGCAAGTATATGCAATTATTCCAGATACTTTTATTTATTTGTGTTACGTCGGAAAAAGTTCTCGATTGATTCTTCGTGGAATCGACCGTTACTTGCGCTATCTACAAGAATATTTTATTTTGGTGCTGTTTAACAATAAAAATTCTGTGCCACATATCTCGATATCGTCTGTGGATCAACGATCCAGAACGCAGGCCCAAAGGATGTAAATCCAGTAAAGAGGTGATAACGGAAACACACTAGGCGAAGGCTTGCTAGGCAAAGCAGTCACCAAGCGACAAAGGTTACCAGGCGACAGGCGACAAGGGATAGCGGAAGCAACAAATGATAGTGGGTTTGGCGAACAAGGAAACTATACGGCAAAGGTCAATGGGTAATGCAATTGATCAACTTAGCTGTTAAGGAAGACTCCAGACGATCTCAAGATTCTGAAGGAGATTGTTGCCAAGATTGCTCATATGGAAAAGAGATATTCCAGGGAGACCGACAACAAATGAAATGTAATATATGTGCAATATTACTTTATCGTGTATACGTAGGTCTAGCTTAGTATAAAAACTTTTTTTTAGGTATTGTACAAACACACCTCTATACAGACGGACATATATTGTCAATTTATCTTTTCAAGCATTCCAACGTTCAAGCTTCCTTCCGAAGGCATCGTCGATGGTATCAGTAAGTGGTTCCGCTTAAGGGTGTTTGTCCGTAGTGCTAGAGATTTCCGATGTGTTTGGATTCAGCTTGTCCGCGGTCACTTCCGGAGCGAAAAGGTGCATTTGGTAAAGGTTGTCATTTGGTAAATATTAATTAAGGTTATAATATCTATAACCTGAACATCATCAACGACCTCATCTGACTTAATCTGAGACATCCCAGTGTTTATCTTGTGCTTCATTTGTCTCATCCCATTAATCATCTTCAAGCAATTTAACTAAACATTCCAAACTAGTGATTACCATTCTTGGTTTATGCTCTTGTGGAATGTACGGGCGCCCTCCGCCCTAGCACGCACGTGGCGGTTCGAGCGACCCGAGGATCTGGGCCCGCTCCCCCAAGGCCCAATTCGATCGGCGTCGCGACTCGAGCATCGGACGCTGCGGAAGGGAATTGGGTTGGGCCCTCCCTTGATTCCCAAATGGGCGTGAGGGGCGTTTCGTCCTCCTTGGAGGAGACAGGCGAAATGTTGCGTTAAGGCCTCATTTGAAAGCTTTTGGGAGGACTCAGGGAGCGGCTCGTGTCGCCGTTACCCATCCAAAATAGCTTCGTGAAAAAATGGATGATGCTTAACCTACGTAAACTATACGGGGTCGCCACCGATTCAAGTTTGAAAGCTAGTTTAAGTCGGAAAAACCAGAGTGAGTTCGATAATTCCTATTTACTAACTCTTACATTCTAACATGCGGAAAGGAAGTGGCGTTTACTCTAAAAAGTTTGCTTTTGTTTAACGGGTGTTGGATCCGATCCGGTATTTGAGCCGGACTCGTATCAATGTTGTACGGGCATTGGACCCGATTCGAGCTTTTGGTCCCGAACTTATGTTTGTTCGGTTAGAAAAAAGCACACGATATAAATCCTGAATCCTAAATCATGCGCGCAATCACAAGCAATTATCGAGATAAAAGGGGACGGAGAAGGGCGGTGACTGCGGGCCTATGCACTTGGGCCCGCAGCCCGTTACATGTGGATTTAAGAGATAACTCGGAGGGGCCCGCTGAAAGGATCGCAACTTTAATGAATTTTAAAAAAAATTATCCTTTCATTATCATTGGAAATTTGATATAAGTCTTACAACTTCAACTCAAAATCATTACTTTGTTTACAATAATCGAAACATGGGTGCATGAAAATTCCTGAGACCTGTAATGGACTAGAAAAATGTTAGAGAATAGCTTAAATGAGCCACAATGACAAGGAACGTCTTCTATTTGGCCCATACCAAGTATCGGGTACCATTTCGCATGACCGCACCATTTACACGGTTACGGACGCGCCCTTGGATGGCTGGACCTAATCAGCCCTATCTAAGCCTTCCTTGACCATCCTTTCCCTCATTCCGAGGGCGGAAATTCAACATTTCTACCTTCACACGAGTACGCATAAGGCAGCCCCTTATCGGGCACCAATCATAGATTACCTTCGCTCGTTTCAACCGAACTACGTCTAGTTCGATCTCATCTCCCAACCACCCCCGAGCATAACTTTCGTGCCTCAATTGGCACGAGGGACAAGCCCGTTTAGGCCCCCAAAGGACTCCATTTGAGTCCCCATATTTCCAGCCTCTCGGCCGATCAAATTTCGAGACATATATCTCGTGGTTCCGCTCAAGAAGCGCAATGAGGGAGTGTGACCTTTACAAGATCCGACCCTCCTTTTTCCCATCTTGGTTCCCTTATTTCCAGCCCCGAAGGACCGAATTCCGACTTCCAAGAGTCGACTTTACATTCATCCAACTGAACCTTCTATCGTTATGACGATTCCATCACCACCTTACTACTTCGGCCGAGTGGGTCCGGGGCGGCCTCCCCTTTCTTTTCCAAGGTCCGACCACCTTCCCATGACCCATTCGGACTCTCCATCACCTCATACTTATAGCAACAACATCCCAACAAGTAAGATGCAGACGAAGAAGAATCGGACAATAGGGTCACGAAGTATACCTTCCGTTGGCTCCCACACACAACCTAGCTAGCTCCCTCCTTCGATGGACGACTTCCGAGCTTGAAGGCTGCCCTCCCTTGGCCCTCAATCTTTCGCTGAAGCGGCGCCGAGCTCTCCTCATCTGGGAGTCCATGGTAGCGGCTCCCTTCCTCCTTTCTAATCTCGGACATGCTTCTCCGGCCACCTCCCTTCTTTCCCCCTTCTCCCCTTTGTTTTCGTGAGGATGAGAGTGTGTGCGTGTGTGTGGGAGTGTGTGGGGGTCCTATTGGCCTTTAGGGGGGAAGGGAAAATATTATTTTCCCAATTATTTATTAGACAACAAGTCCCATTACTCACGTTATGTCATTCAACTAATCAATTCCCCTTTTGAGTGATTTAAGTGAATGCGTCCCCCCTTACTAGTCAATTTGATCCAAGGGCTAAGATTGATTCTTTATAATCCATTCCAAGTCACCATGATCTAGGGGAAGGAGGAATTTAGGGGCCAAATAAGCCACACTCAATAGGTGGGACGACCACTCTCTCTCTTCACGGATGGCCTCGGGGTCGCTTCTCTCTCTTCACGGATGGCCCTATGGGCAGATGGAGGTCAGCGGCCGTCGACCCCAGCTCAATTCACATTGACCCTCACATAACCCGCCGCTACCGCCTTCGGCTGCGATAATATGAACTAAGTGTAATCTCCAAAAACTAATATCCACTAAACACCTCCTAATGACTTAATTAAGACTCTCAAAGTGTTTAATTTCAATTTGGGGTCGGGTCATTTTTTTTGGCCGAAATGAACCCCAGGATCATCTCCGTAGCGTCGTGGGCATGCCTACAAGCAGCGGCCATCGCCCCTCCATCGTCCCCAGGCCTTGGGGAGTGCCTTCCCATCGACCCTACGAAGGCACCTTGTGATCGAATTTCTCTCTCTTCACGGTTAAGGGTCGGGGTGCTTCTCTCTCTTCATCGTAGCATGTTTGGGCGTGCCAGGGGCAGCGGCCGTCGCCCTAACCCCAATCCACGCCGACCCTTAGACAACCCGATCTAGGGTCGATCTCCAAATTTCGACACCTATTTTAAAGCCTCATTTTTCATCATCTACCACCTCGTGCAAGTTGTACGTCGATCCGAGGACCTCCGATTTTTTACGTCCGAAGCACCCTTACTCGATCTGCCCCATACTCTACCGCACATACCCCTACTCACACATCGTTATACTTAAATACTCGCATGAAATACTCATTCCACATTCAATTTCAAGTCATATACACCGTTTTAAATCATAAAAAGTCGGATCGTTACACCCGCACCTCCCCTTTGTACCTTAGATGAAGGTTGGGGCCGCGTTATCGTCTTGACATCGCAGTTTTTACACACGAGGAACGATCAACACAGTTTGATACACGCGCCTTCAAGTATCTTCGATCTTTGACATCCATCTTGTCGGATCTTCGCATCCCTTGATCGGTGTTCATGCAAACCAAATAATAAAGTGGGATTGAGCCTTAGTCGCTTCCTATGTACTCGCGTAGCTCCGCGTGTTTTTCAAGCAAAACAACAAGAATGGAGGGCGAAGGAATAAATATGAAATCGAAAGAGATATACTTTCGACGGGCCGAAATTCGGTGAGAACGACTTCAAATCAAAAAATTCCATACATGAAAGTTGCAGAGCGACAAGGACCTAATCCAACTGATTTTAGGTCGATCCGACCTCTATGGACAATGTTATGCCCTGTCGACTACTACAACATTTCTTCTCAAGTACGAGACCCTTGTGTTCCATATTTCGGCTGTAACTTGGGTTACACACATTCGCTTTAAGTGTGGAACATATCCACGTGACGGGGAGAGAGTAAGGAAGAGGATGAACCCGACCAAATTTGATTTCATCGCTGGACGGAAGAACAATGCCTCCAAGTGTGGACTCCCGACGTCATACTTCGCGATTCCAGCCTCCGACCATTCCGAATTTGTGAATAACACTGTGTTCATGTACATTAACCCAAAAACATAAATGGACAGAACGTGATGAGTTATGGCAGACGTCATGGGTGTTTGTTTAGTGAGTTAAATAAGTAAGAGGCGGTCTCACCGAGGGGCACCTCGGGATGGCTCGAGGAGAAGAAGGAACGTTGAGGAGTCCACGAAGTAGGTTGCCTGGGAACTAATGGTCGCTGGGAGCGGTTTTGTTTGCTGAAGCTGATGTTTCCGGTTGTGTCGTCGGAGGTTGAGCTTGAGTTGGTGATGGGGGGTCTCCGCAAGTGGAGTTTAACCCACCTTTGGGGTTCGTCGTGGAAGATCGAAAATGACGTTGGAGGAAATTTTCTTTCGGGGGACGAAAAATGGGGCTTCCTCGAAAAAATGAGGTTTTTCCCTTTATCCTCCTTCCCCCGACAAAATGGAGGTTGTCCTCCCCCTTTATTGAGCAAACCGTTAATGGGAAAATCATTGGGGCTGCTGCCAAGTGGCCCTCTTTGAGAGTATCGTTCAACACTTCCACCTTGTCAGATTGTTGGTGGGGGAATGATTATTTTTTATTTTATTATTTTCTCTTTTTGTTCTTATCCTGTTTGTATGTATTTGGTCTTGTAAAATGAAGTGAGTGGATAGAAAAATGGGTTTAAAGTGGGTTTAGGTCTTCTGAAATGCATAGGCTTGTTATGATAGAAAAATAGATTTGAAGAGGGTGTAGGCCCTCCCATAATAATTTGAGGTATTACGTGGAATAAAGAATACTAAAGGGAGGGAAGTTATTCTTTCTTCAACTGTAACCGCCATACGACATTAGACTACATCCCAAGAACACCGTCTTGCCATCATCCATTGCTCTGCTGACACTGCAGCAAATAGAGATTCTTCTCGTTGTCTAAGAAGCCTTATTCTAGGAGTACATCATCACTGGAGATGTTTTTCTAGTTTCCTGCTCCACTGGCTTTGACGCATAGCTAACTGTCCGATGAACAGACGTCGCACTTGACTTTGTGATTTATCTGATAGAAGTTCTTTTCCTTCACTTTGCACATTTACATGACCGAGTAGCACGTTTCCCCTTCCTTCACCATCTATGCCTTGTTAGCCAGTCAATTGGGAAGGCTTTGTCGAAGATGGCTGTGTTGGGATGTTGCTAATGCCACATCGTAATCTGAGAGAGAGTAACAAGGCCAGAAAGCAGGGCAATATTCTTACTTTTGCAGACTCTGTCCCGGGCCGAGCAAACCGCAAGAAGGAAAGCAAGCACCAGGAAGGCATGGCAAAGGATTACTGTGGCAGTCTTGCTGGTACTAGCCATTTCTGTAGGTAGTTTCTTGTTCACAGCCCTCTGTTACAAAGAACTTCCTCGGTGTGGCTCTTGGGATGATTTTCGAAGAACTGCTCTATGTATACTGATGGCACGACGTGCATGGTTATGCCATCCCAATGTGATGACAGTTGACTCCACGACACCGTCGGCATTTTCTATTAGGGATTCCCTTCATTGTTGAGCCCCTCTTGGATGAGTTGTTCGGGCAGAATTAACAAACTTCCTCATTTTAACAAACAACATGAAGTTCATGATTTTTTTGTTAATTGGTCATCCTCTTCTTCGGAAATACATTTTGCAATCTCCGTAAAATGGTTTCATCACAATGTGGCGGCACGTGAAAGTATGGTCACGACAGGAAGCATCAAGAGTCGAAGATGATGAATGTACATAAATTGGATCGCCCAAGAATACTTAATTAGTAGACCCATGAAGAACAGAAAATTGGGAAAGCGATACAGAAATGAGTGTTTTAGTTTAGCCTCATATTTCGCTTATTTGAAAGGCTTCTCGCCTTTCCTATTATACCATGGCAAGGTTATGCAGGCTCTAACCATTCATAGCTCGAACTATTTGGTTCGTTTTTTGCGCCATTACACCCATAAAAGCAGTATAAACTTAAATTAATCTGAATCACGTAATTGGCTAGTTTATCTATCTGAGAAAAACCAGAACGTTTCAAAAGCACGCCTATAGGGTTGTTTGCCTTCCTCGTCTTCGGTGCCAAAATCCTGCTCCTCCTCTTTCCTCTTGTGGACCTGACTTTAGAAAACAGCAACCGGGCAGAGCATCCCTGCCATCCCATGGAATGCAGGAGCTAGTTGGATGAGATATAGTCAGATCACAGGAATTATATCCCGATTGAAAGCTGGACACAATGTCCATCATGGCAGGAATAGGCCACATAACATATCCCGGTACTTCTGAAGAGGTAGGTTGTGTTCGAAATGAAAACCAGGAATGAGTTCAGAACCGGAGTTGTGAATGAACTTATGAACATCAAGCCCACTCACGTGTACAAAGACAAGGGTGTCTCTGCAGGTGCTGCTGCTGTACACAGCTGGCCACTGTAGGCAGGAAAAGCACATGCGAGCTCTGAATGAAGGTGGCATCTCATAACATTCTTTAGGCTGTTGGTGCTCACTTCGGGATAGACCGGCATTTCACCTATCCCAAAATACACTTCCTACAAGGATGTCTGCAGTCCGGACGATCGAATGAATCCTGTACAAAAGTATTTGAAAAAAAAAATGCAATCTATATTTACAATATTCACATATACAAGATATATATATGGTAAAGGTAAATATCTAAGTATGGTAAATATCTAAACTATGAACATAACCTTCTTTTTGTCTAGATACATTTCTACCATTATGTCTACGTACATTCTAACACTCCCCCTCAAGCTGGAGCATATACATCATATATGCCAAGCTTGTTACATAACTCGGTGAATACCCCTGATGTCAACCCTTTGGTGAAAATATCCGCTAATTGTTCTCCTGACCGAACAAAAGGCGTCTCAATAGTTCCATTCATCACCATATCCCGAACAAAATGACAATCTACCTCCACATGTTTCGTCCTCTCATGAAATACTGGATTTTTGGCAATATAAATCGCTGACTGATTATCACACCACATTCGCATGGGCGTAGGTACAGAAAAACCAAGTCACTCAGAAGATTCTTGACCCATAACAACTCACATGCAGTGTGAGCCATTGCACGATACTCCGCTTCTGCACTTGATCTGGACACAACATTTTGCTTTTTACTTCTCCAAGTTACCAAATTACCACCAACAAATGTGCAATACCCAGTCATTGAACGACGATCCGCCTTATCTCCTGCATATCCTGAATCTGAATATCCTTCCACTTTCAAATGCCCATGATTTTTGTAAAGCAAACCTTTTCCTGGAGAGCTCTTGATGTAATTTAGAATACGGATTGCAGCCTTCCAGTGGATCTTTCGAGGCTTTTGCATAAATTGACTAACAACACTTACAGCAAAGGTGATATCCGGACGTATGACTGTCAAGTATATGAGTTTGCCAACTAACCTCCGATATCTGCCCACATCCTCAAGTAACTCTGAAGAATCATCCCACAGCTCTGGACTGGATTCAATTGGGGTGAGCTCGGGTTTGCAGTCAATGAGACCCGTCTCCTTCAACAGATCAAGTGCTTTTTTCGCTGTGACAACACAACACCATTCTTGTTATGTAATAACTCCACGCCAAGGAAATATTTTGGTTTCCCCAAATCTTTAGTAACAAACTGGGATTGAAGAAAGTCTCGTTTTTGAAGAATCTCTGTATTGTCAATTCCTGTTAGCAGAATATCATCTACAAAAACACCAGAACAACTAAGCCATTAGTACCAGACTTCACAAACATAGAATGATCAGAGGAACAAGGCTTAAAGCCAATCGATTCCACAGCACTGCTCGAGGACTTTGTTTCAATCCATATATAGCCTTGCGAAGCTTACACACCATCTCCCCCGAGCAACATACCCAGGAGGTTGCTCCATGTACACATCCTCCAGAAGATCTCCATAAAGAAAAGCATTCTTAACATCCAACTGCAGCATAGACCATTGCAAATTGATAGCAATAGAGAACAAAATACGAATGGAATTAAGACGAGCAGTCGGAGAGAATGTCTCCATATAATCAATGCCATAAGTTTGAGAATACCCTTTGGCCACAAGACGGGCTTTGTGGCGATCAACAGTACCATCAGGTTTATATTTCATAGTGAAGACCCATCGACATCCAACAATGTCAACTCCTGAAGGGGGGTGTACCAACTGCCATGTTTCCCGTGAAACCAAAGCACTCACCTCTTCATCCATAGCAGCTTTCCATGCAGGATATTGAACAGCTTCCTCATAGTTCCTTGAAATAGATGCGGTAGACAAGGACAAGGCAAACGATTTCGAAGAGGTGGAGAGACGGTCATAAGAGATGTAGTTAGAAATGGGATGTTGAGTGGAACGTTTACCTTTACGTAGAGCAATGGAAAGATCAAGGTCAGAATTTGTTGCTGGCACTAATGTGTTGGACGGATCAGCCAAAGTAGAAGTATCAGTTGGGGTAACTGAACACGGCTGAGTCTGTGAACGACGCGTATAAATGCGTAGTGGTGGAGACAACAGTGTGGTCTTTTTCTGCTCTGAATTTTGTTTATCATATCTTACTCAAATGGATAGCTCCCCCCTTTGTGTTCTTTCCCACTTACTTAGTTTGACAAAGATGGTATGTCTTGAGTTGTTGGGGCGATTCCTTTTCTCCCTTCCCTATCTTCCCTGTTATTCACAATCCGGTTAAAGATTGCTATTAACGACGTCAAAGTGTCAGAACTCAGGATTTGGTTATGTCCTTGTTCTGGTGCCAAATGAGTAGAATAGTCAAGCATCGGAGGAACTAATGAAGGGGAACATGGCACTGGGAGAGGGACGTGAGGAATATCTTTTACGGGGGACGGCATGAAATATGGTTGAGCTTCAAAAAATGTGACATCAGCAGAAACAAAGTATCGATTCGAAGATGGATCGAAACATTTATAACCTTTTTGAGTGCGGGAGTACCCCACAAACACACATTTGACTGCCCGAGGAGCTAATTTGTCCGTTCCTGGGCGACAATCATGAACAAAGCAGACACAACCAAAAACACGAGGTAGAATTAAAAACAGAGGTTTTGATGGAAAAAGACATTGCAGAGGAATACGACCATGTAACATTGAAGAAGGCATGCGGTTAATAAGATGACAAGCAGTGAGAATCGCATCACCCCAAAAGTAACGCGGAACATACATTTGAACCAAGATAGTGCGTGCAACATCTAACAAATGTCGATGTTTGCGTTCAGCTACTCCATCTTGTGAGAAGTATACGGGCAAGTGGTTTGATGAATGATACCATGTGCTGAACAAAATGAAGAAATATCAGTCTGCACGTATTCTAGTGCATTGTCGGTACGTAACACCTTAATAGAAACAACAAATTGATTTTTGATTTCATTATAAAATTGACGTGGTACATCAGGCACTTGACTCCTATCACGTAGAAGATAAACCCAGGTGACACGAGTAAAATCATCAATAAAATTAATAAAGTAACGGTATCCCTGGATAGATTTATATTTATATGGACCCCAAATGTCTGAATGTACTAACTCAAAAGGAGAAGTACTGCTGGACTGAAAACGAGACGGAAAAGAAGAATGATGATGCTTTCCCAACTGACATGACTCGCAAGAAAACTTAGAAAGTTGAACGGAATCCCCCAAAACACGAGAAAGATTATGAAAGGAAGGATGACCCAAACGTTGGTGCCATAAAATAGAAGACGACATATGAGTAGTAGTTAAAGCTGACGAGGAAGAACCACCAAAATAATATAGACCATCGTGTTCAATACCCGAACCAATCGTCTTCCCACTCTGGAGATCCTGCAACACACAATGAGAAGGATAGAATGTAAGGGAACA
The DNA here is from genome assembly GCA_029817715.1 of Melastoma dodecandrum. Lineage (NCBI taxonomy): Eukaryota > Viridiplantae > Streptophyta > Magnoliopsida > Myrtales > Melastomataceae > Melastoma > Melastoma dodecandrum. Next base: position 2,583,918 of record JARUPY010000606.1, read on the forward strand.
ATTGACACTTTTGGTGAGTTGACTCGCAGAAATCAAATTGACAGAAAAATTAGGTATAAGGAGAACATCAGGTAGTGATATTGAGGATGTGAGAAAAGTAGTGCCAGAACCTTTAACAGGACAAGATTGTCCACTAGCAACAATAACATTTGACTGAGAAGAAGGGCCTATATGAGATAGGAAACGTGAAGTACCAGTCATATGAAAAGACGCACCGGAGTCAAGAATCCAGGAATTAGGAGGAGGCAATACGTCCTTTCCTGCATGCAAAGCTACAGGGATAGACGAGTCAGAAGAGTTACCCTGGTTGGCGATTTCTGACACCACCGTTAATGAAGCATTTGGCGGTGTGTTGGTGACAAAGGTTGAAGCCGGGGTTTCAAGTGCTAGTGCCCAATCAGGTGTTCCAACTTCCGCCAGCATTTCTCAGAAAGGTGCCCCACTCTGCCACAATGTACACAAGGTTGGCTAGAAAGGAAAGGTTGAGACCTTCCACGACCGCGTCCCCGACCACGACCACGGCCTCGTCCAACAGCAGATAATACAGATGCTGAGTCAAGAGGATTAGATCCAGTGGAGATGCGTAGTGCTCGTGAGTAGGTTGTAGCCAAGGTTGGAATTGAGTCGCCTCCTAACACCGATCCACGAATTTGTGCAGCTATTTCAGGATTTACACCCGACAGAAACTTAGATATAGCCAGTCCTTCCCGATACTCTCGAAAAGTTTGAGCATTAAGAACAATCGGCTGATGAAGATCAAGCTCATCCAGTATTCCACGAAGGGCAGCATAAAACTCCGTGAGAGATTGGTCTCTCTGGTGAAGGGCAAACAATTGCTCGTACAATTCGTACACGCGAGAAATATTCTTCTCATGGCCATACATCTCCTTCAGTGACTCCCATATTTGTTTGGCAGAGGTTAAGAATACCACGCTTGGAGATATGATCTCATTCATACTGTTGAGTATCCATGTCATAACGCAAGAATATGCAACAATCCAATCTTCATATGATTTATCATCAATTGTCGGTGGATCATCTGTGATATGTCGCAGTTTCCTCTGGGCAGTGAGAAAGAGACGAAACGATTGAGCCCACACCAAATCATTTCTACCATCCAACTTGATGGTGGTAGCCTTCAGATTTTGCATCATTAAATCCGAGGATTTTGCATCTGCCATTCCGAGAAATCACAGATTTTTGGATAGCAAAAGGCGCCAGGGGGGGCAGTAGGTAACACGGTAGGGGCAACAGATAACAAACACGGCAAGGGCAGCAGATAACAAGTACCTGGTAGGGGCAGCAGGCTAAAGAATCAGATCCCTAGTGCTCTGATACCATATACAAAAGTATTTGGAAAAAAAAATGCAATCTATATTTACAATATTCACATATACAAGATATATATAGGGTAAAGGTAAATATCTAAGTATGGTAAATATCTAAACTATGAACCTAACCTTCTTTTTGTCTAAATACATTTCTACCATTATGTCTAGATACATTCTAACAAATCCCACGTTGATATTTTTAATTCAATTGATGTAATCTCGACTAGATGATCTCTCCACCCCGGGTTCGTGTCGTCCAGAGGAAAAGTGGTAACTTGAACAAATTTGACGACATTCTCAAATAATGAACGCTAAGGGGAGGAACAACCCTTATCTATAGTAATCAAGCGGACTATGTATGCCAACCAATCTGATGACAGCGAGTCCACGACACCGCCGGAGTTTCCCATTACAGATTCAACTCATTGTTGAGTAGCTTTGAAATGAGCTGTTCTGCGGAACAAACAAACTCCCTTGCCTTGTTCCATAGCTAACACGAAGTTCGTGATTTTGTTAACATGTCAAATTTAATGGAGCTATCCACTTTGAGATCTTTGGAAAGCGATTTCATCGCGACAAGACAAAGAAAAAAACTTACGAAACGAAGCAGGTTTGTGGATCTGAGAGAAACCGGACGAAAACGCATGGAAAAACCGGCAAGCTACTTCATCCGGTCTTTGCCTCCCTTTGTGCCACCATTCGTGCCTCTTGAACGCCTTCTTTCTCGCAGACCAGGCTGCAAGAAACCGCCAGCTGCACTTCGTGATCTGACCTTCTCATTCTCCTTGCCTACGCCGTCCCCCGCTGCTATATGAAGCCTGACTCTCCTGTTGCTTCTCCAAGACTGGCCATGCCAATGTCATCTTCATCGTTACTGTTGAGATGGCAAATAATTTTGGGCTTGGGCTTAGAACAGAAACCCAGTAATCACTCAAGTCACACCCCGAGTCGGCCCAAGATACAGTCGTCTAGGCCGACTCACGACGAAGTCGATTAGGTCGACCCATAATGAAGTCGACTAGGTCGACTTATGACGAAGTCGACTAAGTCGATTTATGAACGGAGTCGACTAGGTCGACTCACGACGAAGGAATATGGTAATCAAAGTCAACCAAGATGACTCAACAGTAGCTAAGTCTACTAGTAGGGTCAAGTCGACGGAATTCTGGATAAGTCGACCAAGTCGGTCGTAGTCCGTACAGATCAGTCAAATCGACAAGTTTGGAATAAATTTATTCATTTTTAATCACGTTTGTTAAGGATCGTAACTGATCCTAATATCCAGGAACGTGATCCCATATATCAAGGAGGTTGTTGAGACACTCCCACGATATTAGGGATCACGATCTGCAACACGATCTATCTGTTACGTGTTAAACACGTACAAGTCCTCTATAAATAACAGATGAATTTTTCAAGACAAGACACGACCATACACAGCCAAAGCTCTGAAGTTTGTTCGTCAACATTAGGAATTAGATACCTTGACCCGGTTTATAGGTCAACTCCCCTTCCACCGACAGAGTGAGCTCGTAGGGCCTTTGCCGTCAACCCCCCGCCAGCGACACCACCGACGGAGTGAGCTCGTAGGGCTTTCGTCACAGCCTCCCGCCAGCGACGGAGCGAGCTTCCAAGGCCTTCGTCACAAGTTCTCCGCCGTCACAGGATTCCACATCATTGTCACCACTTGCTCCCTTTTCGTTTTTTTATGGCTGTAAGCCCCTGTTCTTAATTCGTCAAGATTGTAAGACTTGCATTCTGTTTGAATAAAATTATGCATCTTCTTACTGGCGACCACAATCCAATTCCTGTGAGTCCTTTGTCAAATATTTTCGACGTGATCCGTTTTATACGCGAACACGTTTTTGGCGACCACAGTGGGAGAAGAGAAAAAAAAAATCTTAGTCTCAAATGCCGAGAAATACTCGAAGTACTATTGGCCGTGAGCCTCAGAATCCCTTAGATGGGGAAGACCAGGAACTTCCTCCGGGAATGGACTTGGAAGCGCCGGCCCTAGGAGGCCAGGCAGCTACAAACCAGTCCACTTTTGATTCACATGCCCCGTCCGAATTTATTTCGAGACTGGAGTTCTACAAAGAATTGGGGGATGTGCGTCAGGAGTTGACTGATATGAAGGGTATTCTAATGGATGTCCAAACTCTAATAGGGCGTCTTTCTGGCCTGAGAGACGAGGAAAGAGTGAGACCTCGTATGAGAGAGGCCCCCTTTAGGGAGTCTACGTTCATGGCAGACGCTCGTCGGACTGCTCAAGGGCCACGTAACGTGACTTTTGAGCAATCTGAGATAAGGACGAATGCTCTCTTTGAACCCGGGAATCTGGTTCCCCCTGGTCGACCCTCTTCTTCACGTAATCGACCAGCGAATACGTATTGGAATGAGGCAGAGGACTTCCAAGAGGAAACAGATAGGAGGGAGGATTTTATTCCGTCTCGTCGCCCTGAAAAAGAGCCAATGGTCGACGCAGTTGGAGATCCCTATGAGCCTGGACCCCGGAGTAGTAATCACCGTGAGGAGCCTTCATTTTATGTAAGGGATCCAATGAGCCAAACAATGGGAGAAAGGCCTCCGTATAGCCCGTTAAGGCCAACTCGACTCGCAGGGCAGGGGCCGATAGGCGGTGTACCCCCAGACTTAAGAGATGCCATAACTCAGGTTATAGAGCAAGTCGTCCCCGGAATAGCTCGGCGAGATGACACCTGTTTATACAGGTCTCCTTATCCTGCGTACATTGATAGGGATTTCCCTTTACCTAGAGGTTATAGGGTGCCCGACTTCACTCGCTTCACTCATCAACTTGGCGAGGCGGCCGGGAATGACTTCTGGAAACTAAAGCTCTTCCCGAACTCATTAACCGGGGATGCCTTTACCTGGTATGCAAGTTTGCCGTCGTGGTTAGTAGCTTCATGGACTCAGATGCAGTCCATGTTTGTTAAAACCTTTGCTCGACTCGATACCCCCATGTCGATATTTGAGGTTATGCGCCTTAGGCAGGCTAATGGGGAACACCCGGGGCAGTTTTTAATGAAACTTAGAAAGGCCTTATTACGGTGTAGGCCTCCCATACCGGAGAAAGACCAGTTGCTCCTCGCATTAAATGCTTTGTCCATTTCTTTCCGGAAAAAGCTACAAGGGGAGCGCTTTGCCGATCTATATGATTTGGCAAGGAGAGCCACTGAGTACTATCAGCTCCTAACAGAAGAGGCCAAGCTGACTCGAGCCTACCAAGTTGATACTTATGAAGTCGACGTGGCCGAGTTTGTTAAGGGAGAGTCGACTATATGTGACCCCTTGACTAGGAAAAATTCTAAAGCTAGAGCCTCCCAGAAAAACGCCGAGGAAAGGAAATACTCCTTTGATACAGATAAAATCGATGCCATTTTTTACTGGCTTTATCAAAAGAAAAGGATCAGGCTTAAGCCTGGTCATCGAGTCCCTCAGACAGAAAGGGAAAAAAGTAGGAATTATTGCAAGTGGCATGGTTCCTTCACCCATACTACCAAGGACTGCCTGTCCTTTAGAAATATAATTCAGGATTTAATAGAGTCTAAAGAGCTCTGTTTTCCTGAAGTCGATGAAGTCGCCATGGTGGATGATAATCCATTTGGCGACGAAGTCGCCATTCATACATTTGATATATTTGACACTGAGGTTAACCTTGTAGAAGTCATTAACGACTCTGCTATACCCTCGCAGGATTTGCAAGCAACTGGCGAGACCTTGGTGGCTAATGCCCTGATGAAGCGACTGGCTGAGCGTGGGGTTTTCATCCTGCCGAAGGGAAGGGACAAGTGGCTTTGCCACTGGCACCTGAACGACACTCACACGACGGACCAATGCCACACATTTAAGAAGTACCTGTTGGACAGTAAGACAGAAGACTGGTATGACCTGACCCCTTTCGAGGAAGCAGCAATGTCGTTGACTCCCCCCCGAGGGCCTTCCCACATCCTCAAAAGTCCTCCTAGCGTGGATCGCCGATTGGCTTCGCGAGGAGGAAGAGGAGGTTCCCAGGGGCATAAGGGGAATGGAGAGGCAGCCGCTCGAGGTACGGAACGCCCGGCACGGCAACTTGAGTTTATGGACTCGTCTGGCCAGAGAGTCGTCAAGCAGGGGTACACTAGGACTACCCCTGTCAAGGAGATAAGACCTGTGGAAGAGTATAAGGGAGTAGACCGACCCCAACAGGCTGCAAGTCGCAGGCCTCGATATGCGTCACAGACAGTCGACCCCCAGGAATTGCGGAGGGGACCTCCTATCGCCCAATTCTTGGACGAGAAGCTACTGTGCCAGAAATGCAAGCTGATCGCCCACAATCGGATACTTATTACCCAGCTCTGCACAACATGCTGCGTCAACTATTTCTTGCGGCTGGTCGACTTGTCCGCAAAAGGGGAGATGCTGGTGAAAGCGGTCCGCCCCGAGGGTACAGGTAATTCGAACCCTAGCAAACCTTCCTCGAATAGACCAGAAAATACTCCAGTGCAGGTGGGATATGACCCAGTCGACGGCAGATTCGTGGAGGTAAGCCGACTCCCTTTTGGTTCTAAGAAACCAAAATTCGTCAAAGCCCTTAACCCTTCGTCTCAATGGCAGAAGGTGGAAAGGAAGGTTGCGCCCCCCTTAAGGGCTCAAAAGAGAAAGGAAAGGCGTCTAAGTCACGCCCAAAAAAGACCTAGGATGACCCCTGCGATGCCACCCTCGGAAGGGAACCAAGCCGCAGAGAAACAAGTCGCGGAGCCTGAACGGGTCGAGTCTACTGATTACTCGGAAAACCCGGGCTCAAGCTTCGACTACACTCCTCTACGAGGAGACAGGCCCTGCGACTTCAACGCAGAACAAGGGCCCCTTGTGAGCTGTAACGCTCTCACCTTTCCTGCGGAGTTCGCCTGCAACGACAAGTCGGAGGCGCCGAAAGGTAAAACCCTGGACTCTAAGGTCACTTCTTTTCCATCTGGCTTCCCTCTGCACTGGCTGAGGAAACCATCGGATCGCATGAAACAGCACATGCACTCGTTATACATCGCAGCCACCTTTGACGGTGTTTTGGTGGGTCGAGTCTTAATAGACAACGGCGCCACCGTCAATGTTCTCCCACTCACCAAGTTTAGACTACTTGGGTACAAGCCTAGCGAGTTGGTGCGAACCGACGTGGCTGTAAGCGGCTTTAATGGGAGGAAGTCCGAATGCCTGGGGATATGCTCTGTGCATTTAGGCGTTGGAAGACACGAGCAGGAAACTGCTTTCTTCGTAATTGACATAACCCCTTCGTTTAATGCGCTTTTGGGACGCGATTGGCTTCATAAAGCCGCCGCGATCCCATCGACTTTGCATAGGGAGTTGATTTTATGGCTTGACTCTAAAATAGAGACTATCAGGGCTGATGAATACTCTTGTTGTGACAAGGGCATTTTACATGCAGAAACATGCAAGACGATCAAGGACCTCACCCTGGATCAACTTTACAAGCTAGGAGACCCTACTGTCGGACCCCTAGGTGAACCCTCCGGGAAGTTCGACTTCATTGTGAGCTATGGCACCTCTCACCCCAAGCCTGATGAGGGATCAATCGTGCCGACAGGATGGGGGCCCAGACAAGGACATAGATGAGGTCCTGCAGGAAGTAGTCCCGACCAAGGATGGAGGCGAGACAGACAAAAGTCCTAATGGTGACAAGGGAGAGGCGCCTAAGAGCCAGGAAAGTGCTGCGACGGAGTTGGAGCCCGATAGACTCCTGCACGAAGGGGTGTATGGACAGTGACGAAGGGTTTTCTGGGAAACGAGGGTTTCTGGTTTCTTAGAGAAGATGGAGAAGTGTTGAACAAGGAAGAAAAGTGCGGGAAAAGACGATGACTCTCCTTTATATAGGGTATGATTTCTGCTGAGTCCGCATAGCCGACCCAGCATAAAAGGGGGGCTTATGTTGACGTGACAAATAATTTTGGGCCTGGGCTTAGAACAGAAACCCAGTAATCACTCAAGTCACACTCCGAGTCGGCCCAAGATACAGTCGTCTAGGCCGACTCACGACGAAGTCGATTAGGTCGACCCATGACGAAGTCGACTAGGTCGACTTATGACGAAGTCGACTAAGTCGATTTATGAACGGAGTCGACTAGGTCGACCAATGACAAAGTCGACTAGGTCGACTTATGACGAAGTCGACTAAGTCGATTTATGAACGGAGTCGACTAGGTCGACTCACGACGAAGGAATATGGTAATCAAAGTCAACCAAGATGACTCAACAGTAGCTAAGTCTACTAGTAGGGTCAAGTCGACGGAATTCTGGATAAGTCGACCAAGTCGGTCGTAGTCCGTACAGATCAGTCAAGTCGACAAGGTTGGAATAAATTTATTCATTTTCAATCACGTTTGTTAAGGATCGTAACTGATCCTAATATCCAGGAACGTGATCCCATATATCAAGGAGGTTGTTGAGACACTCCCACGATATGAGGGATCGCGATCTATAACACGATCTGCAACACGATCTATCTGTTACGTGTTAAACACGTACAAGTCCTCTATAAATAGCAGAAGAATTTTTCAAGACAAGGCACGACCATACACAACCAAAGCTCTGGAGTTTGTTCGTCAACCTTAGGAATTAGATACCTTGACCCGGTTTATAGGTCAACTCCCCTTCCACCGACAGAGTGAGCTCGTAGGGCCTTTGCCGTCAACCCCCCGCCAGCGACACCACCGACGGAGTGAGCTCGTAGGGCCTTCGTCACAGCCTCCCGCCAGCGACCGCCACCGACGGAGCGAGCTTCCAAGGCCTTCGTCACAAGTTCTCCGCCGTCACAGGATTCCACATCGTTGTCACCACTTGCCCCCTTTTCGTTTTTTTATGGCTGTAAGCCCCTGTTCTTAATTCGTCAAGATTGTAAGACTTGCATTATGTTTGAATAAAATTGTGCATCTTCTTACTGGCGACCACAATCCAATTCCTGTGAGTCCTTTGCCAAATATTTCCGACGTGATCCGTTCTATACGCGAACAGTCACTAAAACTTAAACTAAGTTTGGTTAGATTATTTTATTGTTTCGAAAACAAGATTAATTAATTAACCGATGAACATTTGTATTAATGGGAGCAATGATCAGATACGGTTGAGCCCACCAAACAACTCGGTGGTCCTTCGTTTCTTCCTTCCTCGTATTATTACTACTTACCGTAGTATTCTTCCTCGGAACATTCAGCAGAAGACGCGGTTTTGTGCCCCGATTTTGTCCGTACGGCCCCTCTCCCTTCCCTCTTGAAACTTGTTCTCGAGGATCGGAATTTTCCCCTGCTTTTGCTTCTACGGCTTCATCGAATTTTCGTGTCTTAGGGGGGGAATGGAATCGTGAAAGTTGGGGGAGAGGGAGGGGGGGGGGGCGTGTTGGGTCTTGATACGAGGGTTGATTGCGAGGGTTTGTGGGTGGCTGTTGGATTGGGTCGTCGTCCCAACTCAGATCCCTTGAATGTCGGGGCTTTGTACTTGGGTGATTGCTTTTGCTGTTTGGAATTCAGGGTGATACCAGATTCTTGCCTGTTGGTTGGGTGGTGCTTTCGTCGTGCGTGAGGATTCTTATCTGCATATATCCGCTTGATTGCTCGAACAGATGACGAGTTTTCTTCTCCATTCTTTTGATTCCTTGGATTGGATGGTGGAGTTCTGTTTGTCCTGGTGTTTACCGACTTTCTCATCTGTGTATCCTTCTCTCTCTTAAAACAGGGTTCTTCTCTCCGCGCGCGTCCCTTTCCCTTCTCCAATAGCCAGTTGCGGGCCTCCCCATTGTTTGCCTATTGTTCTTGGCTTGGTTGACATGGAGGTGAAGTTGTGGAATGATAAGCGTGAGCGAGACATGTACGAGAACTTCGCGGAGCTATATGCGATTATCCGGGCGACCGAGAAGCTCGAGAAGGCATACGTTCGGGATATTATATCCCCATCCGAGTACGAAACCGAATGCCAGAAACTTATCACACACTTCAAGACCTTGTCCTCTACATTGAAAGACATTGTGCCAAACATTGAGAGGTTTGCAGATACCTACAAGATGGACTGCCCAGCAGCAATCAACAGGCTCGTTGTCTCTGGCGTCCCTGCCACGGTGGAGCACCGAGCTGCCGCAGCTGCCTCGGCAACCACCTCTGCTGCCATCGTGGCAGAATGCGTGCAGAACTTCATCACTGCAATGGACTCGCTGAAACTGAACATGGTTGCTGTGGATCAGGTCCATCCCCTTCTGTCGGATCTCTCGGCATCACTAAACAAGCTGACCATACTGCCTCCTGACTTCGAGGGGAAGACAAAGATGAGGGATTGGATTTTGAGGTTGTCCAAGATGGGAGCAGCTGATGAGTTAACGGAGCAGCAGTCTCGTCAGCTGCACTTTGATCTAGAGTCTTCCTACAACTCGTTCATGGCCGCTTTACCCAACTCCGGGACTTGATCTGTCACAGGTTCACATAGTTTGTGGTCGATTATCCTTTCTGTGGCTTTCCTAAAACAGCTCCCATTTGTTGTTTCATTTGCATTTATCTGTATAGAAAACTGATGATGCGTTGGAGGGGCGCACAAGTATTTTGTTGCAAGCCATGTATACACTGGATGAGTTTGGGTGTTTCATAGTCAGATTCCTTTGGGAGGTAACAGGAAGCTTGGGAGAAACAGATCCAGAGGTCTGTCGAATTAAAAACTAACAATTCGACTATTGTTGAAACCACAAATATATTTTTTTTTTTTTTAACATCCGAAGTCAACAAACGGCTCCTGCGATTTCTCCGCTTCCTTCAGGATCATTCTTTCCCCCAACGACGCCCCTCAACAACACCTGGGTGGTATCTCCTCGTCCTTCTCAGGGCGTGTAGTGAACCTGATGTTGGCTCTTTCCAACAGTTAAACCCCGTCGAACGCTCGTCCTCTTGGGGCTTCTCCGGCGGCTAGCTGTTCAGGGAGTTCCTTATGAGAACTCTCCTTGAATTCTTTCTCCGCCTGCTGAATCTTTCCGCACCTTTGTTTTGCTAGGGTGAGGAAACGACCGCTCAACAGATGAACAAACATCTCAAGTTTAAGAAGGCTTGTGCTTCGTCCCTTCCGCGTGGAGATTGAATGCACTATGCATGAGCAACCAGGCCTGTGTCGAGGGTGCTTAGTTGTTGTGGCTTGGGACGATGACGATGATGATGAAGGGACCAACTCGGCTATCTCTAGAGATTGCCAGGCGTGCAAGAGCTTCCAGGGCTTCCGACGCTAGCACTATCTAGTGGGGGAGCCTTCTTCTTAGATGCTGCCAGTCAACGAACTAACTGGTAATATAAGAGAAATTCCTTCAAGAGATCCTCGAGCTCATCCGACGCACGCGATGATCTGATGACTGAAATGCTCAATGAAAACTGTCAGGTGGTGAAAGAAAATTTAAAGCAGGCATGCCTGCAGAATCCCATTTATTATCAACGGAAGGGGAGCATTGACTGGTATTTTAGGCCATTTTGGACAAATCTTCACAATCAGTATGATACCACCAGAACCCAACACCTGATCAGATGGCCAAGCAGCACTCCGTAATCCCATTAGTATTTCTCTCACTTCTCATCATCTTGTACTCAAATTACTTCAACTCACTCATTATTATTTTCCGGCGAAATAATCAAATATATTCTAGGCTAAAATTTGAAAAATATCACCTTAAATTCTATTAAGATGTTATCTAAATTATACTCTTTTTTAGTCGTCCTTGTTAACGGAAGCATATATGACACTGACATGACAACTAACATCCTCAGCAGCCACATTTAGTATAGGCAAAATTATCGTATATATCATGAACTTTTCATTTTTTCCGATTTATCCTAACATTTCGAAAATATGTTTGTGTAACCTAATGTTAAGACGTTTTTTAAAAATTGTTCAAAGTTAGACCCAACATCTAACGAGTCCGATTTGGCGTTGATGTCTACCCCTAGCCCCAACCTAAGCCCAATTCCAACCCTAAGCCCAGTCCCGATCATAACCTTCCCTGTCCAGTTGTCCAGAAGAATTGTATTGAAGTCCTACCACTTATGAGTATTATACTCTATTGTAAGTATACTTGAAGTTGTGATGACTAACCAAGAAATACAGGGGCACCCATGTAAACCAAAGCACACAGAGCACCCATAAACAAAACTCCTAATTATTGGTTTCTTGTTGTTGAGACTTTCATGTTAGGTCCAAAAACATAACTTTCTTGGATTCCCAATGTCCCTATATTGTTGACGATTTGAGATAGCTAGGAGTTCTCTCTTCTACTCAGATGTAGCACAAAAAACAACTGCTCGTCCTCGAGTCAATATATAGTGAGTCATTTATTAATTGCGAAATGCAAAAGGACAAGTCAAGAAGATATACAATAGGTTGAGGATCGGGGCTCGATGAGAGTTAATGTCGAGGTTAGGTGGGATGGGTCGGGAGTGGGTTGGGGTCGGGGTTAGGGGTACACAACAAAGCCAAGTCGGTCGTCTCATTAGGGGTCGAGTTGTATCGTTAGGAGTTGGGTCTAGCGGTAAACAATTTTGAAATAACCTATTAACATTAGATTACTCGAGATGTTTTCCAAATGTTATGATAACTAAAAAAATGCCGAGAGATATTATTGTATATTTGATAATTTCATCTAGATTAAATGTGACGCTGACTTAATTGCAATGTCAACGCTACGTAGTCCTCCGTTACCAAAGACGAATAATTAAAATAAAGTCTTAATGGTAATATTTTTTAAAATTTTAAACCAAATCAGAAAAAATGTCAAAATTTAAGTCTAGATCATTTGAACTTATTTTCCCATTCATTGGCGTATTCAAGACAGATGAACAGAGAATGAAATCCCCACCGGCGGGGAACTCATGGCGTTATTTTTTGGTATTAGTACATTGGCATTCCACGAATGAACGAATTAAAAGGAGAATTGGTTGCTGTTTACGGACATTCACTGGATGAGCGTTGAGAAACGTGATGTGCGGGTCTTATTTCGGGCAGAATACTGTAGCCAGGCCTTGGTGTACGGTGATCTGAAGCCTATCGTAAGACATCAACGATGCCTGCTCGCACTTATAGGTACCTGCTCCGCGTGCCAGGACTTCCCCGTCGGCGTCGATTATTCCTTCTTTCTTTTTCGGGTCCCCAGCTCGTGGACCAGGTTCCAGAACAAAAGCTTTTACCTGCAGTTCATTGGAGGAGAGATCTCAGAAATTAGACAGTTACCAGGTTCTGGCTACCGAGGGACATGAGGTACCTTCAGATACGTGACATGAGGGGACTTGACGTGTCCGCCATTACTCAACTCGGTCATCAACGACAGGAGAGCCAACTTCGGGCAGTCCCGGATGGCAATCAAGTCGAGGTAGCCATCAGAAAACTGCATGGTCCAAACAGTGAAACAAACCAAATCAGAATCAACTCAAATCACTTTCTAAAGGTCTCCCCTAAAAGTGACTACGGTCAAGTAGCCTTATCCAGAAAACTCAAAACTCAGTCACGTGGAATAAAGTGACTCAACAGGATATCATCTGAATAGACAAGAGCTGTTAGAAGCCAGACCTGAGCTTTTGGGGCTGCCATGGTTTTCTCGGCTCCCCAAGGAACATTGTGGAGCCATATGCTGACAAATGGCCCTTCGATGGTTCTCCAGCTCGACTCTTCTAAGCTAACATCCGGTCCTCGGTATCCCTTCACTTGTGCTATGACGGGGTACTTGAAAGTGTCAATGGAACTTAGAGACACCCCATAGGATTCATATCCAGGTGCGGGCACAAAGGAGATTCGACCCGTGTATCTCCTCAAATGGAGTATGCGTTGAATCGCCTTCAGTAAATACATGAAAACAAATTCTTCTTAACAATTTACTTTGCATGGCATGGTTTTCAAGTTAAAAAAAAGAGAGGATAGTTATTGGATCAGTGCATTTAAGGCAGGCAAAAAACCATTCGATTTGGAGAATAAACCACAAGTTGGGAGTGACGCTGAATAAAAAAAGCATGTATTTGTTAATGTGAAGCCTTACGTAAAAGTCTATTCGAGCACTTCCCATCCACCTATACTTCTCAGATTCAATATCAATATCCGCCACTAGACCTGAAACCAAACAATTTTTTCGGAATCAATTAACAGATTCAGTCCACAAATATGATCAACAGGCAATAGGAGTAAATCAACAAGGCCGTGCTATGTACACTGCTCCCGAAAAGAGATATCGCATCATGATCGGACAATGTGGTGCATGCCAACAAACAAAAGAAAGGTATTATATATACATTGATCTCACTTACCCCAAGCAAGCATCAAAACACTAAAGAACTTTTTGTCTTGTTGAACAATTGTGGCCACATCAAGCGATTGCTTGTTTCCTGCATTTTACGTGCGATTGTTAAGGAAAAAGGATGGATGAATGCTTTTAATATACCAAGAAAATGTCATGCGATATCCTACCTTGGATAATGGCAAGAGTGGCATGAGATGGTGAGCAAGGTTGACCAACAGCATCTAGAAGAGATTTTGCCATTCCATTTCCGGTGCCTATGTAGAACATCCATTAATTACAAGGACATCCTAAAATCAGTGAAGAGAAGTTCTAAATTTTTAAATTCACTTGAATGTTGTCCCGAAGCCACCTAGTAGGATAAATGCGTAAGTATTGTAGTTGTAGTTGTTGATGACTCAACTACCATCATAAATTGAAGGGAGAAGCAAATAGGCCATTAAAGTAAAGGCAGCTAGCAGGAATTCACGCTCCCTAGGAGAAATCTTAACAGAAAGGAGACAGAGGATGCAACAGGTTTGCATAGAGCATCACTAGCCGTTCAGGAAATGGGAAAATGGAGATTATATCAATCCAAAAAAATCGGATAACCACATAGCATCAGGGAGGTCGATAACAAACCTGCAGGGACTACCCCGATTGGCATCCTAATTGCAGACTCCCAATCTTCCCTTTCAAGCAGTCCATTTATTACCTACTCAAGGGTAAATCCGAACATTATTTTTTACTTGACGAGAGAAATATGGTGACATGCATCCTAAACAATTCAGCACCAGAATGCAGCCAAACCGATTGTGAATATCACTAACCTCAACTAAAATCCCATCTCCGCTTACACAAACAATACCGTCATAAGTCGACAAGTCCAGGGAATGTGCAATTTCCTTGGCATGCAACTGATATTGGGTCTCTGCAAAAAAAAAAACAAAACAAAACAAAATCCCAGCAGTCATGAATCGGAACTTATAGTAAGATAACTGGAATTAATACCAAATCTGTGGGGTAATAGAGCCGAACCTTTCACATCGATGTCAATACCAGCGTCAACAAGTAGCGGCCTAACATCATTGGCAAATATCCTAGGAGCAATTTTTTTACCACCAAACGGATTGAGAAGAACGCACAACCTTTTTGGTCGGCCTACAACGCAAAAGGAGAAGCAACACAAAGAATGGGCCTTCAGATGCCAGAAAGTAAAGCTACCATAAAATATCTTCGCACAAGCAAGAGTTCGCTGTGAATTTATTCCTAATACCATTCCAATACTGCCTCATAGCCCACATCGCCCCTCATCGATCATCGTGGCAACAACAGGATGCGTTTGTTGAATTCCCTCATAACAAGATACAGGAAAAGGAACAAAGAAGATCGAAAAAGATCCCTCACCCAAGGATCCGATGTACTCCTCCAGCTTAGAACACCACGCCCTGGATGACTCCTCCGTCAACGCCTCGAACACAAGCTCCCTCCTCACCAGCTTCCCCGAACCGACATTCCCGGCGCCGACGCAGAAGCCTCCCCCTTCCTCGAGCAGGACCCTCACCTTCACCTTCCTCGGGCCGTCCGCGGCGAACCCCAGAACCTCCCTCTCGACGCTGAAGCTCCTCTGACCGCCCTCGGGCCATAGGAACCGACCGTCGGAGGTGAGGGTCAACGGCATCTCTCTCCCATCAATCAGGACAATCTCCGTCAGGTGGTGGATTTCCGGCCTGTCCATCTTGAGGGGGAAAGCCCCGGGGGGGGGGGGGGGGGGATTCGGGGTTCGGACAACGGATGCCTACGAAGGTCCGCCTTTGTCCTTTTCCTTTTTATCTTATTTTCTCCCCTGTCTGTTCGGCGAGGAGGAGACGGTTACGTGACGACCGTTTTTGTCTGGGTACCGATGGGCCTAATTAGTTGGGCCTAATGAGCCCACGTTGACCAAAACGCGAATAATGTCAATGGAAGGTTCCTTTTTTATTTATTTTGGGTTGCCGGTTAGACTTTAAAAAGTCTCCGATATTATCTATTTCATTAAAAAAAAACAAATATTATCCGTTTATTTGCCGCCCACAGCTTCAGTCAATACAACCCCCGGTTAGTCAAAATTATTGGGTTGAACTGTTTCATTTCAACTCCCAATTATTCAGGTTCGAGTAAGGTTTCCATCTATAAAAATGATACTCGAATTAACACCCCCCCCCCCCAAGGACACGTGGCGGAGGAAATTACCATCATTTCGCCGAAATGAGAGAGAGTCGTGCAGAGATGCCTCCTCATTCCTTCCCCCAATCCCACTCGGCCTCCTCCATAAAATTAGCCGAACGGAAAGCTCTCTGCTGGTGAACTGCTTGGACCCCAGGCCCCCCCCGGCCGCCGACGAATATTCCTGAATATTTCCTTCGGCGACATGCCGAAGCGGGGGAGCAGGCATGTCGATTCCCACTCTGATCCCGAACCGGGTTCCTCCTCCGCTCCTCCTTCCGTCGTTCGTTCTCCCGTACGGACGGGCAAGAAGCGCCGGCGGCTGGCGTGAGTTGCTTCCCCGTCTCCTCTTTTTTTCCGGCAGTGTAGGGAGCTTGTGCGTGGTAGTTTGAACGTCCTATGCATTTCCTTCTGCTCCGGTTATTTCTTTTTCTTTTCTTCTTTTGGCTGCGGAGGTTCCTTCTGGGAATGGAGTGCCAGGTTGAGTTGCTGAGGATATGATCAGCGTTTGTTGCTGGAACGATCTGTTGTTAGCTGATAACCTTATTGGCGGTATTGCTGGAGCATCCTGAAGTTGATGTTGCTGTTCGATTTGTCTTTACTGTTGACCTCTCGGTCACGGTGATGACTATGGCCGTCAGATTAGTTAGCAGTTCCACCAATCGCAATAAAAAATCTTTTCTAGCTGCTTCTTTATTACTTTGATAAATTGAGGCATGCTTTTCAGTGTAGTTTATTGATCGATGTTGTTCATGACACTGTTGTGCTCATATGCAAAATATATTTCTCACAGTAATTCCTTGAAGAAGCTGAAGGAGGAAATGACACTGATTTGCCTGTCTGTGGAGCGCTTTCAAAGGAATGTAAGATATCTCTAGCTGTTTGCATTAATTTACCTTTTCATAGGGAGTATCTCGATATGTTAAATGAGAGAGTGAAGTAAGGATGTAGTTTATGGTAATGAGTTGGTCCCTGCCATGTTGTTATATTTATTCATACTTCATAAAGATCACCCCAATTCTTTGTGGTGCTCTTTTGACCACGATATTTCTTCTTAGATGGCTTATGCTTACTTTCTATTGCATTTTACATAATTATAACTTTCTGAACTTGCTGTGCAGGTCACTTCCGAAATTAATGAACTCAAGAATGCTATTCTCCAGACAAGGTACAAGCAATTTTTATCCTTTCTGTCTACTGCCTTTCTTCTTGGTTTTCTTATATGTTCTTTTTGCAACTTTCTTATCCGTATTTAGTCCTTGTGCATGAGCTATACATGTGTCTCCACTTGAAAGATGCACCAAGTGTTGTAGGTCAGACCTATTAGCAGCTTGTAGATTCAAGCACTGTATCTTCATTAAGGGGAATTCATAAGCCTGTCATGATGTGGTAGCACCCCTGAGTTATTAGGCTTTCATAGTCTAACTATACTAGTAAATCATTTAATGGCTCAATTAGTGTCTCAGTTAATATTTCTAAGGAAAGGCTTTGTGAATCCTTCCTCCTCCCAAATCGGTCGCCAACTATGTCCAGGCACATGCTAACAACCCCCCATGGATGACGGAGGGGGGGGGGGGGAGGGGCATTTGTTCCTTTCAGCAGCGTAATTTTGGGTAATTTCTGTGCTGTTAGTCTTGAAATTTTGGGGCTGCCTGTAACACGGATGAATGATTTCTTTTCTTTTACACTCCTTTTACCCATCGGATAGTTCTCAACTAATTTTTCTGAAAAAAAAACCGAGACTTGTAAACGAAAATAATGTACCTTGATTATATGACAATGTAGGCCTTTCCCCACAAGTACGCAAGGAGAGAACCTCAGAAATTTAAAGCTGCAATGCAAAACCAAGTTGCCTCAACGTGTGTACACAGGAAGCAATCTTGGTGGAGATCAAGGAACCGGGATCGACATTATTTTGATTGATGCAGATACCAACCAGATCATCACCACCGGCATAGAGTCCTCCATTAAAGTACAGGCAGTCGCCCTAGAGGGCGACTTCAGCCGAGAAGAACATGAAAATTGGCCTCAAGAAGAATTTGATCGCTACATTGTAAAAGAACGTAAGCAGAGGAGACCACTGCTGATTGGAGACCTGCAGGTGACGCTGAAAGAAGGTGCTGGATACCTAAATAACTTGATTGTTACTGATAACTCAAGCTGGAATCGGAGCAGGATGTTCAGGATAGGGGTGCAGGTGGCTTCTGGATATTATGAGGGCACCCGAATCCGTGAAGCATTTACAGAGCCCTTTGTTGTCCTGGAGCAAAGAGGAGAATGTAAGTTTTGTTTACTCTTACATCGTTATGAGAATTTGCGGCGACATATCTTCTAATTGTAAGGTTGGACCTACATCTATAAAAAAAAGTGGGACCTTCTTTTTTTTTCTCCTTAAGTTCAGCTCTAAGTTTGAGCTCTGTGATTAATATTTTACTATAGAACAAACTTATGGTGTGTTCTTTGAATGGAGATAGCATGCTAGAATTAGACCCTCTCTTAAATTGACCAGCGAACTCTAGTTTGCTAACGGCCCTCTGATTCAGCCCTAGTTCAACTGTTGGCAACCATACAGGAGGGACATCTAGAACTTTAATTATTTTAAGCCTTTCAGATCTTCAAATTCCAATCAGTGGCATGCTTTTAATTTTTTTAGATCATTAGATCTTTGAGTGAGGTGAAGAGTATCCTCTATGTGCAAAACTAAGGTATGATATAACTTGATAAGGGTTTTAAAGTTGTTCATGCTTTTGGTTCCCACCTATCTTTAGCAAATAAGAAGAACGATCAACCTGAGTCAAGTGATTACGTATGGAGATTGAAGGGTATTGGTAAAGGGGGACCATTTCACAAGAAGCTGGAAGAAAACGAAATCACCAATGTTGAGGAATTCCTACAAGCTTATACTAGAGACCAGCATGCATTGAGAAATGTGAGTGAACGTTATTTGAGTATGAGAGTTAGCTATCAGAAACCGATGCATAACGTTCCTTGCCGTTTTGCTAGATTCTTGGAAGTGGCATGACTACAAGGAAATGGAATTCCCTCATCGACCATGCAAAAACTTGTCCTCCCAACGGGAAATTGTTT
The DNA here is from genome assembly GCA_029817715.1 of Melastoma dodecandrum. Classification (NCBI taxonomy): domain Eukaryota; kingdom Viridiplantae; phylum Streptophyta; class Magnoliopsida; order Myrtales; family Melastomataceae; genus Melastoma; species Melastoma dodecandrum. The sequence continues at coordinate 2,602,824 of JARUPY010000606.1, forward strand.
ATCTACTACCCTGGCGCAGAGAGGAATTATGGCCTTATTTTTGACAATTTCGCTTGCTTTGCTGGTCTTAGTGTAAATGGCGTACCACAATGGATCAAATTTGTGTCTGATAGTGAGAAGGTATGCTCCTGTCTAACCCACCATATTTTTCTCATCATGCGAATGGATGCTGAGATCTTGAGAGTTCTTTTCCATGGATCGCTTTCTTCCTGTTCTCGTCTCTGATAATCTTTCCTTCAAGAGAGATGTGACTGTAAGACTTTAGAGAGCTTCTGAGTTTCTGTGATTTCACCCGTTTGAATGTGACAATCCTGACAATGTTGCTCGAGTGAAAGGTGGTTTGCATGGTTCTTTATTTTCCTTCTTGATGATAAGCTAATTAGTGTCTTCAAAACACAGAGCCCCAGCCCCCCTCTTAAATAGGAAAGTAGCGCAGTGTGTTTCTAGGACAAACACAAATAGGTTATTTATTGGACAACGTTTTGATGGGAGGTTTAAACAAGGAGTTTTTCTTGCTAATGGGTTGTTTGCGAACTTCCTTTTGTTGAGACCAACCTATCACGAAAGTCTTAGCAATTCCATATTTTACATTTGTAATTTTAGTGAGGAAATTTAAAAATAGTTTTAGAAAAGTTTTCACTGTACACTGAAGTTTTCTGGCCAAGGTTCCATGCAACGTCATTTTAAGATGGTCAGGAAATCCAGGGCGATAAAAATCAGCTCTTTAGTTACCAGATCAAGGCGAACCACTTGAGAGGTTAAAGTGAGAAATTCTAGATATTCATATTAGACCTCCTTTGAATAAGAGCATTTTTCCAGGAGTGTTATAGTACGATAATACTCTATATCACTATTTCATTATATGATAGTTTGAAGATGTACTATGTTGTCCTTTCAGCAAGGAGTAGACGAGCAGGTGAAAATGGCCCACCAGAACTGGAAGGATGTGAAAGAATATGATGGCCCTCGTGAATTTGATCCACTTATTGAAAGAGGCATATTTCCTCATGCTGCAGCCAAAGCGGTGATTCCAGGAAATCATCGTGGAATCCTGCCTGGCCATTCATTGAGTTTACCAGATTTTCCCATTCAGATTTCTATAGGGCATGTTGAATCTTCTATGTGTCTGAACTCAGGTATCATCTTTGTTTTATTGTGTGTTATAGCTATGTGCAGGCAAGCACGGTTTTCTCAAGAATTGTTGTGGTCACTCATGGTATTTAGAGAGAGAACCCATGTGGTTCCTTTTTCACCCAGTACCCAGCACCTCTTATGTTTGTGTTCTATTTGGGTCCTGAACGCCAGAAACTTTTATTTGTAATCTGTAGGTTTGGCTGGCCAACAAGAGGTGAATGCTAGTAGCAGTCTGGTGGCCGAACAAGGAAGCACGTCTCAGCAAATATCTGTGCAAGCGGGGGAAGCTTCAATACCCAGACAGCAGTACACTTCATCCTCGTACCATTTTGCCATTAGCAGCCCCCCCTCTCCGATGCTGTTCAACGCAGACGAATTACATACAATCTCTTCTTGGGATAGTTTAGATTGGAGCATGTACTTGTCTGATCTTGCCAATACAAACAACAATCTGCAGCGCATTGGTTCCTTTGCTTCCGTTTCAGATCCGTCATATTCTTCTAGCAGCAAGGATAAGGCCATTATCAGATGGTTTAAGGTCAAGGCAGTGCTCAAATGGGGCTTTATCCACAAGAAGCGGTCCAGCGCCACCCTCAGAGAATTGTGAACTTCAGAACCGAGGCTCTTCCGTGGGGCCGCCCCCAGTTTGAGATAAAATTATGACAAGGTTTTGTTCCTCAGTATGTGATGTATTGTTGTAATCTATTTGTAATTCTAGCGTGTTGTCTTTACCATCGATAGTTTGGTTAGTGCTATCGGTTGTTCTATAGTAACAATCGAGAAACATTATGTTGTTCCTTTAATACCTCCTTATCCATGCAGAATATAGATGACGTTTCCCTGTCCGATATATATGCAGAATCATGTTTCTCTAGCTGATGAGACAGCATATACTCAGGATTACTGATATTCTCTCCTTGTGTATGCAATACATATCCTAGGTTTCTATGATACAAGATTCCACGACCGATTACGGCGCAGCTCATGTCAATGTCATTCTTCATCAGAGTCCTCGTCCTCCTCCAGTATGTACACGAGTGCACGCTTTCTCGCTGCCAGAACACAGGCCACACCTCTGGATGCTGTTATTCCAGGTGCATTAATCAATCTCGAGATTCTCCAATTACAACAGGCAGAAGTCACAACCAAGATAAGAGTGCAGGAGAGAGACTCACAGCTGACAATCAAAGGAGGGATGACGGTATGGGGAACAGTACGAGTTTTCTCGTTCTCCAATTGCAGATGAACAACGGACTCCTGGATCGTCAGATACCAGAGTAAGTCCTTCAATAACGCGAGGTCACATCTTTACGAATTCGCAGGGACCATGTGCGATTTTAAGACTCAAGTATATCGACTTGATAATTTAAATGAATGGCTGATTCCAATGATGAGGAATAAATGCATGGTGACAGTGTTTCTGTTGATTGTGTCTGGATTATGAACATCAGATAGTTGGATCAATGTGATTTACCTTTAGTTCATTCAATTCCCAAAAACTTGATCGAGTAGCATATCTTGAGACTTGTACAAAGGGGAGGTCGCAGACACTTAGGATCAACAAACAGGCACAGGTAGAATCTTCCGCACCACTACTTTTCTCGTTGAGCAGCATGACGATCTGCTGGTTCTGCAGGTAAAAGACATCTACATTTGTTGGGATATGCCTCCTGGTAAGTCCGACATACGTGCTAATGGGCAAAAGCACATACCTTGTATAATGCCAAATCCACACAGGAAAAACCACTAGGAATACCCAAAAAGATTGCTTCCAGGAAGTGCTTGCCAGACTTATCCCCGCTGACATCTCCTCTCACTATTGCCATGCAATTCTCCAAGTTTGCAAAGGAGTGGTTGGGGACTTGGAAGCAGATGTAATCGACAAAACTGCTTTTAAAAGCTTCATTAGCAGGAACATCATCTCTGGCTGCCTGTACAAAAGAAACCAGACAGCAATATCAAAACCGACTCAACTGAACACTAGCACAAAGGAAATATGACCGGATCGTCAGAAACAGATGCAAGGAGATTGAAGAACTGGGAAGTTTACCTCATAGAATGACAAAGAAATGGGATGATAATTGGCAGAGGATGGCGTCGAAAGCGGGAAGAGTGGAAGGAAATTCTTGAAAACTATCGTCGCAGAGATTGTGGAGAAAGGCATTTGGACGGCTTCCTTGAAACTGAAAAATAAAGCATCTTCAGAATCAAAAGGTGACGAAATGAAAGAATCATCTGGAAGCTTATGGTCATGCGGCCCCAGATATGACGGTGAAGGAGGATATGAAATTCAAGAGCCAATCAGAACAGCAGCAGTAATAGGTTCAGGATAAAAGGACGGGACAGCGGCACCATGAAAGAATACCTGCATTCAAATTCTTGAAACATTTTCACTAGTGTTCTCTTCAGGTAGCCAGTATCTGTGAACCCACCAAATTCAATCAGTTCTGTGGCTCTTTGCATTGTCTGCCTGAAGGTTTAGTATTGCATTTGTCAGAGGTAAGGAAGATGTTACAGAACAAGCAGTGCATGAATCCTGAAATAACTACTGAAATTTGTCATGTGATCACTCACACATCAATTTGTACTTCATGGTCAACTTTAGATAAATCCAACAAGTCATTAACAGGGTCTTGATTATATAAGAACTTCAGAAAGATAATGACGAGCTCACTGCCAGGAAAACTGTGTATTAGTCATCAGTTTCCGGAGATTTGTAGGGAAAGCTGAACATGAGGAAGACTGACGTATTATAAGGGATAGGCTGCTCGATTGGTTCAGACATCAGTAGCTTTATACATTTCAGAAGCCAGCTAAAAAAATTTGCATACTGAAATCAAATGCAAAGACGTCAGACAATTTAAGGAGGTTCACATTATCATTAAATCTAGAAAAATCCAAGTCCTCGACCATGAGCCGACTATTCCGATTAAAGAAATGGGTAGAAGAAGAGACAGATATCCAAAGAACAATGCGCGTAGCAATTCTAGTATAAGCAGTACCTGTTGAATAACTGTCGAGAGAACTTTTATGAACCGTTCAACCTGTACAAGCAACATACCGGCTCTCTCAGCTGCACTATCAGTAAGGGTCTCATCCAACCCAATGCCCCGGTAACGAGCACGCCACGTTGATTGTGCCTTCAGCTCCCCCATTCTGAAGCTGATAATGTCAGCAGCAGGCTGTAAGAGAGAATAAAATCCCCTTTAATAGTGCTCTTTTTTTTAAGTTAATAGTGCTCTTTAACCATACACCAAATAGATTTAAGCCAGTCAAGTCAACTGTGTATCAGGAAAATGCATGCCACAAAATAGGAAAAATTTGTGCACCTGCAGATGATTTAGGACAATGAGATGCAGTTCTTTACCGGCTCCACAGACAGTTTTTGATAAGCGCTTGACACCCTGCCACAGAAACAACATTAGAAATCTTGGATCCAAGAGACAGTAAACAAAGTTGAAATAGCAATGAACTTAAATGGGGCTTACCACTTCTGAAAGAGAATTGACTAAAAATTGATGGATAGCAGGACTTGTCCGTGCACCACCTAAGAGGCTCAGAAACTCCTCTTCAGGAGAGGAATCGAGATCTGAACAAATATAAGGATTGTTGAATTAAGACGGCCAACCAAATCTGAAGGGTAGAGCCATATATTACACCACTTTTCATTGTATACTCACGATTGCCCTTGATGAGATTGGATAAGGAGTCAAACTTCTCACGAAATGTGTTCATGGCATTTTTCCACTGCTTATGCATAACTGAGATTGACGAGCGGACAACCACAAGTAAATCTTCAATATTGGAAGCCTGTCTTGCCACCTGATAGAGCTCCTCCTTTCTATTTGTTAGAATGGGCAAATAACTTAGAACAGCCATCCCAGAATAATGGAGAAAGACAAACCCCTCACACTTTTAAATTCTAATATGGCAAGTTAAACACAACATACTTCCAAAGGTTGGAAAATGGGAACAAGTACCGGGCCTTATTTGTAATTTTTTCTATCTCAATTACAATGCCAGGAGAGCAACTAGACTCAATGGCCCCATATCCCTTTGTATTTTGAGATAATCTAAATAATTGCGTTTATTTTTCGATAACAGACAGTGAATAGCATAAGTTAGATAAAAATTATAGGCCGACCTACACCAATTTCAGACATCTGATTTGCAAGCCCTCAAACCGCTTAATTTAATGATCTAAATGTTAATCACAAATTTTAAAAAGATGGCTTGCAAAATAAGAAACTGCAAAAAAAGAGAATTCCAAAGAAAATAATCCAATAGATACTCATTATGTTACTACATTTTATTCTACAGTACAATTTGATGGCTTTCCGACAAATAATAGATCGAGCAAAGAAGATTAACAACAACGTGAAGATAGAAACAAGATTTGTTTCAGATCAGGGTTATTTCTACAAAAAAAAAAAGAGAAAAAAAGATTCTGGGACTTGAACGGTATACCTCCTCTTAAAAATCGAAGTATCAAGCACCAAGCAATACACGCCTTGTGAGTCATCCCCTGTAATTTCTCTTTTACTACAACCAATCAAGTCTTCAGCAAGTTCTCCTGAGCATGTAACTATCAAATGACAAAGATCCTTTGACAAAGCAACCTAATTATAATAGTTGTAGGCCACAATTAGCTTTTGCAAGTAAAAAGGAAATAATAGTACAAGATTTATATCTTAAAAGTACTGCAACAAATCTTTAATTGATTGATTCGCACACAACAGTTACCATTGCAATGGAGAGCCTGGTGCATTTAAATGAATTTTTTAAAGACTGCACTTCAATCTTTGATCAAATTCAGATATACAACGATTTAAATCATTACGTATTACCAAAGTCAAGGAAGCATATTAATCTATCCAAAAATTGAAGTTATACCTTGCTGACAACACAGTTACTTAGAAAGATGGTCTTTTCCTCTTTGGATCCTGCTGAAATTCCACAAGAGTGTATATTCTGGCACAATTTAAAGTTGCAATTAATGGAACATCGACAAGTGAATTTAAAACTCATAACAGAATTACTCCAGAGAGGATGTTGATGACACACAGGTGGATTGGAAAGCACAAGTGAATATAACAGAATTGATTGCAAAGAGCAATCACGAAATGACCCACAATTACATGTCGGATGTCATCTCATGAAGTGCATAAAACAAAAATTTTATTGTATTCAGATAGAAGTAATCATCCACAATTAGGAGCTCTTTCATTCAGCAACCTACACAGGTTATTACCTACTACTGACAATGTTTTAAAGTCCAGGATATGAATATTGACATGTATCACATTAACTCCAGGCGACCATAAATTAGAAACACTTAGCATCCCCTTTCAGAAAAAAAAAAAATATTACATTGAGAAAATAACCCATAAAATTGATTGAAATTGTTTAACATCAAAATTTAATTTCTCAACATCACCTTTCGGATAAACAATCTGACACTGGACTAAACATCACCTCTCTGATAAAGATAACAATTTGACACTGAAATATATATATATATATATATTGCAGCTTCATGAGGAAAGAAAAGAATACAGAAAACTCAGTGAATTGCACCCCCCACCATCACATCACCACCAAAAAGAATAGAAGAATAAGAAGCAATAGAACAAGTAACATCTCGCCTAGGTCCACTATGGAAGACTTACACATTTCCCAATGGGAAAAATGCCAAAAATACTGAAGCAGATGTTTCCATCTTTATCTGCACTACAGAGGATGTTGAAGTGTTTATCTAGAGCATTTGAGAGCTCTGCAATTGAGTCTTGGCCATCATCCAAGAGCGCACTTTCTCCAGGAACTACCCCCGGAAAACGAGGAGTTCTTGGAGCAGAAGGATAGAAACGACTAGTACGGTCCTCATAAGTGTGGTTCCAAATGCCATTCTGACATTCAAAATCACAGGAAGTATGACATTCTTAAACTGCAAACTCCATGCCACAACGTGCAGAAACTAGGTGTTCAAAATGAACAAGAAAACTAATTCTCAAATCATCGCATTTACTTTTAAGAGGCTACTATTTCAAAAATGAATTACTTCTCAGTGAAGTTAACTTGGTTCGAAAATGCATACTTGATTTGGTCGAGTGTCCTCCTCCCAATTCAAGCAAGTGACTGCTGCTTGGTGAGACTTCATGCTCCTCAATAATCTCCCATTCTACTCAAAACATTGACATTGGAAATACATATATCTTACCATGATATGAACAAGTGGAAAGTGCCCAACAAAAGAGAAGCAAATTAGCAAGCATGGAGGATAAAAAATATTATACTTGTAGCGAACAGATGCCTATTCTTATTTCCTTGAAGGGTCAAGCATCTTAAATTTAGGTTACTTTTTCAATAGATGAGCAACAGATCAGCAGATGTATAAATTTAAACTGACAAGGGAATGAAGGAACTAAGAGCATCATACTCACTTCAACATCATGCAGCGAAATGTTCCCATCCTCAAGTCCCAGCGCCAGTACCTTGCCATCCGGGTGCCAACACAGAGATGTTACACACCCCCCTAAAGGAACAGGTTTGCAACCAACAAAGTAAGCCAATAGCGACCAATTGCAGGCACTAAAGCAAACAATGCATCAACAAATCAGCACGCAACCCCTAAGATTCACCGCTCCATCAAGTTCAAAACCAGGTACCAGGCGAAACCGTCCATAGCCTCTGCCAGTTAAGGCGATGCAGCATCACCTTGGACTCGTCCGTGACCATCGCGAGAAGATCCTTCTCCGGATTCCACTCCGCCAACTTAACCTTTTTCGAAAAAGGGGAAACGTCCACGAATTCAAACTCGAAATAACCGCCGGCTGAGTAATCGGGAGTCCCCGGAGAACAGACGAACTGACCTGAGAGGAGAGAGGCTTGTCGAACTGGAGCTGGAAGTGGATCGAAGACCGAGGCTGCGACTCTGACCCATCGTCTGCGTCCATTTGGAGGTTACGGTGGAGAAAAGGACGGGACGGGAGGAGGGGGGAAGGAAGAGGGAGTATAGAGGGTTTTGTAGTCAGGGAAAAGGCAAGGGAAACAAAGAAAAAAAAAAGGCTAATGGGCGGGATTCGACGGGGGAAGAATTGAGGGAGGGGGGAGGGAAAAAGAGGGAAGTACCGAAAATAACCTCGCTGGGCTTTTTCTTTTTCTCCCTAATAATATTATGGAGTTTTTTTAATTTAATTTGATCTGATATAATAATGAATAATTAATGTCCTTTTATGTGTTTTATTCTTGTTTTTTCTTTAGCTGGACCATTCATTCTTTTATGTGCCATGTCCTTCCTTCAGGCCCGCCATAAGTGGTTCGTACCGTAATGCCAGTTCGAAAAAAAAAAATTGTGTATAGTTCATTGAATGGCGGTTTACAAGTGCATCACTCGACGAGTGAAATTTTAAGCTCCATCTATATATTTGTGATTTTGAACGGCGGTGTTGAAAAACTTAGAAAAGATTTTATTTGTGACGAACATCTTTCTAATAAATAGAAGGCCAAATTAACAAATTTTTCATATATTATACTCATTTTTGTTAATCTATTTTGTTATTTGAAATGCTTCGAAACCATCCGTTATATTAAATCCATCTTCCGTTAGTGTTGCAAATAATGACGTCCTATGTGTCATCCCTGTTGGCACAAACGATATTACACATCCGTCTTCTCCTAGGCCAAATTAACAAATTTATCATATACTATACCCATTTTTTTCGATCTATCTCGTTCTTTGAAACGCTTTGAAACCATATATGTACTTACTTTGCTATATTAAATACATAATCAGTTAGTGTTGCAAATAACGGCGTCTTACATGTAATTCATGTTGGCATAAAAGACGTTAATACACATCCGTTTATACGACATGGCAAAAACGACACACGTGAAGTCGATGTGGCCGAAAAAAAGTCTAATGTAGAGCCCAAAGGAGTGACCTACTTTTGACGAGATAATAAGGGGAATTAGGGCTTTTGGGTCAATTCTGATAAGGTAATAAGGGGAATGACCTACTTTTGATACCCTGGCTCCACATCAGACTTTTTTTTGTCACATCGGCTTCACGTGTGTCGTTTCTGCCATGTCGTATAAACGGAAGTGTATTAATGTCGTTTATGCAAACATGGATGACACGTAGGACGTTATTTACAACACTAATTGAGGATTGATTTAATATAACGGAGTAAATACATGTATGGTTTCAAAGCATTTCAAAAAACGAGATAGATCGGAAAAAATGGGTATAGTACATGATAAATTTGTTAATTTGGCCTTAGAGAAGACGGATGTGTAATGCCGTTTGTGCCAACAGAGATGAGACATAGAATGCCGTTATTTGCAACACTAACAGTGGATGGATTTGATATAACGGAGTAAGTACGGATATGGTTTAGAGGCGTTCCAAAGAGCGGGATGAATCGAAAAAAATGGGTATATTATAGATTTGTTAATTTCACCTAAATAGAAAGACAATTTTGGACAGTGACTTAGGACGGTAAATTAATAATTTATCAAGCTAAAGTCATATTTGCCACATTTTTTCGAAACTTACCAGTACAAACAAAGAATTACCTCGCTCAACTAAGCCAATTTAATAAGCTTAAGATCCTCCGTGGACACCAAATATTTCCAAATGATTACGTTCATAGTTTAATTTGTAATGGAGAAAATGATTCATTATTCATCGGGGTTGGGAAAGGACTTGCCCAACCTTGTGAACTGGAATCGGCTTTTAATCCAAAAGGGAGAAATGCCCTACTGGATTTGTGACAATTGTTGGAATTTTATAAATATTTTATTTTATTTTATTTTATTTTAAAAATTTTTTTTGCTATAATTAATTATTTTGTTTATTTAAAACGAGCTGTCTATTAATTACGGGACAATCACGATAGCCCCTTTTAGTTTTGGGTGATCTATGGGGTTTTGCAGCATATCAGTTTTTGTTATTGATGTGGGCTAGACGGCAACTCGGTGTAGGCGAAATGTCGAGAAAAGCCCATGATGTAAAGGCCCGTCACATTTATAATAACGATAGGTCTCCTCTCCCACTTATCTATTTGTAGACAGTTTCACCGGCCCTCTCGTTACGAGGGAGGGGAAGGCTTAGGGCACCTTGTTGGTGTTTCTTGCCAATTGTATATATGGATCTCGACTTCATGCGATTGTTTTGTAGCTCATTGCAACATATACGCTTCCGTTATCTCCATATTTCGTGTTCTAAATCGATTGCGGCAATCTTGATTTGCGATGAATTCGCTTACGTGTGGTCAAAGCAATCGCACGTGGATTTGAGATCAATCTATTGTTTGTTTATCAATTCTAGAATTGATAAAGGGTTCCGATTTTGGGGTTCATCGTCGTAGATATTATTTGCTGGACGAAGTTCTAATTTGGACGAATTATTACCCGATTACAATTTTGAAATCCTAAATTACGATTTACAATTTCAATTATTAAAAAAAAATGTTCCCGAACACTTTGTTTTATCAAAGTCGAAACTGGGTATTGAATTTGTTCATATGGGAAACGGATTGTTTCATTCTTTTTTTAATTTATTTATGAAACCACGGAGATTACGTATTTAAGTTATTAAATAGTAATATAAACAAAAAAATCCCACATATTGTGGAATCGTTCCAAGACCCGCACGAGAGAAGTGGATTTGTGGGTTTTGCAAATTTATATTTAATTAAAAAATAAAATAAAATCCACATTGAGAGGATGCGTGGGTTTGAATTATAATTAAAAATAAACTTCATTAACATGGGTTTGGGAACACATTATATTTGTTCGTAATGATATTGCGTCTTGTACGTCTTCCCCATTGTTTGCTGCTTCCGTTTTTGTCGAGCTGTTAGGGTCCAGCATCTGTCCGTTAGTTGTGATCTGTTTGTTGTACATGGGTTGCTTGAGTCCGTACCCAGTGTTGTTCCTGTCTTGATTTAGTGCTTGAGTCTTGTTGGTGCCTGCTGCCTTGGTGCATGTCTAAATGGTTTGGATTTGGACAATAAAATGCGTACGTGTGCTCGGACGGGTGAATGTTGATTTTCGATTGCTACGTATGCATCATTGACGTTGGAACCGTAGTAGTCCATGCCTTCATTCGGTGGCTGCTCTCTGGTTTTATTACAATGATGATAATTCATTCGGTTGGTTGAATCACCAAAACCCCGTAGTAATGAAATCTAATAACGGCATTGGCATGCGGTTGTCTGATTTGGGAATTGCTTCCCCTTCTCAGTATTCGATCTCTACCTTTAAAAATATGGGTTAACATAATCTATATATAGTGGGGTAAGCCCATGAAAAGTTTATGGGCTGTGTAAGGAAAACATGGCTTGCCGAAGAAGTTCCCTCTAAAAAATATCTAGCTGTAATCGGTTTTCATTGCAATGATTACTGGCGGCGGTGATGATGGTGATGCCCGGATTTGTTTCGTAGTTGATGAGTTTTTGGAGTTTTTGACGGGCATGGCCTATTCGGTGCGGAGTATTCTAACTTTGTTAAGGATAGGTTACCACCGCCTACTCCCAGAACTCCCTTGTCCACTGAAGAGATGATTCTTGACTCTTGGAGTAACATGAATTATTTAGATATTTATGTTGGTTGAGAAATCCCTATCCTAATGAGGCTACTACATGTAGACCTCGGGAAAATCATTCCTAAAATTTCCATCTAAGTTGCATTTTAAGAGCTACAATTTGTTGGGGGGGTGTTTCTTTGCCCACATTTGGTCAGATGTCAAGCTGATGTAGTAGGCCCTAAGGATATTCTAGTTATGAGTTACGTGTTCTCATGACATAGGTTCATGCCAATCTGAGGGTGCTAACCATGGGAGTTGCTTGATGTCGCTGGATAGATGTACGTCATAAGTGATCAAATGTTATTCTATTGAGTTGTCTTGAGTTTTGAGATACAAAATTGGCAGTGTTAAAAATAAAAGAATTGCTTTCGGTGTTTTATATATCTCATAACGTTACTCTCATTAAGGTGTACCAAAGTATTTGAAGGATATTTAATATCAAGAGAGTGACCAAATGCTTATCCTTTACTTTTTGCTGTTTTAAATTGTTGGTTGACCCGTTGTTTTAAGTTGGCATACATAAGGTACTTCGTGTGCGTTACTATGTGAGTAAGTGGAGTTCCTTCGGCTTGTGTCGTAAGCGTTGTAGTTACCCCAAATCGAATTTTTTGAATTTAGAAGATTGAACGAAGCAAATCCCGATTCAATGTTCCGTAAATTGTTTTACGAATGGAAATCAAAATTTAAAATCAAACAACTAAATCGAAATTTCAGTAGGTCGAAGTTTTATAATTTTTTTTCTCTCTATAGAAAATCATCATGAACATGATTGGGTGATTAATTTCGAATTAGTTACATGCAACCAATTGTATTCTATCGCACTGCATTACAAATATGTTTATTTTTCGACATCACTAAAAGCAAAGTTTTAGTAGTTCAAAATTTTATTATATTTCACATTGTTAATAAAAACTCACCCCTAGACATGGTTAGGTTGCTAATTTTAAAGAAATTAGTTATATGAGACAAATTTCTCATTACATTTTACTTTTTCCGAAGAAAACCCCTTTTTATTCATTCTTCAAACTTTTAGCATTTTGCTTTGTTTTGTTTTCGTGGAAATTTGAATATTTAACAATTTTTTCCTTTTACTATTCGGGTTGAGCTATTTTGTAAGATAAAATTAATTTAATACCAATATGTGATTTCGTACTTTTCCGCGTAACACCTGGACTAATCTAAAAGAAAAAAAATCTCCTGATCCACCCATAATTCTTAGATTTTTATTAAAGGACCAAGTAAGATTGGAGTCATCTTAAAATTAAAGGACTAAGTAAGGATCTCACGCCTTTTTAAGATAAAACTAGCTGGACTAATATGAAATGATAAAATAAATCAAAGGACTCAACTAGACTAAAAAAAATAATATTAAAAGAAATCACACATGCAGCACCCCTCCTTCCCCACACACTTTCCCCACATGGGTATAAAAATTATTTCTGTTTGGGGGAGAGGGGTTGTTGGAACAGAAAAACAAAAAAAAGAAAACAGAATCAGTTGCAACAATTTTTTTTTATCGTTCCTCCTCTCCCAGCTCTGACTCTCACTCCTTCAACTCCGCTTCCTCTCCTCATCCACCAGCCGACGTCCTCCACCCACTCCGATCCTCTAGCGGGCTCTTGTTCTGCCGATCGTTCCTCCTCTAGTCAAGGTAAGCGGAAATCCCCGCGGAAATCCCCTGACCAGCTGTCCCGGACGTCATCAAGCGTGGCCAAAGTTCGGCAACGCTCAACCGAGTCCGTTGGCTCCTCCCTGGTTCTCTGATCAAAGTTCGACAGCCGGTTATTAATCTTGTAGTTGTCTAGTTTTGGTTCTTCCTGCGGCCGATCCTGTCGCAAGCTAGGTAACTCCCACTCCTACTCCTTCTCATGGATCTGATCGTCCGCGTGGCCGAAATTCCTACTGCGATTCTCCAACAAAGGATGGAACGAGATGTGAAAAACGGAGGGAGTCATTTCTGATCCAGATACACGCTTACTATTGCTACAATTTCATCGCTCTTGTTGATTTACTCATGATCCGTTGACTTCGCGATCAATGTTACTCTACTTATACTTGTTCGATGCATCTGTCGTTGCTGCTCCTTTGAAACTCGTTTAGTTTTCTCTTGTTGACTTGATCATTTTGTTTTGAAGTCAGCGGTTGGAGTACCTATACTAGTTTAGCTCATGAATCTCTTCATCCACTTGTTTTAGTTTCATTTCTTATTGTTGGCTTGTGCTCTCTTCCATCTAATTGTTATAATTATGTTGTTGCTGTCATTAGTTTACTCAAAAATAGATTTTCGCTGCTGTTGACTCTGTTCATACAAGTGATTTCCGCCATTGTTCATCTAGCTGATTTGCCCTGTGTGCTTACGAGTCTCGTTGTTGATCGCAATTCTTGTTGTTAGCTTTTGCAGTATTGTTGCTGTTTCTTCAGGATTGCCTTAAGCCCGTCGATAACCGATTTCCAAAATCCTCAAGTCGTCGCTGTTAGTTTGTACTTCAATTTTATCAGAATCAATCGATTTCTTGTTGCTGGTTGAAATAGTTATCTTCATCACCGTAACTACTACACTGTCCATGCCCGATTTCGCTGCTATCATTGATTCATTCACGTCTGATCTCATTGCCGATTCATTCTTGCCTTCACGTGTTTCTAATTCATCTTCACTTGAGAGATTACGTTGCCATCGGTGATTCCTCGTTTGATAAATTTCTGTTGATATACAATTCTTTCTACTATAACTCAATTTGATGATTGGCCACATTTGTTTAAAGCTAGAAATTTCATTGATTGCTTTGTATCATGTACTTGTTGTCGGTACATATTTCAACTCATCTGGTTGTTTCCCCCTTGTCCACCTTGATGTTGACATGATCACTCTTCATCGTCTTCACTGATGTTTATGCTCGCGAGCTCTTGCTCATGTTGCTTTATTTTAATCAATAATCTCTTTGGTTTAAGCTTCGATTTCAGCTGCTGATTTTTGTTCATTGCCTAATTGTACAATTTCGAATCTTGCAAAGTCTGGCCATCTCGATTTCATTATCCTGTTGCTATAATTTCATTGCGATTTATGCAGATGTTGCTACAAATCCGAATTTATTGTTGTTTTAGTTGTAAAGTCACTAGGACAACCACATAATGCTATTGCGACCTTAAGTTCACGGTTGATCTGCGTTGCTATATATATATATTTTCGTTGTAGGCTACTCTCCGTTGGTTTTGTCAAGGGTCTGTTTGTATTTCTAATTCATTCGTCTTCTTGCTGGTCTGTTCCATTTTTCCGTTGTGTGTGAGTCCTTTATCACCGTGTCGCTGCAATTTTAAGTTTGATTTTGATTTGATTGTTAAGCTGGTGTGACTGGAGTAGTTACATGTTGCTGCAACTTCAAGTTCGCTATTTGAGCTTGTCAATCGGCCGTTCCAAATTTGATTTTAATTTCAAATTTCTTACCTGAATGCTTCGACTTTGCTGCTGATTTGTCCCGATTCGCTGTTGTTCAATTATTTATTCCATTCATATTCGTCTACACCTTCGCTGCTATTTCATCCCTAGTCTGTTCACGTTTGATTGATATTTTGTTATTGTTTCATTGCTGATTTGTTCATGTCTGGTTGCTGGTTTCGTTACTTGTTTGGAATTTCAACATGCTTTAATTACTTTACAATTGTTTCAATTTTACTAGGTACATACGTGGGCTGATGATTCCATGTCTTTAGGGATTCTTTCAAACTTGAACAGCCAAAGGCCCTTAATAGCCAATCACACGGATGGTTTTGATAAACATTCGCTAAAACATGGGTACACAAGTAGAAATTGAGCTCCAAGGAGTTCCCGAGACCCGAGGAAACAAGATTCTTGCAACGGATGATCATCCCAAGGTTTGGTGAAAACCGACCCGCATCGATCCGGTTGACGCCTAGGATGCATTCGCGGTCAAATGGTGCAAATCACCCACGTAAGTCTCATTCCGACTTACCGATTAATTCTAGTTGATTTATTCATTTCAATTAGAATTTACTAATCATATTTATATTTCATTTCTTTGTTTTCATTTACATGTACATTATCCGTCCATGTTCGAGGACTCGACAAGACGATCCTTAGAGACCCATCACATTTCGGAGGATTCTCGAAGACGCATGTAACAAACCGCGTGGATTTCTCCGCGTGTGTAAAAACCGCGATGATTGAAGACTTTAAAACGGCCCCAACCGTCAAGTTTAAGGTACATGAGGGAAGGTGCGGGCCTTCCCAACTTTCTATTTTTTTTTTCACCTGTAACAGGTCGTGGGTCCAAGTGCATAGGCCCATGGTCACCGCCCTTCCCCGCCTACTTTGATCTATATAATTGTATGTGATTGCGCATGTGATCATCACATATGAGTTCGGGTCCAATGCCCGAATCGAGCCTAAGCTCGTAACCCAATGATATGAGTCCGGGCCCAAAAGGCCCAGATCGTGTCCAACACCCGTTAACCAGGAACCTTTTTTTTTTTGAAAATATTGCCACCCTTTCTTCGCATGTTAGTGTGAGAGAGTGAGTAG
Organism: Melastoma dodecandrum; assembly: GCA_029817715.1. Lineage (NCBI taxonomy): Eukaryota > Viridiplantae > Streptophyta > Magnoliopsida > Myrtales > Melastomataceae > Melastoma > Melastoma dodecandrum. The sequence continues at coordinate 2,619,083 of JARUPY010000606.1, forward strand.
TTAGGAATCCCTGAACCCTCTTTGGTTTTTCCGACTTTATACCATTTTTTTTAAATAAAGTCGGTGGCGACTCCGTATTAGCTTATATAGGTTAAGCGATAGACAATTTCTTTTTACGGAGCCACGAAGGATTACGGTCCTCCCTTTTGTTCCCATCCGGAACGAGCGGGAGGGACGCACAAGCGTTTGGCTGGCAAAGTGGTTCATTTGCAGTGACATGCAATGTGCTTCACGGGGCATGTGCATCCGGGTGAGTTTTTTAGATTTGTACTCTAGTTTTTTGGCTACCGAAGTGGTTCAGCCAGTAACAACTGAGGTTTTCACACAATCGCACGTGTTCTCAGCGAGTGAGAAATCTCATATTTGTTCTTTGAGTGCTTGACCGCTAAAGTGGCTCGCTTAAAGTGAAGGTGAGATTCATGTCGAAGGAACTTGGCGAAATGACCCCGTAACTTCGGGAGAAGGGGTGCTCTCCTATTGTTGAGGGTTTGTTTGGAGACTTGAGTGCACTGGTGTAAGGACCATTCTGCCCAAAAGTGTTTGGTATCTTGCATTTGGTGCATGTTGAGTGTGTTTGAGGAGGTCAAGTATATTGATCTCTATTTGATGGCCACTAGACTATGGATTGCTCACGATTTATGAGTTATTTACGGTCTCGTTGATTTTATTTTACACAACAATGTGTAGGCCTTGTATAAGCTTATTTATTAGAGTATATATTAATTGGTTACTCATGACCTTTTTTTATTACGTCATGTTATTTGCTTATGAGCTATATAACATAAGATTTTACGAGCGTTCCGGAGTTGGAATATTTCACATGATGATACGAGTGATTGATTGCCAAAGAGACTAGCTCATTGAGATCCTTGAAATCAGCTTGTATGATATGTTACACTAATTGAAAGTGTATGTAATTTGTTTTGAAATGTTATATAGTATTCAACTCTATTGTCGAGTTGGGTGGGAGAAAAGATAAGCATTCCAGTATGGGAGATTTCACATGATGATATAGGTGTTTAGTCGCCAAAGCGACTCGCTTGTTGAGATCCGTGGAGTCGCTTATGTGACATGTATTGTGGTAGTTGTGAACGCATATGATTTGTGATTATAGCCAGATGACTTTGGCTGCTTAATTATAAATTATGTGAAGAGTGATAAGCACTCAAATAATGAAGTATTGTTTAATAGTAACTTAGACAAAGATCCGGAGATTTAAATGTGTCTCAATAAACTTGTGGGAGCCCTTGATTTCATTGCATATGTGAGATAAGTTATGACAGTTTATTTCTAAAGTTGATTAGATATGTAGGAGCTTATTTGAAAATACGCATATAATCAAGAACACAAGTGGAAGGTTTCGGTGAAAGTTTTATAAATCCTTTATGTTGTAATTAGAAAATAATGTCATATAAAGATTTTCCGTGCGTATTGCCCAATTTTAATTATATGGACTATGTTGGCGTAGTTTGTAAACACTTCTAAATGGGTCATTAAATTTTTAGTATTTCAAGAAAAAAAAAGATGAGATTGGATATCTCATGTTTTAAACAAGTGAAACGAAAATAATTTTATTCAGCTATTTTATATGAGATGTTTGGATTCTCACTAAGTAAATGACTCAAATGAATATTTGATATTTGCTCAATATGTTGAGAGCTTGGAGTCATATGATGTTTTGATTAGTGGAAGTTATTGTTAATGTTCATTACAGCATTGCCCAACATTACGTTTTCTTGATATTGCGATTGGTTGTTGAGGTTTCTTGCATTCACCACTCTTATTTATTAAGTTATTCTTTTTATAAAGATAGATAGAGTTGGTTTTCCCTTTTAACTGCCGCAATTGTTGATTGTGCGATATTGTTTCACTTTTAACCAAGAGGAATACCACGTAAAGCCTAGCGACCCCTTATTGTTATTATATGTGGCATGTATTTTGATTTGCTTGGTTAGTGGGAGCCTCATATCTATATCTTAATTGAAAGACATGTTTATGGACAGTCATTTTGGACACATGTTTGATACATGTAATTGTTTTTTTTTTTGTGATCATCAATTACTGTAGTTTTGGTTATATACACATAGTTGAAAAATTCAAGATCCGGTATTTATCTTGAGCATGATGACTATGTCGAGTTTGTATGTCTAATATGACACCATTAAGGCTCTCGCGAGATTTATGTTTTGAGACATGCATTGCAATATTGCTCGATTCATTTCATCCGGCTTCTTTGAGGCATAAAGTTTACGGATGATTATTCTGGTTTCACCAAGGTATATATGTTACAGAGGGTATTCTTTGACTTTGGTGCAATAAAAAGGTGACAAATATATTTGGTTGCATCCGGTTTACGAATGACTACTCCGATTTCATTAAGTATTCAGGTTTACAGAGAGAGTTTTCTTTGACTTAATGAAACATTAAGGTTACGGAGGGAGTTGATTGCATCCGGCTTCTTTGAAGCATTAAGGTTACAGATGTGTACTCTCATTTCTCTGAAGTATAAAGGTTACGGATTGTACACTCCGACTTCAAATAAATTTAAAGGTTACGGATTGTACACTCCGAAAATCTTGAGACTTGGTGCTTGGTAATGAGTATGACGGTTTTGTCAATATAGTTTGTCTCTAATAAAGTACTATGCATTTTGCTTGCATTAAGGTTTATGAGACATGTTACGGAGCAGTTTTGCTCTATTGTCTTTCTGGCTTATTGTCGGCATAAAGTTAGAGAAAGATGAAGACCGACTGAAAATAACGTCATTCAGATCACATTAAGGGATCGTTGTTGGCACTTGCGATCATGTTGTCCAACACCGTTAAATGGTATGATGACAGCTATTGTTCAGTGCTAGTAATGTTAATGGTTGGAGTTGTTTTCGAGATGTTGTCCCGTATATTATTACTATGATATGGCCATATCTGTGTATAGCCCGAGAGTCGTTTCAAAACTAAATGTCTTGAATTTCTAAAATCAATTATAGCCCGGTGGAGAATGTTTTAATTTTATAAATATTTTATTTTAAAAAATTCTTTTGGGCTATAATTTATTGTTTTGTTTATTAAAAAACGAGCTATATGTTAATTACGAGACAATACTAGCCCCTTTTGGTTTTGGGCGATCTATGGGCTTTTTCGGCATCTCGGTTTTTGTTATTGATGTGGGCTAGACAGCAACTCGGTGTAGGTCAAATGTCGACGAAAGCCCGTAATAGAAGGGCTCGTCACATTTATAATAGCGCTACGTCCCCTCTCGCACTGATCTATTTGTAGACAATTCCACCGGTCGTCTCGTCAAGAGGCTGGGGAAGATCTAGGGCATCTTGTTGGCATTTCTTGCATATTGTATCTACGGATCTCGGCTTCATGCGATTGTTTTGGAGATCGTGGCAACAAGTACGCTTCTGCTTTCTCCTTGTTTCGTGTTTTAAATCGACTGCAGCGATCTTGGTTTGCGATTGATTCGCTCGGAACAATTTCTTTGTTTCATTGACTCTATTCTAGAACAGATAACGTTAATAAGAAAAAAACAAGACCCGAGTTAGTAATTGACACGCCAAATAATCATTGACTTTAATCCGATTAGCACAACAAAACCTTGCAAACCCCACTCCCTTCATCCGCCCCTGATTCCTTCTCCACGCCTAACATTCGATTCCAAGAATGACCGTGAGAGGTGTCGTGTGCGATGTCAAGGGGGACTACCCTCGGGAACCTCACTCCGTTTGTCCTCGTGACTTGCATCATCGAGAAGATGGGCAGTCTCGTCTTCAGGCACGATATAGGTATCCTCCAGGGGTGTCACGTACGTACGTCCATCCACTCCATCCTCGAGGAGTTTTACCGTGTCGTCTATAAGAAGTGGTAGGAGAACTAGTCCACAAATTAGTATTGCTAGTATGATAGCGAGACCCTCACCCTTTTCACATCCTCTCTGTATGTGGGTCGCCTTTGCTACATCGCTCGTGGCCTCCATTGTCGTCACCAGGAACTTTGGAAGGAGATTGTCTATGCTTTTTGGCGGTCTCATATTCTGCGTGGGCACATTGTCGAACGCATTCGCTAATGCAGTGTGGATGTTGATCGTCGATCGTACCTGTTGACACATCAACTCAATTTTGTGCCCATTTGGGCTCCTCCTGAGAGCGTGAGAGTCGGCTTGAGCGGGAAGAAGACTATTAGGTCATTCGAGCAACATGGTTTTTTGATTCTTGAAGAGGTTCCGGATACTCAAATAAGATGGATGACCGAGATGATCAAGAATACAAGCTGATCGAGGATGCGAACTACTCGAGGACAAGCTAGTCGAGGATGCGAACTGTTCAGACAAGTTCGTCTATAATGCCAATTATTTGAAAATAAGCTGAAGATTCCTGGCATATAGAGGACAACAAAGGGATACAATCTTTAGTGTGCGCCAAGACAAGACCACTTGATGGACATAAATGTTTGAATTATCATAGTTGAAGAGCCACGTTTTAACTATGCATTAATAGCCATAAAGGGCGATAATTACATACTTTTAACATTCTTAGCATTAAGTGTTAGTATAAATAATTATGTACTAAACCTTTATGAATAAGATCATTTACATCTTTAGATAAACAATCTATTGTTTGGTGGTCCCTGAATTAGATTTAGCTCAAAGACAATGGCATGCCAATGAACAGAGCGAGTCTCCCTCTTTGCCTTTGATTTCGATCTCGTATTTATCACCAAAGGTGTAAGGCATTCGTCTCCTTTGACACTTTGCTTCGAAAAAGTTCTCATTCTCGTTGCGGATGCTAGGTGATTGCGCCTCCTTTGATAGGAGTCTAAATCATCCACTATCCTCTTCTCGTGCTTGATCTGTTAATGTGCACTTATGTGCCAAGACATTTTATTGTATTTGTGGGTAAATAATTAATAAAGACGAGTATTTGTCATTGATTATTTTACTTTTCTGCACGTAAAATTAGTAATGATAAAGTTCGACAGATTAATGAATATATTAATCTGAAATAGTCCGTGATAAAACAGATGTTTAGAAGGGACATGGACATCTAGATAACTGAGGTCAAGATTGACCGAGAGATAGTATATCCAAGTTATATTTAGAGGTACCCTGATATTAGGTTATTGGACACGACCCGTTTAAGAGGATACCACATATAAAACATCATTGGTTAATCCTTTTTATGAATGAGTGTAACTAATCTTTTGACTTGAGACCTTCATTTATGCTATGCTGGAGTTTATGCACTTTGATGTCGTTAAAAGTGGTCTTTAACTGGATTGTGAGTAATATGATTGTTGGGTGTGTAACAAAGTGTAAAGAGAATAATGTTGAGTCAATAAAGGATCCATCGCTCTTTTGGATTAGAGAGTTGATATCTAGGCCACTTGATAGAGATATTAGTGACTCTAAAATCCATGGCCATGGGATGAAATTTTTTACATTCAAGTGAGTTTATTATATCTTGATAATTAAGTAAAATAATTAATTTGATGATGATGTATTTTGCGCCGAATTAATTATGACGTCGGTTGGATGAAGAAATTGCATTACACAGTAATCGATTCATAATGGTTTATGATTTATGATCATTATCCTAACACGTTGGGTGACTAAAAACTATTGGTAGACGGTGGTTACCTTTACGGACTTACACTACCTTCGTGTAAAGGACCTAGAGGGTTGCACGCACGTCGACACGAACAATGTATCATTGATTATTTTAGTAGATAATAAAATGATTAATTTTATTTTAGAATTAGAATTAATTGGATTTTTAATTTATTTTGAAATTTTGGAAGCAAGAAATAGACCAAGATCGAATATTAGTTTATTCACGTCGTATTATATTAAATAAAGGATATGAAAGAAAATTGAATAATTATTTAGATTTTATATCTTATATATTTTATTTAAGAAAGTAATATTCGATCAAATTATTTTAATACATATATGTACCGTTTTGTGATAGTCGTACCCCTGGTATCAGAGCCCAATTTGTCTACTCACAGTATGCTAAATTTGTTTTCTTATTCTTTTTGAGGGAGAGAGAGAGAAAGAGACAAAGAACCCTACCTGGAGAAGCACCTTGCCTTAACACCCATGGATAACCCTAGAGATATAAGTCCAGTCGTAATAACCGCTCCCATCACACTAGACTCTTGCCCTTCCTTTCGCAAATCCACTTCTGATAGGTTAGATGGCTTGTATGAGATTTCCCACCAGGATATCTCAGGCAATAACCAGATTCCCGACACCACCATCCCACTACTCAATCCATACACAGCTTTCAGTAAACCATCTTTGAGTCCCGTTAGAAGGATAAGATCTCTTATCCGACAACCAAGTTCACAGGTCCTCGAATACATTCAGACGAGCAAGTTCCACCAACACCCAATTTGGGCTACACAGACAGAGCAGTTAGTGTCACTTCAACTGCCTGCAGACTTTCCCAGACAGTAGTCCTAAAAGGGATATACTCACCTTCACTTTGATGCGATCAGACTTGCACTTACCTATCATGGAAGGAAAGGACTGCCGGTCACAGTCAGAATGGCCCTTCTAGACTCTAGATATGTGGAGTATCTGCATGCATGCATAGGAACTATAGAGACTACTCTCAATGTAGGAACTGTCTTTGTGACCCTCTATCCTAACTTATGCATGTCTCTACAGGACCCAAAGATTTTGACGGCCTTGCAGGTTCAGATCCAGATAGCTGGTCCTCAGCAGGATCCTCACTTTATTGAGGCGACACTTCACTACCAGATGTCTTATAGAGTGCAGAACCATGCACTAGATCTTAAAGTTTCGAATGATGCTAATGATGCCTTGATCATTTATGCTGATTATCACCATGCACAAGCTCCTACGTGTTTACACGTACCCAGACAGATCACCAGAGGGGAACTACTCAAGTTGCTGCCAGAAAGATGGATTACCAACTATGAACAACTGCAGCAGCATGTCAAACCCATTCAGTCCTCTGAGTCAAAGTTCACCAAGGAGAAAGATGGAACCGTGACTATCAAGTTTGATAGGTCACATGAGAAAGATGCTCCGACACCATCGATTTTTCCAACAATGTTTATGATGCAACCTATCTCAAAGCGTAAGAAGCCTGACTGTTTGAATACCATAATCCATTCTTTTGATGGACAGGGTAGAGCTTCCTACTACTTCAGAGACCCGCATTCAGATCACTGCTATTGGGATATTTGCGACTCAGACATTTGTGGTTGCAAGAATGACTACATCAATGGCAACTACATCCATAGTGACAATGAGGATGAGGTCCCATCATCCTGGAGAAACAGGAAGAAAAGGTCAGATAGAAATCTTCCAGATTCTGACAGTGATAGTGATGATGATGACTTACCAGATCATCAAGATGATAAGCCAGATGGTGCCCCAGAAATTGCGATTTCCTCAAGAGAGGAGAAATATGGAAATTGGCAATTCCTGATGGAGAAAGCCAAAACGCAAAGGCCAAAGAAGCAGCCATCCAAAGTACTGCCGTGTTATAGGAGTGTTTCAAAATGGCAAAAGAAAAACCCTTGTGAACAAGTAGTCCCAATGAGTGTACCAGTCAAGGCAGTAATGCCTAAACCTACAACAAGCAGTTGTGCTCAGGAGGCTTGCAAATCAACAACTCCTACATCAGCATTACCCGCAATTATGATGATGGGTAAAACAGATTTAAATTTTCCTCCACTTACTGAGCAAACTATTGACAATGTTTACCATTGTGCGAAAATCCCAATTCCCACAGATCTTGAAAAAAATGGGAATCCTATGCGTAATAGCATAGCAGAGACATTTTTTAATTGGCAAAGCCGTAATGCCTTAGCCCAGAACTCGGCCCTAACCACCATTTGTCATAAGATTGACAATATGCAGGAAAACCTGACAGGGACTGAGAAGAGGCTCTCAGACAACATGGATACTCAGCATACCAAGACTCGGGAGATGCTAGAAGCACTCCAAAACCGGTTAGACAAATATGAAAGAGGTATTTTTCCATCACATTTTAGGTCTGACCCAGAAGCTGAAATCGCTAAATTGAAAAGGCAGATTAAGATCATAGAAGACAGGCAGGTAGACTTATCTGAGAAGCCAAATATGGCTAGCTTCCTAAGTTTTGGAAGGACCAAGTCTACTACTTCGAGTTTTGATCTTGGTCAAAGGCCTAAACCTTATACTTCTGACATCTTGGACTTTGGAAGAAGTACTGTCCCCTATGTGCAGGAACAAGAAACAATGCATCCTATTTTTGGCCAAATGGGAAAAAAGGACCCAGCCGAACTAAGAAATATTGTTCGGGATCAACAAAGGCAGAATAGGAAGCGTGAGGCGATTAGGGAAGGAAAGAAGAAGGCAGAAGGTTCCAAACCTTCAGCGAGACACAAAACCTCTAGATCCTCCAGTCCAGAGACAAACTCAGGTCAGTTTCCCCATGCTCAACAATTGATGATTAAAATGGAACATCTTAGTGTACCTCCAAAGGTAACAGTCCTGAAGTGGGCCGTACAGCCAAAGGTGTCAACCCCAAAGGTAACTTCGACAATCTCTACACCGTCAACAACACCTTCTGATAGTGCTTCAGAAAACTATACTGATTCAGACGGATACAAGAATGATTCTGTTGAGAGGTATTTTCAGAATGCACCTCCGTTTGTACCGTCATAGATTCTGATGACAACAGGACCCGGAGAGTCTGAGGAATCAGACCAACCATCAGAACAGACGTCATCAGACGAATGCACCACAGAAACTACTGAAGAAACATCTAGAGACTCTATAGCGCCAGAGGAAGCACCTCAAATCTTCATGGCGGACAGAGATGACCAAAAGCCTATGGCTGATGAGCAATCATCAGAGGAAGCCAACGAGAGGCCCCAGCCTACCATCAGAAGTAGTGAAGGAATCAACAACATCAAGTTCACCTTTGATGACATCCCTTACGCTAAATGGCCACAGCGCATACAAGACTTTTATGCGTGGTGCTTGCATAAGAGATTGACTGTTTATAACAATGCTGACATTCTTGCCGACATGACGTCCAGATTCACAGGAACCCTCCTAGTTTGGTGGATGCTGTTTCCAGAACAAACTCAGATACAAATGTTGAGTGTTCCTCTACAGGAATTCATGTTCAATCTCCATGCTCATTTCATTGGAAATTCAAACAACATACTGGAAGAGAAGCGTACAGAGTTCTTCCAGCGTAAGTGTTGTTCTTACAAGGTCAGAGATTTGGACAAGCACTACCAAAGGTTATTACACTTATTCATCCATTTAGGTGGTAATGATTCTTTAAAGCCAGTATTTTTATCATCTATACCATCTCCAATATCAACTATGGTAGAAAAGAGTCTGACCAGTAAACAGTTGAGAGTTACTGATTTGACAGTTGGACAGATCCAGCAGGAAATTCATTTAGGAGTCAGCGAACTCTGTCAAAGGAAGGAAATAATCCAAGGATTTCTAAAACAGGATAAGAGGCTTGATCAGGTTTGCAGGACCAAGACAAGCAGGTACGACATTAAATGTACCTCTAAAGATTTATGTTCTTGTGCTCCAGGGACCAAACCCTCTAAGCCAAAATTCAGAAGGAAAGATCGTCGCAGGTACCCCAAGTAAACAACGACGGGTTCCTAGAAAATGGAAAAGATTCCTCCGTTTCAAGAGGAAAAGAAATCCTCAAAGAAAGACGACCAGATGCTTTGTTTGCAATAAGCAGGGACATTTTGCAAGGAATTGTCCCAAAGGACAAAAGAAGTTGGTCGCCCAGATAGAAAAATACTCTGGGACTTCTTTGAAAGATGATGATTTGGAATCAATTTTCTCCTTAGAAGATGAACCGTCCCCACATAACGTTTGCTATCTTGAAAGATACTATACAAATTACAGCGCAGAGGATACCCAGTCTTCTTCATCTGAAGGACAACACAGGAGGAGTTGCACCATCAGTGCTTATCCTAGCCCAGAGCATATAAGGGAAAACTTTCCTATCCTATCCTTAAGGAGAATCCCTACAGATGAATCCAACATAGGAGAAGTTCAGATCGAAAATACAGAGAGCTCTGAAAACGAAGAAAGCTCTCAACCACTCAAGGACAAGAAATTCCTCTCATAGCAGTGACACATGATGCCCCACATATAAAGGTGCAGGAATACTTTTCAAAGTATCACAGACCAGTAACTTCTATTGCCTTTATTGACATAGGTGCTGCAAAAAGTATGATCAACCCATCGATCGTACCTCACGAATTCCTTGTTCCCCACCAAAAGTCATTCATTGTTGCATTGGGTGATTTATTCTATACTCACTATAAGACTAAAAGTCTGAAGATCATGATTTTTCATAATTGCACCATTAAGGCTTCATTATATGCCACTGATCTTCCTGGAAGAGATATAGTGCTAGGATGGAATTTAATGCAGCAGCTGCCAGAGCTAAACATTTTGACTATAGGACTCAAATATCATGGAAACTTCAAACCATACACGACACTTACCCGTATGTTTTCCACTGAGCCTGCAGAAAAGGCAAAACAACTATTCAGCTCATCTTTTACAGAAAACCACACTGAGTTTTTGCATAAATGCCCGCATCCTTTATGGAAAAACCAAGAGTTTTTTGTGAGTCTGCCCTTCAAACAGAATGAGGATATCAACCCTACCAAGCCAAGTCATTCTAGTATGAAACCTGATGATGCTCGCCTAGCTCGAGAAGAATGTTTCTCTTTGATGCAACAGGGATTGATAGAGCAGTCGAACTCATAATGGGCATGTGAAGCATTCTATGTCAACAAGCGTTCAGAACTGATCAGAGGTAAGAAAAGGTTAGTCATCAACTACCAACCTCTGAATCACTTCCTACAAGATGACAAGTTCCCTTGCCAAATAGAACGACATTATTTGCTTCACTAGCCAAGGCAAAACTATTCTCAAAGTTGACCTTAAAAGTGGTTTCTGGCAACTTGGCATTCACCCTGAGGAAAGATGGAAAACGGGATTCTGTATCCTAGACGGACATTACCAATGGACAGTATTACCTTTTGGACTTAAGACCACCCCATCTTTATTCCAGAAACCTATGACTAAGATATTTTGGCCTATTTAGGACTCAGCCTTGATTTACATTGATGACATTTTCCTATTCAGTCATGACAGACATTCGCATGAACTTTTGCTAAGACAATTTGCAGACCTAGTGCAAAAGTATGGCATAATGCTTTCTGAAAGAAAGGTAAAATTATTTGAGACTGCCATTGAATTCTTGGGAATGAGACTTTCAGATGGACAATATTATCCAGGACCACATATAGCCCAAGAACTGTTAAAATTCCCGGACTCAAATCTAACCATGAAACAAGTCCAACAATTTTTTGGAATTGTTAACTATTTGAGAGACTTTGTGCCCAACATTAGCAGGTACACTAGCCCATTTGAAGCCTAGTTGAAGAAAGGATCTCAACCCTGGAGAGAAGCCCAGACGGAAGCAATCAAGTATTTGAAAGACCAATTACAAATGCTGAGATATCCTGGTGGGAAATCTCATACAAGCCATCTAACCTGTGAGAGGTGGATTTGCGAAAGGAAGGGCAAGAGTCTAGTGTGATGGGAACGGTCATCATGGCTGGACTTATATCTGTAGGGTTATCCATGGGTGTTAAGGCAAGGTGCTTCTCCAGGTAGGGTTCTTAGTCTCTTTCTCTCTCACTCAAAAAGAATAAGAAAACAAGTTTAGCACACTGTGAGTAAACAAACTGGGCTCTGATACCAGGAGTACGACTATCACAAACAACTCTGGAAGGGCTCTGGAAATATATGAACAATGGAGTACATAAGGAAATACTAGAAAAAGAGTTGTACAAGATAGAAGCTTCGACCACTAGAACAGTACAACTAACCGATAATTGTACAGGGTCGGTGAAAACATGGTCCAGGAATGGATGTGAAAATCTGAGAAAACTTGAGGACATATTCAATGATGCCCTTGCTATATATAATGCAATTTTTTCAGAAATCTTATAAACAAAGAGTCGGAAAATACAGCGGAAGAAAGTCGCTGGAACTTATGCAGAGTTCCAATATAGATATTTCATACGGTACCAGATAAGGAACCTACGATACTGCATATGAGCTTTAAGCTTATCAAGGCAGCGCATACGAGGTTCATCATAAGGATAGAGGTACCAATTCCTATCAGGGTCATCTGATCCATCATAGGCAAGATGTGCCTGGACCCTTTTAAGTATACACATAACAGTCTTATCTTGGATATACCTATTCAGCCATTGGATGTAGAAATGGATGCGCTTTAGGTGTTTGGGGCATTTCCAAGAAGGTTCTTCTCTTTCGAATTCAATGATCCTAGTGATAAAATGATTATACAACCTTTAGTTGCTTGGGAAAGGTAGCCTACATAGGCATCATCGTCTTGGAGGAAGTCTCATCCCTTCTTATGCTATCAGCTTCAAGCCTCGACCGGTGCCTGAAAGCCCTCCTGGCTTTAGCGGCAAGTGGTCCTCTAGGGCGGAATAGATAGCCTTACAATTCACAGGATGTTACTATTCCAAGAGAACTGCTTCCTAATACAAGAAACCTTAACAAGAAAACAGAGGAATATAAGGAGTTTATAACTGGATCAGTCCTTCGGAAGGAGAGTTACCTAAGGAGTTTTATGAAGAATCACCTAAAGAAGCTGGGCATGAATAAGTAGATAAGGCTGGGGATAATTAAGGAAGATGCATGAAAGGTATGCAAAGATGCACGAATATTACCTAAAAATGCACGAGTATCACCTAAAATGCAAGAATATCACCTAAATGGTGAAGGTGAACAAACATAAAGTTTTTGGGTTTTCTGGGTTTTTTGAATGTTTTTGGAGTTTTGAAATTTTCTGAATGTTTTTGGATTTTTCGAAAACGAGGGGATTCATGAGAGATTGAAGCCTAAGAGACCACTACCCTGGATAACACCTTTGAAAAACTTAGAAAATTGGAAAACTCAAATGGTTTTTCTCTGTGTATTGCTCTAATTCGCTCTCTTCCTGCTCCGTTCCTCAACAATGGCTGAGGGGGAGTATTTATAATTACAAGTAAGAGCTGTAACTTGGATGTGGTTAAGCCACGGAGCCTTAACTATTCTTGTACAAGAAAGTCAAAAAGTCTGATAAAGACTAAAGTAAAAACTAAGGCTAAAGTTAGCTGTCTTTACGTGCCGACCTTATCTTCAAGGAATTTTTGGCACCTTTGTCAAAAAGTCTTTTGTTTGGGCTTGCCAACTTTTTCAAAAAATTTTCGTCTGGGCTTGCCGACCTTATCTTGAAAATCTTATCTTCACATGGGCGGCTATTCCTTTGGTCTTTTCCCTCGGGAGTCTTGTGAGTGCTCCTTCGTCCTTTTGTGAGTGGAAGATGGTCCCACATGTGACGATCCTGGGCCTGTTGGGCTTGAGCTTGAACTTGGTGATTTCATCCCAGTGTACACCATCTTGGTTGGTCCACTTTCGTTAGAAAGTTCTGGGCTATCTCATCCCAGTGTACACCATCTTGGTTGTGTTGATGAAGTGCACATAAGAGCCTGTAAACATGATTGGGGTCTGTATACTGGATCCGAGCCTGAGTCACTTCATTAGGGTCAAGGTAATGGATTCCATTCTCTACATAGAGCTTCTGCTTCAGAAACTCGTTGTTCGTGATCGCCATTTCCCTATCTGAAAAAGTTATATTTTCATCATGTGTGAGGGAATAAGGAAGACTAGAAAATTCTTCGAAATTGTTGATGGCCACCATCGCCTGTAAGCTGGGGTCAAAATGCCAGTGCCTGCGAAACAAATAAACTGAATAAGGGGTTAGTCCGCCGAACTTGAAGTATTTGTCTTGGTGGAGCTCGATCCATGTTTGCCATTGACTCAATGGGGCGAACCAAGAGAGTATCCTGTATGGAGTATACGTGTGAAGTTCTCCAAGCTGATCAAAGTATTTAAGAAGTTCCTCTGTGGGGAACTCAAGTGCCATAGTATAACTGTGAAACAAATACCAAAAAAACCACTTTAGTTCTTCTGGGAGTATCTGCATGGGATCAATGGATATGGCCTTTAGAAATGGATATGATGGATGCAATCCTTCCTATGGAAACATTAATTGGCCATATTTGCAGAATATTCTTTCCAGATACTTCTGCATCATCTGGATAGATTGGGACATGACTGATTCAACATGTGCCTGATCATAACTGGTGAATTCAGGAGGGAGGAACCTGGGTAGCTCTCTCTGTTTTGGCACATAAATGGAGATCATTGCCTGTAACCTCGGGCTTTCCTGCAACACTGGGTTTGCAATATCAAAGGGTCTAGAAAAAAAGTCTGCTACGACATTACTGGTACCTTTGATATGCCTTACTGTGAATGAGTATTGGGAAAACCATTTTGACAATCTAAGCAACTGAGCGTTCGGTATCTTCTTCTGCCTGAACTTAAGCATAGAAGTGAAAGAAGACATATCACTTTCTACAATAAAATGATATCCGACCAAATGGAATTCGAATTTCTTAATTCCATATTTTACTGCCAAAATCTCCTTGATGGTCGAGTGATAATGTTGCTCAGCCTGATTGAACTTACCAGATTTGTATGACAGATGTGCCTTTTTCCCACAATTTCGTCAATCAGGATTGCGGCCCAAAACTGATCACTAGCATCTGTTTGGAGTATCCTTACTCCGTCCGAAGGAATCTGTAAAGGATGAAGCATTTGTAATTGGTCTTTCAAATACCTGATTGCTTCCGTCTGGGCTTCTCCCCAGGGTTGAGATCCTTTCTTTAACTGGGCTTCTAATGGGCTAGTGTACCTACTAATGTTGGGCACAAAGGCTCTCAAATAGTTATCAATTCCCAAAAATTGTTGGACTTGTTTCATGGTTAGATTTGAGTCCGGGAATTTTAACAGTTCTTGGGCTATATGTGGTCCTGGATAATATTGTCCATCTGAAAGTCTCATTCCCAAGAATTCAATGGTAGTCTCAAATAATTTTACCTTTCTTTCAGAAAGCATTATGCCATACTTTTGCACTAGGTCTGCAAATTGTCTTAGCAAAAGTTCATGCGAATGTCTGTCATGACTGAATAGGAAAATGTCATCAATGTAAATCAAGGCTGAGTCCTAAATAGGCCAAAATATCTTGGTCATAGCTTTCTGGAATAAAGATGGGGCAGTGTTAAGTCCAAAAGGTAATACCGTCCATTGGTAATGTCCGTTTGGGATACAGAATCCCGTTTTCCATCTTTCCTCAGGGTGAATGCCAAGTTGCCAGAAACCACTTTTAAGGTCAAACTTTGAGAATAGTTTTGCCTTGGCTAGTGAAGCAAATAATGTCGTTTTATTTGGCAAGGGGAACTTGTCATCTTGTAGGAAGTGATTCAGAGGTTGGTAGTTGATGACTAACCTTTTCTTACCTCTGATCTGTTCTGAACGCTTGTTGACATAGAACGCTTCGCATGCACACTGTGAGTTCGACTGCTCTATCAATCCCTGTTGTATCAAAGAGAAACATTCTTCTCGAGCTAGGCGAGCATCATCAGGTTTCATACCAGAATGACTTGCCTTGGTAGGTTTGATATCCTCATTCTGTTTGAAAGGCAGACTCACAAAAAGCTCTTGGTTTTTCCATAAAGGATGCGGGCATTTCTGCAAAAACTCAGTGTGGTTTTCTGTAAAAGATGAGCTGAATAGTTGTTTTGCCTGTTCTGCAGGCTCAATGGAAAACATACGGGTAAGTGTCATGTATGGTTTGAAGTTTCCATGATACTTGAGTCCTGTGGTCAATATGTTTAGCTCTGGCAGCTGCTGCATTAAATTCCATCCTAGCACTATATCTCTTCCAGGAAGATCAGTGGTATATAATGAAGCCTTAATGGTGCAATTATGAAAAATCATGATCTTCAGACTTTTAGTCTTATAGTGAGTATAGAATAAATCACCCGATGCAGCAATGAATGACTTTTGTGGGGAACAAGGAATTCTTGAGGTACGATCGCTGGGTTGATCATACTTTCTGCAGCACCTGTGTCAATAAAGGCAATAGAAGTAACTGGTCTGTGATACTTTGAAAGGTATACCTGCACCTTTATATGTGGGGCAACATGTGTCGCGGCTATGAGAGGAATTTCTTGTCCTTGAGTGGTTGAGAGCTTTCTTCGTTTTTAGAGCTCTCTGTATTTTCGATCTGAACTTCTCCTATGTTGGATTCATCTGTAGGGACTCTCCTTGAGGATAGGATAAGAAAGTTTTCCCTTATATGCTCTGGGCTAGGATAAGCACTGATGGTGCAAGTCCTCCTGTGTTGTCCTTCAGATGAAAAAGACTGGGTATCCTCTGCGCTGTAATCTGTATAGTATCCTTCAAGACAGCAAACGGTATGTGAGGACGATTCATCTTCTAAGGAGAAAATTGATTCCAAATCATCATCTTTCAAAGAAGTCCCAGAGTATTTTTCTATCTGGGCGACCAACTTCTTTTGTCCTTTAGGACAATTCCTTGCAAAATGTCCCTGCTTATTGCAAATAAAGCACCTGGTCGTCTTTCTTTGAGGATTTCTTTTCCTCTTGAAACGAAGGAATCTTTTCCATTTTCTAGGAACCCGTCATGGTTTACTTGGGTTTCTTTCGAACCTGCGACGGTCTTTCCTTCTGAATTTTGGCTTAGAGGGTTTGGTCCCTGGAGCACAAGAACATAAATCTTTAGAGGTACATTTAATCTTGTACCTGCTTGTCTTGGTCCTGCAAACCTGATCAAGCCTCTTATCCTGTTTTAGAAATCCTTGGATCATTTCTTTCCTTTGACAGAGTTCGCTGACTCCTAAATGAATTTCCTGCTGGATCTGTCCAACTATCAAATCAGTAACTCTCAACTGTTTACTGGTCAGGCTCTTTTCTACCAAAGCTGATATTGGAGATGGTATAGATGATAAAAATACTGGCTTTAAAGAATCATTACCACCTAAATGAATGAATAAGTGCAATCACCTTTGGTAGTGCATGTCCAAATCTCTAACCTTATAAGAACAACACTTACGCTAGAAGAACTCTGTACGCTTCTCTTCCAGTATGTTGTTTGAATTTCCAATGAAATGAGCATGGAGATTGAACATGAATTCCTGCAGAGGAACACTCAACATTTGTATATGAGTTTGTTCTGGAAACAGCGTCCACCAAACTAGGAGGGTTCCTGTGAATCTGGACGTCAAGTCTGCAAGAATGTCAGCATTGTTATAAACAGTCAATCTCTTAAGCAAACACCACGCATAAAAGTCTTGTATGCGCTGTGGCCATTTGGCGTAAGGGATGTCATCAAAAGCGAACTTGATGTTGTTGATCCCTTCACTACTTCTAATGGTAGGCTGGAGCCTCTCGTTGGCTTCCTCTGATGATTGTTCTTCAGCCATAAGCTCTTTGTCATCTCTGTCTGCCATGAAGATTTGAGGTGCTTCCTCTGGCGCTATAGAGTCTCTGGATGTTTCTCCAGTAGAATCTTCAATAGTTTCTGTGGTGCTTTTGTCTGATGAAGTCTGTTCTTATGGTTGGTCTGATTCCTCAGACTCTCCGGGTCCTGTTGTCATCAGAATATGTGATGGTACAAACGGAGGTGCATTCTGAAAATACCTCTCAACAGAATCATCCTTGTATCCGTCTGAATCAGTATAGTTTTCTGAAGCACTATCAGAAGGTGTTGTTGACGGTGTAGGGATTGTCGAAGTTACCCATTTTGGGGTTGACACCTTCGGCTGTACGGCCCACTTCAGGACTGTTCCCTTTGGGGTTGTTACCTTTGGAGGTACGCCAAGATGTTCCATTTTAATCATCAATTGCTGAGTGTGGGGATACTAACCTAAGTTTGTCTCTGGACTGGAGGATCTAGAGGTTCTGTGTCTCGCCGAAGGTTTGGAACCTTCTGCCTTCTTCTTTCCTTCCCTAATCGCCTCTCGCTTCCTATTCTGCCTTTGTTGATCCCGAACAATATTTCTTAGTTCGGCTGGGTCCTTTTTTCCCATTTGGCCAAAAATAGGATGCATTGTTTCTTGTTCCTGCACATAGGGGACAATACTTCTTCCAAAGTCCAAGATATCAGAAGTATAAGGTTTAGGCCTTGGACCAAGATCAAAACTCGAAGTAGTAGACTTGGTCCTTCCAAAACTTAGGAAGCTAGCCATATTTGGCTTCTCAGATAAGTCTACCTGCCCGTCTTCTATGATCTTAATCTGCCTTTTCAATTTAGAGATTTCAGCTTCTGGGTCAGACCTAAAATGTGATGGAAAAATACCTCTTTCATATTTGTCTAATCGGTTTTGGAGTGCTTCTAGCATCTCCTGAGTCTTGGTATACTGAGTATCCATCTTGTCTGAGAGCCTCTTCTCAGTCCCTGTCAGGTTTTCCTGCATCAATCTTATGACAAATGGTGGTTAGGGCTGAGTTCTGGGCTAAGGCATTACGGCTTTGCCAATTAAGAACTGTCTCTGCTATGCCGTTACGCATATGATTCCCATTTTTGTCAAGATCTGTGGGAATTGGGATTTTCGCATAATAGCGAACATTGTCAATAGTTTGCTCAATAAGTGGAGGAAAATTTAAATCTATTTTACCCATCATCATAACTGCAGGTAATGCTGCTGTAGGAGTTGTTGATTTGAAAGCCTCCTGAGCACAACTGCTTGTTGTAGGTTTAGGCATTACTGCCTTGACTGGTACACTCATTGGGACTACCTGTTCACAAGGGTTTTTCTTTTGTCATTTTAAAACACTCTTATAACATGGTAGTACCTTGGATGGCTGCTTCTTTGGCCTTTGCGTTTTGGCTTTCTCCATCAGGAATTACCAATTTCCATATTTCTCCTCTCTTGAGGAAATCGCAATTTCTGGGGCACCATCTGGCTTATCATCTTGATGATCTGGTAAGTCATCATCATCACTATCACTGTCAGAATTAGGAAGATTTCTATCTGACCTTTTCTTCCTGTTTCTTTTGGATGATGGGACCTCTTCCTCATTGTCACTATGGATGTAGTTGCCATTGATGTAGTCAATCTTGCAACCACAAATGTTTGAGTCGCCAATATCCCAATAGCAGTGATCTGAATGCGGGTCTCTGAAGTAGTAGGAAGCTCTACCCTGTCCATCAAAAGAATGGATTATGGTATTCAAACAGTCAGGCTTCTTACGCTTTGGGATAGGTTGCATCATAAACATTGTTGAAAAAATCGATGGTGTCGGAGCATCTTTCTCATGTGACCTATCAAACTTGATAGTCACGGTTCCATCTTTCTCCTTGGTGAACTTTGACTCAGAGGACTGAATGGGTTTGACATGCTGCTGCAGTTGTTCATAGTTGGTAATCCATCTTTCTGGCAGCAACTTGAGTAGTTCCCCTCTGGTGATTTGTCTGGGTACGTGTAAACACGTAGGAGCCTGTGCATGGTGATAATCAACATAAATGATCAAGGCATCATTAGCATCATCAGGAACTTTAAGATCTAGTGCATGGTTCTACACTCTATAAGACATCTGGTAGTGAAGTGTCGCCTTAATAGAGTGAGGATCCTACTGAGGACCAGCTATCTGGATCTGAACCTGCAAGGCCGTCAAAATCTTTGGGTCCTGTAGAGACATGCAGAAGTTAGGATAGAGGGTCACAAAGACAGTTCCCGCATTGAGAGTAGTCTCTATAGTTCCTATGCATGCATGCTGATACTCCACATATCTAGAGTCTAGAAGGGCCATTATGGCTGTGACTGACAGTCATTTCCTTCCATGATAGGTAAGTGCAAGTCTGATCGCACCAAAGTGAAGGTGAGTATATCCCTTTTGGGACCACTGTCTGGGAAAGTCTGCAGGCAGTTGAAGTGACACTAACTGCTCTATCTGTGTAGCCCAAATTGGGTGTTGGTTGAACTTGCTCGTCTGAATGTATTCAAGGACCTGTGAACTTGGTTGTCAGATAAGAGATCTTATCCTTCTAACGGGACTCGAAGATGGTTTACTGAAAGCTGTGTGTGGATTGAGTAGTGGGATGGTGGTGTCGGGAATTTGGTTATTGTTTGAGATATCCTGGTGGGAAATCTCATACAAGCCATCTAACCTATCAAAAGTAGATTTGCGAAAGGAAGGGCAAGAGTCTAGTGTGATGGGAGCGGTCATTACGACTGGACTTATATCTGTAGGGTTATTCATGGGTGTTAAGGCAAGGTGCTTCTCCAGGTAGGGTTCTTAGTCTCTTTCTCTCTCTCTCCCTCAAAAAGAATAAGAAAACAAGTTTAGCACACTGTGAGTAGACAAACTGGGCTCTGATACCAGAAGTACGATGATCACAAACAACTCTGGAAGGGCTCTGGAAATATATGAATGTTGTCATTACCGTCAATATGACTTAGTTTTACAAATGAAATGAAAAGATTTTTCTTTTAAGGGGAGAAACTTAATGGGATTGGAAGGGATTCTCAAATAACATAGAGCCCCAGCATGATAGAATCTAAAAAGAAAATCAACTTAAAAAGTAAACATGGTATGAGTGTTTTGCTTTCGAAAGTTATTCGTTGATCAAAGAGGCTAGTACCTAAAGGATCGTCGAGAGGTTCGTGATCGCGTGCGTATGGATACCGCTAGTGAAGTCACACGTGGGGCTCTTGATTGTACGCAACAATTCTTTTTTTGCCGAAAAAGTCGATGTACGATTTTCGGATAATGTTATTTTATTGTTTATCTAAAATATTTTTACATACCATGAAAGATTTTATATATTTTTTTTATTATTGTTGCGCCTGATTTCAATCAGGTCAGGGAGTTCAACATCATTGTTCCCGTAAAAGGGGATAGCATCATACGTCCCTCTCCTCTCCTAAGAACTTGGCATTGCCTTTATCCCCATCTACTCTCTATTAAGACTTCGGCCGGGGGGCAAACCGTTGCCATACAAATCAATTAGCAACCACACTTACCTGACAGACCTGAACCATTGCGTCATACTCAAATATTCTCCAACGTGGCTGGCGGATAATGCCGATAATATCTTCCGAGGCTTTGGCATTGGTTTTGCCAATTACTTCATTCCACTCAACCTTCCAGAGATGACACCTTCCACTCAACATCGATTTCCAGTTGTCCATCACCATCAACGTACATTCTCAGTGCAAAAAATTTGCTCAGCTACTTCATTGCAAAGATCGAGGGTGGCTGGGATGACGTCTCAACTTGGGAGGTGCGGTGGTCCTAGATGTTACCATCACGATTGGAGCGTTGATCCTCTGACACCCGAGCGTGGCCTTTTCAATGAGGCAAAGGAGGAGCTCAAGACAGATACGTGGATCGATAACATTGACACAGAGTTTGAGGATATCGTGGCGGCCAGTGAGGAGGCATCGAAGCGAGTTGAGAACCCGTGTAAGAACATCTTCCAGAGAAAGTACAGGCCTATACATTACCACCTTGATTCCTTTCATGCAACAATTTACAGGACTCAACGTCGTCATGTTCTAAGCTCCCATCCCGTTCAATATCGTTGGGTTTGGTGTCGACACATCGTTATGTTTGTCGTGGTCATTGGATTTTTCAATGTCTTTGTGACCTTCGTGTCCATGGTTGGTGTGGATAAGTGGGGCCGAAGGTTCCCTTTTCCTGGAGGGAGGCACCCAAATGTTCATCTGGCAGGTCGTGGTTGCCGCCTACATCGGAGTCGGAGCCAAGTTCAGAGGGGACAAAAACAATTAAAATGTGCAAATCCAAGCCCCACATTGAAACTAAGAGCTTCCAAACTAGTTTGTAAGTCAGGCTGGCAACTCCATCCAGTTGATTTTAGAGTAGAACGTCATTGGACTTATATTCTATGTTTGTGAATTGGGCAAGTCCGAGAATTTTAACATGATATTAAAATTCATATATGATATTGGACTCAATTCCATAGAGCTATGTTGGGAGTGCCGAAGTCGGCACTCGACACTCTAACACGTAGATCTAACATTTTCTTTAAAAAATTTAATATCGCGGTGCCCGATATTCGAGAAATATTGTAAATTGAAATAATATTTTTTTAATTTTATGTTTTCAAAAGTAACCCTAATTACATACAAATATCCGATTCCGGTGCACACTTATCCCAATGGATATGAAGGTTTTTATAACGACAATTTGTTTCGGTTCCCTCCATGGAAAAAAGGAAACATAAATAAATCTTCTCATTTAATCATCAAACCGTGGTTCCAAGAATAACTTACAGTAGGGCTCGAAAGACCAAAATTTACCATCCAAGGCCAGCTTTTCCTCGTCATATTTACTCAAGCCTCCTTAAAACCAGTTGTTACTTAGTCGGTTGCTCAAACTCCTCTCAAGACAGGAAGTGTATATCTCTTGTAGAAGCGGATGTTTTATGTGGGAGTGAACTTCACTACTACATAAAATTAGCCTCTTCCATCTCTTGCAACCGCCAACAAATACTCAAATATCACAGGATTAAGTGACTTCATGATGTGTTGCACGTTTATTATGTCATCCGTAATATTCGCTTCAAACAAATGAGTAGAAATCAATATATCAAGTGTTTTGTATCCTAAAGGAGCACCGGAGTTTTTTCACACGGATGTTTAGTGAGATACTTTATCAAAGGAAAATGAGGAGATAGCTGTTTAAAGATTTTAGTTTGTACTAATCGAATTGGGTTAGTAACAAATTATAGGGGAACATCTCGAATTGTTGTACTACTAATCGATTATTATTATTTTTATTTTTAACAAAAAATATAGTAAGTAGAGAGATGTTGCATAATGGAAATGTCTTCTGGCCCGAGTCAACGGAAATGTCGTCCCCTTCCTTCCCCCCCCGGTTAGCATTTCTGGGAAATGCAGAGGAGTCGTCAACAAAGCATAAGCAAAACCAATACCACCACCACACACACAGTCTCTCGCCGCCGCTGAATGAATGTCCTGATCGAAGGGGATGTCGAAACGGAAGAGGAGGCATGCCAGTTCCGATTCCTCCTCCTCCCGTCCTCCAGTCGAGGGGACTTCCACACGGTAGGGGAAGAAGGGCCGTTTTCCGGCGGGAGTTCGCTGTCTCCTTTCCTCTTCTTCTTTTAAGTCGTAGGATGCTCGTTTCTCGGTGACGCGGATTCTGCTGGATTTTCTTTCTTTATTTCTGTGGCGGGTTACTCTATATATATGTGTATGTATGACTGGGGGGGCTGGGATATCTTTCAGCAAGCACACCCACAGGCGGAGGATCTTGTGTTTGACTTTAGTTTACTCCTCTGGAGTCAGTCCCAGGAAGTCATTGTTGCTATGTGGTTGGATCTTGGTGATTAATATGTTTATCACCTCAATTTCTCGGCTCCACCGCACTTAACTTGATTTCTTTGTTACTAGATTAGTGTGTTTAATGTGTTGATTCCTTTGTTACTAGATTAGTGTGTTTAATGTGTTGATTCCTTTGTTACTAGATTAGTGTGTTTAATGTGTAGTTCCCATGATTGATGTTGATGCTGTCCATTTTGATAATAGCCGTAAGAAAAAACGTCGAGTGGAGATGCTGGAAAAGCAAATGGAGGAAATGAAGAAGGGAATGAAGGAACAGGAGAGGCAAAATGAGGAACTGAGAAACCAAGGGGAGGAACATGAGAGGCAAATTGAGGAACTGAGAAACCAAGTGAAGCAACAGGGAAAGGAAATCAAGAAACTCAAAAAGAAGGCGCCCAAACAGAAACCGACCTGCTTGTCTCCTGGGAACCCGTAAGCCCCCCCCCAAAGATTCTTTTACGTTTCATGGTCTTACCATATTAGGATATCACTATATCGCTCAACATAATTTCGAAATGATTAGAATTGGAATCGTTAGAATATAAGTTAAACTATATAACCTTTTATGTTGTATTAGATTATCGCAAAGACCTTTTCTTATAATAAGGTTTTAAATAATTTTTAAATTTTATTAGAGGGCTTTTTGAAAGGAATCATAAAAAGATTTTTCTTTTAAGAAGGCGGTTGTTCTCGATTATGAATTTCAACACGAATTCCTAGATCTGATTCTAAATTAGATGCCAGCATGATATGAACTATTTTATGAATCTTCTTTTTTAAGCTGCCATCCAAAATTACAATCCCACTGAAATATACACCGGACTGATAACTAGAACATCAGGCGTGATATCAACTGATATTACACAGCCACCACCAAGAAATTTCGTTTCCATGTCGACATTCGGACACAATTCACATTGGTCCGATCATGATCTATGCTGGAGGGCTCTCATGCCTAAACATTCAACTCTTACATGGCTGTTCCTAAATAGATAAACGAGATGACTTATACTCACACGCAAGGAAAAGAGAGACGTGCAATCCTAATCAATGTTCCTCTCTGATATGACTTCGTAGGCCACCTCCCGAAAGTGTACAAGAAGGGAATACCAAACTTTTGAAGCTGCGTATGGAGATGAAGGTGTCCCAACCTGTGTATACTACCAAGAACCTTGTTGGAGATCCGGGAAACAGAATCTGTATTAGTTTGATTGATGCAGAAAATGGTCAGACCATCATCAGTGGTCCGATGTCCTCCATTAAGGTCCGCGTCGTTGTCCTAGGTGGTAATTTCGACAGAGACGATCACGAGTTTTGGCATCCAGAAGAGTTTGATCGCTACATTACAAAAGGGCGTACACACAAGGGGCCACTGCTGATCGGAGACCTGCAAGTGACTCTAAAAGAAGGTGTTGGATTCATAAATAACTTGAGAGTTATGGATAACTCAAGGTCGATCCCGGACGGAAAGTTCAGGATAGGGGTGCATGTGGACTCTGGATATTATCAGGGAACCAGAATCCGTGAAGCATTTTCAGAGCCCATTGTCGTCCGGGAGAAGAGAGGAGAATGTAAGTTTTATTTACTCTTCCGTTGGTACGAGAATATGCGGCAAGATTAGTATCTTGGTAGTCGTAAAATTGGGCTTACTTTTTGTCTTTTCTGGACTCAACCTTTGTGTTAGAGCTCTCTGGATAAGCTTTTACTATAACATTGAAGTTATAATGTGTCTCTTGGCCGTAGGTAGAACTCTAGAGTTAGATACTCTGGTTTTAGTTCTAGTTCAAGCTACGAGGGCCGTCTTGTCCCTCGGTGAGTCTATGCATTTCAGAGAACCAAGTATTCAAATTCCAATCTCTACTGTTTTTTAAAGATCGTTTGGTCTCCAAGTGGGGATGTAGACTGTATTTGCATCCTCGGTGTGAAAGAACCATAATATGATATGACTTGATAATGGTTTATCTGGTTTGTGAAAATTTTCATCTATGAATGAATTTAATTTTTTTTTATATATTCTTTTATTGAAAGGAAAGAACATAGAAGACGCCGGTTTCAAAGTTTTCGATTTTTTTTCTTTCAAAAACAGAAAAGTTTCGACAAACCAGATATGCCCTGAGGTTTGCTAATGTTCTTGCTTCTACCCTTCTTTAGTAAATGAGAAGCACTATCCTCCTCAGTCAAGTGATCCCGTATGGAGATTGGAGGGTATTGGTAAAGATGGAACCTTGTGCAAGAAGCTGAACGATAATCGAATCACCAGTGTTGAACAATTCCTACAAACTTATAACAGAAACGAGCATAAATTGAGAGAGGTGAGTGAACTTTATTTCAGGTTGAAAATTAGGTATTGGAAAAGCAATACTCTAGCCTACAAGTTTGCCCATTTTGCTAGATTTTCACGAGACGCATGGCGCCAATGAGATGGACGGCCCTCATCGAACATGCACAAACTTGTCCTCCCAATGGGAAACGGCTTATCTACGGTGATGAGAGTGGTGAAGCTCTTCTTTTCAACAATTTTGCTAGCTTAACTGGAGTTGTTTGGAATGGCATATATCATCCGATTGATTCACTCTCCGATGACGAGAAGGTATGCTCCTGCCTAAACCCAACACTTTTATATCTTTTTTTTCCTCTATGTTGCCATGCAAATGAATGTGCAATATCTTGAGAGTTCTCTTCTGTTGATCTTTCCCTTTCTTCCTAATTTTTCGTCTTTGATAATCTTTCCTTTAAGAGAGATTGCGGGCGTAATACTTTAGAGAGCTTTGAGTTTTCTCTGTTTTCTCCTGCATGAAATTGACAGTCCTCATAATGTTGCTCAAGTGTAGGGTGGTTGGCATGATTGTCTACTTGATCAAGCGCTAATCCAGTGTCTTCATAACACGACGCTCCCTAAAAAATGAAAAAAGGAAAATAGTTTCCTGTGTTTATGGAGGCCAAACTAAGAGTTTTGTTGCAACTGAGTTTGTTCGAGAATGTTTTTTTGATGAGGTCAACCCCGCCACTAACTATTGGAAATTCAATATTTTACATTTGTAGCTTTAGCCAGGGAATTTAGAAATGGATTAGCAATAGTTTTCATCGTACACTAAATTTTTTGTCCAAGGTTCTGTTAGTGAAAACCCATCAGGTTCCACACAAATTCGTTTTTGAGATGATCTGGAAATTTGGAGTGATGTAAACAAGCATTTTAGTTCCCAAGTCAAGGTAAACCATTTGAGAGGCTAAAGTGAGTGGTTTTGGGTTATTTATAGAAGCCCTTCTCTGAATAAGGAGTGTTTTGCCAGAAGCATCACTGTATTTTTCAAAGCACTGCATCATCATATATGATATTTTGAAGATATTTTTTGTTACCCTTCTAGCAACAAGTGAAGGAATTAGTTAAAGCAGCCTACCAGAAATGGGAGCTTGTGACCGAATATGCTGGCATAAATCCTCATCAGGAAATGGTGGCCAGGCCTCCAGGAAATCATGACGGGATCCCAGTCGGTAAGTCCAGTGCAGAAAACCTTCCTACACAAATTTCACTCCGTAATGCTTCGGAATCTTCTGCATTCTGGTCCCAAGGTAACTTCAATGTATAGCTATGAGCTGATTGACCACAACCATTATAAGGGCGGACCCTCAGTTTAGGACCATGACCACATTATGTGGTTGGTTACGTTTTCACCTGCCATGTTGCATCTCTGATGTTTGTGTTCTTATGTTTTGGTCGTGTTCACCAGTAACATTTCTTTCTGTCTCCAGGCACGTCTAGTGTCCCCGATGTGGTGACCAATAGTGGCGTGGTGACCAAACAAGAATGGACATTGCAACAATTTGTTTCTCAAGAAATTGGAAGGAACCCCCTGCTTGCTGGTTGCGCTCCGTCCTCCCACGATCTCCCTAACGGCGACAACTATGACAGTTTCCTGTCCATTGACGATTTGCAGTGACATATGATTTACACAATGCGACGACTTGTGCAGCAGTGGTTCATGTGATTCCTTTTATGATCTGCCATTATCAGATATATCATGGTCGAGGCAGAGCTTGAATGGGGCAAGCTTCATCAACAAGAGGCCATCGGAGCGATGGCTCTTCCAGCAGTTCCTTATAAAACTTGTGACTTGGTTTTTGGTGGTTTCAGGACGTGTTTACATTGTTGTAATCTATTGTTGTACTACAGTGTTTGTGTGTCTTTCCCATCAATAGTTTGCTTAGGACTTGTTATAGCGAGTGGTATATACCAGAACTTCCTCCTGTCCGATGAGGTATCATCGTATGTATTTCCCCAGCAGACGAGGTATCATCGCACGGATGACATCTATTCCAGTCCGAGGCTCATCACCGGGGTTCTTTCAGAATTCACAGGAAAATAAAAATGTAGCAATAGAACAGCCACGAAGAAGAAGAAGGTGTCATCCCGAATCCCCATGGTAGATTTGTTTCAGCCTGCGCGATGTTTACTAAATCAGATGTTGCCGTCAATTGCACTATTAGATCTTTATTATATTTAGAGGGAGTATTGGGACTAGTGATAGGAAAGTCATTCGGTGAATTCCACGGCGTGTTGTTCTTACTACATCCCAACAATATCGATATCTCTGGGGGCGTCCCTTTCTTCTTCTAGGAATTCTTCCCTACCATGTATAAGAGGGCAGCAGGAGAATAAGTCCACCAACGTATACTGCCAGTATGTTAGCGAGACCCTCACCCTCTGCTGTCATTCTTGGCTGCCCTTGCTGCATCAATTGTCGCCTCCATTGTCACCACGAAGTTTGGAAGGAGGTTTTCGTGCTTTTCGGCAGTTTCCTCTTTTGCTTGGGCACACCTTTGAATGCATTTTCTGATGCCGTGTGGACGTTGATTGACGGTTGTATCTTCCTCGGTTTTGGTATTGGTTTCGCCAACCAGTCCGTTCAACTACCTTTCGGAGATGGTGCATTACAAGTACAGAAGAGCACCAAAACATCGGCTTCCATCTCTCCGCACAAATGCACAAGAACCCGCGTGGAATGTCCTGATCGAAGGGGATGCCGAATCGGGGAGAGGATGCATGCCAGTTCTTATTCCAATCCTGATTCCTCCTCCCTCTTTCTGTCGGGGGACTCCTGATTCCAACCTGCGTTCATAACTCCCGTTCTGATTCCACGTGGTCGGGGAGGAAGGGCCATGTTCTGCGGTGGCCGGCGTGAGTCGTTGTCTCCTTTCCTCTTCTTCTTTTAAGTCGCAGGATGCTATTCCTTCGACTATATCTTTAATAGTTCGGAAATGAAATTTTTGTTTAAATTAATATTTTAAAAGAAACAAAAGAAGACAGTAAGACTTCAAAACCGAGGTTCTAAAATGATCACTTTTTTTCTTTTTCAATGTGGCAAAGAATCGAAAGGGCCATGCCTGGAGGCCCAACGAAAAGTAGCGAATCGGGCCCAAAGAATACAGGCCCATTACAAGAATCGGAGGAAGGCCCAACCTTATCGATTTCTGTTAAATCCCTTGCTCTAGAAGTGGATTAGGCTTTTCATTAGTTAATATTTAACCCGTATGAATTCATATAGGAGGTAAGACAAAAGATCTCTTAGTTAAGATTACTTTAAATATATTATACACCATAAATTCATATAATCTCGATGTAATATGCCAAAAAGGAAAGTAAAAGTCAAGAGAAGACTTAATTAGCACGTTCAAACAAGGAGATGGTTTGTTATTAATCTCGTTGAACTCGTCGGAATCATTGGCAGCCAGCTTGTAGGAAATGTTGCTACAAATACCCTCGATCAAACCAACCTCCGCCGCATAGAAGAAGGAGAAGATGGCAGTGCTATATCAAGGCTCCTTTGGAAGGGTAATGGCGAGCCGCAGCAAGTCCACCGCTCTATTCTTCAGATTCCTCTTCGAGCTTGCGCTCGTCCTCACGACTGGCATGGCTAAGAGCCATTTCCATGTAAGTAAGCGATTACTTCTTCTGCTTGTTCGTTCGAATTAATATTATTATTTTGGGTCGACGGTCAACATCCTCGCGCTCTTTGTTCTATCAAAGTACAGTTGAACTAGCAGATGCGGGAGTTCCCCAGGTATGGCTGCTGCCACTGAATTGCACTTTGGCGCACATCGTGCTGGCTGGAGATACGTGCTTCGATCTGGCCGAGCAGGTCCACCTGACATTAGATCAGTTTGTTGGAATCAACCCTAAGATTGACTGTGACGATCTCCGAATTGGTCGGTTTCTCTGTGTCAAGGTCGAAGCAGCAAAGTAACAATCCGATTTTTATCATGTCATTTTATTACCGTCGCGGGGATTTTGCTCTTCATTTTCTGAAGCCATAACTTGGCTTGTTTGCAAGGTAGAGGGAGGCTTCCATTTTCTCTTATAAGCAAGAGGTCCGTCATACGTTGATCGGGTATTTCTACGCCAACTATCCTTAAATAGTGGGATCAGACTGAATCTTTTTAAATTAATTTTAGGATCACGTTCTTACGCTTGTTTATTTATTTATTTATTTTTAGAAAGAAATTCCAAAAAAGCCGAGTTTGGGTGCTGGAATGCGTGTACTTGGTGGCAATTCCTAACTCAATCAATGCTATTTGTCGGCCTATTTTTTACTTTTTTTTTGCCGTTAATCAAAAAAAGAAATGGAAATTGCAAAACTTTAGAGTAAAAAAAGAAAGGCAAATTATCGATATTTAGCCTCAACTATTGGCCAACTTTACGTTTTGTCATATCGTTTAAAAATTTTTGAATTTGGCCTTATTTTAATTTTACTTTTTGATTTGGCCTTATTCGTAACGGACGTTAGAAGGAGCTGACATGTCACTAACGTCCCTTTTTCTCTTCCTACGTGGATCCTAATATAATATTTTTTTACCTACGTGGACAAAGGAGGGGGGAGAAGAGCGGGAAAGAGGGGGAGGGGATTGGGAGAAGATGGGAAAAAAGGATTCGCAGAGGGGGAGGGGGAGGGAGTGGGTGCAGGGGGGCGGGCGGGGAGTGGGTGTGGGGGCGAGGGGGCGGGGGCTGTGGGTGTGGGGGCAGGGGGGAGGGGGCGGGAGTGGGTGTGGAGGCTGAGGCAGGGGGATGGGCGGGGAGTGGGTGTGGGGGCGAGGGGGAGGGGGAGCCGTGGGTGTGGGGGCAGGGGGGAGGGGGCGGGAGTGGTGTGGAGGCAGGGGGGAGGGGGCGGGAGTGGTGTGGAGGCAGGGGGGAGGGGGCGGGAGTGGTGTGGAGGCAGGGGGAGGAGCGGGGAGTGGGGGTGGTGGCGAGGGGGAGGGGGGGCCGTGGGTGTGGGGGCAGAGGGAGGGGTGGGGAGTGGGAGTGGAGGCTGGGAGAGGGGGTGGGGCGGGGAGGGGGGGCCATGGGTGTGGAGGCTGGGAGAGGGGGGTGGGGCGGGGAGGGGGGGCCGTGGCGTGGGGAGGGGGAGGGGGGTGGGGCGGGGAGTGGGTGTGGTGACGTGGATGCATAACTACACGTCAGAAGACTACGTAGACATAATATTACAGACGTTAGTGACACGTCGGCTCCTTCTAACGTCCGTTACGAATAAGGCCAAATCGAAAAGTAAAATTAAAATAAGGCCAAATTCAAAAATTTTTAAACGATATGACAAAACGTAAAGTTGACCAATAGTTGGGGCTAAATATCGATAATTTGCCAAAAAGAAAAGGTAAAAGAGAGAATAATATTACTTCCTTTTTTCGATATTATCATGTCTACTACAAAAATTTTTAATTATAACATTATAATTATAATTAAAAACTATAAAGGTCTCATCGAGGGAGCGTTCCATTCTAAAAAGGATGGACAACTTTGCTGAAAAGCTTTGATTTACAGCGATGTTGATGATGTTGATGAGGATTGAGATGTGCTCTCCTCCTTATGAACTTTGGATGTTAGTATATTATTGCTACACCATTAATAAAATTATTTCTTGCTATATCTTTCACTTCTTTTTGATATGACAAAGGGGGAGAATGATAAGTGAGGGGGAGTTGATCTATGAGTAAGCAAGTTAGTGCTTAATCTCATGGGGAGTTGAGTTTGTATCTCAAGCTCTATGCCATATTCCCTATCTTCTCACAACTTAAAGCTTCGTGTTTTGTCATCATAAAAAATGGGAGAATGTTAATACTGATTTTGATGATGAGCTTGAAAAGCAATGTTATAAAATCATCGCACTATGTTGCTGTAACACTTTGCTTGTCTTTAATTATGAGCTTGAGGAATGTGATGCTGCGATACAGTAAAGTGTCGCTGTAATACTACGTTTATAATTTTGAAAACATGGAAATAATTAATTTTTCAAAATAAAATATTGAAATTAATTGGTATTTTGAATTGTTCAGATCAATTCGATGTTTCAGTCATTATCTAGATGTTTTAAATATTCTAATTTAGTTTAGAATATACTTTACCATAGTTATGGTTATAAGCCTCCAATTGTAGAAGTTAATCAAAATTCTCTTGATTAATTTGTTTCATAAGAGGAAAGCTAATCTTTAGGGATAAGCATGAGGCTGAGTCGCAACTAGCGTAAGCAGTTTGTTGCTGCTTTACAGTAAGATGTTACTGCAATGAAACGCTTACTCACCGAATATATGGAAATAAATATTTCCTATTTACATTATATTTTTATTCAACTCAAAATATATGTCTGATTGTCTAAATACGTTGAATGTGATTTAAAATATCCCAAATCATACATTTAGGCAACTCAATATTATGATTTTAGCTTTTCAAGTTTATTTTGGAAACAAAATATTTCATTCTAATCTTCTGCAGCAACGTTACTCTTTAAAGAGCTAAATCGTTAAATCAAATAATTTTGATTAAGATTTGACTTTTCTAATTAATCTAATAAGATTATTATTAGGATAGCTATCTTATAAAATATGGAAACCATTAGTCTCATTCGGATGAAATAATCTATCTAAGGGAAGTTACCGTTTGGGAACTTACCTTCTCTGGCACAACGACCATTGAACAGACATCTGCTCAGACCCGTCTGCACTTTTGGAAATAAATCACGTGGATTAACTCAATGAATCTGGGCATCTCCCACGAAATTTCTCCATAACAATCTGTTTACGCTATCAGACCAAATTGCCTTTGCGCGTCTGAGTGGTTGTCCAAAGCATGTGTGATCTGAGTGAAGCTTTGAGTGTACGTGTACCTTCCGGCCTAGCACGCGCGCGATGGTTCGGACGACCCGAGGATCCGGGCCCGCTCCCTTAGAGTCTTCCGGTCGAACGCTGCGGAAAAGACCAGGGTGGTCCCTCCTTCGATTCCTGACCGGGTCTGCTCAGACTCTTCGTCGATCGTCTCCATGCTCCTTAAGAGGCGACGGGCGAAAAGAAGCGCATGGCCCGAGGAGGAAGCTTCGGGAGATTCCAGGAGCGGCTCTGTCGCCATCACCCATCCAAAATGACTTCGTAAAAAGGGTGGTTGTTTAACTTAGGTAAACTATTACGGAGTCGCCACCGACTTATTTATAAAAGTTTGGTTTAAGTCGGAAAACCAGAGTAGATTCGGGGATTCCTAATTACTAACTCTTACATATAAACATGCGAAAACGAAGGTGGCGTTTGCTCCGAAAAATTTGTTTCTGATTAACGGGCGTTGAACCCGATCTGGGTATCACTCCGGACTCATGTTTCTGTTTTACGGGCGTTGGACCCGATTCAGGCTTTTTGGGCCCGAACTCATGTTTATTTGTTTTACAAACAGCATGCGACGATAAACCTATGAGGCATGCGGACAGACACAGACAATTATTTAGATCAAAGTGAGCGGGGAAGGGTGGTGATCGTGGGCCTATACACTTGGGCCCACGACCCGTTACATGTGGAAAGAAAGAAAAAAACGGGAGGCCCGCACCTCCCTCATGTACCTGAGGTTTGCCGGTTGGGGACGTCTGGAGCGTTTCCGCTATGATCCACCGTGCATCATCTTGAAGTTGGAAAATTGAAGCGAACGATGTGAGGTGTTTGAGCCCATCGACCTCCAATATGTCCCGAACGTCACTCGGATTGACGAGATTGTATTTTCACATGCGAAAATGTCGAGATAGGAAAATGATTAGTAAATAATAATATATACATGATAAACGCGAGGATCATGGACTTAGAAACATATCAATGACAGCAAGCAAGTTCAAGACATGACGGAAAATCGTAATCGAATGATTCTCAACCGTGGCAGCTTTGGTACCTTTCAAACAAAGATGCATAACTTTTTGCTCAATTCATGAGAATGCGTGTGTTTATACTTGAAAGAAAGCTGTTCAAGTCAATAATCCAGTAGAACAATTTCAAGTCAATCTAAGATTTGTAACGAAAGTTATGAATGAATGAGTGAGATGTCCACATGCAGATCCGAGCCCCGACAGTTTTATTACCTCTCGGAAAAACGTGTATAAGTTTTAGCTCAGTTCATGAAAATGAGCTTACTTATATTAAAAACAAAGCTCTTGAAGTCAGGCATCTAATGGCGTAAGTTTCAGGTCAGTACGATTTCCAGAAAGAAAGTTATGAGTGAAAGAGTGGACTGTCGACATGCAGATCCGAGCCTATAAGTCTTCGGATTCTCGAAAGCACTCCATTCATATGTAAATGCCATGTCATTTTAAAACCACTAAACATTTGTACATGAAACATTATATATAGCTAGTGTGACATGTCTAGAGTATATTTGAAATTTGACGTACGAAAAAAAAATGCAAACGGTGATGTCCAAACGTGCGAAACTCGGTCTTTTGTAACCAGTACAATGTTTTGTTCGAAACTCCTAGGTTAAGAACTCAAATTTAGCTTGGTTGGTGTCCTTAGAACCGTATTTAAGTTAGGAATCAAATGCAAGTGGTTCGCATGATTCCGATAACTACACAAAAAGATATACAGCGAAAGCCGAAGGTTGCGCAAACTGATCCGAAACATGCTTGGACTTACCAAGCTATTTTGGCTCGATGTGAGGGCTGCAATACATCCCAACATGCTAGGACGTGTGAAGGGGAGGGGATGTGAGAGTCTCGGCCTGTTTTGGCGACCACAAAATGTCTTCGTGAGTTGGTTCTCGGCTGTCCAATCCTTGCGGCTGCGCAAACAAGAAAACGTCAAAGCAAAAAGGGAGCCCTCCCGCGAAGCTACGACGTTACAAAATGTGGTAGTTGAGTCCTCCTCGTCTCTAGACGAGGGAGGGCAGATCCTAGATGCCGAAGAGATGGCCTCGAGCATGGAGACGGCGAAGGGAGGACGCCGGAGGTTGTCCGGGGTTGCCGTTGTTTCTTCTTTCCATAGCCGTCGACTTGTGAAACGGGAACGTGTCCTCCGCGGTTAGGCTGGTCAGGGGGTCTCCATTGCTCCATGAGCTTATCTTGGTCGAGAAGCTCGTCGGGAGGAAAGGGGAGGCTTGAAGAATGCTTGGAAGGGGAGTTTTTTTGTGTTTTTTGTCTCTGTCCTCCTTTTTCTTTTCTTTTGCGTCATTGATTTATAGGAGCTCTGTAGGGTCCTTGATTGTTTTTCTGTCAGATAAAAATTAGCCAAGTTAGTGGGGAATCTTTTGGGTTAACATGTAACTGCTAATTATGGATTTAATGTGGGTTTCGAAACGTTTTCTCCTGTGTAGTGGAAACACATCCCTGCATTCAAGTTGGGAAGTTTTAGAATTAGAAACGTCAATGTGGGAAGTTTAAAACAGGTAATAAATATAAAGTAAATTTGGGGTATTTACATTGAGGATCGACGGAGAATGAAAGATGCTAAGTGATCGCCTGGTTCTTACTCTTGCAATCTGCGTGTGGGAGTGTCAAGGGCAGAGAGCAACCTTGATCGTCGTGAAGGGGATTGCGTGTCATCGGTGCGTTCAACGAGCTGCTGGTGAATCGTCTGAGGAAAGCTAAGTGAATTCATTGTTCTGATTGCAGTAGCCAGTTGCTGACCTATCGGCAAGAAACCTTTCTTGTCGTGTGTTTTCGCAAGGAGGTCTTGAGCCTACGAAGTTTGAGCATTTAATACACGCACTTGCGGGTGCGTGCCGGAGTTGGGAACGCCACCGAAGTGGAAAGAGGTCCTCCCGAGCACATGGATGCTGTGCAGAAGTCTCGACTTCCTGAGAGAGCCGCCAGAGCTGAAAATTCCACCATAGGCACGGGGTGTGCA
This sequence comes from Melastoma dodecandrum, assembly GCA_029817715.1. Taxonomy (NCBI): domain Eukaryota; kingdom Viridiplantae; phylum Streptophyta; class Magnoliopsida; order Myrtales; family Melastomataceae; genus Melastoma; species Melastoma dodecandrum. The sequence continues at coordinate 2,654,553 of JARUPY010000606.1, forward strand.
ATGAAGTGAATCACGGCAGTGGTAACCGTGTACGTTCGAACTGAGTGTAGGACGGATACCTGGACTTCACTGTGTGAGAAGTCAGGATCCACTGTATGAGAAACTAACCATTTCTTTTATTTTCTTTTCCGTTTAAGTGACTTTCTTTGTGGTTATCTCTCTTGTGTTTAAAGACATGTTCTCATCAAAAGGAGATAATAGCTGTGTGAAAATCCTCAGCTGTGAGATTAAGTGCTGAAGCATTCCTCTGGCATGAATCAGAAACGAACTGCTCTCAGAGAAGTCATTTTGTCACTGTAAGGAATTATTTGTGAGGATTTATACTCTAACACAACGATGTCTTTGTAATTTGATAGACAGGTTTATGCCTAAGTGACAACGTGCTGTGTGGAAATTCTTTGAGCAATGAACTGCTGAGTGTGGGCATATTCTGCTGAAAACGTGAAGACGTCTACTGTGTGAGGAGCTGACCGTTGCCCATGAGTGATCTCTTCTTGTAAAGGATTTCAAATCTTACTTGGTGAGATATCGAAAGCCTAGTGCAAGGGCATTTTGTACCCATTATATTATATAGTGGAATCACCTCGTTGGTGGAAAGTGGACATTGGTCAATTAAGGCCGAACTACTATAAACTATCGTGTCCGTTACGATCGCGCAAACACTCGTATGAAAACATACTCGACCGAATCGTAACGGTTACAGCGAAATATAACTCACAATCTGAGAAACGCTCTGCCATAATACAGTACGCTTCCGCTTACGCTGAGAAAGGGCGAAAAAGTTACAATCACTAATCCACCCCCTCTTAGTGCACCTGAACGATCCAAAAAAAATATCTTTTCTCCTATGCGAAATTGAGGTTTTGGGTCGGTCATTTCGTCAATATTTTTTTTTAGCGAGGGACATTTGCTATTATATTACAGGTTGGTTTGTTTAATTTGAAATAGGTTGGAATACTTTAATTTGAATCTGCCATAGATTAAGGATGAAAAGAATATATTGGTTGGCCAATGCCTGTTTCATAGAGATTGTTACGTACAATGCAAGTAGTTGGTTTAAGTACGAGTTGAATGTGACTTCACCGTGATTGGTTTTTTAGAAAAGTGGCAGCCGCCGCTGTCATTTTTTTGGATTGAAAATTACATTCAAGTAAAGAAGATTGTTTCGTTAGGCCACATACGTAAGATCCATTGACACCGTCACATTAAGATCTTAAACAAACCGATGCATGTAGATTAGGCCACAAACGAAAAAGTTAAAAGTTATTGTCACACATGAAATTTGACTTATAATTGGAACTATATACGGATATCTTGCATTTTAAAAAATCACATAAGTTTACAATATAGAAAGGAGAAATGTTCCGTTAGGCCATGGAAATAAGGTCCATTGACGACGTCGCGGTTAAGTGGGCCATAAACAAATATTATGTCTTTTATTCTGTTTTAATCAAACGTATTATCCTAAAAATTTAAAATTATAAAATAATCAAGCAATGTCAAATTTACCCTTATTATAGTTAGAATAACATAAAAAAAAATTCACAACCGTTTTATTAAAAATGAAATCATTGTTGACATGATGTCGACACGACGCGCTATCATGAGCCTGTTTTCTGGCAAAGCCCACATTAGACGCGGCGCCCGTAAAAGACAAGACGTTCGCAGGCCTACAATTCTAGTCTACACGGACTACACGACTGGTTAGTGACCTCGAGGTCAGTGGGAGTCTACAGCCCACGTCTGCACAGGTCACACAGGCTGAAACATTTTCTCCGAAATCAGTGGAGTCTACAACCCACGTCAGCTCAGCTTGCACGTCTTAAAGGACGGTTTATTAACCCTCGAAATCAATGGAGTCTATAACCCACGTTCACACGAGTGGCACGTCTTAAAAGACAGTTTGTTGACTCCGAGATCCTCGGGGGTGATTAAGCTTAGAGGATCTTCAGAGGTCGAAACAGACCGGGTATAAAATGGAGGAGATAAATGATTCATCGATCTTTTGGAGTAGAGAGTTGACATGGAGACCACTTGATATAGATATTAGTGACTTTAAAATATATGGCCATGGAAAGAATGTTTTACATTCAAGAGTGTTTATTATGTATTGATAATCAAGTAAAATAATTAATTTAGTGATGATGTATTTTGCACCGAATTAATTATGATGTCGGTTGGATGAAGAAATTGCATTACACAGTAATCGATTCATAATGGTTTATGATTTATGATCATTATCCTAACACGTTAGGTGACTAAAAACTGTTGCTAAACGGTTACCTTTATGGACTTACACTACTTTCGTGTATAGGACCTAAAGGGTTGCACGCACGTCGACACGAACAATGTATTATTGATTATTTTAGTAGATAATAAAATTAATCATATATGTGCCGTTTTGTTTTAAGTTAGAATAAATTTTATAATAAAATAATTTAATATTTTAATCCTTGTGTATTTTTGGTTAAATTTAAATATTTATTAATTATAATGTTAATGAGAATAAATCAAATTTAATTAATTTTTTGCCATTAATGTTGTCGTTACCGTCAATATGACTTAGTTTTACAAATGAAACGGAAAGATCTTTCTTTTAAGGCAAGAAATTTTGATGGGATTGAAAGGGATTCTCAAATAACATAGAGCCCCAGCATGATAGAATCTACAAAGAAAATCAACTTTAAAAGAAAACATGAGTATGAGTGTTTTGCTTTCGAAAGTTATTCGTTAATCAAAGATACTAGTACCTACAGGATCGTCGAGATGTTCGTGATCGCGTGCGTATGGATACCGCTAGAGAAGTCACACGTGGGGCTCTTGATTGTACGCAACAATTCTTTTTTTGCCGGAAAAGTCGATGTACGATTTCCGAATAATGTTATTTTATTGTTTATCTAAAATATTTTTACATACCATGAAAGATTTTATATATTTTTTTTATTATTGCTGCGCCTGATTTCAATCAGGTCAGGGAGTTCAACATCATTGTTCCCGTAAAAGGGAACAGCATCATACGTCCCTCCCCTCTCCTATGAACTTGGCATTGCCTTTATCCCCATCTTGTCTCTATTAAGACTTCGGCCGGGGGGCACACCGTTGACATACAAATCAATTAGCAACCACACTTACCTGACATACCTGAACCCTTGCGTCATACTCAAACATTCTCCAACGTGGCAGGCGGTTAATGCCAATAATATCTTCCGAGGCTTTGGCATTGGTTTTGCCAATTACTGCATTCCAATCAACCTTCCGGAGAGGAAGCGGCTAACGGTACGTGCACGTAACGGTTACGTGCTTTTACTAATTACTACTAAATTTTTTTAGTAAATTTTACTAAAAGTTGACCGTTACTAACAAAGTCAACGCGAATTTAGTAAAAAATGTAGTAAAATTTACTAAAATCCGGTCTTCTTTTAGTAAAGTCAACGCAAAATTAGTAAAAATGTATGTAAAATTTACTATTTTTTTACTGTTCAAAGAAGTTAAAGTTTACTAATTTTCCGCTGACTTTACTAAAACTTTTCCGTTAGTAAAGTCAACTCATATTTAGTAAAAAAAGTAGTAAAATTTACGACCTTTTTTACTAACTGTACGTTGACGTAACGAAAATTTTTTCGTATTTTAGTAAAGTCAACTATATTTTAGTAAAATTGTTAGTAAAATTTACTACTTTTTTTACTAATTTTGAGTTGACTTTTACTAATGGAAAAGTTTTAGTAAGGTCAGCGGGAATTTACTAAAAAAAGTAGTAAAATTTACAACTTTTTACTGTGCAGAGGAAGCCGATAAGTAGTAATCGTTTACTAATTGTGGTGCCATTTTTAGTAAAAAACTCTTCCAGTTAGTAAAACTGTTAGTAAAGTCCAACTTTTTTAGTAAATGTTTACTAATTTTGACATGTTTTTACTAAAAATATTAGTAAACTTTAACTTCTTTGAACAGTAAAAAAATAGTAAATTTTACATACATTTTTACTAATTCTGCGTTGACTTTACTAAAAGAAAACCGGATTTTAGTAAATTTTACTACATTTTTTACTAAATTCGCGTTGACTTTGTTAGTAACGGTCAACTTTTAGTAAAATTTACTAAAAAAATTTAGTAGTAATTAGTAAAAGCACGTAACCGTTACGTGCACATACCGTTAGCCGCTTCCTTCCAGAGATGACACCTTCCACTCAACATCGATTTCCAGTTGTCCATCACCATCAACGTACATTCTCAGTGCAAAAAATTTGCTCAGCTACTTCATTGCAAAGATCGAGGGTGGCTGGGATGACGTCTCAACTTGGGAGGTGCGGTGGTCCTAGATGTTACCATCACGATTGGAGCGTTGATCCTCTGACACCCGAGCGTGGCCTTTTCAATGAGGCAAAGGAGGAGCTCAAGACAGATACGTGGATCGATAACATTGACACAGAGTTTGAGGATATCGTGGCGGCCAGTGAGGAGGCATCGAAGCGAGTTGAGAACCCGTGTAAGAACATCTTCCAGAGAAAGTACAGGCCTATACATTACCACCTTGATTCCTTTCATGCAACAATTTACAGGACTCAACGTCGTCATGTTCTAAGCTCCCATCCCGTTCAATATCGTTGGGTTTGGTGTCGACACATCGTTATGTTTGTCGTGGTCATTGGATTTTTCAATGTCTTTGTGACCTTCGTGTCCATGGTTGGTGTGGATAAGTGGGGCCGAAGGTTCCCTTTTCCTGGAGGGAGGCACCCAAATGTTCATCTGGCAGGTCGTGGTTGCCGCCTACATCGGAGTCGGAGCCAAGTTCAGAGGGGACAAAAACAATTAAAATGTGCAAATCCAAGCCCCACATTGAAACTAAGAGCTTCCAAACTAGTTTGTAAGTCAGGCCGGCAACTCCATCAAGTTGATTTTAGAGTGGAACGTCGTTGGACTTATATTCTATATTTGTGAATTGGGCTAAGTCCGAGAATTTTAACATGATATTAGAATTCATATATGATATTGGACTCAATTCCATAGAGCTATGTTGGGAGTGTCGAAGTCGGCACTCGACACTCTGACACGTAGATCTAACATTTTCTTTAAAAAATTTAATATCGCGGTGCCCGATATTCGAGAAATATTGTAAATTGAAATAATATTTTTTTAATTTTATGTTTTCAAAAGTAACCCTAATTACATACAAATATCCGATTCCGGTGCACACTTATCCCAATGGATATGAAGGTTTTTATAACGACAATTTGTTTCGGTTCCCTCCATGGAAAAAAGGAAACATAAATAAATCTTCTCATTGAATCATCAAACCGTGGTTTCAAGAATAACTTACAGTAGGGCTCGAAAGACCCAAAAAAAAAAAAAAAAGGTAGCATTATGATTATAATCAAGCCATGACCAAAATTTACCATCCAAGGCCAGCTTTTCCTCGTCATATTTACTCAAGCCTCCTTAAAACCAGTTGTTACTTAGTCGGTTGCTCAAACTCCTCTCAAGACAGGAAGTGTATATCTCTTGTAGAAGCGGATGTTTTATGTGGGAGTGAACTTCACTACTACATAAAATTAGCCTCTTCCATCTCTTGCAACCGCCAACAAATACTCAAATATCACAGGATTAAGTGACTTCATGTGTTGCACGTTTATTATGTCATCCGTAATATTCGCTTCAAACAAATGAGTAGAAATCAATATATCAAGTGTTTTGTATCCTAAAGGAGCACCGGAGTTTTTTCACACGGATGTTTAGTGAGATACTTTATCAAAGGAAAATGAGGAGATAGCTGTTTAAAGATTTTAGTTTGTACTAATCGAATTGGGTTAGTAACAAATTATAGGGGAACATCTCGAATTGTTGTACTACTAATCGATTATTATTATTTTTATTTTTAACAAAAAATATAGTAAGTAGAGAGATGTTGCATAATGGAAATGTCTTCTGGCCCGAGTCAACGGAAATGTCGTCCCCTTCCTTCCCCCCCCGGTTAGCATTTCTGGGAAATGCAGAGGAGTCGTCAACAAAGCATAAGCAAAACCAATACCACCACCACACACACAGTCTCTCGCCGCCGCTGAATGAATGTCCTGATCGAAGGGGATGTCGAAACGGAAGAGGAGGCATGCCAGTTCCGATTCCTCCTCCTCCCGTCCTCCAGTCGAGGGGACTTCCACACGGTAGGGGAAGAAGGGCCGTTTTCCGGCGGGAGTTCGCTGTCTCCTTTCCTCTTCTTCTTTTAAGTCGTAGGATGCTCGTTTCTCGGTGACGCGGATTCTGCTGGATTTTCTTTCTTTATTTCTGTGGCGGGTTACTCTATATATATGTGTATGTATGACTGGGGGGGCTGGGATATCTTTCAGCAAGCACACCCACAGGCGGAGGATCTTGTGTTTGACTTTAGTTTACTCCTCTGGAGTCAGTCCCAGGAAGTCATTGTTGCTATGTGGTTGGATCTTGGTGATTAATATGTTTATCACCTCAATTTCTCGGCTCCACCGCACTTAACTTGATTTCTTTGTTACTAGATTAGTGTGTTTAATGTGTTGATTCCTTTGTTACTAGATTAGTGTGTTTAATGTGTTGATTCCTTTGTTACTAGATTAGTGTGTTTAATGTGTAGTTCCCATGATTGATGTTGATGCTGTCCATTTTGATAATAGCCGTAAGAAAAAACGTCGAGTGGAGATGCTGGAAAAGCAAATGGAGGAAATGAAGAAGGGAATGAAGGAACAGGAGAGGCAAAATGAGGAACTGAGAAACCAAGGGGAGGAACATGAGAGGCAAATTGAGGAACTGAGAAACCAAGTGAAGCAACAGGGAAAGGAAATCAAGAAACTCAAAAAGAAGGCGCCCAAACAGAAACCGACCTGCTTGTCTCCTGGGAACCCGTAAGCCCCCCCCCAAAGATTCTTTTACGTTTCATGGTCTTACCATATTAGGATATCACTATATCGCTCAACATAATTTCGAAATGATTAGAATTGGAATCGTTAGAATATAAGTTAAACTATATAACCTTTTATGTTGTATTAGATTATCGCAAAGACCTTTTCTTATAATAAGGTTTTAAATAATTTTTAAATTTTATTAGAGGGCTTTTTGAAAGGAATCATAAAAAGATTTTTCTTTTAAGAAGGCGGTTGTTCTCGATTATGAATTTCAACACGAATTCCTAGATCTGATTCTAAATTAGATGCCAGCATGATATGAACTATTTTATGAATCTTCTTTTTTAAGCTGCCATCCAAAATTACAATCCCACTGAAATATACACCGGACTGATAACTAGAACATCAGGCGTGATATCAACTGATATTACACAGCCACCACCAAGAAATTTCGTTTCCATGTCGACATTCGGACACAATTCACATTGGTCCGATCATGATCTATGCTGGAGGGCTCTCATGCCTAAACATTCAACTCTTACATGGCTGTTCCTAAATAGATAAACGAGATGACTTATACTCACACGCAAGGAAAAGAGAGACGTGCAATCCTAATCAATGTTCCTCTCTGATATGACTTCGTAGGCCACCTCCCGAAAGTGTACAAGAAGGGAATACCAAACTTTTGAAGCTGCGTATGGAGATGAAGGTGTCCCAACCTGTGTATACTACCAAGAACCTTGTTGGAGATCCGGGAAACAGAATCTGTATTAGTTTGATTGATGCAGAAAATGGTCAGACCATCATCAGTGGTCCGATGTCCTCCATTAAGGTCCGCGTCGTTGTCCTAGGTGGTAATTTCGACAGAGACGATCACGAGTTTTGGCATCCAGAAGAGTTTGATCGCTACATTACAAAAGGGCGTACACACAAGGGGCCACTGCTGATCGGAGACCTGCAAGTGACTCTAAAAGAAGGTGTTGGATTCATAAATAACTTGAGAGTTATGGATAACTCAAGGTCGATCCCGGACGGAAAGTTCAGGATAGGGGTGCATGTGGACTCTGGATATTATCAGGGAACCAGAATCCGTGAAGCATTTTCAGAGCCCATTGTCGTCCGGGAGAAGAGAGGAGAATGTAAGTTTTATTTACTCTTCCGTTGGTACGAGAATATGCGGCAAGATTAGTATCTTGGTAGTCGTAAAATTGGGCTTACTTTTTGTCTTTTCTGGACTCAACCTTTGTGTTAGAGCTCTCTGGATAAGCTTTTACTATAACATTGAAGTTATAATGTGTCTCTTGGCCGTAGGTAGAACTCTAGAGTTAGATACTCTGGTTTTAGTTCTAGTTCAAGCTACGAGGGCCGTCTTGTCCCTCGGTGAGTCTAAGCATTTCAGAGAACCAAGTATTCAAATTCCAATCTCTACTGTATTTTAAAGATCGTTTGGTCTCCAAGTGGGGATGTAGACTGTAGTGCATCCTCGGTGTGAAGGAACCATAATATGATATGGCTTGATTATGGTTTATCTGGTTTGTGAAAATTTTCATCTATGAATTTAATTTTTTTTTTATATATTCTTTTATTGAAAGGAAAGAACATAGAAGACGCCTGTTTCAAAGTTTTCGATTTTTTTTTCTTTCAAAAACAGAAAAGTTTCGACAAACCAGATATGCCCTGAGGTTTGCTAATGTTCTTGCTTCTACCCTTCTTTAGTAAATGAGAAGCACTATCCTCCTCAGTCAAGTGATCCCGTATGGAGATTGGAGGGTATTGGTAAAGATGGAACATTGTGCAAGAAGCTGAACGATAATGGAATCACCAGTGTTGAACAATTCCTACAAGCTTATAACAGACACGACCATAAATTGAGAGAGGTGAGTGAACTTTATTTCAGGTTGAAAATTAGGTATTGGAAAAGCAATACTCTAGCCTACAAGTTTGGCCATTTTGCTAGATTTTCACTAGAAGCATGGGGCCAATGAGATGGACGGCCCTCATCGAACATGCACAAACTTGTCCTCCCAATGGGAAATGGCTTGTCTATGTTGATGTGAGTGGTGAAGCTCTTCTTTTCAACAATTTTGCTAAAGCTGGATTTGTTTGGAATGGCAGCATATATCAACCGATTGATTCACTCTCCGATGATGAGAAGGTGTGCTCCTGCCAAAACCCAACACTTTTATATCTTTTTTTTCCTCTATGTTGCCATGCAAATGAATGTGCAATATCTTGAGAGTTCTCTTCTGTTGATCTTTCCCTTTCTTCCTAATTTTTCGTCTTTGATAATCTTTCCTTTAAGAGAGATTGCGGGCGTAATACTTTAGAGAGCTTTGAGTTTTCTCTGTTTTCTCCTGCATGAAATTGACAGTCCTCATAATGTTGCTCAAGTGTAGGGTGGTTGGCATGATTGTCTATTTGTCTTCTTGATCAAGCACTAATCCAGTGTCTTCATAACACGGCGCTCCCTAAAAAACGAAAAGAGGAAAATAGTTTCCTGTGTTTATGGAGGCCAAACTAAGAGTTTTGTTGCAACTGAGTTTGTTCGAGAATGTTTTTTTGATGAGGTCAACCCCGCCACTAACTATTGGAAATTCAATATTTTACATTTATAGCTTTAGCCAGGGAATTTAGAAATGGTTTAGCAATAGTTTTCATCGTACACTAAATTTTTTGTCCAAGGTTCTGTTAGTGAAAACCCATCAGGTTCCACACAAATTCGTTTTTGAGATGATCTGGAAATTTGGAGTGATGTAAACAAGCATTTTAGTTCCCAAGTCAAGGTAAACCATTTGAGAGGCTAAAGTGAGTGGTTTTGGGTTATTTATAGAAGCCCTTCTCTGAATAAGGAGTGTTTTGCCAGAAGCATCACTGTATTTTTCAAAGCACTGCATCATCATATATGATATTTTGAAGATATTTTTTGTTACCCTTCTAGCAACGAGCGAAGGAATTTGCTAAAGCAGCCTACCAGAACTGGGACCTTGTGACCGAATATGCTGGCATAAATCCTCATCAGGAATTGGTGGCCAGGCCTCCAGGAAATCATGACGGGATCCCAGTCGGTAAGTCCAGTGCAGAAAACCTTCCTACACAAATTTCACTCCGTAATGCTTTCGAATCTTCTGCATTCTGTTCCCAAGGTAACTTCAATGTATAGCTATGAGCTGATTGACCACACCCATTATAAGGGCGGACCCTCAGTTTAGGACCATGACCACATTATGTGGTTGGTTACTTTTTCACCTGCCATGTTGCATCTCTGATGTTTGTGTTCTTATGTTTTGGTCGTGATCACCAGTAACATTGGTGACCAATAGTGGCGTGGTGACCGAACAAGAATGGACATTGCCACAATTTGTTTCTCAAGAAATTGGAAGGAACCCCCTGCTTGCTGGTTCCGTTCCGTCCTCCCACGATCTCCCTAACGGCGACAACTATGACTCTTTCCTGTCCATTGACGATTTGCAGTGACATATGATTTCCACAATGCGAAGACTTGTGCAGCAGTGGTTCATGTGATTCCTTTTATGATCTGCCATTATCAGATATATCATGGTCGAGGCAGAGCTTGAATGGGGCAAGCTTCATCAACAAGAGGCCATCGGAGCGATGGCTCTTCCAGCAGTTCCTTATAAAACTTATGACTTGGTTTTTGGTGGTTTCAGTACGTGTTTACATTGTTGTAATCTATTGTTGTACTACAGTGTTTGTGTGTGTCTTTCCCATCAATAGTTTGCTTAGGACTTGTTATAGCGAGTGGTATACACCGGAACTTCCTCCTGTCCGATGAGGTATCATCGTATGTATTTCCCCAGCAGACGGCACATATTCTACATATACGAGAAATGCGGGTGTATGTGCGCACGAGCACCTGCTTTCTTGCTTGCTGCCTCTTGACGAAAGTAATGTGCAGGGTTCCAAGTGTCCACAACCAACACTAAATATGAACAGATTAAAGAAAAATAATGGGCCAAACTTATTGGACCGTCGAATCTCATTCATTAGGCCCAATTCATCTCGGGGATGTAGTTTGGCACCAGAAACATGGAGGAATAAGAGCGAGCGGGTATCATATAACTTAAAACTAACGTCTCCCATACTTAGCTCCAACCACTTTCCAGAAGCTGACAACACACCTCTTACTGGATTTAGTGTCAATTTCTTCTTATAGTTTGATGACTGAATTCCCCATACAGAAAAGAAACATTAATAGCGAACCCATGATCATCATCATCATCATCATCATCATCAGACATTCATTGCTTTCAATCAATTACTCGTCCACCCCAAACATTCTGTTTGAAAATGCCAGCCCTGGGCGGTGTCTTCTTGTCCGATGTCAATGGGGGACTACACCCCGGGAACCTTACCCCGTTCATCCTCGTGACACGTATCCTCGCGGGGATGGGTGATCTCATCTTCTGGTACGACATCTGTTGGCGAATTGTCACTCCAGGGTGGAAAGCGGACCGAGTCTGTGCGTCATACACGAAAAAGTTAAAAAGTTATTGTCACACATAAAATTTGACTTATAATTGGGGCTATATACGGATATCTTTCATTTTCAAAAATCACATTAGTTTACCATATAGGAAAGAGAGATGTTCCATTAGACCACGTAGATAAGGTCCATTGGGGCCATAAGCAAATATTTTGTCTTTTATAAAATTATAAAATAATCAACTATATAGAGTAATGTCAAAATGAAATCATCTTAACCCTAAAATGGACATTCTCCATTTCCAATGAAATTGAGAGGATTGGAATCGACAGTCTCTCGTAGGGAGGGGTACGCCATGCCGCAGATCCAGAGTTAGAGACCCTTCCTGTCCTCCAATCCACACGACTATTACTGGCGCGAAGGTTAATGTACCTGTCATGGGATAACTTTTGATAGGTCAAATCATCAATTTCATCACGAGGTATAATACTTTTTTTCGACTGGATCCGTAAGTTATTCATATTAACTCCGTAGTATTTAATCTATCATATGGCAGACCCTTCCCTTAACAGAGAACGACATGGCGGTGATGTGGCTCCACTGGGAAGGTAACACCGCGATACTACACTTCTATTTTTTTCTAGTTATATATAATTTATCAATTTTAGGATGTTGTTTTGGTTTTATTTTAGCTGGATTTTGTGATGTAGTTTAGTAATTGCCAAGATTAATATACTTTCTGAATGTTCAGCATTGAAAATACATATTTGAAAACAAAGAACACCAAGAATTACTACAATATTATGATAAACGACTAGAAATCTGGACAAGAAACAAAAGAAGATGCTAATTAAGCGCTGACTCATGAGTTCCTGACGTTCCCATAGTGTAGTTACTTGGAGAAAGGCTTACCACCTATTGCATATCAATTGCTAGATGAAAGAATTGACTGGTCAATCTTGATTCTAGAGAACTTGTCAGGCCTCTCTGTCCCTTCAAAGGACACGTCCCTTGCCTCAGCCCACTTAGTTTTGGATGGAAGTAATTTGTCCAACCTGAAGATGTAGAGCAAAATGTGTAACATCGATTTTAAATGAAATAAATGAAAATCACGAAAATTGAATCATCTTATCAAATGAAGGGCTAAATTAGTCAAATGAACTTCGCCTTGGTGTGATGTGGATGTATCTAATGCACTATTCATTCTAATAAATTCACCTGATAGTCATTTCACAGTTGCTTGTCGATTAACAGATGGCGAAGTTTTTTTGTTTTCCAGATTGTATGATTTCACAGCAATTGTTCCCTTCATATGAAAACATTCGCATAAATCCCGGAAGCGGCTAACGGTACGTGCACGTAACCGTTACGTTGTTTACTAAAATCGACGAAAATTTTAGTAATCTTTACTAAAAATCGACATTTTTTTAGTAAAATGATTAGTAAATTACTAAAAAGAATTAGTAACCGTTACTAATTTTTCACTGTTTGACCATTCGGAAAGTAACTAAACTATGTTTAGTAAATCGACGGAAAAAATTACTAAAATTTTTAGTAACCGATTACTAAATTGTTTCAGACTATCAAAATCTAAATCATATATTGAATACAAACTCCTTATGGTCACACTTCGTGTTGTACATGTTATTTCTCAGTCCACTACAAACAGGGCTGAAGCATGGTAAGATTTTGAAAAGTCATAATTTTTAATCCCTAAATGCAAATTTCATGTATAACAAGTTTAAAGAAATCTCTTGAAATGTAGTTTCTAAGAGAACTATATTTTTTTTTTGTCGAAATGAAACACAAAAGATGGTAAGAAAAACCCAAGTTCATGTTCGAAGGGAAAAAAATAGCGGCAATACGTAACCCTATCATGTAATCAATCCTAAGTCATCCTATCAGCACTCAAACAAGCCAAAAACTCAATCTATAGCTCCACACTAAGGCAATGACTAAAGAATGAAAAGAGACTCTTAGCTCCAGTTGCGACCACCCTCCATCGAGATACCAGTAAGCTAACCGGTTCCCAATTTCCCGTATTCTCCAAGTTACCGGGTTCCTCAAGCCATGTTCATGGACATTTAGATCAATTAAGAACGAGGACAATGTGTATCTCATTTTCATTTGTATTCTTCTGTGTGATACATGTCCAAGCCTATAATGCCACAAATTGGAAAGTTCAAAATTCTTATTGACCGAGCCACATTTAGAATTGGGAAACAAGACAGAACTATTGACTAAACTTTTACCCTGGCCTTGTTGTACCACTTTGTGCTCTTCCAATGCCAATCGTTTTCCAAGACGTCACTTCCTGAATAAGGATGAATTTTTAGCAAAAATGCATATTACATCAGAAAACAATGAAAGTTGACTGACAGATATGAGATTCACCGAAGAAGTTGGTATGCAAAGAACATTCTCTAGAAGTAAATCTAAAAATATTTTAACAGATCCAACATGAGTGGCCTGAACTGTTACCCCATTTGGTAACTGAACTAATGAATTATCCAGTTTTCTGGGATTGACAAATAATGTAATGAACAAACAATATGATTCGTAGCACGTGTCAATGACCCAAGATACACTTAGAAAAGATTAAGATGTATTAGTGAATGACAAAGGAAGTAAAACTGATGTACCAGGAAAAGAAGAACTTGGAACACAGGACTTGGAATTTGAAATTTCAGAAGAATCACCAGCAAGCCGTGAATCAGAAACATCCATTAAGGAAAATAGCTTCTGAACTTGATCCCTTGACATACTCAAAATAGGATGATCTTGATTTCCTTGAGCCAAAACATTCATCCCAACACCAGAAGTCACATAATAAACCATGGAAGATGGCTGAAATTTTACTGTTTCTTCGATTTTTCCTTGAAACTTTCCAAATGACTGAGTAGTAGATTTGTTAAACTTGTATCCAGGAGGAAAACCAATCAGCTTATAACAGGTTTCCTACTTGTGACCCTTCTTCCTACAATATGAGCATACCAAATCTGACTTCACAAAACTTCTCGGATCTCCTCCAATAGCGAGACAGAAGATTGAACAGAATTAGTGGATCGATCATACAAAAGTTTCTGTGACTGCTCTCTCAATACCATGTTGAAGACTTGATCAACGTTAGGAAGTGGCTCTTTCATCAAAACCTGAGATCTCAGCACTTTATAACAACATCCAACCCATTCAGAAAAACAAACACATAATCCATTTGCTCTCTATCAACAAACTCTTTAAAACAGTTTGTATTACACCTTCCATAGAAGCAGTTAGGAAATGGCTTCAAAGATCTTAGCTCACGCCAAATAGAATTCAATTGAAGAAAATATGCTTGTACTGTCTTATTTCCTTGCGAAACAGAATGCAGGAGTTGATGCAAGTAACATATTCTGACAACATCAGGCTGACCAAATTTATCTTTCAAAATTTTCCAAATTTCAGATGCCAATTCCACGTATATCAACTCTGACGCCATAGATTGATCAATTGACCTAATCAACCAAGCTACCACTAGGCCGTTACACCTATTCCACAAAGGAAAGATTCTATCTTCCTCCAATGGTTTCTCAATCGTCCAGTCAATGCAACCAACTTTATCTCTGACGGTAAGAGCTAGCAAGAGGGCTCGTGACCAGGCGGTGTAATTTGTGCCATCAAAAACAGGGGTGACAGAAAAACTTGCCGAATTCTCCTGCTGCAAGGAAAAGACCGATCCTGAAGCAAACTCCATCAAGTTATGTCCTTGCAAACCTGAAGTATCTTCTATCACAGACTCATGATCTTCAATTTGCTCTGATACCATGCTACGATGTGTGATCATTCACAAACTTCTCGATCTACAGGAAAGAACAAGAGGCATCACCAGGAAGGAAGCAGCGAACAAGAACATAAACTATGGAGAGAAAACAAAGCTTCAGTAGTCTCCACTATTGTTTAGCCAGTAGCATATATATCATTCAGTACAACCGACCTTCAATAACCAACACCAACAACCACATAACTAACTCAACTGACTACTCTTCCACTCTTCTTTTTTCATGCTTATTACCTTTACATTAACCTCTGGGCGATGTCGAAACATGTGTCTCCAGGCACCACATAATGCACCGAGTCGTAGTTCGGTGGCCACGCCTGTTGGTCCTTCTCATCCATTACTCCAACTGTGTTTTCATTTACAACCAATCAAAGGAAAAGCGAAAACAACAAATAACTCAAACAAATAAGAAGTCGAAGCAGTCGCTTACTGCTGTTGAGATTTCCCCCGGCCATACAAGGCGCAATGACGACCATGAGCATGACTGTGAAGAGCACTTTGAAGAAGAGAGTGGCAGACTTGCCGTTGCTAGCCATTTTTCTTCCGACTAGGCCTTCTTGATTCAGTATTAATATCTCCTTCTTCTGTATTTCTCGAGACTGGATTGGGTGTATTTATAGCAATACTTAGTACAAGCCGATGAACTGCCGGGATTGGGACGAGTTTAACAAGGCTAATTACAACCATCTTCTTGTTGGAAAGACTGTTAATTAGCTTTTATGCTTGAACGTATGTGAAGACGAAGTGGGAAATTTATTTTTCAAGTTCAGCCAAGATATGGGTGGGGGGGAGGGTATTATATATGAAACATAGTGTTCGCGTCGAAAAGGATCATGTTGGGAATATTTGACACGATTACTTACAGGGATTCGGATGTGGTCGCCAGTAAAGAAAAAGACGAATTGGATTGATCAAACAATATCAAACGATGTCTTACAATAGAATTGAAAAACGTACGGCCATAAAAACAATTAAAAGTTGCAAGTGCGGATGGTGGTGACGCTGTAGACTTGCTACTGGTGTCGTAGGCTTGCAGACTGGAGTGGTGGAAATCGGCTTCTGAAGGGATGGCAGACGAAGTATGGTTGAAGATAGTGACGGATGTGAATGCCGAACGGTGGAACGAAGACGGAGCTTTGGTGTCGAGGCTACGATTACTCACCAAGACGATGGAGTGAAGGTGGGGATTGCCTGTCAGTGTTACGATTACTCGCCCTGACGGTGAAGTGATGGCGGAGATTGGTCACCACAGCTACGGTTGCTCACTCTGATTGTGGAACTGAAGACCAAGAACCCTTGCGAGTTCACCCAGGTTGGGGTCTGTAAATGTCTCCGAGTTTGATTATCGTGTTTGTTAAGAGAGATCTTTTCTCCCTTTATACTAAATCTTCGTGTGCCTCGAATGTCGAACACATCCTCAGAATATCTTTTCGGATCATGCTCCTCCCAACTAACCCCCTGAAATTTAGGTAACAATCTGATCTCGGCGGTTATGGCTTTATCCATATCATTTATCAATTTGGACCCGTCGTTGACCTGTCAATCACCTTCGTAGACTTAGTACGGGCCTACGCCTTCCTTCAAGTCTTAATGAGTTATAGTGTGGCTTTTCGTGGGCCAGAATTGATTTAAGCCAAAATAATCTGTCATGTCAACATAAGCCCCCTTTTTGCTGAGGTGACTTTCGTCGCCTGAGCATGTTGTCAGTCTGCGTTTAAAATTAAATGAAACCTTTCATTTCCCTCACCGCACGCTTTCTTTTTCTAGCAACTCCTTCTTCTTCCCTTCGACAAACCCTAACTCTCCCGCCAGGTCAAACTTCTCCACTTTCCAATGGCACCATCGCCGTGCCGGGCCTTCCGGCGTAGTGAAGATCGCTGATTCCCAAGGCGAAGGTTTAACCTTGGGGCCTGTCCTTGCCCCGACGTTCTTTTCGGATATCGTTCCTCACATTTATCTGAATACATATTACCCCATTCCTCTTTGTCAGGAGGATTTCACCGACCCCTTGAACTGGAAAAAGAAGAGTGGGTTCCTATGTTTCCCTTCTATAGAAAAATCCACTATCCGAAAATGGTTTACGCTCTGGCTTGGGAAACTTGAGCATAAATTGAGGCTTTGTGACCTTTGGTATTTCATCAAGCTCTCTCTGGCCACTATGAAATGTGATCCCCTGGTATGTGCCAGCCTTCTCCTTTTCTGGAACAAACTCCGTGATCTGCTTCCTTTTTCCTGAGGTCCCTATGACTATCACCTTAGAGGACATTGTCTTTTTGAACAAGTGTTCTGTTTCTGGCATCCCTATTCGCCTATATTTGTATAAGGATGACCACAATCCTAGTGAGATGTTCCAGATTCTCAGCACAACGGAGAATCATTTGAAAACGATCAGGGGAAACAAACTCGACGCTTGGGGCAGGGCACAGGAAGTTGAGTTTTTCAGTGTTTGGCTCAGCAAGTACGTTTTTTGCTTTACTGGGAAAAGGGTTCCCAATTTTATCTATGACATTGCCAATTTTCTTAGCACATCTTCAAGCAGAGTTGCGTTTTCCCCATTTCTCTTGAGTTTGATTTACCAGAGTCTACACGAGATTAGTTCGTCTACAGAGTCTTTTCCTAAGTTCCCGGCGGATGGCCCTCTGAGGCATGTTCATTTGTGCTCCTATGTTTGGATGCCAGGACTAACTGGCTACCAAATGCCTTTAGGAGCCCTCCAAGTTGAGTGCTATGGAACGCACATTCTAGACTCTTGCTGCCGATCATGGGATAGCTGGCTCGGTACTTCAGTGACCGGCCACATGCGCCACATAGCAGATTCTGGTAGAGGTGACCCGCGCAATTGGGTCCCTTTTCCTTCATATCAGGCCATCCTGAAGCACAGACAGAAACTGACTCCAGGCTTATATTAGGACGCCATCTTAACTAGCAGGGATCTTATATGAGCTCACAAGAGCGGAGGATTCTGCTTGAAGTCTACAATTCCCAACTTTGTGCGAGACAATTGGGTTTTATTCAAAGCACCACAGTCCCATTTGTTAATTCCCTCAAATTCCGATGCATTCAAGAGTTAGTAGCATTCTTTCTAAAGAGACCTTCCAGGCTTCCATCCTTCTTTTGGAGAACAAGACTAAACTTCGCCATATGGAGTTCTAGCTAGAGACTACCTTGATCCACACTACGTAATTATTCTCTGTCCAGCGGACGATTGCTTTTCATGAGCTGCGGAAGAAAATGCTTTTCCTTGATAACTCTCAAGAACCCGATCTCCACCTTACTACAGACATGATGCTAAAGATTGGTCAGAAGCCAATAAATATGTACCCTTACCTTTTGTTTCTATTCTTTATCGGTTACTTTCACTGAGCAATTTCTACCTCTCAGCTCTCATGGTTGATTCGGGAGGATCCTCTCCCGATTACAGTCCTCCTCCTCCTTTTGGCCGTATGACCTGTTCTCGTTGTCTAAGCGCAGCCCCTGTTACTAAAGGCAAACAAGTCGAGGCCAAGAAAAAGAAGATTTCCAAGAAGCAAGCTCCTCCGACCCCGGAGAATTCTAACTCCGAAGAAGAGCCTCTATCAGTTGCTTTCAAGCAACGTATTCTTATTTCTACCAGTGACCCTCCTGTCAGAGATCTTCCTCTAGCTGATGACTTGGCCTCTGGATCTTCTTTAAAAAAATGTTGACATTCTTCCGTAGGACAAGGTCGTGGAAGTACTGCCTTCTAAGGTATATCGTAGCTTAGCTTTCCTCAAACTACTGCCTTTTTAACCATATTCTCAAACTCTTGCCTTCAGAGAGATGAAATCCAAGAGATAGAGTCTGACCCTTCTGAATTCCCTGAAAGATCTGATGATCTTTCAAGAGACTCCTATGCTGGAGATGTAAGTATTCGTCTTGTCCTAAACTTCTGCTAGTTGTTCTTGACTGATCATCCCTCTTTACAGGGACCAAACCTTTTAGGAATGACCAATGCTGAACCTATAGTTATTTTGAAGCCAACCTTCTCCAATAACGAGGTAGCTGCTGGTTCTACCACTCATTTTCTTTGTTTCTGTCATATATGACTGATTACTATCTTTTGTCGCAGACTGACCCTCCCAAAAACCTGGACCGAGGGACGCCACCTGATGAGTCTACCGCAATCGAGGAGGTGACTAAGGCTGCTAAGCAAGAAGCTTCCGGCACCATGGATGTTAATCCTGGTGCTGTTGAGGCTGTGTTGGCCATAAGTCCTATTGGTGCACTCCCCATTTTACCATCAGGTGAGAAATCCCTTCGCATGTCAGGGGAGGGTCCCTCAGGCACTAAAGAACCTCAGCTCAGTAAGATTATCAGCTGTGGAAGAATGTTAATCGGATCGGTGACCTCCTTCGCCTTGATATATTTTTTGAGGGGGGCCAAGGGGGACGAGGGGGAACCCTAAGACCCTCCAAACCTGTGTTCAGGCGATTGAGGATTCTCGTAAGGTGACCGATGAAATGCTCGTTGCTTGTCTGAGCTTCAAATACCAATTCTAGACTGAGTGGTCTGCCTACGTGGCGGATCTCGACATACTCATTGATGCCGAAACAAAATTCGAGATATCAAGAACTCTCAGGTCGCAGCAGCAGCTGATGTCCAACTCCTTCACCGACAGAAAGCTGACCTGTCTTCCCAGCCAGCAGAAGTGGAGAACCGCATTTCCCAACACCTGGCCTTGAAGAGCGATCTCACAAGTCGAGTTGTTGTCATTGATTCACTGCTAGCTGACTGGGTCACTCATTATTCCTCTAAGGATCGAGAAGATCTCATGCTTCAGTTCCGCCAACGGAATGAGGTCATCATGAAGCGGACCAGGAAGAATGCCTTAGTTATGCTTTTCGTGGATGCTGCACATTCTATGACCAGGCCCTGAATTCCATAAACTTAGAATTGTCCTCCCTTTTTGGGAAAAACTAGCTTTCCTTTTCTTTCCACTACTGTTTCCATCTCGGGGGCTAGTTAATATTCTTGCTAAATCGTTACCGCCTACTTGCTTTATTAGCCTTTGTTTGGGTTTATTTTTGGGCAATCTGTTTCCAAATGCCTGGGAATCGTTCTCTCAAAACCTTTTCATGAGATTCCCAAATAGTTTTCTTATAGAGTATTAGGTACTTCCCATTGATCTTCAACGACTATTTGACTCCTTCAAGAGTCGACAACCTATAACTATTTGCTGAATAAGTTTCACTCACCTGATATGGTCCCTCCCAATTTGGGGACCATTTGCCTTGAACCTGATCCTTAGTCTTCAATGGCAATATCATCTTCCAGACTAGATCACCGAATTGAAAGGGTTTGTGTACCACCTTCTTATTTTAGTGTCGAGCTATTCTCTCCTTGTGCACCTCTATTCTGTCTATTACTTCTAGCCTTTTCTGCTCTAGCTCCTCTAGAGCCACGCGCATAGCTTCGTCATGTAACTAAAGGTTGGCTAACATGAAGTGACTTATACCTTACCTCAATAGGTAACACCGCATCATAACCATATACTGAAGCGAATGGAGATTCCCCAGTGCTTTCTTGCTTAGCGACTCGCAAGGCCCATAAGGTATCGTCTAACAACTCATGCCATTTCCGTGGATTAAGTCAAACCATTTTCTGGATGTTGTTTTTTATCAACTTATTGGTGGCTTCAGCCTGCTCATTTGCTTGGAGGTAATAAGGTGTTGAATTGGTAATAGTAACACCAAACTCCTCTGCAAACTCCCTAACTTTAAGACTGTTAAAAGTTGTCTTATTATCGACAACAATATTCTGGGGGACACCAAATCTGTATATGATGCAAGCCCGCAGAAAACCAATGATTTCTTTATGGTCGATCTTCTTGTAGACTTGTGCTTCCACCCATTTAGTAAAGTAATCAGTCCTTGCTAGAATGAATGCGTCCCCTCGACTAGAATGGGGATGTATCTCTCCTATTATGTCAAGTGCCCAAGTTTTGAAAGACCAAGGCGTAATAACCGAAACAAGATCTATGGGTGGGGCACGAGTCGTTGGACCATGTCACTGATACTCTTGACAACCTCTGGCCATTTCGATGCAATTTTTTTATCATCGATGGCCAATAAAAGCCATGTCTTCTTATTGCCCAACACATCTTTATCCCTGATTGATGTGACCCGCAAAGCCCCTAATGGGTTTCTAACATTATCGGAGTGGCCTCATCCAAGTCAACACATCTTAATAAAACTTCTTCTACATTCTTCCTGTAGAGAACACCGTCTAATAGGACATACGACAGTGCTTGCTTGTACTTTAATGCTTTGTTTGGCCTTTTGGTTTGGGTCTGACAAAAAGTCTACAAGAAGCGTTCTCAAATCTTTGTTTTGGTTCATTATGTCTGGAACCAAAACAGTCTTTCCTGGATGCAAGTGTGATTATACCTCAGGAATCATATCCTGCTTGGTAGCGAGCTTGTAGCCAGAAGCTAGTTGTGCTAAATTATTGGCCACTGTATTGTCTTCGCATCCTACAAATTGAAATGTTATCCATTCAAATTGCGGAGGCAACTCTCTCACCAGCTCAAGATAAGGCAAGAACTGGTCTAAGCATGCACATTTTTGGTTGACCTGCTTAATGACTAATTGGGAGTTACCCATAACCTAAGCGTGCCTTGCTCCTAGAGATATCAGTTCCTTAAGAACGGTTATCAATGCTCCGTACTCAGTGGCATTATTTGTCAGCACTGTCTTTAGCCGGAAAGCCAACCTGGTATCTTTGCCCATTGGCGTTATCATGTGAATACCTATTCCGACTCCGTCCTTTGTAGATGAACCATCAAACCATGCTTGCCAAGTGTCTTCGTCTTCTTCTTCTTCTTCTTCTTCTTCTTCTTCTCTTGTTTTATAGATAAGGTTGGGTCATGTTCATCCAAGAAGTCAGCTAGTGCTTGGCTTTTAACTGATTGTTGAGGTTTATACCTCAAGTCGTGTGGTGAAAGAATCATATTCCATTTACTAATTCTTCCGACTAATAGTGGACTCTCAAAAAGTATTTAATAATAGGGGACTTAGACACAATGTAGACTTCACTGTTCCCAATGTAATGTCTCAGATTTGTGACAGCACAAAGTACTGATAGGCATAACTTCTCCTTTAGGGTGTATCTCGTTTCTACTGGCGACAACAATCTTGAAAGATAATATATGGCCCTTTCTCATTCATTTTCGTCTGTTGGGCCAGCATAGCTCCAATAGTTGTTTTAGTGGCCGCCACGTAGAGAAGGAAAGGTTTCCCAGATTGCGGAGGTGCTAGCACTGGAGGGTTTGACAAATACTTCCTGAGATTGTTGAAAGCTTCTTCATGCTTAGTAGTCCATATATAATCACCTTTTCCCCTTAACAAGGTAGAAAACACTTTCACCTTTCCTGCTACATTGCCAATGAATCTACGGAAATAATTCACTCTTCCTAAAAAAGCTTGCAACTCTTTTTTAGTCCTTGGAGCGGCCAGATTCTGAATAGCCTTAACTTTATTTTGATCCACTTCTATACCGCGCTGGTGCACTAGAAATCTGAGAAAACGTCCCGCTTTAACTCCAAAAGCACATTTTAAAGGATTAAGTTTAAGTTGATGTTTTCTCATTTTCATAAAGTCACTACAGAGATGATCAACATGTAAATCCTCTCTCGTATACTTAACGATTATGTCATCGATATAGACTTCTACGATCTTTCCAAGGGATGCATCGAATATTGCATTCATAACCCTATGGTAGGTAGCACCGGCATTCTTTAGGCCAAATGACATTACTACCCACTCAAAAATCCCTAGGGGACATCTAAACGTGGTTTTGTGAACATCTTCTTCTGCGATAAAAATCTGATTATAACCTGAAAAGCCATCCATGAAAGACGACTTGATGTCCGACTACCTTGTCTACAAGATCGTCTGCGATGGGCATGGGGTATTCATCTATCGGAGTCGCTCGGTTTAAATCCTTAGAGTCTATACAGACTCTGATTTTACCATTCTTTTTCATTACGGGCACAATGCTAGAAATCCACTCTGTATACCGTGATGTCATTATGTACCTTGCTCGGAAAAGTTTTTTCACTTCATCAAATACTAGCTGTGTCACTTCCCTAGTCATTCGCAATGGCGCTTGTTGAACAGACTTAAAAGCTTTCTTAATGGGTAACGCATGCTTTACAAGTGTACGGTCTAGACTTGACATTTCTGTGTAATCCCATGCAAAAAAGTCTTTAAATTCTTGGAGTACTTCTTGAATCGCGGTAAATAATACTTTATTAACCGATGAACTGATGAAAATAGTCCTAGGAGAAGCCTTGCTTCCCAAATTGACGCTGACTAACGGGTCACACAGCATCATCAAAGATTCCCGGACCTCGCTACTTCCTAAACCAGTAGAAACTGACTTATTACTAGCATCATACGTACTAGAGGTTTCTGGATTTATTGAAAGTAAAGACGTGGATCGTTCGTAGTAACAGTGGTGGTTCTCCTTGTAGACTTGCAACCGCTGCAACACATCAGTGACTGCCTCGTTCATTTTTTTCTCAGGGTCCATAAGTTCCTTCTCGTAGGAGTCTGTCGGGCTCCAACTCCGTGATAGCGCTACCTTGATTCTTTGACGCTTCTTCCTCGGCCCTTCCTTGGTCATTCTGGTTGTTTGCATCTTTCTCAATGGGGATTTCCCTTGAATTAACCTCTTGTAAGTCCTCTTCTATGTCTTTAGCGCTAAGCTCCTCTCCCCATCCAGAAGGAACAATTGGGTCAGTCACCGATTTTGGATGTGACGTTTCATAGGAGACTATATAGTTGAATTTTCCAGATGGCTGCCCAAGGGGACGACAGTAGGATCACCCAGCTTATACCTCTGTTCCAATGTAAGATCCTTGACCGTCTTATTTGCCTCTGCATGCAAAATACCTTTGTCACAGCATGAATACTCGTCAACTTTAATAATTTCAAAATCAGAATCAAGCCATAACATCAATTCTCTATGTAATGTAGAGGCTATTACCGCAACTTTATGAAGTCAATCGCGGCCCAGCAAGGCATTAAAAGTTGGAACTGTGTGTATAACAAAGAATGCGGTTTCTCTTTCTAGGCGTCCAACTCCCAGGTGCATAGAGAACACTCCTAAGCATTTGAACTTCCTGCCCATTGAAACCACTCACAAAAACTGAATTTGGACAACGATAGCACCTTTATTGTTGCTCAATTGTCGATTAGGACCCTGCTTACCATACCATCAAAAGTGGCAGTAATATATAAAGAATGCATGTGTTGCTTCATACTATCAGACGGTTTTCTCAACCAATGAAGTGGGAACCCAAGCGGGCAATCTGATATGAGAGGAAGAGGGGTTTTACTTCCTGCAGCTTCTTCCTTACAATTACTCATGAAGTCCGCTGGTAGAGTAAGGGCATTATAGCTTACGACAGGTTTCCCTTCGCCATCAGCATCGCTTGGTGCTCCACTCCGAAGAGGGTTGTAGTCAAAACTCAAGCCAGGTTCTTCCGAGTGATCCGTAGACTCAACGCGTTCCAGCTCGACTTCGAACTCCTTCATTTTCATTTTGGCAGGAGCAGTTCCTGAGAAGGTAGGCCTAGGCCTCCTAATGACGTGACTTAGACGTCTATCCCTTCTCCTACAACCCCTTGGTGGTAAAGGCGTTTTGTCGACAACTTTCTGCCAATATTTCGAAGGGTTACTCGCTTTAACCATCTTTGTTTTCTTAGAACCAAGTGAAATTCGACTCACCTGTTGTGACTGAAAGCAATTGTTAGTTTCGTTTATACCTGACGGTGTAGAGCGGGCAGGTTCAACCACGATCTTCCCATCTGATGACATGTCTATCAGCTTGAGGAAGTAGTTGACACAGCAAGTAGTGCATAGTTGTGAGATTATGATTTTGTTCTTAGTTATCAATTTGCATTTCAAGCAGAGCATCCTTTCCTCAAAAAATCGAGCTATTGGCATGCCTGTTCGAATTGCTTGCACATCTACCTTAGACGGTCTGTTGCTCTGTTTGACAGCTCTCGTTTGAGGACCTGCCACCGGCTGAGATATGTTAGGGACGCCACCCATTCCGGCACATCCAAGTCGAATTTCACCAGTAAAATCTGTCTTATCCGATCCCTGCCCCGCTCCTGGCTGGACATGGCTTTCATCAAAATCAAGCTGGCGATTAGGATGTTCCAGGATATGGAGTCGCTGGCCGGCCATTTCTTTAGTTCTACAATGACCAATGGACCAAGGGGATGTCCATCTCCATTCATCCAATTGAATCTTGAGAGTCCATCTCGGCGATGCAGCTCACGAGAACGACATGAGGTGCAAGCGTGAAGATTAGAACTTGGAAGAAGAGTGATCACTCTATGAAAGTAGAGTTATTTGGTACTCTTAATGGGCTAAGTCGGTTTTTGTAGTTTTTATAGTTTTTATCGTATTTTTATTTTAGTTTAATGCTAAGTCGGTTTTTGTTATTTTATTAGATTTTGAGTTTATTTTGAGATTAATTGGAAACCAGTTGATGCATGTTAGACTTATTTTGATTTGGTGTAGAAAGTGAAGAGATGGACAACTGAAAAAGGAATGAAAAATGATAAAGTGCAGACATTCACATAATAGTAAAAGACATGTCCTCTAATCTCAACGATGCGACATTCTGGGACCAGTGCATCACAGAGTGCAGAATGAAGCGTATGCCTCCAGGAAGGATGCGCCCTTCGTCAATCTACACAAAATCTTGCCTATTACGAAATCTTGGTCAATATTACGATTTGAAGAGATATAGCATAAATTAGTTAGTCATTTTAATTTGTACGCGCGTCTTCCGGCCTAGCACGCGCGTGGCGGTTCGGACGACCCGATGATCCCGGCCCGCTCCCCAAGGCCCAACCGGTCGACGTCACGACTCGAGCGTCGGACGTTGCGGAAGGGAATTGGGTGATCCCTCCTAGGTTCCTAACTGGGCCTGCTCGGGCCATCGCCGACCGTCTCTGTTTTCCTAAGAGGCGGCGGGCGAAAGGCGGAGCATGATCAGAAGAAGGAACTTTCGGGAGAAATCGGGAGCGGCTCGTTTCGCCATCACCCATCCAAAATGGCTCCGTAAAAACAAAAGTAATATCGTTTAACCTAGGTAAACTATACGGAGTCGCCACCGACTTAGTTTTGAAAACTGGTTTAAGTCGGAAAACCAGAGTAGGATTCGAGGATTCATATTTACTAACTCTTACATTCTAACAAGCGAAAAAGGAAGTGACGTTTACTCCAAAAGATTTGCTTTTGTTTAACAGGTGTTGGACCCGATCCGGGCATGACTCCGGACTCATGTCAATGTTTTACGGGCATTGGACCCGATTCGGGCTTTTGGGCCCGAACTCGTATTTGTTGATAGCAAACAACATGCGACAATAAACCTATGAGTCTAAGGCCTGCGGCCAAGCACAAACAATTATTTAGATCAAACGGGACGGGGAAGGATGGCGACCGTGGGCCTATGCACTTGGGCCCACGGCCCGTTACATGTGGAAATAATGAAAAACAGGAGGCCCGCACCTCCTTCATGTACCTAAGGCCCGCCGGGATGGCTTTACATTGGTCGGGCTCGTCAGTTGAGGCAGCTTTCGAGATGTGCTTCCACCATGGGTTTCCTCGCGCGCCTCCAGTCTTCGAAATTCGTTTTGTCGAACTCTCGTGAAATTGATTTTCATGCAAATCAAACCAGAATGCGGTGGTCAGAAAATTCTAATTGAATATTTGAAACAATTAGAATTAACTATTGTAAGTCAGAGTGAGACTTACGGGGCGTTGTGTGGCCCGATGATGTCGATCTTCCGTGATGTCGGAAGATAACAGGGTGTTGTGTGGCCCGTTGATATTGATCTTCGGTGACGTCGAAAAATGGATATCCCTTGGTGCTGAATTCCTCATTGTTTTAGATGCAAAACAAAGGAAATGAGAGCGATCTACAAAGCCTTAGTATCGATTATATTTGAACGAAATTCAATCGAATTGGATAAGTAAGGTATGACTTACCGTTTGAGGGTGAGGAATCGAGTCAACTTGTGATCTTTCGAGAAAACCCCAAATAAATAGCTAGAGAAGTTCCATGTCCGGTCCGTTGATTCATACATGTTATGAATCCTATGAGAGTGAAGGAATATCTAAAGTAGAATGTTCGAAACATATGACCAAAGAGACAAACATAAGTAGTTACGCCGTCGAAAGTCAAATTTGACAAAAAAATCTAATGGTGGGATCCTATTCCACGAAGCAAAGAAAAGTTTGGCTAATCTTAGAACGTTTACTCAAATTGTGACAAATGGACGATGGTTAAAAAATTCATAACTTGCAGTAAAATTCTCTAAAATTTGTGAAAATTTTTACCAGAAGCTAGAAAACTTAAATATAATCCATCACGTCAAAATTTAGGAAAAAATAACATGTGCTGTGCTGCCAGTAAAGCAAAGAGTGGGGCTGTTCAAACTGGACATGTTCCAGTCGGACAGCTTACAGGGGTGAGATTGACCCCCGTTGACCGTGTGCTTAAATTGTAAAAAATGAGAAATGTAAAACATGAAAGTTGTAAAGGATCTAATTTTCTAACTTTATATTCTAATTTTAGTTCATTCTGATTTTATATGAGCAAGTTATGCATTCCGGTGCACAGACTACTCATCCTGACGCTGGAAGGCAAGAGTCAAGGGAGGGCTTTGTCTTCTCCGAATTTTTAGACCAACTAGATGGAACCGAAAGTAAAAACTCAAAAGAGGAAAGTTGTAGAAAACTGAAATATGGTTCTGGAAATTCCAATGTGTGGTTTGAAAAATTAATAATTTTCTTTTAGTAGTATTTGTCTAATGCAAGGTGAAATGACGTTTTTGTGTCCGCTGCACTCCGCTAATGATTTGACAATATTTTGTTGCTTTAATGAAAATTTTCAAACCATGAAAGATTTAGACAAATAAAATAGGTATCTAATGCAATAAATTTTAGGTGAAATGGAGACGTGGTGTTAAAGTTGTGTCCAGAAAACCGAATCAGCCTTCCTGCTCCTGTGCAGACCGAGGCTAACTCACGGTCCAACATTCAATGGACGAAACCCAACTGAAGAGACCTCGAATGAAAAATTTCAAAACACGAAAGTTTTAGATAACTTAAGTGGAAAGTGACACCAAGTAATTTCATGCAGATCCAAGCTGTACAGACAAAGTTATGTCCAACGGAGTGTGACTGCTGCCTCGTGGATGCACGAAACAGGTCAGTTTTATTCGTTGACGTTCAAGGATAAAAAACGTCCGTTAAACATGTTCTTTTGGGAAAGTGATCAACATGAAAATTGTTCCTCATTAATAAATGAATCAAAAGAGTCTAAAATCATCTCAATCCATCTACTGAGAGAAGACTTATGCATAAAATATGAAGCAGTGACAGCAGCGACGGGCTTCGCAAACTTCAGCATGCGTCCATCTAAAGAATCGGCCATAACTCAGGCTACACATGCTCGATTTAAATGCATAAGTTATCAACATGACCAGGAGAGAGAGAGGAAGAGGATCGACCGATTAAGCTCGATTCCGTCGCTGGACAGAAGCGCAGCGCCTGCAGAAGTGAACTGCGACATCATGCTTCGCGATTTCCAGCCTCCGACCATCCCGAACTCGCGAATAAGAGTGTGTTCATGAAATTAATACCAAAACAGGAGTAGACAGAATACGGATAGTTTAACGGACGTCATGGGTGTTCATTTATTGAGTTGCACGGGTGAGACTGAAAACTCACCGAGGGGTTGCTTTGCCCCGGGATTGCCCGAGGTGAAAGAAGGACGTCGGGAGTCTGTTAGGGGGCTTCCTTTGAGCCAGTTCTTGTCCATACTTGGATCGTGGCTTTGACAGGAGGATGCCAGGAGAGGAGAGTATTGGCTGGAATAAGACGGTTGACGTTGGGAGGCCTTGGCTCGTCAGCAATGGAGGGGAAAAGTCCTTGGCTCCGATTTGTGTACGTCGGGGAGGAGTGGGCCTCCGGTTGCATGTGATGGAGGAGGAGTCGGCATCCGATTCTCGAAGGGGTTGAGCTCAGACGTCTATGTGTCTCCCAAGAGAGGGACGTCTGATTGTCCTGATTATCTGATAATTTTCTGAAAGGGGATAGGGAGGATTTTCTCTCAGGAAGGAGAGGATTCCAAAAATCCTGATTGATTTTTTTTTCCTTTTTTACGTGTGATTGTATGATTATCTAATTGGAGATTATCCGAAGAAAAACGTCTAGGTTCAGAGACGATCGTTTCTTTCCCAAATCTCCACTTTTGATTTTTTTTTAATTGCCCAATTGCCAAATTTATTGATTGCCCCAAATTATTATTTTTTTCCTATTTGGGGTATTACATAAAGTGCAGACATTCACATAATAGCAAAAGACATGTCCTCTAATCTCAACGACGCGACATTCCGGGACCAGTGCATCACAGAGTGCAGAATGACGCGTATGCCTCTAGGAAGGATGCACCCTTCGTCAATCTGCAAAAAATCTTGCCCATTACGAAATCTTGGTCAATATTACGATTTGAAGAGACTGAGCATAAATTAGTTACTCATTTTAATTCTTAGGTTATTTTATTTTATTTTAAATTTTTTTTAGACTTAAGATCTTTAAGAAATATTTTATGAGAGACCATATATTTCCTAGGTTAATCCCTGCATAATAATTTATTCACGCGCGCCTACAATCGGTAGAAATGCCGAGCGACCGGGGAATATAAGCGACCCGGTTACAATTCCTTACACACTACAACAAATTGCTTAATAGGAGCGACTTACAAAAAAAAAAAAGATGATCCAACTAATATAGAATTGAATTATTATTTTTTAAATACATAAGAGTTCAAAATTTGAATTAGAAGGTTGTCACGCTAAATTAAAATTTTCAAATGAAACACAACACCCTCCGAATTATTGTAAAAATTTAATACTTTTAGTGGTTTTAGGCGGAAATGTTATGCTCATTCTTATTTGTTGGACACATATAAAGGTTTCCTATGATTTTAGTCATTTTTTTTATTAAAACAAAAGTCCTAAGTTCATGATTTTTTTAAGAAATACATAAATCAATAATGACATTTTTAACTAAAAAAATATCCAATTTATTGAAAACGACCATAGATATATAAGGAAGTTTGAAAAACCAAACGTGTTTAGTTATCATATATGTTGTAGTGTCACGAAATGTCAATGAGCGACGAATAATGTTGCGGAGTGGAGTGGGAGAACATTGATGATTGAACTCCTGAATTGGGCTTCAGCTCGGAATATAAAATTATATTGCAAAACCATCGATTACATCGAGAAGATGGGAGGAAAGTAAACCTTACTCCACTTGGAAATACACGCCAAGTTGATTACAACATGAAAAAGAAGTTCAACATAAAAGGATTTCTGTAATGGCTGGGGAAAGGTCATCTTTTACAAGAACCCAAAACACCCTCCCTTATTTAAAGCAACAAGGAACTCGATGCAAGACGGCCGGATTGGATAGGATTATTAGTTTGTTGTTTCGCCATCAACGCAGACCCACTGACCTACGAAGAGCTTCTTGCAGACGACATTAGGGTTGATGGCAACGAACTCTGCGGTCGTCAGGCCTAACTGCTTTGCAATTAAGAAGCATGTTTCTCCATCTTGCACACCGTGCACCGAGTTACACTTCAACGACGACTGCTTGGGAAACTTCAACTTCTCTTCCCCAACTGCGTTCCAATTGCCGCGAATGGCAGATGACCAAAACATTAGTGAGAAACAGTTGGCTCTAAAACCAAAAAGAAAGAATTGGAAGCAATGGCTTACAGCCGTGGAAGTTGCTCCTGGCCATGGAAGTTGGGAGGAGGAGTGCCAGCGCAAAGAGGACTTGCAAGAAGAGAGTTGCCGACTTGCCGGTGCTCGCCATTGTCTTCTCAACTGGTTTTGACTATTAGTAGGCTATGTCTGATTTTCTTTAACTTGAGGTTGGCTTCCTAGTGAAGGGGGGCGGGTCTATTTATAGCAAAACCTCCTGGCAATATTTTTTGTTTCCATTTGTAAGACTCAAACTCGACAAAATATGTCAAACAAGATATGGAACATTAAGAACCCGACTACGTATGCTGGAACGCTTTTATGTGTTAGTGGTAGTAATATTTTCCGTTTCGTTTCCATTTGTAAGACTCGAAGTCGAAATAATACATCAAACAAGATATGGAACATTATGAACCCAACTCCCTATGTTGATACCATATTATGTCTTACAGGCGGTTGGTTGTTCGTATATTGTTGGAGGATTAGAGATCACGAGTATAAATATAATACCTCAAATTATTTCGCGGGCTACAAATCACTATTGTTAGCCTAAGCTAATAAACATTAGTCTAACCTTTATTTTGGGCTAACAAAAAGGCCAAAGCCTGTCCTAAACCCATTTCTCATTTTCACTTTTATATAATTACGAAATTCATTTATTTTATTCCCAATCTTATACAACGATCTCTACCCCAGATCCTTATCACCTAATTTGAGGGATTTTCTTTCTTTTGGGCGTCACATGGGTAATAATAAATAAATAAAATCAAATAAAAAATCTGTAGAGTGTGAGGAATGATAAAAAAATAATAAAAATCTTTAGAAAGGGTAGATGACGATAACAAGGAAAATTGACTTTTCCCAGGTGACAGCCCCACCAACGATTTCGCCCCAAAACTAATCACCCGATTACTTAGGGAAAGAATTTCTTCTTTTTTGAAAAAAAAGAGATCTTCTTTTATACCAAAAAGGGAAATAAAACTCAAAGGGAAGGAGATTGATTCGTTCACCTACGGGGATTGATTAGTTCCCACGGAGAAAATTTTCCATGGGAAATCCTTACCCAAAAATTCTCCACCAGCATCCCCTTCGTTTGGGGCCAGCAAAAAAACCTCCAAGGTAGGTTCAGCCCCCACTGGCAGAAACCCCCTCGTCACCGACTCAAGCTCGACTTCCGACGGCTATAACCGAGAACATCTGCTTCAGCAAACAAATAAATCCTCAACACCATCGATCCCCGTTGCGCCTCTTGACGTTTCAAACGGTGGTGGTAATGATGAGAGTTGACGACGGCCACGAAGAAAACAACTCCGTGTCCTCATCCCTGCTTCCCGCGGCTGTACACTAGTACCGCAAGAAGCTGTTTTACGCTTGAACGTGTTTGCTCACTTGTGCAGGATAACCATAGCTGCCCAAAGAGACAGTTATGCCGCACCAGCAATAATCGATTCTCCTAACGGCCACTCCTAGCGGCCACTAGTTCCATGGCGACCTCCTTCGCGGATTCTTCAATGTTCCTTTTTCTCCTCATGCCATCCCGAGGCGAGCGAGGTAACCCCTCGGTGAGACATCCTCTCACTTGTTTAACTCACTAAATGAGCACCCATGACATATGTTATACTCACCGCATTCTGTCTACTCGTGTTTTTGGTGTTAATTTGCATGAACACATCGTTATTCACGAGTTCGGAATGGTCGGAGGCTGGAAATTACGAAGCATGACATCGAGCTGCTCTTCCTTCCAGCAACAGAATCGAGCTTAATCAGGTCTATTCTCTTCCTTTCTCGTTCCTGGTCGTGTGGATAGCTTATGCATCTAAATCGAGGATGCGTAGCTTGAATTATGACTAATTCTTGAGACATATGCGTGCTGGAACTTCGCTGTTGTCGCTGCTTCGTGTTTTTATACATAACTCTTCGTTCAGTACATGGATTGAGCTGATTTTAGACTCTAAGTAAGGAACAACTTTCATGTTGACCTCTTCCCCAAACAAACGTGTTTAACTGACGTTTTTTTTCCTTAAATGTCGACGAGTAAAACTGACCTGTTTCGTGCATCCGCGAGGCGGTAGTCGCATTCCGTTTGACATAACTTTGTATTTATATCTTGGATCTGCATGAAACCACTTGATATCACTTTCCTTTAAAGTTATCTAAAACTTTCGTGTTTTGAACTTCTTCATTCGAGGCCTCTTCGGATGAGTTTCGTCCATTGAAAGTTGGACTGTGAGTTAGCCTTGGTCTACACACAAGCAGGAACGCTGACTCGGTTTTCTGGACACAACTTTAACACCAACGCTCCATTTCACCTGAAATTTATTTCATTGGGTACCTCTTTTATCGGCCTAAATCTTTCATGTTTTGAAAACTTTTATCTAAGCAACAAAATCTGGTCAAATCATTAGCGGAGTGTAGCGGACACAAAAACACCATTGCACCCTGCAGCAGACAAGTACTGCTGCAAATCAAATTATGTACAATTCACATCACGCATTGGAATTTTATGAAATTTCTGTCTTTAGAAGCATATTTCAGTTTTCCACAAGTTTGATGTTTTAATCTTTTACATTCGGGTCCATCTGGTCGGTCAAAACATTCAGGGAAGACAAGGTCCTCCCCGGCCTCTTGCCTTCTAGCGGCATAACTTGCCCATCTGAACTCTGAATGGATTGAAATTGAAACCTAGAGTTAGAATATTCAATCCTTTACAACTTTTATGGTTTTACATTTCTCATTTTGAGCAACTTCAACATAGGGTCAACGGGGTCAATCTCACCCCTGTAAGCTGTCCGACTGGAACATGTCCAGTTTGAGCAGCCCCCACTCATTACTTTATTGGCAGCACACCACATGTTATTTTTTCCTAAAATTTTACAGATGGATGAGACTTAAGTATTCTAGCTTTTGGTAAAATTTCACAAATTTTAGAGAAGTTTTATGGCAAGTTATGAATTTTTTTAATCATCGTCCGTTTGTCACAATTCGAGTAAACGTTCGAAGATTAGCTAAACTTTTCTTTGCTTCGGGGAATAGGATCCCACCACTAGATTTTTGTCAAATTTCACAAACATGCTTGTCATTAATCTTTTTACTATGAATGGTTAGTTTCTTATTCTTTCGACGGCATAACTACTTATCTTTGTCTCTTTGGTAATATGTTTCGAACATTCAACTTTCGATATTCCTTCACTCTCGTAGGATTCATAACATGTATGGATCAACGGACTGGACATGGAACCTCTCTAGCCATTTGTTTTGGATATTCTCTAAAGATCACAAGTTGACTCGATTCCTCACCCTCAAACGGTATGTCATACCTTATCTAATTCGATTGAATTTCGTTCAAATTTAATCGATACTAAGGCTCTGCACATCTCTCTCCTTTCCTTTGGTTTCCATGTAAAACAACAAGGAAATCATTACCAAGGAACATCATTTTTTGACATCATGGAAGATCAACATCAAAAGGCCACACAATACCCCGTTACATTCCGACATCACGGAGGATCGACATCAACGGGTTACACAACGCCCCTTTGATTTGATTTGCATGAAAATCATCCGAGCTTCACGGGAGTTCGGCATAACGAAGCTCGAAGAGTAGAGGCGCGCGGGGTAACTCGTGGTGGAAGCACGTCTCGAAAGCGGCCCCAACTGATGAGCTCGACCGATGTAAATCCATCCCGGCGTGCCTCAGGTACATGAGGCAGGTGTGGGCCTCCCGATTTTCTTTATTTTCACATGTAACGGGTCGTTGGCCCAAGTGCATAGGCCTACGATCACCACCCTTCCCCGCTCCCTTTGATCTAAATTATTGATCTGTGGTTGAGGTGTATGCTGTTGGGCTTTAGGACTTTATCGTCGCATGCTGCTTGTTAAACCAACACATATGAGTTTGGGCCCAAAAAGCCTGAATCGAGTCCAACGCCCATAAAACATTGACATGAGTTCGGAGTCATGTCCTAATCGGGTCCAACACCCGTTAACCAAAAGAAACCGTTTGGAGCAAACGCCACCTCTTTTTCGCATCTTAGAATGTAAGAGCTAGTAAATGGGAATCCCCGAACTTACTCTGGTTTTTCCGACTTAAACCAGTTTTCAAACTTAAGTCGGTGGCGATTCCGTATAGTTTACCTAGGTTAAACAACACCAATTTTTACGGAGCCATTTTTTATGGGTAACGGCGACACGAGCCGCTCCCTGAGTCCTCCCAAAAGCTCCCAAATGAGGCCTTAACGCAGCCTTTAGCCTGTCACCTCTAAGGAGGGCGAAATGACCCGCAGGCCCATTCGGGAACCAAAGGAGGGCCCAACCCAATTCCCTTCCGCAGCGTCCGACGCTCGAGTC
Organism: Melastoma dodecandrum; assembly: GCA_029817715.1. NCBI lineage: Eukaryota > Viridiplantae > Streptophyta > Magnoliopsida > Myrtales > Melastomataceae > Melastoma > Melastoma dodecandrum. The sequence goes on from JARUPY010000606.1 coordinate 2,689,846, forward strand.
ATGACGCCGACTGGATTCGGCCTTGGGGGAGCGGGCCTGGATCTTAGGGTCGTCCGAACCGCCACGCGCGTGCTAGGCCGGAGGGCGCACTTATAATAACGAGTCTTAACTAACATAGACTTCTTGAACTGTAAGGAGACAAACTCGGACATTTCTATAAACTAATATGTCGGACAAAAAGAAATGCATATTTGCAAGTTCGAACAAATTGAAGAATGTTATGAAACATCGTTTTTGTCGAACACCTAGATGGCCTACAACATGATGTTCCAACCTTGGATCAATTCTATGACGACATATACAGTAACTAAAGCAGCATAACTCAGGTTCTTAAAATACTGAAAGTAATTAATAACTTATACTTATTCTACTTTCCCTACAAGAACGTTAAGAGGGTAGATTTTCTCGCGATTGCTTCAGTGAAATCCACGATTCGGTAGGGATTATGGGAGGCAACATGATTTGCTTTTGTTTGATATATATTAGGATGAATGTTTGTTTGTACAGTTATTTTTAAAAACTTTGTGAAATATAGTTCAAGTTTTATAATTCGTCTATTACTGCTCTTAAGTCGCTACTTGAAGTAACGATTTTGTTTCATAAAATTACTGACTTACGGTGACTGGAATCGCTACTTGAAGTAGGTATTTTATGGTTGATGATTAGATAAAAAAAAGTCGTTTCTCCAAATGGCAATGTTCAATCTAATAAGAAGAAAGTTTCTACTTCGAGTACGACTTTCTTCATTAAAAAATGAAGGGCAAATAAAATTAGAAGGATTCCAAGGGTAACGTTACTTTTTGGAAAAAGCGACTTTCTTCTATATAAAACAAATGGACAAATAAAATTGGAAGGAAATATGCTAAGGTTTATCATTAATTTTTTAATAAACGAAGTCGTTCGTTGAAGTAGCGATTTTATATGATTTGATCAAGCACTATAAAATTATTACTTGAATTAGCGCTTTCATTCCAGGTGACTCAAGCCAGTATTTTAAGTAGTGACTTCCTTCAAACAAAGTCGTAACTAAAGTGCCGTAATGTACGAATTCCAAAATTCCCGAACGTATTTCGAAAAAAAGAAATTTAACTAATGGGATAATTGCTTGAAATTCTCCTATATATTCTATATGTCGCATAATTGCTTGAAACACACCTTCTTAAATTTATGTTACGGTTGATTATTTTTTCCTAGTCAATTCATATGAACCACTCCTTATATCTTAGTATTAATATCTTCTTCCTTTTAAGATTTTCTTTCGTGAATTAAAAGAGTATACAATTCAAGGATCAAATATAATGTCACCGAATCACGACCAAGTGCTTCATCCTTTGAAGAGAAAGCATGTTGTAGCCCGATTATTATTACTTCGAGCTTGTTCGCTTCGGTAGTAACCGCTGGACAAGCCGGATCCAAACACATCGGAAATTTATGGCACTACGAGCAACTCATACACGAATGTTCGTTGTGTGGTCGTCGTATATGAAGAAAGAGGGGAGAAGGCAGCGAACAAACACCCTTAAGCAGAAGCACTTACGGATGCCATCGACGATGCCTTCGAAAGGAAGCAAGAACGCAAGAGCACAAGATCGCAAGAACGCCGAGATGCTCGAACGCCCGAATGCTTGAAGATTAAAAGACTGTATGTCCGTCTGTAGAGAGGTGTGTTCGATATACAAGGAAATCGAACTCTAAGTGTTAGAGTACGGGCCATGTAAACGAACTCAAACTCTATGAGATTGACTTAATGCTTCCACATAAGGTCGAACTCATAGAGTTCAACTCATTAACACGTACACAATTCTCTTCATTTCCTCAAGGAAGTTGAACTCTTATAGTTCAATTTCCTATTATATTTAAAAAAAAATGATTTGGGTGAGGAGGGGGCAGAGGCGGGAGAGGGGCGGATAGAGAGGGTAGAGGGGGCCATAGGGGGAACGACGGAAGTGGCAGTCAATTTTTTTTAAAAATATAATGAGAAGGCGAACTCTATGAGTTCGACCTCCTTAAGGAAATGAAGAAAAATGTCTAAGTGTTAGAGAGTCGAACTCATAGAGTTCGAGTTCGCCTTACATGGCCCGAACTCGAACTCTTAGAGCTCGACTTCTTTGTATATTGAAGTCAAATTTTAGGAGTTCTAGTTCGGGACTGTAAACTCGGAATTTTGAAAGTTTCGACAGTAGCTCCGGAAATATTTTCCGGACTAACGACATTTGGGAACAAAACTCATAATTTCAGGATCAAAGATAATGTCAAAAGTATCACGACATGGTAATTATGCTTCATACTTGGAAGAAAAAGCATGTTGTGGCCCGATTATTATTACATTGAGTTGATAGAACGGAAATAACACTTCATTCAACTTGGAAACACACCAAGTCGATGACATTACAAACTGAGAAACGGGCCACTTAAGGCGCAAACCGCCTATATCCTAGTGCAACTTGAACTAAAGTACTCCCTACTAGAAGCCGGCACCCTTATTGAAAGCGATAAACATGACAGTAAACGGATCGGATTGGACATGATATCTTGGATTATTGATTTCCCATTCAGGCCTTGATGAAGACCCAATGACCAATGAAGAGGTTCTCACAGACAATTGCAAGTAACTATGCAGTATCCAGGCCTGCCTGTTTCGCAATGCCAATGCATGTGTCTCCGCTCTGTACGCCTTGCACCGAGCAACACTTCAACGGTGTTCGGCTCAGGATGCTCACTCCCTCGGGTTCCACTGCGTGTTTCGATCCCCACGAACAACCACAACCAAAAGTTAGCGAGATAGTCGGTCATTGACAAGGAAAGGGAAAAGAAACAGTTACCGTGTAATTTCGTCATGTTAAAACTACCATGAGGACCAAAAAATAAGATTACAACTTCGGGTACATATTTGTATTAAACCCTTCACTCCAAGCCAAAAGAACAATTTCGTCCAAACAATCTCATATGTGATTACACGAACTTTTTTTTCCAGGGAATATTTATTTCTAGCCCCCGAAGTCAATCTGTGTCATATTATCGTGAAAGTAGGGGACGATTCTGCGAATGGGCCTGATTTATTTTGGCCCAATGGGCTACATTTCACTGAGCCTCCGGGCTTTGCTCTTCATATTCTGGATAGGTAAGTGTCCGATTATTTATTTATTTTTAGCCTAAAAATTCCAGGCGAAATATCAATTTATAACTACAACTTTATGTCAATCTTTTGTTTTGTCATTAATTTAGTTTGTTATATAATTTTATCACTAATTTTTTTTTTCTATATTGATTTTGGCCAATCTTCAATTTTATCACACAAAAGCCATTACACAGTTTTTATTTATTGACTAAAAAAGTCGGAACATATAAATGTAATGTGTTACTAAGATAAAGTAAGGACATATTCTCTTTTTCTAAAAAATATCATCACATTAATTAAAAATCTCATTAAAAAATTAAACACAATTTTAAGATACGTCTTGTTATTTCAAATTTTTATTAGCGTACTTTCATGGAGGAAATTATCGAAATAGTGTTAGGCGGGAAAAAAATTTGAGAACTAGAGTAGATAGGTTCGAAATTCTAGAAATAATACTCCGAAGTCGGACTTTTTAAGTCCGAGTTACTCATGAAGGAACACGGAATTATAAAGTCCGACTTCCTTAAGGGATTTTTTTGAAGTCCGACTTTATAAAGCCCGACTTTACTTTTTTATTTTAGAACTCAAACTCATAAAGTCCGCATCATGACATTATTTTCGGAATTTCGAAACTATTTACCCTATTTCGCAAATTTTTTTCCACAATACATTAGTATTGCAAAACGCCCTACTTTTCTGTGTTATTTTGCCCAATTATTTATTTACTCACAATTCCTCTTACACTTTTAAAAGTTTCCACGATTAAAACGAAGTGTATCATGGGATGCTAATATAACTCGGACCTTATCCGACAGGTTTTTTTTGTTTTTTTTTTTTATAAATGAGATTAAAAAGTTTAAAATTGAGAATATTGAAGATAGAACACGTGAACTGGACTTCAGCTCGGAAGAGAAAATTATATTACAAAACGAGGGATTACATCGAGAAGATGGGAGGAAAGTAAACCTTACTCCACTTGGAAACACGCAAAGTGGACGACAACATGAAAAGGAAGTTCAAATAAAAGGGTTTTTGTAATGGCTGGGGAAAGGTCATCTTTTCCAAGAACCCAAAACACCCTCCCTTATTGAAAGCAACAAGGAACTCGATGCAACACGATCGGATTGGATAGGATTATTAGTTTGTTGTTTCGCCATCAACGCAGACCCACTGACCGACGAAGAGCTTCTTGCAGACGACATTAGGGTTGATGGCAACGAACTCTGCGGTCGTCAGGCCAAGCTGCTTTGCGATTAAGAAGCATGTTTCTCCATCTTGCACACCGTGCACCGAGTTACACTTCAACGACGACTGCTTGGGAAACTTAAATTTCTCTTCCCCAACTGCGTTCCAATTGTCGCGAATGACAGATGACCAAAACATTAGTGAGAAACAGTTGGCTCTAACCAAAGAGAATGAACTGGAAGCAAAGGCTTACAGCCGTGGAAGTTGCTCTTGGCCATGGAAGTTGGGAGGAGAAGCACGAGAGCAAAGAGCACTTGCAAGAAGAGAGTTGTCGACTTGCCGGTGCTCGCCATTGTCTTCTCAACGGGTTTTGACTATTAGTAGGCTATGTCTGATTTTCTTTAACTTGAAGTTGGCTTCCTAGTGATAGGGGGCAGGTCTATTTATAGTAAAACCTCCTAGTAATATTTTCTGTTTCGTTTCCATTTGTAAGACTCGAAGTCGAAATAATACATCAAACAAGATATGGAACATTATGAACCCAACTCCCAATGTTGATACCATATTATGTCTTACCGGCAGTTGTTCGTATATTATTGGTGGATTAGAGATCACGAGTATAACGAGTCTTAACTAACAGTGACTTCTTGAACAGTAAGGAGACAAACTCGGACATTTCTATAAACTAAGATGACGGACAAAAAAGAAGTATATTTGCAAGTTCGAACAAATTGAAGAATGTTATGAAACGTCGTTTTTATAGAACACCTAGTTGGCCTACAATATGATGTTCCAAGCTTTGATCTATCCTATGACCAGACCTATAGTAACTAAAGCAACATAATTCAGGTTCATAAAATACCGGAAGCAATTAATAACTTATACTTATTCTACTTTTCCTACAAGAACGTTAAGAGGGTAGATTTTCTCACGAGTGCTTTAGTGAAATCTATGATTCGGTAGATATTATGGGAGCAACATGATTTGCTTTTGTTTGATATATATTAGGATGAATGTTTGTTTGTACAGCTATTGTTAAAAAAACTATGTGAATTATGGTTTGAGTTTTAGAATTCGCCTATTACTGCTCTTAAGTCGCTACTTCAAGTAACGATTTTATTTTATAAAGAAGAACACTATTTGAATTACCGACTTAAGTTGACTCGAATCGCTACTTGATGTAGGTATTTTATGGTTCACGATTAGATAAAAAAAGTTAGTTACTCCAAATAGCAATGTTCAATCTAGTAAGAAGAAAGTTCACTTTGGGTACGACTTTTTTTATTAAAATATGAGGGGCAAATAAAATTGGAATGATTCCAAGGGTAATCGTTATTTTTTGGATGAAGCAACTTTGTTCTATATAAAATAACTGGACAAATAAAATTGGAAGGAAATATACTAAGGTTTATCATTACTATTTTAATGAACGAAGTCGCAAGTTGGATTAGCGATTTTATATGATTTGATCAAGCAATAAAAAATTACTACCTCAAGTAGCGCTTTCCTTCCAGAAGACCCAAGTCAATAGTTTAAGTAGCGACTTCCATCAAACAAAGTCGCAACTCAAGTGCCGTAATGTACGAATTCTAAAATTCCGGGCCATATTTCGAAAAAAATTTTAACTAATGGTACAGAATAAAAGTCTCCTATATATTTTATATGTCGCATAATTGCTTGAAACTCACCTTCTTATATTTATGTTAAGGTTGATTCTTTTTTTTCCCAGTCAATTCATATCAACCATTCCTTATATCTTAGTATGAATATCTTCTTCAATTTACGAATTTCTTTCGTGAATTAAAAGAGTATATAATTCTATGATCAAATATAATGTCACAGAATCACGACCAAATACTTCATCCTTTGAAGAAAAAGCATGTTGTAGCTGTTGACCTGGTTTTGATGATGAACTTAAGCAGTGAGTTACTGTTGGTTGTTGTATTGTTTCGCAAATATTGTGCTGATCCCTAGTGATGAGCTTGAGCAATATGTTGCTGAACCACAGCTATAGTAACAGTTATATATTGCTGCGTTACAGTAAGCTGTTACTGTGATTTTACGCATGTACATTGAAAATATGGAAACATATTTTTAATAACCACGATTTATTTTAAGATTTATTTTAATCTATTTCAGATTATTTGTCTGAACGTCTAGGTTCGTTTAATGTAACCTAATGACCTTATCTTAAGTACTTAGGCAACTAAATATATTAAGATTAGCTTTCCAAGTTTTACTTTTGGAAACAAAATATCTTTCTGATATTCTACAGCAACGATACGCTGTAGTAGGAGATATTATCAGATTGAATATCTTTGCTAATCGTAATTGTTAAGATAAGATTATGATCAGATAATTATGTTTGGAAATCAATTATCTGATTAATATATGTGAAGGAAATTACCGTTGAGATTTTCCTTCTATGGCACAGTGAGCCGTTGAGCAGACTGTTGCTGAGTCCTGTCTGCCAGTTTTGGCAACAAATCTTCATAATTGCCTGGACGTATTCTGTGCCTCTTTCTCCTTTATAACCAGACCAGAGACGACAGAAAACAATGCCTTTGTGCATCTGTGTGGTCTGTGTGGTCTGTGTGAGCTTTGTGCGTCGACGGAGAGCGGAAGGTGCTAAGTGTCTCCTGGTTCTTTCTCTTGCAAGCTGCGTGTGAGAGTGTCAAGGGGCTGAGGTCAGATCCCTTGAATCGTCTGAGAGGGACTAGGTGTCCTCGGTGCATTCAACGAGCAGCCGGCGAATCGTCTGAGGGAAGCTAAGTGAATACCTGCTCTGAATTCAGTAACCGGTTGCTGACCCATCGGCAAGAAGCCGTTCTTGTCGTGTCTTTTCGCAGGGAAGTCTCGAGCCTACGGAGTTTGAGCAGTTAGACACGCACTTGCGGGTGCGCGCCAGAAGTCTCGTGCCTGCAGGGTAGAGCAGGACTTGGGAACGCTGCCGGAGTGGAAAGAGTTCCTCCCGAGCACAGGGGTGCTGTGCAGAAGTCTTGAACGCCTGATACGGAGGGTTAGTAAAGCAGGTTGCGTGGAAGCCAACGGATCAGAAAATTCCACCCTAGGCACTTGGTGTGCAGTGCAGTGAGTCACGGCTGTGGTAACCGTGCACGTCCGAACTGAGTGTAGGACGGATACCTTCTAAGTGGCTTTGTGGTTTTCTTTGTGATCTTTGTGGTTCCTATCTTCGTGATCTTTGTGGTTCAACTTTGTGGTTGTCTCTTAAGCAAGTGCAGGCTTATCTTAAGGAGAGACAAGATCTGTGTGGAAATCATCTGCTGAACGATAAAGTGCTGAAGCAATCCTTCGCTGTGAAGCAGAAACGAGCCGCTCTCTAAGAAATCATTCTTCACCGTAAGGAATTATCTGTGAGGATTTAAACTAACATAACATTGTCTGTGTTCTTTGATAAGTCAGGATTATATTAAGCGACAACGAGCTGTGTGGAATCCATTGAGCTACCAACTGCTGAGGATAAGCATCATTCTACTGGAAACGAGAAGACGTCCACTGTGTGAGGAGCTGACCGTTGCCAGGAGTGATCATCTATTGTACGGGATTCTAAATCTCACTTTGTGAGAGGAACATACGCCTAGTGCAAGGGCTTTTTGCACCCATTATTTTATATAGTGGAATCACCTTGTTGGTGGAAAGTGGACGTAGGTCAATTAAGGCCGAACCACTATAAATCACTGTTTCCATTACGATCGCGCAACACTCGTACGAAAACCTACTCGACAAAATCGTAACAGTTACAGTAAGGTATTTCTCATTCTGAGAAACGCTCTGCTGTGATACAGTATGCTTCCGCTTACACCGAGAAAGGGCGAAAAAGTGATAAACACTAATTCACCCCCCTCTTAGTGTACGTAAACGATCCAACAATTGGTATCAGAGCGGGTTTGCTGGAAAGCTTTCTGTGTGATTGCTAGTACAGAACTCTGTTGCTGAACCAAAACAGCTTGTTGCTGAATCAAACAGCTTGTTGCTGAAAGTCTTACATTAAAGCACAGTAAGGTACTGCTGAGTACTGAACAGAATGTCGATGCTCTTGACTGATGGTCATTCGACTGAACGTCCACCGCTCTTTGCTGGACAACACTTCTCATATTGGAAAATGAGAATGGAATTGTTCATTGGAGCAAAAGATGCCGATTGCTGGCAGATTATAATGGAAGGAGATCTTGTAATTCCTCCATCAAATCCCAGTGACTCTCGACATGAATTTGAAAGAAAGAGAATTATCTCTCTGAACACTAAAGCAAAGCACTACTTAGTGTGTGCTCTTGCTGGAAATGAGTTCAATCGCGTCTCTACTTGTAAGACAGCGAAAGAAATGTGGGATATACTTGCTTTGATCTATGAAGGAACAGAACAAGTCAAGGAATCCAAAATAAATGCTTTAGTAACTCAATACGAAGCATTCAAGATGAAAAAGGATGAGTCATAAATCAAATGTTTGATAGACTCACCGAAATTACTAATGCCATGGAATCACTTGGCAAAACAATTTCTAATTCTGAGTTGGTCAGAAAGATACTTCGCTCATTGCCTAAAACTTGGGAAGCCAAGAAGACGGCAATTGAAGAAGCTAAAGATTTGACAAACTTAAGTCTTCATCAGTTGCTTGGTTCTCTCGTTGCGTACGAAAATGAGAACAAGGTTGCTGACGATAAGAAGATCAATGCTGTTGCATTCAAGGGAAGTACCGAAATGTCCGATGAATCTGAGGATGAATCTTCATCTGATTCTGAGGATGAAGTCTCCTTGATGGCAAGGAAGTTCAAAAGGTATCTTCGCAAAAATCGCTTTAAGGGAAAGCGAGATATTAAAAAGAAGAATACTAAACCACACCAAAGTAGAGGTGGTGTATGCTATGAGTGCAACAAACCTGGTCATATGCGACCAGATTGCCCACTTTTGAATGAGAAGGGCAAGCCTTCAAAATATAAGAAAAATGCCATGATGGCATCTTGGAGTGATAGTGACGAAGAATCAGATCAGGATGACGAAACAGCAAACATCTGCTATATGGCGCAAACTGATGCTCACATTGAGAAGGTAAATGCTTTCTCACCTTCTGATCTGTCTGCTGAAGACATTGAGAATCTTTTCTCCGAACTTTATGATAAAATTGAGTCTTTGTCCGCAAACAATAAGGCTCTTAAGAAGGAGAATAAATTCTTGAGTGCTGAGAACGATTCTCTAAAGGAAGAGTTATCAGCAAAGGCTAAGAAAGCGACAAAGAAACTTTCTCAATCCAAATTAATGATTGAGGAGTTGCAACAGCAACTTGATGCTGTAAACAACAAAACAGAATTATGTATGCATGAGAAGCATGATTCTGGAAATGAGAAACATTCACGACATGGGAAATATGTTCCCCCTCATGTTAGGAATGACGAATCTCATTTTATTATTCAAAGGTTACCTAGGCTTTGTTACTATTGTAGAAAGCCGGATCATTTCATTAAAAATTGCCATGTGCGGCGAAATGACATGCTTGGCATTACTTCTAAAGTTGATGGTTCTGTTGTTAAATGGAAGCAACGACTTACTTAAATTCTTTCTCTATTTCAGGGATGCTTCAAGTCCATCACTAAGGACCATGTATGGTACTTAGACAGTGGTTGTTCGAGGCATATGTCAGGAGATGTCTCCTTATTCTCCACACTGGTTTTCCAGGATGGTGGTGCTGTCACTTTTGGTGATAATGGAAAAGGGATGGTTAAAGGAACAGGAACCATTTGCTGTTCTAACTCCCTAACCATTGAAGGAGTTCTTTATGTTAAAGGCCTCCAACACAATTTGATTAGTATCAGCCAATTGTGCGATAAAGGTTACAATGTTTCTTTCAATGAGAGAACATGTAACGTTTCACGGGATGGTGTAACTTGCTTCGTTGGTGAACGCAAGAAAAACATCTATATCCTATCCTTTAAGAACATCTCCGCTGGAGAAAATTGTCTCTTGTCCGTTAAGGATGAAGCTACTCTGTGGCATAGAAAGTTGGGACATGCTAACTTCGACTTGCTGTCCAAACTTGTCAAAAAGGACATCATTAAGGGATTGCCTAAAATCAAGTTTGACAATGATCAAGTTTGCAAAGCTTGTTCTATTGGCAAACAAACAAAGGTATCCTTTAAATGTAAAAATATGATTTCAAGCAAAGCTCCGCTTGATTTACTTCATATGGGCTTATTTGGTCCAACAAGAACTCAAAGTCTTGGAGGTAAACGTTATGGATTAGTTGTGGTAGATGACTTTTCCAGATTCACTTGGGTTAAATTCTTAGCTCACAAAAGTGATGCGTTTGCAACCTTTGAAACTTTAGTCGAACAACTTCAAAATGAGAAAGGTGTTTCTCTACGAAGTATAAGAACGGATCATGGTACCGAATTTGAAAACCATGACTTTACTTCTTTTTGTGAAGAATATGGTATTAACCATAATTTCTCTGCTCCATACACTCCACAGCAAAATGGAGTTGTAGAGCAAAAGAATCGAACCTTACAAGACATGGCGAGAACCATGTTGCTGGAAAGTGAGGTTGCTAAAAATCTTTGGGCTGAAGCTGTAAGCACAGCATGCTACATCTCAAATCGTATTCATTTGAGGCACTCTTTAGGTAAAACGCCTTATGAGTTATATAAAGGCAGAAAGCCTAATATCTCATACTTTCATCCATTTGGAAGTAAGTGTTATATCTTGAGACCCATTAAAGATGGTGTCGGAAAGTTTGATGCTCGATCTGATGAGGGCATATTCTTAGGATACTCTCTAACGAGCAAAGCATATAGAGTTTTTAATAAAAGAACTCTAACTGTTGAAGAGTCTATCAATGTTAAAATTGATGACTCTCCGACACAGGAGGAAGTTGCTGTGGAAGCAGTAGCACAATCCTCAACAACAACATCAAATGAAACCTCCCAGCAAATGATTGCTGACAATAATCCGAACGGAAACACTGTAGCAGATGTACAGCAAGTGCCTGCTGTACACACTGAAAATGCTTCTGGTGATTTCCAGGATGTTCAAATTGAGAATCGTGTTCCTTCGTTATATAAGAAAAGACATCCTATTGATCAAGTAATAGGTTCTTTGCACACAGGAGTGCGAACCCGCAATACAGCAAGTTTGTACTGTGAACACTCTGCTTTTATCTCTCAAGATGAACCTCAAGGCATTGATGATGCGCTTGATGATCCTAATTGGATTCTTGCTATGCAAGAGGAATTGAACCAATTTGAGAGAAACAAAGTTTGGATTTTAGTACCTAGACCCAATGATCGTTCCATTATTGGAACAAAATGGGTTTATCGAAATAAACTTGATGAGTCTGGAAATGTTGTAAGAAACAAAGCTAGACTTGTAGCAAAAGGTTACTCACAAGAAGAAGGCATCGATTATGATGAAACGTTCGCCCCAGTGGCGCGTCTAGAAGCAATACGCTTACTCCTAGCGTATGCTTGCTATAATAACTTTAAGTTATTTCAAATGGATGTGAAAAGTGCTTTCCTAAATGGTGATATAAAAGAGGAAGTCTATGTTGAACAACCTCCAGGATTCACCGATCCAAAGTATCGTAATCATGTTTATAAGCTCTCTAAAGCTCTGTATGGGCTTAAGCAAGCTCCGCGAGCATGGTACGAAAAGCTTAGTTCCTTTCTTATAGCAAAGGGATATAGGCGTGGAAAAATTGATACAACATTGTTTCTTAAGAAACAGGATGCTGATCTTTTAGTTGCTCAAATATATGTCGATGACATTATATTTGGTTCAACTAATGAAAAATTATGTAATGAATTCTCTGACCTTATGAAGGGAGAATTTGAAATGAGTCTCATGGGAGAACTTACTTTCTTCCTCAGACTTCAAATTAAACAAACGGAAGATGGAATTTTCATCCATCAAGAAAAGTACAGCAAACAGTTGCTCAAGAAATTTGATCTTCAGAATGTTAAACCTTTGTCAACTCCAATTGGTAGTAATACCAAAATTGATAAAGACGAAAGTGGAAAGGAAATTGATTCCAAGCTATACAGAAGTATGATAGGATCATTGCTATATCTTACTGCTTCACGACCAGATATTATGTTCAGCGTATGCTTATGCGCTAGATATCAGTCTGCTCCAAAAGAGTCACACCTTGCTGCAGTTAAGAGGATCTTTCGATACCTTGCAGGAACTGTTAGCTTAGGTATGTGGTATCCAAGAGGATCGTTGCTGGATCCTAGAGGATATTCAGATGCTGACTATGCTGGATGTCGTATTGATAGGAAAAGTACGTCTGGTACTTGCCAACTATTGGGAAATATGCTTATTTCCTGGTTTTCTAAGAAGCAGACAACTGTCGCTTTATCCACAGCTGAGGCTGAATACGTATCAGCAGCTAGTTGATGTGCGCAGTTACTATGGATGCGACAACAACTCGAAGATTATGATCTTTATTTTGATTCTATTCCAATAATGTGTGATAACACAAGTGCAATTAATTTTTCACGAAATCCTGTTTATCACTCAAGATCTAAGCATATTGAGTTGAGACACCACTTTCTACGTGATAATGTACAAAGTGGTAAAGTTGATATTCAGTATGTAAATACTGAGCAACAGCTTGCTGATATCCTTACTAAACCGCTTGACAAAGAAAGGTTTGAATATTTACGAAGTGAGTTAGGGATATGTAATCCAAATCTCTGAGATGATAATATTGTCATCTAATTATTTTGAGAAAGTTTTGATAGGAAAATAAAAATATTCCTATGGTGCCATTTTATTCCCATTTTTTTTATTTCCTTCTTTATTCTACAAAACATTTTATAAAAAGAAAACCACCTACGGTTTCTTTTCAAATCCCTAACTTCCCTCGTTTCTTCTTCAACCTCAACCCTATTCCTTCTTCTCCATTTCTCCTCTGAAAATGGCACCCAAATCCGCGAAATCTGGAAAGGGCAAGGGAACTCCCAAGAAACGGTCACAGGTTGTGGCTGCTTCTGCCCAGCAACTACCTGTTGTGGAGCCTCCGTCAGTTACTGAGGGGGAGCCCTCGATGATGCAAACCCCTGCTCCGGTGGTCACTGAGACCAAGGAGACACCTGCTCCGGTTCCTGCCAAGGACAATGTGGCTTCGACTGGTGATGCCACCACTTTTGGCGAACCTGAGGGTGCTACGGAGAAAACCCTCGTTGTTGAGGAGGAAACCGCTCCACCGGAGGCGGTTACCAAGTCTACTTCTGTGTCTCCCAAAGCAGCAAACTCCCCTGCTACTGATGAGGAGACTCAAGCCGAAAAAGGCAAGAAAAGCGCTGAGGATCCTGAGGATTTCCAGAGCGCTGATGAACAGGACTCTTTGGCTGAAGAGACTCCTGACGAGGATGAGAATGTGGAGGTGATCGGCTCTGTTCAGAATCCTCCGATTCGCTCTTCTCTTGGTGTTGCCTCTCGCACCAGGATGAAGCGACCTTATGCTGGTATAAGGGATGGTATGCATTCTGGCTCTCCTATTCACAAGAAAGTGAGAAATGCAGATTCTTCTGTTTTTATTCCTGCGGTTGATCAGTATGTTTCTCTGGCTGAATTAAATCGGATTCTTGCTGATGATACTATGCCAAATAGAAACATGACCAAGCGCAACATTGCTGCATGCAAGCGTGTAGACTTTGATTGGTTTACTCAACATGAGCTCTGCTTTGCTGAGATGTTTGAAAGGTTGACCCGGCGATCCTTTTGTGAATATGATGGCATCAGTTCCATATCAAAGGTCAAGGAATTCTATGCCAATATTACCTTTCATAAGGAAGATTCTCTCATTAAATTCATCAAGGTGTTGGTAGATGAGAAAACCTTTGTTTTCTCTGTGTTTGATGTCTGCCGCCTCTTTGAATCTGATCTTGTTAACAACCTGAGGGTGATCAGTGAAGGAAAGCTGGAAGCTTATCAGACCATCAACGATGGTGAGGTGGTTGCTGTCAGCGGATATCTGCAGAACACCGAGCTGAGTTTCAGCAACCGGATGTTTCACAAGGCAGTAATGTCTTGCTTGGCCCCTCGGATTGGCAGCATCGACACTGTCATGCTAAGAGATTGGAATCTGATGGTTCATCTTAAAAGAGGTATTCCTGTGAACTTGGGAAGTGTGATATTTGGCCATATGGCATCTTATGTTCATGACGAGAACAGGGCACTTCCATTTGCACATGTTATCACTGCATTGCTGCAGTTCTATGGGGAGCAGATTGTTCCTGTAAATCAAATGGACACCTGGACTACTCAGGTTATTGGAGCTAACTCTGTAGCAAGTATGGGCTACCAGTATGTGGACGGTGTTTTTGTCAAGAAACCAACCAAGCGACAGATCGCTGCTTCTGTCCGTGGCAAGTCCACAGCTGCACTTGGCAAGCAACGCTATGCTGAACGTGAGAAGGCGGCTTCTTCATCCAAGGATGAGTCCCCTTCTTCTTCCAAGCTTCAGAAAGTCCTCTGTGAGGAACTAAGCTACACCAGGCGCTCCATTCTTGAGAGGCTGGATGGATTTGCTGAGAGGCTGACCCGCCTGGAAAATATGGTCCAGACCTTGCTTGATAATGCTGAGGATTGAGCCATGCTCTCCGTTTAGGATTGAGCTACTCTCCTTTATCTTTAGGTGTATGCTTTGTTGTTCTAGAATGAGCTATGCTCTTCTATTTCTGAACTTGTTTAATAACTGTTTCGTTTTGATGCATCGCAGCAACTGTTAGCTGCTGACTTTGTCTTTTGGGTGCTAGCATATTCTTGCTGCACTAGTAATAAAACTATCCTTTGTTATCCTCTTTTCTTTTTCTTTTTGATATGACAAAAAGGGGGAGAAGAATAAGTTCAGGGGGAGTGTTAAGGATTTAAGGGGGAGTTGACACAAGCTCGATCCCTAAGTCCATATTTTGTCATCATCAAAAAGGGGGAGAATGTTGACCTGGTTTTGATGATGAACTTAAGCAGTGAGTTACTGTTGGTTGTTGTATTGTTTCGCAAATATTGTGCTGATCCCTAGTGATGAGCTTGAGCAATATGTTGCTGAACCACAGCTATAGTAACAGTTATATATTGCTGCGTTACAGTAAGCTGTTACTGTGATTTTACGCATGTACATTGAAAATATGGAAACATATTTTTAATAACCACGATTTATTTTAAGATTTATTTTAATCTATTTCAGATTATTTGTCTGAACGTCTAGGTTCGTTTAATGTAACCTAATGACCTTATCTTAAGTACTTAGGCAACTAAATATATTAAGATTAGCTTTCCAAGTTTTACTTTTGGAAACAAAATATCTTTCTGATATTCTACAGCAACGATACGCTGTAGTAGGAGATATTATCAGATTGAATATCTTTGCTAATCGTAATTGTTAAGATAAGATTATGATCAGATAATTATGTTTGGAAATCAATTATCTGATTAATATATGTGAAGGAAATTACCGTTGAGATTTTCCTTCTATGGCACAGTGAGCCGTTGAGCAGACTGTTGCGGAGTCCTGTCTGCCAATTTTGGCAACAAATCTTCATAATTGCCTGGACATATTCTGTGCCTCTTTCTCCTTTATAACCAGACCAGAGACGACAGAAAACAAAGCCTTTGTGCATCTGTGTGGTCTGTGTGGTCTCTGTGAGCTTTGTGCGTCGACGGAGAGCGGAAGGTGCTAAGTGTCTCCTGGTTCTTTCTCTTGCAAGCTGCGTGTGAGAGTGTCAAGGGGCTGAGGTCAGATCCCTTGAATCGTCTGAGAGGGACTAGGTGTCCTCGGTGCGTTCAACGAGCAGCCGGCGAATCGTCTGAGGGAAGCTAAGTGAATACCTGCTCTGAATTCAGTAACCGGTTGCTGACCCATCGGCAAGAAGCCGTTCTTGTCGTGTCTTTTCGCAGGGAAGTCTCGAGCCTACGGAGTTTGAGCAGTTAGACACGTACTTGCGGGTGCGCGCCAGAAGTCTCGTGCCTGCAGGGTAGAGCAGGAGTTGGGAACGCCGCCGGAGTGGAAAGAGTTCCTCCCGAGCACAGGGGTGCTGTGCAGAAGTCTTGAACGCCTGATACAGAGGGTTAGTAAAGCAGGTTGCGTGGAAGCCAACGGATCGGAAAATTCCACCCTAGGCACTAGGTGTGTAGTGCAGTGAGTCACGACTGTGGTAACCGTGCACGTCCGAACTGAGTGTAGGACGGATACCTTCTAAGTTGCTTTGTGGTTTTCTTTGTGATCTTTGTGGTTCCTATCTTCGTGATCTTTGTGGTTCAACTTTGTGGTTGTCTCTTAAGCAAGTGCAGGCTTATCTTAAGGAGAGACAAGATCTGTGTGGAAATCCTCTGCTGAACGATAAAGTGCTGAAGCAATCCTTCGCTGTGAAGCAGAAACGAGCTGCTCTCTGAGAAGTCATTCTTCACCGTAAGGAATTATCTGTGAGGATTTAAAATAACATAACGTTGTCTGTGTTCTTTGATAAGTCAGGATTATATTAAGCGACAACGAGCTGTGTGGAATCCATTGAGCTACCAACTGCTGAGGATAAGCATCATTCTGCTGGAAACGAGAAGACATCCACTGTGTGAGGAGCTGACCGTTGCCAGGAGTGATCATCTATTGTACGGGATTCTAAATCTCACTTTGTGAGAGGAACATACGCCTAGTGCAAGGGCTTTTTGCACCCATTATTTTATATAGTGGAACCACCTTGTTGGTGGAAAGTGGACGTAGGTCAATTAAGGCCGAACCACTATAAATCACTGTGTCCATTACGATCGCGCAACACTCGTACGAAAACCTACTCGACAAAATCGTAACAGTTACAGTAAGGTATTTCTCATTCTGAGAAACGCTCTGCTGTGATACAGTACGCTTCCGCTTACACCGAGAAAGGGCGAAAAAGTGATAAACACTAATTCACCCCCCTCTTAGTGTACATAAACGATCCAACAGTAGCCCGATTATTATTACTTCGAGCTTGTTCGCTCCGTAAGTGACTGGTGGACAAGCCGAATCCAAACGCGTCGGAAATCTGTGGCACTATGAGCAACTGATACTCGAGGTTCGTTGTGTGGTCGCCGTATGAATGAAGAATGAGGGGAGAAGGCATCGGACAGACACCCTTAAGCGGAAGCACTAACGGATGCCATCGACGATGCCTTCAGAAGGAAGCAAGAACGCATGAGCACAAGATCGCAAGAACGCCGGGATGCTTGAACGCCTGAATGCTTGAAGATAAAAAGACAGTATGTGCATCAGTAGAGAGGTGTGTTCGATATACAAAGAAGTTGAACTCTAAGAGTTCCAGTCCGGGCCATGTAAGGTGAAATCGAACTCTAGGAGTTCGACTTCATGCTTCTACATCAGTTCGACTCTCTAACACTTAGACATTTATGTTTATTTCCCCAAAGAAGAGTTCGACTTCCTATTATATTTTAAAAAAATTGACTGGGGTGAGGAAGGGGGAGAGAGGCGGGCAGGGGGGCAGAGGGGGAAAGACGGAAGGGGCAGAAAATTTTTTTAATATAGTTCGACTTCCTTAAGCAAAGGAAGAAAAATGTGTAATCGTTAGGGAGTCGAACCTTATGAGTTCGAGATCGCCTTACATGGCCCGAACTCGAACTCTTAGAGTTCGACGTCTTTGTATATTGAAGTCAAATTCTAAGAGTTCGAGTTCGGGACTGAAAATTAGAAATTTTGAAAGTTTCGACCGTAAATTCGGAAATATTTTCCGGTCTAACGGTATTTGGGAACAAAACTCATAATTTCAGTATCAAATATAATGTCCAGGTATCACGACATGGTAACTATTCTACACACTTGGAAGAAAAAGCATGTTGTAGCCCAATTATTATTACATCCAGCGGATAGAACGGAAATAACACTTCATTCAACTTGGAAACATACCAAGTCGGTGACAACACAAACTGAGAAACGGGCCACTTAAGGCGCAAACCGCCTATACCTAGTGCAACTTGAACCGAAGTACTTCCTACTAGAAGCCGACACCCTTATTGAAAGTGTACATATGTACACTGTACTAACGATTACTGTTCTTGTTTCGTACCAACTAGTACACTAGTACACTGTACATATGTACACTGTACTAACGATTACTGTTCCTGTTTCGTACCAACTAGTACACTAGTACACTGTACATATGTACAATGTACTAACTGTTACTGTTCCTATTTCGTACCAACTAGTACACTGTACATATGTACATTGTACTAACGATTACTGTTCATGTTTCGTACCAACTAGTACACTAGTACACTGTCCATATGTACAGTGTACTAACGATTACTGTTCCTGTTTCGTACCAGCTAGTACACTTGTACACTGTACATATGTACAGTGTACTAACGATTACTGTTCCTGTTTCGTACCAACTAGTACACTTGTACATTACTAGTACAAGAACAGTTTCCATTAATACACTGTACTAATTATTACTAGTACAAGAACAGTACCACTTAGTACATTGTACTAACTACAGTGTTAGTACATCATTAGTAATTTCAAAATGTACTAACCGAGTTAGTACATTATACTAAATCGGGGTCGAAATTAGTACATCTCACGTAAGATGCCATTCACGGCACATTAGCCGCTTCCGTGCTATGGCATTGGCAAACAACTGGACATCGCACAGTTACTTGCAATCGTCTGTGAGAATCTATTCATTGGTCATTGAGTCTTCATCAAGGCCCGAATGGAAAATCAATAATCCAAGATATGATGTTTGATCCGATCCGTTTACTGTCATGTTTGTCACTTTCAATAAGGGTGTCGGCTTCTAGTAGGAAGTACTTCGGTTCAAGTTGCACTAGGTATAGGCAGTTTGCGCCTTAAGTGGCCCGTTTCTCAATTTGTGTTGTCATCGACTTGGTATGTTTCCAAGTTGAATGAAGTGTTATTTCCGTTCTATCCGCTGGATGTAATAATAATTGGGCTACAACATGCTTTTTCTTCCAAGTATGTAGAATAGTTACCATGTCGTGATACCTCGACATTATATTTGATACTGAAATTATGAATTTTGTTCCCAAATACCGTTAGACCGGAAAATATTTCCGAATTTACGGTCGAAACTTTCAAAGTTTCTAGTTTCCAGTCCCGAACTCGAACTCTTAGAATTTGACTTCAATATACAAAGACGTCGAACTCTAAGAGTTCGAGTTCGGGCCATGTAAGGCGATCTCGAACTCATAAGGTTCGACTCCCTAACAATTACACATTTTTCTTCCTTTGCTTAAGGAAGTCGAACTATATTAAAAAAATTTTTTGCCCCTTCCGTTTTTCCCCCTCTGCCTCCCCTGCCCGCCCCTCTCCCCCTTCCTCACCCCAGTCAATTTTTTTAAAATATAATAGGAAGTCGAGCTCTTCTTTGGGGAAATAAAGATAAATGTCTAAGTGTTAGAGAGTCGAACTGATGTAGAAGCATGAAGTCGAACTCCTAGAGTTCGATTTCGCCTTACATGGCCCGAACTGGAACTCTTAGAGTTCAACTCCTTTGTATATCGAACACACCTCTCTACTGATGCACATACTTTTTCATCTTCAAGTATTCAGGTGTTCAAGCATCCCGGCGTTCTTGCGATCTTGTGCTCATGCTTTCTTGCTTCCTTCTGAAGGCATCGTCGATGGTATCCATTAGTACTTCCGCTTAAGGGAGTCTGTCCGCTGCCTTCTCCCCTCTTTCTTCATTCGTACGGCGACCACACAACGAACCTCGAGTATCAGTTGCTCATAGTACCACATATTTCCGACGTGTTTGAATTCGGCTTGTCCACCGGTCACTTACGGAGCGAACAAGCTCGAAGTAATAATAATCGGGCTACAACATGCTTTTTCTTCAAAGGATGAAGTATTTGGTCGTGATTCCGTGACATTATATTTGATCATAGACACTGTACTAGTGTACTAGTTAGTACGAATATGCTCAGTTAACCTCCCCGAGAAGAACCGCTTTGTCCCCAGTTCATCGAAGATCGTCACCTCCCTAGCCGACCAAGTCCAGGTCCGCGTCATGTCCGAAATCTTGTCCCGCAATGCTGGCGTCGAGTACCTACGACGCCTCGGCCTCGACGAACGTGTCGACCGTTGCACCTTGAAGGAGGTCGTTCTCGTCACCACTTATACCTTTAGCCTGATGTCATCCGCATTGTCGATGGGGACACCTCCCCCATCCTCTGCACCCGCCCCATCTCAGAATTCCTCACCAGCTCTGGGACTTCGGCTGGGAACAAAAGCTGATGCCGACGCTAGAGGAGGAGCTCGACAGGAGGCCCCTGCTGTACAGCCTGCTGATACCGGTGATGAGCCAGTATGTTCCTAACCTCGAGAAAGGGAAGGGAACATACCTCCTCTTCATCAAGTCGAAGTCGAAGGCGCCCGACAGCCTCCCCGCTTGCCCTGAGCTTACTTCTTATTACAAGAGCTCCCACTTCAAGAACAGGGAGGCCCTTCGGGTCGGGGCGGTCTTCGCGTCAGGATTCATCCGCACAATCAAGTTCCTTGAGAACCACTGGACCCTCCTCTACAACGACATCAAGACTGGAATCCTCAATGAGGAGATAACCAACCCCGTGGTTCGCTAGACCGTTGCGAAGATCCTGAGGCCCGACCCGAAGGTGGCAGATTTCATCGCGGCCGAGTGCGGGAAGGACTCTTGGCACGGAATCATCACCCGACTGTGGCCAAACACTAAGTACGTGGATGTCGTAGTCGCAGGGACCATGTCGCAGTACATCCCGACGCTCGACTTCTACAACAACGGGCTGCCGCTCGTGTGCACGATGTATGCGTCCTCTGAGTGCTACTTCAGGAAGCATCAGTGGAGCTATCCTCACCGAGAAAGAGCGGCAGGAATTGGCGAACCTCGTCGATGTTAAGCTTGGAGAAGAATACAAGCTTGCGGTGACAACTTACACAGGATGGATGCGGTGGAGCTCCAGATCACGGTCAAGAACGCTGCGAGCCACCTGATCCCGTTCGACGTAGTCGTCTCCACTCACCAACTGCAAATTGAGGGCCCAAGATGTAACCATCTGGAAGTTGGTTGGAGGCTTTGGACAATCTGCAGTTCCTGCTAAAAAAACGTCAGCCACCACAAAACTTCTCTAAAGCCCCATAACATAACTCAAAGTCCAAATTCATGGCCATAGCCCAAAGCCCAAATTATTTTGTTTCCCCCGACAAGAATCCTACAAGGACTATCTCACCGCACTCTCCCTCCCCAATCCTCAGCCACTCTGTATCACCTGCGGAAATCAAGATTTGGACAACGTCCAAGGACGATTGTGGCCCCTCACAACCTTGATTCCCCTAACTAAAATTCTAACTAAATGAAATTCCAACGAAACTAAGAAGGGAGAGGGGAGAAATTGTTGAACCAGATAGGAGAAAACCAACGAGGGATCTGAGAGGTTTAAAGAGGGGGACGATTCTTTCCTGGAGGAGGTTCCTAAAAAAAATCAGAGGGCTCGGGGGGAAAGAAATTTTCAAAAGAAGGAGCACGACCAGAGAGGAGCAAAGGAAGAAGAACAGGAGAAGGGCTAACCTGAAGGTGCAAGAGCGAACCAGCAGCGCATCCATAGCAGCGGCCCAGCAATGGCAACAAACTAACGTCTTCCCCGGAGTCTCCATACGATCGGTACTGGAGAGTTCACCAACCTCTCGCTCACCCCCATCGCAGTCCAAAGAAACCAAAGCTTTCGCCCAGCTACAAAAGACGTCACACTCCTAGCCTCCTGACAAGCCAGTGGCAACTCCAACTTCGTCCGTCTCCGACAGCAAACTCTGAGTTTCTCCTCAACCACCGATCAACTCCCAGCTGACTCTCTCACCAGACGACATCAGATCCCAGCCTCCAAGCATCTCCAAGCGGTCGCTTTAACGGCAGAGACGGTGCTTCTTCAAGCAAGGATGGTGTCCTCTTCTCAGCCGCACCAATAGCCACCATGTCTCTTCTGATGTTCTTTGCTCCCTCCTCAGCGGCTGTTTCCGGAACGACCAGCGAACAGAAGACCGTTGGAAGTCATCCCCTCCAAAGCTTCAAGGGAAGCTTCCTTTACTACTGACGCGTTCCATTACTTGCGTAGGTCCTTAGTTGCCTCGACTCGCTGGAATTGGTTCTCCTTCCTGAGACGTCCAAGCCTTCCAGCCAGCGAAGTCCTTCGACCAGCTCTATCTCTCCCAAACCAGGATCCATGCCGTCTTCGGTAACCCCGACCTCCAGAAGCTCCACAACAGTAACAAATCCCCCCAAGGTGGCCTCATTCCTTGAACTTCAATTTCAACTACTTGAACTTCCTTTTTCTTTGAGGGCCTCGCCTTCCTCCAGAACGTGGGCGCTCCACAGAAAAAAACCCAGCAGCTTCATCCCTTCCTCCCGGCGACCCAAATCCGACGAGCAAACCTCGTTCCTCCGGTGCTCCATCAGCAGCCTCCTCTGTTCCCAGACGACCCCAGACCAGCGATCCTGCTTCCCTTGGCGCTCCTCCTTCACCACAACAACAAAACCCAACTCCATCCGCGACAATGGACGACTACCTCAGCCACCACAGCCTCGAGCTTTCACCTCGGCACCCCAGCTCCCCGGCCCTCCTCCAGACATTCCGGAACCCACAGCAGCGTCCCACCTCCGTCCTAGCCTCCCTCCGAACGTCCCCAAAAGCGGCTTCCCCCTTCTCCTCCTTTCCTGGACTCAGCGGCGACCAGCTCCCCGACACCTCCTGACGGCCTCCCTCCAGCAGCGGCGCTGGCACCAGCAAAGCCTCGGCGTCCTCCAGACCCAAAAACGCCTCCCCAGCAACAAGCTCGCCGGATCTGTCCAGGGCTGCGGCAGCTTCTTCAAATCAAGCCCCGACGACATCTTTGTCATCCCGTCGCCACAAGCCCCGGCAACTCTAAACCCCCTCTCTCAGATCTGCTGAGGGCCCTTTCGGCGAGCTCTCTCGACACCGTCCCCGAGTCCAGGCTTAAAGGAGGTTGTGCGCCACCCGTCGACCGCACCATTTCAGCGCTCCGGTAAACCCACGTGACACTGCAACAACTTCAAGGCTTCGGAGAATGGAACGCATTTTTTCCAGATGCCATCATCCTTCTCAAATTGGGGACAATCAGACGTCTAAACGAGAGGTAAAAAAGAAATTCCCTTTTCTTTAATGAATTTTATTTAAATGGTCATTCAGCTTTGTTTCATGACAATCGCCCAATTTCTGATCTCAAAGTTTTCTTTAATTCATTAACAGGAATGCGTTTACTCTTTTGATTATTTATCATTATTAAATGTTTGAAACTTTCATGAAGTTCAATAAATTTTATTTCTTCAAGTTTATTTGCTAATTAATAGTTAATTTTGTTTATGCATTACTAACATCTATTTTACTTTGTTTTGCATGTAAAACATGGTGAGACCTTTCGGATATTCTCACGGATTTACATCAAGTAAACATTTTCAATCAAAATGGCAAGACATGTTTTACTAATTTAATTCGATTGAATTTCGTTCAAATTTAATCGAATTATTGGCATGGCATTATTTCTTCCTCTACTTTGCATGTAAACACCGAGGAATTCACTACCAAGGGATGTCATCCTCCGACGGCGCGGACAACCGACATCAACGGGCTCACAATGCCCCGTAAGTATCGCTCTTATCTCATTAAGTCATAATTACTCATTTCGATTTAAATTGGGACTTTCTGACCACTTATTCATTTTTCCTTGCATGTACATCGAGTTATTAATCTCGGAAGGTCAACCCCACAATTTCGGAGATTAACTCGAAAGCGCGTGTATCAAACTGCGTGGATCTACCCCGGCCTAAAAACTGCGGGCTTGAAGGCTTCAAGCGGCCCCAACCTTCAATCAAATGTATAAAGGGAAGGTGCGGGCCTCCACGAATTTTCTTTAAGCCCACTTGTAACGGATTGCGGGCCCAAGTGTATAGGCCCGCAATCACCGCCCTTCCCCGCCCTTTTGATCTAAATAATTGTTTGTGATTGCGCGTATGCTTAGGCTTTAGGTTTTACGTCGCATGCTTGGTTTTAATCAAACAAAACCTAAATTCGTGTCCAACGCCCGTTAAAACGTCGATAAGAGTCCAGCCTACTTTCGGATCGGGCCCAACACCCGTCAATCGAAAGTTAAACTTTTTTTGGACAAATCGCCATTCTTTTCGCATGTTTTAGAATACAAAGGTTAGTAAATAGGAATCCCCAAACCCAAACTCTGATTTTTCCGACTTAAATCACACCATTTTTAAACTAAGTCGGTGGCGACTCCGAATAAGTTTTCCAAAGTTAAACTAAACCACACCCTCTTTTTTCGGAGCCATTTAGGATGAGGTGACGGCAAACCGAGCCGCTCATTGAGCCTTCTCCAAAATTCGTGAGTGAGGTCTTACGCAGCTTTTCGCTCGCCACCTTCAGGGAACTGAAGATGGTTGGCGAAACTTCCCGCAGACCCGTTCGCGAATCAAGGGAATGCCCATCCCTGGGTCCCTTTCTGCAGCGTCCGGCGTTCGAGCCGTAACGTCGACCGGACTGGGCCTCGGGGGGAGCGGGTCCGGATCCTCGGGTTGCTCGAACCGCCTCGCACGCATGCTAGGCTGGAGGGCGCGCGTACAGTCGTCTACTGAGTCGTTTATGTTTCTTTTTGTACATTTCTCTCCAGACAAACCCATGTAATGAATCACAGATTCGAATGAAAATGAATGCACGTTTTAAGTCCCATCGCCTGCCCAACTTTGACTTTTTGACAGCCATCAGTTTTTAAGCGAAGTGACTCTCTTTTTGGACCTCAATGATCTTGTCATTTCTGGATTATAAAGCCTAACATGGGTCAAGGTTTATCGTTCTTGCAATCAGAAACCGTTTTCCTTCTTCCCCTATTTCCCAAAAACCCTAGCTTTGTTACGACCTCCATGGCTTTCGATGCTTCCAACCTAGCAATCCCGACTCCCCCAGCCCACACAGAGGATGATGAAGCCGTTTTCTGGCGGGTATATGCTGAAGCCACGAAGTTTCACGTCTTTCCTTGTTACGAAGCAGGGTCGGACTTTGGCGCTCCAATGTCGGGACAACAAACGTTGGGTCCGTTCGTTCCTGAGGCCAAGTACCATCTTCTTTTCGACATAGAAAGGTTGTCCCTTTTTACTAGTAAGTTGCCCGTCATCTTCACCCCTGGTGATTTCAAGCCATCGGGATTAGTGATTTCGGTGAGTCTATCAAACATTTGATTTAGTGACTCATCCTTTTTTATTTTGAATGCCTCGTATTGAGTTACTAATGCATTCACTTTGGATTCTTTGACTTGTTCTATTCCATCATAGATTAAAGCAAGTATATCCCACATTTCTTTCGTAGTCTTGCATGTTGAGACGCGTTTAAATTCATTTCTGGCAAGAGCGCACACTCAGTAGTGCCTTGCTTTATTATTGAGAGAGATGATTCTCTTTCTGTCAATTTCATGTCGAGAGCTGTTAGGATTAGGTTGAGGAACCGTAAAGTCTCTTTCTATTATAATCTAACAGCAATCGACTTCTTTTGCTCCAATGAACAACTACATTCTCATTTTTCAAAATGAGAAATGTTGTCATGCAAAGAATATTGGCATATTTGCTCAGTTATGAGTTCTTATAACTCAGTAGCAACTTACTGTACTTAATATAAAACTTTTAGTAACACGCTGTTATGACCCTTAGGTACAACAACATATTTCTTAACTAGCAATCACACGGAAAGCTTTCCGGCAAATCCTCTCTGATACCAATTGTTGGATCGTTTATGTACACTAAGGGGGGTGAATTAGTATTTATCATTTTGTTGTCCTTTTCTCAGCGTATGTGAAAGCGTATTGTATCAGAGCAAAACATTACTCAGAAGTGAGGTCGGCTCGCTATAAGCATTACGATTTTGATCATTAGATACTCGTATGGATGTAAGCACGATAGTAAGAGACACAGTTGTTTTTATAGTGGTTCGGCCTTAATCGACCTACGTCCACTTTCCACCATAAAGGAGATTCTACTATATAAATATAATTGGTGCAAATGAACCTTTTGCACTAGGCTTTCGGTATCTCAACAAGTGAGATTTAAAATCCTTTACAAGATGAGATCACTCTTGGGTATCGATCAGCTCCTCACATAGGGGACGTCTTCTCGTTTCCAGCAGAATGATGCTCACACTTAGCAGTTGATAGCTGAAAGGATTTCCACACAGCTTTTGTCTCCTCTCAGATAGATCCTATCTATAAGCACAAGAAAGACAACCACAAAGAGTTAGAGAACAAAAGAGATAAAAAGGAGTTGGTTCCTCACATAGTGGACCCTGACTTCTCACACAGCGAACTCGGGGTATCCGTCCTATATTCAGTTCGAACATGCACGGTTACCACAGCCGTGACTAACTGCAGTACACACCCAGTGCCCAGTGCCTACAATCCCTCTGTATTAGAAGGTCGAGACTTCTGCAGAGGACCCCTCTGCTCGGGAGGACCTCTTTCCACTCTGACGGCGCTCCCAACTCCTACTCTATCCTGCAGGCATGAGACTTCTATTGCGCACCGGCAAATGCGAGTCTAACTGCTCAAATTCCGTCGGTTCGAGAGTTCCCTGTGAAAAGTCACAACAAGAACGACTTCTTGCCGATGGGTTAGCAACTAGTTACTGTGATCAGCACATGTATTCACTTAGCTTCCCTCAGACGATTCGTAACCGCTCGTTGAACGCACCGAGGACGTATTGTCCCTCTCACGACGACCAAGGTAGCACACAACCCTTGGCACTCCTGCACGCAGTTGCGAAAGGTAAGAACCAGATGATCACTTTGCACCTTCCGTTCTTCGCCGATCACACAGCTCCTCAAAGCTTCATATAGATCACACAGGCTTTGGACAACCACACAGACCATAGAGATTCATTGTTGAGTCTATAAATGTCGTTTGGTTTTAGTAGGGAATGAATCATATGATTTGTCTCCCAATTACTAGATTTCAGCACGCTATATTCAGGCTCAGCAAACAGTTGCTTAACGGTTACCATGACCAAGAAGGAAAGTAATCTATGTCAACTTTCGAAATTCGTATTATTTATTCAAATCATGATCAGAATAATATCTGATGATTGTTTCAATCATTTGCAATGTTTAATCAGGAATAATATTTTTCCTTAACAACGTATAAATAGGATAAGATAAAATATATTACTATAATTAGATATTTTATTTCTGAAATATCCCCAATCATAGTTATCTGATCCCCATACATAATTATCTTGTTAAGATAATTTAACTTATCAAAAATATGATAAAATCATAGTAATTAAGTTGAAATAATAATATTTCTCACGTTTGAGTAATTGTAGCGCAGTATTGCAGTACAACTTTGCTGTAGTTTAACAACACACTTCTCAGGTGGTATAGCAATGTATTTCTCACGCGCACGTCATCATCAAAACTAAGGTCAACAGAGACGAAGTCGGACGTTTCGATAAACGGAGAAGTCGGACAAAAACAAAATGTATATTTGCAAGTTCGAACAAATCGAAGAATGTTATCAGACGTCGTTTTTATCGAACAAATGTTATGGCAATGTTGGAAACAATTTATAATGTAAAAATTTTCTCGTAAATAAAATAATATGATTTATAAAAGTTGTATAACACTTTTTTCTTCAAGTGATTCAAGAACTATTTCGTAAACTCAACTTAAATGTTGACGACACAAGAGGAAGAAGTTTATCAGTACTCAAAAAGTATATTAATACTAAAGTTTCCCGAAATAAATCGTACGAACAGAGCCATTAAATTATGCCAATGGGCTTTCAGAACATAGCGCTTAAACTATTTTTTTTTTCCAGAAATAGTAACACCCCTCTCAAAATATTCCCTGAATCAAGAGGACTACGAGAGATCATGTTTTGGTTGTTCACTTCATTAAAAAAAATACGTTTTTTTCATTCCTTTATTCGATAATGAGGGTGATGTTTCTAATTCGCAAAATATTGTACGTCTTTTGAAAGAAGAAAATGTATTCGGCACACGATTTCAATTTTGAATCGAGCTTAAAAGAGATTAAATATAACTTGACTTGGAAATACACCAAGATGATAACAACGCGCCATCTTGCCCGTGATTCATCTTCAGGTTCATTTGAAATCAATCAATCAAGAAGGAAGGAAATTCCTACGGGATTTATTTATTTTTTAAGAAGAAAGTTCCTACATGAAATAGCGAGAACTAAATAATGGGATAAATAAAATTCAAAGAAATATTCTAAAGATTATTATTCTTATTTTAAAAAGGAAATCACTGTTTGAAGGAGACGACTTTAGACAAATAAAATTGAAAGGATTTCAAGGGTAATTATTATTTTTTTGGAAGGAATGACTATCTTTTATCCAAAATAAATAGCAAATAAAATTGAAAGAAAATATGACAAGATTTATCGTTAACTTTTTAAAAAGGAAGCGTGTAGTTGAACTAACGACTACCTTCTTACCATATTGAACTCGCTATTCTATGTAGCGATTTTATGTTATTTGATCAAATATCATAAAATCACTACTTAAAGTAGCGCTTTCATTCCAGAAAACTCAAGTCACTACTTTAAGTAGTGACTTTCTTCAAACAAAGTCGTTACTTAAAGTCGCGCCTCAAGGGATGTAATGGAAGAATTCTAAAACTCACGATCATATTTTAAACTAACGGAAGAACATTCTCATATATATTTTATATGTCGCGTAATTACTTGGAAATCGCCTTCTTATTTTATGTTACGGTTGGTTTTATTTTTGTCTTCGTCTCTGTTCACAAGCTATGGACCCGATTCGAAAGTCAATCGGACTCTTGTCTGTTTTACGAGTGTTGAACCCAAAATCAAATCATGTCACTTAACAGTTAAAGCACACCTGCAACCACACCCAAATATTTAGATGAAAGTGGGCTAAGAAAGTTGAGAACTGTACGGCTGTGAGTTTGGGACCGCCACACATTGCAAGTAAAGGGGAGCAATTCGGGGAGGCCGGGATCTCTCCTTGTGCTCTAAGCGCAATTGGGATGGCTATACATCGGTCGGGCTCCATCAATTAGGCTCGGTCAAGTGAAGCATTTCAACCACGGTCTGAACCCTGTACGCCAACTTATCTTGAGCACAATCCTCAAGGACTCCTTCCTGGTGTGTAGAGGCAGATATCGAGGTTCTTTCCCTTGTCAAATCCTCATACGTGCACGAGAAATGTTCATGCAAAAGACATGGAAAAGCTTGGTGGAAAGAAAATTCTAATTGAATCACAACAATCAACTAAAATTAACTAAACAAGTGGGGACTACTTTGCGTGCCCGATTAAGTTGATCCTCGAGAAGGACAGGGTGCAAGGGGGATCGACTGCCCCTCCCATGGGGCAAGGGTGGCCCCTTTGAGTTGGCGAAAAGAAGCCTTGAATTCAAAGTTGTGGTCGGGAAGCCAGTCGAAGTTGAATGTCGCACCGACAGTCGAACTTGAGCTCAGCCAACGGCCCTTCCAAGGAGCGGGGAGGCCTTTCGAGCTGGCGAAGGGAGGCTTCGAGTTCGAGGTTGTAGTCAAATTGACGTCGGAAACCAATCGAACTTAAATGTCGCACTGACAGTAGAACTTGAACTCAATCGGCTGCCCTTTCTAAGGGGTTGGGTTGGGTAGGCCCCTTCTTGTCGGTGAAGGGAAGGCTTGAGTGTGGGAATGTGATTGACCTGGGCTCGAAGAAACTAGACGAACCTGGGCTTTAAGAACAAAGCCCTTAAACTTTGTTTCCAGAAATAGTAACACCCCTATTAAAAAATTTCGGAGGATTATGATAAATCATGTTTTGGTTGGTCATTTCATTAAAATAGATAATTACATTATTCATTCATTTATTCAATAACGAGTGTGATGTTTCTAAACAGAAAAAGTGTTTTACTTTTTTTGAAGAATATATATGTTGCAAGCGATTACAATTAAATCGAGCTTAAAAGAGATTAAATATAACTTGACTTGAAAATGCACCAGGATGATAACAACGGGAACGCATTCATCTTCCCTGTGATTCATCGGCCTGTTCATTTGCCTAGATGGCCTACGACATGTTGTTCCAAGCTTGGATCAATTCCTTGACTACATCCATATTTACTAAACCAACATAACTCAGATTATTAAAAGGCCAGAAGCAATTAATAAATTTATACTTTTACTACTTTCCTTGCAAGAACGTTAAGAGAGTAGATTTTCTCGTGGTTACTTTAATAGATATGGTGGGGATTTTGGAAGGCAACATGATTGCTTTTGTTTGATATATTTTAGGAGGAATGTTCATCCGTATAGTTAGTTTAAGAGAAAGCATGTTGTAGCCCGATTATTATTACATCGAGTTGATAAAAGGGAAATAACACTTAATTCAACTTGGAAACACGCCAAGTTGATGACAACGCAAACCGAAAAACGGGGCACCTCAGGCGCAGACTGCCTATATCCTATTGCAACTTGAACTGAAGGACTTCCTACTAGAAGCCGACACTCTTATTGAAAGCGAGTAACATGACAGTGAACGGATCGGATCGGACATGATATCTTGGATTATTGATTTTCCATTCAGGCCTTGATGCACACCCACTGACCAACGAAGAGTTTCTCACAGACGAGGTTAGGGTTGATTGCAAGGAACTGTGCGGTGTCCATGCCTGCCTGTTTGGCAATGTTGAAGCACGTGTCTCCACTCTGCACACCATACGGTGAGCTACACTTCAAGGGTGTTTGGCTCGGGTTGCTCACTCCCTCGGGTTCAACTGCGTGTTTCGATCCCCACGAACAACCACAACCAACAGTTAGCGAGATAGTCGGTGGTCGACAAGGAAAGGGAAAAGAAATAGTTGAAGTAACCGCTTACAACCATTAGAATCCCTCCCGGACACGCAAGCCGTGAGGAGGAGCACGAGAATGAGAGCGAGGATTACTCGGACGTAGATAGCCGTGGACCTGCCGGTGCTCGCCATTTTTCTTCCTAACCAAATATTTGATTGTTTTATGAACTCGTACTTATCTTCTTCTCTGTTTCTTGAGTTGTGGCCTTTCCAGGGAATGGAGACTATGTCTATTTATAGCTGCCAGTTCCTACAAGCCAACACTCTCGATTAAACAGCCGGCAGGACGGTTGTTCCTAAACCAGTCGGAACAATGGACGAGCTTACCGAGGCTAAACTCACTCGTAACTGTCTTCTTGTTCAAACGAACAGGAGACAAGAAGTCTGGCCTCTGTAAAACTGAGAATTGGAAGATTTACTTTAAAAAACTAAACTTGACATCGTCGTCCATCATCCACCCTTCGGATCATTTTGCCAAAAACTATATAAGACAAACAACCCCCTGTTGGCCGTTGCGCTTCCGGCGAATCTCATATAATTATCTATGGAAGCGACAACAATGATAACAAAGTCACCATGGAAGCGACACCCCGCAGAAGGGGGATGTTATGCCCTTCCGCCGATCCCTGGCCGGTTCAAAGGGTGTGAGAGGAAAGGGCCTGTTGAGCCGAATAACTTCCTGCTTCATCTGCCGCCCCGACGGGAATCACTATGGAAGATTTGAATGATGTCTCATTGTGATGGAAAAGAAACATCAATAACTAATTGATACTAATTTAATGGCTGGTGACATAAGTAAAAAAAATTCGAATAGTCCGGAAGTGGTTAGGCCTTGGTAATGATACCAGAATGGGACTATATGTGTTGGGCCTATTGCGTGCTTATTTTAATTGGGCCTTTGGGCTTTCCGTGATTCTGGACCCAGTTCCAGTGGTTATCATGACGTCCAAAAGGAAAAAAAAAAAAGAAAAGGATGATTACTTTCGAACAAACGCATAATCGAGGATCAGATGCCGATTGCTTGGTTGCCGACAACGATCCATGTAACGCAGTAGACACCTGCACCTCCGTTGCAGAGTCAGTTTTGACATCACGAGCCAACAAGAAAAAGCAAGGCAAGAGCAGACGTACCGAACAAGATCTGTGCATCCATGCCCAGATTCAATCTCATGGCCAAATACGAAGGATTGATGAACTTTGTGGACCCTGAATATGTAGAAACATGATTGGGCGCAGCGCCGGAGAAGCCCTGGCACGGGAAATGGAGGCCAACGCTGCCTTTTCCCGAGCCGTCCTTCCTCAACGCTGCACTCAATGATGGTTCTGCTATCGCAGGTATCTTTTAACAACTGGGTTTTAGAGAATGTAAGCTGAGCAGAGCCAGATCTCTCTAAATAAATGCAAATCCCCAAACATAGAACACCAAAGTGTTTGCAGTACAGCAACCCAAGTTTTAGTTCCTATAGTATTTGTACTGCAATTTTGACAGATTGAAGGATTTTCATTTTTCCTAGGATTCAGACAGGAACGTGTACTTCTGTTCTATGGTTGGTTATATTGTACTGCTGCATGAAACCCTTTTGTACTGCAGATCGGATCTCACCACCCCCACTTGGGCACAATTTTAAAATGATATTGTCCTATTCCTTATAACTAACCTCCTTTGGTAGGAAAGGCCCAGCAATTTTGAAGACTTTGATTGGTAGCTCAGAGAGTTTTATATCCACATCAACAATGCTAGTATGTTGAAAATGAAAGATCGCCATGGTTAAAAGTAAGCAATTAAGGAAAGCACATATTTCAAATCAAGCTATTGATCACGAGTAGCCCATAAATTGACCAAGGACCTCAGATCAACATCACTTGCCAAACTTTTATAGCAGCACTCTAAACATATAATCGGCCCAGTTCACCTGTACCAGCGGAATTATGTGAAAATGGAAATGGCGAGTACCGTGTCAGCCTGAAGTTAGCAATGCCTGCAGCTGGACATGGTCGAATCATTCATGCTGCTTGACTTCTCCAAAGAAGCGATTACTTTTATATCCAATATGAAGTTGATCTACAATGGAAAATACATGCGGAAACGTAGATACTAAGGGGTTCATTAGCCTATGCAAGTTTTCTAGGGCAGATAGTATAAATAAAACAACTTCAAAGCCTTTCTCCTTCACGCAGATAGTTACAATATCTTTCATTCACACTATAATCAGTGACCAGGAAGAAGATCTTCCAGCATTCACAGAAAATTGCAATTCCATAATATATTTATTATTCACAGGTAGTAAGTAACAAATACATTGGTGTCGCAGTTTTTCCCCAAACCGCGCAAATGAATAGCATGTGTCAATGTTGACACATGGTTCCAATTTATAAATACGGCAACCACTGGAGCACTTGATAACACAGAGGTTGTAGAAGTGTAGTAATTCACGATCACATCGGGTTAAGCTGGGAATGCCACAAAGAGGGAGAAGGAAAACTTAACCGAACTACATGGGTTCCACGAATTTCATCCTCCAAGACAGCCTTTTGTCTACATGGAGGAAACAGGGGGAGGTCTCAAATTCAACTCAACAGATGCTTTACTTCCGTCACTGTAGGAAGTTATACATATCGTGTCACCACGACCATGCCAGGTTCCGTCCTGGACATTGTTCATCTCCAAAGTCCTTGCTTCCTGCAAAAAATAATAACCCTACGTCTTAACAAGATCCGGAGTTTCTAATGAAAAATGGCTAACAAAGACGAACAAATATGCACAACGCTTAGCATAAAGCATCTCCTAGAAAGAGAAACATTTCACCTGAGATAATGTGCAGCACGGACAAACCAAGTGGAAGAAACAATCGTCCAGATAACTATCGCTACCCTGCAAAGTTTCCAAATCTGGGTCATCATCAGGCCCATGTTGAAAAAGCTGAAAACCAGGTAATGGAACATATGGTATCCTTTGATTACAAAAATCGCAAAAAATAAAGTCGATGGAAATCTTAAAAATGCGTGCCTAGTTATTTCATATCTAGCAGTAAAAAGCTCAAAAACTAGTTTATTTGATGTGATTGGATAGATTATGTTTAGGAGGAAATCAGTTAGATGTACTTGACATGGCTATTCTAATTTAGCAGTTCTTACCCTTTATTACTTTCTCCTTTTGTAAGAAAGAAATCAGCATGTATATGCTTACCTTAATATTGAACTCCTTTATTACTTTCTCCTTTTGTAAGAAAGAAATCAGCATGTATATGCTTACCTTAATATTGAACTTCTTCCTCATCTGCATTCGGAAGAAACCCTGATACGCTCCAACTGATAAGGTAAAAATAACAGCTAGGAAAAGAAAATAATGCCTCCTTGTTACTGCAAATGCAACTGCATTTGCCAAAGCACACGAAACTAGAACCAAATGGAAACTTCCCTGCAATTCCAAAGAAAAAGAAGTGCACCTCAGCTACATAGCTTTTAAAGAAAAGCGAACACAATTTGTCCATTGCAACAATCAACCCTCCAAACCTTCGACAATTGACACGGACAAGTCGAGTATTCCCACATGAATTTCTTAGTGGAAAATGTACAGATGTAGATCAAACAGCTCAACATCAACCAAGCGCGAGGTTCTGCGGCAACTACCATGATTGCTCATTTCTTAATTATTGGTCGGTTAGTCACCAACTGGCTAAGCAAAGCATCACATAGCCTGGCTGGAAGTTCTATAGGACGTACAAGCTTCGAGAAAAAAGGTATGGCCATCTAGTCTATTACGAGAAAATTTGGCAACAGAAAAGGGACAAAAAACATTTAATGGGAATTTTTACTCATATGCTATCAAAACAGTGTTCACAGGGGTGCAAAGCAAACCAAGTATCACAATCTCAAAACTGAATGAATCGGATCCAAAGCCATTAGTAGCCATCTGTTAAGCAACAAATGGCTAGTAGTTCAGTGACAAAAGATTGATCACAGAAGCATTGATAACTGCAATTATTATCCGGGAAAAGCACGTAGGATAGTCAACTCCACCAAAGCTATGTCAAGAGGAACTGCCCCACAAACTACCTGCACAAAAGAAGAACCGAATCCCGCCCGCTTCATGTTGTTCCCAAATCTATAGCATGGACAACTGCAGTTGCAGAACAAACAAAACCGTTCCATTACAAGACAGACTTGACATCCCAGGAATGTGGCATACAAATAGGAGGAGAACAAGTCAAAACAAAAAAAACAAAAAAAATTGTCAAACCAAAGTCAAGAAGAGTAAAAAGAAACTACTATTTCCGACCAGGGAGAGCTACAGTTTCCAGGCCAATTGGTCTTTCTATCAACCTAACATCCTTTCTAAGCAAGTATCAAAACAAGTCTATTTCATTCAGTTCGTTCGTATCATTTCATCCTAAACAACTCATCAATTAAGTCAAACCCAACAGGACAAAAACAAAAAAGAAACCATATCTCATCGTCGCCCTCAACCATCATCAATTTCCAACCTACTTACTGAAAACCAATTCAACGACAGCCTCAGACAAGCAGAGTCCCCGTAAAAAAAAGAATTCCCCGAAACGGGGAACAACTCGCAATCAAATTAAAACCCAGAGAAAAAAAAAAGGACAAAAACTGACCAGGCGGATTGAAGGGCGAGTCGGCGGTCCTCGAGGCAATCCAAGAACTCACCTTCCCACATCCTGAGCACC
This sequence comes from Melastoma dodecandrum, assembly GCA_029817715.1. Classification (NCBI taxonomy): domain Eukaryota; kingdom Viridiplantae; phylum Streptophyta; class Magnoliopsida; order Myrtales; family Melastomataceae; genus Melastoma; species Melastoma dodecandrum. Next base: position 2,725,719 of record JARUPY010000606.1, read on the forward strand.
CCACCAACCTCCCCAGGGCACAGACCACGACCTCCTTCCTCTTCACAGCCGCGGAGGTTGGTCCACTTCCCCTGAGTTTGCAACGCCACGGCGGAGCACAACATGTCGAAATCGAGCACCGGCACACCACCCAACAGCCTCCGCTTCTCCTCCCCCTCAGCGTCCTCCTCTCCCTTCCCTCCCTTGCTCCCCTTCTCCTCCATCGTCATCCCACCAATAATACGAATAATAATAATAAAAGTAGAAGCAAAAGCAGCTTATAGATGACGACTTTGGGATTGCAAACGCCAAAAGATGGGAAGTTTTGATGATTTAGGATTGTGGGTGGGTAGATCGGATTAATAATGGTCGGGCAGGGAAGGGAGGGAGGAGGAGACGAAGGTGGGATTGCTCCTCAAAAGGCAGGGAAAATATTTCATTAATATAATATTCCATTTTATGTTGTTAACATTATCCAGAAATTTATGTTATATCTTCTTTTAGCTTTGAATTGGGAAAAGAGAGATTAATTAGGTTCATATTAGGAAAGGTTACCCCTTGCTTTTATTTTTCTGATATCTGAAAGAAAAAGAGGGGATTATTTAGTATTAGATAGTGAAATTTCTTTGTTTGTTTTTTAAATATAGGGAAGAAAAAGAATAATTATATAGCAACCCAAATGACAGAAGAGGAGAAGTCTGAGTTGGACCAATTCACAATGTTAGTTAGTTGTCTTGAAAATGCCAGCTTCTTCTTGTCATCGTCATCATCATCAAGAATCAATTATCATGTATCTATCAATCATTCTTGTTAGCGGATAAAGGTTTGGTGGCCATGTTGGTTTCTTTAGATGGTATTAATTAATGATATAGACATGAATCCTTTGTGAAGTTTCGTTACATATGTTGTTTCGCCTCCCAATGTAGTTAGTTATAGGGGGGGGGTGCTACTGGAGAAGTGAGGGTGGCCTTTCTTAATCTTATTAACCCAACTGTGCGGGATTTCCTATGCTGACGAGTTTGGTCCTCGTTAACTTTCGCAGGAAAAATAATTTGCTCGGTACGGTAGATAACTTTTAAAATTTTTCAAATAAGTCTTATTCCAAAACAACGTAAAAAAGTCATTCATAACAAGGTGTTCAATTAGGAAGCGGCTAACGGTACGTGCACGTGAGACTTATGTAGTTTACTACTTAATACTAAAATTAGTAGTAAATTTTACTAAAAGTTGACCGTTACTACTCAAGTCAACGCAAAAGTAGTAAAAAAAGTAGTAAAATTTACTACTTTTTTTACTACTTTTGCGTTGCCTATAAAGTAGTAACAGTTTACTACTTTATAGGCGTTGACTAAGAAATTTTACTACTTTGAATAGTGTTTCCGAACCTAACTCCGAACCTAATTATTCTAAATTTTGATGTGAAATGACTATTTTACCCCGGTTACTAGTATTATTACTACTTTACTGAATGTGATTCCTTTTCTTTTCACTTACCCCTAACCAAGTGGGGAGGTACCAAATCCACAATGCAGAAAAAAACCCAACTTACCGCGAGTAATAAGCAGTGAGTATGGTGATTGTAATATGAATAATAAGACTTCTGCGTTATTGTGGTGTGTTTGTGCTTGTCGTCAAATTGTCAAAAGCCCTACGAACAAACATATTGAAACAATACAGATACTGACTAAGTTCATCTTTGAACTAGTACATAATTTACAAAATCTTCACCAGTGATCAAGACCCAACAATGCATAAGATATCAAGAACATATATTTGTAGCACGGTTTTAGCAAAGAGTAGTAGTGAATCAGACCCATTGTAGCCTGCCTTGGTGTTCCACACAGAACTGTAGCTTGCCGCCGTCAACATCCATAGCCTGGTTCTTCACCATTGCTGGCCTTGTCCGGCGACGGACTTGGAACCTCGGGAGTGGAGGCTTCTCTACTTGTTCTAAGGCGGTGGCTGGAGATGGGGACAGGGACGGGTCAGAATCTACCACTTCGTCGAGGAATTCATGGGCTACGTCTCCGTCTTCGTCCATCCTCAGACGCCTGGTACACCATTTGAGACCCTGAAATAGTATTTAGGCAATGAAAAGGCATCTTCAAATCCATTCCCCATTGCCAGGAGCACTAACGCTTATGGTGCAGATTCTACTCATAATACTTCAACAAGCGCAACTTTATTCTTAACTATCGGAAATCACTGCATAGTAGTGTTAATATAACCTAATATTCTTAGCATATAAACACTCCTTTATTGTATAGATAGAAAGCAAATCCCGACAGTGTTTAGCACACATTACTCTTCAGATTTCTCAAAGCACAAATGCACACAACGAGTCTCACAAAACCTTTTGGTCATAGTCATTAGACAGAAGACTGGTCTAAGACAGCATATTGCGATTGAAGATCGAACGGCCCCATGGTTACAGCATCTCAGTTGGTTGCTTCCCATTATTGACCAGCCAAGCCACACAGTAAGATTTCAGGCAATGACAGTAACATTAGGAAGTAGCATTCATGTCCTGTATCTTCTTTGCAAAGTTGCTAAAAAAATACACAAAGAAAGGTCATGACGGCAAAATCTATCCTAAGACCCTAGGGGCAGCCTTGATTATGACAAACTAACTCTAGGTTTGGACATTTAATCTGTATGAGGAGATTCGCCATCACATTTGTTCTATCAGCATTATTCTGTATGGACTGTATGGAGCTAATCCTTAAAGATGCGACTATCAATTTCAATTTCATGTAAAACTTACTATGCACATGCTGTTGCCTCTTCAATTCAGATTCTACAGGATGTTTTCAACAGTACTCATGCATCAACAATACTAACTAATCGAACTGAACCATCTATGGATCATGATCCTTCTTCTAACATGGACTCCATCAGGATGCTCCAGAACCCATAATCCATCAACTCCAAAAGACCATAAATTCACTAAAGTCCCCGTTCAACCAAACAGTCTTAATTCATACCCTGATCATCAAACACATCAGGTAAAACAGTCGTAACCCATCAACAAATTTCGAGAGAAATAGTACCGCGCCACCAGTAGTACCCAGTAGGCTTATCTAACACGAGACCCACAAGAATTACTGTTCCACGAAGTAATCGGTAGGCGTCCCTTTAACTACACAAAAACAATCCAACCTTTCCGGGACTAAATACCAAATTCCATATAGCGCAAGAAAACCCATCTCACCAATCATACAGAACGAACCAGAGAAAATCAGTAACTAGGAACAAGAAAAATAAATTCGGAAAGCAGACCTGAACACCGCCGTCGCCAGAGTTGCACGGTGCGAAGATTGGCCCAAGACCCGGCCTTTCTACCGCGACCTGGACGCTGAACCCGCGACGAGGGACACCGGTCTCCCTGAAGTTCTCGTCACGGTCATCCGAGCCGTCTCCTGGCCCTCCCAGATGGTGGCGATCGTGGTCCCCTGGTTGTCATCGTGGTCGTCGCCGCCGTCCCTGGGGTTGCGGAACCCGAAGAAACCCGTCACTTTGCTGAAGATCCCCATGGCAACCTAATTATTCAGTAAAGTAGTAATAATACTAGTAATCGGTGCAAAATAGTCATTTCACATCAAAATTTAGAATAATTAGGTTCGGAGTTAGGTTCGGAAACACTGTTCAAAGTAGTAAAATTTCTTAGTCAACGCCTATAAAGTAGTAACAGTTTACTACTTATTTTAGTAAAAACATGTTTAAAGTAGTAAGTAAACATTTACGACAAACCCTACCTATTTACTACCAATTTTACCAACTCAAACATAATTTTACTAAAAATCACAACGAAAGTAGTAAACAATTACTACTTATCGACATAATTTGTACAGTTAAAAGTAGTAAATTTTACTACTTTTTATACTACTTTTGCGTTGACTTTACTAAAAAGGAGAAACTTTTTACTACTTTTTTTACTACTTTTACGTTGACTTTACTAAAAGTGTGGTTTTCTTAGTAAAGTCAACGCAAATGTAGTAAATTTTACTACTTTTTATACTACTTTTGCGTTGACTTTACTAAAAATGAGGTTTTAGTAAAGTCAGCGTAAAAGTAGTAAAATTGCACTGCGGTGAACAGTCCAAAAGTAGTAAAATTTACGACATTTTATACTACATTTGCGTTGACTTTACTAAAAGAAGACCAATAAGTAGTAAAATTTACTACTTTTTTTACTACTTTTGCGTTGACTTGAGTAGTAACGGTCAACTTTTAGTAAAATTTACTACTAATTTTAGTATTAAGTAGTAAACTACGCAAGTCTCACGTGCATGTACCGTTAGCCGCTTCCGTTCAATTAACAAAAGAATTAAGGAACTCGTCGTCCGAAAAGTGAATTCGATTAACAAAAGAATTAAAGAATTCGTTGTTGGTAATTATATCCTAATCAGATTTTATAAGTTAACTGGGAACGAGTTATTGGCTAGATATTTAAATTTATTGTTCCTAGCAACGACTTTGAGGTCATTTAAATTTTTTTCTAATGAAGAGAAAATTACCGTCGAGTGTCACGAGTTGGGCAAAAAATTTCTTGGACCCATTTACGAAATTTTAAAGCTCACGGTTTGGGCAAAAAATTTTATGGATTGGGTTCCGAAAATTTGGACAAAGACAAGCGAGTCCCTCTGCCAACCGGTCAAAAAATTACTCAATATTTTTTTTTTTGAGAGGAACTGAGTGAGTGCGCGTCAGCCCGGTAAATTACTCCGACTACTTATGAATTATTGGAATCCACTTTCTTGTGGTAGAGTGGAGCACGAATCCCAACTACGAAAGCGGCTATTCTAAGGATAAGTCCACCTTAAAAATAATCTTTCGAAATTAGTAATAATCCTCGAAAAATTAACTGAAATTAGTTATATTTTTTTAATCTTCCGATCGGTTTAATACATTATTTGTGTTAAAATGTACAAAACATATATTATAATTTATTAGTAAAATACAAAACGATAAAATTTACCAAATGTTTTTAGTAATGACCCGATGAATTTATTATTTTGTGAGATGAATGAATAGTAATAGGCTTAGCATATTTGTACAATACTGTACGATAAGATTTACTAAAAATATTAGTAATTTACTATACGGTACAATACGATTTACTAAATTTTTTTGTAATTTATTGTACCGATGTAATAACATTTTCAGTAATTTACTAGGTCTTTTAGTAATTTACTACACGGTACAATACGATTTACTAAATATTTTAGTATATTTACAATACGGTACGATACGATTTACTAAACAGTAAAATGTACTAAGTAATGGCCCAATGGGCTTAGTAGTTTGTGAGAGAATTGAACAATGATGGGCTTAATACATGTGTAAAATATTGTACAAACGATTTTCTAAAAATATTAGTAATTTACGATACGGTATTACGATTTCCTAAAATTTTTTAATAAATTACTATATCGATGTACTAAAATTTTTAGTAATTTACCTGGATTTTTAGTAAATTTCAAATAGAAAGAATCACGAGGTCGTTATTGTTACGTTACATATTGGGATGAACATCAACATGATCTCTTCTATGTGATTTTCCTTTTATTGCATGTTGAAGATGCTAACCAAGTCCCAAGCTTCGAAACTAGTATATAATTTAAATGGGGTACTCCCTCTACCGGCAATTGGTTTTATGGTGGAACCCCTTTGGTCTTATATGCTAGGCTTAGGAAATAAATTGGTCCCGAAAATCTAACATGGATGGAGCATGTTATTGTCATGTTATGCATAGCGCAAGACTTTAATCGGGGGAATGCCTACTCAGCATTTATGGCACTTGTGGGTTTCTCCATGCCACTCGTAACTTTGGAAACCTCCGCGAATACGCCATTCCCTCAACCATAACCCAATCGGACTAACCATCATGCCTCTCATTGTAGTTGTTGTTCCGTGACAACTTCTCGTAGGTAATGTACCTCCCCGATTCCTTGATGCCCCTCCCATTTGGAGATGAATAATAGCATCCGCAGCCACTATTATTGAAGGGCAAGTCCCGTACGCCTTCCGCCTCAGTTTTAATTGTTCCCATTGTTGAAGTCCATCAACGAAGTTGAACAACTCAATGATGTGAACTCATTCACGTAATCCCTCGTGGTGTTAGTGTGTTTGAGGATCTTCAAAGCCTTCCGAACAACCAAACTCGTGTTGTAAGGCAAGAATTGCTCAATCAATTCCTTCTTGAGAGTAGTCTACGTATCAATCTGAAGACGTCCGACACTCAAATCGTCCTTCACTCTAGTTAACTACTAGAGTTTTGCATCTCCCGATTTGATACATAACCGTCGTCGATACCTTCTCATCCTCAGACACACTCGTCGAGAGGAAGTATTACTCTATGCCTCACAAGAGGTTCTGTAATACCTTTGCATCATGACATCCGTCAAAAGATTGAGGTTTCGAAACTCTAACTTTTGAGCATGCATCACCACCAATGATAGGGCAACCACTACATATACAAATCTCACCACCTTGATAAAAGAACTTGGATGACTCGCCGGTAACACATATATAAATACACCACCGAGATTGAAGATGAAGGCGAGTGACGACATGAAGGATACAAAAATACCACCATCAATCAACACACTCAAACTCAATAACGCTCAAAATTCACCGAATGAAGAAAAAGGTTTGAAAGACACGATTTGACGAGAGTTTTAAACTTAATTTCTGAATAATCTCCAAGAACGATTACAAGGACGTTTCCCTCAACTACTTGCTTACGCCACCAAGGAGTTGTTCGAGAATCTCAATCCTCCCAGCACCAATGATATATCTCAATTAGACAAGTTTTGTGTTAACCATCCTCGTGCTCTTAAGATGCCTCCTTCAAGTTCGTGAGTTGCTCGAACATTTTTTAGATTTGTCATGGTCATATGATGGAAGCCGACTTTCTTTTCATCGATCACTTGAAAGAAAAGTTAGCTAAAAGCACGTTGCAATTACTTTCAAGGAATGGTTATGTTATTTTGACCTGACATAACCAGCTCAACTTGGGATGATTTTTCTGATTACCAGCACATTGACTTGGCTCGAACACATGTTTGTGTGATTAAAACAACATGCAACGAATAATCTACAATCCTAACAAAATGCAACACAATCGCAATCAGTCAGATATACAAATCAATGGAAGAAGCGAATGGCGGTGAACGCGGGCCTATACACTTAGGCCCGCTGACCATTACAAGTAGAAACGAGATTGGTTCGACATTTAGGCCCGACCATGGCTTTACATTGGCCGAGCTCGTCAGTTGGGGCTGCTCGAGTGAAGCTTTCCACCACGGGCTCCCCGACGCGCCTCCAATCTCGAGCTCCATATTTGAGATCCGTCTTGTCGAATTATTAAAATAATCAACGAATGTTCATGCAATGGAAATCATAAAGTGGTGCAAACAAGATTTATGCAAGCATAAAGTCAAACATGTGTGCAAATACGAAAACAGCAAACGTACTTCTAGAAAACAAACATATCTTCAGTTAGAATCGTCCAAATCTAAGTGAAATTAAGACCAACAAACCTGTAACTTAATGGGAATTCACATGTTAAATTTTGCACAAATTCAACAAGCGGATCTCCTGAAATCAAGGAAGAATCGTAGATGTCCGTCGAAACGGGACAACCCAAGCTTGCAGCATTGTTCCTTTATATCCCAATCATCGATCTTCCCATGAAGGCATAAACTGACTTCACATAAAGGTAATGGTAGTCACACATCAATGTTTAGCTAAATCCGACCGTGAGATTATAACTTACAGAAGAACAAAGTCAAACATGCAAATATGACTTCCCATTTCCTGCATATTTAAAGTTTAAACATAACATGTGCACAAGGTAAAGGAGCGCATAATATGTCCAGATGATTGCACTCAAATAATGGACATGTTCTTCAAGTTTGATGGTGATCTAACAATGTGATCCCTCGACACCATGTAGAGAAGGGGATTACAATGAATGGATAGTTCAGTTCCACGTGTGTTCTCGTCCCCGGATCATGTCTGAATTTACCAGAAAATATGAAGGTCAAAAATATGTATACAACCGTATTTTGGCATAGTTTAATTATGTGAAGTTTGGGTACGATCCAATTGTCGGATCTGTTAAGATTCCTTCGGAAGCAGGACAACAATGTGTAGATCGGTTGCAGAACGCACATACGTCCTCGACTTATGGGGTCCTAATTCGGAACTCGATCGTTATTAAATTGTAAAAAGAATATCCTCAAGATCGTCACCACTGGAAATCATTCAATATGTAGATTGGGGTCCGCCGACGTTCATAAACCCTTCGAAAAAGCTCCTTTCGGGATTGAGAAGGTGAGAGTTGGCAGAAATGGGAGAGCCGAAGGTTCTCCATCGCTCCTAAGCACACACATACTCGGAAAATGTCCCCAAGCTATCATGCAAGCTCAAGGACAGTGAGAGAAGGTAAGCACATGTTTTGAAAGAGTTTGAGCATGAAACAAAGATTGTGTGACCAGCAACACAAGTTCTAACCACGAACAAAGTTTATGACATTTATGATGCGCTATCCAAACGTGAAAACGGAAAAATACTACAATGACGACGAAACGCACGAATAAACGAAAGGGATAGAACTTTGACCGCCACTGGATACAGTCGAAGCACCACCACGACCGAACAAGACGAAGGAAAACTTGGACCGCCGCTGGATACAAGCGAAGCACCACCAGGACTGCCACGAGGGTTGAATGCTACACAATCGGACACAGAAAAGCCACTGATTATGGGAACGCTCGGATAAAATCTCGCCACGCTTGGAATCCACCAAACGATAAGAGAAGTTGCGCAAAGTTCGTGCATTGACGAATGGCAAATTTGGGTAAAATGTTCAAAGGGTTCTTTTCTTCTAAACCTAAACACAAGAGCCCTATTTATGAAGACCTACAGTGGGCTAACCCTAAATCTCAATTAGGCCCAAAATAGAAAACAAAGTCCAAAAGCTATAAACTAAAGAAACTGGGCCTGACATCGGTTGGGCCGTCCGCCAACAAATCCTGACTTTGAGCGCTCTCGAGTTCCCTTGGGCAAATGGAAGCTAACCTCGGGACGGACATCATTCTCCTATTCTCGAGATGGTCCTCATACTCTTGATCTCGTGACAGATCTCGAGATGATCTGTGGTCTTCTCGAGTTGACGACGTCTTCTTGATCTCGAGGTGAATTCCTGTCTTCTCGAGTTGAAGACTCAACTCGGTCTCTTCTATATCGTCAAGGTAGTCCACATCTCGATCGCTCCTCTTGATTCGACATCGACTTGGCTAACTCGCATCACATTCATTCGAGGGATACTGGTGGCCTGTTGGGTTCCAAACTCGATCAATCACACGGTTGTGGAGAAAGCGATTTGCCTCGAGTCGAAATATCTAGAGTTGGTCGTGATTTCGCATCATACTCCCCTTGTTGAGAAAAGTTTTCCTCAAACTTGTGCGGTTTTCATTCTCCTGAAACAATACTCCACCAGTTCCTATTCGAGAATACCTCATCAACAAATCCTACATCGACTAGAGCATTAATCGAATATAGATCTCCATTAATACTTGCGTATGGATGTGGTTCAGCTGCATCACGTCTTCGATCTCTCAAACTGGTTGATGCCCTCCTGTATAGTAGGCAAGCGAACTCTCCTAAACAAATGCTCCTTTCTACCGACGTTCTCTGTCAACTCGATTAGCCTCAAGTCTTCCTCTCGATCTCCTGCAGAATCGTGCTTGAGTTGAATGGGGTGGAGGGACAGCGTGAGATCCTCTCACGGATGCCTTTCTCTCGAGTCCACCACTGACGGTCGCATGGTTGGGAGTGGCTCGTGGTCGGCCATTTCTGCTGTATGACTCTGATAGTGGAAGCCATATTGTTGCCGCTCTCTTTATACACCTTCATTTGACATCCCTGTCTACGTTCTACACAATGGCTGAACAAGAGGTATTGTCGCTCGTCACCATTATGCAAATCCTCATTTGCAGTTATAATCCATCGACTTGCTAGCCGTTCTCCTTCGTTTGGCTCCTCAAAGCATTCTTCCTCAACATCCCACAGAAGTTCATATTCTTGGGCATGACCCTGATCCTTGTGATTACTCGAGATTGGCCTTCTCGAGGAAAGGAGTGTTCCTCATGGCTGTCTCGCAGCCGTTCTCCTAGCTTGCCATTCACACTCACTCGAGACAAGGGTTACGGATTTAGGCGAGGGATTCGTTCTCGTAGAGGCACTCCCCTTATTGAAAGGACTTTACGAACAATTACTTATGTTTATCTTACTCGACCGTTGTTCCTCGACATCGTGCGCGAGATTACACAAGTCGACAAAACTCCAGTAATGTTATAACTTTACCTCCTCAGCAATTTTGGGCTTCAGTTCCAATATAGAGCGATCGTTTCCTCCAAGGGCTCTGTGATAGCACATTGCAGCATCAACTACTCGAACTCCCGGGTATACTTAGAAACACTCGATGACTGTTGATGCAGAGTGTTCAATCAAAGAAATAAATCTTGACGATAATGCTCAGGTATGAATCGTTTCTTCATCTCGCTTTTCATTTTATCCCATGAACGAATCTTCTCCTTTCCTTCTCGACAACGCCGTTGGTTCAGGTTCTCCCACCATAAATATGTGTACTTGTGTAATCGTGTGGTTGCCATCTTGAATACTCTTGAATCTCCTCATACTCGAATACTTTCTCGATGGTATGCAACCAGTTTAGAAACTCCTTGGAATCTGATTCTCCTTCGAACTCAGGAATGTCCACTTGCACATTAACATGACATGCGAATTGACGTTCTCGATTTTACCTCTCGAGACTCTTTTCGTCCCCATATCCTTTAACAAAAGGATTTTCTTTGCCCTCAAATCTTTCTACGATCAGATTATCCTCTCCTTCGCTCTCCAGTCTACTGTTGGACGGTGACGCGCGATGAAAGACCACTTGACTGAGTCCGCGCTTGATTTTGTCTCCGTACTCTAGCACGTCTCGTCGACTAACTTCCTTCTCGTTCATTCAGTCGATTGTAAAAGGTGTGAGAATTGCCTCGATCAAACAAATTTATGGAGTTCAACTCCTCTCGAATGTAGGCGGAACCAATCCTTACTGACTGCATGTCTAGTATGACACAGTCTTCTCAAGATGGATCGAAAAGGGTCGACTTGAGTGACTCTGTTCGCCTCTCTACTGGAAATGACTTAATAGTTGAACTGAGGTCTCCCTTCAGTAAGTGTACTCCAATTTCTTCTACTGAAGTCTCACAGTCGACCTCGAATGCTCCAATGACATTAGGTAACTCAAGAAAGGGGGTTTCATCCATCTTCGACGACTCGAAGTTAGCTTGTTCAGCAAAAGCCCGTTTGTATTCATCTTCCGTCGAACACTCAAACTGTCGGTGATATTCCACTGGAAACTCAAGTAATATCTCTTCTATGATCACTTCGTCCAACTCCTCAATACCTTAAGAATCCCAAATCGGACCTGAATCCTCTTTGAAGTCTTCCCCTTTATCAAAATAAGTCTCAACTTCTTTACTCTGAATAATCACTTAACGAGCTTTCTCTTCTTAGTGAAGATTTGTTGGCATGGATGTGAACTCTTCTCAAACCTCTCCATTCCCGACGCACTCTTTTTCATCACTGTCGAAAGTGAAAAGAGGATTGATGAACAGGCCACCTAAGCGGCTGTCAACATGACGAGTGTTCTGTCGAAGAAGGTCGACATCCTCTTCAATTGGATAGTCGAATCGAGCGTTCTCGAAACAGTTGAATGCAGAATCGACTGGTAGGGACGTTTGTCTTCCATCACAGTATCGTCGTTTAGTTAACGGTGATATTCCATTGGTCCTCACATCTTGACGTTGACGTCGAACATCCTCAATACATTGTTCAAGTCGAGCGACGCGCAACATATACTTCATATCTGTAATTTTCTCGTCCAACGTCATCCCACGTCTGAATCTATTTGTCATTACTTCAACCTGCGGTCAACAAAAACCATTGCATTCTCCAGTAACCCAGCACACAACACAATAACCATGTGCTCTCAACAATCGTATGTTCTCAACAACCCAACGCTCTACACAACCGTGTGCTCACCAACCACCAAGCACTCACCACAACAACCGTACGCTCTGATAACCGTGAGCTCTGATAACCGTGCGCCTAGATAACCACGAGCTCTGATAACATGGGCGCTCGGATACCAACTAATACGCTATCCAAATGAGGAAATGGGAAAATACTACAACTACGACGAAACGCACGAACGAACGAAAGGGATAGAACTCAGACCGTCGCTTGATACAACCAAAGAACCAGCAGGACTGAACGAGACGAACGAAAGGGATAGAACTCAGACCATTACTGGATACAACCGAAGCACCACCAGGACTGCCACGAGGATTGAACGTCACATAACCGGATACAGAAACACCATCGATTATGGGAACGCACGAATAAAATCTCGCCACGCTTGGAATCCACCAAACGATAAGAGAAGTTGCACAAAGTTCATGCAAGGACTTGACGGTTGGCAAATTTGGGTAAAAAGTTCCAAAAGTTCTTTCTTCTAAACTTAAACATAAGAGCCCTATTTATAGAAGACCTAAACAAAGTCCAAAAGTTATAAACTAAAGAAACTGGGCCTGACGTTGGTTAGGTCGTCCGTCAACAATTCCCGACTTTGAATGCTCTCGATTTCTCGGGTCTCGAGTTCCCTTGGGCGAATGGAAGCTGATCTCGAGACGACATTATCCTCCTATTCTCGAGATGGTCGTCGTACTCTTGATCTCGAGGCGAATTCATGTCTTCTCGAGTTGAAGACTCAACTCGACCTCTTCAATACCGTCAAGGTAGTCCACATCTCGATCGCTCCTCTTGATTCGACCTCGACTTAGCCAACTCGCATCACATTCATTCGAGGGATGCTGATGGCCTGTTGGATTCCAAACTCGATCAATCAGACGATTGTGGAGAAGGTAACTTCACCTCGATTTGCATCGAGTCGAAGTATCTAGAGTTGGTCGTGATTTCGCATCAATTTATGCATACACATGTCTACGAGAACGGATGGTTATCAGCCTTAAAAACTTGAAATGACCTCAAACTAATCTGAAGAGATGCGCAACCAAGTAATGAAGAGATACCGGCTAGTCTTGCATTAATCCGATGCTAGACGAGAAAGTTATGGCCTGTCGACAAGCCCCTGCATTTTGGTTGAGGTTGTCTTTTTCTGTCGAGCTCATATAGTTTGAATTCTCTACTCCATTTCAATTAGAGTACTAGTCTCTGTATGCGGAGCATGGTAATCCACATGCAAAACAAGATCTAGATTGACAAATTCCGGGGCATAAAGAAGTTTGTCCTTCCACTTATTATTATTTGATCCATCCAGAACCTCAACAATACCAACACCAGCATTGTTAAAGACATGAGTGATTGAAAGCAAAAGTTAACAATATATGAGTGAACAAAAAAGTAATAGTCAATTATACAAACTATCAATTAGAGAATCTCAAACAACGCCAAATGCAGAAAGTTCAACACCTTTGGGCAGAAGAACCCCACACCGGCCTCCATTATGTTGTTGCTAGCAAATACCACTGTTTTTGGTTTTGGATCTTCCAAATCATAACCAAGACATTCTAGTAACCCTCAAAAAGTCCGAAAAAATCCCACCTGTAATATAGAGTGAGACACTTTGGCGTCCAAACACTCAAAATCATAAATGTGAGATGTAGAACATGACAATTTATGATTCAGTTTTCACTCAAGTTCAGTCACTTTGGCAACCAAGCAACCAAAGCACAAATGTAAAAGCCTTTTACCCTAAATGCACATGTCCGTGAGGCAACTCACTTGTCACTGCAAATGAGTCATTTTGACAGTCAAACGCTATATCGCAAATGTGAAGTCACGCCACATGTTCATTCACACAAAATAATATCACAGTTGCCTAATGATAAGAATAAAAAAACGACTACACATAATATATCCACGAACGACTAAAAATAAAAAACACCACCTAATTCTATATTCATTTCAATATATAATTCGTATTTAGCAACAAATAAATCACTAGATCACGGTTTTAAACCTAATCAATAATAATAGTCAAGTCACGTAAACCACGACCAAGAAGTTAAGAAACATTGCTTGTGGGTTAAATTAACAAATTTACAAAATATTACTATCCTACCTAAACAACCTCCAATGTCAACTAATATATTTTATTTTTTAATTGAATCCAGTCGACCTTTTTTTCGAAGTTTGCAGCGGATCCACTTCTCTTATGTGTTGTCGGAAATTTTTCTTTAAAATAAAATAAAATCTCCATGTCCATAAATAAATTGTAGCCTGTTATATGATTTTCAAAGCTTCCATTTGGCGAACTCTAAAATGGATATTAGCTTAAATTAATTTAAAGAATTTAGAACATCCAAAAGTGATGTGAGCTTGAAATCACACGTAATTAATCACAAATCAAAATAGCCTCGGTCGATTTGGGACACAAAAGAGCTATCAACAAAAGGGAACCTGATTGCGCCTGATCTCAAATTAGATCGCGAAAAGCTGAGAACTGTAGCTATAATCTATAAGAAACATCATAGGTCTGTCCATGTCTCCTAACACGACGAAGAACTATCGTGCTATTCATCAATGGGAGAGGGGACCTAGCGCTAATAAATGCGACGGGCATTTTCATTACAGGCTTACATCAACAGTCGGCCTACATAGAATTGCCGTCTAGTCAGTCCAAATTGATAACAAACCGAGATGTTACAAAAGCCCATAACAAATATCATCCAAACACGAACAAACTATCATGCATTATTTTATATATCAAGATACAAATTATTTTTAAAGCAAACAATTAATTATAGCATAAAGGAGGAATTTATAAAATAGAATTAAAGAAATAAAATAAATCTTTTATAAAAATTCCATTAGAAATGGGGGGAATTGCCTCGCCTATGTAGCCCGATGAGTAACTAGAGACCATTTTACGTTGCTGTCGGGATTTAATGCGGGGGGACCTGTAATAGGTCATGGAGTTTGGTTATACCCAAATTCCAGCTTCAAACGGATTAGGGGTTTCATAGAAATTGGCATTATTGTTAAATGTCTCCTCAATTTAACACGTTTCTTAATCTTTCTATTTCATTTAACACTTTCCTTTGGAAAGGTTTACTAGGTCGAACTTTCTAAATACTAGGTTACGATGTAATCTTGTTGGATCATTCAATGCAGTAAGAGGGGAGTGAATTATTATTCATCACTTTTTTGACCCTTTTGCATATGGGGAAGTGTACCGTGTCACTACAACAATTGTTGCCTATAAAATCAGCTTGCTGTAGGTTTCACTTACAGTTTTGATCGAGTAGAAGTTCGTCGGGATATGAGGGTGACCCGAATGGACTAATTAGTTTTATAGTGATTTTGCCTTAATTGATTTACGTCCACATTCCACCAACGATGTGATTCCACTAAATAAAATAATGAGTGCAATTTCTCCCACGAAGTGACATTTGAATCTTCAATGAATAAGTAGATCCTCCTTTAGGCAACGATCGGCTCCTCCCTCAATGTGATGCGAGTTGGATAGAACAAGGCCAAGCCAAGAACGAGTCGAGAGGAGTGGTTGAGATGGGGATTATCTTCACGGTATTGAAGTGGTCAAGTAAATTCGTCAACTCGAGAAGACATGGTTCGTCTCGAGATCAGCATCAACTCGAGACCAAGGAAACTCGAGATCACCCTAGTCATAACTTATCTAATTGACGGAAGGCCCAACCCGTCGACAAGCTCAATTTCTTTAATTAATATTTTTTTGACTTTGTTTTAATTAGCGTCGGGCTTTTATTTAGAGCCTATTTAGAAATTATGTTTAGCCATTTTTAGTCATCTATAAATAAGCTATCTATGTTTAGGGTTAAGCATAACTTTTGAAGGATTATTCAAATAGACAACTATCAAGTTCTCTCTTGAATTTTTCACTACTTCTCTTATTGTTTGGTGGATTTTCAAGCGTGGCGAAATTATTCGAGTGTTCCCATAATTGGTGGTGTATTTGTATCTGATTGTTTGGCGTTCAACTCTCTTGACAGTCTCGATGGTGCATTGGTTGTATCCATGGTTGTTCAAGTCCTGCCCCTTGGGTTTGTTTCGTCGTTTTCATACAATTCGTCTTTTCCATCATTGTAGTTTATTCGTTACTCGTTGGCGATCATGCATCAGGATGTCTTCTTGTTTCTAGTAGGTTGTTACTCACACTCAACAGTTGGTAGCTCGAAAGATTTTCATACAGCATGTTGTCGCTTTAGCGTTAGCCTGACTATCAATGCAAAAAAACAACGTCAAAGTAACAACATAATATAAATCCTCACAAGTAGATGATTCCTCAAAGACAATCATATCAAAGAATAGCTCATTTTTTTATCACAACTATGGAATTCTTATGCTCGTTATTAGCAGAAGATTTTCACATAGCACTTGTCTCCTTTTCAGTATAAGCATGTCTATAAACATAGTAGAGATAACCACAAAGTGTCACTTAGAAAAAAAGTACTGCGAAAAAAGGGATGGTTCATCACACAGCAGAACATAACTTCTCACACCGCGAAGTCGAAGTATACGACTTACACACAATTCGGACATGCACGATTACCACAACCTAACTTACTACATTCCCCACCCAATGCCTAGGGTATCTGCAGATAATCACTAGCTTCTATAATGAAATATTTTATTTTCAAATCATTATTTTGTATAACAATAATTTGATCTTGAGTTACCTAATTAAAATAGTTGGAAAGTCCAAAATTGATTCAATCAATTTAGATATTTCAAATTTTGAATTAGATACATTTTGAATTAATTAAAAATATATTTCGATATAAGAAGTAAAAATATATTTAGAAGGTAATAATACAATAACATCTTATTATAGATCAGCAATACACTTTTTAATTTATCATTAAAGATAAGCATAATATTATAGTAATACATGAGCAACACGCTTCTCAAGCTCAACGAAATAAACACTAACGGGACAATTCTTTGTTTCGTTTTTTTTTTTACGTGTTATGGTGAAAATTGTTGGGTTTTACCGAGATGGATTGAATTTTATAAGTTAATCCCGTTCAAGCCCTTTTTTGACATTTTTTGTCAACCAAAAATTAAGATTCTAAATTAAACTTAAAAATTTGAGCAATTACTAAAGAAACGCCACAAAGGAATCAATTTCTCGCAATTGATCCCCTTTCTTATCCCTAAAACTCTGGTTTTAATTTAATGTTACACAAACTAAAAATTTAATGTCTATCTAAGTCCCAATAAGTGAATAAATGCCACGGTCCATCCGTACTTGCCACATTTAAGAAAAAAAGGTAACAAATTATTTGAAAAAAAGGAAGGTCTAATATCCAACATGTAATCCGCCCAAACAACGTGAACTTCGCGCACAGAATCGGTCAATATAGATTGTGAGTCGTATAGTCATGGGTTAGATAGAATCCTAATCTTCGATAGTCATCCAAATGCTTTTTGTGGTGTTTACCGCATGACTGATAACAAAATGAGAGCAGCCCGGGCGAATTTTCTAAAACGGCAACTCATCTCTTCTG
This sequence comes from Melastoma dodecandrum, assembly GCA_029817715.1. NCBI lineage: Eukaryota > Viridiplantae > Streptophyta > Magnoliopsida > Myrtales > Melastomataceae > Melastoma > Melastoma dodecandrum. Next base: position 2,743,346 of record JARUPY010000606.1, read on the forward strand.
CTTCGTAGGAAGCAACCAAGTCAAGGGGGACTTGTTAATCAAACAGAGAGAAGAATAGCTTAGTTATGCCATGTTTGTTCCTTGTAGATTATTGGTCTTTCTGTTGCTTCAGGTTCTCCATGGCCGTGGCCATGGCGCAGCCGACAACATCACGGCCTCGACGCCTCTACTTGCTAACCAGACCCTCGTGTCTTCACCTGGCCAGATCTTCGAGCTCGGATTCTTCACGCCTAATGGATCCCATGACCTGTACGTCGGAATCTGGTTCAAGAACCCAGGTTACTCGAGGGTTATCTGGGTGGCGAATAGGGAGAAACCGATTTCCACTTCCGACCGATCGTCGACGAGTCTTGGGATTGGTGCCGACGGAAACCTGAATCTCGTCGACGGTCGGGGTAATACCGTCTGGTCCACGAATGTTTCGGCCAAGAATCAGAGTTTTGCAACGATTTCGGATGGTGGGAACTTCGCTTTATGGGACGGGAGTTCGAACGAGCTGTGGGGAAGCTTTGGTGATCCATGTGATACCTTTCTACCGGGCATGAAATTCGGAGTTATTAGCCGAAATGGGGTAAAACAATACCTGACGTCGTGGAGGAGCGAAAATGACCCTTCTCGTGGGGCATTTGTGCCGGGTCTGACCCCGGAGACACCGACGCAGATGGTCACTTGGGATGGCTCTAAACTGCACTGGCGGAGTGGGCAATGGGACAAGGTGGCCTTCATTGGAATACCGGGCATGAGCCAGAACTACCTGAACGGCATCACAATCACTCAAGATATTAATCAGGGAACGGTGTACTTAACCTATCAGCCATATGACAGCTCTCTCCACCCGTTCCTGTACATATCCCCAACAGGAGCATTGACAACCACCTCCTGGGACAAGGGAGCGATGAGGTGGACAGAGAAAGTGGGCATTCCTCCGGACGTGTGCAACTTTTATGGGACTTATGGACCTTTCGGTGTATGTAATGAGAAGAAATCCCCCATCTGCAGCTGCATCAAAGGGTTCCTGCCTAGTTCATTTGATGAATGGAAAAATGAAAACTGGTCTAGAGGGTGCGTCCGGCAGACAGCACTCAACTGTGAGCAACCATTCATCTTCTTCTGACACATTGAAAACAGATGCTTTCCTCCATTTGAGCAACATGAAGCTGCCCGATTTGGCATACTTCCAGGTGGGAATACAGGATGCAGGTATATGCCAGGATCGGTGCCTCAGTAATTGCTCGTGTCTGGCTTACTCTTATGTGAACTCGATTGGGTGTATGACGTGGAGCAGAGAGTTGCTGGATATACAGGAGTTTATGTCAAACTACGGAGAAGATCTCTATCTTCGACTCACATCCATTGGTTCGATTCGACCCTATATCTCGTGTTTTTGGTCTTATTGGGCCGGCTTCTAAATATGACATCTGATGCAGGGAGATCTGCACAAGCAAAAACGTTGATCAAAAGCCTGACAATTGTAGTTGTTGCCATCCTATTTGGAGCTGTGATGTTACTGTGGTGGAATACGAGACTAAAACAAAGAGGTATTATCAAGTTCATTGATGAAGAACTAATTTGAAAGCGAGACAGGAAAAGATATCTCTGAGATAACCACAACACACTATGCGTTACTATCATGCCGTTTATGCAGGAAGGCCAAGAAAGGATACTACACCTCTGGATTCAATTATTAGATCAGATGGGCTGAAGCCAGAAGGCATGGCCGAGTTGCCTAAACACAGTTTCGTTAGTATTTCCCTGGCTACAAACAACTTCGATATTGCCAACAAGCTAGGCCAAGGGGGTTTTGGCTCTGTTTATAAGGTAAGCGCTGATTTGTTCCCGTTCTAGTTATTTTTGCTGGGTATCAAACTGGATTTGATGAATTTATTGTTTCTGGCATTCCCTTGAACTAGGGAAAGCTGAGTGACGGTCAGGTGGTGGCGGTGAAAAGACTTGCGAGCAGCTCGAGCCAAGGTATTGAGGAATTCAAGAATGAGGTCATCCTAATATCGAAGCTCCAGCATCGGAACCTCGTCAGACTTGTTGGGTTGTGCAGTGAGAGGGAGGAGAAGATCCTATTGTACGAATACTTGCCGAACAAGAGCTTAGACATGTTCCTCTTCGGTAAGTATAAATTCATATATCCCTCTCCCCATAACACAAATTAGGTGAGCGAGATCACGACTGCTAGACATGATTAGATGTGGAGAGGAAGGGCAAGCTCAATTGGAGCACACGTTTCAGCATAATCATGGGAGTTGCGAGGGGGCTTCTCTATCTCCACAAGGACTCTAGCCTGAGGATCATCCATCGGGACTTGAAGGTCAGCAACATTCTCTTGGATGACAAAATGAATCCCAAGATATCGGATTTCGGCCTAGCAAGGATGTTCGAGGGAACACGAGATTTGATAAACACTCGTAGAGTCGTCGGCACGCTGTATTGACCAATCCGTAAAACCATCATTGCGTGCAATTTATTTGAACCGTTCAAAATTGAGTGCATAATTTCTCATTCTGATGGCAGGGGATATATGTCGCCAGAGTATGCCATGGGCGGAGTGTTTTCTGAGAAATCTGACGTCTACAGTTTCGGGGTACTCCTGTTAGAGGTCGTCAGTGGAAAAAAGAACACGAGAATATGCTTGGTTGAAGATCACATCAATCTTCCGTCATACGTAAGTGTCAACTTCTATAGCCAGATTGTAGTTCGAACTGAAATTTATCACCCGCAACCTTGGGATGTTACAGGCTTGGGTGCTGTGGTCCAAAGACAGAGGGATGGATCTGATCGATGATGAACTCTGTGAATTTTCTGTAGTCGAAACGATGAGATGCATTCAAGTCGGCCTGCTTTGCGTTCAAGATGAGGCGATTGATAGGCCCAACATGATGACAGTGGTCCTGATGTTGAGTGGAGAATCCGAACTTCCACAGCCTAAACGACCTGCTTTCATGTTTCAAAGCATCAAAGTGCAAGCAATCCAATGCAACGTCCAGTCCACCAACTCTATGACCAACTGTATTCTGCAGGACGGAAGGTGATGCCCGACCACACGTTCAACAGCAGTGTAATTGCAACTTCAGCTTCTAGGATTACTTTTTTCTTATGACAACCTTCGAAAAATACTTATCCACATTTGGTAGAACTAAATAGTGATACAATTAATCGTGCTATTCAGAAATAGAAACATGATCTTTTAGTTCTCTACCCTGTTTGAGATGGTGATCAAAATTTACATCTCGTCCAAGTCAATCCACTGTTAACGACGAGATAGCGGCCAATGATGATCCCAGAAGCTTCATACAAGGCGACCAACACCACCGCTTCTGCGACATGTTTCAACGCTAGCTTCCATTTCAAGCTTGTTGGCACATGCGGAAGCCCTCGGAAACAAGTCGAAACGGATCCGATTCTTGATCGGAAGATAATAAAAAATAAGGAGACAAAATTTATGTGGTTCAGACAATTGACTTACTTCCACGGGCGGAGAAGAAGATTTCATTATAACAATGGATTAAAAACTTTTAGGTTGAGACACTCTAACTCCCTCAACCTACCGAGTACAAGATCTCGCTTTCCCGGTAAGAAATAACCCCGAAGTAGTTCCCCAATACACACCCTTCCTTTACCGCCGCACTCTTTGCACTCGTGTATTCCTCTTCTATACTCTCAGAATTTGCTCTCTCTCTCTTCTCTTTTTCTACGCTTTGAATTATGACATCTATTTATACAACATATGCCCTACATATGCCAATATATCTCACCCCTTCCGTATATTTCATGAGCGAATGTAATATTTTCCAAATCGCAATATATCTGACTTTGGGCCGTAAAATCCTAACAAACTACACCTTTTCCATAGAATGTCCGAGGAATTGTCACTCCATGTATTAGTCTCCCCCGAGACTCGCCGTGAATATCTCCCTTCTTTTCCTCCAAGCTCCGACGAACCTCGTCAACAGAACATCCAAGCCTATCCACAATGGACTTGATTATCAATACCTTCTTGCTTCTCCGCGCTTGCGACCTATTATCTCGTTTCTCCGATGACAGATTACTTTCTTGAAAAGTTCATGACACCTTCCAGAAGACCTAATAGTGGTAATAGCAACGATATCACTCATAACATACATGCAATCGACTACCAGTCATCCACAACCGCCTCCCTGGGCGAATATTGAGCGCTCCGCCTAAAGTAGAAAATTCGTACCCTTTGGCTTCTAAAACACTCACGAAAATAATATTTCTCGTGATATTAGGCACATGTTGGACACTTGCCAACTCTTTCACGGTTCCATCTTTCATTTTGAGCCGAACCGTTCCCACACCTGCAATCTTACACTTGTGACCATTGTAGTGGAACAGTATGCGGTGAACATCGACCAATGAGGACTCATGTGGAAAGTACTCCCTGAGTCGAGAATCCAATCCTCGTTCGATGGTCTCTCCGACTCGGTTCAACTATATGCACCTTGTTAGCCATGAGTACATCTCCATCTCTGGCATTACTGTCGCTGATATACACAGCAACCGTCGTTGACTCTCACAATCCTCCATCCTTTCATGTCAGCTTCCTACAGTTTTTCTTTATGTGTCCCTTCTTACCACAATGGAAGCATCTTACCCCGTCGCTACCTTTGGATCTGGTCCTGCTTAATGTTAATGCATCTGCCATCGGTAGCCTTGCTTCACCCGTCAACTCTTTATCAATAAAATCTCTTGATAAAAGGACAGATCGTATTTCGTCAACTGTGAGAACACTTCTCCCATACAAGAACGTCTCCTTGAAGCTCTGGCATGAAGCGGGCAATGAACATAACAGCAGCATTGCCTTGATCTCCTCATCGATCTTGTCGCCAATCCTCTCCAAATCAAAAGATGCAGACAACCAATTATCCATGTTGGATTTAACGGACATACCTTCCGTCATTCTGAACATGAAGAACCTTTGTCGTAAACGAAGTTTGTTGCTCAGAATAATCATCGTGTACAGACTCTCTAACTTACTCCAAAGCCCGGCCGCTGTCGTCTCCTTGATCACGTTCGTCAAAACCTCATTGGATATACACAGCTGAATCCTTGATAAAGCTCTAGCATTTATCTCCTCCTACTAGTTCTTTGACTGATCTGCAAGAGCCTTCTCCAATTCACTCAGTACCAATAACGCCCTCATCTTGACTTATCACAAGCCGAAATTCGTGCTCTCATTCAACTTCTCGATCTCGAAATTGTCACCACCCATGGATCTCGATTATATACAACCAAGCTCTGATACCAATTGTTGGAGAACGCGGAATCCCTTGGAAGCAAGTCGAAATGATCCAGTCCTTGATCAGAAGATAATGAAAAATAAGGTGACAAAGAATGTACATGGTTCGGTCAATCGACCTACGTCCACGGGCGGAGAAGGAGATTTCACTATAATAATGGAGTACAAACTTTTAGGTTGAGACCCTCTCTAACCCCCTCAACCTACCCGAGTACAAGATCTCGCTTTCCCGGTAAGAAATAACCCCGAAGTATTTCCCGTGTTCCCCAATACATACCATTTCTTTACCGCTGCACCATTTGCACTCGTGTATTCCTCATCTATGCTCTCAGGATTTGCTCTCTCTCTTCTCTTTTTCTACACTTCATATTATGACATCTATTTATAGAATAAATGCTCCACATAAATCGAAAATCTGATAGATAAATATATTCGTGATATAATCAGATATCATCCAATATAACTCCCCCTTCCGTATATTTCAGAAATGAACCTAATATTCTCTTAGCGGCACATAATGTGTGGCAAAGCGAAGTAGTTGGGATGAGCCCTAGGGACATAGAGTCGAGACAGATAATGTATCATCTGAGCTGCCCACATGCTGACCTCACAAGACTAACCGCTCACCCCACAAATGATGCTACCACCAGCGTAGGAGTTGATCATGGCACGATCAGAGTACTTACACAGCAATTCCCTATACTTTGGTTGCAGAAATGCCACTCAGATCTACTCACATCGAATCGGGAATCGTCTGTTAGCTGAAGCCTGATATCCCTACAATGCCGAAACATCGGAACGTACAAAATCAGAAGAGGGAAAAACGTTGCTACATATCACAATTGACGCTCCGGGGGGGGGGGGGGGGGGCGCAGCGTGCTTCGTTATTTTAGAAGAAAGTGAGTGTTTTATATTCATTTACTCAAACACTAAAAAAACACAGTACTTCTTTTAAAAAACTAAATGGTCAACCCAATTGTCAAATGTCTCACTCACTTCTATCTAATTTTTTACTTTGTTTGAATCTTCTAAAATGGCAGGGTGTTTGCTGGCTTTCGAAAAATCATATGTAAATTTCCCCACTCCAAAGAAAAAAGTTGATGGCCGCCGAAAGCGCCTCTTCTTTCAGCATGTTGCTAGTTATTCTTCGTTGGTCCTTTCCCTCCTTCAGGTTATCCAGAACTGTGGAAGTGACACGGCCAATTACATCACTACCTCTGCGCCTCTACTCACAAACCAGACCTTCTAATCTCCAGGTTCAAGAAACTGGGTGCCTTGAGGGTCGTCTGGGTGGCCAACAGGGACAGGCTAATTTCATACTCCAACTGATCATCGGGGAGTCTGGGGATTGGCATCGATGGGAATTTGAAGCTTGTCGATAATCAAGGGGTTATAGTCTGGTCAACTAATGTTTCTGTTGGGGATCAAACTACTGCATCGGTTTTGGACAACGACAAATTCGTTTTACGGGATGTCGAATGACCTGTGGGGAAGCTATGGCGATCCAAGTGATACCATTCTACCAGGCATGCTAACAGGACTTACAGCCAAACTGGGGTAAACCGTAGTTGACCGTTGAAGAATAAAATTCATTTGGAGTAATTATGTTGGGTTTTTAATATGAATTTAAGTTGTTTTTTAATGGGTAGGTTTAAATTGATGATGGTGGATTTTGGTAACCGCATATTTATGTTTAATTTGGATAGATGGGGTGTCGGATGGTTGTCATTAAATCATTGCAATTTTTATTTGAGAATCAAAGACTTACAAAAAAAAGATCTTCTCAGAAAAATTTATCAAATTGTTTTCCGGTGAGTTCGTCGATTTTTTCAGCGATTTGTATCGAGTGCCCGCCAACTTTTCCAAACAAGCTCGGTTCGTGGGAAATCGCCAATGATGCGTTTGCCGAACTCGACGAGGATGTGGAGTTGACCCTTATTCAAATGTTCGAGAAGAATAAAAAGAATGACCAGTATGCTCTATCAATCATCTACCAGTATTTAGATGATTGAGAAAGTAGCAAATGCGTCAAATTCGAAGGAGCCGTGGGGAATTCTCAAAAATTATCACAAAGGAGTGGTGGGGCTTCAAATTTTACTGGGAGAATTCGAAGCTCTTCGTCGGGAAGCGTTAGAGTCTATTTCCGACTATTTCACATGAGTCTTGTCCATCGTCAACCAGATGAAAAGAAACGGTGAAAGCATAGAAGACGTTCGTGTGATCGAGAAAATTTTACGCTCGCTACATCGGAGATTTGACCATGTTGTGGTTGCCATCGAGGAAAACAAAGATTTGGTAAATCTATCTGTTGATGAATTAAACGGATCACTTCGGGTGCATGAAGGGCGGATGAACAAACACAAGAAAGAACTATTGGAGCAAGCTCTTCAAGTCAACCATTCGTTTGGCGAAAAGGGGAGTGCAGTTCACCGAGGTCGCGGTGGCAGTCAAGGTCACAGTTATTCTCGTGGTGGCAGTCGAAGTCGCGGCAGAAATCATGAAGTCAAGAAAGCGAACGATGAAAAACCTCAAGAAAATCCGAGAGGTTGTGGTAGATAAAGAGAAAAAAACACGGACGTGGAAGAGATGGATACGGATATGACAAATTGCGGGTTGAGTGCTACAATTGTCACAAAATGGGTAATTATGCCTGTAATTGCTGGTACGCTGAAGACGCAAACGAAGAAGTCAATCTGGTCGAGGAGAAAGAAGAAGAAGAGTCGTCGTTGCTGTCAGTGCTCAACCAAGAAGTTGATGGAAAAGGAAATCAATGGTGTCTCGACAACGGTGCGAGTAACTACATGTGTGGCGACAAATCGGAATTTGTGGAGCTTGAAGAAAAAGCGACCGGGAGTGTCGCATTTGGAGATGCTTCGAAAATTCAGATTGAAGGCAAATGTACCATTTTGATTTGGTTGAAGGATATCGCTCACAAATTTATTTCCGATGTGTATTATATCCTTAGATTGAAGAGCAATATTTTGAGTTTAGGGCAACTCATGGAAAGGGGCTACGAGATTCTCACGAAGGATCTTAATCTTTAGCTACGGGACGGGAGCGCTAACTTGATTGCGAATGTGACGATGTCGAAGAATATGATGTTTTTGCTCTTTACACAAACCGAAAAGTCGAATTGCTTGCAAGTGTCTGTTGAGCAAATATACTGCGGTCTTAAGTGCTTCGCCCTAGAGGGAATCTGGTAAGGTAGAATGACTAATCATACTCCTTACCATGTCCTTAAGTGTTCTGTTTCGTCTCTCAGCCACACCGTTCATCGTAGGACTACCCGACATAGTGTACTGAAGGACGATACCGCATTCCTCTAGGAACTTAGCGAAAAGGACCTGGACGTTGTTCACCTGATTCGTCATATCTGCCGTAGTATTCACCACCACGGTCAGACCTGACAGCCTTAATCCTTTTGCCTAGTTGGTTCTCAACTTCAGCCTTATACGCCTTGAATGTGTCCAGATCCTGAGACTTCTCACTGATCAGAAACAAATAGCCAAACCGAGAGTAGTCGTCTATGAACGAAATGAAATACTGTTGGCCATTCCAGGATGCCGTAGGGAAAGGCCCACAGATATCTGTATGCACAAGTTCTAAGACATCTGTACTCCGGTTGGCATCAAGGCGCCTATTGTTTGTCTGTTTCCCCTTAACGCACTCAATGCAGACCTGTAAGTCCTCCATATCAGGGATATCCAGAAGTCCGTCCGACACAAGCCGCTGAATGCGCTGTTTCGAAATGTGACCCAAACGCTTGTGCCACAAAATGACAGAATTCTTATCAGTCAATTTACGCTTCGTACCACGAGAACTGAAGCACAAGGTTTCATTAAATGAGGCCACTGTATCCAATAAATAAAGTATGTCATATGCTGATAATGAACCGGTACCAATAGTACAGGAACCATAAAAGAGACTAAACTGACAGTTTTCGAAGGAACAAGAATAACCAAATTTGTCTAATGCAGAAACAGAAATTGAATTCCGTCTAAAAGATGGTACTACAAAAGTCTCCTTCATGTCCAGATAGGAACCAGTCCTCAATAATAGCCTAAAAGTCCCAATGGCCTCTACCTTCACTGACTTGTCGTCTCCCACGTAGATGAATCTTTCAGCATCAACTGGAGCTCGCCAGTTCAGGCAACCCTGCATAGAGATACTAATGTGAGTAGTAGCACCAGAATCTACCCACCAAGTGCTCTTAGGTACCAAAACTAAATTAACTTCAGAACAAACCAAAGTGAGAAGATTACCCTTCTTCTTGCACCAGTCACGGTATCCGGCACACTGAATCTTCTTATGCCCCTTCTTCTTGCAGAAGTAGCAGGAATCAGGATCCAAAGGAGCGACCTCCTTCATCTGCTTCTTCTGTTGCGGGGCAACCGCAGCAGCCTGAATGCTCTTCCTCTTCTTAGCATTGTCCTTACGTGCGGACACCAAGTGAGCACTCTTAGTCTTATCTCGCTTCATTTTGTCCTCTTCCTGCACTAGGTGAGAAATGAGCTCATTGAGGCTCCATTTCTCCTTTTGACAGTTATAACTGACCTTAAAATGACTGAAGTGTGCAGGAAGGGATATCAAAACCAGATGCACCAACAGATCATCCGAGAGATCTAACTTGAGTGCCTTAAGCTTGGAAGCGACGTTAGACATCTCCATGATGTACTCACGTATGTTCCCCTTGCCGCTGTATCTTTTTGAGAAAAGAGACGCTAGAAGCGCACTCGTTTCAGCCTTTTCGTTTTTCTCAAAATGCTTCTCTATATCGTCTAGGAACTGTTTGGCGTCTGCCGCATCGGATATAGCGCCCCGAAAACTGTCTGGAATAGCACGCTTCATGATCATCAGACATAGGCGATTGGATCTCTCCCACCACTCATAGTTCTGTTTAACAGTAGCCGAACTATCATCTGAATGAGTGGTGAGGCAATCAACCCGAAGTGCCATGTCCAAATCCAAGACAGCGAGATTGATCTCAATGTGCTCTTTTCAGGGTCTGAAGTTTGTGCCGTTAAGCACAGGGATGGAGTTCAGTGCAGCACTGACGTTGGTAGTAGGAGTAACAGCTGAACAGAGAACAAACAGAGTAAACGTATTAGCTCACTCAATCAATAACTGAATAAAGGGAAATATAAATAATGGCAAGTCCCATTAAGACACCAGTGCAACATTAACACCCTATCGAAGGACTGCGATGTCAACTTGCAAGCGGTATCTCAGTGCAGCAATCAAATACAGACCGTCAATCCTGTCAAACAAAGAAGCCTTCCGAGGGGCCGACTCAATGTTCACATGGATATCCAAATGACAGCCTCGTATCTAATACTACGGGTGGATGTATGGAATTCGACCAAACAGCGCCTTCCGAGGGGCCGATCACTGTCCGCATGAAAACCAAACACGCCATTTTATATTCCAAATGGGTTTCCCTACAAAGAGTGCTCCGAGGGGAGATGTCGCTTCAGTCCACCCATTTTAAAAATACAGACTTCCAGAATATGCCATTACTTTTTATATCCAAACAACCGGTAAAATTTGATCTGAAATGCTGGAAATCGGGACTAGAAACCCCCAAATTCAGCATGAAACTTAACTTAATTATACCCGAAAGTCACTTTATGGGGTTTAAACCGGTTAAAATTGAACCCGACGGACGAAACCAGATCGGGCTGAACCGGAGTGGGCTGAAGCTGGCGGGCCGGATTGACGGCAGGCTGATGGGCTGGGCTGTTTGGCCCATTTATTGGGCCGAGGCCCATTTCCCTTCACCCAACCTTTCTTCCTTTTCCTAAAGCGTCCAAAACCCTAACGCCGCCACATCGCCGCCGCAACTGCCGTCTCGTTACGCCACCGCTTGCCGTACGGCCACCTAATCGACGCAATGCCAACGACGCCACGACGATTCGAAGACTAGTACGAACGAACCAAAATGTGAGAAAAGACCGAGCGGAGATAGGGTGGTCACGAATTCGAGACTGATCGAGTCCGGGAGGTCGACATCGAACGGCTTGAAGCCAATCGACGTTCACCGGATCGATTTCTCCCTCGACGACGACTCTCTCGGCGCGCCGTGCCCTTGAGACTGAATCCACGGACTCAATTGTGGAATTTGGTGCCGTAACCGTCACCGGAGACCACGTCGAACGCTCGGCCGCCGTAATCCGAAATCATAAACTTAATCCCTCGATGAAATACGAGGATTAAACACAAAACACAACGGATTCAAACATAATAATCAAACCTAAATTATCAATTGCCACAAGGGCCAAAGAATTGAAATTTGTAGTAGATGATGAACATAAATCAATCCCTCAGCCACTTGAGTAAATAATTTGTTCTAGGAAAAAGTAACGCAAGAACAAAGGTGGATGAACAAAAATCTCTCCTCTTTTAAAAAAGATTGAAGCATAACAAAAATTCGTCATTTTCCTGATGAATTAAAAAAAATCTCAAATCCTAATTCTCATTTCCCAATAATTCAACACATGATCGGCTCTGATACCACTTGTCAGATTTAATATACATAAAACTGAGAACACACATGTCGAATTACCGAGAACAAAGTCTAGATGCGGAAGTGTACCTGATGAATCCATTGGAAACCTGGAGGCCTTTTCGATGAACGCCTAGGTTTTGGTCTTCCAGACCTTTACGATTTTTGACGTTTGTAAAACTGATTAGGGTAATGGGATGCTCTATAGTTGTCTTATATATCGCATGGCCTGGGAACCATAACCCCTGGTTGACAATTAAGTCCCTGAGGTTAATAATCTCTTCAATTCCACTTATCACAGAATAAGAGATTACTACGGTATCTGCTCAAAATACCCCTATACTTAACGAGATGTTAATTGGACCCTCTGAATACTGATATAAATCAGATCATTTAATCGGGCTCAATATCCGGTAGCTCGTGTATGACTGAACATAAAGGTCGGGCCACCTAATGAAATTATTATTTCTAACACCAATATCCCAAGGAGCATGCCAGCCACGCTCTTACCCACGTTGCTCCTGGTCTCATTGGTCGCCGACGTCCCACGACACGACCTCCATTCCAAGGCCGATGGCGCCTCATCAATCCTTGTAACACGACGAGACGACGAGATGACATCCTGGACAATCCCAACATCGCCAATTCTAGGTATTATCTCTCCTTTATTCACCTTTCAATTTCCGATCAACTTGTTTACTATTGTTTTTTTTTTTGTTTTATCAGTAATGGAAAAGGAAATCAACTCAGGAGGCAAACCCCCAAGGCGTTCTCAGGCCGGTGACCAGATGGCCTGTCATAACCCAATTTTTTCTACAAAAATCTTCAAAAAAATGTTAGAAAAAGTTAAAAAAAAATCTTTATAAAATACTAAAAAATAAAAATCTTCAAAAATCATATAAAATCATCGAAAATCAATAAAAATCTCATAAAATCCCACAAAATCACCATAAATCTGATTAAAAAACAATAATTAAGCCACTAACTATTCCTAGGAACACACTCAAGAGACTCAGAGAAGATACACAGACAGAGACGGTGATACACACTGAGAGAAGGAACGCTTAAAAAAAAAATCAAGATTTCGTCGTCACCAAAGGTAGCTTTCTCTTTTATGTTTTCTCGGTAAAAATTGCATCAGGTTATCCCAGCCGGCCGAGTGTCCCCTCGTTCACGACGCGACCCCCAACTCATTTCCCTTGGAATGCAAGACACTCGATAACTCCGTCTACAACTCGTGCTACTCGACAATTCGGTAACCCCTTTCCTGTACTTTTATTTTAATATTTGACGAATTTGTCTACTTTTAATTTTCTTCGATATATATAAGCAGACAAAAAATCTAAAGGGAGAACGGACCCACATGTTTCGGTGGGAATTTTCAAGACAAAAAAGAAGGAACGAGCGACCTCAATTTGTTCCATGTTGATGCTGTCAATTCAAGTCAAGGAAGAATTTTGACCAATCCCGGTGACCAGCCGATCTCCCAAACCCCGGCCGCGATAGCAATGGAAATTGCCTTGCTCCCAAGCTTCTACTTCCACTACCGAGGCTTTTACCCCTACCTGCTCGACGACGAATCTTTAGTTTCCATGGCAACGTCAAACAAGAAAAAAGGGATATAGATCGAGAGATTCACTCACCCCTGGCCTTCTCAGCTGACACAAGTTATTCATCGATTGTAGGATTTCGACGTCTCCCGGGTTCAGCTTTTTCCTCTCGCTTAAGGGAAGGCTTGTACACGAGAAGGAGGACGACCACGTCCTGGCTTTGGACAACATGGGACAGTGTCCATTCGAGAGTGCTCTTGGCTTCGGTCGACGAATCAACCCCCACTCGGACAGCGGCGAACCACCTTCGTCGGGCACCACATCGTCCTCGCTGGCCCCGATGTCGTCCCCTGGCACCACACCGCTGTCGCCAACCCACGGTGTCTCTCCTCAGCGTTCTCGACTTCAACGACCGTGCCTCCGTCGCCTCCGCAGCAGCGATGCCAAAGTAAATCCATGAGTTCAAGGATTTCCTCCTCACATCCAGGAGAAATGATGCCACATCTGTGAAGATCGAAAAGAGTAAGGACGTCGTAAAGTTCAAGGTTTGAGCGTGTACGACCTGTGAAGATGGAAAGGCCAGAGGAGGCAAACATCCAACCGTCGGTGCTGCCCTGCAGTTGAGCCTCCCCTCCAACGCCACCTCCAGTCCAATATTAAGCCCCGAAAAAACGGCAGCAGCGTCGGCGTCACTCTTACCCGGTTTCGACCGTCAGCGAGTCGGCCTCCAAGACCCATCTTCGCCGGAGAGCAGTTTGAGAACGGCCTTGTCATCTGCCTCCTCAGGTCCCTGTTCGCCGGTCCAGATCTAATCTTTCGATCCCAGACGAAGTTCCGCTCCTGCGCCCTCCTTAACCAGACCGTTCTCACCTCAACCTTGAGTCCCCGCTAGCGGACCAACCTCACGACTGAATGCCGCTCTCTCCGCAAATCCGCAAATAGAAGACAACGACTCCCTCGAAGCTGCGAAAGTAAAAACCCTTATTGTCCCCCTTCGCACGAGCTGATGGGTATTCCTTTATAAGGTAAAGTTTTCTTTGTTTTATTTTTTTCACTATTACGTAAAGTATTCTTTCATTTTTTTGACTATTCCTTATGACTTTGTGTTCCCAAGTTACGGAAGATTTCCTTTTATGTAAAATCCTTGGATTGATGCCGACTGGTTTGAGCAACCATTTATTTTAACTTTTGTTTGTTTCTTTTCTTTGATCGTATGCCTCTGAAGTTTTGTTTTATTATTTTTATAATTGAAAGACCTCTTTTGGGACGCATTATATCTTATCCGATCATGTTAACCTAATCACGCGGCTGTTCATGGTAAGACATTTTTTATTTATTTATGAATAATTTTAATTAATCATTTCAAACTTTCAAAGATTTTTTTATAATATTTGAAGATTCATTTCTTTAAACTTTGCTAAAAATTTCCAGTTAAAAGCAATTTGACATTGGTTTTGTTATCTCGTTATTATAATACTGTTTCATTCAATATATTGGATTTTGTTTACACCATCGATTATACTTTATGTTTCCTTAATGTTTTTTTAAATTTTAACCGTGCAGTGTCATCATCATTTTTACTATTTGGTCATAGTATGTTTAGTCCAAATTCCTCTACTTTGAGACTTCACGGAAAAGTTATAAATGGAGAAATCAAAGTATAACTTTCCAAGCATTCTCCGAACAGTTTACTTTGTTGTTGTTTCGGTATTGATGCAGGTATCTTGGGGGCGTGCCTTGCGGACAACCAAGGCACGCACCCCATTCAACATATTCAAAACAACAGAACTTATATTTGAGGGTTTATTATTTGGGATTCTCGAAGATCAAGACCCTTTGAAGACGGCTTCGCACTCACCAACGTTACGGCATCAACTACTCGCCAGGTTCGCCGTAAACCTATTCTAAAAAACGGCACCGTGAGGTACAAACGCTAACGGGGGGCGTTCGGTATAGAGCGAGCAATGGTACAACACCCGGTTCTCCCTTGAATTTATTTTTGGCTTAGAAATTGTTAAGGGCATTAATAAATCTATGCTGCTTGCATTTTTGCCCGAAAGTTCAATTTTTAAGAAGAGATATTTTCTAAAAAATGATTCACATAGATTTTTAGCATATTGGGCTCGTGATTATTTTTAACAATTTCTTTTTTTTCTAAAACCGAGCTCAATAAAATCGGACATTGAAAACACACGATAAAAGTCTCCCTTTTCTTTTGATGCATGCGATTTAGTAATCTCTAATTCCCGAACCATAACGAATCTCTACAGTTTTTCTAACTTGAACTTAAAATAAGTTAGTGGCGACTCCTTCACATTTTCAAAATCCGAAGCCTTATCGTCAAGGGAGGATATCCATTTTAGATGGAACCGAAAACGGGATCACCCGCGACACGGCCGCTTTCCCAGATTTCAGTGGTGGCAAGTCCAAACTCTCCGTGGTTGGCACAACAATGGAAGGGCGTCTCTTACTCTGTTTCGCTATAGGCATCAATCAAGTCCTGGACGAAACCTTGTTCTGCATTGGTGATCAATGGAAATTACCCGGTCTCGGCTCCAATCGATCGTTTATTTAGTAATCCCGAGTCGCACTGGCAGCCCCATTGTGGCGGCGGACTCTTGAGTGGACACGATTTGTTCCAGCTGCAGCAAATCGTCAACAAATCATCTGATCCTGGGAGATTCAACCAGATGACTTCCTACTCCTCATCAACTTGCAGCAGCCGATGTTCCTTCTCCAACGATCCCCAACAACTCTGACCTTCCTCCTGTCAGGCCGATGCCGTGAAATCCAGGTGTGGTGACACCACTCTAACCTCCTCTTCTTTCCAATGAGACCAGACTTTGGTGGGAGTCCCAAGTTCATCTACCGCTCAACCGGGTTGTCCACGATGAGGTTCTCAAACCCGCCATTGGGTCAGCCTCTGTATAGAATTTTAATTCGAATTACTTTGAAATGAAAAGAAATTATTTTGGAATCCCACATTCGTCAATCATTGATCGATTGTCATAAAAAAAATCATTTTTAATTCAATTCTTACAAAGCTAGTAATTTATTTATTTCAAATTTTTGTCGAGCATTTTACTTCATTGTTGTAGTCTTTATGCAGGTATCTCGGGGTCGTGATTTGCAGACAACCGAGGCATGCATCCCGTCCGACGCTCTCGGAATAAGAGACAATGGTTATATATTCGAGGGATTGTTTGGATTCTCGAAAATCAAGACCCTCAGAAGAAGGCTATCCGCTCACCAACGTACGACATCAACGGCTCACCAGGTTCGCCGTAAACCTATTTTAAAATAACACCGTGAGGTACAAATGCTAAAGGGGGCATTTCATTTTAAGGGCAGTCGAGAAATGGTACTAACCTCATGTTTCATAAATCCGGTTCTCTCTTGAATTCAATTTGGCTTAAAAATACTTAAGGGCATTAATAAATCTATGTTGCTTGCGTTTTTGTCCGGACTCAATTTTTAAGAAATATTTTCATAAAAATTCATAGACACTGTTAGCATTATTGAGCTCGAGATCATTTTTCTAATGTCAAACAATCTCTTTTTGTAAAAACCGAGCTCAAATAAATTTGGACATCGAAAATACGATAAAGGCCTCCTTTTTCTTTGTAATCCATGTGATTTAGTAATCCCTCATTCCCGAACCTTAACGAATCTCTACAGTTTTTCTAACTTGAACTTAAAATAAGTTAGTGGTGACTCCGATACGTTTTCAAAATCCGAAGCCCTCGTCAAAGGAGGATATCCATTTTAGATGAAACCGGAAACGGGATCCACCCACGATAGGTATAAGCTCTACAATCCTATCAATGGGAAGATTGTCATTAGTCGTGATGTGGAGTTTGATGAAGATGCTTCTTGAAATTGGGATGCACGAGAAAATATCGTCGACGGATTATTTCCATTCTTCGATGAGGAAATTCAAGGAAAAGAAACATCACAGCCCGTCATTCCTCCGACGACACCGAACACACCTCCAACTGCATCATCATCAAATGGAAGCTCAAACGAAGGATCGTGAAGAATGAGAACTATCCAAGATCTTTACGAGAATACAGAGGTAATCAATGATATATTTATGTTTTGTCTTTTGGATGAAACAACTCCTTTGAGTTTTGAAAAAGCTAGTATGGAGAAGAAATAGAGACAAGCCATGCACGAAGAGATTCGAGCCATTGAAATGAACGACACTTTGGAACTAGCTTCTCTTCTCGCGGGTCAAAAATCGATTGGTGTGAAGTGGATATTCAAGGAGAAAAAGAATGCTGAAGGTGTCATTGAAAAATATAAAGCAAGACTTGTCGCCAAGGGGTATGCGCAACGACACAGAGTGGACTATGAGGAGGTATTTGCTCCGGTTGCTCGTTTAGAAACAATCAGATTTTTTACTTCTTTTACGGCACAAAGAAGGTGGAAAATATTTCAATTAGACGTGAAGTCGACGTTTCTTAACGGTTTCGTTGAGGATGATGTTTTTGTGGAGATCTAAAAGGCTACATGGTGAAAGGATAAGAAGAAAAGGTTTTGAAGTTGAAGAGGACTTTGTATGGTCTCAAGTAAGCGCCTCAAGCATAGTATAGTCGGATTGATGCCTACTTTTGGGAGAAAGATTTTGCGAGATGTCCTCATGAGTATGCACTTTATGTAAAGATGGATAAAAATGGAGATTGTTTGTTCGTTTGTCTCTACATGGACGATCTTATTTTTACGGGATGTAGTCCGAGTCTCTTTAAAGATTTCAAGAATGATATGACACGAGAGTTCGAGATGACAAATATCGGCTTAATATCATTTTACTTTAGCTTAAAAGTGTGTCAATATGCAGATGGAATATTTGTTGTCAGCACGCATATGTGAAGGATGTTCTTGAAAAATTCAATATATCGAATAGCAAACTAGTGGCTACCCCAATGGAGATTGGAGCTAAATTGTGCAAAAACGAAGAAGGGGAAAACGTTGATATGACACTATTCAAAAGTCTCATTGGATGTCTAAGGTACTTGACATGTACTCGACCAAATATTCTTTTTAGTGTTGGGATTGTTAGTCGATTCATTGATGTGCCAACGACGAAACACATAAAGGTGGCGAAGAGGATTTTGAGGTACTTTCGATTTCGGATTGTTTTATTCGTCGTCCAGAGAATTTCAACTTGTTGGATATTGCGACAGTGATTTTGCCGGAGATTTCGATCATCGGAAAAGAACAACTGAATTTGTATTTTTTATGCGGTATAATGCGATTTCGTGGAGTTCGTAGAAACAGGCGATCGTCACGTTTTCTTCCTATGAAGCTGAATATGTTGCGATTACGGCATGCGCTTGTCACGCAATCTGGCTAAGGAGAATGTAGAAGGAGATAGGCTTGCTAGAGAATGAAGCAACCACAATTTTTTTCGACAGCAAACCTGCTCAAACTTTAGCAAGGAATCCAGTTTTTCATGATCAAAGTAAACACATCAATACTCGCTATCACTTCATCCGAGAGTATGTTACGAAGAAGGTGATCAAGCTTGAATAGGTGAAATATGCCGACCAAGTTGCGAATATTTTTATGGAACCCCTCGTAGTGGATGTTTTCGGCAAGATGAGGATGCTGCTTGGAGTTGTAAAGAAGAATCAATTTTAAGAGAGGGTGGTGAAGAATAAAATTAATTTAGAGTAATTATGTTGGGGTTCTTAATATTGAAGTTCAGTTGTTTTTTAATGGATAGATTTAAATTGATGGTGGTGAATTTTGGTTCAGTTGTTTTTTAATGGTTAGATTTAAATTGATGGTGGTGAATTTTCGTAAGTACAAATTTATGTTTAATTTACGTAGATGAATGGTTATCTTTAAATCGTGTTGTAATTTTTATTTGAGAATTACAGAGTTTTAAAGAGAAAAGATTTTCCAAAAAAAATTTATCAGATTGTTTTGTGATGTCACTTGTGACAGGAATGACTCCCAAGACCCCAACACAGCTGGTTACTTGGAACGTTCCTGAAACTTACTGGAGGGTGGAAAATGGGATAACTCCACATTCATCGGAATTTCGGAAATGAACAATAACTACTTGAGCGGCTTCACCATCTCAGGCAATACATTAATCAAGGAACCATCTACTTTTCCTATCAACCTTCTAGCAGCTCCTTCCATTCATGCATTTACATATCCTCGGAGGAGCCTTGACGAACTTCTACTGGGATGATGGGGCGATGATGTGGATGACAGACTAGCAAGCACAGAGAAATCATTGCGTATTTATGGTACTTGCAAGTCTTTCAGTGTTTGTAACCAGATGAAGTTCCCATCTGCAATTGCATTGATGGGTTCATGCCAAGTTCTGCCGACGAATGGAACCACGGGAACTGGTCTAAAGGGTGTGCCCAACAAAAACTGATGATTTCCTCACATGTGCAGTGTGTCAATGTCTGGTGAAGCAAAAACTGACGATTTCCTTCCCGTGAGCACTGTGAAGCTGCCGGATTCAGCCAACTTGCAGGCAGGAATACAGGAAGCTGGGATATGTGCCTCAGTAAATGCTAGTATCTGGGATATTCCTGTGATTTCAATTGGTTGTATGATGTGGAGCGGAGGTTTGCTGTATATCCAGGAATTTGGATCCAACAAAGGAACCGATCTCTATGTCCGTGTTTACTCCATAGGTTCGATAAATTTCCTCTATCTCATGTTGTTTGTCTGTTGTCATTGTTTTCTAACTCTGAAGTCTGATGCAGGGAGATCTGCACAACCAAAGAAGTTAATCGTAATCCTGAAAACCATTTCTGGTGTCGTCATAGTAGGGGCTGTGATGTTGGTGTCATGGAATTTCGGGTTGAAACAAAGGGGTACTATCATCCTGATGCACAACGAGATATTGTCGAATTATATACTTCATGTTGTTGCTGTTCTGGTGTTATACAGGAACACCAGCAAAGAATCCGACACTTCTGTACTTGAGTAATAAATCGGATGGGCAAGGGGGACTATGGGAAAGATAATTGAAGCAAGAAGATGCCACCGATTTTCCGAACAACAGTTTCGAAAGCATTGTCCTGGCTACCAATAGCTTCGATATTACCAACAAGCTCGGCCAAGGCGGTTTCGCCTCTGTTTATAAGGTATCGATTGCTTCTGTTGCTCTTTATTTGATCCACTGATTGAGCGGATTTGATTCCTAATAATCTCTGTCACTGCCTTAAATTAGTGAAGGCTGAACGTTGGAAGAGAAGTGGCAAGGAAAAGGCTTGCAAGTAGCTCAAGACAAGGTCTTATAGAATTCAAGAACGAGGTCATACTCATATCGAAGCTTCAGCATCGAAACTTTGTTAAACTAATCAGATGGTGCATCCAGAGGGAGGAGCAGATCCTCTAGTACGAATACTTGCGGAATAAGAGCTTGGACACAATCCTTTTCAGTAACCAGCATATCCTTTGTCATATAATGCATTAAGTCAGTGAGATAATGAGGATTGGTATGACTAAATAATGAGAGGAAGGCGGATCTTAGTTGGGGAGCAAGCATTTCAGCATAGTCCTGGGAGTTGCCCGGGGGCTGCTCTACCTCCACAAGGACTTGAGCCTGCGCATCATCCATTCTGATTTGAAAGTCGGCAACATTCTTTTGGATGACAAAATGAACCCCAAGATATCAGATTTCGGCCTAGTGAGGAGGTTTGAGGAGACACAAGATTTAGTTAGCACTTACCTGGTCGTTGGCACTCTGTAAGCACCCTGCTGGGATGCTGTCATTACGTGAAATTTAAGTAAACCATCCAAAACTGTAAAACATACGATAAATGGTCGGCTTCTCATTCATATATGTCACTGGAGTATACCATGGGTGGGGTATTTTCCGAGATATCGGATGTCTATAGTTTTGGGGTACTCCTATTCGAGATCGTTAGCGGAAGAAAGAGCACAGACAGATGCTTGCTCAAGGATTGTGTTAATCTCCTGTCATGCGTAGGTGTTAACTATTATAATCTGACTGTGTTTAGTATGGTTTTTGACACGAGTGGCCGATGGAATGCTACATGCGTGGGAGCCGCGGTGCCAAGGCAGATGTTTGGATCTAGTGGTTCATCTGTGCAAATTTTCCACCGTGGAAGCCATGCGATGCATTCAAGTCAGCTTGCTATGTATTCAAGACCAGGCAATTGATAGCCCCGGCATGACGGCCGTGGTCTCTTTATGCTAAGTGGAGAATCCAAACTTTCTGCAGCCAAAACAACTCGCATACACGTTTCGAAACATCAAAGTTCAAGCAAAGCAAAGCAGTGCAACACTCTGTCCACCAACTCTGTAACTAATAGTACTCTGGGGGAAGGAAGGTGATCTGTGATCCTTGATCGTGCTGTCAACTCCCACGTTAGGTGACAGTGTACTATTCGACGGATACTTACCTGCATAGAGTATAACAAAATGGAGAAACAGTTAACGGAGTTTGCAGCAAGGATTGTCCCTTGTCGATGAACACACGTCCATTGTCACGGCAATTTCCACTCAGCCTCCGTGCTCGTGTTAAAAGAGTATAAAGTAATCGCACAGCAGACAAACAACCGTGATTTCGTAAAACACAGGTTGCAGAAGGGATCAGTCTTTACCATTAACATGCGACCCTAGCCAAGGCATATATACAGTTGGTTCCGAATGTATGCACAGTAACTGATCAATGTTGTGAGTTTCGGCAGCATGCTGCCATTCCTCGAACTGACCAGAATTCTACACAAGACAGGCCGAACAGCAAAGTTTACACAATGATTGCGGTCCATGCTCCTCTTTGATCGACATTCAGAGGCAGTAGATGAACATCTGCAAGCGCGCCCTCCAGCCTAGCACGCGCGTGGCGGTTTGGACGACATGAGGATCTGTGTCCGCTCCCCTAAAGTCCTCCGGTCGACGCCTGACTCGGGTGCCAGACGCTGCGGAGAAGTCGAGTGATTCTCCCTTGGTTCCTAACTGGGTCAAGATCCTCCCTTGGTGTCTAACTGGATCTGCTCGGGCCCTCGTCGACGGCAAAAGACGGAGCATGATCCGAACAAGTATCTTTTGGGAGAAATCGGAAGCGACTCGTATCGCCTTCACCCATACATAATGACTCCGTTTAAAACATGTTTAAAACTATTTAAGTCAAAAAAACCGCTGGTTTAGGGATCCCGGTGGAGCTTGCTCTAAAAACGTTTATGTCTGATCAAGGAGCTTTGGACCCGATCCGGGCATCACCTCGGACTGATATATCTGTTTTACGAGCGTTGGACCCGATTTGGGCTTTTGGGCCTGAACTCATATTTGTTGAGTAGCAAACAACATGCGAAAATAAACCTATGGCCCTAATAGGATGCATTCAACCACATACAAGTATTTAGATCAAAGTAAATGGGGAGGGTGTGGGCCTATGTACTTGGGCCCACGACCCGTTACATGTGGATTTAAAAATTTTCAGAAGGCCCGCAACTCCCCTTTTGTACCTCAGGCCCAGCCGGGATGGCTATACATCGGCTGAGTATCGTCATTTGGGGCCGCTCTTGTGAAGCCCTCCACCAATCTTCAAGGACTCCCCGGATCTGTTGAAGTTGACCGTCGAGTCAGAAAATTGTCTACCGGTGATGGGCCACACACACCTGCAAGCCCAGTAACGAAACAAGTTAAATGGCTCAAAACTAGATTGTGCAATAGTAAAGAAAAGTATCAAAAAATATGTATATGGGTTTAAAAATTTATGAAATTTTAGAAAAGTATTTCTAACCCAACAGTGATGTGTCATATAAAATTTGGGCTTGAGATGTTAAGCCTAAGTTGGGTCAGGTTCGACTCGCATTCTGATTGATTGCAGACTACTTAAAGAAAAATACATAACTTTTGATTCATAAGCCCAATTAAAGTAAAATCAGCGCCCAAAGATGCTTAACTTAGAGATTATGCTATCTGTAAAATTTCACAGCTGGTATTGGTTTTTACATAACCAAGACTGTTGAACACGACTGGATTAGATATCGAAATCATTTTAAGCATATTTCAATCTATAAAACTCAAAATTCAGTGAAATAAAAAGATATACCTTTAAAATATGTTAGTAAAACTATCACTGTCAGAATCAGAAAAGTTTCTATAATCTGACATTTTCTTTCGATTTCTTCTGGATCTGGGACATTCGTCCTCATTGTCACTGTAAAGGTATCAGAGCCCGGTCTGTTTTCATCACGGCGTGCTAAACTTATTTTCTTCTTTCTTTTTGAGGAGGAGAGAGAGTGAGAGACTGAGAGCCCCACCTGGAGAAGCACCTTGCCTTACCAACCATGGATACACCCGTAGTGATGACCGCTCCCATCACACTAGACACCAACCCTTCCTTTAAGCAATCCACCAAAGACAAGATAGCTGGTTTATATGAGATCTCTTACCAAGACGTCTCAGACAACGACCAAATAGCTAACACAACCATCCCATTCCTCAACCCATACATTGCCTTCAGCAAACCAACTTCCAATCCCATCAGTAGAATAAGAACCCTTATTCGACAGCCCAGTTCACAGGTTTTAGAGTACATCCAGTCCAGCAAGTTCAACCAGCATCCGATTGTTGCTACTCAGCAGGAACAACTTATATCACTGCAGCTCCCAACAGAGTTCCCCCGACAATGGCACCAAAAAGGATATACTCATCTCCACTTTGGCGCTATCAGATTGGCACTAACTTATCATGGCAGGAAAGGATTACCTGTCACCGCCAGGATGGCTTTATTGGACTCCAGATACGTGGAGTATCAGCACGCATGCATTGGAACCATCGAGACTACACTGAATGTAGGAACTGTTTTCGTCACTCTTTATCCTAACTTCTGCATGTCTCTACAGGACCCAAAGATCTTAACAGCCTTACAGGTCCAGGTTCAGATTGCTGGTCCCCAGCAGAATTCCAGCTCTATTGAGGCAACACTGCATTACCAGATGTCATACAGAGTGCAAAATCATGCACTGGATCTAAAAGTTCCTAATGATGCAGAGGACGCTTTGATAATTCGTGCTGATTACCATAGCTCACAAACTCCTACATGTTTGCATATTCCTAGACAGATTACTCGAGGAGAATTGCTCAAACTACTCCCAGAGAGATGGGTTACCAACTACGAGCAGCTTCAGCAGCATGTGCGACCAATCCAGTCAACTGACTCAAAGTTCATCAAAGAAAAGGATGGCACCGTCACCATCAAGTTTGATCGATCACATGAGAAGGATGCTCCGACACCTTCAATATTCCCAACCATGTTCATGATTCAGCCTATTCCAAAACGTAAGAAGCCAGATTTATTGAATGCGATAATTCATTCTTTTGATGGCCAGGGAAGAGAGGCATATCACTTCAGGGATCCCCATACGGATAATTGTTATTGGGATATCTGCACGTCACCCACTTGCGGATGTAGAGATGACTACCTCAATGGGAATTAGCTTTACAGTGACAATGAGGACGAATGTCCCAGATCCAGAAGAAATAGAAAGAAAAGGTCAGCATTAAGAAATCTTTATGATTCTGACAGTGATAGTGACGATGATGATGACCAGGCTAATGACCATCATGATGATGAGCCAGACGTTGCTCTAGAAATTATGGTTTCTTCTCCTAGACAGGAAAATTATGGAGAATGGCAGTGGCTAATGGAGAAAGCCAAGAAGCCAAAACCAAAGAAGCAACCATCAAAGGTATTACCTTGTTACAAACCTATTCTCAAATGGCAAAAGAAAAACCCTTTGGAACAGGTCATTCCAATGGCTAAGCCAGTTGTGGTAAAGGAAATAAAACCAGCACCTTCTAGCTGTACACAAGAAGCATTTCAGACAATGACTCCTACAGCAGCACTACCCGCAATCATGATGATGGGTAGGCCAGGTCAACTCAATTTCTCTCCACAGAATGAACAAACGATTGACAATATTCGTTACTGTTCAAAGATACCCGTTCCTACAGAGCTAGATAAGAATGGCAATCCTTTGAGAAATAGTACTGCAGAATGTGTTCTGAATTGGCAAAGTCAGAATGCCTTAGCACAAAATTCAGCTTTAAATACTATCTGCAGAAAGATTGATAGTGTGCAGGAAAATTTGCAAAGCTCAGAGCAAAGGCTTTCGGGAAAGATGGACACCCATCAGGATAAGACTCAACAAGTTCTGCGTGCATTACAAAGAAGGTTAGACAATTTTGAGAAAGGAAACTTCCCTTCTTATTTCAGGTCAGACCCAGATGCTGAAATTGCCATGCTTAAAAGAAAAATCAAGATGATAGAAGACAAGCAGGTACCTGACCCAAAAGCCAGATTTAAACTTTGGGAGACCTCAGACTGCTAACACCAATTTTGGTCTTGGCCTAAATACTGGATCAAGCTCTTATCCCATTGACATCCTAGATTTTGGAAGACGTTTTGTACCCCCTGCACAGGTACTCGAAAGCTTTCAACCTCTTTTTGGTCAGCTTGGAAAGAAAGACCCAGCCGAGATAAGGAATGCTATTCGAGAACGTCAGAAGAAGGATAAGCAGCAAGCAGACATCTGAGAAGGAAAAAAGAAAGTAGGAAGTTCAAAACCTCTTGAACGGCAAAGATCTTCTAGCCCAGAGTTGAAATCCAGTGAAACTCCTCACACCCAACAGCTCATGATTCGAGATAGGAGTCGATCACAGAACACACTCCAACCACGGAACTGGAAATCTTCAGATTATCCCATTGGGAAATGGGTAATTTCATCTATTCCTACTCCCTCAACCACTCCTTCTGAAAGCTATACGGCTTCAGATGAATATGCTAATCATGATCCTTTTAATGATGATTACTTTGAGAAGTCACCTCAGTTTACACCATCATAAATCCTAATGACTTATGAGCATATAGAATCAGACAAATATTTTGAAATGGCTACATCAGACACAGAGGACTACACGTCAGAAGATACCTCCACAGTCAGCACGCAGAGCACAGAGGACTCCACAGAGATATCAGAACATCCCCAGATATACATGGCTGATAGAAATGATCAAGATCAATACCCACCTGATGAGCATCTTGATGAGGCTGAAGAAAGACAGCCACCAGCTTCGAGAAACACTGGAGGAATACACAACATAAAGTTTACTTTTGATGATATTTCCTATCCCAAATGGTCACAACGCATACATGATTTCTATGCGTGGTGTTTGCAAAAAAAACTAACTGTTTTTGAGAGTGCGGATATTCTTACAGAACTGACTTCAAGTTTTACAGGAAACTTATTAGTTTGGTGGAACCTGGTTCCAGAGCAAATTCAGATGCAATTAGTCGGTATGCCATTACAGGAATTCATGCACTACCTCCACTCCCAATTCATTGGCAACCCAACCAATATTCTGGAAGAGAAGAGAACAGAATTCTTCCAGCGTAAGTGTTGTTCATATCAGGTCAGAGATCTAGACAAACATTATCAGAGATTACTACATTTGTTTATTCATTTGGGATGTGACAATGCATTGAAGCCAGTATTCCTGTCATCTATACCTTCATCCATATCTGCCATGGTAGAAAAGAGCCTAACCCAAAAGAATTTGAAAGTCACTGACTTGACAGTTGGGCAGATACAACAGGAGATTCATTTGGGAGTTAATGAATTATGCCAGAGGAAAGAAATCATTCAAGGCTTCTTGAAACAGGATAGTCGCCTTGACCAAGTTTGCAGGAGCAAGAAAAACAGGTATAAGATTAAGTGTACTCCTAAAGACTTATGCAATTGTGCTCCAGGAACTCAACCCTCTAGGCCAAAGTTCAGAAGGAAAGGCCGCCGCAAGTTCAAAGGAAACCGTGACAGGTTTGACAGAAACACAGATAGACAGCGACGACCTCCTAGAAAATGGAAAAGATTCCTGCGCTTTAAGCGAAAAAGAGATCCCCAGAGAAAATCAACCAGATGTTACATTTGTAACAAGTCAGGGCACTTTGCGAGAAACTGTCCCAAAGGACAGAAGAAATTGGTTGCCCAGATAGAAAAATACTCTGGTTCCTCTTTACGAGATGATGATTTGGAATTAGTTTTCTCTTTGGATGATGAACCGTCTTCACAAACTATTTGTTGTCTTGAAGGAAATTTTACAGATTACAGCTCAGAAGACAGCGAGTATACTTCAGACGAACATCATCGAAGAATTTGCACCATTAGTGCTTACCCTGATCCAGATACTATTAGGGAAAACTTCCCTATTCTACCAACAAGAATGGTACCTTCATCAGAATCTAATGTGGCAGAAGATCAATCCAATGATCACCAAAGTTCTAAAGAAGAGAACTCACAGCCACTCAACAAGGATAAGATTCCACTCATCGCAGCGACACAGATGGCACCACATGTAAAGGTGCAGGTATATTTCTCAAAATACCACAGACCCGTTACTGCGATAGCTTTCATTGATACAGGTGCAGCAGAAAGTATGATTAACCCGACAATCGTACCACAAGATTTTCTTGTCCCCTACAAGAAATCATTCCTCTTTGCATCTGGTGATTTATTCCAAACACACTATAAGACTAAAAGTCTGAAGATCATGCTCTTTCATAATTGCACTATCAAAGCTTCCTTATTTGTTACTGATCTTCCAGGGAGAGATATAGTGTTAGGATGGAATTTGATGCAACAGCTGCCTGAGCTAACCATTTTGACTACAGGACTCAAGTATCATGGAAACTTTAAGCCATACACAAGACTCACAAGAATGTTTTCCATTGAGCCTGCAGAAAAGGCAAAATAGTTGTTTAGCTCATCTTTTGTAGAAAATCATATTGAGTTTTTTTAGAAATGCCCTCATCCCTTATGGAAAAATCAGGAGTTCTTTGTGAGATTACCCTTCAAGCAGAATGAGGACATTAATCCTACAAAAGCCAGTCATTCAGGTATGAATCCTGAAAGTGCTCAATTAGCTAGAGAAGAATGTTTCTCCTTAATGCAACAGGGAATAATAGAGCAGTCGAACTCGCAATGGGCATGCGAAGCGTTTTATGTCAATAAACGCTCAGAACAACTCAGAGGCAAGAAGAGGTTAGTTATCAACTACCAGCCTCTAAATCACTTCCTACAAGATGATAAGTTTCCTCTGCCAAACGGAACTGCCTTATTCGCTTCACTTGCAAAGGCAAAAATATTCTCTAAGTTTGATCTAAAAAGTGGATTTTGGCAACTTGGAATACACCCTGAGGACATATGGAAAACGGGATTTTGCATCCCAGGAGGACATTACCAATGGACGGTATTACCCTTTGGACTTAAGACTGCTCCTTCATTATTCCAGAAAGCTATGACTACAATCTTTGGACCCATTCAGGACTCTGCCTTGATATACATAGATGACATACTATTATTCAGTCCTGATAAAGAATCACATGAACTATTGCTGAAACAATTCGCAGACCTTGTGCGAAAGTATGGCATAATGCTTTCTGAGAAAAAGATGAAACTGTTTGAGAACAAAATTGAATTCTTGGGAATGAGACTAGCAGATGGACAGTACCAACCAGGACCTCATATAGCCCAAGAACTATTGAAATTCCCGGACTCTAAATTGACCACAAAACAGATCCAACAATTTTTTGGTATTGTTAACTACTTGAGAGATTTTGTGCCTAATATCAGCTGGTATACCAGCCCGCTAGAAGCCCAATTGAAGAAAGGATCTCAGCCGTGGACAGAAGCCCAGACAGAAGCAGTAAGGTATCTAAAGGCCCAATTACAGCTGCTTCCTCCTTTGCAGATTCCTTCAGATGGAATAAGGATCTTGCAGACAGATGCTAGTGATCAATTTTGGGCAGCAATCTTGCTTGAGGAAAAAGAGGGAAAACGAAGAATTTGTGCATACAAGTCTGGTAAGTTCAATCAAGCTGAACAGCATTACCATTCAACCATAAAGGAAATCTTGGCAGTAAAATATGGAATAAAGAAATTTGAATTCCATTTGGTTGAACATCATTTCATTGTGGAGAGCGATATATCTTCTTTCACATCTATGCTGACAATCAGACAGAAGAAGATCCCAAATGCTCAGCTACTCAGATTATCAGAATGGTTTTCCCAGTACTCTTTTACAGTAAGGCATATCAAAGGTAAAAACAATGTTGTGGCAGATTTCTTATCTAGACCTTTTGATATTGCTCATCTTACCTTGCAAGAAAGCCCAGTTTTGCAAGCAATGATTTCCACATATGTGCCAAAACAAAGGGAAATGCCCAGGATTTTTCCTCCAGAGATTACGAGCTATGACAACCAAGAACATGTTGAGACAGTTCTAGCTCACTCTGTTCACATGACACAAAAATATTTGGAGAGAATCTTCAGCAAGTATGGACAGATGATGTTTCCAGAACAAGGACTACATCCGACTTTTCCGTTCCTAAAGGCCATACCCATAAATCCCATGCAGATCTTCCCTGAAGAACTAAAATGGTTCTTTTGGTATTTATTGCACAGCTATACTATGGCACTTGAGTTCCCTACCGAGGAACTTCTCAGATACTTTGACCAGTTAGGAGACTTGTATAATTGTACTCCGTACAGAAGACCTCATGCTCACCGAGCAGATATGCTCTCATGGTTCGCACCACTGAACCAATGGCGAACATGGATGGAGCTACACCAGGACAAATACTTGAAGTTCGGAGGACTAACCACATATTCAGTTTATTTGTTTCGCAGGCACTGGCATTTTGACCCAGGACTACAAGCGATGGTAGCCATCAACTACTCGGAAGAATTTTCCAGTCTCCCATTTTCCCTAGCACATGACAACTACACAACTTTCTCGGACAGGGAAATGGCAATCACAGACAAGGAATTTTTAAAGATGAAGCTCTGCACAAAAAATGGAGTTCCATATCCAGATCCAGATGAAGTAATTCAAGCCCAGATCCAAAACACAGATCCTAACCATGTCTACAGGCTTGTGTGTGCACTTCACTAGTACAATCAAAATGGACTACATTGGGACGAAATAGCCCAAAGCTTCTTGACAAAAGTGGACTTAGGCCCAGGATCACCAAGCTCAAGCCCAGGCCCAGGATCGTCACAAGCAGGACCATCCTCCACTCACAAAAGGAATGATAATTCTCCGCAGGACCCACGAGGAAAAAGACCAAAGCACTAGCCGCCCATGTGAAGATAAGATTTTGAAGATAAGGTCGGCAAGCCAAGACAAACAACTTTTTGACAATGTTGGCAAGCCAAGCCAAAAGAATTTTTGACAAATGTACCACAAGATTCCTTCAAGATAAGGCTGGCACATCACGACACACACATTAACTTTAGCTTTAGTCATTTTCAATCTTTTTGACTAAGAATAGTTTAAGGCCTCGTGGCTTAACCACAACCAAGTTTCTTTAGCCTAGCTTGTATTATAAATAGCCACTCCCATTCATGGAGATCGGCAGAGCGTTTTAGAGAGCGATTCGCAGAGCGAAATACAAAAAACTTAGTGTTTTCTCATCCATGGCCTTCTAAACTTTTCAAAGGTGTTATCCAGGGTGGTGGTCTCTTAGATCTCGAAACTCTCATGAATCCCCTCACTTTCGATAAACCCAAAAACATTCAGAAAATCCAGAAAACCTTCCAAAAACATTCAAAAAACCCAGAAAACCCAAAAACTTCATGTTTATTAGTTTTCACCATTTAGGTGATATTCTTGCATTTTAGGTGATACTCATGCATCTTTGTGTCTCCTTCTAAGTCTGTTTAATTATCCCCAGTCATCTTCATGTGTTTTGATATCATCCTCTTATGTCTTGTTTAGTCTTATTTATTATCTGTCTTATGCTCCTTAGTCATCTCATACTCAAAGAATTCCAAGTGTTCTTCTTATTCTCAATTCCTAGTCTCAAGTAATAGCTTTGTTATAAGGTTTACACTCTTTGGTTAAAGGCGTTTGCTGCAGGAGTCTATCTTCTAGACTAAGTAACATCCGAGTGACCACAATCGCCCTTGAGGACCACTTGCCGCTTAAGCTAGGAGAGCTGCCAGGCACCGGTCGTGGCTTGACAGTGGGAAAGGATGAGACCTCAGTCTAGAAGAAGAAACCTCTGCAAACCTCCTTTTCCAAATAGTTGGAGACTCTATAACCATTTTATTACTCGTCTTAGTAACAGGGAAAGAGAACAACCTCCTTGGAGATGTCCAACCCACCTCAAGCGAATCCAATTCTACATTCGGTGGATAGATGACTACATAAAGCGTAAGACTATTAAGTGTATTCTTAAGAGGGTCCACGCGCATCTTGCCTATGATAGTTCTAACGACCCAGATAAAAATTGGTACCTTTACCCTTATGATGAACCTCGCATGCGATGCCTGAACAAATTGAAATACCATGTCCAGTATCGTAGGTTCCTTATGTGGTACCAAAAACATTATCTCTTTTGGAACTCTGCATAAAGTTCCAGCTGTATTTTCCGCTGTATTTTCCGACTCTTTGTTTTGAATATGTCTTCAAGTTTCTCCAGTTTGCACATCCATTCCTGGACCATTCTACCGACCTTGTACATCTTTCGAGTTGTACTGTTCTGGTGGTCGAAGCTTCTACCTTGTATAACTCTTTGTCTAGTGTTTGTCTTATGTATTCCATTGTCCATGTCTTTGTTCATGTATGAGAGTTATTTGTGGTAGTCGTGCTCCCCTGGTATCAGAGCCCAGTCTGTTCTTTCATTACAGTGTGCTAAACTTATTTTCTTCTTTCTTTTTGAGGAGAAGAGAGACTGAGAAACTGAGAGCCCCACCTAGAGAAGCACCTTGCCTTACCAACCATGGATATACCCGTAGTGATAACCGCTCCCATCACACTAGACACCAACCCTTCCTTTAAGCAAATAATTGTTAAATTTGATATGAAATTTTAAGTAAAATAGTGTTCTAAAATATGGCTGAAGGAGGACGAAACTTTAAGAAATCATAACTTTCAGACCACAAATTCAAATCTAATGCATAATATGTCAAAAGAAAGATCTTAAAACCTAGTATCTTATAAAAATAATTTCGAAATCAGTAGACAAATGGAATATCAAAATGAAAATTAAACAAACGCGTACGAGTTTTTAGGAAAAGATTCCAGCACGTGTATTTCAAATACAGTCAATCAAAGGCATGTAAAAACTTAATGAAACCATCCCAATATGCATTGATTTCACTCGATTCTGATATGGCTTGCCGATTGACTAAGGCTATCTTGCTCCGTCGGGGTCCGGTTTCGCGTTCCCCACATCACATGTGACGATTTTAATGTAAAGAATGGTCAGTCTTGTTCTAAGGTGAAAGAGGGGTTGCGTGATTATTAGGAAAAAGACTAAAAAATCATCGAGGGGTTGCCTCGCCCGAGATTGCTAGGGAGGAAGAAGGACGTCGGGGAGTCCGTTAGAAGTCTGCCTTGGAGCATGGCTGTTGTAGGAGGTGGTGTCGTCGGGGAGAAGGGTGTCGGCTGGTCAAGAGGCTTTGGCCCGTCAGTACTGAAGATAGGGAGTCATTGGCTCTGGTTTCTGTGTGTATGTCTCGAGGAGTTGGCCTTTGGTTTTCCTGGGAGAGACCTCTGATTGTTTGTGAGTATTTGATAATTGTCACTAGGGGTGATGGGGAGGCTTTGGCTCTAAGATAGGAGGACTTGAGAGATCCTGATGAATTTTTTTACATGTGGGATTGAAAGGGTGTGAGAGGGGATTGTATAGGTTATGGGAGAAAGAAGGTAAGAGATTTTTTAATGGGGAATGCGATTTGTAAACCGTACCATGACCATCCCTGATTGGTTGCCCATGAATTCCATTCTCAAGAAGCGTATTTACGGCTATTTTTTTAAGAGTAATCGAGAAGTTTGAAGATTTCCTTAATCAAGATAATTTATGATGAATTATTGAAATCTTGGATGATTTGAGTGTGGTTACAATTTTAAAGAAAATATTGATTATTGTCACAGGGATGAAACACACCCAGAAATTTCTTGACCCTGGCGGCGTCGTAACTCCCCCAGAAGCACGACCAACCCTCTCGTTCGGATTCCCCTTAGTCCCGCCCACACTCACTCAAGCGTTTGCTCACGTACTCTCGTATATCGCTCACGTTCGCACTCAAGGACGCTCGCAAGGACAAGGACTCGCTCCGCTAGAACACCAAGAACACAAGGATGTGGCCAAGGCACGAATTGTATTTCTCACTCTCAATCTTTATAGTGTGTCTTGCCCATGCCCCCCTTACATCTCTTATTTATAGGGGCGATGGGGCATGCATGTATTATACACTTGTACATCATGTAACCAACTAGAGGATATCAAGAGTCGCCCACTCTAGGCAGCCCAAGAATCGTCTGCTCCCACCTGATCCATCAGAGGAAGCCGTAGGGTCGCGGCGTCAGAGGAAGCTCCAGGGTCGCATGTCGTAGCGTCAGGTCATGTAGAATATTACACCATCAAATTAATAAACGTCTAGCACTTGCACGAATCACTTGAATTGACCTGGTTCATGGGTTTTCTTCAGGCGATAAAAAGCGATCCTGTGTTCCGTGACCGACAAACTGGATTAGAATCCTTGGCTGGCCTTCGATTATTTAATGCACTGAAAACACAAAATGAGTTATATAACTTTACAACTGACACGCTACCCGACATTTTTAAAAATCATCAACCTTGATACGTTCTTGTTCCTAATACATTGCCCCACAATTCCAACTAATATTCCATTCCATAAATTTTGTCCCACAAACTTTCCCATTCTCCACTTTATTTCTTCCTGAATTCCTTGCTTTTGGGGTTGAGAATCAACCTCGTTTTGTTGCATCTCTAAGAGAATTATGTAAAATAAATGGAGAAGTCCTCATCTCCATGGCGAAAATAGTTTGCCCTTCGTTTTCTTGTTTATTTTTCTTTCTACCTGAAATTAGATCCTACTAAGGTCGCAGTCGGAGTCCAGAAGTCACCTGGGGACTCGCAGGTGACGGGGAACGTACTCGAAACCGGGACTAGACACAATCCCTGGCTTCTCAACTCCCACCTCAGAAATCCTCCTCCGTTGGCCGGGAATCCCGGCGGGTGTCCGTTTCTTGTGTACGAAGAGCTCAAAACCTGTGGTTTTTTACAAGAGGTTTAGTTGAGGATGCAGAGTGCCAGATTGTGTTTAGCACGATAATTATTGATTCATAGCGAAGGAAATAATGGCTTACGTGGACTTGATCGTGCAAGAATTTGATGTAATCAATAGCTTCGTGAAGCACTGAGGCCGTATCAGTCTGCCGAACCAACAAACAAACTCAAAAAGAGAAGAACAAAGATTGGTTTTAAACTATAAACTATGATCCGATAAACATTCCCATACCTTTCCGAAAGGCGATACCAATTGCTGCAAGGCAGTGATTCGGTCCCCAAGCTTCTCTTTTCTCACCTAAAACATGAAATCCCAATTTCACCACATTCATCTCAAAATCCACCAAGAGTGATATGACCATATGTAGTCGCCGAGATCGCATGAGAAAGAAACGGGGGATTTAGTCGCGTAATACCTTAAAAGTTGGTAATGGGAATGGGGTCTCAGTTCTTGGTCTCTTTAACCCAGATTCCACCATGTTAGTGCTCCTTACCTCTTTCTTATTGCCTCCCACGTCATTTCGTATCTGGAAAGATAAATCAAAAAGTTTTTTGGGGCCATTTCTTTCAAATAAATGGACTTGTAATAATTTTAGGAAAACCTATATTGTTTGTGGAAAACGCACTCACCTTGGGGTTGAGTCTTTGTTGTGCTTGGGAATTGACCGTCACTTTTGGCTCCACGGTAGCTGTTGTGTTAGAGGGTCTGGTGCTGTTTATGCCGGATGCTTTCGAGTTTGACCTCGACTTTGGAAAAGATGGGGGCGATACTCGTTCAAGGTTCGAGAAGTGATCCTCCCATGACACCATCTGATTTCGTTCGTTAATGTTATCGGCCGCTGGTGTTCCCCTGCCACTGCAAAGATCCGAACTCCTGAACAAAAAGCTTCGTGCCAAAGCGCTCGAATCCTCCCGGGAAAATTCATTCAGGTTTGAAGCATAGCTGTTTGATTCCGCGACTCCTTCCCCATCCTCACTGGAAAAACAAATAAGAAAGAAGCAGTAAGAGAAAGTGTTGAGGTGTTTTGATGATGAGCAATGACCTTCTGCAATGCAGAAGTCAACCCTCTACTCGCCCGAAGCTAATCCTGACACGACCCTTCTGTAAAGAAATATTTTTGTAATTAATAATTAATTACGAAATTAAGTGGGAATATTCCTTGGGAATTATCCAATATGATCAGGTTAATTATCTGATCGAAATCATTGCCAAAGAAATAAAATAGAATAATATATTTCCATTGGAGGAAATATAATCTTCTATTTATGGTAACATTCTACAAGGTTGTTTCAACCTTCTGTGAAGCTATCCGATCAACCAGACCCGTTACCTAGGATGTTTATCCTCGTCATCCGTCTAGATACACTCACTTAAGTATCTTGAACAGAATGAATCGAATTAAATCATTAAGGAAGTTAATCTTTGATTATTTTAGTTTGTAGAAGGCTGTCGACAAACCAGAACCTTCTGTAATGCAATATTCGTGGAAACAATCATCAAATTATTATTAATTTGATTTGATACTTTTACCTAAAGAATATATGCCTAGTGTGACGCATTTGTAAATTAAATATTGTATTATATTCTAATCTTTTACTTTTCTTGTTCTGCAGAAGGTTGATTCGTCAGATTACCTTCTACACTTAGCGTTTTTGTCTTTGTGTATAGATAGGACATTAGTTCATGGACGGCTGGAAGCTGTCCACGAATATATGCCTCGTGTTCACGAGGGACTCGGTTGGAAGCTGCAGGAGACGTTGGTGGATAGCACGGCTGGGTGTCGTGTGCCAACGTGCGTTGGGCCGGAGAGAAGGGCAGATACCCCGGAAGCACAGAAGGTGAGGGACTAACCAGCTTCTGTAGTGTAACGTTCTGTGTGTGCAGGTACCTAGGACGGAGGTTGCCGTCAGCTTGCGTGGGGTTTGCCACGTGCTTGCGCAGGGTCTGCTGCGTGCTTGCGTAGGGTATGCTACGCTTGTGTGGGGTACGCCACATAGTCGCTATCTCGAGGAGATCGTGCAGGTCGTGTGGAGCCGCCGGAGTGAAAATCCATCCTTGGACAGGGGTCGCTGTCTGCCTGCGTAGGGTTCGCTACGTGCTCGCGTGGGGTACGCCACGAAGTCGTTGTCCTTGAGAGGATTGTGCATTGGTTACTTTGTTAGTCACACTAACGTGTGCATTGAGTTACTATAGTGCAGAACCTTCGGGTCTGTACAACCTACTGTAGTGCAGAACCTTCGGGTCTGTGAATCTACTTCAGTGCAGAACCTTACGGTATGTACTTATCAAGTCACTTCCTACATAGAACCTTCTGGTCTATAGTGGATTGACATTTACAACACAGAACCTTCTGGTCTGTGATCTTTCACTCAGAGTTCTACGGTACAGAACCTTCTGGTCTGTGCTGTGTAACAAGTTCTACGGTACAGAACCTTCGGGTCTGTGCTCTGCCACTCAGACTTCTACAGTGAAGAACTTTCTGATCAGCTCTATTTGCTATCGATTGTGTAATCTGTATTGAGATATAATTGAGTGGAAACCATCCAAGTTTCTGGGTGAAGAGTGGAGTAGGCGATTTGCCGAACCACTATAAAAGTCTTGCGTACTTCAAACAAATCGCAATCACAATCCAACGTTCTGTTTTACAGAAACCTATCTCTAAGGTTCTGTGGCACAGAAGCTTTCTTCCGCTGCGAGGTTAATCGAAAAGGAGTTAAATATCCTTAATTGGACTTTAACACTAATTCACCCCCCCTCTTAGTGTAACAATTGGTATCAGAGCAGGTTCCAATAGAAGCTTAACCGCTTGTTGTAGATCCACATAAGCTACACGCTCTACACTACAGAAGTCTCTGTCTCTGCAATATCATCTAAAACAGATCAAATTTGTTTCTGTTTAGATTATTCAGATTGGTATTCTTGTTCTGGCTGTCTGGAACGTGACTATCAAAGGAATCAGATTTATTTACACAGAAGCCTTAGGTTCTGTGAAGTATTATCTGCCGCTACTCTGTAGAAGCCTACGCTCTATAGAATTATATTGCTTATCAACAGAAGCTTACGCTTTGTTAAATACAAAAATTGATATAAGAGTTCTGGTCAAACAGAGGCTAATTGTCCTGCTGTGATCTTACAAAGACTGTACCACTTAAATACTCTTTTGCGATTTGCATCTTGGTTTTGTTCTGCAGAAGCCTATTGCTCTGCGAGAATTTGACATCTGCTATCGAAAAAGAAAATTCAGATTTGTCATATTGACACTCATTCTCTAATTACTAGAGACTTTACGGTTGGTTTGATAACTGATTTCTACCCAACAGAAGCTTTCAGCTTGTTGAGGTTCTACGCAGTAATCGTCAACGTTCTGTTCTATAGAAGTCTGATACTCTATACGAATTGAACTAATGGCTGATAACTATCATATACCAAAACCACATGTTGGGAATCCTCCCATATTTGATGGTAAGAATTTTGCCTATTGGAAAATTCGAATGAGTGCATTCGTCGATGTTATTGACGACGACTTATGGTCCTATATAGAAGATGGTCCACCTTCTATACCAGAGAACCAACAAAATGATCGAGATGGTCGTCCTACACGGGAATGCCTCAAGATCAAACGACTCACTAAGACGGCAAAGTATCTAATGTTTAGTGCTATGTCTGAAAGTGAATTCGTGAAAGTTTCTACTTGCACTTCGGGCAAGGAAATCTGGGATAAGCTTGTCACCATGTATGTTGGGACAGACCAGATTAGAGAAACTAAGATGAATTTTCTAATTCATCAATATGAAAATTTTACTATGAAGGCTGATGAATCTGTAGAACAGATGTTCCAAAGACTCAACCTCCTAGTTGATGCCTTAACACATTTAGGCAAAATCTATACAAATTCTGAGATAGTTCGAAAGGTTTTGCGTACTCTACCCAAATCTTGGGAAGCTAAGAAAACAGCTATAGAGGAAGCTAAAGATCTTTCTACTCTTCGACTAGATCAGTTGATGAGCTCCTTAATATCATATGAGATGGAAAGATCCTCTCAATCTGATACAAAGAGAGCAATAGCTTTCAGAGCATCGGAAGAACCTACAGAAGGTTCTGATGATGAAGCAGAAGCTGACTCGGATGATGAACTCGCAATGATAGCTAAACGCCTTCTGCGGTTCGCCACCAAGAAACGCTTCAATAAAAGAAGCCAAAATCGTGAAAAGCAATTTGATCCAAGATTGGTCACTTGCTTTGAATGTAAAAAGAAAGGACACTATAAGACAGAATGTCCTTTACTTAAAGAGAAGGAAAAACCTTCTACACAATCTAAGTCCAGGAAAGCAATTGCTGCTTGGGCAGATCTTGATGATTCTGATGTTGAGGATGAAGAAGCACTAATGTGTCTCACCGCTCACACAGAAACTCAAAATGAAATGCATACCTGCTTTCAAACAGAAGCTGTTGAAAGTGAATGGTATCTGGATAGCGGATGCTCCAGGCATATGACCGGAGATCCTTCAAAATTTTCACAATTGACTCTACATAATGGAGGGTCTGTGAAATTTGGTGACAATAGCAAAGGCTCTGTCATTGGAAAAGGTACCATTGGAAGTCCTGACTCCATGGTCATAGATGAGGTTCTGTTGGTCACAGAACTCAAGCATAATTTGCTGAGCATTAGCCAGCTTTGTGACAAAGGTTATAAAATAACTTTTGATCAAGACAAGTGTTCTGGTGGTATCCTAGACAATGAAGTTCGCTTCATTGGAAATCGGAAAAGGAACATTTATACCTTGACACAGGAGAGCTTCTGTATTACAGAAAACTGCCTTCTGTCCGTCAAAGATGAGAGCCATCTATGGCATAGAAGGTTGGGACATTCCAACTTCAAATTGTTATCCAAGCTTGCGAGAAAAGAGTTGGTAAAAGGTTTACCCAACATCAGATTCGAGCAAGACAGCTTCTGCGAAGCATGTTCACTTGGAATACAAACCAAATCTTCATTTAAGTCTAAGAATGAAGTCTCTACTACACAGCCACTTGAACTTCTACATATGGATCTTTTCGGACCTACTAGAGTTCAAAGTATTGGCGGTAAAAGATACTGTCTAGTTGTAGTTGATGACTACTCTAGATACACGTGGGTTAAATTTCTAACTCACAAAAGCGATGCTTTTGAAATGTTCATTAAGCTAGCTAAGAAACTACAGAATGAAATTGGATCTTCTGTAAAAGCTATTAGGACGGATCATGGTACAGAGTTTGAAAACCATGACTTCGCTACCTTCTGTGACGAACAGGGTATCGATCACAACTTCTCTGCACCATATACTCCTCAACAGAATGGAGTAGCAGAAAGGAAAAATCGGACGCTTATAGACATGGCTAAAACCATGATATGTGAGAGCAACGCTCCACAAAACCTTTGGGCAGAAGCTGTTAATACAGCCTGCTACATCTCTAATAGGGTTCTACTTAGACCCATACTAGAGAAAACTCCCTATCAACTATACAGGGGGAGGAAACCGAATATTTCCTATTTTCATGCCTTTGGAAGTCCTTGTTTCATCTTGAGACCTTCTAAGGACAATTTAGGAAAATTCGAAGCTAGGACTGATGAGGGTATCTTTCTTGGATACTCTTTGTCTAGCAAAGCTTATAGAGTCCTAAACAAAAGGACATCTACTATAGAGGAGTCCATTAATATTAAGATTAATGACCTACCTCAACTTGATAATACAAAAGTTGTAATATCACTAGAACCTACAGAAGATGTTGTAGAATCTCCACCCTCTGTGAAAGAGGAAGGTGAACCCTCTGTTCATGATTCTCAAAAAGATCCTGAACAAACAATTGATAATTCTGAAGAATCATCTCAGAATAATCAAAATGATTTTAGGGCACCTGCTCTATATCAGAAACGACATCCTATTGATCAAGTCATTGGTGACATCAATAGTGGTATACAAACAAGACGTTCGGTTATTAATAGTGATGTACAGACAAGACATTCTATTAACCAAGTCATAGAAGACGTCAATAGATGTTTTCTTCAATACGGTACTGGTTATTAGAATCCATCAATACAGAAGGTATAATCCTCTGTTTCTACACGACAGAAGGTACACATTCGTACACTTCATTACAGAAGGTATAATCCTCTGTTTCTACGCTACAGAAGGTACATGTTTGTACTCTTCACAATAGAAGGTAGAATATTTAGCTTTCTATACCATAGAAGGTTGAATTTCACCATCTATCTTACAGAAGGTATAACGACATGTATACCTTAAATCTAGCTTTTGTAATTTCCAAGTTTACGTCTGGAGATATCAATTATCATCCACTAAAATATTTAGATATAATCAGAATCAAATAAAATATTTGTTCTGATCAATATCTTGTCTATTAGGAAATTAATAATCCTAATAATTTTATATTTGGATATAATTATCCATTTCGCTCTTCTATGCAATATAGAAACTATACTATAGAAGGTACTTCCTTCGATGTAACAGAAGGTACTTCCTTCTACACTACAGAAGGTATAACAAGTGTATACCTAAATAAACTCAACTCGAATTAAAAATTTCCAAAAATATCATTGGAAGTTTAAAGCAGAAGATATATTATGATAATATATCTACAAAATGATTCGAGCAAAAATTAGCTTTCTAGAAACGAAAGCATCTACAGAAGGAGCCCTTCTGTAAAGCAGAAGCCACCGAAATTGCGGACCTTCTGCAGTTCGGATAAACAAAATCTTGGAGATTAAAGCCAATTACGTGTTAATATCTCCAAAAAGATATTGTTTCTGAATATCTTAGGTGGAACAAGATTTTCCATCCTAAAGAAATCATTCATGAAATATTTATAAAGGAAGAAAATATTTTCTTTCCAATATATTGAATTTTAGGAAATAAAAAAAAAATATTAACTAATTTCTCTAAGAAGTTTCACTTACTTAAACTCAATCGGAGGTCTCTGTTTCGTCTTCATAAGAAGAAAACACGAAACCCTAGCATTCCATTCTCCGATTCTCTCAAAAACCATGGCACCCAAGACCAAATTTCTCCGGAAAAAGTCTCTTGCTGCCGCCACACCCTCTTCATCGGAGAATCCTCCATCTCCCCTGAAGGAAACACCTGCTGCCATCGTTGCTGAGCACTCAGCCGATGAAGACACCATCCCCGAGGATCTAGGGCTTCCTAAAGTCCAGCTCCAAAAGGATTTGGAAGACACGGATGAAATTTCACCAACTGCGACAGAGGAACCTCTTGTCGCCGAGCCCTCTGTTGAGGAAACCCCTGCTGTTGGAGACGATGATTCGCCCAACGATGATGATGTCGAGGATGCTGTTTCTGACAAGGAAAAGCAACCCTCTATTGATGACGAGGCTGATGATGAGATTCTTGAGGTTGAGCCCATCTCTCAAGTGCTCTCCATGCCGGATCGCAAGCAGAAGGGCAAAGCCTCTGCATCCCAGGCGTCTCTTATACAGACGACTTCTCCAAAGGCCAAACTTCTCCATGATGCTATGAAGCCAGGAGCTATTGCTTCTCGCGCTCGGCTAAAAAGGAAAGTTCCTGAGACTGTGAGCTCATCCTTAACAAAAATCGACGTGAAGAAACCTAAGTCACCGGCAAAGGTCTCTTCCACGGAAGATACCACCATCGAGGTCATCAAAGGCTTCACTCCTTCGGTAACATCTCTTGTCTCACAAAAGGAGATTGATGATGTTCTTGCTGACACTAGGCTGCCTAGTTGTGATGCTATGGGTAGACAGATAGCTACCTTCAAACGAATTGACTTCAATTGGTTTTCGGCTAATGATATTGACATAGCCCCTCTATTTGAGAAACTTGGATTGAAATCCTTCTGCGAAACGTATGCTGAGTTGCCCGTAGTGAAACTGAGAGAGTTCTACGCCAACATCACGTTTCATGAGGATGGTCCACTTGTAAAGTTCATCAAGACGGTTGTCGATGGGATTACTCTTGTCTTCTCCGCTCATGATGTGAACAAGATGTTTGGATGTGAGGAGCACGACCCACTGTCTGAGCTTGGCCGGACTGCTTCTTACAGCATCATCCTTGGAAAGAAGGCACAAGTGCCGAGGTATCTTGAGTCCACAAGGATGGACATCAAATGCAGAATTCTACACAGGGCTGTGCTATTCTGCCTTCTACCGCGTAGTGGGAGCATTGACACCATTACTCCAAATGATGCGTTAGTCATGGCGCATATTCTGAAAGGGATCCCCTTCAACCTTGGACTTCTAGTCTTTCAGCACATGAAAAGGTGCTGCAACACCACCGGGAAAGCTCTCCCATACGGCCAGGTAATTGCCGGCCTCTTGAAACTTGCTGGAATTTCTTCTAATGCATCTGCTATGTAAGAGAAGTGGAAGGTTGGGACCTTCGGGAACCAAATCATCACCAGCATGCACTATGTGAAGTCGGGTTCGACTTGGACTCTCAAAGGGAAGTCCACAGAATCATTCCCTACTACTGAGGAGAAACCTCCAGCCCCCAGAGCTGTGAAGAAGGTTGCTACTGCAACACCTTCTACTGCTTCAGCCTCTGCTGCACAGAAAGCAGTTGGACAATCTGAGGACGTCTTACTTCCCTCGGATCTCCGCACACTCCTCAATGATCTCAAGCAGCAAGCTGTGGAGAATGGGGAAGATATTCGCGTGCTCCAGCGTATGGTGCTAGACCTTACTCGCACAGTGGAACGCCAGGACAAGCTTCTGCGCGATAACCTTGCTGATGCACCTTCTGTGGATGAAGCATGATGCACTTCTTTTGTTGCTTTGCTTTATTAGTACCTTTGGCCAAAAACTGATTCTCTTGGCCTCATGGTTTGATGTAATAAGTGCCATTTATGGACACACTTTCGCATTTCAGTTTGAATAACTCATCTGCAGTATAAGCTTCTTCATTATAACATTCTGTTCTCCTTATTTCTTTTCGATGTGACAAAAAGGGGGAGAAATTATGTTGAGGGGGAGTACATAGAACTAAGTACTTTGTGTACTTCGCTCTGTATTAAGGTTGTAGAAAAATCAAGGATTTTCTATAACTATTATGGGTCGTAGAAGGCTATGGGTATCAAAGCTCATATTCATCCTTCTGCTGGGAAGGCGAATAGTGATCTTGTATAGTCACCTTTGCTGGGAGTGCAAACGTGAAAAATCATCATTTTTGTCGAGCTAAATACAGAAGCTTCATGCTCTGTACATTATAGAAGTTTTGTGCTCTAAGAATAGCTTTTTCTATAACAGAAGCTTCTATGCTCTGTTCGACAGAAACCACATTGTTCTGTGAAATGCAAGACTCGTACTCGCACCTATTTAGGGGGAGTCAGGGGGAGTTACTTGCAAAAATA
Source organism: Melastoma dodecandrum (assembly GCA_029817715.1). Taxonomy (NCBI): domain Eukaryota; kingdom Viridiplantae; phylum Streptophyta; class Magnoliopsida; order Myrtales; family Melastomataceae; genus Melastoma; species Melastoma dodecandrum. The sequence goes on from JARUPY010000606.1 coordinate 2,787,152, forward strand.
TTTCCCTCAACGATGAATGTTTTGTCATCATCAAAAAGGGGGAGATTGTTGAGGTGTTTTGATGATGAGCAATGACCTTCTGCAATGCAGAAGTCAACCCTCTACACGACAGAAGCTAATCCTGACAGGAACCTTCTGTAAGGAAATATTTTTGTAATTAATAATTAATTACGAAATTAAGTGGGAATATTCCTTGGGAATTATCCAATATGATCAGGTTAATTATCTGATCGAAATCATTACCAAAGAAATAAAATAGAATAATATATTTCCATTGGAGGAAATATAATCTTCTATTTATGGTAACATTCTACAAGGTTGTTTCAACCTTCTGTGAATCTATCCGATCACCAAAACCCGTTACCTAGGATGTTTATCCACGTCATCTGTCTAGATACATTCAATTAAGTATCTTGAACAGAATGAATCGAATTAAATCATTAAGGAAGTTAATCTTTGATTATTTCCGTTTGTAGAAGGCTGTCGACAAACCAGAACCTTCTGTAATGCAATATTCGTGGAAACAATCATCAAATTATTATTAATTTGATTTGATAAGTTTACCTAAAGAATATATGCCGAGTGGGATGCATTTGTAAATTAAATATTGTATCGTATTCTAACCTTTTACTTTCCTTATTCTGCAGAAAGCTGATTCGTCAGATTACCTTCTACACTTAGTGTTTTTGTCTTTGTGTACAAATAGGACATTAGTTCATGCTTTTAAAAAAAAAAGAGAGAAGAATACGAAAAACCTAGACAGAACTGCCACGAATCTTCTTGTATTCTGAGAGCGTAAGTTTCGAGTTTTGTTAGTCACGCACGAGGGACGCTACCTGCAGAAGGCTGCATCGTTGGTGAAGTCTTCTGGGAGAGTGACTCGGGGGCCACGAGGGACTCGGTTGGAAGCTGCAGGAGACGTTGGTGGATAGCACGGCTGGGTGTCGTGTGCCAACGTGCGGTGGGCCGGAGAGAAGGGCAGATACCCCGGGAGCACAGAAGGTGAGGGACTAACCAGCTTCTGTAGTGTAACGTTCTGTGTGTGCAAGTACCTAGGACAGAGGTTGCCGTCTGCTTGCGTGGGGTTTGCCACGTGCTTACGCAGGGTCTGCTGCGTAGGGTATGCTACGTGCCTGTGTGGGGTACGCCACATAGTCGCTATCTCGAGGAGATCGTGCAGGTCGTGTGGAGCCGCCGGAGTGAAAATCCATCCTTGGACAGGGGTCGCTGTCTGCCTGCGTAGGGTTCGCTGCGTGCTCGCGTGGAGTACACCACGAAGTCGTTGTCCTTGAGAGGATTGCGCATTGGTTACTTTATTAGTCACACTAACGTGTGCATTGAGTTACTATAGTGCAGAACCTTCGGGTCTGTACAACCTACTGTAGTGCAGAACCTTCGGGTCTGTGAATCTACTTCAGTGTAGAACCTTACGGTCTGTACTTATCAAGTCACTTCCTGTATAGAACCTTCTGGTCTATAGTGGATTGACATTTACAACACAGAACCTTCTGGTCTGTGATCTTTCACTCAGAGTTCTACGGTACAGAACCTTCTGGTCTGTGCTGTGTAACAAGTTCTACGGTACAGAACCTTCTGGTCTGTGCTCTGCCACTCAGACTTCTACAGTGAAGAACTTTCTGATCAGCTCTATTTGCTATCGATTGTGTAATCTGTATTGAGATACAATTGAGTGGAAACCATCCAAGTTTCTGGGTGAAGAGTGGAGTAGGCGATTTGCCGAACCACTATAAAAGTCTTGCGTACTTCAAACAAATCGCAATCACAATCCAACATTCTGTTTTAGAGAAACCTATCTCTAAGGTTCTGTGGCACAAAAGCTTTCTTCCGCTGCGGGGTTAATCGAAAAGGAGTTAAATATCCTTAATTGGACTTTAACACTAATTCACCCCCTCTTAATGTAACAGAAAGCAGTCAAGTCCTGAAACGATTGCTGATGAGCCATTACTTGCGGACTCACAATAGGGTTTGGTTCCAATACGGCAATTTCGAGGACGAAAACCCATTAGCAGCACTCTCCGTTGGGAAATCATGATCCCAGGCCAGAACCCCAGGTTTTCCGATTCCGCCGTAATCTTCGCAAATATTCCTGCACTTTACGGAGTCCACCGGCAAGTACAAGTTCGAGACGTCGACGAAAAAAGGGGACGAGATGCCGATGCCGGGGAACATTGCGTTCCTCGGCGAGCTCCACCAGTTTCCACCACCACATATCCCTGGGGACACCATGTAAAACTCTTCCGCCATTGCTGTCGATGCTCTTGAGTAGATGCTTGATTGATTTCGGGCCCTCGTGTTCGTATTTATAATATGGAAGAAGATGAACGAATGGCATCCCTTCCCTCTGTTGACAATTTTCAATTTCAAGTGGGACTTAGGGGGGGAGGGCAAAGGGGAAGAAGGGGTGGATGGAATTTTTCGCCTTTAGCTTTAGGACAGACAAGAAAAAATATGTGATCTCTCTTGTCATGGTTTGATGAATGTCGTCGTCCCCTTTTCATTTTATTCATTTGACATGTTGTAGGTTGTTTTCTATGTTTCCCGGTGAGGAGAAGGGAAAAGTTAAGTTTTCAATCTCCCATACATTAAAAACTAATGTATACATCATTCCATGATATATAAGCATCTCGATTTAACTGGTACCCAATTTTCGTTGCATTAATAGATACCATATTTTCATATGTTGGGTATCTATATTTCATTGAATCGGAAGTAAACTATTTTTCTTCTTTATTTTCGAGTACTACTTTTTCTAGAATTATGATGATTTATGTGGCTAGAGATGGTCCTTGACCTTAGTGGGTGAAGATGATCGGGGGGGTTCGAATTTGGGTGCTCGAGGGGGGTGGGGTTGGCAACTCCTTGAGTTTTAAGCTATTGCTTGTCTAAGCAAAGGAATGTTCCTTAGTCCTAAGCCAAACTAAGGCTGTGGTAATAACTATTTCCAAGTAAAACCCTTTTGGCAAGAGTAGATCATATCATCCCCATTATTAAAGGTGAAAGTAGTTGATTTACGCGTTGAATCTCCCTTAGAGAATTGCTCAGCCCGATGACCCTCGTTGACCAAACGCAAACTACACTCCTAAGATTTTTGAATCGTGATCGAGCAACACTCGATGTCTCTAACTCTCGAGAAGAGAATTCAAAACAAATCACGGGTTGAATAACCCTTTTTACTCCCCACTTTCATGTGGATCTAAAAATTGATCTTTTCTTTTCGTATCACCAACAAATGGAATAACCCAAATTTTGAAAGTAGAAAAGCTTTTTCAACACCATCGGTTTTGGGGTCGTGGAGATTCGCCTAAACTTTGGCTGCGGGGGGGTAATAAAAAATGTTTGCGTAACAAAACCTTACCTTTCGTCGTCATCTGAACCAAAGGAGGAGGATTTGGACTTTGGCGGTCTAAAATATATATAAAAGAAAAAGGGAAAGGGTCAAACAACAATTTCATTTCGGTCATACTAATTACTCGCATTCCACCCTTAAAAACCTGACATTACATAAAGACAGAACGGATTATGACGGGGAGGTCAACGACGATTAATTACAAAACGATATGATTAATCTTACGACGTCGTAATTGGATCGGAAAACGGGCAGAGAGTATGGAGAGAAGCTTCGAGAGTGGGAAATGTAGGACCCAGGTGCCGGGCACGCCTGAACATCCCACTAAAAGAGAGAGAGAGAGAGAGAGGAAAAAGAGTAATATTTCCCTTCCGACCGGACATTTTATTACAATCGCCAATCGTGTAATTACCATATATCCCAACCGACTTCATTTACGATTGGATAATAATCGTGTAATTCAACACGTTCCAGAATTATATGAAGAGAGACCGAGGTTTTTGACCGTTGAATCTCACAACGGATACGATGGCTTCGGCTTCGATAAAAAGAATTTCGATACGTCTACGACCGATGGGATTTTGTCTCCTCATGATTTTCACTTATTATTCTATCTCTTGTATCTCGAAAGGGGTTTAGATTAGATCAATCTTCTCATGGTTCCTCCCGCATCTTCTTATATACTAAAGGATCTGCTCAGGGCTTCTCACTAGCGTTTTAAGTTTAATTAGTCTTTTCTTGGGTGGTCGGTTTCATATTTGATAATTATTATTAGGATTTCCCGAAACCCTGCTGTCCGATCCACCCACCACCACCACCACCACCACCACCACCTTCCGTTCCTGATCTTTGGCGATTTTGAAATGTATGATTAGTATGGAGTGACGTGATTTATTGGGGTGTGAATGTCGACGGAAATGGAAAGTGCCGAGCTTTTCCGAGGCACTTTGAACCACGTGTTCCGGAGTCTGCCCTCACCTTCGCATGATTTGCCTAATACGACAAAACGCCCGACGCCAAAGTATGAACACTTTGCTTCGATCGCGAAAGAAGAAGGGGTGAATCGGACAACACAATAAATCCACTAAACTTTGTAGCGTTCGTGCCTGTTGTGCACGCACGGGGGATATGCTCGACGTTGGGAAGGCGAACTAGAGGCTTCTACGGAGATCCACGACATCCCATGGCATGATACGGGGATAGGAAGGAATAGATGATTCCAATACTGAAACGACAGGGGACGTCACTGTAGGTGCAGAATGGAGTGACGTGGGAATGGTCGGAATAGTAGAAGAAGAAACGGAAGAAACGGAATGGCTTAATGGTCGGGTAAGAAGGATAGGCTGAGATCAACCTCGACGGATACAGATACACCACCGTAAAAGAAGACTTGGATAAGACTTGCCTTTTACATGGATACAGACACACCACCGTGAACAGGAACGAGGGCGAGGAACAATACGGAGAATACAAGCACACCACCACCGGTTGATACACTATGCTCAATCTGTACTTGGAATCCATCAAATGAAGAACGAGGAACGAGGTTGAAAGAACCCACTCCTTCTGATAGAAAGACAAAAGTCTAATATGGGTTTTAAAAGTCTAAATAATCTCTTTCAATCCTTATCATGCAAGGGCTTATATAGGCTGCCCATGGAAAGACAATAAAGGAAACGAAATAAACGATAAGAGAAATAAAATAAAATAAAAGATTGCATCAAAAGATAAGGAAGGGAAACACATTATTTCCTCCCGACAAGATCTGCCGAGCTGGTGGAGCAGGATAGTGGAGTAGGTATGACTCTTGGGATGCAAGTTGTCAGACCGAGCCGTCAAATCATAACCGTCCTTTGGGTTTGCCCGTCGCCTGGTCACCCTTCGTCGCCTCAGAGACGCGTCGCTCAGTGCCCCTCGTCGCCTCGCTTACTTGATGATCAGCAAGTTGAGAGCTCCCGTAGGCGACGTTGCCTGAGGTGTGGACGAAGCGACGACCCTTGTATCACATTACGTCGGTAACGGCGGACGTTCGTGACTTCGTGGAAGCATGATATTGAGCGTTATCAATAACGACCATTCGAATGAAATGGAGGTTTCAAACCCTCCCTGTACTTATTATCGACATTATTATTTTACATAGTTGGATGAATTCGTCCACCCCCCCAACGAAAGTCTCCGAATCCCCATAATTGAGAATTATTTTTGATGATATGGATGATCATTTGACTTTTGGACCTATGTATTATCGGAATGTGCGTGTGAGCGTCTAGTCAATGGCCGGTTGACTAAATTCATCATTTCACACTTGACATAAAATAGATTATCGTGCCAAATCGGGTCAAATTTTTTTTTTTTTGAAAACTGAAAGTGTTTGGTTGACGAAGTGGGGGAAGTTGGGGGTTTCAATGAGATGATTATAGTGAATTAGGGTCCTCATCAAGATTAAGAACAGTTGTTTCAAATTTTATAAAAAAGTTGTGGGAAGACAACAAATTTTAGTACGAGTTGGTTAGGACAATTCGTCGCTTATAGTTTGTCTTTTTACATCCCAAGGAACCAATAACAAACTTCCGGTCAAACACATAAAAATATATATCTGTAGGAATGTATGGAAAACGCATGTCTCAATCATCGTGTGACATTACGTCGTAAAGTAACCCGCGCACGTTGGATTTACCCGATATGATTATAATGTTTAACATCGACAAGTTGGGGTGACGCAAACACCCGGCAGGCCCAACCAACATTTTGGGCCCAACACCCCGATATTTTCTATCCCCATTTTTGCCGCCCCTATCCCAAAAACCTCCAGGGCAGTTTATCTTCAGAAACCCTCGGATTCCACAAACCTACCATCCATGGCAACCTTCTCCATGAGCCTAACCGTTTTCCCACCCACCCTCCAAACCCTAGCCCCGACCCCCGCTCCCTCGCGTGCCGTCAATCTGCTCGGCCGTTCGGTCGCGGCGGCACCGAGGACGGTGGCGTGGCGGTCGCGGCCACCGGCGGCAGTTGCGGTGCGTGCAGCGGTCGATGGGGAGTACTCGACGAAGAGGAGCAGCAGCAGCGAGCAGAGGGAGACGATCATGTTACCCGGGTGCGATTACAACCATTGGCTTATCGTCATGGAGTTCCCCAAGGATCCTGCTCCCACGAGGGAGCAGATGATCGATACTTACCTAAACACGCTCGCCACCGTCCTCGGAAGGTTTGGTTGCTTACCTTTGTCGCCATTCGTTTATTCGGTTTAGGACTTTGTGGCTCGACCGATGTTTAGGCGGTGCGTAGGAATTTCCCTTTTAGCTGGGGTTGTAGTTACATGCTGGATTGTCCTGGTTATAATGAGAATGTTAGCTGGTTGAGGTGCCAATGATCAGTCCTGCTCGATATTGTCCTGTATCCAACTATTAAACTCGTAAGAATTGCTAATGCGGGCGCTTGACCATGGTCCCGAGCTCAACTGCTCGCTTGGGGTTGAATGAGAAGCTGAAATATACTTCCTTTGGGGCTAACCTCGGTTTCATTATCTACATCAGCATGGAGGAAGCTAAAAAGAACATGTATGCCTTCAGCACCACGACATATACTGGGTTCCAGTGTACGGTAGATGAAGCGACGTCTGAGAAATTCAAGGGTTGGGAATTATCCTCAGATCTGAATTTTTTGAATCTCGATGTTTATTTTACTTTTGGATCCATCCTTACAAAGTGACTCTCTTACTGATATGTGTAGGATTGCCTGGTGTTCTCTGGGTGCTTCCTGATTCCTACATTGATGTCAAGAACAAGGACTACGGAGGTTTCAAGCCTTCTCTACTGATATTGTTTTCTCTGTTCTGTGTACCAAAATATTCAGAAATTATAATCTGTTAGTTTGTGACTTTGTGTGCACGAATTCAGGGGATAAGTACATTAATGGCGAGATCATTCCATGTCAATACCCAACGTATCAGCCAAAGCAAAGAAATAATGCTAGATATGAGAAGAGGTATGAAAGGAAGAGAGATGGACCACCACGTCAAAGACCAAGACCTAGGCAAGAGTCGACTGCTTCAGATGCAGATTCATCATCTGCTTGAGGTACTCTCTTTTTATTGGTGTTGACTTGTTTTTCCTCTTTTGTATGGTTTCATACTCTATTGTGTATATTGTCCTGATCCTGACAATTTCCCCGACTGTTTCAGTTTCCTTGATAGGTTGAGATATTTTATAGCCTAGGTCGTTTTTTTGAAGCGGGAGCTATGCTCCTTTCCAATGGCTATCAATTGCTTATGCTACAAGGACCCTTGAGATCTTTGTGCCAGAGCTCCTCTGTTTCGTGATTAAATATTTGAATGGAAGACAAAATTAAGAACTCGAAGATGGGTTATCGTCATCTCACGGTTGTTAATGACTTTGTCGTCGAAAATTCAGCTGTTGATGTTCCTTGTAGATTATGGATGGGTTTTGCTTGTAAGAACTACTTTTCTTCCTCAGATATATGCATGCTAGACGTCGTGAATGATTTATATCTAGAGACCAAAGGACTTTGGTCATTCATGTAGTATTTCCATGTATGACTCCTCATGTCCATGTTGGTTCTCAATGGTCACAGTTGAAGCCACAATACCCGGGAAACCATCCAGCGTTTCAACTCTTTGTTTTGTGTTCCCTTAACTGATATGAAAGCAAGCATGGACTAGGGTCCAGTGCACACCTGAACTGATGACTGCATTTCGGTCGACCTGGCGTCCCCTCAGTTGGATCGTAAGCAAACGTACAATCAGGCTTCTAAAAATGTAGGGATCAGCGCCTAATTCTTGTCTTTCCTACCAATGAGAGGATGGTGCATAATGATTGTAGATCCCCCCAAATTGGTTGTTTGCTCGAAACAGGTAGTTGATGGATTTCTAGATAAATTTATTAATTTCGAAATTTATACACAAATTCGTTGATTTTTTAGTAGTTTTTCGATATTTTCAGTATTTAGTATTGCTTAATAATCATTCATCTAAGTCCTAATCACGTGATTAGGCTTGAATTGATTTTTAGATATGCTTAATGATAGTTTATAAGTTAATTGATTTTAACATTTGTCAAACATAATCGGTGGTGCTTTATAGACTACATTCACTCTAAAAATGGTTAATTATGCTGTGTAATTTTTCTCTTGATAAAGATGAGATATTTTATAGTCTGAGGTCTTTTCTCGAAGCGGGGCTATACTACTTTCAGGTATTGCATATGCTATAAGGACCCTTGAGAGGTGCCATAGCTCCTGTGTTGCGTGAGTTAATATTGAATGGAAGACAAAATAAAGAACCGAGGATGGGGGTTACGTTATCTCATGGTTTTTAATGACTTTGTCATCGAAAACTCGGGCTATCGATGTTCCTTGTAGATTCTGGTTCGTGGTTTTGTTTGCGTGCTAGAAGTCTGGAAGATTTTCATTCATGAACCAAAGGACTTTGGTCATTTATTTAACACATTGTGAGCTAGTATTTTAAGTATCGAAAAGGCAATCGGCTGCAACTATGCGACGGAGAATTTTACTTCCGTCAGTTCTTCGTTGCGGAGGCCTCTCCTCCGAAGAGGATTGAATTCATAAGTTCCTTCAAGAGCGGGAGCGGTTGGTCAACGTCATAGTCATACATCAGCGGGACCATCCTCGCAGTGTCCAGGCAAACTTTGCTGAAGGATTTAGGGAATTCACGGGAAAGGAGACACTCCTGGTTCAGCTTCTTCCATTCCTTGGCAATCAGGTCCTTAACATGAGCTCTAGCACTCGCGTCCGAGCATCCCGGGTGCTCTTTCTTGTAGTATTCCAGGTATGACCCGTCATGCCCATGTTGGTTTTCATCCTTTGCGCTTCCCAAGTCATCCCATAGGCGTAGGATGGTCGCTGTGGAAGTCACAAATCCCGGCAAACCATCCAGTATGTCAACTCTTTGCTTTGTGATCCCTTCACTGAGAAGAAAGAAAGCATGGACTAGGGTGCAATGAACGCCTGAGGTGACGACTGCATTTCGAAGGTAGTTCTCGGATGAAGGATATGTTTTATTTGTGAACCACCTCGCCTCAACTAGAAATGCCTCGACCAGGTGTCCCCACTGTTGGATCATTAGCAAACATTCAATGAGACATCTAAAGATGTTACGATCAGTGCCTAATTCCTGTCTTTCCTACCAAAGAGGTTGGGGCATACCGATTTCCGTAGAGAAGCAACGGGATTCCATCCATGCCGGCGATAGGCCTCACTGCTTATCTCGTTGGTGATATTGTCAAGCACGCAAAAACACACTTTCATGTACTCTGGGAGATTTTCATCCGGCGACCATCTGCAATAAATCCCATCTATTATTCAAACTAGAATGGTAATGTAGGCAGGACAAATTTCAATATTACTTTTCGAATATCTACCTCACAATGGAGTTGGTGAACATGATGAGTTCTTCGAGTGTCCCTTTCACATCGAATATGTCATCAACAACATAGATGAGAGATATCGGCTTGAGGAGCTCCATCCTCTCCATGGACAAGCTCGGCTTTGTGAGGGTTGCCATAGTCCACATGTACCATTTCAATGGCTGATGCCTTGCGAATTCCATTTCCTTTTCCAAACCCAGGTCTTTCCACCATCTAACACGATCAATGTAGAAAGACTGTCAGGGTTTATAAGATAGAATTTGATATGCATCTAGCCGTAGAATCCCAGGACTTACTTGGAAACTCGCTGGACTTCTACTTGATATATGAACTTATTTAAGCTTGAATCCAATAGAGCCAGGTCATATAAAGCAGTGCTCCAGCTGTAATTCGATGACAATATATGGCCATCCCTTATATTCTTGGAGGTGAATATCGGCAAGCTCTTGTGGACCGGATCTTGGAGACTGTGCCTTACGAAATCTGCCTGATCATGATCAGAGATCTTGTTTAGTGATGATTTCAGCACACGAGCTGTGGTTTCTCCAATTTGCTCGAGGATGTCTTCCTCTTCCATGCACAAATGCGAAGCCTCGTGCAAGCTCGCCAATGCCAATATATCATCTGTCCCCAGGGTTTTTGCATTGGCCATGCTGTTGACGATGTTGAGCCAGCCGGACATATCTGAACTCATACAAGAGAACACAAACTTGCATGGCTATAACACGAAATCGAGTGTGCTATCATATGGAAGTGCATTTATTACCTAAAGACACGTTGAAGCCTTCCTGACGCAAGAGGCGGAAGCATAACGCTTGCTCGTGAAGATCTCCATGGGTGGGAAAGACCGAGTATAGTGCCTCCAGAATCGCTACAACTTCGTCCTCAAAATGGTACTTGATGGCCAGCCGCTGGAGAGCATCCACCATCGCAAGTACTTCTGTCGTATCCCTTCCTTGCACCTCTTCCAAATGCTGCTTGACTTCTCCTAGCCTCATCTCGTGCAGGGCCATCAAATCATCCTACAATTCTTAAGCTCTCAAAACAATAGAAAAGGCGATGCATATAGGCAAATAAATAAGAAGGAATCGAGTTCTTTACATTGCCACTAGTTAGTTTTAAGGAATTATCTGTAGGAGAAGGAACCGATGGTGCAACATGAATAATATTGCTTCTGGGTTTACTATTATTACATCCTAGGATGTCGCGTTCTCGACAACACACCCTGCTTCCTGAAAAGGGAATCGACTGCGATCGTGACGCAGCCAGAAGCTGACTGACCTTCCCGATGGAGGAAGCCATTTATTGGAAAATAACACTCTCTTCTTTCTCGTAAGCCTAGACGAAAACAGTTGTTGTGGTAGACAAAATATATGTTGTTCTGATGAATGAGAACGGAGAAGCTATTTATAGGTCCCCCGATCAGCATTCAAGGGAATGTTCAATTATCCGACAATAATTACCACTTTTATGTCTTGGAATATCTAAAAGCGGGATGAAATACTTACAATCTGGTTTACTTGACTTCGTCTATAAACCCTTATTCAGATTTTGCATCGTAATATGATGCCCATCTTATTTTCTTACTTGAAATAAAACACATATGCCTATGAGACGTGCCCAAGTTTTTCTCATCTTCTGGAATGCCACCAAGTTCTCGCAGAGCCCGACGAAAATCCTTCAAAGGATTAATGTGTACGAGGTTTAGCCGCGACAGAAAAATAACAGATAGTTGACGGGGACATGTTACCTACAAGGACGTCCAACTCAAACTTTTTGCTTTGGCCGTGCACGGCACCACGTGGATTGTTCTTTCTCCACTGAATGCTCATCCAAGGCCACTCGATCATCGGTGGGATATGCGACCCGCATCATCGATGTGGTGGGGTTCACTCACACCTGGTTGGCAGTCCACAAGTTATTTTAGGGTCTTGGTCCACTCGTTCAAAAACAGCCCGAAATATTTTCTTCTTTTCATACTTCTGATGGAATTATTTCATTATCAAACAGCTGTTCCACAAAATGGATTAATAAACTTATGGGCGGCTAGACTCATGGAGCGGAGAAATAGTTAGATACATGTTGTTCGACGTATATTTACGTAAGATTGATTGGAATCCTAGGAAATGAAAAAATATCATAAAAATGCTTGTGACACGTACCGGATGATAATAACCGACCGTACCATTGGCATGAAAGATAGCGCACCTGCATGAGCGAGGAGTCCCCGAATATAGGAGCTCGTTTCACTGACCGGCAATGGAAATTTGGGGTAGCCGCAATTTTGGGCTTTAATGCCTAAGCATTTTCAAAGTAATAAATCCAGCCACATCCGACAGGAGACACTGCTTCAGCATCAGACAGGAAATTCTCGGGAGATTTTCCAAGATGGGTCCCAAGATATGCTGGGAAACGAGGGTGAAGTCGTTGCGTACGCAGATAGAAATACGGTCAAATTTTCTACGTAATTAGAACGAGGATTCCGTCGCGTGAATCTCGGTTTCTACTAAACACGTTTCATCGTTCCACTTTTTTATTATGCTTGAGCATCGAACGATGTCCGAGACAACTTACGTGTAGTATCAATTCTCATCACTAGGGTGAGCATTCGGTGTTCCAAATTCGAACCAAATCAAATATCGAAATTCCAAGTTTTAAATTTTTATTTTTTTATTTTTCAAATACCGAACCGAATTCCAAAGTTCCAAATATCGAAATATTTTTCGATATTTTGATTCGGTATTTGAATCTTTCAAATTTTTAAATGTGCCGATAATGGGCCCAAAGTCAATTAAAAAAATTCAATACAAGCCCATAAATTTCCAAAGCCCATATAAAATAAAAATTCAAGCACATAATTTTAACAAATTAAAGAAAACACAATCCAATATCCAAGCTCTTAGATCCAAACAAAAAAATCCAAGTCAACAAGCTAAAATCCAACAAAAACTCCAATTCCACAAGTCTCACGAGACCCTTTAATCTTGATTCTTGAACCGCAAGAGATTAAAACCACAGACGAAACTAATCTTATTCCAATATAAGTGCGGACAATCCTAGCATTAATGAGATAAGTGTATTAATATCATACAAACATTAAATATTTAATATTAATAAGGAATACTATGAAGTTAAACATTACCATTTTTAAATTTTTCTTGCTCAAAAGGATCTTCATCTAACTCAACTTCCCTTGAGTTTCCTTGGCGAATCCAATCTTGTGTGCACATAATTGCCTGAATACTCTTTGCACCCGAAGAACTTCTAAAAGCATCAATTACTCGTCCACCTATTACATATTGAATAAATATTAGTTTGAAAAATAAATAATAGAATGAATATATTATATGAGTTAAGAAGATGTGACAAGCTTACTTGTGCTAAATGCGGACTCGGAAGCAACTGTGGAGATTGGTATGGCTAAAACATCACGAGCCATTTGGGAAAGTATGGGAAACCTAATAGCATTGACTTTCCAATACGTCAAAATATCGAACTTTGTATTAGCAACTTCCGTATCTTCTCCCAAATATCTGTCCAACTCTGATTTATCACATTTATCTCCACCTTTCTTCCTCTTCATTCTCTCCAACCTTTGTAATAATCTCATATCACTATCTATTATAGATGCCTTTGATGATTGACCTTTATCCACAACACTTCCATCATTAGTCAACATATCTATCTTCTCCCAAATATTTGTCCAACTCTGATTTATCACATTTATCTCCACATTTCTTCCTCTTCATTCTCTCCAACCTTTGTAATAATCTCATATCACTATCTATTATAGATGCCTTTGATGATTGACCTTTCTCCACAACACTTCCATCATTAGTCAACATATCTCCACCATTCTCCGCAATCCATTTCTTTTTGTACTCAGCAAACATATCATAAAGAGTGCTTTTCACTTGAGAAATCATAGCATCGGCCTTGTCAAGATATATGTCATTCAAACACAGCTCCACATAATCAAACTTCTGATGAGGATCAAAGACAACTGTGATAAAAATCAACTTATTCATTTTTTCCACATCACCCCAATACTTATGATACTTATCTAACATGTTCGTGGCCAAAATAACCAAGTTCTGATTAGGTGATTCTTGCCATTCTCGCAAAGCCTCATGAAGATTTGCTAGCTCATGAAAGAAAACATTAGAAGTAACAAACTTCGTACCAGAAACCTTCAAAGTAAGCTCATAAAAGTGCTTAAGATGTATGACAAGTCTTCCCACATTTCCCCAATCAAATGAGCTCGGTATCATGCATATCCCATTGCCATCTTCAAGATCTTTTCTAAAATTTGTGTTCTCATCATCATATCTCTCAAAGGCCTTCTCAAACTTTCTTGCTGCTTCTAACATTAAATATGTTGAATTCCATCTCGTTGGCACATCAAACACCAAAAAAGCTTTACTATCAATCTTCTCGGTAATTGCACACTCCTTAAACTTTAACAATCTTTGAGGAGAAGATCTAATGTAAGCAACAACTTCTCGAACTTTCTTCACCGAGTCAATCATCAATCCATCCTTCACAATTAAATTGATAATATGTGCAACACATCTCATATGAAGGAACTCACATCTCATCACGCTCTCTTCTTTGTTGCAATACTTCTCTTTCAGAAAAAGAATTGCAACATCATTTGAACTAGCACTATCCATAGTGATGGTCATAATCTTTTCTAAACCCCAATCACGTACGCATCTATCAATAGCAACCCCAATATCCTTCCCCTTATGTGATGCAACTGGAATAAAACTCAATATCCGCTTTTGCAACTCCCAATTCTCATCAATGCAGCAAATAGTTAAACACATATAATGGACTCTCCGAATAGAAGTCCAAGTATCAGTAGTCAAATAAACTCTCTGACGCGACTTCTTAAGATACTCTTTCAATTTATCTTTTTCAAGTGAAAATATGACAATCATATCACGTTGTATTGTCCACCTTGAAGGAACTTTAAACTTAGGACATACAGCATTCATGAAATGAATGAATTCAGGCCTAAAAACAAACTTGAATGGAAGCTCAGCAGATATCACCAAGTGCACCAAAGATTTCCTAATTGTTTCATATCGCACCTAAGAACAATCATGTCTTTTGGATTGTTAGAATCACCTCCAGGTTTAAATCCGAGGATTATTTGTGTTGAATTGGTTGACTTGATCCTTTCCTTACACATCGCATTGTGACTCTTTAGCGAAGACCTCCCATTTCTCTTAGTATCAGCTCTCACTTCTACTCCACATGCCTTGCATCGTGCCAACATTACACCATCGGAACCTTCAAATATCTCATAATCTATCCATAAAGCTGATCACAAAGCCATTTGCTTCCTCTTTCTTCCATCAGAGGTAACAGATGTGGATATCGAAGCCAACTAACTAGCGGATGATCCCACCATCGGCACAGAATCACTATTCATCTACATAAGGAGAAAATGTTAGATTAACTACAAGCATCGAGACTATAGAGCAAAAAAACATAAGAAATTTATGTGAGAAATTATTAAGAACACCCAAAAGACCCCCGATCCACAAACACTAACAGCAAAAAAAATCCAAGCCCATAAAAGAAAAAAACAAGCAGTATTCTTGGAGCAAGGAAATCAACATTTAACACATTTCAGGTACACCATATATGAGAACTTTTTTCACATTTCTCTGGACACTTCATTTCTCATGGGCTTCATCCAAGTTTCAAGGACATTACGATCTCACTAGCAAATTCACATAGTTCGCACAATAGCTTGCTTTCCACGATTTCATTTCAATCGGGCGGTAAGAATGATCTCTTAATTACATTGTGTCGCCAAAAGCCGACACCAGGTACCCACAAGTTTCCAAGGCTAAGTTCTCCAATAATCACATGCAATCTCCTCCACAAACGATACCTGAGCACACGAAGCTAAAAAAAAAGACAGAAACCCGAGCACTCCACAATCACACCCGTAAAGCCTGATCTCCTCCACAAATGATTGATTATCGGAGGCCAGGTACCCTTACAGCATCACCCGAAGCTAAAAAAAAAAACAGAAACTCACCCGTGACGACAACAATCGCACAAACCAGTAAAACCCTAAATCACCTTGGTAGAAGTAGTGGAGGAAGGACTAACGGGAGTGGCGGAGGAAGGACCGACGGAGGAGCGGAGATTGAGTGTGCCGTCGAGATCAAGGTTGAGGAGGAGAAATTTCAAGGCGCAAAGACAGGCCAGGGAGAAAACTCGTGCCGCACAAAGGAGAAGAATTTCAATCAAGCAAAGAAGAAAAAGAAGAATAGACGAGAAGAGAAGAGGAGCCTAGGTGGGTGGAGTGGACCGGGCTGGCAATTTGGTATTTTGAAATACCGAAGCCCGATCAACCAAAATCCAAACAATACCCAAGCCCAAACCCAATAATATTTTGGTAATTTGGAATACCGAATTTTTTTATAACAATACCGAAAACCGAATCGAAACCGAATTTTAATCGAAATATAAAACCGAACCAAATACCAAACACCAAATACCGAATTGTCGAAAAATCGGTACGGTATTTGGAATTCCGAACTTTTTGCTTACCCCTAATCATCACATGGAGTTTTGTCATTTCCCGCTTGAGGTCATCCTTCTCACATGCAATCAAGCTGGGGCAGTTAGGTGAGCGCATGAAATTCCCCTATATGAGTTGCGTTGAATAGGTTTTAATGATGAGCCTTGACTTTCTATGAAATAGAAGTTAGACATCTACTCTACAGAAGCTATTTACGTTGAGAAATTTCGGTAGAAAATATTTTTGTGATTGATTATCTAATCATTATTTAATTACAAAATTAAAGGGAAACGATCATGATATTAATCTGATCAAATTCTCTGGATTACGTTTCCAAATAATCATAATAGGAATTATAATATATCATCTATTTATGGTAAGATTATGTAAGGTTGACTTCAACCTCATGTGGATCAATCTGACCATGAATGAACCGTGACTATCCACATCATATGAATGAACCATGACTATCTGTTGATATAATCTGGTTTTGATGATGACAAAGGTTATGTATTGCTAATATGTTATTTAAGTGTACAGAAGAATAGGTCTTCGGGTGTAGAAGCTGGTCTCTGTTACCCGTGCAATACGTAAAAGAGTTATGTGGAGTACTTCAACAGGGGAAACGATCTAGCCATCAGAAAAGGTGTTCTGAGAACAAGATCTACTATCGAGTCCACTATCTCTGTTACAGAGATGAGCATCTGTGTCACAGATTGCTATAACTCTCCTTGCTGGAGTACTTGCTATGGTTTACAGAATGACATTTCTGTGAGTGACGATTTCCTTATTGGAGATTGTCCTATATGCGAGCACGTGAGATATTTATCTCACACATCCTTATTGGATCACGTCTAGGTTCATCTATGGACCTTAAGTTACTTGGAAAGATTTATTTCCTTAATTAACGTGATCGTATATATTTGGCATCAATTTTATCAGGTTGAGATCTCCCTATATGGTGAGAATGATTCTACGAAGGGAATGTTTTCATATTATGGAAACTTATAATCCTAATGCCAAATTCGTATAAGGAAAGGTGTTGGTTCTGCTGTCGCAGAAAACAGCTTCTGAGCAGAAGACACTATCTCTTGTTGAGCGATAACTTTGTTTTATTATTATCTGACGTGTTTAAGGGTAATGCTTTATGCTTTTGGAAGTTTTCCCACGGGATCAGATCACGGAGACTATGGCAAGTGAATCAACTAGCCGTTGGGATTGATTGGAAAACTTCGCCTCTACTGACAAGCTTATAAGCAAGAGTGAAACAATGATTCCAAATGGTCGTTCTACCGAAAGCTTACTAGAATCCTTGTGCCTTCAACGTTGCAAAAGTTGAGGGCGTCCGTCGTGCATTGATCGAGCCGATCACCGCTGACAGAGAGCGTCTTTTGTAACTGCAGACAGGTAGTGCTATAGTTTCTAATCTTGCGTTGTGCAGGTTGTTAGTCACACAGGTTGTGTACAAAGGCAGGTGGTAGCCTGTAAGCCACGTTCGACGAGTGGTAGCTGTGAAGCCACGTTCGGCGGGTGGTAGCCGTGAAGCCACGTTTGGCCGGTGGTAGCCGTGAAGCCACGTTTGGCCGGTGGTAGCCTGTAAGCCACGGTTGGCGGGTGGTAACCGTTAAGCCACGGGCTCAGTGAGGAGCCGGAGTCAGACACGTTGCATGTGAGTTAGACGCGTGACTACGTGCAAACTTGTTAGTCACATTTCTTACAGAAGTGTGCATCTGTAAAGTCCCATATTCCAATCATAGTGAATACGCCCTACTTAGGGTGAGAGCTGGGAGAGTGGACATAGGCATTGTTTGCCGAACCACTATAAATCTTTGTGTCTTACACATAAGATATTTCATCTCAGAACTGGGAACCTGTTCATCATATCCAGTTTCTGTGACCTGACAGAACCACGCTTCTGTGAACGAAAAAGTGTCATAACTCTTACGGCACTAATTCAACCCCCCTTCTTAGTGCAATCCTATACCGGCAATTGGTATCAGAGCAGGCTCAACGATAAAAGCTTAACCGCTTGTTGAGAGATCCGATTCAATGCAAATGGGATAGATGCACGCTGTTGGACTCAATAGTAATAGTCCACCATTATTTGTTGGACAAAACTTCTCCAGCTGGCACAGCAGGATGGAGTTCTGGATTGCATCCCGTGAGCCGAGGTGTTTAGGGATCATCCGAAATGGTCCTTTGCTTCATAGAGGACAAGATTTGAAAGTTGAGCATGGCAGCACGACTTCACTTTCTAATCAGGAAGTTGAAATCATCAAGCTGAATGCTATGGCTGTTTACTTTCTTCACCGTGCTCTATCTCCTATGGAGTACAACCGGATCTCTGCCTGTACCACAGCAAAGGAGATTTGGGATCGACTTGTTCTAACCCATGAAGGGACAGATCAAGTCAAAGAAACAAGGATAAATCTGCTGGTTCAACAGTATGAGGCCTTCAAAATGAAGCCTGATGAGTCTATCTCTGAAATGTATGATAGACTAAATACAATCATCAACAGCTTAGCCCTTCTTGGGAAGAATTATACTAATGCTGAAATGGTGAGAAAGGTCCCCAGGTCTTTTCCCATGACTTGGGAAGCTAAAAAGTCCGCAATTGAGGAAGCCAAAGGTCTAACAACTCTTAGGCTGGATCAGCTTATGGGTTCTCTCCTTTCCTATGAGGAAGAGAAATGGTATGTGCCTCAGACGACCAAGTCTATTGTCTTTTAGGCATCAGCTTCTACTGATGATGTATCAGATGATATAGAAGCAGTAACAGAAGATGAGCTTTCTTTGTTAGTAAATGGTTTGAACAAACTTCTTTACAAGAAACGCTTCAAACGAAGTGTTAAACCCAAGTCTTCTTACCTAGAGGACAAAAAGGGGCCAGTATGTTACGAATGTAACAAACCGGGACACATGAGGAATGAATGTCCCTTGCTGGCTCAGAAGCCTAAGCCTTCTCGAAACAAAAGAAGAGCCTTATTGGCTTGGAGCGATGAGGAGGACAGCAAATCTGAGTCTGAGGAAGAGCGGAAAGCAAACCTTCGCTACATGGCTCGTTCCAAATCAGAATCCGATTCAGATGAAGTGGTAATCTCTACATCTATGTCTAATTTATCTTCTAATAATCTTAAAAGTTTTTCTGACAGAAATCCTTAAGAGAGTAGAAGAGCTATCCTCAAAATATCGCTCGGTAAAAAAGCAGAACAAGGTTCTGCAGTCACAACTCACTTCTCTGCATAGAGAAAAGATTGTCTTGAAAAAGGAAGCTGAGATCTTCTGCACAGAAGCATCTCCTTTGATCAGAGAACCTCATCCTGAGGTATGGGACGAGCTACTTATTCGTGACAAAGTGGTTTCTCCATTAAATGAGTCTAACACAGGTTTATTACCTGAAAGTCAGTCTCATAAATGTCACAGAAACAAATCTGAATGTTCAGATGATGTATGCTTTGTAACACAGGAAGCATGTTCTGTGATAAGTCCCAAAGTTATACAAAAACAGAAATCTGTGGTGCCACAGATATCTGAGTCTGTGAAACGTTACACTTCTGAGCAAAAGCGTAACAAATCTAGAATTAAAAACCTTGTCGGATTGACAGAAAAGGTTAAATCCAGTCACTATTGTGGCATGCTTGGACATATGATCGGACAATGTCAAATCAAAACGTCTATAAGCATAACCAATGCGATTCTCCCTCAGAACAAGTCACAATCTTATGGAACCGGCTTAAGGTGGGTTCCTGCTGTAACTTAACTTGTTCTCAATCGCAGGTACATTTGAAAACTAAAGCCAGGAAGGATGAATGGTACCTGGACAGTGGGTGCTCACGCCACATGATAGGGGATCCTTCTAAGTTTTCAAGTTTGAAGTTACAGAACGGTGGTTCTGTGACATTTGGCGATGACAGCAAAGGCTACATCAAAGGCATTGGAACTATCGGTAGTTCACAAACAATGCAAATAGACGATGTTCTGCTTGTTGCAGGATTAAAACATAGTCTATTAAGTGTGAGCTAACTCTGTGATAAGGGTTATCAAATAACCTTTAACACAGAAGGATGTTCTGGATCTACAGACGACAAAGTCTGTTTCGTTGCTGAACGAAGAAAGAACATCTACATCGTTTCTGAAGACAATCTTTTGTCTTCTGAGAAATGCCTTATTTCCTACAAGGATGAAACAAATCTCTGGCATACGAAATTGGGACACATCAATTTCCAATTATTGTCTAAGATTGCCAAAAAGGAGCTGGTATGAGGTTTACTGAAGCTCACTTTTGAAGAGAATAGCTTCTGTGAAGCATGTTCTTTGGGGAAACAAACCAAAGCTTCTTTTAAGAGCAAAGGTTATATTTCCACCACAAAACCACTTGAACTTCTACACATGGACCTGTTTGGTCCCACCAGAACACAGAGTCTGGGCCTCAGACGCTATGCTATGGTGGTTGTAGATGATTACTCAAGATATTCTTGGGTAAGGTTCTTGGATCATAAGAATGACGCATTCAGTGCGTTCAAAAGCCTTGTCACAAAGTTGCAAAATGAGACAGGAGCCTCTCTTAAAAGCTTAAGAACTGACCATGGTACATAATTTGTAAACCATGAGTTCCAGTCCTTCTGTGACAAATATGGCATAAAACACACATTTTCTGCTCCTTATACTCCTCAACAGAATGGAGTAGCTGAGAGAATGAATCGAACTCCAGAACGATGATGTGTGAAAGCAAAGTTCCACATAATCTGTGAGCTGAGGCGGTTAACACAACATGTTATGTGTCTAACCGTATACATGCACGAAAGACACTTAACAAAACCCCTTATGAGTTGTACAAGGGCAAAGTGCCTAACATCTCATATTTCCAACCTTTTGAAAGTCCCTGTTACATACAAAGACTTCCTGAGGATAATGTTGGAAAATTCGATGCTAGATCAGATGAAGGAATATTACTTGGTTATTCTGACTCCAGCAAATCTTATCGAGTTTTCAACAAAAGAACTCTTGTTGTTGAGGAATCTATTAATATCATCATAAATGACTCTCAACACACAGAGGAATCTGTCTTATCAGACAAACCAAGCTCACAGCTGATTGCTGCTGATACACAGAAAGAAAGCGTTGTCCTTCTTGAGACTGATTCTGTGCAAACCCAATCCATCATTGGATAGGAAGCAAACTCTGAGGGCAGCTCAGAGAATAATGATTCTGAGAAGAATCTCTTGGACAGAGTGCCCACTCTTTACAAGAAAAGACACCCCATGGAGCAAGTCATTGGGGATGTACAGAAAGGGATACAGACAAGACGTTCTGTGAATCTCTTCTGGGAACATTATGCGTTCCTCTTCGAAAAGGAACCAACAAACATTGATGAAGCTCTTGCAGATCCTAACTGTATTTTTTCCATGCAAGAAGAGCTTAATCAATTCGAACGAAACAAGGTCTGGACACTTGTTCAGAGACCGAAGGATCGTTCTGTTGTTGGAACCAAGTGGGTCTTTTGCAATAAGCTTGATGAATCAGGCTCTGTGGTTAGGAACAAAGCCAGACTCGTGGCCAAGGGGTACTCTTAGTCAAAAGGGATTGACTATGATGAGACTTACGCCCATGTAGCGCGCCTAGAAGCTATCAGACTTCTGTTAAATTTAGTCACAGAACTTTTTGGTCTGTGCTGTGAAATTTAGTCACCTATGGTACAGAACCCTCTGGTATATGCTGTAGAGAGTTGGCACATGGTCTGTGTTATGCAACTCACCATCTGTGGTGCAAAACGTTCTGGTTTGTGCTATAAAAGGTTGATCGCGTATCACCTTTTGTAACCTCTACTACGTTACGTCTGAGTGATAACCATCCAAATTTTGGATGAGGAGTGGATGTAGGCAAGTTGTCGAACCACTATAAAAGTTTTGCGTCTATCAAACAAATCGCAATCACATTCGTACGTTCTGTCTTACAGAAACCTTTCTCCACGATTTTGTTTTACAAAAGCTTTCTTCCGTTGCGGGGTTTGTCAAAATGGAGTTAAAAATTCTTAATTGGACTTTAACATTAATTCACGCTCCCCTCTTAGTGTAACAAGTTGAATACACAAACATATTTTTTCCTAGCAACAATCGAGATGGAAATCCCCATGTCACCTCCCCAGCGGATACCTGACTTTACATTGTTTCTCTAAGTGAGACTCGAAGTACATGAGTCAACTCATTCTGTCTGTTGTCAATTATATAGGTATGTGAACATCCACATAATGCGACACGGACTCCTAGACAACGACGAGGATAGTCTAGTAGAAGCCGTTTCGAGCATAATATCGAAGGAGTTGGCCCGTGGTACGAAAGTACTAGCACTTTACCCACACATAGCTTAAACACACTCAAACACTACAATTCGGAAAGATGTTTACTTCGCCAAAGGTGTTCGTTCATCTTGGAAGTAGGAGGAAGATGCTTCTATTGCTAAGACATTCCGATTTAAAGAAGTTGTGGCAGAAGCTTTAATACATAACCTTGTTGAAACAACAAAAGTTAATTCCTCCGTAATCTTTCAGGAGTAACACTACCAAAAATCCATCCTTAATTAAAATTAATGAGCAAGCTAACTGTTTTTATCGCTGCATTTGAGCTATAAAATTTTGAGGAGGCAAAACCCGATGGCACAAACTTTATTTAAAAATGATACGAAGTTTAGCGAACGAATTATAAATTTTATTACAAAAAAAAAAGACGTAAAAGCAAAGGGGGTACTAGATTTTAAAATCTTTAGGGAAGCCCGTGGGAAAGTAAGTTTTAGGCTTGACCCAACATGGAAAGCCATAGTTGAAAAGAAAGAAATAATTATTCGAAAAAGGTGTTGGGGGTTATGTGTGAAAGGATTGGATAGGAAATTGCCGACGACCTTCTATAGGATAGGGAAAACCTTCTGTAGAGCTACTGCACCTACGAGGAATTTATATTGGAGCGTTTTGGCTACGGAAATGATTTCTCTTTCTTTAAACTTTCTCTTACATGAAATGTATACACGTCCCTTTCTATATAGGGAGGAGTAGGAAACTCAAATGACAATAGAAACCGACATATTTAATAATCTACTTAAATGTGTCACTTAATGCTCCATTTAAATCAGATTTCCGTTACTAATATTGCATTAATTAGATCATAAATTACCTTCAACACCATTTCTTAATTTATGATCTTCAGGTAGTATTTGAAAGTTTTGAACTTCTCCGATGACACCGCCTTGGTAAGAACATCTGCTGGTTCATCATGGACGCTGATGAACTCTAGAAGAATCTCCTTCTACGAAACTATCTCTCTGATGAAATGATGACGAAGTTCTATATGCTTCGATCTTACATGGAAAACTGGATTCTTGGTCATAGCAATTGCAGATTAGTTATTACAAAAGTTTGTTGTTGGCTCGTCCACCTTCCATTGTAACTCTAGAAGTAACCTTCTAAGCCAAACAACTTCTCTTGTTGCTTCATTTGATGCGAAGTACTCAGCTTCTGCAAATGAGAGGGCAACGGTGTTTTGCTTCTTTGAGCTCCATGAAGTGGGCTTTGTTCCAATGTAGAACAAGTATCATGATGTTCTTCTGCGATCATCCAGGCTTCCTGCCCAATCACTATCTACATAACCTATTAGATCATCCTTCTGCTCTTTTGTATACTTCAGTCTAACCTTTTGTGTGCCTTTTAGATAGCGTAGAACCCTTTTTGCTGCAGGCTTCTATAAATAGCCTTTTGCTACGATGAGAGCTTTATGCTTCTACACGCTTCTATCTTCATTATACTTAGTCTTGTAGACCCATTTCAAGCCGATAGCTTCTTTTCCTTCTGGGAGATCGACCAATGACCACGTGTCATTTTCTATAGAAGTCATCTCCTCCTTCATGACATTTCTCCATTTTTCTTCTCTGGCTGCCTCCTCAAAGTTCTATGGCTCAAATGCAGCAAGAGCAAAGTTAACTTGCTCATAAATTTCAGTGAATGGTCGATACCTCCTCGGTGGTGTATCTCCAATATGACATTTTGCTTTTGGAATGGTTCTAGAGGAACTAGCTTATGTTGTTCTGATGAGATTCTGTACGATAACTTCTGTTGTTGTTTCTGTTGTTCTGATAGTGTTCTGTATAGATGCTTCTACTACTGCTTCTATATACTAGAACATCTGAGTCATAGAAGAATAATCTTCATGCCACTTCCAATCTACAAGTTCATCAAAGATAACATCTCTCAATAGAACTAACTTTCGGATTATACAGACGATATCCCTTCGATTCATCACTATATCCGATGAAAATCAACTTCTCACCTTTCTCATCAAACTTTTCTCTTTCTTGAGAAGGTGTGACTGCATATCTAATACACCCAAATACTTTCAAATGATTCACCACGGGCTTCCTTTTGTGCCACGCTTCATATAGTGTCTTGTCCCTAACTGCTTTTGTAGGAGATCTATTCAGAAAGTAGGTAGATGTGTTAACAGTTTCTGCCCAGAACTTGTTGGGTAGACTTTTGCCCTTTAGCATGCTCCTGACCATCTCCACTATGGTTCTGTTCTTTCTTTATGCGACTCCATTCTACTGTGGAGAATACTACACGGTCAACTGCCTCTGTATCCCCTTCTGTTGGCAATAGTCCAAGAATAGTCTCGACAGAAACTCTCCTCGGCGATCTATCCTCAATGTCTTAATCATGTATCAACTTTGATTCTCTGCAAGTCCTTTAAACTTCATAAAGGTGGCGAAAGCATCTGACTTCCTCTCAAGAACATAAAGCCAAATCATTCTAGTATAATCATCTAAGAACAACAAAATGTATATTTTGTTACCAAGAGACGGAGTTTTGAGTCGGTCCACAAATATCTGCATGAACCAGCTCGAGAGGGGTTTAACCTCTCCATGATGTGTTTGGGAAGGGAAGACGATGTTGCTTTCCGAAGACACATCCTTCATAGACGTCACCTTCTGCAGCTTGTATAGAAGGTTGTCCTATCACCATATCCTTCTGCTTCAATAGAACTAAACCTTTCCTATTCAAATGTCCATACCTGAGATGCCAAAGATGATAATCATCTACAACCTCAGTTTTAATAACTACATTGCTGCAAGGAGTCATCTTTAACGGGAACAAATTATTGAAGGTCATCTTCACGACCGCGACCTTCTGTCCATTATCTCACATCGACCTTCTGCAAAAACTAACTTGTATCCATTTTTCATCATCTGTCCCACACTAAGTAGGTTCTTGCAATTTCTAAAGTATAGAAGACGTCGTGCATCTTCTTCTGTTGACCTTCTGCACTTAAAACTGAAATAACACATTTACCTTCTATCTTTAACTTCTTGTTATCTCCAAGTTCCAAAGAGAGAGTTATATTTCTTATCAAGCTCCACAAAGTTCTTCTTGATCCCTGTGACATGGTTACGACAACCACTATCGAGGAACCATATCTCATTCATATCTTGCACGGTGTTAGAGGAAGAGTAGAAAACTTTAGAAGGTTCATCTTCCTTAGAGAAATTTACCGAGCTTCTGTCATCATGCTTCAAACATGCACATGAAGCAAAATTTTGAGCCTCCGGGGTTTTAACAATAGCCACAACAACTTGCAAAGGAAAAGGTAAGCATTGATGGCATGTTACAATTGATTTCTTTACAAAACACTTCTATAAAAAATCTTGAAGCATCGATGAGGACCATGGAGAACCAGATGGGTCAACTTGCATCTGCGATCGCCTCGAGGCCACCGGGAAACTTACCGAGTGACACCGAGATCAATCCAAGGTCAAAGGAATAATGTAAGGCAATGAACCTCATAACCGGAAAGGTAACCAACGAATATATTGGTTCTTCAAGCCATGAAAACAAGACTTCGTTTGAGGAGAAACTCGGACAAGGGGACATCAAGCAATCTGTAGATGAAAGAAGTGCATCTGAGCAAACTCTTCCTGAGGTTTCTCCTTCAGAAAATCAACCCAACAAGGTAATAGCTGATCTCAATGAAGGACAAGAAGAAAAGAGAAGTCCTGAACTCACTAAGGAGCTGAAAGCATGGAACCGTGAATGGCGTAAGAAACCAACCCAGCCGCAACAAGTGACTTACCCGCCACCACCATTTCCACAGCGATTGAAAAGAATGGAGGACGAGAAGCAATTCATGAGATTCCTGGAGCTTTTCAAACAGCTACACATCAACATCCCATTAACGGAAGCAATCGACAAGATGCCTACGTACGCAAAATTTCTCAAGGATATTTTATCAAAGAAGCGAAGTTGGGAGAAATTTGAAGTGATTCCGTTGTCAAAGGAGTGCAACATGGCATTGCATCAATCACTTCCGCCGAAGCTTGCCGATCCAGGGAGTTTTACTATCCCTTATCGCATTGGTTCTAAAAGTTTTAGTAAAGCTTTATGTTATCTTGGTTCTTCAATTAATTTAATGCCTTATTCGATTTTTCAGGAACTAGGACTTAAAGGAGCAAAGCCAACAACAGTCACACTACAACTGGCGGATCGATCGATTACACACCCATGGGGAGTAGTGGAGGATGTGTTAGTTAACGTGGCTGATTTGATTTTGCCAGCAGACTTTTTAATTCTGGAGATGGAGGCTGATAAAGAGGTGCCGATTATACTTGGTCGACCGTTCCTTGCAACTGGTCGAACATCCATTGATGTAGCATATGGAATTTTAAAAATGCGAGTTCATGATCAGGAAGTGACTTTCAATATTTTTAATACTCTGAAATGCATTGCTACTACTGATGAATGTTTTACTATTGACCAAGAGCAGAGTTTCCTGATTCAAGAGAAAGAGCATGATGACTTCTCGCCAATGATAGAAGATGATTCCATGGAAGTGAAGTACATTTAACAAATTGAACCTCTCGGAGTCGACCTCTCAAAATCTTTAATGAAGCCATCCATCATAGAGCCTCCCGTGCTGGAACTCAAACCCCTGCCTTCACATTTGAAATATGCGTTTTTGGGTGAATCGAATACTTTACCAGTAATTGTTTCTAATCATTTAGATGACATGCAGTTGAATCAATTATTGGACTTACTACGAGCACATAAAGAGGTAATCGGTTGGAGTTTAGCGGACCTCAAGGGGATTAGTCCATCAATTTGTATGCATAAGATCCGACTGGTGGACGAAGAAAAGCGAGTGGTCGAAGCACAACGACGACTTAACCCAATCATGAAAGAGGTAGTAAAGAAAGAAGTTCTGAAATGGCACGATGCAGGTATAATCTATCCTATCTTTGACAGTAATTGGGTGAGTCCCGTTCAATGTGTTCCAAAGAAAGGAGATATGACTGTAGTTTCCAATGATAAGAATGAATTGATTCCTACTCGGACAATAACAGGTTTGGCGCGTATGCATGGATTATCGCAAGCTGAATAATCTGAAGGATCACTTTCCGTTACCCTTCATCGATCAAATGCTTGATAGATTATCTGGACATTCATTTTATTGTTTCCTTGATGGGTATGCAGGCTATAATCAAATTACCATAGCGTTGGAGGACCAAGAGAAAACTACTTTTACGTGTTCATATGGAACATTTGCCTTCAGGAGAATGCCATTTGGACTCTGCAATGCCCCAAGCACCTTTCAACGGTGTATGATGGCGATATTCTCCGATATGGTGGAGAAAGATATCGAGGTATTTATGGATGATTTTTCTTTTTTTGGTGACACTTTTGATCTATGTCTCCAGAATGTACAGAAAGTGCTCACACGTTGCAAAGCGACCAACCTCGTGCTGAATTGGGAAAAGTGCCACTTCATGGTAAACGAAGGTATTGTGTTAGGCCACAAGGTATCTGAGAAAGGACTTGAAGTATACATGGCGAAAATCGAAGCCATTGAGCAGATGCAACCTCCGACAAATGTTAAGGCTGTTCGAAGTTTTCTAGGACACTCAGACGTTTTATTAAAGATTTCTCAAAGATTACTAAGCCTTTTAGTAAATTACTCGAGAATGATGTTCGTTTTGAATTTACTGATGAATGTTTACAGGCATTTCAGGAGTTAAAAGGGCGTCTAGTCACCGCACCTATAGTGATAGCTCCGAATTGGGGTTTACCATTCGAGATTATGGCAGATGCGAGTGATTTTGCTGTTGGAGTCGTTCTTGGCCAAAGAAAGGATGAGGTGTTTCGTACCATATACTATGCCAGCAAGACGTTATCGGATGCCCAGCTCAATTATGCAACAACGAAGAAAGAGTTTCTTACTGTTGTTATGCTTTTGATAAATTTCGTTCTTATCTTCTCGGTACACATGTTGTGGTTTATACAGATCATTCGGCAATCAAATACTTGATGGCAAAGAAAGACGCAAAACCAAGATTGATAAGGTGGATTCTACTACTCCAAGAGTTCGACATTGAGATCCGCGATAGGAAGGGGGTTGAGAATCCAGTTGCAGATCATCTTTCAAGATTGGAATCTAGAAAGGCCGAAACCGAATTGAGCAAAAGAAAGGATGAAAAGCAGGTGGATGACAACTTTCCAGACGAACATTTATTTTCCATAATTGTAGCGATGACTTCAAGCACTCAATGGTATGCAGATTTCGTCAACTTTATTGTAAGTAATGAACTTCCTCCAAACTTAAATTTCCATCAGTGAAAAAAATTTTTCCATGATGTGCGATCTTATTTTTGGGATGAACCTTACTTGTTTAAGTTGGGAAAAGATAATTTGTTTCGACGATGTGTCCCAGAAGAGGAACAACTCTTGATACTTATAGGTTGTCATGCAAGCTTGTATGGAGGTCATTTTGGAGGCATAAAAACAGCCTCAAAGGTACTTCAAAGCGGATTTTATTGGCCGACTCTATTTAAAGATGCTCATGAGTTTGTCATGAAATGTGATGAATGTCAAAGGGTTGGAAATATTTCTCGGAGGCATGAGATGCCATTGACTAACATTCTTGAGGTTGAATTGTTCGATGTTTGGGGAATAGACTTTATGGGTCTGTTTCCCTCGTCGTTTGGGAATTCTTACATCCTGGTTGCAGTGGATTATGTCTCAAAGTGGGTGGAAGCATGTGCATGCCCCAAGAATGACGCACAGGTGGTGACACGATTCTTGAAGAGGAACATATTCACTCGTTTTGGTACTCCAAGAGCTATCATAAGTGATGAAGGTACGCATTTTTGTAACAAATTATTTGAGAAGTTGCTTTTGAAATATGGAGTGAAGCATAAGGTCATAACGGCATACCACCCGCAAGCCAACGGACAAGTAGAAGTGACATATTAGGAGATCAAGCGGATCTTGGAGAAAACCGTTAATCCATCTCGCAAGGACTGGGCAATGAAGCTAGACGATGCACTTTGGGCTTATCGAACAGCATTCAAAACACCCATTGGGATGTCACTATACCAGCTGGTTTTCGGAAAGAGTTGTCACTTACCGCTGGAACTCGAACACAAGGCATATTGGGCGGTAAGAAAGTTGAATTTAGATCCACAATTGGCTTTTCAGAAACATTTTTTGCAGGTACATGAGCTAGAAGAGTTCCGCCTACAAGCATACGAGAGTTCACGGATATACAAAGAGAAAACGAAATTGTGGCATGACAAGAAGATCTTGAATAAAGAATTCCAAAAAGGACAGCAAGTTCTTCTTTATAACTCTCGTATTAAACTTTTTCCTGGAAAATTTAAGTCACGGTGGTCCGGACCATTTGTGGTTAATCGTGTGTTACCTTTTGGAGCTGTGGAATTGCAGGGAAACGAAGGACATTTCATGGTGAACGGACAACGTCTCAAGCCATATTTTGGAGGAATAATTGAGCGGCAACCCAGCATGGCCGCACTTGCCGAGCCAACTTATACATGAAAAGGGAGACAAGAGTCAAGCCGACCAGCTACCCCAGGGGAGTATTACGTTCCATTTATTCTTTTATGCTTTATATAACATCGGGACGATGCATAATCTAGGTTTGAGGGTGTCGACTCTTTTCTTGTCTGCTCTGCTTTGATTTTGTGGTTATTGTGATCTTTTGTTTTGATTTTTTATGTTGAGTCAAGTTTGTCAATCTCCTCAGTGAAACTTGATGAAATCTTTAATGAGCTGACCCTGATTCAAGGATGACTATTAATGCATTTGCTCACAACCTATGGAATAGTTAAAAACGAATCTTAATTTTTGATTGGACTTAAAGTGTTTTCAAAATGGAATAATTTCTCGGTATGAAGTGTTAGTGAATGAAAACAATTTTAGAAATCTAATAACGCATGGTAGTTGGCGTTGAGGGGTGCTAGTCACACATTGACTAAAAGCGAGTCTTGGTTAAAAAAAAAGAGAAAAAAAAAAGAAAAAAAAACAAATAACGGTTACCAAGGCTCTGAGTACCAATGCTTAGGTGCGTAAAAAAAAAAGTTGTTTGATTTGCGCCTAATTATGTACTTGTGGTGTGAGTCCTTTTTGGTGTACTCGAGCACGGGATCCGAGGGGTGCTTCATCACCTAGTGCCTTGGTCCAACTAGACTGAGAGTCATTGATTGAATGCTCGTTACATGGGTGCACTAGATTGAGATGATACATTTAGAGTCGTGTAAGCAAAACAAAATTTTGGCAAAGAAAGTGATGAAAAAAAAAAACAACCTCTGGATGAGTGGACAGTTGGTGTTTGACTAGTTTTCCGCAAAGTGCTAATCTAGTGTGTTTTATTGGAAGTCTTTAATTGTTGATTTCACTTCATGACATACCGAGTTGAAATTTTTTGGGAAATTGAATAAAGTTTTTTTGATAAATGACTTGACTATGGGAAGTGAGTAGATGCATTGCTGAGAATATAATGGGAGTGCTTCGAAGAGATTGATTCGGGTGTTGCTGAGGAGCGTCGTTTGCTTTATTTTTGTGTTTTGTTTCTATGCATTTGCTCGAGGACTAGCAAATGTTAGGTTTGGGGGTGTTGATAACTCTATGTATGTAGAGTTATTTGGGACACTTAACGGGGCTGTACATGGCTAGTTAGACGAGTTTATGTTAGAGTTTTACAAGTTTTTACTGTGTTTTTTTACTTCAGTTTAGTTTTAAGTTACTTTTGTTATTTTATTAAATAATTGGAACCTAGTTGATGCATCTTAGATTTGTTTTGATTTGATGTAGGTAAATGAAGAGAATCATAAGGTTGGCAAGTGAAAATTGGACGAAATTTGATAAAGTGCTGAAAAGTTACAGAGAGTAGAAGGATGCTTCCTTCAATCTCAAGGACGCGTCCATGATGAATCAGTAAACCTACAGAGAGCAGAAGGACGCGTCCCGCAATCTCAAGGACGCGACCTTCGTCAATCTGCACAAAATCTCGCCGAGTCACTTGATTCCTTCATTATTATGATTTGAAGAGAGAGAAGGCATCAATTAGTTACCATTTTATTATTCTTAGGATATTTTGGTATTTATTTATTTTCTTAGGCTACTTTGGATCTTTGAGAATATTAGGAAATCTTTTAAGGGAACAATATATTCTCTAAGATAGCCTAAGGAGGGGGGAGAGTTTTTCATTTTGAGTTTTAGTTTTTTTTAGACTTTTGCTCTGAGGAGAAAGGAGAGGTGTCGACTAGGGTTCGAGAGAAGATCCGGACGACAGATCGGGAGATCGGGAGGGCGTTCCTTATCCATTTTTCTTGATTTCTTTATGGCGATGCTATTTTCTTCTGAACTTTGGATGTTTTCTTATTTTAGTATGAACTAATTTTCTTATCTAAGTTGCTAAATTTGCGAGACTTGTCAAGGTGATTTTGAACGTGATTTATTTTATTTGAAAGTCTAATGTTCTTTGATGTGATTGCGTGTTTATTTTTCAGAAATACGATTGGCGTCGGTTTCTGAAATAACTCGGATTACCTTAGCATCGGGAGGTGTAAGATTAATTCGAGAGGAAAATCGAAGAACCGGTTAATAGAAACTGGAGATAGGGATATCACAGTTGATATTAATTGGATTGACTATTATGAGTAGATTAATAATGACCGTAGATAGGGATATCACGGTTAATATTAATTAAATCGAATGCTATGAGTTAATTGAATATAGATCGTAGGGATACGTCTAATATATAGGAGAGCATGATTTAAATCCTCGGACAATTTTATCTAAACGTTCGATTGATCCACGACAAGTTAAGTAAATTTAGTTGCCCTAGGCTTTCTTATTGATATTTTCTCATAATCCTTGCTTATTTTATTTTAGTAATTTTCGTTTAATCCATCATTTATTCTATTAGTCTAGATAATATTTAGTGGTTTAATTGGTATTCAGGAACAATTAGTCCTCGTGGGAACGATATCTTAAGTGCTATAATCGATTCATGTGTATACTTGCGCATAACACATTTTTAGCAGAACAACATTCTTCGTGACGTTCTCCTTGTACTCCTTCTGCTCATCTTCTGTGGGGTTGATGACACCTTCTCCGTTAGTGTTGTCACCTTCTAGGAGAGAGATTCCTTCTGGAACTTCTTCGTAGCATTCCTTCACAAGTTTCTATAGATCTTGCGAAAGGAAAATGGTCTCCATTTGAGAACTCTAATAGTTGAAGTGCTCATGGTTGGGAGAAAAGGTGAATTCGATAGGATGACTTTCCTCGTGAAAGATTTTTTGCAGTGTAAAAGCTCGGGCCGAACTCGAACTTGGGCTCAGGCTAGAAATGTTTTGACCGGACTTGAGCCCGGGCTAGATTATCCGATCCCGATCAAACTCGAGCTCGGACTCGGGCCGATACATTTTTACCCGAGCTCGGGTGTCCGAACCCGGCCTGGCTCAGTAACACCTCTAATCATGAGTTTGTGTTTTGTGCTGTCCCTCGGACTACATGCGATTCCCCTTTTTTGTCGTATTTGTTCCCCTTGTGTAGTCCTTTAATGCGCATTTGCTAGCTAAAAAATATTATAAATGGGTGGACGAGGCCTATCGGCATAATTAATATAATTTGAAAAATGGAATTTTACTTTATCTTTTCCTTGTTCCGGATTTCGGACTTAGCTTCTATTTTGTCATTTCTATCGAAATCCTAAATAAAAGGGCGAATTGTGGGGATCACATGAAATGTCGTGTTAGGAGTTGCAATGGAACTGACCACCTTAAAAAAGGCAAACTCGTGCGTGCAAAACAACCAATGACGCGTTTGTGTTTTTCTTTCCTCTTTTTGTATAGTTCGTCTTCCTTTCCCCATGATTTTACTTTTCCACGGACGTGATTCCCGTTTTTGTTCCGTGATTAATTAGTCTTTGATATTTTAGAGTCAAACTTATCTTTAGTAGCGGTTAGCTGATGTACGGGACCACGGACGTGATTCACGTTTTGTGCCTAGCCGTGTATTATGTTGAGACACACCATTGTGAAGCAATTGCTTAAGTCGATCGATTATATGAATTCATAAATGAATTTGACTAATCCTCAGGCAAAAATCATTGGGTAATACAGTCATAGAATCATCGTTTTAGCAATGGTTGCAATTGAATCGATTGGTGAATACCATGTAATACCGATCTTTTTTGCTCTTTGGCTGTGTATTTTTTAATAAATAATTATTACAAAAATACTTATATTTTATAAGAAAGTAACAAATATAAGTAATATTGAACTTACCTATATACCAAGCTCAGCATATAAGTCCGACGGGTTCCGCTCTAAAAACAATTGTCTGTAGAGGGAATAGTCTACCGGTCTTTATATACTAGACTGGACTCTCATCTCTTTTCGATATGAGATTGAATTTGCAAGCCTTTCGACAATGAATTATTAGTAAGGTAAAGTTATAAATATAACGAAAAATTACAAATTAGCTTCTCTGTTATTTCAGTAAAATGGTTTTAAAAGAAAAAAAATAATTCTTTTCTAAAATGAAAAATTATAAAAATATCATAAATTTGAAAAATTTAATTACAAAACGAGTACCGAACTTAATTTTTTAGTTATATATATGTATATATATATATATATTAATCCTTCTACAAATTGCAAAATAATAAAAATTTTAAATGAAAAATACTATTCATATGATAAGTTTAATAACAAATAATTTTTAATAATTAATTAGATGTTTTACAATTTCATTTTAAAAATAATATGAAGAAGCCTGTTGACCTGGTTTTGATGATGAACTTAAGCGACATGGTACTGATGGTAAGCGACATCTTACTGGTGGTCAGTAGTAATGTTTCACAAGTTATGTGTTCATTCTTAGTGATGAGCTTGAGCAATTCGTTGCTGAACCACAGCTAGTAACCGCTATATATTACTGCGTTCCAGTACACTGTTACTGTGATATTACGCATAGAAGTTGAAAATATGGAAACATATTTTTAATAATCATGATTTATTCCAAGATTTATTTTAATCTATCTCAGATAATTATTCTGAGTGTCTAGGTTCATTTAACGTAGCCTAATGATCTTATATTAAGCACTTAGGCAACAATATATATTGGGATTATCTTTCCAATTGTTATTTTTGGAAACAAAATATCCTCAACGTCTCGCTGTAATGGAAGAAAATATCAAATTAAATATATTTGATCATCACAATCGATTAAATAAGATATGATTAGATAATATAGATTGGAAATAAATTATCTAATTGATACGATTGAAGGAAGTTACCGTTGGATCTTTCCTTCTATGGGACAGCGAACGTTGAGCAGACCGTTGATGTGTCCTCGCTGCCAGTTTTGGCAACAAATCTCGAAGATTGCCTGGACATCCCTTATGCTTCTTTCTCCGTTATAATCAGACCAAGGACGACATTTTTCTCTCTGCCTTTGTGCGTCTGTGTGGTCTGTGTGGTCGTTGTGGTCTATGTGAGCTTTGTGCGTCGACGAAGAGCGGAAGGTGCTATGTGTCTCCTGGTTCTTTCTCTTGCAAGCTGCGTGTGAGAGTGTCAAGGGGCTGAGGTCAGATCCCTTGAATCGTCTGAGAAGGACTGGGTGTCCTCGGTGCGTTCAACGAGCAGCCGGCGAATCGTCTGAGGGAAGCTAAGTGAATACCTGCTCTGAATTCAGTAACCGGTTGCTGACCCATCGGCAAGAAGCCGTTCTTGTCGTGTCTTTTCGCAGGGAAGTCTCGAGCCTACGGAGTTTGAGCAGTTAGACACGCACTTGCGGGTGCGCGCCAGAAGTCTCGTGCCTGCAGGGTAGAGCAGGAGTTGGGAACGCCGCCGGAGTGGAAAGAGTTCCTCCCGAGCACAGGGGTACTGTGCAGAAGTCTTGAACGCCTGATACAGAGGGTTAGTAAAGCAGGTTGCGTGGAAGCCAACGGATCGGAAAATTCCACCCTAGGCACTGGGTGTGCAGTGCAGTGAGTCACGGCTGTGGTAACCGTGCACGTCCGAACTGAGTGTAGGACGGATACCTTCTAAGTGGCTTTGTGGTTTTCTTTGTGATCTTTGTGGTTCCTATCTTCGTGATTTTTGTGGTTCAACTTTGTGGTTGTCTCTTAAGCAAGTGCAGGCTTATCTTAAGGAGAGACAAGATCTGTGTGGAAATCCTCTGCTGAACGATAAAGTGCTGAAGCAATCCTTCACTGTGAAGCAGAAACGAGCTGCTCTCTGAGAATACATTCTTCACCGTAAGGAGTTATCTGCGAGGATTTATACTCTAACATAACGTTGTCTGTGTTCTTTGATAAGTCAGGTTTATATTAAGCGACAACGATCTGTGTGGAATCCATTGAGCTACCAATTGCTGAGGATAAACATCATTCTGCTGGAAACGAGAAGACGTCCACTGTGTGAGGAGCTGACCGTTGCCAGGAGTGAACATCTATTGTACGGGATTCTAAATCTTAGTTTGTGAGAGGAACATACGCCTAGTGCAAGGGCTTTTTGCACCCATTATTTTATATAGTGGAATCACCTTGTTGGTGGAAAGTGGACGTAGGTCAATTAAGGCCGAACCACTATAAATCACTGTGTCCATTACGATCGCGCAACACTCGTACGAAAACCTACTCGACAAAATCGTAACAGTTACAGTAAGGTATTTCTCACTCTGAGAAATGCTCTGCTGTGATACAGTACGCTTCCGCTTACACCGAGAAAGGGCGAAAAAGTGATAAACACTAATTCACCCCCCTCTTAGTGTACATAAACGATCCAACAATTGGTATCAGAGCGGGTTTGCTGGAAAGCTTTCTGTGTGATTGCTAGTACAGAACTCTGTTGCTGAACCAAAACAGCGTGTTGCTGACAGTCTTACATTAAGCACAGTAAGGTGCTGCTGAGTACTGAACAGTATGTCAATGCTCTTGACTGATGGTCATTCGACCGAACGTCCACCGCTCTTTGCTGTACAACATTTCTCATATTGGAAAATGAGAATGGAGTTGTTCATTGGAGCAAAAGAAGCCGATTGCTGGCAGATTATAATGGAAGGAGATCTTGTAATTCCTCCATCTAATCCCAGCGACTCTCGACATGAATTTGAAAGAAAGAGAATTATCTCGATGAACACTAAAGCAAAGCACTACTTAGTGTGTGCTCTTGCTGGAAATGAGTTCAATCGCATCTCTACTTGTAAGACAGCGAAAGAAATGTGGGATAGACTTGCTTTGATCTATGAAGGAACAGAACAAGTCAAGGAATCCAAAATAAATGCTTTAGTAACTCAATACGAAGCATTCAAGATGAAAAAGGATGAGTCAATAAATCAAATGTTTGATAGACTCACCGAAATTACTAATGCCATGGAATCACTTGGCAAAACAATTTCTAATTCTGAGTTGGTCAGAAAGATACTTCGCTCATTGCCTAAAACTTGGGAAGCCAAGAAGACGGCAATTGAAGAAGCTAAAGATTTGACAAACTTAAGTCTTCAACAGTTGCTTGGTTCTCTCGTTGCTTACGAAAATGAGAACAAGGTTGCTGACGATAAGAAGATCAATGCTGTTGCATTCAAGGGAAGTACCGAAATGTCCGATGAATCCGAGGATGAGTCTTCATCTGATTATGAGGATGAAGTTTCCTTGATGGCAAAGAAATTCAAAAGATATCTTCGCAAAAATCGCTTTAAGGGAAAGCGAGATATTAAAAAGAAGAATACTAAACCACACCAAAGTAAAAGTGGTGTATGCTATGAGTGCAACAAACCTGGTCATATGCGACCAGATTGCCCACTTTTGAATGAGAAGGGCAAATCTTCAAAATACAAGAAAAATGCCATGATGGCATCTTGGAGTGATAGTGATGAAGAATCAGATCAGGATGACGAAACAGCAAACATCTGCTATATGGCGCAAACTGATGCTGACACTGAGAAGGTAAATGCTTTCTCACCTTCTGATCTGTCTGCTGAAGATATTGAGAATCTTTTCTCCGAACTTTATGATAAAATTGAGTCTTTGTCCGCAAACAATAAGGCTCTTAAGAAGGAGAATAAATTCTTGAGTGCTGAGAACGATTCTCTAAAGGAAGAGTTATCAGCAAAGGCTAGGAAAGCGACAAAGAAACTTTCTCAATCCAAATTAATGATTGAGGAGTTGCAACAGCAACTTGATGCTGTAAACAACAAAACAGAATTATGTATGCACGAGAAGCATGATTCTGGAAATGAGAAACATTCACGACATGGGAAATATGTTCCCCCTCATGTTAGGAATGGCGAATCTCATTTTATTATTCAAAGGTTACCTAGGCTTTGTTACTATTGTAGAAAGCCGGATCATTTCATTAAAAATTGCCATGTGCGGCGAAATGACATGCTTGGCATTACTTCTAAAGTTGATGGTTCTGTTGTTAAATGGAAGCAACGACTTACTTAAATTCTTTCTCTATTTCAGGGATGCTTCAAGTCCATCACTAAGGACCATGTATGGTACTTAGATAGTGGCTGTTCGAGGCATATGTCAGGAGATGTCTCCTTATTCTCCACACTGGTTTTCCAGGATGGTGGTGCTGTCACTTTTGGTGATAATGGAAAAGGGATGGTTAAAGGAACAGGAACCATTTGCTGTTCTAACTCCCCAACCATTGAAGGAGTTCTTTATGTTAAAGGCCTCCAACATAATTTGATTAGTATCAGCCAATTGTGCGATAAAGGTTACAATGTTTCTTTCAATGAGAGAACATGTAACGTTTCACGGGATGGTGTCACTTGCTTCGTTGGTGAACGCAAGAAAAACATCTATATCCTGTCCTTTAAGAACATCTCCGCTGGAGAAAATTGTCTCTTGTCCGTTAAGGACGAAGCTACTCTATGGCATAGAAAGTTGGGACATGCTAACTACGACTTGCTGTCCAAACTTGTCAAAAAGGACATCATTAAGGGATTGCCTAAAATCAAGTTTGACAATGATCAGGTTTGCAAAGCTTGTTCTATTGGCAAACAAACAAAGGTATCCTTTAAAAGTAAAAATATGATTTCAAGCAAAGCTCCGCTTGATTTACTTCATATGGACTTATTTGGTCCAACAAGGACTCAAAGTCTTGGAGGTAAACGTTATGGATTAGTTGTGGTAGATGACTTTTCCAGATTCACTTGGGTTAAATTCTTAGCTCACAAAAGTGATGCGTTTGCAACCTTTGAAACTTTAGTCAAACAACTTCAAAATGAGAAAGGTGTTTCTCTAAGAAGCATAAGAACGGATCATGGTACCGAATTTGAAAACCATGACTTTACTTCTTTTTGTGAAGAATATGGTATAAACTATAATTTCTCTGCTCCATATACTCCACAGCAAAATGGAGTTGTAGAGCGAAAGAATCGAACCTTACAAGACATGGCGAGAACTATGTTGCTGGAAAGTGAGGTTGCTAAAAATCTTTGGGCTGAAGCTGTAAGCACAGCATGCTACATCTCAAATCGTATTCATTTGAGGCACTCTTTAGGTAAAACGCCTTATGAGTTATATAAAGGCAGAAAGCCTAATATCTCATACTTTCATCCATTTGGAAGTAAATGTTATATCTTGAGACCCATTAAAGATGGTGTCGGAAAGTTTGATGCTCGATCTGATGAGGGCATATTCTTAGGATACTCCCTAACGAGCAAAGCATATAGAGTTTTTAATAAAAGAATTCTAACTGTTGAAGAGTCTATCAATGTTAAAATTGATGACTCTCTGACACAGGAGGAAGTTGCTGTGGAAGCAGTAGCACAATCCTCAACAACAACATCAAATGAAACCTCCCAGCAAATGATTGCTGACAATAATCCGAACGGAAACACTGTAGCAGATGTACAGCAAGTGCCTGCTGCACACACTGAAAATGCTTCTAGTGATTTCCAGGATATTCAAATTGAGAATCGTGTTCCCTCGTTATACAAGAAAAGACATCCTATTGATCAAGTAATAGGTTCTTTGCACACAGGAGTGCGAACCCGCAATACAGCGAGTTTGTACTGTGAACACTCTGCTTTTATCTCTCAAGATGAACCTCAAGGCATTGATGATGCGCTTGATGATCCTAATTGGATTCTTGCTATGCAAGAGGAACTGAACCAATTTGAGAGAAACAAAGTTTGGAATTTAGTACCTAGACCCAATGATCGTTCCATTATTGGAACAAAATGGGTTTATCAAAATAAACTTGATGAGTCTGGAAATGTTGTAAGAAACAAAGCTAGACTTGTAGCAAAAGGTTACTCACAAGAAGAAGGCATCGATTATGATGAAACGTTCGCTCCAGTGGCGCGTCTAGAAGCAATACGCTTACTCCTAGCGTATGCTTGCTATAATAACTTTAAGTTATTTCAAATGGATGTGAAAAGTGCTTTCCTAAATGGTGATATAAAAGAGAAAGTCTATGTTGAACAACCTCCTGGATTCACCGATCCAAAGTATCGAAATCATGTTTATAAGCTCTCTAAAGCTTTGTATGGGCTTAAGCAAGCTCCGCGAGCATGGTACGAAAAGCTTAGTTCCTTTCTTATAGCAAAGGGATATAGGCGTGGAAAAATTGATACAACATTGTTTCTTAAGAAACAGGATGCTGATCTTTTAGTTGCTCAAATATATGTCGATGACATTATATTTGGTTCAACTAATGAAAAATTATGTAATGAATTCTCTGATCTAATGAAAGGAGAATTTGAGATGAGTCTCATGGGAGAACTTACTTTCTTCCTCGGACTTCAAATTAAACAAACGGAAGATGGAATTTTCATCCATCAAGAAAAGTACAGCAAACAGTTGCTCAAGAAATTTGATCTTGAGAATGCTAAATCTTTGTCAACTCCAATTGGTAGTAATACCAAAATTGATAAAGACGAAAGTGGAAAGGAAATTGATTCCAAGCTATACAGAAGTATGATAGGATCATTGCTATATCTTACTGCTTCACGACCAGATATCATGTTCAGCGTATGCTTATGCCTAGATATCAGTCTGCTCCAAAAGAGTCACACCTTGCTGCAGTTAAGAGGATCTTTCGATACCTCGCAGGAACTGTTAGCTTAGGTCTGTGGTATCCAAGAGAATCGTTGTTGAATCCTAGAGGATATTCAGGTGCTGACTATGCTGGATGTCGTATTGATAGGAAAAGCACGTCTGGTACTTACCAACTATTGGGAAATATGCTTATTTCCTGGTTCTCTAAGAAGCAGACAACTGTCGCTTTATCCACAACTGAGGCTGAATACGTATCAGCAGCTAGTTGCTGTGCGTAGTTACTATGGATGCGACAACAACTCGAAGATTATGATCTTCATTTTGATTCTATTCCAATAATGTGTGATGACACAAGTGCAATTAATTTATCACGAAATCCTGTCTATCACTCAAGATCTAAGCATATTGAGTTGAGACGCCATTTTCTACGTGATAATGTACAAAGCGGTAAGGTTGATATTTAGTATGTAAATACTGAGCAACAGCTTGCTAATATTCTTACTAAACCACTTGACAAAGAGAGGTTTGAATATTTACGAAGTGAATTAGGGATATGTAATCTCAATCTCTAAGATGATATTATCATTCTTGAGAAATTCTCGATAGGAATATAAAATTCCTAAAAATAATGCAGAAATACTCGTGGGGTGCCAACCAAAACTCTATATCTTTTATTTCCTTCTTTATCTTTTAAATATTCTATAAAACCAAAAAACTTCCTACGGTTTCTTTTCAAATCCCTAACTTCCCCCGTTTCTTCTTCAACCTCAACCCTCTTCCTTCTTCTCCATTCCTCCTCTGAAAATGGCACCCAAATCCGCGAAATCTGGAAAGGGCAAGGGAACTCCCAAGAAACGGTCACAAGCTGTGGCTGCTTCTGCCCAGCAACTACCTGTTGTGGAGCCTCCGTCAGTTACTGAGGGGGAGCCCTCGATGATGCAAACCCCTGCTCCGGTGGTCACTGAGACCAAGGAGACACCTGCTGCGGTTCCTGCCAAGGACAATGTGGCTTCGACTGGTGATGTCACCACTTTTGGCGAACCTGAGGATGCTACGGAAAAAACCCTCGATGTTGAGGAGGAAACCGCTCCACCGGAGGCGGTTACCAAGTCTACTTCTGCGTCTCCCAAAGCAGCAAACTCCCCTACTACTGATGAGGAGACTCAAGCCGAAAAAGGCAAGAAAAGCGCTGAGGATCCTGAGGATTTCCAGAGCGCTGATGAACAGGACTCTTTGGCTGAAGAAACTCCTGACGAGGATGAGAATGTGGAGGTGATCGGCTCTGTTCAGAATCCTCCGATTCACTCTTCTCTTGGTGTTGCCTCTCGCACCAGGATGAAGCG
Source organism: Melastoma dodecandrum (assembly GCA_029817715.1). Lineage (NCBI taxonomy): Eukaryota > Viridiplantae > Streptophyta > Magnoliopsida > Myrtales > Melastomataceae > Melastoma > Melastoma dodecandrum. Next base: position 2,829,163 of record JARUPY010000606.1, read on the forward strand.
ACCTTATGCTGGTATAAGGGATGGTATGCATTCTGGCTCTCCTATTCACAAGAAAGTGAGAAATGCATATTCTTCTGTTTTTATTCCTGCGGTTGATCAGTATGTTTCTCTGGCTGAATTAAATCGGATTCTTGCTGATGATACTATGCCGAATAGAAACATGACCAAGCACAACATTGTTGCATGCAAGCGTGTAGACTTTGATTGGTTTACTCAACATGAGCTCTGCTTTGCTGAGATGTTTGAAAGGTTGACCTGGCGATCCTTTTGTGAATATGATGGCATCAGTTCCATCTCAAAGGTCAAGGAATTCTATGCCAATATTACCTTTCATAAGGAAGATTCTCTCATTAAATTCATCAAGGTGTTGGTAGATGAGAAAACCTTTGTTTTCTCTGTGTTTGATGTCTGCCGCCTCTTTGAATCTGATCTTGTTAACAACCTGAGGGTGATCAGTGAAGGAAAGCTGGAAGCTTATCAGACCATCAACGATGGTGAGGTGGTTGCTGTCAGCGGATATCTGCAGAACACCGGGCTGAGTTTCAGCAACCGGATGTTTCACAAGGCAGTAATGTCTTGCTTGGCCCCTCGGATTGGCAGCATCGACACTGTCATGCCAAGAGATTGGAATCTGATGGTTCATCTTAAAAGAGGTATTCCTGTGAACTTGAGAAGTGTGATATTTGGCCATATGGCATCTTGTGTTCAGGACGAGAACAGGGCACTTCCATTTGCACATGTTATCACTGCATTGCTGCAGTTCTATGGGGAGCAAATTGTTCCTGTGAATCAAATGGACACCTGGAGTACTCAGGTTATTAGAGCTAACTCTGTAGCAAGTATGGGCTACCAGTATGTAGATGGTGTTTTTGTCAAGAAACCAACTAAGCGACAGATCGCTGCTTCTGTCCGTGGCAAGTCCACAGCTGCACTTGGCAAGCAACGCTATGCTGAACGTGAGAAGGCGGCTTCTTCATCCAAGGATGAGTCCCCTTCTTCTTCCAAGCTTCAGAAAGTCCTCTGTGAGGAATTAAGCTACACCAGACGCTCCATTCTTGAGAGGCTGGATGAATTTGTTGAAAGGCTGACCCGCCTGGAAAATATGGTCCAGACCTTGCTTGATAATGCTGAGGATTGAGCCATGCTCTCCGTTTAGGATTGAGCTACTCTCCTTTATCTTTAGATGTCTGCTCTGTTGTTCTAGAATGAGCTATGCTCTTCTATTTCTGAACTTGTTTAATAACTGTTTCGTTTTGATGCATCGCAGCAACTGTTGGCTGCTGACTTTGTCTTTTGGGTGCTAGCATATTCTTGCTACACTAGTAATAAAACTATCCTTTGTTATCCTCTTTTCTTTTTCTTTTTGATATGACAAAAAGGGGGAGAAGAATAAGTTCAGGGGGAGTTAAGGATTTAAGGGGGAGTTGACACAAGCTCGATCCCTAAGTCCATATTTTGTCATCATCAAAAAGGGGGAGAATGTTGACCTGGTTTTGATGATGAACTTAAGCGACATGGTACTGATGGTAAGCGACATCTTACTGGTGGTCAGTAGTAATGTTTCACAAGTTATATGTTCATTCTTAGTGATGAGCTTGAGCAATTCGTTGCTGAACCACAGCTAGTAACCGCTATATATTACTGCGTTCCAGTACACTGTTACTGTGATATTAAGCATAGAAGTTGAAAATATGGAAACATATTTTTAATAATCATGATTTATTCCAAGATTTATTTTAATCTATCTCAGATAATTATTCTGAGTGTCTAGGTTCATTTAACGTAGCCTAATGATCTTATATTAGGCACTTAGGCAACAATATATATATTGGGATTATCTTTCCAATTGTTATTTTTGGAAACAAAATATCCTTCTGATTCCCTGCAGCAACGTCTCGCTGTAATGGGAGAAAATATCAAATTAAATATATTTGATCATCACAATCGATTAAATAAGATATGATTAGATAATATAGATTGGAAATAAATTATCTAATTGATACGATTGAAGGAAGTTACCGTTGGATCTTTCCTTCTATGGGACAGCGAACGTTGAGCAGACCGTTGCTGTGTCCTCGCTGCCAGTTTTGGCAACAAATCTCGAAGATTGCCTGGACATCCCTTATGCTTCTTTCTCCGTTATAATCAGACCAAGGACGACATTTTTCTCTCTGCCTTTGTGCGTCTGTGTGGTCTGTGTGGTCTTTGTGGTCTGTGTGGTCATTGTGGTCGGTGTGAGCTTTGTGCGTCGACGGAGAGCGGAAGGTGCTAAGTGTCTCCTGGTTCTTTCTCTTGCAAGCTGCGTGTGAGAGTGTCAAGGGGCTGAGGTCAGATCCCTTGAATCGTCTGAGAAGGACTGGGTGTCCTCGGTGCGTTCAACGAGCAGCCGGCGAATCATCTGAGGGAAGCTAAGTGAATACCTGCTCTGAATTCAGTAACCGGTTGCTGACCCATCGGCAAGAAGCCGTTCTTGTCGTGTCTTTTCGCAGGGAAGTCTCGAGCCTACGGAGTTTGAGCAGTTAGACACGCACTTGCGGGTGCGCGCCAGAAGTCTCGTGCCTGCAGGGTAGAGCAGGAGTTGGGAACGCCGCCGGAGTGGAAAGAGTTCCTCCCGAGCACAGGGGTGCTGTGCAGAAGTCTTGAACGCCTGATACAGAGGGTTAGTAAAGCAGGTTGCGTGGAAGCCAACGAATCGGAAAATTCCACCCTAAGCACTGGGTGTGCAGTGCAGTGAGTCACGGCTGTGGTAACCGTGCACGTCCGAACTGAGTGTAGGACGGATACCTTCTACGTGGCTTTGTGGTTTTCTTTGTGATCTTTGTGGTTCCTATCTTCGTGATTTTTGTGGTTCAACTTTGTGGTTGTCTCTTAAGCAAGTGCAGGCTTATCTTAAGGAGAGACAAGATCTGTGTGGAAATCCTCTGCTGAACGATAAAGTGCTGAAGCAATCCTTCGCTGTGAAGCAGAAACGAGCTGCTCTCTGAGAATACATTCTTCACCGTAAGGAGTTATCTGCGAGGATTTATACTCTAACATAACGTTGTCTGTGTTCTTTGATAAGTCAGGTTTATATTAAGCGACAACGATCTGTGTGGAATCCATTGAGCTACCAACTGCTGAGGATAAGCATCATTCTGCTGGAAACGAGAAGACGTCCACTGTGTGAGGAGCTGACCGTTGCCAGGAGTGATCGTCTATTGTACGGGATTCTAAATCTCACTTTGTGAGAGGAACATACGCCTAGTGCAAGGGCTTTTCGCACCCATTATTTTATATAGTGGAATCACCTTGTTGGTGGAAAGTGGACGTAGGTCAATTAAGGCCGAACCACTATAAATCACTGTGTCCATTACGATCGCGCAACACTCGTACGAAAACCTACTCGACAAAATCGTAACAGTTACAGTAAGGTATTTGTCACTCTGAGAAACGCTCTGCTGTGATACAGTACGCTTCCGCTTACACCAAGAAAGGGCGAAAAAATGATAAACACTAATTCACCCCCCTCTTAGTGTACATAAACGATCCAACAAAGCCTAAAACTTATATCATATAAGGAAGTTTCTTAACCTAAAAAAATTTTACACGAGGAATTTTAAGAGAAAAAAAAAGTAATAATCAATTATAATTCAAATTAAAAAATAACTAAAAATATTTGAGAAATTGAGAAAGTAACAATAATTTTTATTAAATTTTGAAAATAAATAATACATATTTATTGTACAAACTTTTTTAGAAGGTCAATTATGATATAAATACATGAACATCCATTCCTCAAAATTTTACTATGTAAGAATTTGCATTGAAGGTATTATTTAACCTGGATAATTAATGTCAGGACAATATGATTTTAAGAAATTTAATATAAGTTTAAAACTTTAAATGGAAAAGTATCGCAAATGAAATATTATATATTATATATTATTTTATAAGGTTAATTTTTATTCATTAATCATATATCAATTTTAATTTTTGGATTTTTAATAAATTATTATTATTTAATAATAATTATTATTATTATTATATCGATTAATGGGACAGTAGAATTGACCCCTCAAGATGATCACCAGGTTTAAGAGAGTCCGGAAGACAAGTGATATCGTCCTTCTCCGGGCATTGGAGGAAATGGGGATGGATTCTTTGGAAATACTAGATGACATATTGAGGTTGCAGTTCCTGAATCATATTCCGACGGATCTGTTGCTTGAAACCATCGTCCATCGAATTCCAGTTGGTGGGAGGGAAGAAGAAATGTTAAACAAGATTCTCGAAGCGGGACGACTTGTTCGCGTCGAAACGGATCACGTTGGAAATATTTGGCAATAGTACTCACAGGGTTATAGATGTGGTCGCCAGTAAGTAAAAGAAATAGATTGAGCTAATTAAATAAAGTCTTATAATAAGAATGAAAAGCTTATAGCCATGAAAAATAAAGTAAGGACGATGGTGCGACGTCATAGACTTGCTGCTAAACGCTGCAGACTGGTGAATTTGGACAATGGCGACGTCGTATACTTGCTGCTGGACGCTACACACTTGCGAATTTGGACGATGGTGACATCGTAGACTTGACGCTGGGCGCTGTGAACTTGTGATTTTGGACGGTGACGTCGTAGACTTGATGACGTGGCGCTGTAGACTTGCGAACTTGGACGGTGGGAACCAATCGCTGGGGCTTGGTGAACGGAGTGTGGTCGAAGGTAGTGGCGGTTGTAGATACCAAGGCTACGGTTGCTTACCCTGTGGCGGAACGAAGGCGGAATTGTTTGCTGGGACTACGGTGGCTCGTCCCGGCGGTGGAATGCTGGCGGAAATTAGCTACCAGAGCTACGGCTGCTCACTCTGGTGGTGGAAGTGAAGAACTACGGGGTGACGAGAAAATAAAGCTTCTGTTGGCTGAATTGATCGTGGTCCTCTTTGGGAAGATCTCCTTCCTTTTATATTCGATCTTATGAGTCCAGGATGTTTGTCACGTTCTCCAAAGATCCTCACAATCTAAACTACTTTCCGTAGATCTCGGAGTCAACAAACCGATCTCTTAAGACATGTGACCTGTGCAGACATGGGCTGTAGACTTGGTATGAGCCCACGCCTATTCTCATCCCTTACATTCCTCTCGTGGGCTTTAACCCGTCCGGAAAGTAGGCCCAAGATAATTCATCATGTCACCATAAGCCCCCCTCTTTTTGCTGAGGGGACTTCTGTCGCCTGAGCACATTTGTCAGTTTCTTGGAGTTTAAAGAAAACCTTTTGTTTCCCTCCTTTCACTCATCCTTCGAGCGCTTTCTCTTCCTGAACTCCCTTAGTCTTCTCTGAAAACCCTATTTCTCCTTCTTGATCATGTCTTCCCTCGCGACCTTCCAGTGGCACTTTCAATGTGCTGGCCCCTCTGGTGTGGTCTAGACTGGCGACGATGAATTAACCCTAGGTCCCGTCCTTGACCCTACTCTTTTTTGCCGTCTGGTTTCTCATGAATCCTTGATCACGGAGTCCCAAATCCCTATCTACCGGGAAGACTTTGTGGGCCCCCTGAACTGGGAAAAGAGAAGTGGATTCTAGTACTTCCCCTCTGTAGACAAGCCAGTGGTGCAACAATGGTTTTCCAGTTGGCTTGGGAAGCTGGAATCCAGGCTGAAAGTCTGTGGCCTCTGGTCTTTCTTCAAGCTTTCCTTGGACACAAAGCGCTGCGACCCCCGGGTATGTGCCAGTTTACTTCCCTTCTGGAACAACACAGTGAACTGCTTCTACTTCCCTGAGGGCCCCATGACCATCACCCTAGAGGATATAAACTTCTTGAAAGGGAGTTACGTGGCTGGTACCCCTGTTCGTCTTTACCTTGTAGACGATGACCACAACCTCAAAGAGATGCTCCAAATCTTGAGTACAGCAAGGAGACACCTTCAAATGATCAAAGGTCATTCCACTGCTGTCTGGGAAAAGGCCGAGGATGTTGAGTTCTTCAGCGTCTGGCTTAGCAAGTACGTTTTTTGCTTCACTGGCAATCGAGTGCCAAAGCTTGTCTATGGGATTGCCAACTTTCTAAGCTCGGCTTCCAGCAAGATAGCTTGGGCCCCTTTCCTGTTGGGTTTAGTCTATCAGGGTTTGCACAAGTCCCTTTCCGAGGTATCCGGCTGGCGGCCCCCATTGGATCGTTCATCTGTGGTCCTGCATATGGATGCCAGGACTTACGGGGTACCAGATGCCTTCTGGCGCATCCCAGATCAGCTGCTACGGAACGCACATGCTGGAGTCCTGCTGCCAAGCCAAGGAAAAATGGTTGTATGCCTCTGTGATAGGGCATATAAGGCACATTGTAGATACTGGGCGAGGCGAGCGCCGTAATTGGGTCCCATTCCCTGCCGGCCAGCTTATTTTGAAGCGCCGACAGAGGCTAACCCCAGGCCTGTATTGGGATACTGTCTTGACCAGTAGGGACCTGGTATGTGTGTCAGAGGGAGGATTTGGTTTCGAAGTCTACAACCCCCAGCTCTGTTGCAAGACAAGTTGGTTTTATCCAGAGCTCATCAGTCCCTTTTTTCTGACTCCTTCAACATCTCAATTCATACCCGGGTCACCAGCATTCTTTCAAAGGATTATTTTCAGGCCTCGATGAATCTTCTGTCCAAGAAGATTCCGTCACATGGAGTTCCCTTTCGAGTCTACTCCATTTTATGCTACGGAGTTCTTTTCTGTTCAATGGGCGATTACCTTTGATGCCTTTATGAAGAAAATGACTTTCCTCCAGACTTCCAAAGAGCCAGATCTTTACCTTTTCTCTGAGATGATGTTAAAGACCGGACAGAGGCCTTATGGTATAGACTAAACTTATTTTTCTTGTCCTTTGAACTGAAAAACTCCTATCTGACATATGTTGCAGTTTCAATTGTGGACTCAGGGGATTCTTCACCAGAAAGGAGTCCTCCTCCCCCGGCTGGTCGTTTGACCCGTCTCCGCCGGCAGACCCTTGCTTCTAAGGGCAAACAGGTCAAGAGGGTAGTGACTAGCAAGCGAAAGGCTCCTTCCCCTCACTCTTCTGACTCTGAGGATATACCTATTTTCATTTCTTTCAAGCATCGTCGTCCTGTCCCTATTTCTATTAAAGCCCTGAATCTTCAGGGACCCCTTCTCCAAGGTATGAGGCGCTTTTCACCTCTAAATACTATAGATCTCCTCCCAATAAACCTTGGGACCTTGTTTTCAAGAGGACGATTATGGCACTGAGTCCGCCCCCTTTGAATTCTCAAACGGCAGAGTCCTCTCGAGAAATGGTATACATTCCTGTACCTATGTTGTTTTGTTTTCTCAAAGCTCAAGCAAAAACATTTTACTTTCTCCTCAGGATCCAAATCTCTCCGAGGTTCCTAACCCTAAAGAAGCTTCGGGGACCGATGAAGCTGACCTGCCTCCTACCGAGGTATGTATTCCAGGTCTATATAGACTTTACTTGTCCAATTTCAATACTGACGATTACGCTTTACTCAATTTGTAGAATATCCTTTCCCCAAGTCTTGAAGTCTCAGCAACTGAGGAGCCTGAGGCTATTGCCGCCGTAATAGAGGCTGCTACTCAAGAGGCAATAGGCGCGACGGGCGCTAATCTTTCTAGTGTCGTAGATCAACAAACTGCAATGCCGACTATTCAACCTCCCTGCCAGCCATCAAGCAAAAAACTTGGGGAAGGCGCTTCAAGCTGCTTCAGTGACTATGACCTGCGTTGGGGATCTCCTCCGTCTTGAAACTTTCTCTGAGGATCAATTTAAGGCCCTTCAGAGTTGCATCAAGGAGATTGAGAGTTCCCCTGCCGCTACGATCCAAATGTTAGCAGCTTGTGAAGACTTCAAGGGGCAATTCTGGACTGAATGGCCGGTTTACTTAAAAGACCTCCAGACATCTTGCAGCGCCGAGTTCAAGATTGCCGATTTTCTAAAAAATCAAGCGGAAGGAGAGGCTGATGTGAGGCTCCTCAGGAGACAGAGGGATGACTTGTCTCGTCAGCTTACACAAGCCCAAGCTAGGATTGCAGAGCTCTTGGCTCTTGAGAAGGACCTCAAGGAACGGGTTTCCGTGGTCGACTCCCTACTCGCCGAATGATCTGCTCATGCTTCTGACCAGCAGAGCTAAGACGATTTAAAGTCTTGGTTTTGTTAGAAGAACGAGATTACCATGAAGCAAACCCGAGCCAAGGTTCTGACTTTCCTGTTTGTGGAAGCGGCACGTATGGTGCCTAGACATGACGTCGCGAGTTCAAGCTCCCAGGTCCCCAGGAGGTGATGCCATTTCATTTGTTCGTTTTAGGTCTCAATGGACGACACCCTTAAAACAAACTCAATTCTCTTTACATCTACCAGTTGTAGACATAAGGCTTCAAGGGATGACATCCTCTAAACAAACTCATCAGTTTATAGCTGTGTAGTGTTCTTATGAATTTAATTCCTAGTAATCTCTTTCCATATAACTGGAAAACGCTTTCTTAGAATTTTTTTGTGAGATTCCCAGATGGTTTTTTTATAGAGTTTCAAGTATTTACCGTTAATTTTTAGAGGTTGTCTGACTCCTTCAAGGGTTGACAACCTATAGCTGTTTGCCGAGAAGGATTCACTTACCTGATATGGTCCTTCCCAATTTGGAGACCACTTTCCTAAAATCTGGTCTTTAGACTTTAAGGGTAAGATCATCTTCCAAACCAGGTCGCCAGTAAGATCATCTTGTTGTAATGTCGGGCTATCCTCTGCTTGTGCACTTCTATCTTGTCTACAACCTCCAATTTCTTTCTTTCCAACTCTTCTAAGGCTATATACATAGCTTCGTCCTGTAGACATGGTTGGCTGACACGAAGTGATTTATACCTCATTTCGATCGGTACTACTGCATTGTGACCGTAGACTAGCGTGAATGGAGTTTCTCCGGCGCTTTCGCGCTTGGTAACTCTTAGAGCCCACAATGTATGATTCAGTATTTCATGCCATTTCTTTGGATTAAGCCCGACCATCTTTTGAATGTTATTTTTAATTAATTTATTGGAGGCTTCAGCCTGTCTATTCGCTTGAGGATAATACGGAGTGGAATTCAGGATTGAGATGTCAAATTCTTCGGCAAACTCCCTCACTCTTGTGTTGTTAAAAGCCGTCCCATTGTCTGCGACAATGTTCTGGGGAATGCCAAATCGATAAGTGATACAGGTCTGCAAAAAACTAATAACTTAATTATGGTCAATTTTCTTGTAGACTTATGCCACTACCCACTTGGTGAAGTAATATGTTGCTACCAAGATAAACGCATCCCCTCGGCTAGAATGAGGATGAATTTCCCTTATCACGTCTAGAGCCCAGGTTCTGAAAGGCCAAAGTTTAATCACTGGGGTAAGGTCAATTGCTGGAGCACAAGTTATAGGGCCATGTCGTTGGCACTCTTGACATCCCTTGGCCATCTCAATGCAATTTTTCATCATTGACGGCCAGTAAAAACCATGTCTGCGAATAATCCAACACGTTTTTATCCCTGCCTAGTGCGACCCACAGAGTCCCTCGTGGGTCTCCAACATTATTGGAGTAGCTTCATCTAAGTCTACGCATCTTAAAAAAACTCCACTCGTATCCTTTTTATAGAGAACACTGTCCAAGAGTGTGTTTGATAACGCCTGAACTTTGATTCGTTGCTTGGCCTCCCGACCGGGGTGTGATAAGAAATCTATCATAGGTTTCCTCCAGTCTTCATCTTGGCTCATTACGTCTACGGCCATGACGTTGTCATCTGACTATAGATGCGATCCTATTTCGGGTATGTTATCCAGTTTGGCCCTGTTTTTGTATCTCGAGGCTAACTGCGCTAGGCTATTAGTTACTACATTTTCATCACGTCCCACAAATTGAAAAGTTATATCTTCGAATCGTGCGACTAGCCGCTGTACTGCCTCGAAATAGGGCAGCAGCTTGCCTTGACACATGCACTCTTTGTTAACCTGGTTGATAACTAGCTGAGAATCTCCCCTGGCACGGGCTTGCCTTGCCTTTAGTGCTATGAGTTCCTTTAGTACTGTTATCAATGCTTCATACTCAGTAACATTATTGGTAGGTATTACTTGTAGACGAAAAGCTAAATATGATGTCTTTACCCATTGGGGATATTATGTGAACTCCTATCCCAGCTCCATTCTTGGTGGACGAGCCATTCAACCACGCCTGCTAGACTTCTTTGGTTGCTTCTTCTTGTTCTATAGACAAGGCCGGGTCATGATTGGCTAGAAAATAAGCCAGCGCTTGTCCTTTGACCTACTGTTGGGACTTATATCTCAGATCGTATGGAGACAAAATCAAGCTCCATTTGCTAATCCGTCCACCTAATAATGGACTCTCAAAGAAATATTTGATAATGGGCAACTTGGATACGACGTAGACTTCGCTGTTCCCGATGTAATGTCTAAGTTTCATGACAGCATAAAATACCGATAGACACAACTTTTCCTTTGGAGCATACCTAACTTCAATTGGTGTCAATTGCCTCGACAAGTAATAAACGGCCCTTTCACGTTCACTCTCATCCAATTGTGCCAACATAGCCCCTATAGTAGTTTTGGTGGCAGCCACATAGAGAATGAAAAGTCTCCCGTACTGCGGGGGTATCAGGACTACTGGGTGTGTTAAATATTTTTTCAAGGCATCGAACGCTTCCTCGTGTTTTTCTGTCCACTTGTAATCATTTTTTCCCTTTAATAGGTTGGTAAACGCCTCCGTCTTTCCTGCGACATTTCTGATAAATCTATGTAGGTAATTCACTCTTCAAAGGAAAGCCTGCAACTCCCTTTTAATTCTTGGTGCTTCTAAATTCTGAATAGCTTTTACCTTGTTTTGATCAACTTCAATGCCGCGTTGATGTACTAAGAAACCCAAAAATTGCCCCGCTTTAACTCCAAAGGCGCATTTAAGTGGGTTTAATTTAAGTTGATGTTTTCTCATTTTTATAAAAGCATTTCTGAGATAGTCGACATGTAGTTCTTCCTTTGTCGACTTAACGACTATATCGTTGATGTAGACTTCCACTGTCTTGCCAAGAGAAGCATCAAATATAGCGTTCATTGCTCGCTGATATGAAGCACCGGCATTCTTTAGTCCAAACAGCATTACTACCCATTCGAAAATGCCTAAAGGACATCTTAATGCTATTTTATGTATATCCTCTTCTGCGATAAAGATCTGGTTATAACCAGAGAAACCGTCCATAAATGATATAACCTGATGTCCTGTTGTCTTGTCTATAAGATCATCCGCAATAGGCATGGGATACTCATTTTTTTAGTAGCACGGTTCAAATCTCTAAAGTCTATACAGACTCTAATTTTACCGTTCTTTTTCAATACGGGTACGATACTAGAAATCCACTCCGTATAACGTGACGTCCTTATATACCCTGCTCGAAAAAGCTTTTTAACTTCTTCAAAAACTAACTGTTTTACTTCCCTAGTCATACGCCTTAGTGCTTGTTGCATCGGCTTAAAATCTTTCTTGATGGGAAGAGTGTGTTCTACTAGTCTACGATCTAGTCCTAGCATCTCGGTATAATCCCAGGTAAAGTAGTCTTTAAATTCCTCAAGTACCCTCTAATCGCATAAAAAAGTTCCTTAGTAACTGAAGAACTGATGAAAAGAACCCTAGGACAAGTCTCGCTTCCCAAATTGATACTAACTAATGGATCACACGGCATCATCAAAGATTCGCGGCCCTCGGTGCCACCTAAATCGATAGACACGGGCTTACTACAAGCATCGGGTGCTCTAAGCGCTTCCGAATTTATTGAGAGCCAAGATATAGGTTGTTCACGGCAATGATTCCCCTTGTAGACTTGGTGTCGTCGGAGGACATCAGCGACCGCTTCGTTCCTTTTTTCACTCTGGTCCCTTTCTTTAGGAGTGTATCGGGCTCCAACTCCGTGACAGCGTTCTGCTGGCTCTTCAAAACTTCTTCTTTACCACCTTCGTTTTCATTTTGGCTGTTTGCATCTCTCCTTGTGGGGTTTTCACCCGAATTAACCACTTGCAGGACTTCCTCTATGTCTTTTCCAGTAAGCTCTTTTCCCCATCCTGACGGAGCGACTTGGTCCATCTCCGGCTTGGGGTGCGATGTCCCATAATCCACGATATAATCAAATTTTCCAGATGGTTGACCGAGAGGACTTACAGTAGGGTCGCCCAGCTTATATCGTTGCTTCAGCGTAAGATCTTTGACAGTCTTGCTCATTTCTGTATGCAAGATACCTTTGTCACAACAAGAATATTCATCAGCCTTAATAATCTCAATTTTAGAATCAAGCCATAACATCAACTCTCTATGCAACGTAGACGGGATGGCTGCAGCTTTATGGAGCCAATCGCGGCCTAACAAAGCATTAAAAGTAGGAATTACGTCTATTACGAAGAAATTGGTTTCCTTCCCCTGACGACCCACCTCTAGGTGCATAGAAAAGACCCCTAAACATTCAGATTTCCTATCGTTAAAACCACTCACGGCAATATCGGTTTTAACCAAATCGTGAGGTTTATATCCAAGCATTCTAAACATGGACAGCGAAAGCACATTTATCGTTGCTCCATTGTCTACTAGGACCCGACTCACCACGGTACCATCAAAGGTAGCGGTAATGTAATGCATGTGCTGCTTCATGCTATCAGATGGTTTCTTCAACCAATGAAGTGGAAAACCTGTCGGATAAACTGGTGAACAAGGAAGAGGTACCTTACCTCTTACAGTTTCCACTTTTCGATTATTAGCGAAGTATACCGGCAAGGTGAGAGCGTTATAGCTCACAATTGGTCTCTTTTCGCCATCAGCATCACTTGGGATTTCACTCCGAAGAGGGGTGTAATCAAAACTCGAGCCAGGCCCTTCCGAATGGTCCGTAGACTCGACATGCTCTGCCTCAGTGTTCGATTCCTTCATATACACTTTGGCAGGTAAAGTGGCCCCTGAGATGGTAGGTTTGGGCCTTTTAGCGACGTGACTTAGACGTGTATCCCTTCTCTTAGGAGCCCTTGGTGGCAAAAACGTTTTGCCAATAGATCACTACCAATGTTTCGAGGGGTTAATAGCTTTGATTACCCTTGATTTCTTAGAACCGGGAAAAGATCGACATACCTCGACAAAATCTCCAGCGAACGGCTACTGTCCGCGTTGGTACCTGTCGCGTTTCTGGATAATTGTTAGTTTCAAAATTACCTGTAGTTGCGGAGTGAGCGGGTTTGATCACGATCTCCCCATTTGACGACAGGTCTACCAGCTTGAGGAAAGAGTTGACACAGTACGGGGTGTAGAGTTAAGTAATCAAGATCCTGTTCTGAGCTATTAGCTTGCATTTCTGACACAACATCCTCTCATCTAGGAACTGAGCTATTGGTAGTCCCGTCCGAAGTGCCTGGATGTCTACCTTAGGCGTTCCATATCTTGGCTTGACCCCCTTCTCCTGTGATCTTTCGACCTGTTGATTTCTGTCGGAAACGTTCCTTTCTGCAGCTCCAGGGCGCGTCTCGCCAGTGTAACCGGTTTTCTCCTGTCCCAACTTTACCCCTTGCTAGATGGACGGGTCATTAAATTCTAGATGTCGTTTGGGGCGTTCCAAAGTGCGGAGCTATTGTTCGGGTACTCTGCCCCGACCATGGGGGCCACCCCTTCCTCCTCGGATAGCTGGCCTGCGACCCACGCTTGGAGGGCTCCTGAACCCTCTCTGCAAGTTATTAGAGGCACTTTGCGAACTAGGGGAAACTATTCCCATTGCTACCTCCTCAAGCGAAGTCAAATCATACCAGACGTCCCCCTGATTGTTTTGCAGATACTTTCTGAAAGTGTTGCACCTATCAGTGGTATGCGTGTCGTCCATATGCCAACAGCAGAGATTGCACGCCACTTCCCTGACTGGGCAAGTGACTACACCTTTACCGGCTAAACGGCGGAAAAGGGCATTTGCTATCATGGTTTCCCCAGGGATCTTTATATCCTGTAGGAAAAGTCAGTATTAGTTTCAATGATATTGACGTCGACATCAGAAACATCAAACATATGAATGGCGATTTCATCATCAAAAAGCATGCGTCGACCATAGTGACTTCGTCTACTTCGGGGAAGCATAACTCTTTTGACTATATGAGGTCTTGAATTATGTTCCTAAATGATAAACAGTCCCTGGTCGTGTATGTGAACGAACCATGCCACTTGCAATAATTCCTAGTTTTCTCTCTTTCCGTCTGAGGAGTTCTATGACCCGGTTTTAACTTAATCCGTTTTCGTTGGAAAAGCCAGTCGAAAATTGCATCTGTCTTGTCTACATCGAAAGAATACTTTCTTTCTTCACCAGATTTCTGAGATGCTCTTGCTTTCGAATTTTTCCTTGCTAATGGCTCACAAATCGTTGCTTTGCCTTTCACGAACTCGGCCATGCCTACTTCGAAGGTTTCCAACTAATAAGCGTGCTTAGATTGGGCCTCTTCCATTAACAACTGATGATGCTCAGTCGCCCTCCTGGCCAAGTCGTAAAGATTGTTGAACCTTTCCCCTTGTAGCATTGACAATGCGTTTAACGCGATCATCAACCGGTCCCTTTCAGGAATTGCAGGTCTACAACGAAGCAATGCTTTTCGCAAACGCATAAGGAACTATCCTGGGTGTTCCCCGGCGGTCTGTTTTAGCCGCATCACCTCGAAGATTGACATGGGCGTGTCTAGTCGAGCAAACGCTTTCATGAAGAAAGACTGCATTTCCGCCCATGATGTTACTAACCTGGGAGGCAAACTCGCATACCATGTGAAGGCATCCCCTGTGAGCGAGTCGGGAATAACTTCAGCTTCCAAAAGTCATTGGCCGCAGCATCTCCGGCTTGATGGGTGAACCGGGCTATATGTTTTATAGGCGTCATCTCATCTTCCCATGAAAAACGGGTGAAGTCGGGTACTCGGTATCCCTTAGGCAGGGGAAAGTCTCTGTCGATGTAGGCAGGGTATGGACTCCTGTACAAACAAGGATCGTCCTGCCTAATAGTTCCAGGCACCATCTGTTCCAAGACTTGAGCGATTGCCTCCCTCAAATTTTGCGGGAGTAAATGACCAAACTGTTCTCGCGCGTGGTCTTGGTTCCATCTCTCTGGGGGATAAGGCATTCTTCCGGTGACTCGAGATGGCTGCGGGTTTACTGAGACATTCGTGTAGAAGCTTTCTGCCGGAGGTAGGCCTCCCATAAACCGAGCCTCCCCTGGCGGTATCTCCTCCACGGGTGCTTTACCAGGTCGGCGAGTGGGTATGCTACTTGCATACCCGTTTGTTTCACCCTGAGCTTCGCAATCATCATCTACCAGGTTCATTGCATACACAACGTTTGACCTCCAAGATGTGAGAGATCGAGAGGAAGTAGGCTTTGAGAGGGACATCTTGTCCCTATTGCAAGCCTCTGTAGCGCACTGATTAGCGCCGTCGCAGGGCTCATCCTCTTGGAGCGACACGTTGCGCCTCTCTGTGCGTCGGGCATCTCCCATAAAAGAATTCTCCCGGTCTACTGGGAAGTTTGGCTTTGCGGTGGTGTTTGGCTTATTTAAAGCGCTGAGTTGCTCCAGTATCTGAGTTATATTATCTTGTAACCCAGTGATACGTCTGTCCACCAAGTTCCTCATATCGTTGAATTCTTTATGGAACTGAAGCCTAGATATGAACTCAAAAGGAGTGTGTGTGCCTTGGAATCAGGTTGAGTTGCTGTTTCTTGGCTTCCTAGAGCCGCGGTCTCCACATTTACATCTCCTGCTATAAACTGTCCGTCTCCATCTAATGGAGGTGGAGGGTCGCGATTAACCCCACTCCTGGTACTCTTCGCCATCTGTGGACTTTAAACTTTCTCGTCCTCCCACTGTGGTTGCCAAAAACATGTTAGCGTCGAAACGGATCACGTTGGAAATATTTGGCAATAGTACTCACAGGGTTTTAGATGTGGTCGCCAGTAAGTAAAAGAAGTAGATTGAGTTTATCAAATGAAGCCTTACAATAAGAATGAAAAGCTTACAGCTATGAAAAATAAAGTAAGGACGATGGGGCGACGTCGTAGACTTGCAGCTGGACGCTGCAGACTGGTAAATTTGGACGGTGGCGGCGTCGTAGACTTGCTGCTGGGCGCTATAAACTTGCGAATTTGGACGATGGTGACGTCGTAGACTTGACGCTGGGCGTTGTGGACTTGTGATTTTGGATGGTGACATCGTAGACTTGATGACGTGGCGCTGTAGACTTGCGAACTTGGACGGTGGAACCGATCGCTGGGGCTTGGTGGACGGACTGTGGTCGAAGGTAATGGCTGTTGTGGATACCAAGGCTACGGTTGCTCACCTTGGTGGCGGAACGAATGAGGAATTGTTTGCCGGGACTACAGTGGCTCGTCTCGGCAGTGGAATGCTGGCGGAAATTAGCTACCAGAGCTACGGCTGCTCACTCTGGTGGTGGAAGTGAAGACCAATGAAACCTCACGAGTTTCGCCCAGGTCGGGGAATCCTAACAATTACGGGGTGACGAGCAAATAAAGCTTCTGTTGGCTGAATTGATCGTGATCCTCTTTGGGAAGATCTCCTTCCTTTTATATTCGATCTTATGAGTCCAAGATATTTGTCACGTTCTCCGAAGATCCTCCCAATCTAAACTACCTACCGTGGATATCGGAGTCAACAAACCGATCTCTTAAGACATGTGACCTGTGCAGACATGGGCTGTAGACTTGGTACGAGCCCACGCCTCTTCTCATCCCTTACATTCCTCTCGTGGGCTTTAACCCGTCCGGAAAGTAGGCCCAAGATAATTCATCATGTCAACACGACTCTTTAATCTCTCCAACTCTCTTTCTCTTATATTTCTTGTCTGGGCTTTGATTTACTTACGGAACGAGGGATCCATGCCGTGCATAATAATGGATTCAGCGTATCTGATTTTGCCCTGCTCCTAATCACAAATCTCACCTGCCCTATTTTAGGAATGGAATATTAGAGTTAGGTGCTGATATTTTGCTTTTAAGACTAGCATCTCACGTGAATCTCGTACTTCATCACATTGATTTGGGTATTCATTTTTGTAGAAAAAGATGGTTACAATTGAATTGTTGATGTCATACCAGGGTAAGATGACGGGCGATACTTAGGATTCTCTGGTGAGTTACTGTGTCAGAGAAATTGAGCAGAGTTTTCCTCGGACGGTGTGTAACAATAAAATTTGCTACCGAGCAGCACAACATTGGGTGATCTTCTTAACAACGTGGGAGGGAATGGTGGTTGTCCTAGTCATACACATCGGGACCAAGGCAAACTTTGCAGAAGGACTTGGGGAATTCACGGGGAAGGAGGCACTCCCTGTTCAGTTTCTTCCATTCCTTGCCGATCAGGTCCTCTACACGCGCTCTCACGCTCGCATCAGAGCATCCAGGGTGCTCTTTCTTACAGTATTCCACATACGACCCGTCATGCCCGTCTTGGTTCTCATCCCTTGCGCTTCCCAAGTCATCCCACAGGCGTAAAATGGTCGCCGAAGAAGACACAATCCCGGGGAAATCTTCAAGAATGTCGACTCTTCCCTTGGTGATTCCATTTCCTAGATAAAAGAATGCATGGATGAGGGCGACATGCACGCCTGAACTGATGACTGCATTGTGAAGGCAGTTCTCCTTTGTCGGACATATCCCGTTAGCAAACCATCTAACCTCAAGGAGAAAATGCCTTGACCAGGAGACCCCACTGTTTGCATTAAAAAATGTTAGATCGGACGCATCAAGTGTATGATGAGCACCCAAGTGCAGATCGGCCTACCGATTTTCTCAGGAAATCGACTGGGTTCCATCCATATCGTCAGCTGACTTCGCTGCTGATCTCATTAGTGATGTCATCGAGTGCATGAAAGGATACTCTCATATAATCCGGCAGATTATCGTCCGGCGACCATCTATATTAAGTAGTCCGTTGTTCAACTGGTTATAGTATAATGACAAATTGTCCATGTTATTTGGCATATATACCTAACAATGGAGTCTGCAAACATGACAAGCTCGTCGGGAGTGTTGTGCACATCGAATATGTCATAGATGACATAGATGAGAGAGGTCGGCCTGGTAAGCTCCACTCTCTCTAAGGACATGCTTGTGTTGCTGATGGTCGCCATCGTCCACATGTACCACTTCAATGGCTGGTCCCTAAAGAATTTCAATTCCTTCCCCAGACCCAGATCATTCCACCATCTACCGTTATCATGTGACTCAAAATATAATTAGACCAGAAATATATCGCAACTGTAAAAGATTGTTCTTCTGTGTAGATAGATCATCAAACCTGGAAACTTGTGGGACTTCTCCCTGGTACATGAACTTAGCCATAGTTTGTACGAAGACCAAACTTAATGATCTTATACTTATCCAAATAGCTGGCAATTTGAGGTACGAACACGGTTTAAAACGAGTTCGGGTTTAGTTAAACATGTCTTTTATGTTAATGGGCTGAGAGCGTATGTTTATACTTCGATTTTTTTTAAATTAAAATGAAAATATTATTTATTTTTTCTCCAATCATTTTACGCAGCCATTTGGCTATACCTTATATGTTTCCTTTTATCCTTCGTTGCAATTGTTTTTTCTTCGTTATTTCATCAGATCATGCATAAATATGGCGTGCTCAAGCCTTCGTTAGTTCTTGCATCTGTTTTAATTGGGCTTGCGTTTCGAGAACCGACTGCTTTTAGCTTTTCCTATTAGTTGTCAACAGGAATTTGATCAAAAATTAAAGTAAGAAAGATTTGGTGACCGTTGATAGTAAATATATTGAATATTTTTGGTAATACGAATTTGGAGTTCAATTTATTATTCGAGATTGTGATCACCAACGAATACATGATTCAATTTTTAGAGTAACAAACAACAAACATGTTTTAATTAAAGGAAGTACTAACATTTTCCCTTGGACTACTATTCAAGGACTATAGTCGCTCCATACGTTTGAACTTATATCCCATAAGGTGAGAACGTCTCTTTGGTCATAAGTAGGGGTGAGCAGGTTCCGGGTGGATAGGTTCGAGACGTGGAACCTGAAACCTACTCTATAATGGCCGGTTCCTTATTTTTAGAACCTAGAACCTATCATGTGGCTTAAAGAACCACTCAAGAACCAACCTGCCGATTCGGGTACCGGTTCCGGTACCATGTCCACACTTCCACATCAAATCCATCTCATTACTTATTTGGATACATGTGCTTTGTATTATATCCTTACTAGAAAAGAAACGGAATCATGCAAACAAACATGAGTTAATTCCCACATGAGGGAAATGAAATAGACTTTCTAAGAAAATCAAAAGCACCTGTCAAAGATCACCTTGATCTGATCCTTCCTGTCCTGCAAGGACTTGGCAGCTCCGAGCAGCAAAGACAAAAGCACGAACAGAAATGCACGGTCCTACAATCTGCATTGACAAAAGCACAAAAAGAAACGCATCAGACATTGAGAAGTGCCATTGCGGTAGATTAACTACCAGAATTAGGCAACCAAACAAAAAAGGTCAGTGGCTGATGGGAAGTATGACAAATGACTAAGGAATGGCCTACCTGGTAAAACAGAGAACAGCAGCTGCTCACACCTGCTTCGGAACCCCCAGCACTGATCCCAATCCTTGAACCCAAACCTCCGCATTGCAAAGTCGATGAACGATAGAGGAGTAACGGGATTCATCCTCCACCAAAGGGAGGACATCACCACCACCTCCATCCTCTATATTGTCTTTGCCTCAAACACGGGACTGCTCTCCTCAACCTGTGGACCAAAAGGACGCCACCACCCTCCGGTCAGTCTCGATCCACAACCAATGACGGCATGGCATAAACCAAGCCAAATCGAGCTTCGGCTTACTTGAAGTCGAGAAGAAGGGGGACCCGAGTGTCCTCCACCTTGTCAGCGAGAGACAGGCACGCGACGTATGGGTCATCCACGGCTTCTCCCCCTCAAGGGTCCCGAAGCACGAAAGGAGGAACCGGTCGAGGTAGTCGACCGCAAGCATAGCGGTGTTCGCCGAGAAGGAGTGGAAAGCATGAACCTTCATGATCCACTCGACGGCATCGTTCTTTACTTGTAACAGCCAAGGGCTACTGTCCAGACCTCTGCAAAGGGGGACGCCCTCGCCTCACTCCTGGCCCTGCTTGGAGATCAGGGAAGGGAGCTCCTGGGGATCCCAGTGCAGGTCCTGGTAGAGCATCGCCTGCGGCGGGTCCTTTACTAGGTCTTTACTAGGTCTTCGACGTGATCGGTTTCGTCGTCCCATTCCCAAGTCTCTTCGCAGAGGAAGAAAGGCTGGTGTTGGTGGGGATGGAGTTCCATCTCTCTTTGCTTCCTCTAGTGGTCGAAGCGGGGGAGGGGTGGGTGTGGAAGAAAGAAGAGAGTGGTGGACTCAGTGGGCTTGTTGAGATTGGAGTAGGAAGAGGAAGAGAGGACTAGACCCCATTTCCTTTCCTGGGTTTTGCAGGGCGAAGAGGCAGGTAGAAGGGGGGTTGTGTTGGGTAGGGGGAGAGGGTGGTGTGGATGGTGGGGTGATATTTTATTTTTTTATATTGTTATCCTCAGGCGACACGCCCTCCCTCTTCCCAAATCAAGCGATAAGGATATGGGGTGGAATTTAGGTTCCTCGGGACCCGGTTCCTCGGGTCCTACTCCCAAATCAGGCGATGCTCACCTCCCAAATGACCCGGTTCCTCGAAACGGGTAAGTGTTGGGTAAAATTTAGGTTAGGTTCCTGGTTTTCCAGGTTGGTTCCGAGGGGAGAATCTGGAACCGTACTTGGTACCGCCGATTTTCCAAAATTTTAGAATCTAGAACCTACCCGATCTATTCGAGAACCTGTACTGACACCAACCCTATGACATCGGTTCCCGGTTTTACCTCGAACCTATGCTCACCCCTAGTCATAAGGGCTGGTGTTAGAGCCAATCCTTCGTATGTTAAACTTGCATCCTCTTTACCTTCATAGCTAGACTCTCCTTCATTTTCTTGTACTCTCAAAGGGTATAAGATGGGCGAGGCTAAAGTTACTCGTACGGAAACTTCTGTGGAGTATGAAAGTTTTTCGACCTTTCGTACTTTATTACGAAAAGGTCCTTCCTTTTCATATTATAGTACGAACTTCTTTTGTACTAGTGCGAAACTTTTTCGTAGTATAAATTTTTTTGTACACTAAGAATTTCATATTTTAGTATGTAAGCGTTTTGCACTGTACGAAAGAAGTTTGTATTGAAGTACGAAATACTTTCATTGAACACGAAAGCGTTTCTTCTATGTATTGAACTTCTCGAACAAAATTATTTCGTATTATGTACAAACTACTTTCGTATTATACGAAACTATTTCGTTCTATGTGCGAACCACTTTCGTACTGTACTAAACTATTTTGTACTATAATACGAATTTCGTACAGTGCGAAATTTTTTCGTATTTTTTAGTCGTTTCATATTAAAGTACGAAAAGTTTTATGGGCTTCGTATGCGCTTCATATTTTAGTACGAAGCCCACCAACCTTTTCGTTATTTAATACGAAATGATTAAAAAATACGAAACAGTTTCGTACAGTACGAGTATTAAGTACGAAACAGTTTCGGACTGTACGAAAGCAGTTCGTATTAAGTACGAAACAGTTTAAGACTATACGAAAGTAGTTTATATTAAGTATGGAACATCCCAACTACGTCTACATGGATCAACCACAGGGTTTTGCATATTAGAAACATCCTAACTACGTCTGCATGTTGAAAAAAGCATTGTACGAGCTTAAGTAGGCTTCAAGAGCCTGGTATGGCAAGATTGAAAAAATTCTACCCCAGAGTGGATACACACTTGCCATAGATAACTCAAGTCTTTTCGTCAAAACTAAGGAGAAAATATCATAATGGTGCTCATGTATGCAAATGATCTCATCATCACAGGAGATGACATCATTGAGATCAAACAAATAATGGAGAATCTCTTGGTGTTTAACTTGCACTGAAGAGAAGTTGATGTTTTAACTCGCACTGAAGAGAATTTGGTGTTTTAACTCGCACTAAACAACTTAAGGAGAATCTCATCAACACATGAAGGAGCTCGGAAAATTAAAACACTTTCTTGGACTAGAAGTTGATCGAGTTCCAGAAAGCTTATTCTTATGCCAAGAGAAATACACAAAGGAGTTGATTAAGAAGTACGGAATGCTCGAGTGTAAGCCGTTAACAATGCCCATCGAGTTCAATGTCAAAATAAGTGCACACGAATGAAAGGATCTTGAAGATCCAACGATGTACCGTCATCTGGTAAGCAATCTAATCTACCTTACATATACAAGGCTGGACATATCAAACGTCGTCAAACTGGTGAGTTAGTTTATGCAAGCTCCAAAGAAGCCTCATCTCGAAGCAGTCCGACGGATATTGAGGTACATCAAAGGAAAGTTGAACAATGAGGTACTATATAAAAGAGAATGAGACAATAGACTCGCCGAATATTGTGATGCAGACTATGGCGACGATCGCGACACTAGAAGATCAACAATATGATATGTCTTTAGTATTGCAAGGGGAGCAGTCTCATGGAGCATTAGAAAATAACCAACGTTTCCCTCTGAACGACAAAAAGCAGATTACAGAGCTATTGCAGCAGCAACACAAGAAACGACATGGTTGATGCAACTCATAAGCTGAATATGCAGTTTCTCTATCGTGTGATAACCATTCAATTATCCAAGAGAAAAAGTGTTACAAGGAGAAATCAAACTACAATACATTGGAACCGAAGATCAGATAGCTGACATCTTCACCAGAGGACTTAACGCTAACAAGCTCGAGGAGTTCGGAACACAACTCAAAATGATCAAAAGAATAAGTCGATATCGAGGGGGTGTTAAAAAATTACAACCGACCCATACTCTTGATTTCTCTAGAATTCTCCCTTGGTTAGTATGATAGTGGCTAATTTTTTTACTATGTAGGCAAATGTCTAAAACTTTTCCATAGGTTGGTAGATTAAATGGTGTCGGCAAGGTAAACGTCAAGGTAAGGAGCTTCCCTCACATTTGTAACCACCAAAAACAAAAGTTAAGAATAATTGAAGTTCTCCTCACCTCAATTCATTCCAACCTTCATCCCTCTTCAAATAGTTTAGAAAATACTTTGGTGGGTTCGAGTCCAACTTTCGGTAGGGTTGTGACGAAACTTAAGCTCAACGGATGGCACGTTGGAGAAAGTGAAAGAGAGTTAATGTTAACCCGGACAAAGTTCCCGGTATGAAGGTCATATCCCCTCACTGTGCCTGCATTCTCCTTGGTTCGAAGTAAGGTCTATTGATCACTTATTAGAGGTTTCACTATAACATTTAGTAGGATGTGAGGGGGTTACCGATATAGTCCCTTGAAAGGACATCTTGACTATCAGCAAGAATTACTGAGTGCAACAAGTATGACACATTTACATAATCAATATTTTATATGTGGTCACTAATTTGCACTTGTATCACAACATCCTAGCTGAGAGGAACTTTGGATTGTGATACATCTGAAATCATACATGTGAATCAAAACCGACAGAGTCAAGGGAACATGCATGCTACAATTCAATGTTTCGATTGTTGCATAATTCAACATTATAGACATTTTTTCCCAAGAGGCCTAAATGTGGCACTTGCTCGCGAAGATCACCATGGGCAGCCAATCTGAACATAATGTGACCCGGAAACACTCAGGATGATGCCTAAAGAGACGAAGACAATAAATTACTAACATTTAATTAAGCACATTATGTTTACAGTTTTACACCAGTGAGCTCCAAGAAACGATTTAGAATCAGAGGACGAGAAGTTGATACCGCACTGTGACACGCATTGATGTTGCACTTGTGGCGACATGTTGTTTGGCCTAAAACGGGAGCTCGGAGGGATCGCTAGGCTAGGAGAAACGACATGATCTTCCCGATGTAGGACGCTATTGTCAGAAGAGTTCTTTTAGGAATAGTCATTGCCGGTTTTACCAACTTTCATGATCCCTATAGAAGGATTATCTCACACAAATTTATATTGTTTTGAGGATGTCGAATTGTGACCCCGTGCGTTGTATTCAGTCCAACATCAACCCAATGTGTACACACACGTTAATAAAATGCAAAAAATATTGATTTATGGTTTTAACTTTGAGTCAATTTTATGTTTTTTCATTAATTTAGTCAGTTATATAATTTTGTTATTAACTTTTATTTTTATTTTTATTTTGAAGAATCTTGAATTTTATTACGCGAAACCCAAATATTTCTTAATAAATATTTTTCATTTATCGACTAAAAAAGAAAAGAAAATAAAAATAGAAAATTTTGACAATCAAATCAAGTGAGGTGTAAGCCGAAGTTGAACTATTTTTGGTGATGTTGTAAAAAATACGCAAAATCAATAAAGACCGAATGATGACGTTATTGTAAGGCCGTTTCTACTAGTAAAGTGGATTACGAGGTGAAATGAATGAGATGTTGTAGCTCATATATGATACGGGTGAGACTATATTAAGGTCTTATTTGGCTTTCCTTACAAGAAATTCAAGATTGACCAAAATAAAAATAAAAATAAAAGTTGATGATAAAATTATATAAAAAATTAAATTAATGATAAAACAGAATTTTGGCCCGATAAAATAATATGAAACGAGAGAGAGAGTATGAAATGTTCATAAAACATGAATTCAGATGGAGCCAACGGCCGGGATCATCCGAAGAATTGCGGAGGGCCCATTTTAGGCCGAGAAGAGGCCCAGTGGCTGGGAACGGTCCGGCTCCTTTTTTCCCACCGGGCGATTTTCAAATTATTTCGAATCGAACTCATTCCCCCGCTCCCCTCTCTCCAACCTTGCTCTGCTCTTCTTACGTCGTCTTCTTCTTGGAAATCATTAAGGAAAACTCTGACTGACGACTACTTGCCTCGGTCGAACGGAGCTTCCTTCTTCCCCTATGTTCTCCAGGAACCAGAACAAGCCCCCTCGCAGCCCCACCGCCGGCGTAAGCCCTGGGAATCGCTCCCCCCCTCCTCCGTGTGTTTCTGCTAGGGTTTGGGTTCCGTGGTGTTTTCTGATTTGTTCCTCGCTGGGTTTTGGGTTTGGATTTGTTTGTTTACTGGGAAATTAGGCGGTCTATTCATGGCTTGGTGCTATGATAATGTGATTCGACCTGAGATTGGACTTAACTGTGTGCTTGCTTGGTTTGGCGTTCCTTGGGTTAGATGTGATTGCTGCTCTTGTTGATAAGTGTTCTTTGGATTCGTAGAATAAGGGGGGAGGGAAGGATGCCGCATCGAATAAACGTAACTGGGTGGGCACGGCTAGGGCTGCCGGTCCTGTGACCTCCGTCCGGAAGAGGCAGGCGTTTGCTGACGTGAGCAGTAGGCCTGATGCGATTTCTGGAGCTGATGCGGCTAGCTTGGAGGATTCGGAGAGCACGCCGGTCGGATTTACCAAGGAGGAGGTCGAGGAATTGTTAAGTTACAAGCCCAAGATTAAGAAGTTCGATCATAAGGTCTTTTCATTTTGCTGTTAATGTCTCTGGTGTTGTCAACATAAGTCTTTTGGAGTAGTGGAGGTGCATGTCCATCTTCTGGTGTTGTTCGTGAGAAAGAGAATTCTTTATCTGGGTCTTGCAGGCAAATGCAGATATGATGAGCGAGCATAATAAAAGACTCAGGCTTTGCGTTAAGTGGTTTCAGAATGTTGAAGAAACCCACCTTGCTGAACAGCAAGGGCTACGTGCTGCGTTGGAATCTGCGGAGAAGAAATGCGCTGAAACAGGTAATGGAGCCCATGTATGTACAAACACTAATTACTACTTTCTTCTGTGAGGTACACGAGCAATCCAACTACTGCTTGAACAGTGTGGCCATCTCATCCGCTCTTTTGAAGGGAAGGCCATAATGCTTCCTCTTCCATTATCTCTTCCAGGATTGGGTTTAAATGCTGGATTAGCTTCTTACTAGTAGCATTTTGAAGCTGCTGTTCCCAATTTGTTTGGAAATTGTCTCTATACTGTCAGATGATACTTGAAGTTGACTCGAATCTGCTTTGTGCTTCCAGAAGCTCAGATGAAAAAAAGCTTGGAGGAGCTGGACAGAGTGATTTGTGGAATGAGAAATGAGAATATGTCTTTACAGGAGCAACTTGCAAAGGAAGCGTCAGAAAAGCTGGAAGTTGTTGAATGCCATTTGAAAGAGAAGGAAGGAAGAATTGCTGCAGAGAAATCACTGGCATCTATTTTAGAAGATCTTGAAAAGTGCAAACAAGAGATTTTGGCTGCTAATCAGCAGGTGAAAGCAAATACTATTCTCTTTTATTCGCTCCCTTTGTCTCCCACTGTGATGTTTGATTTTGTATTTATATTTAAATCAACTGCAGATTGTATCACAGGAGGATAAGTCCAAGAAATTGCAAGAATATAACACCAGCTTGCAACAGTATAACAGCAAGCTACAGACAGATTTATCAGTTGTGAACGATACTCTTAAACGTGTGGAAAACGAGAAACTGTCAATCGTGGAGAATCTTGGTGCTTTGAGGGGTCACTATACTGCACTCCAGGAGCAACTAGCATCTTGTAAAGTAAGTTCATTTCAGTGGATTTACTGACCTTCGTTTATTTGAAGTTCATAGGAGATAAAGGGTAAATGTAATAAAAATAGAACAGTTGTTTTAACAAAGTTTAAGGTCATGCAATTGCAAGGTATTGATTTGATGTGTCCTGCTCATATATGCCATGGTTCCATTGGTTCTCCTTTTTCTCGTTGTTGATTGTTTTATCTTCAGCTAACTCGTCTCAAAATTGTCTAGGTTTTGGGTGATGAAGCAAACAGACAGAAGGAATCATTAAAAATGGAAGTCAAATGCCTTAGAGAAGAGCTGCAACAAGCCAGGGAGGAACGGGACAGCCAGAGAGCTCAAGTGCAAGCATTGAGTGCTGAAGTGTTGAAATATAAAGAAAGCACAGGGAAATCATTCATGGAGCTGGATAAATTGATGATAAAATGCAATGCGTTGCAGGTTTGTGATACCATTTTGGCATGGGATAGTTGTATATTCTCGGCATTTGACATAATTCTTTCTTCCACAGGATACATGCTCAGCGCAGACCCAACAATTAAGAACTATCCAATGCCAGCTTACATCTGCAAATGAGAAATTGAAGGTAAGGCTTCTATTATCTATATTTTCATATCATGGATTTTTCTTTTTTGCAGTTCTTCAAATGGTTTACCGTTGTATTGTTAGATGGCTGATATGTCCGTTGCTGAAACGATGGTCCAACATGAAGAGAAAAATAGGATTATACAAGAGTTACAAGATCGACTTGCCAAGGCAGAAAATCGTGTTGTGGAAGGCGAGGCATTGCGAAAGAAGTTACATAACACCATTCTGGTATAGGCCTCTCATTTACCTCTCGATGATTATGTCTTACTTTGGGGTTATCTATTATTTCTTTTCACACCATTGTATGTCTCATTCTAGGAACTAAAAGGAAACATCCGAGTATTTTGCCGAGTACGCCCGTTGATGCCCGATGATGGTGCTGGAAATGATGCAGTCATCGCTTATCCTACGTCAACCGAAGCTCATGGACGTGGCATTGAATTGTTACAGAATGGTATGTTTATGTTTTATCGCCTGGAATTAATATTGGTCAGTTCTGATGGTATAGCTTCTGATTGTAAATATTATGTTCAATCATTCATCCAAATTTATGACTCAAGTATTTGTTCATCAACATTTTTAGCAGATTTCCTCGATTGCATGTTTCTTTAGTGAATAGTTCCATGTTGCATGAACAAATTTAACTGATGAATTATGTGGCTGTTATTAGGTGGACAGAAATATCCCTTTACCTTCGATAAAGTATTTACCCATGATGCCTCTCAAGAATCGGTTTTTGTGGAGATATCTCAGCTTCTACAGAGTGCTCTTGATGGCTATAAGGTACACTTAGGAGATGAATTTTTCCGAGCAGCCTCTTTTTTACTATTTCCTGTTGGTAGAATGTCACGGCTAGTTTTTTTACTTTAAGAAAGATTTTGTCCAAGCAATAGCTGCGTCATTTGTATGTGGTTTCTTTAACTACCAGAAATATCAATAAGAGCTTGGATAATGTTGAGCATGTCCTATGTCAGGTCTGCATATTTGCTTATGGCCAGACAGGCTCCGGCAAGACCTACACAATGATGGGCAAGGCAGATGCTCCAGAACAGAAAGGAATGATACCGCGTTCGCTCGAACAGATATTTCAAACAAGCCAGACACTTTTGGCACAGGGGTGGAAGTATAAATTACAAGTAAGTGGTCGATCAATTTGTAGGCTTATACATAAATATTCATTGTTCGCATACTAATGTTGTTCCTGTCCTGCGTAGGCCTCAATGCTTGAAATTTACAATGAAACAATTCGAGATCTACTGGTTCCAAACAAAGCAAGCGGCTTGGAGATTTCTCGCAGCGAAAATGGAAAGCAGTATACAATTAAGCATGATGCCAATGGAAATACTCATGTATCAGACCTCACAATCATCGATGTGTGCAGTATGAAGGAGATTTCTTTGCTTTTAGAGCAAGCAGCTCAAAGCAGGTAAATTTTCACCTCCTGTACCTTAAATGCTTTGGGTAAGCAGTTGGCGGCACTTAGAAATTTTCTGAACACTTTCTAATTTCTGATAACATTTCACGCTTATCTAGGTCTGTTGGCAAGACAAATATGAATGAACAATCGTCGAGAAGTCACTTCGTCTTCACATTGCGAATATACGGAGTGAATGAGGTACAATAACACTTCATGATGTTAAATTACCTTTTTGCCCATTTCTATTCCCGTTCTGGCTGATCGGTTGTTATGTATATGTTAGACAACAGAGCAACAAGTGCAAGGGGTTCTAAACCTTATCGATCTGGCGGGCAGTGAAAGACTTTCGAAGAGTGGCGCAACAGGCGACAGATTAAAAGAAACTCAGGTCGTAGTCTGCGCATTGTAGTTGTTTCCTTGTACGCCATTTGCCTTTTCCACTACTGATGTCTCTCGCTAATGCAAGGTCAGGCTATCAACAAAAGCCTTTCCTCATTGAGTGACGTTATATTCGCATTGGCAAAGAAGGAGGACCATGTCCCATTCAGAAACTCCAAGTTGACTTATCTTTTACAGGTAAGCACTTAATAGCCTGATCTCAGATTGTATCATCATTGTGTTTTGGCTCTTCCGGAAAGCCATTTTTTATATCGTTTTCTTGATTGTACCTTGTGGGCAGAACTAATCCATGCATTGTTTCACTTTGTCAGCCGTGCTTGGGTGGTGACTCAAAGACACTGATGTTTGTAAATGTCTCTCCTGAGCCGTCTTCAGTAGGTGAGTCCTTATGTTCTCTTCGTTTCGCTGCGAGGGTAAACGCTTGTGAGATCGGCGTCCCTCGTCGCCAGACGGCAATGCGGCTTACAGAATGAAGGGTTATGGCTAACACCCCGGTGCACAGTTTTCCGTGTAATGCCCTCGTAACCCATGTCATACGGCGGCAGGATTTGTAACAGAGCTCATGTAATTCTCCTCAGGCAAGATTATGTTCTTGCCGATTGCTACCATAGTTTGATTATTGACAGAGAACAATTTTTGTAACCTCTTACAAACCAGGTTCATTTCATATTAATACTGAAATTGATTATTGGATTTCTTGTTCCTCGCTTGAGATTGTGATTATTACTAATCTATACAGAGCACAAGGGCAAATTCAAATTCAAAATTACAAATCCTGGTCCTTCTCTGGCTCCCTCTAATTCAAACAATCATTTAGCAGCCGCTTCTGGGTTTTCTAGAACGACTGGCCGACCTTACCCGGTTTGCAACTCTTTCTGAGAAAAAAAGGATCAAATGTTCAGACTTAACGAAGTAAGGTCAACATTTTTGGTAATCCTGGGAAAAAGAACCGAGAAATAGGGCTTACGGTCATGTTGCCGTCCTGGGTGTGTTTTCTTTCATGCTAATAAGAAGATGAGGATGATAGCGTTGAGTACCATGGTAGTGGACGAAGCAATAATGATAGGGCCACTCTCGAGACGTGCTTCCATCAAGGATTTCTCCACGCGCCTTCAGTCTTTGAGCTTTGTCTTCTTAAATCTTTGAGGCCGCTTTTTCGAATTCTCGAAATAGTTATCAAATAAATGAAACTTTGGGGTTAGAAAATTTCAATTGAAATAAACAAACAAAAATATGAAATTCACGTATTAAATTTTCCGTTTGTTTACGTGGGTTGTGTTATCCGGGATCCTCGTGATTCCTTCCCAGGTGGAGCTCCGTTATCCCTCGCATTAGAAACAACGCCGCAATGTGTGAATAATTGAATAAATCCATATTTCATTTTATCACAACACGTTAAATTAAAATTGTAATTTAACATACCAAAAAAAATGACAAATATCGATTAAAAAGATCAAAAGTCGATGGACTCCGAATTAATCGAAATCAGCGAGTTTGTTTTGATTTCAATAAAAGCAATAAGTTAAAATTTTCCACACACGCACGAACAGAGAATAGATAACAAATAAAATAAAATAAAGTAAAAATAATATTATAAAAAAGATGAAAATAACAATAACGAGTGAAAGACTTAACAGAGATTGTCTCCGTCTCTTAATGCTGATGATGAACCCGAGCCACAGGTTGCGTGACGACATCGGTAGCGGCTGGCTCCATGAAGGCGAGGTGGTGTCCGGAGAAGATAGCGTGGGTTTAGCGCTCCGTGATGGCGGCAAGGGTTTGGGGCTTAGCTGTCGGTGTGATGGCCGCAAGTGTCGACCTTGGGAAGATATTTGCAGTTGGGGAGGCTGGTTGTCGCGTCCGGATTTCTTGCCGGAGGCAGGGACAGGCGACTAGGTCTGCCGATCTGGTTGTCTGTCTAGGAATTAGTGACAAAGGGCGAAAGGTGCGAGGCTGCCATGATTGGATCCTAGCCGTTGGTCACTGGAAGGAGGAGGGGGTTTAGTTTGCTATGCTGTAGTTGAGACGATCAGATCCTTCCGTCGCTGTTGACTTGAGGAATGAAGAGGCTGCCGACGACGTAGATTGAGAACGGGGTCAAGCTGTCGCGGAGGGTGTTTGGACTGTCGCTGAAAGGGACATAGCCAACCGCTCCGCGGACATGCATAAACAAACAAACGCATCAAGCAAAGAGGGGGCCCCTTGCGAAGCCAGAGGCTGCCGGGGGCGACGGTTGAAGGTTCTCAGATTCATGACCAGAGATAGACGCTGGATGAGTGGAGTGACTAGAAGGCTCCGATTGCCCTTTAGATTGTTGGCATGATGTGCTCCCAATCGCGTGCATTTCGGCCGGCTGATTGCAGCAACCCTCTGATGTGGGTTGGCCGAGGTGAATCTCCTTATATGTTGTTGAACGCTG
Organism: Melastoma dodecandrum; assembly: GCA_029817715.1. Classification (NCBI taxonomy): domain Eukaryota; kingdom Viridiplantae; phylum Streptophyta; class Magnoliopsida; order Myrtales; family Melastomataceae; genus Melastoma; species Melastoma dodecandrum. Next base: position 2,860,596 of record JARUPY010000606.1, read on the forward strand.
GAGACGTGGGCAGACGACGGGGAGAAGGAGCACGACCTGCCTCCAGGAGATACGAAACGAAACTGGTGTTTGTGTAGGGGTTCTCCGTAGCCGGCGGTTTCCTTGGTTCAACCGACACGGAGGATCGCGTAGGAGGAGACCCGAATTTCTGCTCAGGAGGCTACATCTCTATAAGGTGGTAGTCCAGGTTAAACCTTTTGTATCTTATTAACCAACGATAATCAGAGCAGAACCAATCAATAAAACCCATCCGCGGAATTCGCCTATACAAGTGTCTCGAAAGCCCGAAAACGGATCACGTCGGAAATATTTGGGATCATTTAGTCTTCAGAAAATGTAAGTTCTAAAACACGTTTGGCATGCAAACGATGGATTTCAAGAGGAGCACGATAACTAGGGATTTCGGTTAGTAAACGAAAAGTAAAATTGAAATAAAGCCGAGCGCTACGGCAACACCTTTTTCTATGTGCGTGTGTTTCCACCTAGGGATTGTCCGATGTCAAGGATCGGGGCTGGCTCCGGTCGACTGTCTAGTGTCAATGATTGGGGATAGCGGGAGTGGCGCCGGTGAGGAATCGTTGATGACCGCTTTGGGGTGCTACCGGCAATACCGTAGACGAAAAGGAGGTGCCGGTGTGAGTGGAGTTGCCGGGAAACCGTTGGTTGTCGAGACTATCGCTGTTAGTCGTCGACCTGGAAATAGCCCCCAGTCGCCGTTCTTTGTGAACTCCACAGACTTGCAGGTGGTGAGTATTGTCTCCCCTGAACTAACGGAAGGAAATTACCCATCAAGGAGAAGGTCAGTAGAGTTGGCACGGTCGATCAAAAATAAGTTGGGATTTATTGATGCGACGATAGAGAAACCCGTTGCAAATAGTACTTTGTTTTCTGCTTGGATTTGCTGTGACAATCTAGTAAAGGCTTGGCTGCATAAATCAGTTTCAGCCCCGGTTGCGTCGACTATTTTCGATCTCAACACAGCGAAGGAGATATGGGAAGAGTTGAAGGAAAGGTATGGGGAACCAGATGACTCGAAAATCCATCAATTGCAGTTCAATACCATGGTTTGGTGCAGCAAGTCAAGGCAGTCTCTAGGTTCTGTTCTCAATTTTAAGAGAGCTTAGAGTTTATCGACCTATCCTGTTCTGTGAATGTGGGAAGTATGAATGTGGTTGGCAACGAGAGTATGTTGAGCAACAATAAAAAATATGGTGTTTAAATTCTTAAACGGGCTAAGTAGAGAGTATGAAGGGCTGATGACACAAATACTTCTGAGGAAAACGTTTCCCACATTAGGAGAAGCATACAACATAGTGCAACGAGAGGAGTTGCAGAGAACTATGAGAAGTGAAGAAAATATGACGTTTGTACATCCAGTAGCAGCAACAATAGTTGCAAAGAGTGAGCATGAAGTAGAGAAGGTGGTGGAGTCAGGTCAGATGAACTATGCTGGAGAGAGGAGGTTTAATCCAGACATTATCTGTGATAACTGTGGAAAAAAGGGCACGTCAAGAGGGAATGTTATTTCCTGGTTGGCTTTCCGACTAGCACCAGAGGAGGCAGAGGCCGAGGAAGAAGCATAATGAGATATCAAGGGGGGACAACATAAGGACAATTAATCTAGTCAAGAATGGAGGAGGAGCATCTGATGTGCAGCAACTTTCACGGTTAAACCTGACTGGGAACCAAGTTCAAAAGCTATTGTCATTGCTAAGTGTGGAAGAAAATAGTCAATCTAATGCCCTGGTTCCCCACAGACAATCTGGTCAGCCATCTACGTCTTATGTCCCTTCTACAACCTTTTCAGGTACCATATCTACCATGCCTTTTCATAGCAAAGCCATTCGGGCAAACCTTGAAACTTGGATTCTAGATACAGGAGCAACAGATCATGTTGTTTCTAATCTCACTTGCTTTTCTAACTATCAACAATTGAACCCATCATTACAGATTAATCTTCCAAACAATACCACAGTTCTTGCCACACACAGAGGGGTAATACATTTGAATTCAACTCTTGTTCTGGGGGATGTACTTTTCGTACCAGAATTCCAATTTAATCTTATCTTAGCCAGCAAACTTACTAAAAGGCCATATATTTGTCTCGTTCTGTCACACAATTGTTGTTTTATCTAGGACTTACGTAATTGGATGACGATTGGACTTGCTAAAAGAAGAGGAGGCTTGCATGTGGTCGAGGAGATGGCTGGAAACAAGCAATCTGGAAACACTTCAAACATGCATCATCAACTTGCTCAGTTATGTGCATCAGGCACATTACATGTTTTCAGCATAGTTAGGCATTGCACTAGCCTAGATAGCTTCGATCTCTGGCATTTAAGACTAGGACATGTTGCACAAAACAAAATACCTTTCTTGAAGTTGTTACAACCAAGTATTACAATATTACATAACAATGCTTGTACGGTTTGTCATCAAGCTAAACAGAAAAGGTTGGTTTTTCCAACAAATAGAATACAAAGTGCAGCTCCTTTTGATTTATTGCACTGGGACATATGGGGTCCCTACTCAGTCACAGCATTAGGAGGATATCGGTTCTTTCTGACCATTATTGATGACTTTACAAGAGTGATTTGGGTGTTTCTGATGCAAACAAAGGCAGGAGTTAGGAATTTGTCACAAAACTTTAACAGTTTTGTAGAAACACAATTTCAAGCAAAGATTAAAGGGATTAGGAGTGACAATGGCTCTGAGTTTTTCATGACAGACTTCTATAAGAAACATGGCATAATACATCAGATTTCTTGTGTAGAAACACCACAGCAAAATGATGTTGCAGAACGCAAACACCAACATTTGCTAGAAGTGACCAGAACTCAGTTGTTCCAGGCAAATATGACTATGTACTTTTGGGGATATGCATTACTAGCTGCAACACATATCATTAACCGGCTGCCTAGTAAAGTAATTTGAGGGTGTTTGGGTCACTGTGTTTTGCATGTACACAGTCACATGACAGAAAGAAACTTGACAAAAGAGCATGAACTTGTGTCTTTCTTGGTTATACTCTTGGAGTCAAAGGGTATTATCTATTTGATCTAACCAAGCAAACAGTAGTGATATCCAGAGATGTAGTCTTTCATGAGTTAATCTTTCCTTTCAAATTACAACAAAATGTGCATTCATCCACAAAATCATTAGTTTTGCCATCTTTTCCAGCACAAACTTCTGCTGCATCATCCTGGCATAAACAAGACATTCAAGATGCAACCGATCATACTATTTGTCCATCAGACAGTATCTCATGCAGATCCTGCATTTGGGCTAGAACAGCATACCAATCCAGAAAAGTTAGAGCATACACACATACCATCAAACACAATTCATTCAGATTCTATTTTGCGAAGAAGTACAAGAGACAGAAAAGTTCCTAGTTATCTCAGCGACTATCTTCATAGCCTCTCTTCACAACAAGCAAGTCCTGAGTCATCTGAGATGCACAGCAAGTCAGTTCATTCCATCTTGTTACCCTCTTCTAACCTTTACCCAATTGAGCCATATATATCTTATTCACGACTGTTCAAACCTTATAAGCCTTACCTATTGTCTTTGGAGCATTACTCTAAACCTCGTGGCTATCGAGAGGCTAGTAGTATTTCACACTGACAAGAAGCAATGGCAGTTGAACTACAGGCCCTTCAGGAGAATGGCACATGAGAGATAGTTCCTCTGCCTTCAGTTCATCGGGCAATTGGTTGCAAGTGGGTGTTTAAAACAAAACTAAAGGTAGTTGGAATAGTGGAATGCCACAAGGCATGGTTGGTTGCAAAAGGTTACACACAAAGAGAAGGGTTTGACTTTCAGGAGATTTTCAGTCTAGTGGCTAAACACACTTCCATACGCACATTTCTAGCTCTTAAATCTATGCAGAATTGGAGTTTACGTCAGTTTGACATTCACAATGCTTTTTTGAATGGTGATCTACTTGAGGAAGTTTATATGGATGTGCCAGAAGGTTTGGACATTCAGGAGGAAAAGTGTACTGGGAAAATGGTTTGCAAGCTTAAGAAGGCCTTGTATGGCTTAAAACAAGCATCAAGGCAGTGGAATGACAAACTATCATCTTGTTTGTTGGCTGATGGTTTTAGACAGTCCAAGTCAGACTACACTTTATTTACCAAGCAAGAGCAGAGAGGGTTCATTGTTGTGTTGATTTATGTAAATGACATGGTTGTTGCAACTTCGTGTGATGATCTTATTGATGGGCTCAGGGAGTATTTGCTGCAATACTTTAAAGTGAGGGATCTAGGAGTGTTGAGATACTTCTTAGGGCTGGAAATAGCGAGATCTAAAGAAGGTATCTTTATTTCACAGAGAAATTATGCTTTGCGATTGTTGGAGGATATGGGGAAGCTGGGAGTAAAGCCTTGTAACATTCCAATGTCACCCAATCTGAAGCAGGGACGAGAAGAAGATGAGGAAGTTGTAGAAGCAAGTGCATACAGAAGGTTGATAGGAAGAATAATATATCTGGGAATTACAAGACCAGATTTAGCCAACAAAAGGACATTGGGATGCAGCTGACCAAGTTCTCAGATATCTGAAGAGTACACCTGGGAAAGGGTTGCTCTTTTCAAATAAAGAAGCACCTAAGCTTGAAGCCTATTCGGATAGTTATCGCGGTGGATGCATTGACACAAGCAAGTCAACTACAGGACTTGGAATCTTTCTGGGGAATTCACTAGTAAGCTGGAAGTCAAAGAAACAAACGACAGTTTCGAGAAGCTCCACGGAGGCTGAATACAGGGCGATAGCAACCACAACTGCAGAAGTGTTATGGCTGATTGCATTGTTGAAGGATTTTGGAAAAGACACCAAGCTACCTGTTCCACTTTATTGTGACAATAAGTCGGCTATATACATCAACAGAAATCCAGTGTTTCATGAGCGCACGAAACACTTGGAGATGGAACTGCATTTCATTCGAGAGAAGCTTGAGCAAGGAATTAATAACGTTTTACATCTCAGAACTCAGCAGCAGTTAGCGGACCTATTTATAAAGGCACTTCATCCTGGAAGGCAGAATTTGCTTCTAGATAAGATGGGAATGAAGGGCATTTATGACTCCCATCTTGAGGGGAGTGTGGACATATGTGTGGAAGCAAAAGAAGTGAGGGGGCCAAGCTGAAAGGAGAAACGAGGCATGTTGTTATTAGGTTGAAAGCCTTATAAGTTGGTAAATAGAAAGGGTAAAAGAGTAATAGCCTAGTTTGTTAGTTTGTTAAGAGGTGTGCAGTGAAGTTGTTCGGTTGGGTTGTTGTTCCGTTGAAGATATAAAAAACGATGTGATTTGGGTGATGATGTTTTTCGTCGTTTAGCCAAACCTTCGGTCTCCTCCCATGATTCAGGAGGGACATTGTTTCTGCCCCAGGAAGAAGGTGGTCATCTCTCCGGAGAAGTGATATCTCCTCCGGTTCGTTCTGATGGGTGAGTGATGAGGCCTCTGTCTACTTTGGTTTTCATGACCTGTACATGGAAGGACAAGCATCAATAGCAAAGGAAACCTCCCGCAAAGCCAAGTGGTTGCGGGAGGTGGGTGTTCAAACTCCGGCTGAGAAAGGAGTTGCTGTCGCTCCTATTCTTGTTTAGCGGCCGAGCCGGAGGACGTCGTTGGTTGCTGTTGCTCTGTCCAGCAAAGTTGAAGGCCATCGCATTTGATGTTGCAGTGGCCATCTCTAGTTGTAGTCGACAGCCACCAGATTCGAGTTGGTAACGAGATGGAAAGCTTCCACAAATGGAGTTGAACCTACCTTGGGGTTCGTCCGGCCAAAAGCTGAAAATCAAGGAAGAGGATCTGTTAGTGAGCTTCTCCAGAGAATTGATGAATGAGGCCCCCCGAGAGCCCCCCTTCCGGTGAAGAAGAAAATCCTCCCCCTCCCCGGTGCCGGAGATGTTGCTCTCCCCCTTTTTTTCCTTTTTTCTCCGCTGATCGTCCCTCCTCTTTTTTTTTTCAGGCTGTCTGCAGTGATCATAACGATAAGGATGCTGGATGGGAATGATTCAATTGTTTGTAATAAAAGGAAAAAAATGATTTTACTTTTTTTGTTGATTTACTTCCTTTTGTTAAAATACATAAAAACGTAATCTTAGGTTGATTTGTTTGTTTTTTGTGATTTTATTTAGATAAAAAGAATGAAATAAAAAAATGCTAAAAATGATTTTTTTATATATATTATTTTAGAAAATTTAAAATATGTTGGTAACCTAATAACAAAAAAAATTAGTTTTATGTAACTAATTTTAGTTTAAAATCAATGACGTAACCACATTTAAGAAAATTAATTATTGATTACCTAATTATGTTCAAAAATAAGAAGTAATCAAATATCGTTAATCATGTTCAACGATTTTTAAAACTTGATTAACGATGAGTGTATTACTTTAATGGCCAATTTGGGGATCTAAAGAAGCCAAAGTTAGTTGCTTCGAGGGGAAAGTGTTCCAGTTTAGTTAACTCACACAGTGGGCGTGGCCACATCTGCAACATCGATGTTGTTGTTGTGGGGGTCTTCGGTGCTGTTGTCGGCGGGGATGATGGAAGAGTTGCAGGAGGTGGAGGGAAGATGGGACTTGGAATAAGGTCAAAGAAGAGAAAGTTGGATTCGAACCTCAACTGACAGCTTGGTGAGAATACCCTGGCCCCGATTTTGCCAGCACAACACTGCAGCAAAATTCCGGTGATCATCATCGCCAAGCAATCGCTGCACTGTTGATCGCTCAAGTCGGGTGTGCACTGAACCATTCCGTATATGGGGACTGAATCCACAGAGCCAGAGCCCGTTGCATATTCCCGGAGAAGTCCGCCTTTTAGAACGGCACAAATGTCATTGTAACTTTTATCAGGTTAATCTAAACACATTCCAGTTACAAGATTTACCTTGACCAGCTTGAGCTCTGAGGCTATCCAGCAACGTCCTAACCTCCTGGACGTGTTAGCTGGGTTCGACGCGTTGGTCGGATTGTAGAGTGGGAAGAGCGGGCTAGTTGCCACCTTCCCATAAATGTATGTGTTGGAATACATCACTGTGCAGTTCTCATTGAAGAGGACTGCCTGTTTCTCCGATGAACATAGTTGTTTGATCTGGGCACCTGAATTGCCGAGGCAGGATCGGCAAGCGTCAGCCGAGAGATCTGCATGACAGAGCCCAAGCACCTCAACGTAATCCGGTTGGTTTGTGGACACGTTGAGAACCCGTTTGAGAGCGTACTCAAGGGTACCATTGCGATGGAGCTCAAAAGGGAATCAAGACTGGAAAGATACGAGCTGTTAGCGGGGCAATCGACGCCATCCGAGGAGCGTCTCGTGTATGGAAACTGAGCGCGGACTACAGCCAGGACTGATCCAATGGAAAGGAGGATAATGATTTGGATGAAACTAGCAGGCTTTGAGATCAAGAGCTGCATTATTTTTTTCAGTATTAGAATGAAAAGAACAATGCTGTGAGTTACATAACTTGATCAACCAGCTTTATATAGAAATTTGTAGGCCTAAAAGAAACAAGGACTACGGAGATTTCGGAAACAGCGTATCTAACGGGCTTACCAGGAAAAAAAACTTATGAAATGGGGTACATAATTTCGAAATTCTGAAAATAAGGCTCCGAAATCGAAATTTGCTGAAGAAAGAATTCGAATTTATAAAGTCCGACTTTGACACCTACAAAATCTAACTTCATTTTTTATTTTTTATTTTTTTAAATAAGATGGTACGACTTTCTTAAGAGTGATTTTTGAAAATCGGACTTTCTTAATTAAAGTCGAAAAGTCCAATTTCGAGGCTTTATTGTCGAAATTTCGAAATAATATGCAATATTTCACAAATTTTTTATCCAATTACACCATTTAGGAACATAAATGGCGTCACCCTTAATCAATAAACGTTAAAGCCACAACTGTCTCGGGAAACAACTTATGGATCACAGTAAAAGGGACCTTCGACCAAAGCGCGAAACAAATATCTGCCCATCCTTCGAAGCGCGACATCGACCGATATCTGAATGTTTCGCAACCGGAGAACAATTCCATAGCGCCGGACGTGTCCGACACACATGGAAAATTTTGGACTGTGAGAACTCGAAGACTTTGGGAGTCTTGAGAAAAACATGTCTGAAAAATTTATGGAGACATTACCACATCGGAGCATCAGTTGATTCATAGGACGACCAAGACTCGTGGGAGACCCGCTCAAAGTCGCGTCGTCTCCTTGAAAGGAATTTCATCACGTAACACATCTAAAACTAGTCTGCCACTCCCGTTAATCACCTTTTTGATTCATCATACTATCTTTCTACTCTCTTTTTTAAAATTATTGTCCTTGCAGAAATTCATTTAAATTGGTTTAGTTTTCATTTTATAATTATTACAAGACTTTTGTCCGAAAAACCTTAAGATGGACGGACAAATGTGGAAAGACTCATGAGCTTTCGTCACCAACTCAAACATAGCAAGGTTCCTCGCCAACACGACCCAAATACACGCACAACGGAGATGAAAGTAAATAGGACATAGCTCTTGAAGACGTCTTCGTGGTCCTTCGAATTCATTGCTACCACAGAGTTCACCGAGACTTTGTTCGAAGAAGGCATGTTCCTAACGTTCCTTGAAGAGCTTGTAGGTGTTATCGGTGTAGGAACCAATCTTAAAACAACCACATAAATGACAACAGAAGGGATTCTCTCTGAGCAAAAGCTCTCTCTCTAATTTTATTGAACCAAATCAAAGTGCATAGTTACACCTTCTCATACAAGGACAAACCCTATTTATATGGCCTAAAAAGAATCTAAAGAAATCAATGAAGATCTAAATAGATATGATATCTTCTCCCAAATCTTTTCATATCGTACTTGAGCCAAATCACCAACAGTTCCTCCTTGAATAAGTGCTAGTAGATACTTCAATCTTCTTCTATTTGCGCAGAACTGTTCATCAGTATCTCTGTTGTTGCCAGAATTTGTTGGTTCCACAACTTCTTTTTAGAATCTGTCTCTGACCTCGGTGGTAAGGCTTCTTCCGTGAGAACTTCCCTGCCTTCTCTATTCTTGAGCCTTCAATGCACTCAACAACTCTACCAACTTTATGCCCGACAAATCTCTCGTATTCTCCAACGAAGCAATTGTAGCTTCAAAACGTTCTGGCAGCGACACCAAAACCTTCTGCACAATCTGCTCATCCTTTATATATGTCCCTAGAACTCTAATTCTGTTCGCCAGATGTATCAATCTATCCGAGAAATCCTTCTTCATATCTTGCCACTTGAACTCTCGCATCAAATTCAAAGCCTTCATGTCCTTTATATTCTCGCCACCGTCATACTCATCCTTTTAGAAATTCCAGATCTCCTTCGCGGTCTGGAACTTCATGATCATCGTAAATATTTTCGACGACACTGCAGCATAGAAGCACGACTTAGCCCTTGCCTTCATCGTGGCTCTCTCTTTATGAAATCGATCTAGTTAATCGTAGGATTGTTGTGGAGTGGGGCTACTTCATAATCACCCTCCATTGCTTTCCGCAAATCATTACCTTCCATAAAAAACCGTTCATCTTCATCGCCCAAGCTTGGTAGTCTCTCCATCAATTATAAGCGGCATCGTAGAAGAGAAATCGCTCCCACTTGCTTCCATCTCCTCCTATGACTTCAACAAGTTACTAGAATCTTCATCGGCTCTGATACCAATTTTAGGTATTTTCGGTGTAGGAACCAATCCTGAAACAGCGACATAAACGACAATAGGACGGGTAACATAACCTTACTTCTTCATAGCATAACCTCTCATAATAGTGATGGAGTGGCTGTTCCGCATGACTCTGACAAAAGCCATGGTCGGCCTGCTGATGACATCTTCTTGCACGTACAGCAGGCCGGCAATAATGCACCTTAGGGCTTCCTCACTCGAGCTTAAGCTCATGACATGAGAGGATGCATATTGCTAGCTCCTGTCCTGTCTCTCCAGTTTTCCCATATCTGGGTCACCACACAAAACCGAGCAAGCAGGTTATCGATTCATTAAAAACTGGGGGGGGGGGGGGGGGGGGGGGGGGGATCGAGGAAACAGAAAACGGCTCTCGTCATCACAACTTAGTATATATATAGTATGGTTTCGGACCCGAATTGGATATCTTGGCATTGCGAACAGCTCACGTGAGATAAAACTAGAACTGACTTAACCGAGAATTGCCCATACATGGCATGCTCCGGAGCCATATATCCGAGTAATATTTTCATCCGAAAAAATGGCCAAAAGTACACGACAGAATTGATAATTTAATCGGGTTGAAATCAAACTTGATGTTATTTAGGCCGGGAGCATAGGAAAAGGTAAGGAAAATGAAAAAAAAATGAATACACATTCCAAAAAATTCTCTCTTAATATACACAGTATTAGTCTCACCGTAGGATGCCATATGACTATAGAGATTCGAACCCCTCAGCGCGGCCACCCGGTAGCCATCTCACTATTCTTAGCTGACAATAATATCGTACTTTTAATAGAATAGATAGATAGATAAGGAGTTATTAAAAAAGGTTAGGCCCTTCAATAGTATAAGTTGGACTTTTAATCCATGTAGTGGGAGTAAGTGCAACATTTCAAAATCATATTTTTGTAAAATGAATTCAAAATTTTGTTCAAAGGATCGTTTTATAAAATTAAATAAAGAAATGTAGCCTGAAACAAAAAAAAAAAAGTAAGTAGCAGTATTAATGGGCTGCTGGGCTGTTTGCATTTATTGTGATGGGCTGATCCGCCAACTGTTTATGATCTGTGTAGTCAAGTTTTAGTATGAGCGGTAGGCACAAGTGATCCTAATACTAATTCAACCTCGTATACGGGAAATTATAGTTGGTTGTCGGGAATGCGATGTTTGGGGTGTCACTTCTAGATCTTGACTTCTTTTGAAGATGTGGAAAGTCATCACGAGGAAGAAGACCAAGACTTGGCTCCTCTTTTGCCCGGGCTTTCGTAATTGTCACGCTGATGGCGAGGAGAGTAAATTAACAAACGGACAGAAATCTCTCGAGTGTCTTGGTTTTTGAAAGGGAAAGATGTGTTTAGTCCAATGATATTCGAGAAATCCCCGCGAAATGGAACGGACACGTTCAACCGGAGACTTGAGTTGTAAGGTTGACCACATGTATTTCTTACAAGAGTTTTTGCTGCAAATGGCCAATATTTGCTAGTAAGAAAGGAGGCTTTCATATGCTGCTTTCGATGGAGACCTACCTAGGAAATGGCTCCGTGATGGAAGCTTCGTTGATAGAGAATGTGCCCGTGTTATTTGCAGGCGTGTCCGGTTTGGTCTCTCTCGAGGTGCCATCAAGCTCTGAAGAAGGGATATCGTCGATGACTGAGCTCATGTTCATCAGGAATGCTGGTTGTGTTGGCACAGGAAGAGTGACAGACTGGCTGTTGAGCATGAGAACTACTGAAGCCATCGTCGGTCTGTTCGTCATGTTTTCTTGGACGCACAGCAAGCCGATGTGAATGCATCTCACGATGTTTGCACTGTATCCGGATCTCACTGCAGGATCGATGATGTCCTGTATCCTCCCTTCTCTCCAATTCGTCCAAGCCTGACATGTCCATTTCAATTAACAGAAACAATGTGTGAGTAGATCCCGAACGATTTCACGAAACATCAAACAAGAAGTATTCCTTACATTGCTTAACAAGATTTCCGAATCTTCTCCAGAATGGGGAGCAAGGTTTTGTCGCCCGCTCAAAATTTCCAAGACTAAGACCCCGAAACTAAAGACATCTGACTTCGGGGAGAAATGCCCCTGCACTACATACTCGGGTGCCATGTATCCACTATAACCCAAGACTTGACAAAATCAGCAAATCGTCGAATCAAATGAAGTCTCAAGTTCTCCATGAGGAAGAAAGAAGCCTAATATCAGTTATGGTACTTACTAGGTTCCCATGATCCTGCTCGTGTTTGCTTGAGTTTGATCATACTCAAATAATCTAGCCATGCCAAAGTCCGACACTTTAGGATTCATGTCCGTGTCCAACAGTACGTTGCTGGCCTTCAGGTCACGATGGATGATTCGAAACCTTGAATCTTCATGCAGGTAAAGGAGTCCCCGAGCAACGCCTTTTATGATTTTGTATCGGGTGTCCCAATCTAGGAGTGCCCGTTTAAGTGGATCTACAGAACCATGCAAACTATGTTATTCTGTATAAGCTCATTTAAGATGTATTATGGAAGTTAAGACGGAACGCACAAATACCTACCGAAGATGAACTTGTCTAGGCTTGCATTCGGCACAAACTCGTATATGAGGAGCTTTTCAACCCCTTCCAAGCAGAAACCGAGGAGCCTAACCAAGTTACGATGTTGGAGCTTTGCGAGTAACCTCACCTCATTCTTGAACTCCATCTCCCCTTGTCCAGAGCTTCCCAATAGCCGCTTCACCGCAATATCTTGTCCTCCTGGAAGTTTACCCTAATTGCACATCAAATAAGAAGAGTGAGTGAATTATCTACGTTAAGGGTCTAGATAAAACAAGGCAAAGATTCGTAATCCCACTCACCCTGAAAACAGGACCGAAACCACCTTGCCCGAGCTTATTATCATTGGAGAAGTTATTGGTAGCTTCCTTGATAATGTCAAGATTAAACTGCAGTGATTCCTCCGAACCAATACCATCATCAACAACTTCGGCTCCGACTAGAAAAGAGAAAGAGGTAAGTTCTATTCTTCAAACATTTTGCATTCTTTGGACTTGGAAATATCTCAGCTTACTTCCCGGACGTCCTCCAGGGCTTTTCCTCCATTTTATTAATATGAATCCCATGATGCAGAAAACGATAATGGCAGAGGCGCTCGAAGCAGCAACAATTATCCATCTTTTGGATGATTCGGTCTTCCCTGTTTCAAGAGGTTCCAATAAAATTCAAGGTCGGACAAGTTAGTAGAACAAGCTGATCATATGAAAGATAAAGAACAAGATCATTTGCCTGATCGTGTCAGTGACGGTGGGGGAAATATAGTTTCATTTGATGGAGGAGGAGGAGGAGATGAGAGGGGAACGGCAATTGGATCAACGAAGCGGTAAGTCTCGAACCTCGATTGACAGCTGGGTGTCAAAACCCTGGCCCCTACTTTGCCCTGTGGTAACTTCCCAGTAACACCCACAAGGCAGTCGCTGCACTTTTGATAACTCAGATCCGGGCTGCACTGGACCATCCCAAACACGGTGTACAAATCGACAGTGGTGTTACCGGTCGCATACTTTCTTATTGACCCACCTTCAGAAACAATAGATGCAGGGCAAATATGTTAGCAGGGACCGGCTCTTTTTGGATCTCACTGTAAGTTCTTATACGTAAGGATTGTAGTCTCTTACCTGAGGCAGCTTCATCTCCAAGGCTGTCCAACAACTTCTTAAGTGCGACCTTGAACGAATCCCAATTCGATGCGTTCTGTACGTTCCACATCGATATACTCGGCTCCATTTTCAACTCGCCATACATCTGACTGCCCGAATATCGTATCCAACACAGGTCCTCAAACAGACTGGCCTGTTTCTTAGTCGGGCAGAGATTTCTAACCTTGTATGCGGTACCATTGAGGCAGTTCCGGCAGGTATCGGGCGTAGCATCGCCACGACAGACTCCGAGCACCTGGATATTGTCAGGATACTGTGGTTGGCTTGAGGACACATTGAAGAGGCCGTAGGTCAAGGTGCTAGAATTTGTTGAAGTGATGGTCCTCAGAAGGGCATCGAGGGTTGTCCCGTAGGTTTCGTTGGAAGTGAAGGTCCCGTCCCGGTCATAGCAGAGGTAGTTCTGGCCGTTGACGGTGCCGGGGACCAAAGAGACGAATATGGGAATTGAAATCGCCAGGAGAAGCAGAACCTTCACGGGTTCCATAGGGTGAAGGTGTTGTCTTCTTTCAACGTTTGGACGACAAATTGAGCTTTCTGACTGCTGTAAACTTTACGCTCTATGCCTAAGCCATACCTGGCCTGAAGGTCGGAGGTGCAGTCATGGGGGTATAGATGAAGTTATGAGGCAGGAGCACAAGACGTGTGCTAATTGTACCATGACGACGCGTTCTCCAGCATCCAGAGCACGCTGAATTTGTTGGAAAAATATGGTGGCCCTAGTCGACCTTGACTTTGCTTGCATTCTTGATGGAGATGGGACTCGACAATCATTTTACCTGTCCTGAAGGAGTTTTCAATATCTAGGCTGTCCTGATCCGAGGTTGACTTGCGCGACTGGTGAATTGTCTGGACAAAGACTTTAATGTCAACCACGTCTGTTGCCATCCCTTGATGCAAAGAGACTTCCCCGTTCATGAAGCGATTGGTGCAACTTTGAAGGATTCTTCATTGCGTATGGAAAAACGTGATCGGCGGAAACATACCCGACTGAACATACACGGAATCGGAATAAGAATTGGGATTTTCTTCTGACCAAACTTCTCCATACAGGAGACGTTGCTTATGACTAAAGATTTGAGAAACGAATAACGCTCATGTTCTGCTTTTCGCTGGATCGTGTTTCACATGATTATCATCGGGAACTACAAAACCCCGTCTCATGACCGACCTTCCGTCTACAACGCGTCGATTTTGAGCGCTACGTCTCGAGAGGATTTTCATTTGACGGAGGGACGTTCAACTAAGACCATGGTGTTGCGATGCTCAACCTTGCGTCGACCAATTTATCCGCCTACCTACAATTCACAGAAATCTACGAGTGCAGCGAAAATCGTTACTTGACACGATTATCGTCAGCGATATACGTGGTTCAACGAATATGCCTACATCCATGGGAGGCCCTCCGAGATCTACTAGATAAAATCCGAAATTACAAGTACAAGAATATTGTCAACCCCCGATGATCGCTCACCGTACAGAATTCACTCTAAGTGTTACCCGTACCTCAAAACCTAATACTATTACGTCTTGAATGAGGTGTGTATAATGCTCATTCACCTAAACATATATATTGGTCATTTTGTCATCAACAAATCCAAAAATATCTTTGAAATATTCCCCAAATATTACCCGAATATCTTCATCAATATTCTCCAAATATATTTGAAATATTTCCTTCAATACTCTTATAACTTTTGGACAAAATCCCAACAATCTCCACCTTAGGCCAAAAACCCAATGGAAATATGATCTAATTCCTGGACATCTGAAAAATCTATAAAGTTATCTTTTGCGAATGCCGACCATGTTACAGCAGTGCTCGAACTTAGCCATAGTAACCGTTTTTGTCAACATATCTGCCAGATTATCTACACTGTGAACTTTTTTCAATAACACCTCACCTTATGCTAACACATCTCGGATAAAATGAAGATGCACGTCAGTATGGTTAGTTCGTTCATGATACATATATTCTTCGACACATGAATAGCACTCTGATTATTACAGTACATCATACCTCTCAACCACAACGCTTCTTTGGCTACCTCGGTAGCCGCCATGTACTCTGCCTCTGTAGTAGACAAAACAACAATACGCTGCAGTGTAACTTTCCAACTAACTGCGCAACCAGACAGACAAAAGATGTATCTAGTGATTGATCTTCTTCTAACCAAATCACCTGCGAAATCACTAGATATTGAACAAGAACTGGCTCTAAACATGAGACCTACATCCAAGAACCTCTTAGGTATTTAAGAATCCACTTCACCGCTTCTCAGTGAGCTTTACCCAGATTAGCCATAAATCTACTAACCAATCCTACTACATGTGTGATATCAGGTCTAGTGCAGATCATGGCATACATGATACTACCAACAACATTATCATATGGAATACGCTCCATATAGGCAATATGATTTGGGACACTGCTCCATAGAAAGTTTAAAATGTACAACAAGTGGTTTACTTACAGGTTTACACCCTTCCATCCTAAAATGCTTCAACACTTTCTCCACATAGACACTTCGGGACAAGTGCAACATACCTGATGTGCGATCTCGGAAAATTTTCATTCCTAAAATTTTCTACACTGGACCTAAATCCTTCGTCTCAAACTCACTACTCAACATCCCTTTTAGATAAATCATATCTGACATATTCTTCGCTGCAATTAGCATTGTCATCAACATATAATAACAGGTAGATTATCCCAACATCAAGTCTCATAAAATATACGTTGCCGTCATAGCTACTCCTGGTATACCCATGACTCATCATAAACTTGTCAAATTTCATGTACCACTGTCTAGGAGACTGCTTCAAACTATAAAGTGATTTCTTAACTAAACATACCTTATTTTCATTTCTGGAAGAAAGAATCCCTCAGACTGCTGCTACATGTAATCTGCTCCTCCAAATCTCCATGTAGAAAAGTCGCCTTCACATCAAGCTGCTCAAGCTCCAAGTCCTTTGAGGCCACTAAACCGAGAAGCACTCTAATAGAACAATGTTTTACCACATGTGAGAAAATCCCATTGTAGTCGATTCCCTCTCTTTGTGTAAAAATCCTAGCCACTAGTCATGCTTTATACCGCATTGCTTCATATGGACTACCTTCCTTCTTCCTGAAAACCCACTTACACGAAACAACCTTTTGCGCCTTGGGACGATCCACAAGAATCCATGTTTTTTTCCAAAGAAACTCCATCTCCTCGCTCATAGCTCAAATCCACTGTTCAGTGTCAGGACCCGATATCGCCTCATGATACGAAGATGGCTCCTCCAATATCTCCTATGCAACAGACAAAGCATATTCCACAAACTCATAATCATCATACCTCATAGGTGGTTTGATGGCTCGTCGTGCTCTATTAAGAGCTATAGAGCACGACATCTCTTGTGGTTCCTCTACCTCCACCTCTGATATATCTGTTTCGGACTGACTAAAACCGTTCGCTACCTTCAAAGTACTTGTCGGTACCTCCACCTCAACACTGACACCCTGACATTTGTCACACGACTGACTCATATTGCTATGCAACACCGAAGACTAATCAAAGATAACATCCTTGCTAATAATTAATCCGGATGAACACTCATCAATACACCACAACTGATAACCGTCACCCCGCATGGATAACATAGGAATACGCACTTCTTTGCCCGTGGCTCAAGTTTACCGTCATTCACTCAAGCATACGTCGAACATCTGAATACTATCAGGCTAGAGTAATCTGCAGGTTTACCAGTCCATACCTCTTCTAGAGTCTTATTCTCAATCGGCGTTGATGGAGATCTGTTGATCAGGTATCACGCCATATTAATTGCTTTAGCCCAGAAAACTTGCAACATCTTCTCAATTGAGAACATACACCTTGCTCTCTCTAGTAGTGTTCGATTCATCCGTTCCACAACTCCATTATGTTGTGGTGTGCCGGGGACTGTATGGTGCCTGTCAATTCCCCTCTCCTTGTAGAAACTATTAAACTCACCGAAGTAAAACTCCAATCCATTGTCGGTTCTCAGCACCTTGACCTTTTTGCTTGTCTGCTTCTCGATCATGATCAACCAATGCCTAAACTCGACAAAAGTGTCACTTTTTTGTTTCAAAAAATAAACCCATACATTTCTCGAGAAGTCATCAATGAGAGTCAACACATATCTCGACCCACCCTTTGACTGAATAGGCGTCGGTCCCCACAAGTCTGAATGAATATAATCTAGGATTCCCTCGGTTCGATGAACAGCTTTAATGAATTTCACCTTATGCTATTTCCCAAAGACGCAGTGCTCACAGAAATCTAGCCTGCTCAACTTCTGACAATCCAAGAGTCCCTTCTCACTCAAAATGTTCATTATCCATTCTGATATGTGTCCCAATCTCATATACCACAACCGAGTCATCTCTGAATCAGAAAGTTCGGTACTCACGGCCGCCGATTCGACCATTGTACAACCGACGAGATAGTAGAGATTATTCTGGCGATTACACCTCATCATCACTAGGGCTTTACAGATGATTTTCATTGCTCCATCCTCTATCACTACATAACAGCCTAGAGAATCCTAAAAACCAAGAGAAATTAGATTTTTCTTCAGTTCTGGGACGTTACGTAACTCCATCAATGGCCTCACTACACCATTGTACATCTTGATTTCCACCGTACTGACTTCAACCACTTGACACTCTAAGTTATTTCCAATGAAGAGCTAGCCCGAACTAAAATCCTGATAAGTTGAGAGGTATTCTTTGTGCGGTGTCATATAATAGGTACATCCTGAATCAAAAATCCACTCATCACCTGTAGAGTTGATTGTTGCTGCAAGGACGTCCTCATCACCCTCCGTCGAGCTCGTCGAAGTGAATTCGGCTACATTTCAACTCGACGACTGATTTTCATCCGATTTCTTCTTTTCCTTGTAATCCCTTCTCCACTGGCCCTTTTTGTCACAACTTCAGCAAGTTTTGCTATGAGAGTTAATGCGATTCTTTGACTTACTACGAGACCCCTTTTCACAACTTCTAAGTATATAGCTTTCGTATCATGAAGAACTTGTTCACTACTGAAGGGTTTTCGTAAGTATTGACAGAGTCTGCATCAGACTGTATGAGGTCTTCTCATTCCTAATGCTTAGGGCCACATTCCGAGTCAACAACAGCCCAATCATGTTCATGGCCTTAGTATCCATGGTTTCCCATACGTCCCTCTTCATATCAGCTGGTTTCTCCTCCCTGAGTTGCAATGGTAGATACAGGTCCTTCTGGATTAACAAATATGTAACATGCATCTTCCAGTAGCCAAAATTCGTCTCATTGAACTTCGACACAAGGGCTTTTGATTCCCCCGTCATCTCAACAATCTGCCAAAAAACTATAGCTCCAATGCTAATTGTTGTGACGCTCGACCTTGCGTCGACCAAGTTTATCCGGCTACCAACAATTCGCAGAAATCTATGAGCACAGTGGAAATCGTTATTTTACACAATTGTCGTCATCAATAAACGAGAGAGTAAAAAAAAACACAGCATTATACGTGGTTCGGAGAATATACCTACATCCATGGGAGGTCCTCCGAGATCCACTAGATAAAATTCGAAATTACAAGTACAAGAATATTGCCGACCCCTAATGATCGATCATCGTACAAAATTCACTCTAAGTGTTTCCCGTACCTCAAAACCTAATACTATCACGTCTTGAATGAGGTGTGTATAATCCTCATTCACCTAGACATTTATATTGATCTTTTTTCCATCAACAAATATTTCAAAAATATCTTCGAAATATTCTCCGAATATCGCCATCAATATTTTCCAAATATATTTGAAATATTTCATGTGATACTCTTATAACTTTTGGACTAAATCCCAACATGATATGTAATTTTTTTTACCATTTTTATTTGAGCATAAATTTACAAAAAGAGATTGAATGAGTCGTGCAATATAATAACGAGAGAATATAACACGAAGAGAAATATTTGGAATATTTTTTGTCATGAAATGTTTTGAATCGGTAGCTGGAAAGAAGAAAAGTTAACGTCCTTTTTATTTTTAGACACTGCACCAATACACGGAATGGGAGTACAAATTTGGTAGTTTCTCACCAGCACTTGGATCCTTGCAAGGGATCTTGAGAAAGCCAAGACTAAGGAAAAAGACTAGACCCTCTCACATGTTGCGTTTTCTGTTGGAACACGTCTTTTGGAGTTTAGCCAACTATCGCAGATTGCAATATGGAGTGGAATGACAACTCTACGAGAGTAAAGTTATTTAGTGTTTTAATGGGGCTTTACAAGACTAGTTAGGAGAGTTTATGTTAGAATTTTATATTTTTTATTGTATTTTTAGTTTAGTTTGGTGTTAACTAAGTCTTTGTTATTTTATCATATTTGGAGTTTATTTTGAGATTTATTAGAAACTAGGTCTTCTTAGTTTCATTTTATTCTCCTTATTCCTTAAATTTTCTATAATCTTTTACAATATTAGGAAATATTTTATAGGGATACTATATATTTTAGGTTTAACTTATGGAAAGGGAGCGAATAGTTCAAGAACTTCTGAAAGTCGAGTTTTTCCACATACATCCGACATATTGCTGCAAGACCCGAGTTTAGTATTTTAGCTTTTATTTTTCACAGAGATATCATTTCATTTTATTGAATAGGTTTTGACGATGAGCCTTGACCTTCTGTGAAAAAGAAGTCAAGCATCTACAGTGCAGAAACTACTCACTTTGATAACTTTCTGTATGTAATTTTTTTGTAGTTGAATAATTGTTTAGTAATTATTTAATTGCGAAAATAAAAGGAATTGATCAATATATTAATCTGATCAAATTCTCTTAATTATGTTTCGAAGTAATCATAATGGGAATTATATTTCCCATGGAATAAAATATATCATCTAATTATGCGAAGCTTCTGCAACCTTATGTGGATCAATCTGACCGTAAATGAACCATTATTTGGGATGACAATCCACATCATCTATCTAAGTTCGTTGAGTTTAACATCGTGAATATAATGATATAAGTCTTGATGATTATGGAAGTTAATCTTGGATTATTTCCATTCGCAGAAGGTTGTGGATCAGATTAAGCTAGAACATTATTTATCGCAGTATTCATATGAATATCATCAAATCATAATTATTTCGATATGATATGCTTACTTAAAGAATATATGCCTAAGCGTTTCATTTTTGTAAATATTAAATTGTAATCTTATCTAATCTTTTGTTTGCTATGTTTGTAGACGAGATTACCTTTTGCGTTTAACCCAGAATTTACTGTTTAGTTAGGAGTCAATTTGGCCACATTCTTTGGAAGTGTTATTTGTGTATTATACATGTAAAATTCAGAGAGCGTGCTGAGAACTTGTAATCTTTTCGTTTGAGCTTAGTTAGTCACACACAAGGGACGGAGCTGCAGAAGGCTGCATCTTTGATAAAGTCTTATGCGAGAGTAACCTAGGGGCCACGAGGGACTCTTGGTTAGAGGCTGCAAGAGACATTGATGGAGGCGTGGGGTAGGTTGCTGGCGTGGCCAATGTGCAGTGGGCCGGAGAGGAGGCAAGATACCACGAGAGCACATAAGATAAGGGACTAACCAACTTTTATAGTGTAACGTTCTATGTGGTGCAGGATAACCTTGGGCAGGGGTTCTGTGTCTGCTTAGTCGTAGTCTCGAGAGATCATGCAGGAGAACCTTGGGCAGCGGTTTTGTGTTTGTTTAGTCATTGTCACGAGGGATCACGCAAGGGAAGTCGCAGGTGGGTGTTGTGCAAGTGGGGACGCCCTTGGGTGAAAAGTCATGTGCAAGTCGCAACTGGTTGCTGTACAGGTGGAGATGCCACCGGAGTAAAAAGTCTCGAAGAAAGTCATTACAAGTTGTTCTGAGGAAAGGACACTGCCCGAGAGAAATGTCCGACAACAGATTACCTTTGTTAGTCACATTAACGCGTGCACCGAGTCACTGCGGTACAGGACCTTTCGGTCTGTGTTGTGAAAATTAGTCATGTGTGGTACAGAACCTTCTGGTCTGTGCTATAAAGGGCACATTTGATACAAAACCATCTGATCTATGTTGTGCAACTCAGCATCTATGGTGCAGAAGGTTTTGTTAAGTGCAATAGAAGGTTGATCACACATCACCTTTTGTAATCGCTACCACATTACGTCCTAGCGATAACCATCCAAATTCTTGGTGAAGAGTGGATGTAGGCAAGTTATCGGAACCACTATAATAGTTTTGCGTGCATCAAACAAATCGAAATCACATTCATACGGTCTGTCTCACAGAAATCTAAACAAAAGGTTCTGGTTTACAGAAACTTTCTTCTACTGCGGGGTCTGTGGAAAAAAAGTATAAAATCCTTAATTGAACTTTAACACTAATTTACCCCCTCTTACTGTAACACATTTAATTGCAATAACTCCACAAAATAGAAAAGTGAAAACTCACTAGGTGCCTACGATTCATTCAGAAAATAAATCATTTATTAATTTCATCTATAGGAGGGCGATGATCGAAACTCCTGTAGTGCTCTATCTTGGAATAAGATTATCCAATTAGCGTTAAATTAATTTTAGATAGTTCCTAACGAATATATGCACTATGTAATGATAAGATTTCTCAAGTTAGAAATGAAATAACTTTTCTTTCCAACTATAGAAGGTATTTGACACAATCAGTCCTCAATCTTCTGCACTGTGTTATCTTGAGATTGAAGAATCTGACTAATACGAAATCAATAAGAAATTGTCCCAAATTGATTTATTCATTATGAGAATGCATCTGATCGCATTTTATTTTAGTGAAATAAACTTCCTTAATAATAGAAGGACGAAGTAGTTCTATATAAGAGCAAAACAAAAGATAATTTAGTGGGTTGGATGTACGATGGTAAGTCTTGACACACTTGCAGCATTATTATGTGTTTAAACATGTTTGTTAAGTTTGCATGATGGAGTTTCCAGGCGAGTGTTCTCGTATGAGGTACTACAGCAGGTTCAACGTTGGTCAAGCAGTTGGTGGTTCAGATCCGAGGGACTCGACCGAGACACTATCCGTAACGTCGAACTGCGTGCAATAGGGCATTGAGAGAATGGTCGCTGGTGGGAGAGTCGGCATATAGAGTTGGTCAGAGAGGAGGAGCCCATACCAGGCGTAAGCAATGAGGGACTGACAACCTTTTGTAGTTGGTTATCTTGTTTGTTTATTGCTTGCAGCAAGTGTGCATTGGTAAAGCCACTTCGTAGGCGTTTGTGGTTACGGATCTAAAAGACTTGGTCGGAAAGCTGTTTGTAACATCGGGCTGCGTACAGCAGGACTTGGGAAAAGGTTGTTGCTAGCGAGTCGGCGTATAGTAGGTCCATGAGAAGGAATTCATAGCAGGCACAAGTGGTGAGGAAATGCAGTCTCTTGTAGACGGTTATATCGAAAATACAAAAAGAGGAGCCCACCAGACGACGTCTGAACACGTAGAGATAGCGTCATTGAGCCTGGTCGTATATCCATAGAAAAGACAGCCCGCTACTGAGTTACAGAAGGCTGAAGTTTCTAGTCAGGGTTCTGTGCTCGTTGATTTCCATGTGATTCGACTTAAACGCATCCCAATCTCAGCAAGAGAGTTTCTTGCATTGGTTAAGTTAATCTTACCGTCCCCATGAATAGAGAAATTATTTTCTTATCCTATAGAAGGTTTTACTTTCTACACTGTAATCACTATTTACCAGTATTAGTCAAAACGGCAGAAAGTGGACATAGGTATATTTTGTCGAACCACTATAAAAACCTTTGTCTTCTCTGAATTCATTTCGAATTTCATTTCGTACGTTCTATAATTACATAAACCTGAACGAAAGGTTCTGTTTTACAGCAACTTTCTTCCACTGTAAGGGTTGTGAAAAAGTGTTAAATAATCTTTAATTGGACTTAACATTAATTCATCTCCCTCTTAGTATAATTTTTGGGCCAACAATTAGTATCAGAGTATGTTCAACAAAAGCTTCACAACTTGTTGAGATCCTGTCGAAGCTATTACTTTGTTGAATTCAACAGAAGCCTTATTCTCTGTTTAAATCCAACAAATTGGAATCAGAGAAACTTCCTACATAAGCTCGTAGATTCTGAGTGCTCGATTGCTACTCTAGAGAAGATTATGCTCTGTAGGTGTCACAAAGTTGTTTCATTCGACAGAAGCTCCACGCTCTGATAGAATCTAAAAATTTGTATTACAACGCATTTCAACAGAAGCCAAATCGCTCGTTGAGATCATATAGTAGCTCGAACCTTCTGTGCGCTATCTGATTATCACCACTTTGTCGTATTCTACAAAAACTTCGTTTTCTGTTAGTGTCCAACAATTGGAATCACATCGAGTGCAAACAAAAGCCTAATAGCTTGTTGAGACCTTACAAAAGCTTGTTAGTACAAAGTTCCTATTTGCAGAAGCTTATGCTTTGTTGCTACAATACAAAACCTTTTACTCTATTGCTGTTATTCTACAGAAGCTTGTGCTTTGTTAGAATACATCAATTAATATAAGATATATGTTCAAACAGAGAGTTAATCATCTATTGAAATCTTGCATAAACTTATACTTAATGTACACTTTATCACAGGCAGAGTCTACGTTTTCCACTACATAAGCTTGAAGCACTAGTAGAAGAAAATACAATGAGATTCGTGCTCTGCTTTACAGAGGCTTGACTACCCTAAGTGCCATATTCAACTCCACATAAGCTTTTGCTCGTTGAGATTCGACATAGTACCGCCATGGAAGCTCAAACCTTTTATCGTTTGAAAAATGGTTGACATTCTCACCAAACCTCTTGATAAGAAGAAGTTATTATTTTTTAGGAACGAATTGGGAGTCATTATCCATTTTAATCACAGATACGTTGTATAGTAGGTTCAACATTCGGTAAGGAATAACTTTCGATTCTTGATTCGAAATTTATTTAAAAGAAGAGTATCCTAAACAATATTATTCTATGAAATATCTTGTTAAGAAAGAATCTCTTTCGAAAAATGTAGATTCTCTTATACACTCTATACATCTATTTCGATATTCACTAATTTGTTCCTTAACTATGGAAATGTACGTTAAGAAAATCTTAAATAATATATTTCAGGTTTTCTTAGCAAATCTTTTTAGGATTATTTATTTTATCCTCTCTAGAAGGTCGGAACAGAAGGTTAACCCTCTGCCTTAAAGATTATTTCCTAAATTAGGAAAATATCCGAGAATCTGAGTTATCTCATTTTCTAACTCATAAGAATCATATATTCTTGCTTAAATTTGGGAATGTCTCATTTAATTGGGATAATATCCTCAATTATTCAACTTAGGAAAATAAAATTATTTTCCAAAAATTAGGAAATAAAATAATTTATTTTCTAAATTTAGTTCTTTCCTTCGCTATCTTGTTCCTCAATCACGTTGTGAGAAAGCACACTTGAGAAAAACCCTAGGAAGAATTTTGTCCTTCTTTCCCCCTAAATGGGTCGATTCATCAAGTATTTTGATTTAAGTTCTTTAGTATTTTGATTTAAGTTCTTTTTTTTCTTTCTAAGAGGTGGAATAAAATAACCCGGTTGAAGCGTAATGATCATACGTCTGTAATGCATTGTATGTCCCATAATAGGTACACGTTCTTTGTCCTTCTTGGCCACACCTCCACAGGATGAGATTTGTCCGATCAACCCCATCCTTTCCATGGATGACGAGAAAACTGCGTGCACCTGGAAATCACCAAGGACTCGATGATAGATGCCGAGGAGACCTCCAAGGGTGTTGTTGTTGCTGATGAGCAGCAGGTTGAAATTGATGGTCTTAATGAGATCCCTGAACAGAATGAACTTCCTATCACTGGCTAATAGGTCTTTGACCCTCCGCAGGTTGTTGATCAAATCCTGGAGGATGAAACTCCTCTGGAGGACACTGTTTTAGTCCTAGAGGATGAGATTCCTCGGGATGATGCTGAGGACGAGGTGTTCGAGGTCACTTCCTTGGCCTACGTTCCCCAGTCCCCTGAGTTTTCATACTTGAAATTCAAGGGAAAAGCTTATGCTCGAACTTCATCTGCAGAAATCAAGTCTGTCATGGCCTCTGGGAGTGTATCTGCAGGAACACGCCAAAAGAGGAAGAGTCATGAGGTTGTGATCAAGTCAATGGAGAAAGAGGTCTTGAAGACCAAGTTGTTACTGATCTCAATCCTGAGGTAACTTCTGCTACATATGATGTGGAGATAGAGAATATTGTAAAATGCAGAAGATGTGCCTCCCTGTGATGTTGCTGGTAGATAGATAGCTAACAGTAAATCCATGGATTTCGGCTGGTTTACTGCCCATGACTTGGATATCACGCCCATGTATGAGAAGTTGAGCTTGAGAGAATTTTGGGAGACTTACACTAAAGTTTATGTAGTCAAGATCGTGAATTCTATGAGATCTCACTTGCTATAGGGTTAATCACTTTATAAAGGACATCCGGACTATAGTTGATTGTATAACTCTTGTTTACTCTATCAACGAGGTCAGCCTGCTGTTGGTTGCAAGGAGCATTATGCCCTACTTGTACTTGACAAGAACGGGTCCTACAACGTCATACTTGGATCCAAAGTGAAGCTGCCACAATACCATGAGTCTTCTGCTCTTGACTTACCGAAGCAGATCCTTCATCGTTCTTTGATTTTTTTACTTTCTTCCGCGAACCGGTAGCTTGGACACGATTACTCCAAGAGATGCTCAAATTATGGACCACCTCCTGACAAGAACATCGTTTAATCTGGGAGTGTTGATGTTCAACCATATGGAAGCTTGTGTGAAAGCTAAGGATAAAGCCCTTTTATACGGTCATGTGGTTGTTGCTCTCCTCGAGCTTCATGAAATTGACCCCAATCCTGCTGCTACAATTAAAAAATGGTGTGCCGACAACTTTGGAAGCCAGATCATATCCAACATGCATTATGTGAGGACTTCGAGTGGCTGGGTGCTGAAATCAAAGGCTAAGGAGGCTCGCCAAAAGGAAGTTACTGCTCCTTCTGCAGTTTGGTTTTATGCTTTTCTTACTACTTGGTTATACCTTCTACGGAATGCTACTTCTCCGTTTCTACCTTCTACTCTTTTTGATATGACAAAAAAGGAGAGAGATTCTGGAGAGATACTTTGAAAAATAGGAAGTAACAAGTGAAAGATATAATGAGATATAGCTAAGCTAATTCTAGAACATCTCAAGAGTTCTTAAATATTTAGCGGAATAGAATGTCAGTCCATTATGTGGTACATCTACCTTTATATGGACACAAGAAAAATTGAGTATAACTCATTTTTGCTGGCAGAGAAGCACATGCTACTGTCGGGCTAAATATACAGGAGCCTTGTTTCTGTAATCTGTTAAAGTTATATGCTTATGCACTTGTTAAAGCTTCTATAAAATGTCAGACTCTTACCTTCTCTACCTTAGGGGGAATGGTGTACCTCGTCTTACATCAACATATCTCTTATGGACGAATGTTTTGTCATCATCAAAAATGGGGAGATAATTGTTGGCCCAAAGATTACACTAAGAGAAGGGTTAATTAATGTTAAGTCAAATTAATGATTTTTTCAACGCTTTTTCACAACCCTTACAATGGAATAAAATTGTTGTAAAACAGAACCTTTCGTTCAGCCTTCTGTAGTTACCAAACGTGTAAATTGACTTTGAAATGAATTCGGAGAACGCGAAGGTTTTATAGTGGTACGGCAAATACGCCTACATCAACATTCGGCCGTTTTCACTAATAATTTGAAATAGTGATTACATTGTAGAAGGTAAAACTTTCTATGGTATAGAAAAAAAAACAATTTCTTTAACCACAAGACGATAAGATTAACTTAACTAATGCAATAAACTCTCTTGCTGAGATTGGGATGTATCTAAGTCGAATCACAAGGAAATCAACCAGACTCGGCAAACACAGAACCCTGGTTTGAAGATTCAGCCTTATGTGACTCATTAGTGGGTTGTCCTTTCTGTGGTTCAGCGATCAGGCTCAATGGAGCTAACCTCCACGTGTTTGAAGGTCGTCTGGTGAACTTTTATTTTTGTATTTTCGATATAAACTGTGAACAACAAAGATAAACGTCTACAGGAGGTTACCAGTCCCTCACCACTTGTGCCTACTACGGATTCCTTCTCCTAGACCTATAGTATGCCAGCTAGCAACCTTCTCCCAAGGTTCTGCTGCACATAGCTCGACGTTATGGACAACTTTCTGACCAAATTCTTCAGATCCGCAACCAGAGATGCCTACAGAGAGGCTTCACCGAGATACATATGCTGCAAACAAACAAGCAAGATAACCAACTACAAAAAGTTGTCAGTCCTTGATTGCTTAAGTTTGCTATGGATTCCTTCTCGCCGACCAACCCGGTACGCCGACTCGCCAACCAGCGACAATTCTCCCCAGGCCCTGTTGCACGCAGTCTGACGTTATGGACAGTGTTCCGGTCGTCTTCGGAGCGGTTTCACCAACACTGAACCTCCTTAATCACCTCTTGCGAGAACGCTCCTGAAGATTCCGTCCTGAACAATCAAGACAAACATTAAAACACCACAATAACAATGCAAGAATGCCAAGACTTACCACAATACAACTTAACCGACCAATTAAATTATTTTTTAGTTTATTCTTTTATTGAACAGCTTCGTCTTTCTATTATTTAGGAAGATTATTTTACTAAAAATAAAATGTCACCAGATGCATTCTCATAATGCATAAATCAATTTGGGAGAATCTCTTATTAATTTCGTATCAATCGGATTCTCCAATCCCAAGATAACGCATTATAGAAGGTTGGGGACTGATTGTGTCAATGACCTTCTATAGTTAGAAAGAAATGAAAATTACTTTCCAACTTGACAAATCTTATCATTACATAGTGCATATGTCCGTTATGGACTATCCAAAATTAATTTAACGTTACTTGAATAATTTAATCCTAAGATAGAGCACTATAGGAGGTTTGGCCTTGTCAGATCATCGACCTCCAATATATGGAAATAATCAACAATTTATTCCCAAAATGAATTGATTCGTTCCAGATTAGTTCATCAATGAACGTTGACGCTAATCATTTCATTTGTATGTTTGGTGGATGTTTTTTATTAACATAATCTCCTTACAAAGGTGAATAAGAAATTTTCATATTTGACAATATATTTTCTATAAATAAGAAAATTATTCCTTGACTTTTTATGGTTTGTCTTACCCATAGTTGTCAAAAATCGCGCGTTAACACGTAAAATCGCACGATTTTACGATTTTTTGGAGAAAAACGTGTTCATATCGTTGTTAAAAACGTTTTAAGTGTAATCGTTGTAAAATTGTAAAATCAAAAACGGATCGTTGGCAAAAATCGGAACATGCAATTTCACAACTCGTTTCAGACTGACTTTCTATGATATGGTTTTGTGTTGTTTATGTGTCATCTTAAGTCTAAAAGTCACTTCTTCCAGGGGCCTGCTTAAGCGCAAAATTGAGGGATTCACTTGCTGAAGCCAAGTCTGATATAACAAGGTCCTCATTTTACATTTTGTCTCAAATCTTGGTTTGATCTCCTGCGTAGTTCAATGGGGGAACTTCATTTTATTTTTGATATGTTTGTTCTTTGTGTCGTAGGTAATCGTTGTTAATTGAGAAATAAGAGTTACCATATCTGAAAGTGATAGTTCTTCACATTCTCCACTCACACTTAAACGCAATATTCCAAAAAATGCTCTTGGAGCTATGGAAGATGTGGGTTGGAAGCATGGCGTTGCTGTTGATAACAATCACAGGATCGTGAAGTGCAAGTACTGTGAGAAAGTGGTGACTGGAGGCATTTATAGGCTAAAACATCATCTTGCTGGAACAAATAAAGATGATGGAGCATGTAGAGCAGTCCCTGATGATGTCAAAAGGAAGATGATGGATGTTGTTTCCACTTTGCGGGAAAGATTGATTAAGAAGTCAAAGTACTCTTCATCTGAGGATGAGACGGCAAGCACGGACCAAAGTATTGAATCGGAGAAGGATCTCTTCAAAAGAAGTGCAACCTCTCATCAAACAATCAATACAATGTCCAAGAAGGAACTTAGAGAGGAGGCTACTGAAGAAATTGCATCTTTTTTCTACAACAATGTTATTCCCTTCAACGTGTCAAATAGTTAAGAATATTGTACAATGTTTGAATTGGCTACTCAACATGGACCTGGATTCAACCCTCCTTCCTATCATGAGATTCGAGACAGATTACTGAAGAAGAAAGTAAATTCGACTACAAAGGATATTCAAGAGTACAAGAATAATTGGAAGTACTTTGGATGCTCGATCATGACTGATGGGTAGAGTGACAAACGAAGAAGGACTATTATAAATTTTCTGGTTAATAGCCCAAGAGGTGCCATTTTTTTAAAATCCATCGGTGCCTATCACATTTGTAAGAATGCTGACAATATTTACAACATGATTGACGATGTTATTGAAGAGGTTGGAGAAGAGAACGTTATCCAAGTTGTCACGGATAATGCATCAAATTATAAGGCTGCGGGGGAGTTATTGATGGAGAAAATAAAGAATTTATATTGGAATCATTGTGCTGCCAATTGCATTGATCTCATGTTGGAAAACTTTGAAAAGAAGTTATCAATTCACTAGGAGACTATTTTAAGTGGAAAGAAGATAACAACTTACATATATGGAAGAACATCTCTCATTTCGATGTTGCAAAACTTCACTAATGGAAATGATTTAGTGAGACCAGGTGTGACTCGTTTCGATTTTATTTCAAATGAGAACATCTCTTATTTCGATGTTATAAAACTTACGTGTATCTCAGGTGCGACTCGTTTTACTACTGCATATCTCACTTTGGGATGCTTACACGACAACAAAGGAGCTTTGGTGAGGATGTTTACATGTGATAAGTGGAAGGCCAGCCAATATGCAAAGACAAGTGATGGGAAACATATTGAAGAAATGATTACAGACAAGACATTCTGGAAGAATATTGTCATTTGCCTAAAAGGTGCATTTCCCTTGATCAAAGTGTAAATATTGGTTGATTCTGAAGAGAAGCTAGCAATGAGGCTTATTCATGAGGAGATGGACAAAGCTAAAGCGAAGATTCATAGTGTCTTCAATGGAGTCAAGAGAAGGTAAATATGGTTAATTTATTTTTTGCTATCTATTGCATTATTTAGCTAAATCCGGTTATCTATTTCATTGTTTAGCTATCTACCTTTGTGGGAAATCATTGATCAGCGATGGGATAACCAGATGCATAGGCATCTTCATCTCGCGGGCTATTATTTGAACACGAAGCTACATTATAGTTCCGGTTTCAAAGCTGACTATAAAGTGAAAAAAGGATTGTACGAATACATGCAAAAGATTGATTCCTAGCTTGAAGAGTTTAAAAGCAAATCAGGCATGTTTGGAAGTGTTGTTGCAACCAAAGCACTTGACACCAAAACACCGGGACAATGGTGGGAGTCTTATGGGAGTCAATATCCAGAGTTGTAGAAATTTACAATTTGTGTGCTAAGCCTTACATGCAGCTCCTCTGCTTACGAGAGAAATTGGAGTGCTTTTGAGATGGTAACTTTCACACCACAATCTTTTTTTATTGAAATGAGAGTTCTTAGTTAATTGAAGTTGACTATTTGGATTACTTGTCTTCTTGTGTTTGTTTAGGTCCATACAAAAAGAAGAAATTTTTGAAATAAGAAACTATGAATGATGTGGTTTTCGTGATGGCTAACTCGAGGTTGAGGAAGAAAAAGCAAACAAGGACACCGAAGGATAATGAGATGCATGACATTTCCTTGGATGATGAATGGATCCTTAACATTGTGTGCCTGACGGAGCAATGCCGCGTGGAGGTACATGGCTCAAGAGTTTCTATACAAAACCCTTCTCTTCTTCGCTCAAAGAGGCAATGCACCTGGTACTTGATTCAGCCCACATGCATGAAGAGAAGAAGATAGGGGGGATTTCCTTGATATTAAGGAATATCCCTCTTTTGAATATTAATTCAAATAACATTCCAAGGAATATCCCTCTTTTGAATTAATAAAATAATTAAGATAAATAATAATTAATTAAATATTAAAATATCTAATTATGAAAATATTTTCTAACCACATCATTCGATATAGAATGATGGAGTATATAGAAAATATTTTCGTGATATTTTTCCTATTTTAGGAAGGATATCTAAGTTACAATAGCTGCTAGGCTTTTGTAAGGGTAGGCTCAGCTTCTATAAGGTTATAGTAGGTCAACGCGTTGTGTGACTCATCATCAAAACCATATCAACACACATTATTGTTGACAATAGATAGTTGGGCGGACTTCAGTGCCGTGGTTTTCCACATAAAAATTATAGTGTCTCATTTATCTTTCTTTTCGGCTGATATTACTTGTTTTTTTGTTGATATTCAAAAGATGTAAGGATATTGTTTGAGATAGTATTGTGGTGTTGATTAGTGTAATATAGTGTCGTCTGTTTTTATTTGATCAACAAAGGTCTAAGTCAGATCCCGGGTGGCATGTCCCAACACGATGAAATCAGTGCAAGTGGTCGGACGAAGAGAAAAGACCGCTCGAGGGATGACAACATCATTGGTACGAATGTAGTCAAAGGGAGCCGAGATTGAAGAAAAAATTTGGGAGCCCAAAGAGAGCATAAAGGCCAAGTACCCGTCTCACGCCGAAAAAAGTCCCAAAAAATCTCAAATCTCCTAAAGTTAGCGTGATTTAGTTAAGTTTACTCATTTTCACCGTTTGAATTTATATATAAAATTAAATTCGTTATTTTAAACAAAACTTTACATGATATTTTTCGTAAATTTTTTCTATAACTACCCTAAATCCCTCCAATCCTCCGTTTTTCACCGCCCTTCTCTATCTATGTCGATGTGTGTCTACGTGTCTGACAATATCTAGGTATATTCGTTGGAGGTGACACCACTTCTTTCTCCCCTGTCCTATTTTGGCCCACCTTTTTCTTCATCCGCTGGCTTAACCATGGATTTTCCCCTCCCTCTCTCTCTGGTTCTGCATGCGCCCCGATACGTGATTTTGCATGCATGCATTTCTTCTCGGAAACTAAGAAAGGAAAGGAAGGATCATCCGTTTCGTTCTTTTCTTTTCTTGGTTTCCCATATCCCATCGGGCATTATTATGAAGATCTTCTTACACGCAATACAATGACATACGTCCGGTAAGGAATTTGAAAGGACCTCCCACGGATCTTCTTCTCGTTTGTCATGGCAATGATCAAGGAATTCTACAAGGGTTTCAAGTTCATATCCCAAATATTTGGTAATTGGGAATGAACGAATCTCTCCATCTATCTCGATCTTACCTCCCTTTTCATTTCCCTTTCCGAGGGATTTCTTGTTTTATTCATGACTGCGCCATTAACGCGAAGAGATGGGTGAAAAGTCGTGTTGGTGTTTTGTAGTGGTGAAGGAGGATGAGGAGGAGATGGAAATTGGGCTCCCGACGGATGTGAAGCATGTTGCTCATATCGGTGGGGATGGTCCATCGGGTTGTGGACCCGCTTGGGTATGTGCCCTTTCTTTTGTGTCTCCATGTATATATCTCCCTTCTCATCGTATATGTGTAATATTCTTTTCGGGTGATTTAAGGTTTCTTTCTTATTTGAGATGATGGTCGGAATTGGGTGACATTGTGCAGATGAAAGATTTTAGGGGCGCCCCAGAGTTCCAATCCTCCCTCAGGGAGGCCGCCGACCAATCCTTGCCTCCTGAGGGTATGTGTTTCTCTCAGGCATTTCGGTTACATGTTGTCCTGACCCGGATACCTAAAGGAGTCGCTGAAGGGTAATGTCTGGGTCACCTTGGAGACGCGTTTTGATCCATCTTGAATAGTGGACAGCTGCTTGTTTGAACCACGGTTACAGGCATAGTGTAGTTGATTGCAGGAGCACAGAATGTAGTCAGTTTGGACGTTAATTATGTGTTCATATCTTTTCTTTTCTTCGTGATTACATAAACCCCGGGTTTGATTAGAAAATCCGAGTCATTTGAAAATCAATCTGTTGCTGCAGGTACAACTGAAAGTACCATGGATGGTAAACCGACCTCGAGCAGGTCAACAGACAACGCAACAAGAGAAGAAGCCCGTCGCATGCCGAAGAAGCACAGACGGAAGAAGATAAAGTCAACCACGTCCTCCCAGTCGAAGAGATCCTCGAGGACAGGCAAGTCTAAAACAGAGCAGCTGGAAATGCAAAGCATCGCAATAGCAGCGGCATCATAACACCGTTACATCTGCGCCGGAAGGCACCATCCAAATCAACAGGATCTTCCAGCCACTGGTTACAAACCAACCCAAATCAGAAAACTAACGAGTAATTCACCAGTCTTTTCTGGATTCCGATGTTACATCTGGGTTTAGGATTGATCCGTTCGAATCCAGCATTCATGTTCATCCATTTTACGTGAAAGAAAATAAAATTATCGTGGAAATGAAAAAGATGGAAACTAAATCAAGTTTTGGGAAACGAAAATTTTCATTTTCTTTCGTTATATTCGAAGTCGATGGGGAACTTATTCTTGGTGAATGGGAAAAAAGAATTAGTTGGGAGGGGGTTTCTTTTAATGCTAGTCTAGATTTAATAATTACAAGCAAATCCTTTTAATGCGTTTCTGGATTCACACTGTTTCGGGTTTGACTTTCGAAATGCAAAACTAAAATTTTCATTTTCTTCCTTGAACTTTGAAAATGGGAAGTTTTAAATTCTAAGGCACTTCAATTTAAAGAGACAGATAGAGAGAGAGAGAGAGAGTAAATTCTGTGATTCGAATAGTTTGGATACGCGTGACAACATGCATGCGCGGTTGAATAGGAGGAGGAGGAGGGGACGACGTAATTCACTACGGGAAGAAGATGAAGAAAAAATTGGGAGGGATTTTATTGATAAGGTTTGGGGTTGGTCAGGAGGGGACACTGCAAGTAGTTCAAAGTTCATGTGAAAGAATGCAAAGATCCGACTCGGGCTAAAGAGAGTTCCATTGAATTCGTTGTTTGCAACACGCACTCATCATCATCACCCGGAGCATCACCCAACCCCAGCCTTTTAATTTCCCTAATTAATATCTTGATAGATGGATAGGGCAAACAATAAATTCGTTTTAGCCTATATGATACGAATGCGATGTGGATGATGTCATGGACCGATGAAAATTTGTGGACCTCAAAAATGTGATTCAATGCTCCCCTCCCTCCTGTTCAACACTGGAATCTCGTTTCTACGTGATATTTCATGGTTTTAGTGTTGTGGTTTCCAATCAGCCTAAGAACTTTGGTCTTCAATGAAGCCAAGGGTTGTTTCACTAATGACATCATTAAGTCATGGTTAGTAGTGAATCCGTCTTTTAGTATTAAATCAACCCCCCCCCCCTTCTACATCAGCATCTGCGAGGACTCCCCTTCCACATATAAAACAACCCCCCATTACCCTTTTAGTGAAACATCCCTTCGTATAACTCCCCCCACTTCCACGTACGTAATAAATATTGTCACTCCAAGAGCTCTCTCTCTCTCTGCCGTTAACCCTTTCGTTCTTTTCCTTGTCAAAGTGGATGTGATTTCACCCGACGGAAATGGGGAGTTCTGTATGTAAATACGGTTAGTTTTAAAATAAATTTGCGAAATATGGTCCGAGTTTCGCAAAATACGGTTTTACCGTCGACAAAACGCACCCCTTAAAATGCAAAGAGAAAACCCGCCCCCTCAACACTTGTAATGCCTTAAATTATTGGGCCGACCCAATTTTGCATCCAAAGCCCAGTTCTTGTTAAAAGCCCAAAGCCCACCATTCCGAAAAAGACCAAAGCCCGGCCCTAACAATGCAAGCCCAACAAAGCCCAAGCCCAACCACATTTTTATTTTTATTTTAGTCTATTTCGTTTTATTTGATTTAATTTTAAGATTATCCGCAACCCAACGGTCTAAACAAACATGGAGGGATCGCACATGAGGAGCTAACCAATTCGCCACTTGGCACTCCGTCATTGGCTGAGGGAAGAGATTCTTCCCCGCTGACAGAAGCAGGAAACGGTTTTGGTGGGGGGAAAAGGATAATAACAAAAAAAAAATAAAAATCGAAGGGGATTCTTCTTCCTCTTCTTCTGGGTCTTCTTGGCGTGGATTTTCTTGGGCTTCTTCTTGGAGGCCAGGGGGGAGACTCTTTCCTGGGGACGGGACCTGTTTCTTTCTGGACGCTGACGGAACCTCAGAAGAGGGGGCCTCGTCACCACCCCGAGTCTTCAGCCTTCCCTGCAACAAGGTAAGAAGAAGCCAACGATGTGGAACCTCCCTCGACGACCAGCCCAACGGAAGCAATGAGGAGCACAACGCACCTCGGGATGCAGCGGATTCTGGCTTCACCGGACGCGGCGGCATCTACTTCGATTCTTGAAGATAACTTCAGCTCGACCAACCACCACTTGGAACAACGGGCACCCTTCTGCAGCAACGATGCAAACCAATCCCTCCTCCTAGAATAATTCGCATTTGCACTCTTCTACCGACCTGGAGCTGTCGAAATCCACCTCCGGAAGCCTCGTGGCTTCTCGGAGGATTTCTTTTGTTACTGATATTTTTTTTAACTCGTACAGCTTCTACTAGCCACAGCAGCAACCAATCTATATCTCCCTGACACCTCCAAGCTCCCGGCAGGAACGGGGAACCTCAGCCTTCTCCATTGGACAGCGAAGGAGACCAAAGAAGCACAAGGACGTCCTTCACCTCCGTTGTCCTTCTCACAGGTTGTAATGGTGGGTTCAGCTACAACCAAGGTGCCACCATTCTGAATCCGTCCACTGACAAACTCAACGACCTCACTCTTGCCACGGCCTCTGCCTTCACCGACCTCAGCCCTCCAGCAGCGGCCAGACGCCCCGTCATTAGTTTCCTGGCGTCTCTCACGGCGGCGCACCCAGCCGCCCCGGCCCAGCCACTATCGGAGAGTCCTTCTTCAGCTTCCTCCCCGAATCAACTCCCCAAAGTAGCGAACCGGCCACTTCCCAGCCAATCCCTCCAACCGTCTTCTCTCCAGCAAACCTGCAAATCCAGCATAGAAGTCCTCCCGGCGCGCACACGAGTCTCCCATCGTGAGCGTGCGTGCTCGGGAGGTGTGGAGAGGGCTGTTTCCCATCGCGAGCGCCCTTTTTCCCATGAACATTTCCAGGATTCATGTCGATCGAACTCCATTCTCGGTGAGTACTGCACCAGCTGCTTCCTATTCATTTTGTAGACCCCTTAGACAAATCTAACCTCATCTATTGTTCTTGTTTGCATGAATACACGCTGCGGCATCCTCGAGACATCGTAACCGGAGCTAGCACGCTCAAAACTATGCGAAATCAGGTCCACTCCCTTCCTACTTCCTCTGTGACTTCGTCAATAGCTTCTGGGACTTATTTGTGCTGTAAATTGCTCGAACTATCTGCGATTGTTGGGATATACGCATGCTGAAATTGGAATGTTGTTCGCTGCCGCATGTTTCTGACGTTTTCCAGCATAACTCCTTGTCCTGTGCATGGATTGATCTGTTTTTTCACTCCTTGGCTTCCTTTCTCGATGGAGAACAACTTCTCTGTTGAAAGTTTTTTTCAAACAGACTCGTTTTACCAATGTTTTTCCTCTTCGTATGCTGGAGAATGCAGCTGCCCTGTTCTGCGCATCCGCGGAATGTGCAGCTGCACTCCATCAGGCTTAGTTTCGACTGTACAGCTCGGATTTGTTTAAAGCTACTTGGATTCATTTCCTTTTTGGCTATTCTACAACTTTCGTGCTTTAAGCTTCTCCATTTGACACTTGCTTGATCGAGTTTTGTTTGTTCGAAAAAGGCAGCCTGTTTCTGTGTGCGAGTGGAATAGCTGCCTCTGTTTTTCGGACATAACTCGAACATCAAAGCTCCGTTTCACCTGAAATTGGTTGGAACGGATTTCCCTTTAAGTTTTCTAAAACTTCTGTGTTATACGCATTTCTGTTAAACATACACATCCTGGTCAAATCGCTGTTGGAGTGCAGATAGAACAGATGTGCTGTCGCATTTCAGGGAAGATTCATACTGTCATACGAAAAACTTCGTATCTCTTTCATTACGTGCCCAAATTTTACAAAATTGACACCTTTGAAACCATATTTGAGCCCCCTACAAATCTTATTCTTTGAGTTTTTTGCTTTCGGGATCATCTGGTTAGTCTAAACATTCAGAAAAGACAATGGCTTCTAATGTCTCTTGCCCTTTTGCGGCAGCATGAGTATCTTGCACACCAGATAGTGTAATTTACTCATTTGAGTTCTGAATGGACTAAAATTGAACCGGGAGTTAGATCTCTTAGTTTACTATAATTTCTGTGTTTTACACTTTTTATTTTGAACAAGTTTAGCCCATAGTCAATCATGGTCAAACTTGATCTGCGATGCTGGCCGATTGAAACACATTCTATTTGAATGTCTAGATTCTCCGCTACGCTGGCAGCAGACTACACATCCATTTTTCCTAAAATTTTGCATCCTAAGTCATGATTGAGTTATCTAGCATGTGAAAAAATTTCATAATTTTTTGACGAACGAGTAAAGAGTTATGAAATTTTCTTTTCATATCATTCTGCTGGTCAAGGATTGCTTACGCAAGAGATCGAATCACTTTCTTTGCCTTGTAGAATGAGATGCCACCGTTGGATTCGTTTGAAATCTTATATTCTGATTCCTCATCAAGATACAGATCTGTAGGTTTTTATTTCACTTAGATCGGACGATCTTGAGTGAAGTTATGCTCTTATTTCCAAACCTGTGTATGCTGCATTCTCATCTGTGCTACAGCTGACTTTGCGTGTGCAGAATTCCCAATTCCGCCGTTAGATTTTGCTGATATTTAACAAACATGCTTGTTATTAACCTGTTTACTTAATGTGCGGTTGGATCTTAAATATTTTGACTTAGTTGAAACTTGTGCTCGTTTTTTTGATTTCGAATTGTTGTTTCGGACTTTGAAAATGAAAGTCAACTAATCACTCTTACATTTTCTTTGCATGTACACTAAGCACGCAATTTCGGAAAATCAACTCCAATCTTTCGAAGACCGACTTGAAGGCGCGCGTATCAAACCGCGTGGATCCACCCCGGCCTAAAAACCGCGGGTTCGAAGACAAAGCGGCCCCAACCTTCAATCTAAGGTACAAAGGGGAGGTGCGGGCCTCCCCGAATTTCATTTTAAAAACACACTTGTAACGGATTGCGGGCCCAAGTGCATAGGCCCGCAATCACCGCCCCTTCCCCGCTCTTTTGATCTAAATTATTGTCTGTGGTTGCGTGTGTGACTTAGGTTTTAGGTTTATACGTCGCATGCCTGATTTTAAACAAACAAACCTAAGTTCGGGTCCAACGCCCGTTAAAACGTCGATAAGAGTCCGGCCCACTCCCGGATCGGGCCCAACACCCGTCAATCAAAAGTAACTCCTTTTTGGACAAATCGCCACCCTTTTCGCATGTGGTAGGATATTAAGGTTAGTAAATAGGAATCCCCGAACCCGAACTCTGATTTTCCGACTTAAATCATGTTTTTTTAAATCTAAGTCGGTGGCGACTCCGAACTGTTTTCCAAAGCTAAAACAAACCCCCACTACACACATTTTCGGAGCCATTTAGGATGAGGTGACGGCAGACTCGAGCCGCTCCTTGGGCCCTCCCCGAAATTCGCGAGCGAGGCCTTAACGCAGCCTTTCGCTCGCCGCCTCCAGGGAACTGGAGACGGTTGGCGAAACGCCCCGCAGACCCGTTCGCGAATCAAGGGAAGGCCCAACCCGGGGCCCCTTTCCGCAGCGTCCGGCGTTCGAGCCGTAACGCCGACCGGACTGGGCCTCGGGGGAGCGGGCCCGGATCCTCGGGCTTGCCGGAACCGCCGCCGCGCGCCGCTAGGCCGGAAGGGCGCGCGCACATCCCGGATGGCGACTCCGCTGGGGACCTCCGCATGTGGATTCCTACCGAAAGCCTTTTCCTACCACATGCGGAGAGGAGTTACTTGGTTTCGCATGTAATTGATTGGCTCGATGCCTTTTGCTTGATCTCCTCTTTGTGTTTGTTTACCGCTTTTTAGGCATTTCTAGGTATGCCCGAACCCGGGGCTAGGATCTTAGGGGGGTCACCGTTAGGCCCAGCTGTGCTGCTCTTTGCGGTGTGGTTTTGGGTCGGGGCCCCGCCTCCCTTAGTCCGAGGGAGGTCTAGAAACCTCTTCCGAGTCTAGAATTGCTTGCTCACTACAGGTACCAGACGCCGCACGTGCATTTGTCTGTTACTAAGTGCCTGTTACTTGTGTAGGGACAGGTTCAGGTACGTTTTGTTTGCGATAATCGTGGCACTAACCTTGTTCGTTTTGCAGAGGTTTGGGTTGGTCACAGGGGGGGTTCCGAATTTCTTTTCTCCCTTCCCTACCTCTTTTTCTTTATGTCATCATACTCACCTGCATCCATTTCGCACGAACGCTTGTTAATCAATAATCAATATATCAACACTTTTACATTTGTTAGGTATTCTCATTGTTCCAGTAGGAGAAAACTTGCATGCAAATTCACCTCACGTTAGGAGTTGGATTGGATTGTTATTACAACTGAATGACGTCCAAGCATGCAGGTTTATCAAATGGACTCAATCGCACTGCGCTCGGATACTCCATCCTATGACAAACTCCGAGATTGGTTCAAAGTACTCAGACCCTCAGAGCAGGAATTCGTCAAGCTAAAGCTCAAAGGTCTACTCCATCTGATCAGACTCGAAGTCGATTGGTTCATGCTACAGCACCTCATCGCCCGGTGGAATCCGAACACGTACACCTTCCATTTCGGTACCTTGGAGCTCGCACCACTATACGAGGAAT
The DNA here is from genome assembly GCA_029817715.1 of Melastoma dodecandrum. NCBI lineage: Eukaryota > Viridiplantae > Streptophyta > Magnoliopsida > Myrtales > Melastomataceae > Melastoma > Melastoma dodecandrum. Next base: position 2,900,960 of record JARUPY010000606.1, read on the forward strand.
ACGGGCACCTCTCCGGACTTCCTCATCTCCCAGGAATATCACCGTTGCCTCATTTCGACAAGCCGAAAGAATACATCACCAACTTGCTTCAGATCTCTCCGGCGAACGTGTCCACTTTATTCACGACAGAGGGGCACATCAGCATCAAGGAACTCTGCAAGTATCAACTGACACCGTACGTACCGGAAGGAGGAGACGGCCAAGGTTCAGCACGTGCCTTCATCCTCATGTTCGCAGGAACGGTTCTTTATCCCTATAAAAAGGAATCGATTCACGGACGAGCGGTTTACCTGACAAAGGCCATTCTCAAAGCACAACCCTTCCTCCCTAATCTAGTTGGTGAGATGAACTACAGTCTTACCAAGATAGTACGGAAAGCAAGAGAAGGAATCCGGAACCATCACTTCTCCTTCAGCCCTCCATTGCTCCAGGCCTGGTTCTACACTCACATTGGCATCACCGGAGAGTCGTTCAGGCGGGAGCAGTTTCCAGATTTACTCGACCGCATATCAGACCGCGCTCGGCTTCCAACCCGCACATTTGCAGGAGTTAGGGCTCTCTTCCGCTCACTGGAACCAGAGGATTTCTATCAGAAGGCCAAGTGCTTCGACGTGGACCTGGCCATTACAAGCTCCCCAGACGGAGATTACATCCCAATCGCTGGGATCACCGGGACATCCTATTACTGTCCAGCGAGGGTGATGCATCAGTTTGGAGGAAGTCCACGAGCTAAACCAACGCCGAGCAAATTATTTGACCCAATCGACTTGGACAGCCAACCACCAAAGGGAGTAGTTCAACGGGTCATGACACATATCGCTCGGGTCTGGGCAAATCTCAAAGAAGAGGAGTACGATCTTTGCATGGAACATCAGGCTGACATCGACGCCCGATCCGCACGATTCCAGAAGAAACGGATAACTCCATGGGATCGCATTTGATAGAGGACATCTCCTCCCAATCCTTGGGCCTGCGAGCTCATCCTATCTTTCGTTTTTATTTTAAACGAACTGTATTGTGAAATGAACCTTTTTGGGATTTTATCTAATGCACTTCTTTTCACTTGGATTGAATTCGTTATAATCACAATCCAATCCTTGCATTAGACGTGCAATCATGCATCATGACATGTCACGCATCCAAAGTATTTCATCATGTGGTATTGATCAAATGTTCTTTTTCTACAAGGTACCGAACAATTGCTCCTTACAGAAGACGTCAAAAATTCCGTTCCCTTCGAGCTGTGATGGCTGAGGCCTCTGCGGGAGATGAACCTGCACCTACTGCTGGAGTCACCATCGCCATTCCTCCACCCATCGCCGCCGAATTTCTAACACCAGCAGAACCTGCCATGCCTTTCCCGGGATCCGCGTTCCCTCCGTTGCCCCAGACCACACTGGCTGTTGGGCAATCCTTGGACGGAGGAATGCCGCCGATGTACATACCGCCACTCGCCGCCTCGATAGCGCCAGCAGTGCAATCCCCTGCTGCTCCATCGACCGCAGCTCCCTTCAATCCTAACATAAACATGCTGGCCCAAGGTGCAAGCAGTTCTTCACTGGGAGATAAGGTGGAGTCCCTTACGGCTGAACTTTCCTCCCTAAAGATAATGATGGCTGAGCTCCTGCAGCGACAATTGGCAGCCACACCTGCTCCTGCCATCTCCCAAAACCCTCACCTTCCTCCTGTCATGCCAGGACCTCAAACACCACCATACCCACACTATCCTAGCCTAAACACTCCACCGAACACTTTACCTTCCTATAACCCACCAAACACCCTACCTCCTTACAACCCGGTCATACCCGGATCCGCTACCTCCACAAGCGTAGCATCCTTGTATAACCCATACATGCGTGGGCCACCTCTCTCCCTTCCTATGCCACAACCATATCTACCTCCATACTACCCTCAACAAACATCCCAAGGGCCAACTCCCTACCTCCCAATGTCATTCGGGCAAACTCCCCACACCCAAATGCAAACACCTGGGCCAACTCTTTACCCTCAAACAACCTCTACACCTCCCACCTTCAGAATTCCTCAGCCAATTGCCACCCCTTCAGCTCCACATGTGGAACCTACCTTACCAAGCCCGCGAACCCGCAACGCGGCAATCGTCGATGAATTATTTGGTGAACAACAACAAGCTAGCGCCTTCGAGACAAGGCTCGAGGCTAGGATTGCCTCAATGCAGCAGGAGGAGGCTCGCCGCATGGCGAAACTGGAAGAGCGCCTAAACGCTATCCAGGGGTATCGGGCACATAACTGGGAGTACGCCAACTACCAAATCCCTCAAATACAAGTCCCACCAAAGTTCAAAATGCCCGAGTTCGAGAAGTTCCGCGGGAATGGCTGCCCGGAACTACATTTGAAACACTTCTGCCACAAGATGGCTGTGTATCCGGCGGACGACAAATTCCGTATCGCCATGTTTCAAGAAAGCTTGGCAGAGTCAGCATTGCATTGGTACTACACCAAGGATGTTAGCCAATACGCGACGTTCAAAGACCTGGCCCTCGATTTCCTCAATTATTACAGCTTTAATGTGGAGATGGCGCCTACAATCTCGGATCTGCGGAAATTGAGGAGGTACCGCGCCGAGGACGTTCAGGCACATTGCGTCTCAGATCAAACCGGCGCTTACTGAGAGAGAGCTTATCGATGAATTCCTCCAGTTGCTCCCACGTGAATACATGCCCTACATGATCGGGCAGACATTTTCAACCTTCGCTCAGGCAGTCATCAACGCAGACAAACTTGACGGAGTAAATCGAGAAGGGCTAATCCCTTCCCCTTCAGCAAAACCGGCAGTGAAGCCCAGGCCCAAGGAGCTTATCGCAACTGCTGAGCAGAACAAGCAATCGATGAGGGCAACTCCACCCCCGGCTTCGTACGCGCCAAGGACGTATGTTGCAGCCGCGCTTAGGCCTCCAGCACCGGCAGCAACTCGTTTCAGACCCCCCGTTAATATGGCAGGACAACAGCAGCCAAGGCCTGCACAAGTGGAGCGTCCACGGCGAAGGCTGGAGGACTTGACTCCAACGCCTGATCCCCTGGATGTAATGTTTGTTCGGTTGAGGGACATGGGTTTTATCAAGCCCGTTGAAGCCAAAGCCACCAATCCCTCATCGTTTGGATACAACCCCAAGGCGGTTTGTCAGTACCACTCGGGAGCAATGGGGCATGACACCAAGGATTGCATTGCCTTGAAGTTCAAGATTCAGAATCTGTTAGACGAAGGAGCAATTACATTCTCCGTGCCTGCGACTGCCCCAAATGTTAAGAACAATCCTCTCCCGGAGCATGTAAATTATATTGGGGCAAACTTCTTCTCAGTTTTGGCTGAACATGACGAGGAAGTGAACATGTATGAATACGACTACGCACAACCAAGGAGCGTCAATGTTGTAAGCACCGGTCGTGGTCGAGGTCGAGGTCGCAGCCGAGGTAGGGGAAGAGGTCGTGCGCCTCAATCCAGCAGAAGTGTTCAGCCCACTATCTTGCCGGATGGATTTACACTGGTTCCCCATCGGCAGCCAAGGACGCCGTATGTTTACGTCTCGTTGGGATCAGCACAATCTGGAGCATGTCAGACAGAATCGTCACCTGTGACGGAACCAAGGATTCCGGTCGTGATGAGACCCACCTGCACACCCCTCAGCCCAGAAGTTGAGTTAATCACCCGCTCTGGGAGAGTAGTGCCAGCCCTTGAAGCCTCATCCCCGGTTGAATCTTCGAAGCCCAAAGCGCCATCGAACGAACAAATCCGCAAAGTAATTTATACAGTGAAGGGAAGTGACTATGACATAGTTGAGCAGCTCAGAAAACAGCCAGCTCAAATCTCTTTGTTCGACCTTATCCACTCCTCCGACAAGCACAGGGAGATGTTGGAGAAATTTCTAGCCGAGGTGCATGTGCCCGAGCAGGTTGAAGTCGCCACACTGGATGCATACATGAGTAGCATGTTGGCAAGCAACGTGATTACCTTTTCAGAGGATGATCTACCGGAGCAGGGGCAGGATCATAACAGTGCGCTTTTCATCACGCTCAAATGCCGTGAAACCACCATCTCCAAAGTTCTTATTGATGGCGGTTCAGGAGTTAATATCATTCCGGTAGCTGTAGCTCAAAAACTCGGCGTCAATATTGGAAAACTCCCACAGTCCAACTTAACCATTCGCGCTTTCGATGGTGCAAAACGTCAGGCTCATGGAGAAGTTACGCTGGAGATTAGAGTTGGACCGACGCTTTTCTCTACTCAGTTCCAAGTCCTCGAGACTGCAGGGTCCTTCAACATGCTGCTGGGGCGTCCTTGGATTCATCAAGCCGGGGCAGTTCCCTCGACGCTGCACCAGATGGTCAGATTCTCTTCAGATGGCAAGCTCATCACGGTCCGGGGAGAACATTCGATGGAGCTTTGCCACGAGATTGACATGCCATACGTGGGAGAGCCAACCGAAGAACCGTCAACAACACAGACCTTGGAGGTGGTCAACATGGTGAGGCGCGATTACAAATCAGATCCCTTGATGACGTGGGGCAACATCAGTGCCGCAAAAGAGTTCCTCAGACATGGATATCAACCAGGCCAAGGACTCGGAATCAGAGGACAAGGGATGATTTATCCGATCACTATTCCAGCTCCTGCAGGGACTAGTGGGCTTGGATTCACGGGCAAAATGCGACGCAATCAAGGCAATCACACCAGCAACAAATCAGGCATCCGTTTCGTACGTTCATCTGCGGCGACAATGGAAGGCGAAATCCTATCAGAGAAGCTGGAGAATGTGAAGATCCGGAGTGACGGAGAAATTGATGGTGAGCGGACGACTGTCGAACATATCAATGTTGTCCAAGTGAATTTAGGGCTTGGTCATGGGCGCCGACCTCGCATGAGAGCCCATTTCGTACCTCCCAGTATTGCCATCCGACAAGCCGGGGCACCGTACTTTCGAGCTCCAGTGGTACCAAGGCTGCCCAGGACTCCCCCAAGAACTGAAGTACCGCCTCCGAATGGGCGTGTGGATTCCCCTACTGCGAACGAAGAAGCGGAGGGGAAACAAGATGAGCAGACAGGGACGCAAGAGTCCGAAGAAGAAGTCTGTATGATGGAAGCGTCGATCCTGGCCGAGCCAGACATGCCTCTCGACGGGTGAAACTTTCCATCTTTATTTTTCTGCACTTAGAATCAAGAGTAGGTTTCCTTGCTACATTCTGGTCGCGGACTAGCAAGGTTGTCTATATGTAACGCGACCCCTAGGCAATACCTAGGGCATTTGTGGGATCGGGCCGCTGATGTTCAGGGCGAATCCGATAAAACGATGAGGGACCCGCTGAGTCCTGATCCCACATTATTTTCTTTTGGTCAAAAGCGCATGCCTTATTATGAATTGTTGCATGAAACAATATTTCAAATAACTCATTTGAATACATCACTCTAATTCCTTCTCCTTTTCAGGAACGGCGCTTCGGGTACACCCGGGAAAACGTCTGAACAAGACAGAGAAACAATAAATGACCCGAAATCTATAGACGGGTATTACGGTTTGGAGCAGGATCTTCAACGACATGAGGAACCAAAGGACCTTACATTACAAAAACCAGTTTCAATTAACATCGGAACTGAAGATGACCCCAAGGAGTTGTTCATCGGTGTAGATTTATCAGATGATGAAGCCAAGGATATTGTTAACCTTCTTAAAGAATTCTCTGATGTGTTTGCTTGGTCATATGCAGATATGCCGGGACTAGATCCAGAGATTGTGGAGCACAAGATTCCTACCGACCCGTCTATTCACCCTATAAAGCAGAAGCAACGTCGATACAAGCCTGAATTAGCCCTTGCCATCAAGGAAGAAGTAGATAAACTACTGAAAGTCAACTTTATTGAGGTGGCTACCTATCCACAGTGGGTCGCTAACATAGTCCCTGTCATCAAGAAGAACGGGAAGGTCCGAGTCTGCGTCGATTACCGCGACCTCAACAAAGCAAGTCCCAAGGACGACTTCCCACTCCCACACATCGACTTACTGGTGGACAACACCGCCGGATTCAACAGATTCTCTTTCATGGATGGATTCTCTGGTTACAATCAGATTCGCATGGCCGAAGAAGACAAAGAAAAGACAACCTTCACGACACCCTGGGGCACATTCTGCTATCGGGTCATGCCCTTCGGGCTCAAGAACGCTGGGGCAACCTATCAGCGTGCTATGGTGGTCCTTTTTCACGATATGATGCATCGCGAGATTGAAGTCTACGTCGACGACATGATCGCCAAGTCCAAACAAGATGAGAGCCACACTGTCATTCTTCGAAAGTTATTCGAGCGGCTTCGTAAATACAAGCTACGTCTCAACCCCGCCAAATGCGTGTTTGGGGCAACTTCAGGCAAACTCCTCGGTTTCGTCGTCAGCAATAAAGGCATTGAGATTGATCCTGATAAAATCAAAGCAATTCGTGATCTCCCAGCTCCAAAGTCAGTCAAAGAGATCCGTGGCTTCATGGGTCGCGTTAACTACATCGGAAGGTTCATATCCAACCTAGCCGACACATGAAAACCTCTGTTCAAGAAACTGAGGAAAGACGTCAAGTTTGAGTGGGATGATGATTGCAAAATTGCATTTGAGCAAATCAAGACATACTTGACAGAACCACCAGTTCTCATCCCTCCAAAGCCAGGGCATCCTCTCACACTTTATCTCACAGTCAGAGAAGAATCATTTGGGGCCATGCTCCCCCAACAATTGCTGGGTGCCAAGGAACACGCGATCTATTACCTCAGCAAGAAATTTACGGATTGTGAGTCGAGATACACAACTTCCGAGCGTACTTGTTGTGCTCTCATTTGGGTCCTTCACCGACTCCGACAGTATACTCTGCACTATGAGATCCTGTTAGTATCCGAAAATGATCCACTCAAATATCTCTTCGACAAGCCAACACTGATGGGAAGAGTCTCTAAGTGGCAATTACAGCTTGCCGAGTTCGACATTCGATTCCACTCCACGAAGTCAGTGAAAGGGAGAACGATCGCTGACCATATTGCTGAATATCCAGGAACGGATAATTCCTCTTTAGAAATCGGATTGCCGGACGAGAACATCCTGCTCATGGAACAGGAATCAAGATGGAAGATGTACTTCGACGGTGCAGTGAATTCCTCAGGATCAGGAATAGGAGCTGTTGTAATCTCCCCAGATGGACAATATTACCCGACAGCGGCCAAAGTCACATTTCCATGCACGAACAATATTGCCGAGTATGAAGCATGCATCCTCGGCCTACTTCGCGCAATCGACATGCGGGTTAAACTCCTGGACGTTCATGGAGATTCGGCACTCATCATCTCCCAGACGAATGGAGCTTGGCGCACTCGAGACCCAAAGCTCATTCCATATCAGGATTATCTACAAACGCTAATCCGACAATTCACTGACATTGAATTCAACTACCTCCCACGAACTGATAACCGATTTGCTGATGCTCTTGCAGTGCTCGCATCGATGATTCCGTTAGCTGGAGAAATGAACATCGAGCCTCTACGCATCAATATCGCTGATGATCCGAGCTGCATGCACGTTGAACAAAGTCAACCAGAAGATGCTCTACCTTGGTTCACGGACATCAAGAATTATTTACAATCAGGAGGATTTCCCCAAAGTAGCACAGGGAAAGAACGCAAATTCATACGGAGGATAACAAAAAGCTATTTCCTGGACGGGGATACATTGTACAAGAAATCCTTCACGACGGCCCTCATGAGATGCGTCACCAAGCAAGAAGCTGATGCTCTTATTGTCGAAGTACATGAAGGGATTTGCGGACCACACATGAATGGATACGCTCTCGCCCAGAAGATAATGCGACAAGGGTACTATTGGCTCACAATGGAAGCCGATTGCATCAAATACGTCAAAGCGTGTCACAAGTGTCAAATTTACAGCAACAAGGTACATGTGCCTCCAACAAGACTCTACCCGCTATTTGAGCCATGGCCATTCTCAATGTGGGGTATGGACGTAATCGGGCCAATCAATCCCAAAGCGTCAAACGGACACCGATTCTTGCTGGTCGCAATCGATTACTTCACCAAGTGGATTGAAGCCCAATCCTTCAAAGAAGTTACAGCAAACAATGTCGTACGTTTCACGAGGGCGAACATCATCGCCCGATATGGAGTTCCGGAGCTATTGGTCACAGACAATGGTTCAAACTTCAACAGTAAACTGATGGGATCCTTATGCGAAGAATTCCGGATCAAACATCTCAACTCTTCACCATATCGTCCACAAATGAACGGCGCAGTCGAAGCCGCCAACAAGAATATGAAGAAGATTCTTCAGAAAACAGCAATTACCTATCGCGACTGGCACGAGAAGCTCCCTTTTGCGTTACTCGCCTACAGAACGACAATGCGCACTTCAACTGGGGCAACCCCCTTCGAGCTTGTCTATGGCACTCAAGCAGTCATTCCAGCAGAAGTCAAATTACCGACTCTCAGGATATCATCCCAAAGCAACATGACAGAAGAAGAGAAGGTCGACCATCAACTCGCCCACCTCGACTTCATTGATGAGAAACGACTTGCTGCAGCTCACCACATGCAATGCTATCAACAACGCATGTCTAGAGCATTCAACAAAAAGGTCAAGCCGATCAGATACAGACCAGGTGACCTCGTTCTTAAAAGAATCCTACCAAATGTCAAGGATCCACGAGGGAAGTTCGCTCCAAACTACGAAGGACCATTCGTCGTTAAGCACGCCTTCTCAGGAGGAGCAACCATCCTAACAAAGATGGACGGAGGAGACCTGCCACAAGCAATCAACGCAGATGCTCTCCGACGATATTACACCTAAGCAGCGTCAAAGCCAAGAACTCCAAAGCAATATATCCCCAGGGAGTCGATTAGAACAAAGACGCTAGCAAATGAAAAAGGAGAATTATACAAACAACACTCTCGTTATCAAGAGTTAAACGAAATTACATGAGCTTATTTCGTTTACGTCCTTTGTCTCGTGGGCAGGTACAAGAGCTCCTCACACGAATGGCACAAAACTCCTATGACAAAGGCGAGGGCGGTAGGGCGGAAAAGCTTCAAGCCAAAGTCCTGCAGCAATTTCGTCAAACCTTCGATTCCATCGGACGAAGACGCAATGGCGAAATCATATAAGAGGGAAGTACCAAAACTCTACTTCACCTTTCTTACAAATGAAGTTACACGAGCAAACTTCATTCTTACTCTAACAGGAACAAGTCGCATAAACTCCCTTGTTTCTCGTCATCTGTTTGATAGGTACATGAGCTTCCTTACACAACAGACGTCAAGCAAGAGTAACTATCTCGTCAATCCTTTGACTCCTACGGACAAAGATGCAATGACGAAACACATAGAAAAGGGAAGTATCAAAACTCTACTTCGCCTTTCGTATAAATGAAGTTGCATGAACAAACTTCATTATTACTTTAAAAGAAAACAAGTTACATGAGCTCACTTGTTGTCTGTCCTTTGCTTAGTGTAGGTGCATGAGCATCCTACATTTTGGACAAAGGCGCGGGCGGTTGGGTGGAAAATTTCGAACCAAAGCTTCGAAATTGCCTTTGTCGTCACCCAAAGATGACCATACCAAAAAGGGAGTATCATCTGCATTGCTCTCTAACAAAATTTCTCATATTTCCCCAGGTGGAGTCTTATCTCCGTTTCCCCAGCTGGAGTCCTGCCTTCATTCAAGCTGGAGTTGATTACATGCATCGCATTCCTCAACTATCATTGAGACGGACATATCTATCTCATCTCCCCAGCAAAAATTTTACTTCATTATCTCCCCAAGCGAGAGTCGAAATACATGAACTAACTTCGTTTATTTCCGTTGTCAACTGTGTAGGCACATGGACATCCACACAGTACGGTACAAACTCCTAGGCAACGGCGTGGGTGGTCGGGTGGAAGCCATTTGATCCTAATCTCAAAGAACATGACTGGGACATGAAAGTGCAAACACTCTACCCTCGAAAGTGCACAAGAGCACTACAGAGGTTTGAGTATCTAAACCCATTCATTTCTTAAACATTCGTGTGCTCATTTGCATATAATTTAAAGTTATCTTCAATAAAAATGCTTCTGAGCGAGAATGGAGAAGGCAAACCTATTCCTAAACACTTTCCCAGGGTGATGAGCGCAAACACTGTAAGGATTCATACACGAGTTTTCAGGCGGATAACGAATCCTTTGACAAAAGATGCTCTAAACCGGGATGAGATCGAGCATTTCTTCTCTATCCCAAACACGAAACATTGCCCATTGCTAGCCCTTTCGAGCCAAAGTTGAAGTTTCCTTACACACTACACCCAAGAAGTTTAAGGACCGCCTCACATCGAGGATTAAAGGGAGATCTTGTAGCTAGAAACCGGAAGCAACAGATTGTAGAGGCTACACTTCCTTAAGATTCAAGCAAAGAGGTATCATCGACAGTTACGCCCACCAGTTGAGTCGTTCCCAAGGGCCGAACTCCTCAAAGAACTTCTCAAAAAAACGACACAGATACCAAAGGAAAATATTAGAAAGCAAAACGAGGCAAATCCCCGTAATTCAGAAAAGAAAGAATTAGCGCAAAGACCAAAGGTCTGCAAAAGAAAGCGCAAAATAAAAATCAAAAGAGCAAAATAAAGCATCAGGGCCGACATTGATGGTCGCAAAAGCAAAGGTGCCACCCTTCAAAGACAAAGCTTTCCCCAAAGTGGATTGTCTACATTTTCCAGTATACCAGTATACCAGTTATTTATCCCCTAACAAAGCACATCAGCTGGTGAGCTGTCTGAAAGATGGAGAATTTGCTTGAATGGTGAAACCTCTATGATCCAGTAGCTCTCGATGAGGTCCTTAAATTCTTTCTTTCAAATGATGAATTTAAACCTTCAATATAAAGGCCTTAAGCCAAAGCCGTATTACAACCTAGGCAAAGACTCCTTTGACCGGTACATGAGCATCTAAATCAAAGGACTTCTAGAATCCAACTGATATGGCTTTCAGAAATGAGAGTAGGATACGAGAGAAGTCAAAAGCCCTCCTTCAATCTCGCTCTGAAGCAATTTTAACAAATCCCATATAATAACGCAATAAGTAAAGACATACATGAATGTCGTAATCATACATGCTTGATTACTTCTTGCTTCATAAAGTCATTGTCATGGCTAATGATTTTTCTTGATGAGCTCTCAGGATACATTTTGGTCAAAGACAACTTTGAAACCTAATTTAAGGCATTTATTATGTCCTTGTGAGAAAACTTTCTCAAATTCTCTCACAAGGAGGGGCAAACTGTAATGCCTTAAATTATTGGGCCGACCCAATTTTGCATCCAAAGCCCAGTTCTTGTTAAAAGCCCAAAGCCCACCATTCCGAAAAAGACCAAAGCCCGGCCCTAACAATGCAAGCCCAACAAAGCCCAAGCCCAACCACATTTTTATTTTTATTTTAGTCTATTTCGTTTTATTTGATTTAATTTTAAGATTATCCGCAACCCAACGGTCTAAACAAACATGGAGGGATCGCACATGAGGAGCTAACCAATTCGCCACTTGGCACTCCGTCATTGGCTGAGGGAAGAGATTCTTCCCCGCTGACAGAAGCAGGAAACGGTTTTGGTGGGGGGAAAAGGATAATAACAAAAAAAATAAAAATCGAAGGGGATTCTTCTTCCTCTTCTTCTGGGTCTTCTTGGCGTGGATTTTTTTCTTCGGCTTCTTCTTGGAGGCCAGGGGGGAGACTCTTTCCTGGGGACGGGACCTGTTTCTTTCTGGACGCTGACGGAACCTCAGAAGAGGGGGCCTCGTCACCACCCCGAGTCTTCAGCCTTCCCTGCAACAAGGTAAGAAGAAGCCAACGATGTGGAACCTCCCTCGACGACCAGCCCAACGGAAGCAATGAGGAGCACAACGCACCTCGGGATGCAGCGGATTCTGGCTTCACCGGACGCGGCGGCATCTACTTCGATTCTTGAAGATAACTTCAGCTCGACCAACCACCACTTGGAACAACGGGCACCCTTCTGCAGCAACGATGCAAACCAATCCCTCCTCCTAGAATAATTCGCATTTGCACTCTTCTACCGACCTGGAGCTGTCGAAATCCACCTCCGGAAGCCTCGTGGCTTCTCGGAGGATTTCTTTTGTTACTGATATTTTTTTTTAACTCGTACAGCTTCTACTAGCCACAGCAGCAACCAATCTATATCTCCCTGACACCTCCAAGCTCCCGGCAGGAACGGGGAACCTCAGCCTTCTCCATTGGACAGCGAAGGAGACCAAAGAAGCACAAGGACGTCCTTCACCTCCGTTGTCCTTCTCACAGGTTGTAATGGTGGGTTCAGCTACAACCAAGGTGCCACCATTCTGAATCCGTCCACTGACAAACTCAACGACCTCACTCTTGCCACGGCCTCTGCCTTCACCGACCTCAGCCCTCCAGCAGCGGCCAGACGCCCCGTCATTAGTTTCCTGGCGTCTCTCACGGCGGCGCACCCAGCCGCCCCGGCCCAGCCACTATCGGAGAGTCCTTCTTCAGCTTCCTCCCCGAATCAACTCCCCAAAGCAGCGAACCGGCCACTTCCCAGCCAATCCCTCCAACCGTCTTCTCTCCAGCAAACCTGCAAATCCAGCATAGAAGTCCTCCCGGCGCGCACACGAGTCTCCCATCGTGAGCGTGCGTGCTCGGGAGGTGTGGAGAGGGCTGTTTCCCATCGCGAGCGCCCTTTTTCCCATGAACATTTCCAGGATTCATGTCGATCGAACTCCATTCTCGGTGAGTACTGCACCAGCTGCTTCCTATTCATTTTGTAGACCCCTTAGACAAATCTAACCTCATTTATTGTTCTTGTTTGCATGAATACACGCTGCGGCATCCTCGAGACATCGTAACCGGAGCTAGCACGCTCAAAACTATGCGAAATCAGGTCCACTCCCTTCCTACTTCCTCTGTGACTTCGTCAATAGCTTCTGGGACTTATTTGTGCTGTAAATTGCTCGAACTATCTGCGATTGTTGGGATATACGCATGCTGAAATTGGAATGTTGTTCGCTGCCGCATGTTTCTGACGTTTTCCAGCATAACTCCTTGTCCTGTGCATGGATTGATCTGTTTTTTCACTCCTTGGCTTCCTTTCTCGATGGAGAACAACTTCTCTGTTGAAAGTTTTTTTCAAACAGACTCGTTTTACCAATGTTTTTCCTCTTCGTATGCTGGAGAATGCAGCTGCCCTGTTCTGCGCATCCGCGGAATGTGCAGCTGCACTCCATCAGGCTTAGTTTCGACTGTACAACTCGGATTTGCTTAAAGCTATTTGGATTCATTTCCTTTTTGGCTATTCTACAACTTTCGTGCTTTAAGCTTCTCCATTTGACACTTGCTTGATCGAGTTTTGTTTGTTCGAAAAAGGCAGCCTGTTTCTGTGTGCGAGTGGAATAGCTGCCTCTGTTTTTCGGACATAACTCGAACATCAAAGCTCCGTTTCACCTGAAATTGGTTGGAACGGATTTCCCTTTAAGTTTTCTAAAACTTCTGTGTTATACGCATTTCTGTTAAACATACACATCCTGGTCAAATCGCTGTTGGAGTGCAGATAGAACAGATGTGCTGTCGCATTTCAGGGAAGATTCATACTGTCATACGAAAAACTTCGTATCTCTTTCATTACGTGCCCAAATTTTACAAAATTGACACCTTTGAAACCATATTTGAGCCCCCTACAAATCTTATTCTTTGAGTTTTTGCTTTCGGGATCATCTGGTTAGTCTAAACATTCAGAAAAGACAAAGGCTTCTAATGTCTCTTGCCCTTTTGCGGCAGCATGAGTATCTTGCACACCAGATAGTGTAATTTACTCATTTGAGTTCTGAATGGACTAAAATTGAACCGGGAGTTAGATCTCTTAGTTTACTATAATTTCTGTGTTTTACACTTTTTATTTTGAACAAGTTTAGCCCATAGTCAATCATGGTCAAACTTGATCTGCGATGCTGGCCGATTGAAACACATTCTATTTGAATGTCTAGATTCTCCGCTACGCTGGCAGCAGACTACACATCCATTTTTCCTAAAATTTTGCATCCTAAGTCATGATTGAGTTATCTAGCATGTGAAAAAATTTCATAATTTTTTGACGAACGAGTAAAGAGTTATGAAATTTTCTTTTCATATCATTCTGCTGGTCAAGGATTGCTTACGCAAGAGATCGAATCACTTTCTTTGCCTTGTAGAATGAGATGCCACCGTTGGATTCGTTTGAAATCTTATATTCTGATTCCTCATCAAGATACAGATCTGTAGGTTTTTATTTCACTTAGATCGGACGATCTTGAGTGAAGTTATGCTCTTATTTCCAAACCTGTGTATGCTGCATTCTCATCTGTGCTACAGCTGACTTTGCGTGTGCAGAATTCCCAATTCCGCCGTTAGATTTTGCTGATATTTGACAAACATGCTTTTTATTAACCTGTTTACTTAATGTGCGGTTGGATCTTAAATATTTTGACTTAGTTGAAACTTATGCTTGTTTCTTTGATTTCGAATTGTTGTTTCGGACTTTGAAAATGAAAGTCAACTAATCACTCTTACATTTTCTTTGCATGTACACTGAGCACGCAATTTCGGAAAATCAACTCCAATCTTTCGAAGACCGACTTGAAGGCGCGCGTATCAAACCGCGTGGATCCACCCCGGCCTAAAAAACCGCGGGTTCGAAGACAAAGCGGCCCCAACCTTCAATCTAAGGTACAAAGGGGAGGTGCAGGCCTCCCCGAATTTCATTTTAAAAACCCACTTGTAACGGATTGCGGGCCCAAGTGCATAGGCCCGCAATCACCGCCCCTTCCCCGCTCTTTTGATCTAAATTATTGTCTGTGGTTGCGTGTGTGACTTAGGTTTTAGGTTTATACGTCGCATGCCTGATTTTAAACAAACAAACCTAAGTTCGGGTCCAACGCCCGTTAAAACGTCGATAAGAGTCCGGCCCACTCCCGGATCGGGCCCAATACCCGTCAATTAAAAGTAACTTTTTTTTGGACAAATCGCCACCCTTTTCGCATGTGGTAGGATATTAAGGTTAGTAAATAGGAATCCCCGAACCCGAACTCTGATTTTCCGACTTAAATCATGTTTTTAAATCTAAGTCGGTGGCGACTCCGAACTGTTTTCCAAAGCTAAAACAAACCCCCACTACACACATTTTCGGAGCCATTTAGGATGAGGTGACGGCAGACTCGAGCCGCTCCTTGGGCCCTCCCCGAAATTCGCGAGCGAGGCCTTAACGCAGCCTTTCGCTCGCCGCCTCCAGGGAACTGGAGACGGTTGGCGAAACGCCCCGCAGACCCGTTCGCGAATCAAGGGAAGGCCCAACCCGGGGCCCCTTTCCGCAGCGTCCGGCGTTCGAGCCGTAACGCCGACCGGACTGGGCCTCGGGGGAGCGGGCCCGGATCCTCGGGCTTGCCGGAACCGCCGCCGCGCGCCGCTAGGCCGGAAGGGCGCGCGCACAATACTTAGCAAAAATATTCATTCGTCGGGTGAAGGAGGGGCGTCTAACGGGACCCGCCCCTTTAACAAGGGACGGGTTTTAAAAACGCGTCCCTTTAACTAAATGAAAAAGGGTCGGGTTAAAACTCGCGTTTTGAAAGGTTGGACAAAATAAACCGTCTAGCCTTGTTGGTTGTAGTCACTTGTGCATTTTTTTAAGAGGCGGGTTTGCTCTCTTTTTGCTAAATGTCGGGGGGGCGCGTTTTCAAAACCCGCGCCTGCTTATTTTCACAAGAGCGAGTTTTGAAAGCCCGTCCTCTTTGCATTTTAAGGGGCGTGTTTATTTTACGAAACTTGATCCGTATTTCGTAATTTTTTTTTAAATTAACCGTATTTTCGTACATAACACTAGAAATGGGACACACCTTTCAGACTAATCGAACGAATGGGAGCATCAACATCTACCTCTCCCTCCCTCTTAACTCTTTTTTTTTTAAATTTTTCCAATGGTCGAGTGTATTCGAGTCGAGTATGACCATATGTACCAGAAACCTCTTCTCATACGTATTCGTCTCCCCTTGTGAGGTTTTGCATGTTCGCGCTGATTTATCCCCACTCACACACTCTATCACTCTTATTCCTTGCTTTCTCTTTTCTTTCTTGTTTTTTTTTTTTTTATTTTCCTCTCTGAGAAGAACAATAACTCCTCCTCCTCCTCCTCCTCCCTTCATAAATGCAATTTCACCCTCTCAATCCTCTCCGCAATAACTCTTCATCACTCCCTCCCCATCTTCCTCCTCCCTCCCTCCCCACCATCAAACCCTCTCCCTGTCCTTCTTCACGACAACTCCATCTATTTCTCCCAACCTACCCCCATCTCTCAAGAAAAGAAATAGAAAAACCCTAACACCTCTCCACCTGATCCCCGGAAATGAAGGCCATTCCACTTCCAACCCTCCACTCTCCTCCGTAGCCGCACGAGGACCGAGGCATCACGAGAAGAGTGGAGCCCTTGCTGGGTACGTCTTTATTAAGCTTCGTCCTTCCCCTCTCTCCCATTACGACTTGAGGATCCCACTCCGGCCACCATCCCACACTCGTCTTTTGCTTCCTTGCTCTTCTTTCCTTCCTAGGAAAATATTTCGGTTACGTTTTCATATATGGTAAGAAGAGGATACCGTCCGGTAAGAAAACCAGGAGGGTGGATGCAATGCACCTCATATTCTTAACGAGCGTTACCAAATCTCTCTTCTTTTTTCCTTTCTTGACTTCTGGGAGAGGAGTCTAATCTTTAGCATGATAATAGTAATAATCTTTGCCGGATCCCAAGATAGATTAGGACAACGAATTAATGTGAAAATAACTTTAAACAAAACCCAATGGAATGGCCTCTTTGACAGCATGATCTCACCATCCCCCTCTTATTTTTCCCTCTGCCTTTTCTTTATATTATTTTCATAGGCTGGTCTTCTGGCCAGAAAGAGTGATGATATTCAATTCGACCCAACACTCCCTCTTTTTTTTCCTTTTCTTTTTTTAAGAGAAATAGATAAATTATGAAAGATTAAAAAAAAAAGGACTCGAAGAAATTAACGAAGGTGAAAAGTCATTAATGTCCTTTCCTTGTCCTGACACCCTTTCAAGGACAGAAGAAACACCACCCCCACCCACCCCACAACACAACATTTCATCCATGTCCAAACTGTGAGGAGGAAGTGATCTTCTTGGTTTCCGTCTTCTGAAATTTTTACCGAAGGAAAATCGTAGGTGTTCTTATAGTTCGATGTCGGGGTGATCTCCTCAAAAGGCAAACCTTATCATCACAAGGAGGGTGAAGGGGTAAAACTGTTCCATCTTTATGTACTTGGTTTGTTTACTTTTTTTCTGACTAGATCATCACTTTCTAGTCTTCTTATGGAAACCCTAATTCCACATCATTTTGATTTGGGTTGTGGACTTTGGTGAGTGCCCTTGGAGTGAGCGATTGATTTTTTCTTTCTCGCCCCCTATTTCGTGGCTGGAAAGTAATGCATGACAGCTTTTCTAGGCTTTTCGGACTATGATATTGATGTGAGCGTGTGCTGGTTTTTTTCCAAACACATCACTTTCTTTCTTCACCAAAGTAGTGATGATATACATAGAATAGTTCTAGCTTAACCTTCCCCACCCCTCTCTGGGCAGAATCCTCGTCCGAAGATGTTTCAACCCAACTTGTTCGAGGCTCACCACCACCTGTTGGCGGAGATGAGCCTAAAATCCTCCGACAGCGACCCTCTCAACCTCGGGAGGCTGAGGGATGAGGACTTCGAGACAAGGTCGGGGGCCGAGACCATGGAGAACCCCTTGTCTGGGGAGGATCAGGCCGTGATCTTGGAGGATCCTACTAACCCTACCCGTCCGAAGAGGAAGCGGTACCACCGCCACACCCAACGGCAGATCCAGGAGCTCGAATCGTAAAGCTCGTGACTCGTTCGATAAGCTCATTTTATTACTGGGGTTTTAATTTTTTTTATTTTGTTTGTTCGTGGGAAGGTTTTACAAGGAGAATCCTCATCCGGATGATAAGCAAAGGAAGGAACTCAGCCGGGAGTTGGGGCTTGAACCACTCCAAATCAAATTCTGGTTCCAAAACAAGCGCACCCAAATGAAGGTCGATAATTTATCACTTAATACTTAATTATCTAATCAAGAGCCCAAACATCGCCTGTTAGTCATGCGTACATTTCCATTTCTTTTTTCTTACTGCAGGCTCAACATGAACGTCATGAGAACTCGATACTCAAGTCTGAGAATGAAAAGCTCAGGACCGATAACTTGAGGTACCGGGAGGCCCTCGCTAATACTTCTTGCCCTAGCTGTGGTGGCCCCGCTGCCCTGGGTGAAATGTCTTTCGACGAGCAGCAGCTACGCATCGAGAATGTTCGTTTGAAGGATGAGGTCGATTGTTCTTGAGAACTAGGGCTCATTGGTGTTTTGTATTACAAACGTGGAGAGTTCGAATGTTGATGTTTGCCTTTAAATTTTTGCAGATCGATAGGATTTCGGCCATCGCCTCAAAGTATGTGGGGAAGCCCTTGGCAAACTTCCCCAACAACCTTGGTGCTGCTCATCTGACTCCTCGTGGCCATGAGCTCGGCCTCGGGGGCTTCTCTGGTCAAGCTGGGTACATGGGTGAGAACTATGGCGGAGGGTTTGTCCTCATTAGGCCCATGACCATGCCCACTGAGGCGGACAAGCCAATCATTGTCGAGCTAGCGGTGGCGGCTATGGAGGAACTCATTAGGTTGGCTCGTGGAGGAGAGCCTTTGTGGATTCTGGGCGAGAATTCATCCGAGATGCTGAATGAGGATGAGTACTTCAGGACTTTCCCTAGGGGAATTGGGCCACGGCCATTGGGATTCAAGTCAGAAGCCTCGAGGGAGTCGGCGGTCGTTATAATGAATCATATCAATCTCGTTGAGCTCCTCATGGATGTGGTACGTTTCCATCAAACCTCTTGAATAATGTTGCATGAGATCGACGCCAACTAATTATTCCCTACTCCTTCAGAACCAGTGGTCCAGTGCATTTTGTGGGATTGTGTCGAGAGCAATGACCATCGAAGTCCTATCCACCGGGGTTGCTGGGAATTACAATGGAGCCTTACAAGTGGTACGGAAATCCTCTGGTCATTAGCATTCGACTTAGCTCAAGTAGTTCATCTCAAGAATCAAAACTGTTGTACTTGTTGGGTTGATTCGGCAGATGACGGCTGAGTTCCAAGTCCCTTCACCTCTTGTACCTTCTCGAGAGAACTACTTCGTAAGGTACTGCAAGCAGCATTGCGATGGAACATGGGTAGTGGTCGATGTGTCGCTGGACAACCTAAGTGGTAATCCAACCCTAAGGAGTCGGAGAAGGCCCTCTGGTTGTTTGATTCAAGAACTGCCCAATGGTTACTCCAAGGTCATTGTTATTTGTGGTTCTTCGATTACAGTGGCTTTTTTATATTTCCATGGAACTAGATCTAATGTACAGTCTACGTGATTGTTCCTTTGAATTCGTGTAGGTTACATGGGTCGAACATGTTGAAGTAGATGATAGAGGTATGCACTGCATATATCGGCAACTTGTGGACAGCGGCCTTGGCTTTGGGGCTAAACGTTGGGTAGCAACCCTTGATCGGCAATGCGAACGCCTTGCGAGCGCGATGGCTAGCAACATGCCGGCCGGAGACTCATGTACGATCCCACCTTGTTGACACTCATTTTCCATACAGTGTACTCAAATAAGTTCCAGTGACAGACCGTGCTCGGTTCTTTGATCTCTCCAGCGGTGATAACTAGTGTAGAAGGTAGGAAGAGCATGATGAAGCTGGCGGAGAGGATGGTGCTGAGTTTCTGTAGCGGGGTTGGGGCTTCAACCGCACATGCTTGGACGACGTTGTCCCCAATGGGCACTGGCCCAGATAATGTCAGGGTCATGACGAGGAAGAGCGTCGATGACCCTGGGAGACCTGCTGGGATTGTACTGAGTGCAGCAACCTCATTCTGGCTTCCGATCCCACCCAAAAGGGTGTTTGATTTTCTCCGCAATGAGAATTCTCGCAACGAGGTGCGGCTTTGGTTGATTCTTGACCATGCAATGATGCTTATCCTGACCTAATTCCGATCTTACTGTGCACTTTTAGTGGGATATACTTTCAAATGGGGGACAAGTCGAGGAAATGGCTCATATTGCGAATGGCCGCGATCCAGGAAATTCCGTCTCATTGCTTCGAGTCAATGTAAGTGCCGCCGACCTCTTATCGTTCAGAAATTTTAGGCCTTTGTCGTGAAGCTGATGTTCTATCATCTCCTTCCGAGCCGTCATCACAGAACGCTAATTCAAGCCAGAGCAACATGCTCATACTCCAAGAGAGCTGCACCGACACCGTGGGATCTTACGTTGTATACGCTCCTGTTGACCTGATGGCGATGAACGTCGTGCTGAACGGCGGGGATCCGGACTACGTAGCCCTGTTGCCGTCAGGCTTCGCCATCCTCCCAGATGGACCGGATGTCGGAGTCAGTTGTATTCAGGATATCGGTTCCGGCGGATCCCTCCTCACCGTCGCATTCCAGATACTGGTAGACACTGTGCCGTCAGCGAAGCTATCTCTAGGATCAGTCGCGACCGTCAACACTCTCATCAACTCCACCGTGGAAAGAATCAAGGCCTCGCTCTCGTGCGACAATCCGTGATCCCAGGTCGAGTTTCTATCCAACACCCTCAATAACTTTCTGTCTTTTGCCAATGTCAGGGCCTTTCATCGTACATCGTTTTGCCAATTCCAGGCAAGGGCTCGGCGGGCAAGACACGAGGGAGAGGAGGGCATAAGTATCGAGCGAAGGAAGTCAAGAACGCACCTTTCCTCATTTTTCCGGCAACAAGTCCTTGTAGGGATCATGGTGTTGTTCCTCTAAACCCTAGAGGGCAAAATAGGGACAACACCATTTTTCTTACAAGGGGCAACAAGGGTTCGGGCATTGACTTTGCCTTTTTCTTTTTAACTACTGAAGATGGGGGAGGGGGGATATTCCCGCAAGTGTGTGATGAGTGTGTCTGAACTTTTCAGACTCGTGTCTTTCCTCTTTCCTTTCAAAACAATTATTATCAAAGTAGTCGTGACTATGGTTTAATTATCTGTGATGGTGTTGTTGTTGTTGTCATCTAACTCCAACGTTACGTTTGTTTTTCTTTTGTGCATATTGCTCAGTTCGGTGTTTTCCCTCGAGTGGATCTTGTAGGATATATGCGCAAATGCTCATTTTTTTTTATCAAGGAACCATGTCCGAGAACTTCTCACGTCAGCCAATCCTACAATTTATTGCTCTCTAGTATGTCATGGACGAACAAGCTCTAAGTAAACATAAACATTTGTCGAAAAAATCCAACTCTTTCAACGGAAACCTGCAGGGGCCGCATTCAGACACAAGCTGGGGCCGACGTCTCGTCTGTAGTTGTCTCTTGTCAGAACAAGTGTGGAGAGAAACAAAAAAAAGTGGGGTTGATTTCAAGACACGAGTCAAGTCAACTGCTTCTTCTTCCCTCGCCTTCTTCCTCTGCCAATGTCTTTAAATTCACGTCGGGAGTGGGACTGGGAGGGACAACGACACACGTGTTCACACATGAATTTCGGGTTTGTCCCGTACCAAAGCAACGAAGCCCAAAGAGATGGTATTCGAGAAGACGCCCGAGCAATGAGAAGCCTCCCGTCGGGGAGTCGGCTCTTAAGTTGTTATCCCGTCCGAATCATGTCTGTAAGTGTAACGCTGTAAGTTCGGTATCGTTGTATTGAATTCCGATATTGTTGTTTACTTGTTATATTTGTGTTCATTCACTTCACGGTGTACAATACTAAACGCTGTAAAATCAGTACTGTTGTATTGCATTTACTTTCACTTTAACGGCGACCATATTCATTGTAAAATTCAACACGTGTCGCGGGAAACAACATTTTCCGCGCCAACAACGTGATATCGCTGCCATGGACGGGTTCGTGTCGGGCAATGGGCTCGACTGAGAGCACAAATCAAGGGGAGTCCACGGGTGTTATAAAATGAACTAACAGAAATTGGTAGACGGACATGAACTCCACCATCTCACCACCAATTCACTGAAAGGAGCATAAATGATGAAATGATCAACACCACATGCGTATGGAACTTTGTTTTCGGTGAGTAATTTGGGAGGGTCTTACTTTCTATAGCCTTCAACTATTTTCATCATTTTTGGAGTCCAAAATTGGGATCTTAAATCGTGCCCGAGACAAAAAAGAAAGAAAATCTGAAGAAGAAAAAACTCAAATAAATTTATGTTTGTTTTTTTTTGTCCCACGCTTTTTTCATGCCTCTGATATTTTTCTCATTTTGCAGCAATAATTGAACAGAATCCAACGTCAAAAACAAAGAAATGAAAAATGAAAAGATATCGTCTGCCGCACAAGTGGTCAACTGCTCCAGAATTATAATGATAACAACAAAAAACAAAAATAGGCGAATTTTAGCACATACCGAGTTTTTCTCCGCCGTGTGGTGGTTGCGATTCGAGTTTTGTTACGATATTAAAAACTTGATGTAGTGAAAATATTTCGTAAAATAATATAGAAAGTTAATGTCATTAAATCGGGGTTTAAAACGCGTTCAATTTTAAAACTAAAAACTCTATTTTCCACGAAATAATTTTCCGGACCAATGTTACTTCATACCTCGGTTGCAATTCGAGCAATCTTTCCCTCCCCGACAGGCACCCAGCCAATTTCATCTACAAGAAAAAACAAAAGCATGACGATGATACGAAAAAACAAAAGCATGATGATGACACGCATAAGAGCTACGTTGCGATGAGTTTGCAAGTGACGGTCCAAAGCTGTTATGGGGTGTTGTCTCCTTCGTTTAGATTTTTCTTCCTCATAAGAACAAGAATTCACATCAGAAAGAGGGTGGTGGTGGTGGTGGTGGTGGTGGTGGAGGTTTCATTCCGGGCTGGGCAGGATCGAATGTGAAGTTTGCATCGGAATGGAATTAGCGGTGTGGAATTGAGGCAAGCCCCACCCCCACCATGAGGAAAATGATCGATGCATCCCATCGATCGATCATGTCCCATTGTTTGTTTGTTTGTTTTGTTTTTCCTAATTCCAACAAATGATCTGTGGGAAATATTTTCTCATGACATCTCCAAATCTCAATATGAGAAAAGAGATGAGATATTATTAACCTAGTGGTAATAAAAAAAAATAACTCAAATCTAAGGACCCGTGGACGAAAATACTTTAGTAAGTAGTCGTATCGATTTATCAGAAGTGGTCCTTTCGATCACGGGAGCTTACGGTTTCCGAACAACTGACTTCTCGCAAACGACGAGGGCCGACCCTGACCCTGGACGCCTGCCTTCGGACCAACTCTCACATGATGGTCGAGTCGAGGCGGTTGGGATATTTCTTTAGCCTTTGGGAAAGATGAAGAGGCGTGCATGCGTAAAAAAGGGAAAAAAATAAAACATAACAGAGAAACATGTAACGCCTCTCCTTAACATGCTAATCATAAAAGTTTTCATTCATTAAAAAACAAAAGCCTAGAATTTTTAATGATTGATTAATTCCTTAATCGAAATTATTAAGAGACACAGTTGCTGTATGCGGACAACGTGATTTTTCTGCTTGCTGCACCGTTCGTTTTCCTTCTTCCTCCCAAGGGTCAATTCAATCCAGCCTGTTCGGACAAACAATGTTCAAAATTGTGTGTGAGGTGGGGATGGAAATCTTTGTTGTTTGTTTGTTCCTCCCCTTTTTTATTTCTTGATGGATGGATACAAAATACTTGCCCATTTTAACTTAGTTGGTAAAAAAAAATTATGAAATAAAGTAGATATTTTTTAAATTTCGGAAATAAGACCCCAAAATCGAAATTCGAATTTGCTCAAAAAAGAAGTTGAATTTATAAAGTCTAACTTCTAAAGAATACCCTTAAATAAGCCGTACTTTACATGTCCGACTCCATTTTTTATTTTTAGAAATTGGACTTGTGAAATCCGACTTCTTTAGAAATGTTTTTTAGAAGTAATATTTTATAAATCCTTCTTAAGAAAAATTGAACTTTTAAAGTCTGATTTCAAGCTTTTCTTTCGGAATTTCAAAATTATCTATCGTATTTCACGGATGAGAATGAAAATGGTAAAGTTTCAAATCTTACTTAAATACGAAGAGTTAAAAGTTGAGTGGAGTGAGTTGATCTCCAAATTCTTCGTATTTGATACTTCTAGTCGTCGCGTGATTTCTAAGACTAGCGCCACTAACGAACGCCCCTCAAGTACGATCCAGAGAGACATGAACTGGCTCTAATACCACCTTAACCGAACTGACTCCGAAGCTCCAGCAACACAACGCAGCCTGTACACGGTTTTCGTTTCGTGGTTCACGGTCAGAGGCGTTGGTTTCCGACTCGCCAACACTTGGTTCAGACCCCTAATTATCTCAGGTTAACGACGTGACTCGGAACACCTATAAAATCCCATCTCCCCGCAATTCACAACGACAATAACAACAACCGCCTCCTCGTTCTTTCCTTCTTACGCGACATCCTTGTCCTCTGTAAGATAGAAGGAGAGGAAACTGACCTTTACCTGCACTCCTTAACAATCTTCATACATTTTGCTAAGAATTCTGAGTCCTTTTCTTACACCCCACCAGCGAACCCGAAGTTCCTTCCCTCGTCCAAGGCCCTTTCCTCCCTGCACCGGTTCTATCCGATTCGGAAAAATGGCCCTGATTTCCTCTGTTCGACGTGCAGCCATGCCGTTTGCCTTCTCTGACCCATTTCCCCAGAGGCAAGGACGGTCGATTGCAGAGATCCAGTTTTCACCAATGCTGCCCGTTATCCGGAACTCCCTGCAGGACCAGGGGAGCTCGAGCTCGATCTTGAGCTTCCGGATGGAGAAGCCTGTCTACATTGCACATGCCGAGAGCTTCTCCGCACCACAACAGACGAATGCCGCCACCCGGAGGAGGGGAGTCGAGTGCAATGCTTATGAGGCTGCAGATCGGCCACTGGAAATCCACATCGAGCTGCCGGATGAGCAGTCGAGGGCGAGGATTAGGATTGGGCTGTACTTTGCCACGTGGTGGGCACTGAACGTGGTGTTCAACATCTACAACAAGAAGGTCCTGAACGCGTTCCCTTACCCTTGGCTGACATCTACCTTGTCGCTCGCGGCGGGTTCATTGATGATGTTGATTTCGTGGGCGACGAGGGTTGCCGAGGCTCCAAAGGTCGACCTTGAGTTCTGGAAGATGCTGTTGCCTGTAAGTCCTGGAACTTGATTTACTGTTCTTGCATTGCATTTGCATATGAGACTTGGGCAGGCACTGATGTTATGGTCTGAAATTGGACTGTGGTGTTTGGGATTAGGTTGCGGTTGCACACACGATTGGGCATGTTGCGGCCACTGTAAGCATGTCGAAGGTTGCTGTTTCATTCACTCACATCATCAAGAGTGGAGAGCCAGCCTTCAGTGTTCTCGTATCAAGGTTCCTGTTAGGAGATATGTTCCCTCTGCCGGTTTACCTGTCACTCGTCCCGATCATCGGTGGATGCGTTCTTTCAGCCGTGACAGAGCTCAATTTCAACATGACAGGTAAGGAAAAGGGGTGCGAGATTTCATGAATTATCTGCATTTGAAGACGTGTTCTTCTTTCGAGGTTGCATTTAGCGCTGATCATGTGAGGTTTGTGTTGTGGTTGCCAGGATTCATGGGGGCAATGATATCGAACCTGGCATTCGTGTTCCGGAACATATTCTCCAAGAAAGGGATGAAGGGGACATCGGTTAGCGGGATGAACTACTATGCCTGTCTGTCAATGTTGTCCTTGGCTTTGCTCACTCCCTTTGCAATCGTGGTGGAGGGTCCTCAAATGTGGGCTGCCGGTTGGTGGGACGCAGTCACTCAGATCGGACCCAACTTCATATGGTAAGTGATGTCAAATAACCTCAATCATGGTCACCTATATGAAAGTGCTAAGGCTGTTTAATAGATGTGGCCTTGATTTTGGTCGGCAGGTGGGTCGTAGCACAGAGCGTCTTCTACCATCTGTACAACCAAGTCTCGTACATGTCCCTGGACCAGATCTCTCCCCTGACATTCAGCATCGGCAACACGATGAAGCGGGTCTCCGTGATCGTTTCCTCTATCATCATCTTCCACACCCCAGTCCAGCCTGTCAACGCTCTCGGGGCCGCCATTGCCATACTTGGCACATTCCTTTACTCGCAGGTATATTCCCTTCATTACTGCAGTTCTTTACTGTGGTCCCGCAGCAACCGAGCTCAATTTTAGCACATCATTTGATCGTCCACGCTTTTCGAATAGGCGAAGAAGTGAAGATCGAAAATGCGGCATGAGGGGATCACACGAAGTCGGAAGCTGCCAAGAGGAGTCATCATCAGTAGACTAATGACATGGATTAACAACAACTACTTAGGAAATAATGATGCCAACTAAATATTGTTTCCAATCATTTTGTTAGGACAGACCACAATGAGATGTTACTGATGTACTGCTTTTATGGGGAATAAACAATGATTCCGATTCATGGGTAGGATGCTGCTTTCTTCTTTTCTAATCAACTAGTGATCACTACTATCTCGCATTCTCTGATCGAGTAAATATTCTTACAAAACACATTACTTACAAATTCAAGGTGCTGAGATTAGGACAGACTAACGGACATGCCTTTTCCAAAAGTAAGAACAATGTGACAAAGGATGCTCCAATGTGACACAGATGGGAGGATGCCGGATGGAGACTGAGTCGGGGTAGAATTCTCGTGTCGACAAAGGACGGACAGGAGAAACTGCATCCTGGAAGAATCCGATCCTTCTCAGTGGTGACAAGCATTGTTTGTCTTCCCAATGCAGTCGAAACTGTCCGTCGACTTGTTAGATCATACCAAACATCATTAGCACACAAATAATTAAAAGAAACAGTCGAACATGCGGCAGATCCAATTGAACCCATCACGGAAAGATAATGCTGATTAGAATAAGTAAAAGAACCATTCCACTATCAACATACCTTGTTCATCGGAATCATATTCCACATCTATATCTAGCAGCCCACTCCAGAAGAATCGCATTATATAAAGCCAACTCATAATTCATCTTCATCAGTGCATTGAAGCAGTAAAGTTTACAGTATATGCACAATGGAGATCAATAAACGAATATGGACCTTTGCTGTTAAACACATTTTCTTCTCCCTTTTCTTCGGAATCTGCTATGCAAAGTCTCAGATACACGGGATTGACCCATTAGTACTTCCCGTTTGCTCCCTCTTCAGAACAGCGTCTTCTTCGTACCAGGTATGCATCTCACCTCCAGGAAAATTTGACAGTTACTCATTTTATGCATTTTCCATTAACATACTCCCACTCTTTTACTTTCTCCAGAGATTAGTATGAAGGAGCATACAAGAATGACGGAAAAGGCCTGAGCAACTGGGATAAGTTTTCGCACGAACCAGGTGAATGCAATGGAAACTATCTCTATCTTCCTTCATAAGGGTTTATCTTCCAATCATGTTCAGTTAAATAGGCCAGGAGCCAAATAAACAAACATGAGCTTCCAAATTTCTGCATCTTAAACTGGTTTATAACCCGACAAGGAAGAGAGAATCACAGAGGCATGCACAGTGTCAGTAACATCATTGGTGGAAGCAATGAAGGCACTGCTATAGATCACCATCATCGTTTCTGGGTAACATATTGGTGTTCCCACCTAACTCACTTTTAATGCATGAAGCATGGAGTTTCCGCAAAAAGCATGCATAAGTTCATAGACATGTAACAATCCATGTTTCCCCATGATCGCATGGTCTGGTTTTGGACATAGTACGCTAATGCATGTTGCGGCGTTGAAAAGTGAAAGAACTGAATGTAATTTAGGTTTGGACTAATAAAGCAAGGAAGAAAGTGAATGTATTGATGGAACAGGAAGATAAGTCTTATGGAGGCACCTGGAGTGAACAGCTACCGCTTCTCAATATCTTGGGCAAGGATCCTACCAAGTAAAATTTCTCTCCCTTATATACTTCCTCTCGCATGCTTCGACTATGCTATCACTCTCTTAGATTGTTTGCATAAAAGAAGTTGTCACTAATTGTTTACACATATGACAAAAGAGGGCAGGTCTGGAAACACAAACAGGAGGAATTCGTCACTATAACAGCCTCGGTGACAAACTTCTCCGACAAGGTAAGCAATTCAGCCATATCCAATGACATCATCAAATTTCACCCCTCTTATGAATAAAAGTTCAAATCACGTCCTTACCGTAAAGGGATCCAACCATCCATCACATCGACACTCTTCGACATCCCTCAAAAACTTGAAGACAGATAGGGAGGATGGCTAAGTCCAGAATCACAGTTTTCCGATGTCCCATCCACAGTCCACCAGCATTACATTCAGAAAATATCATGGACAAAAGCTGTGAAATTTTCATTTTTTGTAGGGGGGATTTTGGACACTATGCAGACATATGCTTCAAGTACTTCGGGAATAGGGTTAAGTACTGGGTAAACATGAATGAGCCTAACGTGCGAGTAACGCTTGGATATCGACTAGGTGTGTTCCCAGCAGCCTGCTGTTCGGATCCATTTGGAAACAGTCTTCAGGCAATTCAGAGGATCCATTGATACTTGCACATGCAACAGCAATTTCCGTATACAGGAAAAAATACCAGGTGAAGAAAGCATTAATATAGTCTGATAATTTAATAACTGATGCTGAAAAGGACGGAATCCCTTCCTAGATAGGCCACTCATTATCATAAGAAAACGAGCACATCAATTATAAGTAGCATACATAGCAGGTATATAGCAATGGTCGAAAAAATGGCAGAAGGAACAAGGAGGCTATGTAGGGATTGTCTTACATGCTGCATGGTTTGAACCGATCAGCGATTCTCAGGCAGACAAGCTAGCAGCAGAAAGAGCAATATCATTCTTCACCAACCGGTAAGCAGTTTGCACTCATGCCTCTGGTTCGTCCTATCTCAAAAGCATATAACCACCATTATCCCAAATTGTCATTTTGGATTTTTTGCAGGTCCTTGAATCCAATAATTTTTTGAAGATACCCTGCTGAAGTGGTCGAACTGATTGGATCACTTTTACCTGAGTTCTCGAGTGATGAAAAAGAGACTGCAGAATGGATTGGACTTCACCGGCATCAACCACTTACACCAGTTACTATGCTCAGGAAGTCAGGACAGCATTCCTACAGTTGTGAACCTGGGATAGGTAGGGGTCACAAAGACAGAAGGATGTTCCGACAATATTTAGAGAGAAACGGAATACCAATTGGAGAACCTGTGGGTAACTATTACTGTCACAACACCAAAAAAATAGCCTAAAGCACCAAATTCAATGATTTCATGGCGCAGACAAGCTTGGAATGGCTAAACATATACCCAGAAGGGATGGTGAAGACAGTATACTATATCCGTGACAGAGACAATGTTCATTACTGCGAATGGTATGTCATGTGAACCATTTTTTTTTGTAAAGCAAACCGAAAAGAATAGTTCATATGAATTTGCTTTCCATAACTGGCATACATGAAACAGGTTATGGGTAATCAGAGGTTTCCAAGTTATTTGTGGATGAACTTATGAATGAAATTACTTTTTTGGCAAGCCCCCGACGCTTTTAATAACACTGAACAATAATAATATTAGTGCTGAGCATTAATATGGACTTCTTACTCTGATCATTCCATGAAGAACTGAGCAGTACTCCTTTGTTCTGGCTAAAACAACACTGCAATTTTCTCCAAGTGTCAAAACCCGCCCCTGGCATGAGGACGCGTTTTGAGACCGCGCCCTCATGCCATTTTCCCATCTCGCATAGGGGCGGGTTTTGAAAACCCGCCCCTTCCTTTGGCACGCCGGGGGGCGCGTTTTGAAAACGCGTCCTCTTTATAAATCGGATGACGCATTTTCAAAACGCGCCCCATCGACGGTAAAACCGTATTTTACGAAACTGGGACCGTATTTCGTAAATTTTTTTTAAAACTAACCGTATTTCCGTACAAAAGTCAGTAAAAAATCGTATCCATAATCTTTAGAAAATTGGTTTTGGTTTATAAATCTTGGCAGGATTTTCGGCCCAAAGTAATTTCTTTAAACTGAAGCGTTTAAACTTAAAACCAGATTTCTTCGGGATTAATTAAAGCCAACAACGAAACGAAAAAGGAGAAGCGAAAGGGAAGAACATCTCCCTCCTTCCGACCAAAACCAAAAGATCTGTGTTTGGTTCAATTACTTCTCTTTCTGTCAGCCCCTTCCTACGATTCCAGACCACCCAAAATCGTTCGTTCCGAAAGGCCCGCCCCTTTCTGCAACCCCAGTGATCGGATTCCCGCTCCGATGGTCCCGATAGGCGATCAAGTTACGATTTTGAGCCGGAAACCGGGAATGCCGATCGGAATCCTTACCTGGGTCCGGGTTTGATTCTGTTGCGATGTCGTGGGTCGGATGGAACAGGCAGTCCGACACCTTCCACCTTACCCTGACATATGGAGGCTGGGAGGAGTCAGCGGCTGCCATGGCCTCGGCCTCGCCTGATCGGTTGTCGACCTCCTCGTCGGGATCTTCATCGGGTTCAGTGGTTTTGGGTAAGGATCAGGAGGTTGGGTGTAGGATGGAGTTGGATTGGAGTTGCGGGGATGGCGAGGACCAGGTGGTGCTGCGGCTGCAGTCTCATCTAATGGTTTCCGCGCCGTCACCACAGGATTTGGTCTCTGTTCAGTTGAGTTGCGAGGGGAGGAGTGGTGATGATGCTAATGCTGGTTTTGATCGAGCGGACAAGGATGGCTATGAGGCGGAGGAGGTAGTAAGGTTGGTGATGCGGGTGGAGAAGAGGAGGGAGGAGCTGAGAGGAATGAGGATGGGGAGGAAGGGCGGGGGTTCAGGAAAGGAAGGAGACGGTGGGGCAGGGGTTTTGACGAGGTTGTTACGGTGGGATTTCACGGGGTCTGGTATCACTACGGCTGCTTCTGGTGGGTTAATATGCGGGGAGCATTGGAAGACTTTGACTGTTGTTAGTCTCTGCGGGTGTGGATTTTCAGTGAGTAGTTTCATGACTCTTTATTCAAATTCGACTGATTATAGAACACAGCATTGCATTCAGTACATAATATAGTTTTGCTTTCCATCACATTTAGCTCAGATGCTAACTCCTACTCCTAGGCAATGTGTCCTAGACATTGAGTAGTCATTAAAGATCAAGTCCCTGCATACACTTAAAAATTAGTGACTCATTTTGACAGAATTGAGCTGCTTTAAGTGGAAATAAGATGAGGTTCATTATTTTACTGAATTACTCGATACTTGAAAGTTCAAGAAGAAAAATATTGATTGGTGATTGTCAGGGTGTTGGGTTGTTGTTGGTAGAAATAAGCATTTGCCAGTGCTCTATTGTCTGCAGGTTTTGCCTGTGGAAATTACTCGTTTACCCCTTCTGGAGAAACTGCACCTTGATAATAACAAGCTTTCAGTTTTGCCATCTGAACTTGGCGAACTGAAAAAGTTGAGGGTTCTTAGTGTTGACAGCAATATGCTGGTATCCATTCCTGGTAAGCATTGAAGGTCGTTCAGTTAAATGATTGCATAAGGAGAATTTAGTGGTAGAGTCAAATGCGTAATCT
The DNA here is from genome assembly GCA_029817715.1 of Melastoma dodecandrum. Classification (NCBI taxonomy): domain Eukaryota; kingdom Viridiplantae; phylum Streptophyta; class Magnoliopsida; order Myrtales; family Melastomataceae; genus Melastoma; species Melastoma dodecandrum. The sequence continues at coordinate 2,932,693 of JARUPY010000606.1, forward strand.
TTTTGTCTAGTTATTAACTTAAATTGTTGGAAATACAAGCAGTAGAACTGCGACAATGCATGGAACTGGAGGAATTGTCATTGGAGTACAACAAACTTGTCCGCCCCCTTCTTGACTTCAGGTCAGTTTAATTCGCATGAATTTGTTCCAAGTTTAATCTTTCTAAAGACTTGAAGTTTTGAACTACTGGTTCATTGCAGGGCTATGGCCGAACTAGAAGTTCTCAGACTCTTTGGAAATCCTCTCGAATTCCTTCCGGAAATTTTACCCCTCCGAAAACTACGCCATTTGTCTCTAGCAGGCACTAGAATTGTCTCGGATGAAAATCTAAGATCAGTGAATGTGCAAATAGAGGTAAAATATGGTAATTGCTTATTTATGTGATTGCATGCCCTCGGTTATTGAGACAATGTCCTGTGGGTAATGCAGACGGAAAACAATTCTTACTTTGGAGCATCTAAGCATAAGCTGAGTTCATTTTTCTCGCTCATATTCCGTTTTTCTTCCTGTCACCACCCTTTGCTGGCATCAGCTCTCACAAAGATAATGGAAGACCAGGGGAATCGCAACTTTGTCAGTAAAGATGAAAATGCAGTCAGGCAGCTGATAAGCATGATAAGCAGTGAAAATCGGCATGTGGTATGTTCAGTATCTTTTGCTTCTCGATCGGCATGTATCATCATGTTGGCTGAACGCTTCCTGCTTTTGGCAGGTACAACACGCATGTTCTGCACTTTCTTCTCTGGCTACAGATGTTTCGGTGGCAGTGAAGTTGATGAAGTGTGACATAATGCAACCCATTGAGACCGCCCTCAGATTCATCACCGAAGAGGAAGTCTTATCTGTATTGCAGGTCGTTATGAGTTTGGCTTTTGCTTCTGATGTTGTTGCCCAGAAGATTTTAACAAAGGATGTACTAAGATCTTTGAAATCCTTGTGTTCTCACAAAAATCCAGCCGTAAGTTCTTTGTTGACGGGTGTCCACTTTTGTTGGTTGTCATCACCTTGTCATCTATTTGGTGCAGCGACAATCTATAACATTTTGTTTCATTAGGTGCAAAGGTCAGCTCTAATGACGATTGGAGATTTGGGTTTTTGTTTGGATAACCGGCAAATTCTAGTTGCTTCTGAGAGCTTGAGGGAGCTCCTCATGCGCTTAACAGCTGCACCAGAACCAAGCGTGAATAAAGCTGCTGCCCGGGTGTTGGCTATTCTAGGCATGCTCTAGTTCCAATTGTTAATTTTCCGTTAATTTTCTTGCATTCTGGGTGCCTGAGCCAAGGCTGGTTTTACAGGGGAGAATGAAAATCTGCGACGTGCAATTAAAGGAAGACCGGTTCCAAAGCAAGGTCTGCGCATACTTTCCATGGATGGTGGTGGCATGAAAGGCTTAGCTACTGTTCAGATGCTCAAGGAAATTGAGAAAGGGACTGGAAAGCGAATACATGAGTTATTTGATCTTATATGCGGAACATCAACTGGTGGCATGCTAGCTGTTGCCCTTGGTATCAAGTCAATGACCATTGATCAGTGTGAAGAAATCTACAAAAATCTAGGTAACCATCGGATATTGCATCGGAGACTTTCTCATTCAAACTGCGCTTGTTGATTTTGTATGCAAGTAAAATGATCACTTGATGCTGGTTGACATCCAGGCAAACTAGTTTTCACTGAGCCTGCACCGAAAGATAATGAAGCTGCTAGTTGGAGGGAGAGATTGGATCAACTTTACAAAAGTTCATCCCAGAGTTTTAGAGTTGTTGTTCATGGATCCAAAGTAAGGCGAATGCAGAGACTCCTTTTTCATCCACTGTTCCAAAGTATCTCTTGTTCACCATTCTGTGATCTTAACCTTGTGATATATCACAATTCCTCTATTAAGTTATTGATGTTTGAATATGAATGCTGAGATTCTGTTTCTTTTTTATCCAGACGCCCTTATCTGAGTCTCGTTGTTTCTGTTTGATGCAATATTTATCCCTTTAAGATCCCGTAGTATTTTGCAAGTATTTAGACATGTATTCCTGTCCGTTTCTTGACCAAACAAACAAATGGAATCAATTAATCAATATATGCTCATATGCATCGTGCATCTAAACTTTGGCAATGCACATTCAACTGCTGTTCTTTTAATCATCTGAGCAGTAATCTCCGAGGAAGGGTAAACTCTATCAGTACTTCTTCCGTGGTCATTTTTTTTACTGAGAGTAGTGATCTCAAGCCTTCCAAGGCACACCATAATATAATGACTTGCAGCATAGTGCAGATCAGTTTGAGAAGTTGTTGAAAGAAATGTGTGCTGATGAAGATGGAGATCTCCTTATAGATTCTGCGGTTAGAAACATTCCCAAAGTGTTTGTTGTTGCAACTCTGGTGAGCGTGACGCCTGCTCAACCTTTCATTTTTCGTAACTATCAGGTCAGTTTGGGTTATCTCATCGATTCTTCTATTTGATGTTAAGTGTTTCTCTGACACACAATTCTATCTAGTTAGTACCCTTTTTATTTACCATTATTTGCTTGCAGTACCCTGCTGGAACCCCTGAAGTTTCTCTGTCTACTTCAGAAGGTTCTGGAGTAAAATTATCAGGATCCTCGACCATCGGTGCCCAAGTAGGATACAATCGTAGTGCTTTCATTGGAAGCTGTAAGCACCATCTCTGGCAAGCAATAAGAGCTTCATCTGCTGCTCCATACTATCTTGATGATTTCTCGGATGGTACTCTTTTTACAACTACTTTGGCACCCCCATTCTGCTTCAATCTCGCTTATTGATACTTCAGCATGACTTCTCTCTTTCAAAATGTGGACCATTTGCAGATATACATCGTTGGCAAGATGGTGCCATAGTGGCAAATAATCCTACAATTTTTGCTATACGGGAAGCACAACTTCTGTGGCCTGACACAAGAATTGATTGTTTGGTTTCCATTAGCTGTGGGTCTGTGGTGACAAAGGTAATGCTTCTTTGTGGTACATCTATTAGAGAAGTTTTAAAAGGCATCATTTTAGCTTTCGAGACACATAGGAAAAATTATTGACCAGAAATATTTGGCAAAGGTGACTTCTTTTGATTCCTAAGGTGTATATAAGTAGTTCTGTTAATAATATTACAAGATCAAGGAGATCTATTTTTCTTCTGTGGTCGATCACAAAGATCTATGGTGATGATTTTCCTGTTTTTAATTCCATTGATCGCAACTGTTTTACTAGTACAGGTTAGGAAGGGCGGATGGCGTTATCTAGATACTGGACAAGTCTTGATCGAGAGTGCATGCTCCGTGGAACGGGTAGAGGAAGCCATGAGCACATTGCTTCCCATGCTTCCTGAGATGCAATATTTTCGATTTAATCCTGGTAACCCTGGAGTTTTCATTATTTTCCATAGTTCTTTTATAATTTGGATATCTTGTATTGGAGTTAAAATGGTGAATATCAGGTATCGGTAATGTTATTCCGTTTACTTTATACTTCTTTAGTTGTTACCATCTTTCGCCCTGCAGTTGATGAAAGATATGAGATGGAACTCGATGAAACTGATCCTGCTATCTGGCTGAAGTTGGAGGCTGCTACTGATGAATACATCCAGAACAATTCCAAAAACTTCAAGAAGGCTATCGATCGGCTAATGATGCCTTTTCAACACAATGATAAGCTGTTTGAGAATTCGAGGCCTCTTAACAAAGCCAAGGCTTCCGACTCTGGTAGAATAATGCAATCATTGACCTGGAAGTTCTTGGTCCGTTGCTGGCATGCTGACCTTTCTTTTGTCCTTTGCAGAAGCGTATGGCCCATCTTTAGGTTGGAGGCGGAATGTTCTGCTTATTGAAGCATTGCACAGTCCTGATTCAGGCAGGACTGTCCATCATGTGCATGCGCTCGGGTCATTCTGCGCACGGAGCAGCATAAGGATTTCCGTGGTACACGGAACTGCAGATGATACAAACGCAAAGCCTGGCGCAGCTTTCCCAACCCCTTTCTCGTTTCCGCTCTTCACTGGAAGCTTCCCTTCCAGCCCCCATCTCTATAGCCCTGCTGTTGGTCACCAAATGATTGGCAATATTGATACGATCCCTCCTTTGAGCTTGGACGGACAACTAGGAAAAATTTCTACATCTCCTCCTACCTCCCCCTCAAGGCTTCGGGAGTTATCGTTACCGGCACGCTCTTTGCAGGAGAAGTTGCTGAACTCACCGCAAGTGGGCATTGTACACTTATCCCTACAAAGTGACCCCTCAGGCTTAATATTAAGGTATATCTTGTATCCTCTGCACCAAACATGCCTGCTTAGTCCACAATATGTTCTTGTATTGTGAGAATTCCGAACCCTCTGTCCTGCAGTTGGCAAAACGATGTATTCGTGGTTGCTGAACCTGGAGAGCTTGCCGATAAGTTTGTACAGAGTGTCAAGATGAGTCTGTTATCACAAATGGGGAGTCGTCGTAAGAAAGGCATGTCCTTTCTTGCTGGCGTGTCGACTGTCGCTGATTTAGTTGCTAGTACGCGACAGTTTCAAGTGGGGTGCATCGTCCACCGCTACATTGGATGTCAAACTCAAGTATCTCGTTTATCCTCTGTTGTCTGTGAAAGAAATTAGATGAATCTTATTCAGATGGATATTCATGGCGATGTCTCTTTCCTTTTATAGGTAATGGAAGACGATCAGGAGATCAGTGCATATATGTTTCGCCGTACAGTTCCCGCCACTCATCTAACATCGGACGACGTCCGTTGGATGGTATGAGTTTTTCAATTAGAATTCCTCGCAGTTCTTACGAATACAAGTCATTGTTAATTCACATTACTAGGTCGGAGCATGGAGGGACAGGATCATAATCTCCACGGGGAAATACAGTCCAAATCCGACGCTCGTCAAGGCATTTCTAGATTCAGGCGCTAAGGCCGTGATCTGCTCCTCGGTCAAGCCTCCAGAAGCGCAGCTGACCACATTCCATGGATCGGGAGACTTGGACACGCGGGAAAATGGCAAGTTCGAGCTTGGGGAGGAGGATATCGAAGAAGAAGAAGTGGAACCGGCGAGCCCCAAGAGCGACTGGGAAGACACTGACCCCGAGGATAACAATGACAGGAACCGAAAGGGATTTTGGGACGACGAGGAGGCGGAGGTGTCGCGGTTCGTCTGCGAACTGTATGACACGTTGTTCAGGGAAGGGGCGAGCGTTGGGGTGGCACTGCGACGTGCTCTCGCCTCGAATAAGAAGTTGAGGTATACATGCCATGTACCGCCCAGTTAACTCGCCACTAATATACCAAAACCCAGCTATCATCCTTGTACATGCACTTAAAAAGAAGAGGGGAAAAATATACAACTTAGGGAGAAAACCAGAAAGGTTAGTAGGATGTGGTGGATACGTACTTCATTTTACTATTTTTGATGGAATAATAATGATTATTATTATTTCTTTTTAATTAATATTTATGATGCTTTCGATTGGTGGCGGTTGGATTGGGTAAATGGTCGGACGGCTGGGATTGAGAGCCTAAAAAGGATGGACCCTATGGGGGTTGATTGGGATTTGAACCCGACGTGAATCGAACACGCAACCTTCTGATCTGGAGTCAGACGCGCTACCATTGCGCCACGGATCCTTGGATGGATATCTATTGGTTTTATATAATAAATTTTATAGTTGGTACACAAAGGTTTTCTTAACTTTACGAGAAATAGAAACAGCATCGCCTTTTCTTATTAATAATGAATGAAGGGAGAACACTTAAGGACTGAAAGACAAACAAGCAAAGCCAATAAGCAAAAACATAAAAAAGGGGGTCTCTTTTTTAATTTGCCACCTCACCTGCATTGGCCGACAAGACCAATGTTTGTCCAAAAATAAATAAATAATGATTATTATAGAATTATCACAGTTTATTATTTTAAAGAAAAGGAGAAAGGAGAGAGGATAGAACCAAAATGCTAGGAAAGTGCCTCTCTTGCGCAGGCCCCCCCCCCCCCTGGCTACACCACCAAAGACGAAGATTGATGAGGCTGCTTTTCTACTTGGAAGAAACTTCACCCCCCCCCCCCCCCCCCCCCCCCTCTTTCTAATTTAATTCATAAATTAATATTATTATTTGATATATAATCTTTAATGTGAAAATTAAATATAAAATCCGATATTTTTAATTCTATATAGATATCCAACCCCCCTAACGCAACCCAAAAAAAAAAAATCGAATATTTATGAGTTAGAGATAGGAAAGGAGGATCCTAAGGATTTTAAAAGTCTTATTATTTAAACTTTTATTTGAGAGAGCATCTACCTTCCCAACCTCCTTGTCTTCTTCCCCATTAATCACTCCCTTCGAGGGAAACATTCAATCATCAGTTTCCCTCCCGACGAGTGCTGGTAGGTTCGATCCTAACGACCGTAATGCGGTGGTTGCCGGATACACTCCTCTTCCCTTCCCAGCCCCCGCCGCCGGCCTCCTCCACCTGGTGGGATGACCTCAACCATTCCGCTCAGTTTCAGGACGGCGTCTTCTTCTACCTTTGCGCCGCCTACGCCCTCGTCGCCTCCGTCGCCCTCGTTCGTCGTTTCCTTTCTTGCTTCCTAGCTTTGTACGATGAAGTTGTTGTTGTTCTCGAGGATGTTGTGTTGATTCCGGCTGCCTTTTGCTATGAGTGGTGCAGATTCAGTTGATTAGGATCGAGCTCAGAGTGCCGGAATATGGTTGGACTACACAGAAGGTTTTCCATCTGATGAACTTCGTTGTGAACGGAGGTAATTATACTACTTCTGCCGTCCCAGTCTTTGTTAAGCAATTTGGATGGTTTTAACTCGGCATATGGATCGTGCAGTGCGGGCCGTCGTGTTTGGGTTTCACCATCTGGTCTTCATGGTGCATCCAAAGGTTTGTCTTGGCTGATCTGGTCGCTGTATTTTTTTACTGCTTTGGTGATTACTCAGCATGGTTGATTTGATCTTGCTAATGTTCGGAGCAATTAGTCAATTGGTTTTCCTTTGTGGAAGAACTATTGTGTCTTGGCTGGTTAGCATATTTTGAGCCACTGCACTTTATGTACCATACTGTTGGTTATTTTGAGCCCTTGACTCTTCTGCTTGTATTAGGTACTGATGTTAGTGCTGTTAGATCTCCCCGGGCTCCTATTTTTCTCTACTTACACGCTGCTGGTTCTGTTCTGGGCGGAGATATATCACCAAGTAATTCCTTCATTGCAAATAACCTTTTGTTCTTGCTCTGTTCGAGTTGTGGCTTTTGTTTTAGTAAGTCTGATCGTGTTGTCTTTGCTTTCGAGCAGGCCAGAAGTTTGCCCACCGATAAACTGAAGATATTCTACCTGTCTATAAATGGTGTGATCTACTTCATCCAGGTAAAGTTGCTTGATAGTCCTATCTCTTTAACTTCTATCATCGGTTGGGAACTGCTCCCAGAAATACCGTGTTTTGTGTCATCATTTATGGAATCTGTACAAATTGGATTTTATTTTACATGCATTGTTAATTTTATATTCCCTTTGTCTTTTATATGAGGATATTTGCTTCGCCTTTACAAGTATGTCACTTTTATCAGATTTGCATCTGGATATACCTGTGGATAGATGACAATAGCGTGGTGGAATTTATTGGGAAGATTTTTATTGCAGGTTATTTCTTTATTTTATAGAATTTGTCTGTGCATAGGCTTTTCTTTATTCCTTCTCAGCTCTTTACATAGCCATTTCACTGAGAATTGAGGTGCTTATGTTGCAGTGATTTCTATTATTGCTGCTTTGGGTTTCTTGTTCTATGGAGGAAGGTAATCTCCAGCCAAAGTCTCAATTTCTTGCCTCATTTTCTTCAAGCTAAATGTTACTGATCAAAGTTAAAACCAAACAGGCTTTTCATGATGCTTAGACGTTTTCCTATTGAATCTAAAGGAAGAAGAAAAAAGCTACATGAGGTAATTCTTTTGGTGTCCCATGCGTATGCTTGTCTGTCAGGCTGTATTCACTTTTTTCTCTTATTAGACTTAGCCTAAATGCTTGCGTCCATTGATGGTTTATTTTTATGTGAACCGGTTGTTTAATGTTGGATGCGACACTTTCACTGAATTCGGAATTTTGTTGACCTATCTAATATAGCTTGTAGATGTGGTAATAGCTGCTTGAGCTATCTTATGCTTTTAGAAAATGTCGCCGGGTATGGTGAATATGAGTTGTCCTTCTGCATTTGTTGATTGGGGGATCCTGTTCATGCAGGTAGGATCTGTTACAGCCATATGCTTCACCTGCTTTATCATCAGATGTGTTGTGGTAAGTAGCAAGGAACCTACTTATCGTATCGATGTCTGGTCAGTTCTTTATCTTAGCAGTTCTTCTTGAAGTTATAATCTCTGATAGGCACATTTCAAATGCATGCAGGTCCTTCTGTCTGCTTTTGACTCGGATGCATCACTCGATGTTTTGGACCATCCCATACTAAATTTAATATATTATATGGTATTTATCTTGCCTTACCTTTTGGTTCATGTCGTGTCTTCTCAGTATAAGTTGTTCTCTTCGTCATATTTTGCTTGCTGACCTTTTTCTATCTCACCTCTGCCTAACAGCTAGTTGAAGTTCTGCCCTCAGCTTTAGTCCTCTATATCCTACGCAAGTTGCCTCCCAAGAGGATATCTGCACAATACCATCCAATAAGATAGGCCGCCTTATCTGTGGCGACCAATTTTCTACTGGCAAATTGTTGCAGTTAATCAGCGGCATTCTTAGCCAGAGAACAACGGTGGAAACCTTAAACATCAGCAAAGTCTTAGGGTGCCAACCAGTCACTCGTTCTTTTGTCTCCATCCAGAGTTAGATCCCCCCAGGTGGGGAACCTCAGCGGTTAGTTTGTTTGTGGTTATGAGACCGACCAACTGTTCCTCCTTACCTTAGGGGGCATTCCCGGGGACAAATTCCGCAAACTACATGTCTTTCAGCTCAGAGGTGTCGATTCTTTTAATTTTTCTACTTCATTTTTTGGGGAAGGGGGTTGTTTCCTGGTTTCTTGACATTTAGAAAACAAGGCTTGATCTTAAGCTGTATTAATAGGATGATAAATTAGAGAGATTTATGGATCAATGTACTATTACCATTACTGCCGAGAAACCAGTGATGGCGGCTCCCTCTCCTTTGTTGTTCCATCTTGATATGCATAGAGCCATTACTGCCGTGGATCGAAATGGAAGGCTTGCACTCAGTAAGAATTAGGCCATGTTCATGTTCGGATGCCTCAGGGCAGCACATAACAAAATCACCACTCTTGTAGGAAGAACCGAACCATCCTCCCAATCAATTTCTTTTCCTTTTTTTCCAAACACATTTTGATCTACACAGCTGCTAAAAATCATCAAGAAGGATTTGTAAAGGACTAAAGTTACAGTATCCATATGTGCAAAGTGCCTTCGTTTGTTTCTCTGTTTTTTACTAAGGGGAGAAGCCGAGCTAAACCCAGCTCACGAATTTCTGATGATGGGTGCGATCAGTCCTGATGTAATTCCTCGGCCGGTGGAGCTGCAAACCTCACATTTTTCCAGCCGTGCTACCACGACAGCCTCGTCGGCAAATAAGGCTTTGATAAACGACGGGGTCCTAAGAGGATGCCATCCCGTCATCCATGGGCAGACATCTTCTAGGAAATAGTAGGCGTGACCCGCTATCATTCCCTGGTTCGCACAACAAACAATGTAGAAGAAAAAAAACATATATTTAGTTGGATGCTTAGCAAAACTGTAAGCTGGCTGGCAATCATCAAAGAACGCTCCACGAGCTCACCAGCAAATCTACCCAAGCACTGCACCGATGAGGACAGAGAAGCCCAACAGAACCTAGGATACATGGGCTGAATCAATAACTAGAGATTTCCAAAGATGAAAGTCATGGTAGAAGAGATCATCGTGATTTGTATTATCGCTTGCACAAAGCTAAATTTTGAGCCATGACCTCAACGAGCACATCTGTCAAACCAACCGGTTTTCACAGAAGGGCCATACCCCAGGAAGGTAAGCAACGGTAAAAGTGAAAAGACCCAAGAAACTCATATGGATAAAAGGTTGCTTGGTCCAGACATAAACTAGCAAATTTTAGATTGAAATCCTTCTACGTTGATCCGGAATCTGGAACCCACTGATTTTAAGGGGTTCTAGCCCAGCATTTGGGAAAGAAAAGTTAACTGACCATCATGAAGTTGAGCGAGTTGCTTAAAAGTATGGTTTTAGCAAAAGACTCTGAGATAAAGGGATCATTCTGCCAAGAAGAACTATGCCGGTCAAGACACTGGCACCGAATAAGAGCAAATAGAAAAAGTCAGCAGTCCTTCCCCTGAAAGAGTTCTCCTCGGAAAGTTTGCAGTATCGGGCAAGAAAGAACATGTGAAACAAGAAATCCAGAACTGCACCACAAATTGGGAGCAAAGTTATTGGAAGAGAAGAAATAAGAAACTGGCATTCTCACTCATCCGGAGGTGATGTTTTAACATTATTAGTTGTATGTTATCAATGTTAAGAGATGACCCTCTTCATTAAGGTAACAAAACGAAGGAGGAAAAACATAGAACAAGCACGTCAAGTCTACTGAATTTATCAAGCATTATTATCACCCTCTGGGCACAGAGATCCTCAAAAATACGAGAATCTCAGGATGTTCAGCAGAAAACCGGAATGGCGCAAGCCATTTAACCACCCAGGAGGTTGAATTGCATTGCAGTGGTATCTGTCTATATTGAACAAGCCCACCCCCCCCCCCGGAAGGAAAACGATATGCTCAAAAATCAGTTATTCTCCTCGACCTAGGCCTAACCAGAAGACCGACGGTGGCTCCTAGATGTTAGAATGATAGCCGACATAGGTAAAAGTAAAACAGCTGCTCGATATATAGGGATGGAAAAATTGTCATGGAGATAAACACTGAAAATATGGTAGGAAAGGATAAAGAATATTATCCATCTTCCAAAAGCACAAGAAGTTGGCGACGAGTCTCTAGAAGAACTCATACTGCTTGAACACAAGCTTTGGATGGAGCTAAAGGTTAGACGGGGATATTATCTGCACCAACCAACATCAATTTGACAAAATCAAAACGGGGATCCCGGGTGTGCATCTTTTCCTCTTCCCTGGTTGTGGATCCCCCTTATGGGATGCATCATGAGGATCCTGGAAAAACACGACTCCCTGCAGAGGATCAACGGGAGACTTGCTCCCACAGATAATGTTGATTCGAACCAGGCATCCATTGTCGAACTTGCCCTCCACTACGTCCGGTACTCTCAGCCCAACGACAGCAACCGCGTAATTGATTCGGTTCTCATTGGCAAGCCCTTTGCCTTGTCCGCTCATCATAGCATTAAGAACATTGATCACGGACTAAACCGATCAGTGAATTCACCCGAAATCGCCTCCTCGCTGCATAACGAACCCATCAAAACAACACAACCGTGGAAAGGCACGAAACGTACCACACATTGGAGAACAACCTTACTCGCGATCCATGCATACCTGAGGGATGTTCCAAGTCTTCGTTTCCTAGAGTCAAATCAATGTCGCCAACATTCAACCGCTAGATATGATCAGAAAGAGGAGAGAAAGATTGATTTTCAGTGCCCTGTTCACATATTCATATATCAATATTTGTAATAAGGCAATTAAATTTTGGACGCTGATTTTGACAAAGCTAACGGGATCCTTTGGGGGCATGCTGCTAATGCGATGGCACAAAAGAGAAGCTTTATGTTTATTATACCTACTTCCGATACGAAATGCACGAAGCGAGATAAATAGAAAGATTAATCGATTTTGGTAACACCAACTAGTCTGAGCATAGTACGCAAAATAATTTATGAAATAGGTAGGCTAAATCTAAAATTCGTAAATTAATGTCATTAACTCTAAATTTATAATTCAGAGTTTAGTTTTCAACGAACTCTGAGTTACTAATTTAGAGTTTCAAAGTTACTCTGAATTTATTAGATATGGCTTGTTCTCATGCTTTTAGGCTAAACTTAAATATCAGAGTTTACTTATGTGATTTCGAAACTCTGATTGTATAATGCAGAGTTCTTAGAAGACATGACTATGACTTACAAACTCAGAGTTAGCGAATATGAAATTTAAATTTGTTTGACTTATTTCATAAATTATTCCGTGGACTAATGATATTGAGTATGAAAATTTTGTTATCCTACGTTTAGGAAAAGAAGGGCTTTGTGTCATTTTACTGTTAGTAGAAAAAGAAAATTTCAATATTCTTAGAATACAATCCCGAAGTCGAATTTTATAATTTAGAGTTTGCCAAAGAGGAAGTTAAACTTATATAATTCACCTTCCAAAACGTCTATTAAAGAAGTCAAACGCTAAAAGTTTAGGACTTTTATAAAGTCTCTAAGAAAATCGAACTATATGAGATCGACTTCCTTTTAATTTTTTTAATTGTTTTGGAAGTAGAATAAAGGACTTTTTTTTAAGTCAAACGTTCAACTTATATTTTGGACAAAGTTAAACTCAACTTCGAAATTATATTTCAGAAATTTCAGTGTATGTAACTCGGGAAAAGAAGCCATAACGAATTGAAGAGCGAAGGTCGCGTGGCACGCACAAGACAACATGGTCCCATGCAAACTATTTGCATTTTCCTAAATAACTGTAATGAAATTATCCCAAATATGTAGTAGAAAAATAAGTTCTCGTAAATTTATTATAATCCTCGAATTAGACAACACAAATAAATGAATTAAAGAAAAAAAATAAAGGACAGCGGCACCAAGAGGAGCCGGAATCTTCTCCTTCCTTCCTTCTCTGGGGGTTGTGCTTCTTCCACCATACATCTCCCATGGCGTCCCTCCTGGGCAACAGGATCTCATTCCTCGCCCCGGAGTCACCAATTCCCACTTCTCACTTCAGTTCCCGAACTGGGTCCTTCCCCAACCCCGTTAAGTTCCTACCTTTACGCCCCCCCAGCACCAGGAGGCCTCGGCATCAGCTGGGCGTCCGCGCTGACGTGGGTTACGACACCAAGACCCCCCTCGATTCCGACCAATCCCCAGGTAACTCCGCCTCCTACGACGACAAGATTGCCCAAATCCTCCGTTTCAACGATTACAACAAGAAGTACGGGTTCAACCTCGAGATAGACTCCTTTACCATCCCCAAGGGCCTTACTCGGGACACAGTCAGGTTGATTTCCTCCCTCAAGGACGAGCCCGATTGGATGCTAGAATTTAGGCTAAGCGCTTTCGATAGGTTTACCCAGATGACCGAGCCTCGTTGGTCCGATAATTGTTACCCGCCCATCGATTTCCAGGAGATTTGTTATTACTCTGCCCCTAAGAAGAAGCCCACCTTGAATAGCTTGGACGAGGCCGACCCGGAATTGATTAAGTACTTCGATAGGCTGGGTGTCCCGTTGAACGAGAGGAATAGGCTTGCGAACGTCGCTGTGGACGCGGTCCTGGATAGCGTGTCGATTGCAACCACACACAGGGAGACCTTGAAGAAGGCCGGGGTTATTTTCTGTTCGATCTCGGAAGCGATTAAGGAGTACCCGGATCTCGTGAGGAAGTACCTTGGGAAGGTTGTGCCTATCGAGGATAATTACTATGCGGCGTTGAACTCCGCGGTGTTCAGCGATGGGTCCTTCTGTTATATCCCTAAGGATACCAAGTGCCCAATGCAGATCTCAACCTACTTTAGAATTAATGCGATGGAGACGGGACAGTTCGAGAGGACTCTGATTGTTGCAGATGAGAGGAGCTTCGTGGAGTATCTTGAAGGATGCACTGCACCGTCCTATGACAGGAATCAGCTCCATGCTGCTGTGGTGGAGTTGTATTGTGCGGAGGGTGCTGAGATCAAGTACTCGACTGTGCAGAACTGGTACGCCGGTGACGAGGAGGGGAAAGGGGGGATATACAATTTTGTTACGAAGCGAGGCCTTTGTGCCGGAGATAGGTCGAAGATTTCCTGGACTCAAGTGGAGACTGGATCAGCCATCACTTGGAAGTATCCTAGTGTTGTTCTGGAGGGTGATGATACGGTGGGCGAGTTCTATTCGGTAGCCTTAACAAATAACCATCAGCAAGCTGATACCGGGACTAAGATGATACACAAGGGAAAGAATTCGAGGAGTAGGATTATCTCCAAGGGGATTTCAACAGGAAACTCCAGAAACTGTTACAGGGGACTTGTTCAGGTCCAGTCGAAGGCAGACAATTCAAGGAATTCTTCGCAGTGTGACTCTATGCTTATTGGAGACAAGGCTGCCGCAAACACCTATCCATATATCCAGGTAATCCCATAGCCACTCTTGCCCTCTTGCTATCCTACTCACCTGTTTTGAATGTTTAGCTCGGTTAGCATCATTAGGAAAGATGGCAAGTAGCCATGTGTTTCAAAACTATATCTTTAGCTTCAGACTGAAACAGAATTTAGTTACTCTCCTTTTGTGCTTGAATTGATGCAATTACATTCTACAACATTAAAACTGCTATGACTCTCTGGACTCCATTTCTTGCTCATATTTTAATATTATCTTTTTCTGTGAGTTCTTTGCCAAGTGAAAAGACATGGTAAAAATCCATTCATTTTATCAATCTTAATATTTCCTTTGATGGTGTGTTAAACTTTTCCATATTGTAGCAGGATGCTATCTTAATAAAGTGAACAATAATAGCTTCCCAAAGATTGATCTTATCATAATGCAATGGATGTTGTAAAGATGAACAGCCGACTTTAGGAGAGGGCAGGTGTTGGAATTGGATACATGGATGCCCTGTTTTGTACTGTTTGGCAATTGTTACGGAGTTATGGGCCCCTCTTTCATTCTGTATCATTCAAAAGGCGAGTTAGTTGAATGCTGATATAAGTCAGCTGATTATTACATGTTTGGTATTTCGGTGGACCCATGCATTCTCTTGTAGCGCCCATTGGGCCAGTTTTTTTTTTTTTCAAATGCGTGAGTAATAGGGTTGATTCTATATCAGGTCAAGAATCCAACTGCTCGGATTGAACACGAGGCCAGCACTTCAAAGATTGGTGAAGATCAGTTGTTCTACTTCCAACAGAGGGGAATTGACTACGAGAAAGCGATGGCGGCCATGATATCAGGGTTCTGCCGCGATGTCTTCAATGAACTGCCTGATGAGTTTGGGGCCGAGGTAAACCAACTCATGAGCTTGAAGCTCGAGAATTCTGTGGGTTAATAATAAGTACATATAGCAAAATAAACTGCAAGTCCTTGATCTGCTACTACTAGATCAATGTAAATTAGCATTTTGCCTCAGTTATATTGAAAGACAACCGGTAAAGATCTTGTGCTGTCAGCATGTGCAACTCGTAGTCCATACAACTTGTTAGTGCTGTCTTAGTTGTTACATCCAGCACCAACGAAGCTCGATCCTTTGTCATCTGTCCCGTGCTTTTTGACTGAAACTTGAAGTTTTCGAGGGTCGGCCGCATGCTTAGTTGGGGTGGGGGTGGATCAATTGTTTATTTGTGTTGGTCTGCTGGTGATGTTGATGGTGACGAACGTGGTGGATGATGCAAGCAGAGTCTCCATAGAAAATGCAGATGGATTCTGAAGGTTTTAGTTGGGCAGTAAGATCTGAAGGAGTTGACATTTATCATTGTTATTATTAACATTTTGGTGGATGATGATTAGTGATTAGTGTTATCCCAATTGAGTATGATACTTAAACTACTGAATTTGAGCTGTCCAATTGGGGAAGGATGAAATTTCCAAAAAGAAAAAAAAATGTTTTAAGTGTTACTTATTTAGGCTGCCAGAGTAAGTTTTTCTTTAAAGCTTGATATTTTATTTTTCTATTCATATTTTTAAACAAATTTTATTACGGAGGAACTTATGATTAGTTTGTAAATATATCCACATTATATTTATAATTGCACGTGATGCGATACAAACATCATGCGCAACACGCAAGTATTATTTCAAAACTCAATGTAAGTTTTGGCAATGTTTTTCAAATGCAGTGACTTTTTGGTCACATGGGGTGATGTAGTTACTTTCGTTTCCACGAATAAGACCTCTAAAATGGCAGCCCGATACTACCCACCTATCACCAACTCTCTCGTTATTTATACACCCACTCGAGCAAGGCCTCTATCGAATACGGTCCTTCGGAGATGGCCCTTCTGAATAGGCAGTTTGCATACGCGAAGATCGAGGCGGAAGACCCGGTAGAGATCAAGCATAGGACAGCTCAGTTCCTGATATGGAAGACGCTGGAGAAGGCCGACGCCATTTCCAGGACGAGGAGGGGGTCGTCCCTCCAGGTGAGGCTGTGTCGGTTCAAGGTCAAGATTGGGAAGAGGCTCAAGAAGCCGAGGAAGAGGGCTGCGGCGATGTTTGCAGCGGCCAGGGTCGCTCTGCTCAAGAGGATTAGTCATCAGGTCAAGTACTTGGAGTCTCTCATCTGCTAGCGTAACGTTTTCTCTCTTTCGAATCTGTATTAACTTCGCAAAGCGATCGATCCGCTACGGCACTTTAATTGAGACATCACGATATAGTGATTGATATCGTATCATACGTCGAGTCGGACTTGTCTGTTACTCTACCGGATTGACAGTTTAAGGACATCACTGATTGGAACTCTGAGAAAAACTTAAAAGAAACCACAAAGAAGGAAAAGAATTAAGTTATATCTCGGCCGACGACGTTGACAGACTCAGGAAAAGAATGACTAAACAGTGGAGAAGCCCCAGCCTCAGACTCATCTTCTCAACTCAAACTGACCTTCTTGAGGTAGTAAGGACAGAAAGGTTGTCGGCTGGACAATCTTTCTTTGGGGTGAGTTCCAGTTCCAGTTCCACCTAAACCCAATCTTAGCCCAAACCAACTTGATCTTTGGTCCCAATGAAACATTTTCTCGGCCCAAAAGATCAACTTCCCTGCTTATCATTTTGGATAATAAAAAGGGAGAAATTCTTGTGCTGTTGTGATGCAAACCTCAGTTAATGTATCCGATTGGTTATAGTACGTGAATGAATCGAGATCGTTGAGTGCGTCACTGAATATATGACCGAGTAATGTCCTGAAGATAGACCAGACATTTCTTGCCACACGTGATGAATTTGTTCGGCCAACTATATCCCGCTGAGTTACAACAATTTTTTTCTTGGACTTTATGGCAGCGCATGTGATGGTGATTGTAGATACCCAAATCGCAAATTATTAAATCTCAGCATATAAATTGATTCGCTGGCCTTTAACACATATGAAGTGCATTTTGGCTATGTACTGCAGCTTGTCCGGTAATGTTTTGGCCGAAGCCGCCCTGCGGTCAGATACCATCTCATGACGGATTGCTATCGATCTTTCATGGGTTCACAAGTCAAAGTCCAAGGACAGGGAGATAGAGTTGAGTAGTCGTTGTCGTCGTCAAATTTACATGGCTGAACCGGGTTATAGTGGAAAGCTCCGTGTTCTAGTAGTTCATCCTAGATTCACTGAGATAAGGGGTGTTCGATGTTGCTTTCTAGATTGAGTCCCCGGTCTGTGGATGCCGATGACAGGGATGCATATGGCCTCTCGACATTTTATTGTTTCCACATGTAACGGGTCGTGGGCCCAAGTGCATAGGCCCACGATCACCACCCTTCCCCGCTCTCTTTGATCTAAATACTTAATCTGTGGTTGCGGTGTATGCTATTAGGCTTTTAGGATTTTATCGTCGCATGTTGTTTGCTAAACCAACACACATGAGTTCGGGTCCAAAAAGCCCGAATCGGGTCCAACGCCCGTAAAACATTGACATGAGTCCGGAGTCATGCCCGGATCGGGTCCAACACCCGTTAACCAAAAGCAAACTTTTGGAGCAAACGCCACCTTTTCGCATGCTTAAGTGTAAGAGTTAGTAATTAAGAATCCCCGAACCCTACTCTGGTTTTCCGACTTAGACCAGTTTTCAAAAATAAGTCGGTGGCGACTCCGTAATCGTTTACCTAGGTTAAACAACACATTTTTACAAACGGAGCCATTTTTGGATGAGGGACTAGCGCCCGCGCGCGTGCTAGGCCGGAAGGCGCGTGTACAGTGATCATGCCATGGAATTCCATGGACAAACCCGGGAATGCTTGTTTGATCTCGAGTAACATACATTGGGGGTTGGGTGTTATTTATGGCCCTGCCTAACATTTGGCTTAATGAATTTATTTACCCGATCTCATCCCTCGAAACCTCGTCTCGGACTAATGCTCGAGCCTGGACGAACCAAAACCAAACCAAGAGCACTCGTACGCCATTTATTTTGGTATCGTGACTGCCACCGTTGGTTGTTCCCTTAACATGAAGGAAAAGATAAGAGGCAAAAAATATGGTTGGCCGGAAAACGACCTCACATATCCTCCCGAAAACGGGTCTCGGGGTTTTGAATAGTTTACTAGGCCGCGTGAAGAACGGATACCTCTCCCACCGCCACCTCTCCCGTGACACCCCACAACAGAATGACATGAGACGTGCGAGAGATCACCGGCGGCGATGTCAAACCTATAAAAAGCAAAAAGCGGGCGAACTTTTCCAAAGACGAAAGGAAAAGGGAAGGCGCCATTGGGGTTTGAGGAAATTCATCTTTCCCATGAAGCAAAGAGAGAGAGAGAGAGAGAGAGCATCGTCTTGGAGCTGTCATGAGTCCCAACAAAGGAAAATGGCGAACACGGCACATGAAATATGGGGTGGTTAACTAGTGACCCAACTCGGACAACAAACCAATCCCCCCCCGCCGTGAATTAGATATGTACCCACCCAAATGTCTTAGGAATCGCATGTTATTCATCTCTTTTGGTCCGAACATCACATGTTCGCCGGGGGTTCCAATCTCGTTTTCCAGGGGTATATAGTCCCATTTTGTCCAACGTTTGGATTCGAAATCAGAAGGCAACGTGTCCTTTCAATTAGTCTAACGAGAAGAAAAATTTCAATCCCGATAAGAAAAAAACGAACAAGAAGACGAGGAAAAGTGAATGGCATCTGCCTGTCTACTTGCCATCTCTTTCTCTCATCGAACACCTAATAATGTTAGGAAAATGTTTCCCAACCCCATCACTTAGAGGGAAGTGTGCTTGTGTTGTCCTATCATTTGCTCATCAACTTGATTAAATTATAATGTTTAATTCTAAATCAGGTTAAAAAGAAGATGTTTGGGTTGTTTGGAAAGTGGTGCTTTGCTTTATTACATGAAGGGTTTTGCGGAATTGTTGCGACACAGCGAATTTTTTCTGG
This sequence comes from Melastoma dodecandrum, assembly GCA_029817715.1. Classification (NCBI taxonomy): domain Eukaryota; kingdom Viridiplantae; phylum Streptophyta; class Magnoliopsida; order Myrtales; family Melastomataceae; genus Melastoma; species Melastoma dodecandrum. The sequence goes on from JARUPY010000606.1 coordinate 2,951,917, forward strand.
AAATAAGGAACAAGGAAATTTGGAGATGATATTTGGATAACTGCGGAGCCTTTTACTTTTCTTACTACCAAAATAACTTCTTGCTCTTTTTTCTTACACACCTTTCTTCTCTTACATCACTTGGAGATTACTTCTCCTTTTATAGTGTCCTAGGAAAGAGTTAGAAAAGTATTTAATCTATCTTAATTCTTAGGTCATTAACTTCACCCCACTACCAATGCCATTAACATCACACTTAATGAGATTGCAAATTAATACGTCATTTAACATGACATTTAACACCCCCTCTTAATTTATAATCTTCATAAACTTCTTGAACAACTCGAGCTTCTCGAAATTCACAGCCCTTTTTTGAACATCAGCGGGCTGTTCCTAGGTATGAATAAACTCCATACTTAACTCCTTCTTCATCACCATTTCTCTGATAAAGTGGTGGCGTAATTCAATGTGCTTTGACCTTGTATGAAACACAGGGTTCTTCGTCATAGCAATGGCTGACTGATTATTACAGAATACTGTTGTTGGATGAGCAACCTTCTGCTGTAACTCCAGCAATAACCTTCTTAACCATACTGCTTCACGAATTGCTTCATTTGCTGCAATATATTCTGCTTCAGCCGATGATAACACTACAGTAGCTTGCTTCTTAGAACTCCAGGAGATGGGTTTTGTTCCAAGACAGAAAAGATATCCTGACAATCTTCTTCGATCATCAATACTTCCGGCCCAATCACTATCAACATATCCCTACTTATCAAAAAAAAAAAACATATCCCACAAGGTTGTTGTCTTCTTCTTTTGTGTACTTCAAACAACATTCTTTGTTCCTTGAAGATAATGTAAGACACGCTTCGCTGCTGCAAAATGAGTCTTGGTGGGATTGTTCATGAACCTTGACAACATACTTACACTTTGAACGATATCTACCCTTGTGTGGGTTACGTAGATCAACGAACCAGCCAGGTTTCTATAAATCTTCGAGTTAAACTTTTCAGCACCATCATCTTGTTGCAGCTTCTCATTAAGAGCCATTGGAGTTGCTAAAACTTTGGCGTTCTCCATGCGAAATTTCTTCAACATGTCAGCAACGTACTTCTCTTGAGAAATAATTATCTCTCATTTGCTCGCGTCACCTGCAAACCTAGAAAATACTTCGTTAATCCAAGATCTGTCATCTCGAATTCATCCATTATTGCCTTTTTGAACTTCTCCAGTAACGCCTTGCTGGTGCTAGTGTAGATGAGATCATCCACATAGAGATAGGAAACTAGAAAATCAGCATCACACTTCTGCACATTGAGAGACGGTTCTACCAAATTTCTTTCAAATCCATTCTTCTGTAAGTATGAATCTATTATGAAATTCCATGCTCTTGGTGCTTGTTTCAGTCCATAGAGAGCTTTGTGAAGTCGATACACTTTGTCTTGTTGTCCTTTAACAGCGAACCCTTGAGGTTGTTGAGCATACACTTCCTCTTTTAGTACTCCATTGAGAAAGGCTGACTTGACATCAAGTTGGAACACTTCAAGCTCTATTTGTGCGGCAAGTGCTAGCACACTTCGAATAGTCTCCATCCTGGCTATGGGGGCGAACGTCTCAGTGAAATCAACTCCGGGCGGTTGTGAGTAACCCTTTGCTACGAGACGCGCTTTGTGCTTCTGTACGTTTCCATCCTCATTGAACTTTATTTTAAACACCCATTTCAAGCCAATTGCTTCTTTTCCTTTGGAAAGGTCTACTATGGACCAAGTATCATTCTTCTCGATACTAAACATCTCTTCTTTCATTGCATTTCTCCATTTTTCTTCTTTTGCAGCCTCTTTGAAATTCCGTGGCTCAAACATAGCAAGTGCAAAATTAGCTTGCTCGTAAACTTAAGTTAATGAGCAATACCTTCTTGGTTGCATATCACCAGCATAATCTTCGTTCTCTGAATTTACTCTTGATGAACTTTGCTGTATCAGTAAGATTTGAGGAGGCATTATTACTGGTGGTTCTGGATAAGAAAACGTTGGCTGAGTCTGAGAAGATTCTTCTCCCACTACTACGCTGCATTCTCATCGAAAAAAACATCTCTTGAAATCACTAGATTGTTAGTCTTCTTTGGGTCAAACAAATGATAACCTTTAGATTCTTTACTATAACCAATAAAGATTAGCTTCTCACTCTTCTCATCAAACTTCTCCTTCTTCTTCGTCAAAAGAGCATATGCTACACATCCAAATACCTTCAAGTGATCAATTATGGGTTTCCTCTTATGCCATGCTTCGTAAGGCGTCTTGTTCTGAACAGCTTTCGTCGGTGATCAATTAAGAATGTAAGCCGTTGTATTCACAGCTTCGGCCCATAATGAATTCGGAAGACCCTTGCCTTTAAGCATACTTCGAGCCATCTCAACAATAGCTTGTTCTTCCTCTCAGCAACACCATTATGCTGAGATGAGTACTTCACAGTAAGCTGTTGCTGTATGCCTTGCTGCTTGCAATAATCTAGAAAAGGCTTGTAAATGAATTCTCCTCCACGATCAATCCTCAAAGTCTTTATTTGATATCCACTTTGCTTCTCTGCATTGGTTTTGAAACTCAAAAAAGTAGTGAAAGCCTTCGATTTCTTTTCAAGAAATATACCCATATCATACGAGTGTAATCATTAACAAATAGGGAAAGTATCACCTGTTACCGATCGTTGAAGTTTTGGTTGGACCAAGATGTCAGCATGCACCAACTCAAGAGGGGCTTTAGCTCTCCAAGAGGTATTGGGAAAAGGAAGACAATGTTGCTTCTCATATACACATCCTTCACAAATGCATGTTGTTATTGGCTGGATTTTTGGAAGACTTCTGACCATATTATTCTCTCTCAACAACGTTAGTCCCTTGTGATTCAAATGTTCGTATCGCAGATGCCATAACTAAGCTTCATCAACAACTTCACTCTTCAATGCAATATTCAAGAACGAATTCATCTTCAGCGGAAACAAGTTATTCGCCGTCATCTTCACTATGATTATTGGAGTTCGCAAATGGAGACTATCTTTCTATCACAAGATTTGTGGAGAATTGTTGATGAAGGCTTTAAAGAAGACGACGAATTGTCAAGTGAGGAAGAAGAAGCTGGAGAACAAGAAAAGAAGGCAAAAGAAAACGTGATGAAGAATGCGATGGCGTTGCGGATCTTGCAACAATCTGTAAGCAAGACAATTTATCCGAGGCTTTATGGTCTCAAGAAGGCAAAAGAAGCATGGAGCGTCCTAAAGAAAGAATTTCAAGGCTCCGAGAAAGTGATTTCCATCAAGCTTCAAGGCTTGTGGAGGGATTTTGACAACTTGGCCATGAAGGAGTCCAAAACGGTGAAAGATTTTTTCTCGAGAGTGGTTGAAATCATGAATCAAATCAAGTGTTGCGGTGATGAAGTTCCCGACAAGAAGGTTGTGCAGAAAGTATTGAGAAGTCTGCCACAGAAGTTTGAACACGTTGTTGCTGTGATAGAGGAAACGAAGAATCTGGAAGAAATTTTTGTGTATGAGCTAATGGGTTCTCTTGAAGCACACGAAAGAAGAGTAAGTAAGTACTCAACTCCCTTTGAACAAGCTTTTCAAATGAAGTTAAATGTTTCAGAAAAGAAGTCGGAGCAGAAATAGCGTACTATGAACAACAGCAGAGAGTTTTATGGTCGTGGACGTGGAGGCCGTTCTCGAGGAAGAGGCAGAGGACGTACAACAAGTCAGTTCCGCAGTAGCAAAGACCAGTCCTGGAGCAGATTTGGAAATTCAGAAGGTATTTACTACATTTTTAGAAAAGCCAGACATGAGTTAAAAGATTGCTATTTTAGGTGCAAAAGATGCCGATTTCCAAATCATTCAGAATGAGATTGTTATTTTAAAGACGAGCAGCAGCAGCAGCAGCCGCAACAACATGTTTCTCAAAATTCGGTAAATTTTTCAAAAGAAGAAGAATCAAAGCAAGCATTCTACTCTTGTTTCAATGCAATGCAAGATATGAATGAAGTGTGGGTTTTGGATAGTGGCTATAGCAATCATGTGACAGGAAATAAGAAAAACTTTGTGGAAATCGACAACAGATACAACTCGTTGTTAGAGCTTGGAGACAACAAAAAGATAAAGATTGAAGGAAAGGGAATCGTTGCTAGTAGAGCAGCAAAGGGTGAAGAAAAATAGATTAATGATGTGTTTTATTTTCCAGGCATTACTCAAAATCTTTTGATCATGAGACAAATGATAAAGAGATGTTATAAGGTTACCATTGTTGATGGCCAATGTGAAATCGTTGTCACACTTAATAATATTGCAAATTAACGCGTCACTTAACACGACATTTAACATAATATCCCACTTGACATATTAATAGTTTGGAAGCAAATCCACGCCAATCCCAGTACTCGGGGTCCAAAAGGCCAACACAACACAATCATCAATTAAGAAAAAGTATCCTTTGTAATAATCATAGAGCTTATTCCCTTGATTTGATTGGCAGAGGGATTTCCATTTCGCCGGGTCCACATACTTCATTTCATATATAATATTGAAAAAACAGTGTTGCTCTTGCTCCACAATAATTGGAGCTCTTTTTTACTAGTCGTGCATGCCTGATTTTAAATGGTTTAGCGTGGATGTTTTATTTATAATATTTTATAATATTTAATTACGTAAGATATTCATATATAACGATGATAAATAAAAATATATACGTTCAATAATTTAGGAATTAATAACAAGGGACAAGATCCCTCAAAACCAGATGACAAAATTTTCAATTATATTTTCATCCTAGAAATGCATGCATAATTGACGCCAAATTCAAATGAAATTCTGATTCCCCTTCCGTTTTAATTTCTATATAAATCCCATTTGGGCGTATTTTTTTTTCAAAATTTTGTATGTTTTGGTCTTTAGTCATAAATTATTGTTGCTTTTGTTTAGTTGGTGATGATGATGATGATGGCAAAAGGCCGCAAGTTGACAAGTAGCCGGAGCCAAATGTTGTTAGGAAGCTACGGCAGCGGGCACGGCTACGGCTACGGCCCCTCCGCGGGTGATGCCTCTGAGATCAGAGAGGATGACGTTTGGTCCATGGCCGATGAGGTCGCGGCGGATGGCGGCAGCAGGGATGTCCTCCTGGTTGGTAATTTCGGGTGTGGGAGTGCCGAGAGATCTGACTGCCGGGTTGGTCGTGCCGGGGATGTTGGCGACCTCTCCTTGGCGCTTGAGAATTCGTCGGGATTGTCGAGGGGGTCCGTTCCCCAGTATCTCGGAGGAGGAAACGGCATGGCAGCATCGGCGCCGGTGAACATCCCCGACTGGAGCAAGATTTACCGTGTCGACTCAAGGAAGTCGATCCACAATTTGGATGAAGAGGTGTGGGCGGAGGAGGGTCGAGAGTCGGATATGGTGCCTCCCCACGAGTACCTCGCTCGGGAATATGCCAGGAGCCGCAGGTCGGCAGCTGACTCAGTCTTCGAAGGGGTCGGGAGGACGCTCAAGGGTCGTGACATGAGACGGGTAAGGGATGCCGTGTGGAGCCAGACGGGTTTCTATGGTTAGATTCGGAACCGCTCGGGATCTATTTCATCGGCTCCGGAACGAGGATAGCACCTGGCCGATTCGGACCCATCCAGTGACCAATGAGCCGGGGGGGGGGGGGGGGGGCGGGCACAGGTTCCGTAAGACGATTCATATCATGTAACCGAACCAACCGGAGGTTTCATGTAGTCTAATGATGGGCCGTAAGCCTGTCCTCTTCCTAAAAAAGAGGTGCAATTTTTGCATGATAACTAGATTATACCACTACGATTTCAGCACAATTCCATGTCAGTCCGTAGAATATTTGTTCGGGTGGATTAAAAAATGTCAGAGCAACAACTGTTCTGGGGGTGGGGATACGATAGAGAAGACCACCTCAATTTTCGGGCACTACATTTGTCCTTGTCCTTGGGAGGAATAAGAAGTAACGAAGCTTTTTGTTAGAATTGGTTTCTAAAATACTTTACTTTAAATTCCTTAATTAGTTTCGATAATTTGGAGTTCATAAATTTGATTTTAATTTATAAAAAAATTAAAGTAACTGACTCTGACTGTGAAGTCTTCAGACTAAAATCGGAGTCGCCGACTCTACTTATAATATGACTAAACTATTTCACAAAATATTCCACGCACTAATATTATTTTGAAACAAACCTCGAGAAGCAACGACCGTGTCATTGGTGGGCCTGCCTTCCAAGCCCAAACAAATCATGCCCCAAGAAGTTCTAGAGCTATGATTTGTCTGGCTTAAGAACACTTCGTTGCATCTGCCACTTTCATGCAAAATAATATATATATAATGGGAGAAAAACTAATCCCAGCATAAAATACTCTGGCTTTGACAAAAAAAAAAACTAATAATAAACTTCAACAAAGCTGGATCCAATTCGGGAATTTCTTTAGGTTGAAAAGAAAAAGAATTTTCTTGTAAATTTTATTTTGTTCTTACGATATTTTATGAAAAGGATTAAATGCAAAAATGGGTTTTATTGGTGTGGATTTCAAATATTTCTTAAATAATTGTCAAAGGTCTAATAAAATTAACTAAATTTTTACGTTTTTTTTTCCGATTTAGCCTAACATTTGAAAAATATCTTACGTTAGACCGTTATCTTAATTATATCATCCGTTAGCCATCCCCGCTAACAGAGTCCTACGTGGCGCTGACATGGCAGTTAACGCCGTCAATTCCACGTTTAATATATTTTTCTCCATAATAAATTATCAAATATATCATAAACTTTGATACTTTTTTTTTCAATTTAGTCAAACATTTGAAAAATATCATCTTACATCCAGACGTTGAGCCGTTATGTTCATTATATTTTATGTCAGCGGTCGATGCTAATAGAGTCCTGCGTGACGTTGATACGACAATTAACGCTGTCAACACCACGTTTAATATATTTCTTCTCAAATTAAACCATAAACCCCGAATAAAGCTCCAAATATATTTTAATCTAACTCTTAATGAATATTTTAATCATACTTTCGGTCAATTCTACACCGGCACCGGACCACAATCTCTCCCTGACCCTTAATCCCCAACCACTATTCCCCCAACCCTCGACTCTAACTCCAAAATGTTGACATCTCAATGATGTTGGTCAATGATGTTAGTTTGGAGTTGTGAGTTTGTATAACAATGTTGACATACTTATACATTGTTATTTGCTTTGATAATGACCGTGTGTTTGCCTAGATAATGTATGACAATATGTTTGCGTGGGAATGTCCTGAAATTTTAGTAATCCTGAATATGTTTAAAACATTTAACTTTGACTCTAATTAGAACGGTTACAATTTGTTCATAATAGCTAAAAAATCTATTACAACATTTGTTCGTATTGGGGACGGCTACGGATTATATGATGGAGATAACAATCCAATGTTGGGATGCAAGATGATATTTTTCAAATGTTAGGCTAAATTAAAAAAAAGTGACAAAGTTTATGATATATTTGATGCTTTAGCCTGAGAAAAAAATAGATAAAACGTGACATTAACGACATTAATTGTCATGTTAGCGTCACGTAGTACTCCGTTAGCAGGGACGGCTAACGAAGAATATAATAGAGATAAATGCCCAATATTGGGATGTAAGAAGATAACTTAGCGAAGATATTTGATAATTTAGCATGAGGAAAAGTTAACGAACGCCAATTGGGTCCCGACCTCAAGTTCCAATCCAAACTGGGGAAGGTACTGGACAGGGGGCTGTTTGTGCGCGCGCGCTTCCGGCCTAGCGGCGCGCGGCGGCGGTTCCGGCTAGCCCGAGGATCCGGGCCCGCTCCCCCGAGGCCCATTCCGGTCGGCGTTACGGCTCGAACGCCGGACGCTGCGGAAAGGGGCCCCGGGTTGGGCCTTCCCTTGATTCGCGAACGGGTCTGCGGGGCGTGTCGCCAACCGTCTTAGTTTCGCGAACGGGTCTGCGGAGGCGGCGAGCGAAAGGCTGCGTTAAGGCCTCGCTCGCGATTTTCGGGGAGGGCCCAAGGAGCGGCTCGAGTAGCCGTCACCTCACCCCAAATGGCTCCGAAAAAAGGGTAGTGGGGTTTAGTTTAGCTTTGGAAACATTTTGTTCGGAGTCGCCACCGACTTAGTTTTAAAAAATGTGATTTTAAGTCGGAAAAATCAGAGTTCTGGGTTCGGGGATTCCTATTTACTAACCTTAGTATTTTACCACATGCAAAAAGGGTGGCGATTTGTCCAAAAAAGTTACTTTTGATTGACGGGTGTTGGACCCGATCCGGGAGTGGGCCGGACTCTTGTCAACGTTTTAACGGGCTTTGGACCCGAATTTAGGTTGTTGAATTAAAACCAGGCATGCGACGTATAAACCTAAAGCCTAAGCCACGCACGCAACCACATACAATAATTTAGATCAAAAGGGCGGGGAAGGGGCGGTGATTGCAGGCCTATGCACTTGGGCCCGCAATCCGTTACAAGTGGGCTTTTAGAATGAAATTCGGGGAGGCCCGCACCTCCCCTTTGTACCTTTGTTTGAAGGTTGGGGCCGCTTTGTCTTCAAGCCCGCGGTTTTTAGGCCGGGGTAGAACCACGCGGTTTGATACACGCGTCTTCGTGTTAGTCTTCGGAAGCTTGAATTTGATTTTCCGAAGTTGCATGCTCGGTGTACATGCAAAATAAATGTGAACGTGCGAATTAGTATCTTCGAATTCGAATAAAACTCGATTAAATTGAGAAAATGTAAGGCTTGTCTTACCGTTTAGATTGGGGATGTACACTTGGTATAAATTGTCGATGACATCCGAAAAATTTGCCCGTATTTTACATGCAAAACAAAGGAAGATGAATGGATGTTAATAATACTCAAACAAACATATTGATTTCACGTAAACAAGCAAGAATGAAATCATGCTATTCTTATAAAGAATTGAAAATTTTGACCGATGAAAACGAAGAAACAAACGTATCTGATTAAAATATCAAATGGATCATCTCACGATTGTAAAAAAGAAGGAAAGTCCAATAGTCAAACGTGAACAGTACTCCATGAGCTATTAGACATGAAATCACTCGGGGGGAAACGATAATAGCAAGTAAAAATAGACAAAGGTATTTTTACCTTTCTGACATCAATTCCCATCATGTATTCCTTCCTGTAGCCCATCCCGTCTTGTCCTGTAACTCGGTAAAGACAAAGTAAAGGTTAAAAAAATGAAAAGCTTTAACAATAACAATTGGAAATGGAATTGAAAAAAAGAAAACCGTTCTCATCTGTCCAAAGAGTCTGACGATAGACTCGTCTCAGGCCATGGCTAGGTCTTCGTCGGGGAAGAGGGAGCGCATGAGGTGGCCGTGGTCCAGATGCGACGCTCTTGGGGTCTAGATCTGGAATGGCAAGGCTTGCCGCAGGGGGGAACGTAGATCCTCGTCGCCAGGTCTGGGTGGGTCGTCGAGGAAGAGGTTTGTTGCTTCTCTGCTGCTTGCTGGACCGATGTCTCGGTGGGTCTGAGGAAAAAGGTCTGCCGGTTCCGAAGTCGGGGACGCCGAGGGGAAATGCTCTCGGCTGTTGATCGCCTGACTTGGGTTTGAGTATGGGTCGTCCTCGGGGTGGATTCGCCGTCGTCAGGGCGCGTCAGAGAAGGGAAGCTGCTGGATTGTCGAGGGGTGTGACCGTTGTCGCTGCCATCAACTCGAAACGGGAGGAGGCCGAAAGGTGTGACCCGTCGCTGCTGGGTCTTGGGTCGGGGACATCGGAGGGGAGTCGCCCTATCTCCGTGAGGCTTGGAGACGCCGGAGGGAGGCTGATCTTGGACGGATTTGGGGGTTGGAGCAATCAGGAGCTTCGAGCAGAGGCTGGTTCCCTTTGAACCTCAGCTCAGAGCGGTGAGGCTTTGGTCGTCGGCAAGGATCTCAAGGGGGGGGTGGTTGCTGTCAGGGAGCTGAAGGAGGCGACGACATGGCTGGACTTGGGGGACCAAGGTGGACGGGGATATGTCGGTATGGTAAATCACCGTCGCTGCCGCTGGTTCAGGGGAAGGCTGGGGAAGACGACTTGCCACTGTTGTTAGGCTAGAGACGCTGAGAGGACGAGTTTGAAGCTGTCGTCGGTTCTGGAGGTCGCCGGGAAGACGGGTTGTCGCTGGGGGAATGGGTTGGCTGGCCGTTGTTGTCGGGAGAAGAGGTTCCGTCGCCGCTGTTGGAGAGTAGTTCCCATCGTCGCTGGACCTGGGAACATGAGGAAGAATATCGTCGCTGCTTGTAGGACTTCAGTGAGGTCGGGGCTGGTCCAGGAGCGTCGGGAATGGGCATGGTCGCCGCTGCAAATTCTGTGGGATGTAACTTCCAAGAGAGCTTATTCCCCACATTGGCGTTGTCAAAGAAAGTACTGACATGAGAGGCCACCGCTTCTTTCTGGAGCTAGCTGCACGTAAAAAGGAAACAAATCAAAGAAAAGAGAAGGAAAACTTCCTACGACGCTAAGGTACATCTGTGAAAAGCTTGGTTGTTCTCTGCTGTCGACGGGGAAGTGGAGCTCTCTGGTATTTCAACAAGACTGTCGCCGTTTCTCCGTATTTGTCGAAGCCGTCTGAAACGTCGAGGAAGCCGGTCAAGACGGCTGGAAGCTGAGGAGATCCCACAGCAAGCGTCAGGGCGGCCATCGTTGTCCTTGCCTAGTGGTTGCTGGTGCTTTGTGCCAACACCGTTGAAGGACAGTGATGGTGGTGAAGAAGACCGGAAAAATGGAGGATTAGGCTACGAAGAAGGTGGAGTAGCAAAGGAGAAAAATCGATAGTCCCGATAGTCTCCTCTGCCTCCTCTAAAGAAAATAATCCTCCCCCTAGAGAATTGGTAAGTTTCCTTGGAACTCTCCTCCTCTGATCGACCTCTCCCCCTTTTGTCTTCTGCTTCTTCTCCTTTTATCCTCCCCACTTCTGGTTTCTTTTCTCGTCCCCCTCGTCCGGTTCCTTCTCCTCTGGTTTCTTCTCTGTCTCTTCTTTCTTCCCAATTTCGTCAAACCTCTCTCATTTAGTTGGGTTCAGGTTTGGTTGTGGTTAGGGAAGTTGAAACCGTTAGGGGACAAATCTCTTTGGGACATCGGCCAGGTGATTCTCCGTAGTGCAGGTGGTGTGATTGTCAGAGAGGAGGGGATGAAGGCGTTGCAGCAGGATTCTGTCGGGAGCAAAAGGTAAGTTTGTTTTGGTTGTCATTTTGCTCTGGGCTGTGGACTGTGAGCTGGTTTTGGTTTATTTGCTTTGGATTGGGTCAGCCTTCCACCTTGGGTCGGGCTGCATTTGTTGGGTTGAGATTGTCTTGGGTTTTGTGGGTTGAATTTTGAGGGTTGGGTTTGCCTTGTGGGTTTGGTCAACTTTTGTGGGCTGGCCTTGTGGATTTGGTGTGGCTTGATCGGCATTTCTGCTTTGGGTCGGGCTAACCTTGGCTCCCTTTTCTTTGATTTGGTTTGGGGCTTCAATTGGCAGTGGAGAACCTGAAGCCATAGCATCATGACGTGCCAATCATGGATTGCAAGGCATCGCTCAATTCAAGTCCTCGGGCAAGAAGTGCTTCATTGGATCATTCGGGTTCACAGCTTGCAACATGTCACTCAAGACCTCCAGTACGCCTATCCAGCCTGGTCATGCCTTAAGGTGGGATGTGTAGGAGGTGGAGTAATGATAGGAGCTTGCTGGTTTTGTTGAGGGCAGTCGACTGGACTGCGGCCGGCCCCATGAAAAAGCTGCGAGTGCGGAGTACCTCCCTGCGGTTGACATTTCTGTACAAGTTGCGTTTGTAGCTGCTATTATTATTATTATTATTATTATTATTATTATTTTATTCTGTGTAAAATTGGACTTTAAAATCCTATGGATTGGGCTTTGGCCATTTTGGGAATGAAAATTGGGCTAAAGATGATTGTTCGCGGCCCATTTATTAATTTGAGGTATTACACTGTTCGGGATTACTTGCCTCTGTACTGAGAGTTCGACCGACCGGTCATAGTTACGCCTCGTGATGGAGTCGTGCATAGCTACTCTGTGCACCTCGTGATGGAGGTGTGCACTGGCGGGGAGCTGTTCGATAGGACTATCACCAAGGGACATTACAGTGAGAGGGCCGGACGCGGTTCGTATATGTCATTTCATGGGAGTGATGCATCGAGATCTGAAGCCGGACAATTTCCTCGTCTAGCAAGGATGAGAATGACATGCTCAAGGCCACTGATTTCGGTCTGTCTGTCTGTCTGCATTGTGGATGGTCAACTTGCATTACTGATCAATCTCTAGTTCTATTTGCCTTGTAATGGTAGGTCGAGTTGTTAGTTCAAACCCACAGCTAGAAACTGATAAATTAGGATTGTTCTGTAGCAGAAATGCTTATCAACCTTTCTTCTCTCTAATTGTTGTCAGTAATCAACGGATTGCTATCTGCAGTGTTTGGGAATTCGTGCTTAGTGGTTGGTGACAGTAGTGTGCCATTACTTGCATAAACACCTAGATTGCTCTTGATGAGAATTACTATGTTGGGTTTCCTTATTTGACTCTAAGTCGGACTTGGTAAACAGTTCGAAGACATTCAATTTTGGTGGAGAAAATCCAATTAAGATAACTACAAGATGTAGTATCCGTGATAATGACACCAGGCAGAATCTTGTGCATATTGGTCATATGATATGATAACTACTTTGTGGTTATTTCGTTTACTTGCTGTTTCCTCACTTTTCCCGGCAGGTTTAGAAATTCCATTTTCTGCCTTGGGTGGCCTCACTTAGTTGCGATGTGATGTAATTTCTTATGACCGGCAAGGCTTATCGTGATATAGTGGGCAGTGCTTATTATGTTGCTCCAGAAGTGCTAAACTGTAGTTATGGAAAGGAAATTGATGTTTGGTTGCTGTTGTCATTTTGTACATTCTTATTAGCAGTGTGCCTCCATTTTGGGCAGGTAAGCAGCCACAGATACTTTTTACGTATGCAACCTTTTCTCTTTGATAAATTTATGTTAATTGAATTTTACTTTCAGAAAATGAAAAGGGTATATTTGATTAGGTGGAGAAATCGATTTTGCGTCTGACCCATGGCCCTTGATATCAAATGGCTCCTAGGATCTTGTGAGGAAAATGTTGACTCAAGATCCTCAAGAGCGAATAACTGTCACTCGAGTACTCGGTAATGAGACTCTGTACTTTGTATTTGGTTGTACACGCTCAAATAATGAACTACCGTAGCTGTCTTGAACTTCTACTTTTGATGATGTTAGCGAATGGAACATCCATGGCTCAAAGAAGGTGAAGCGTCAGACAAGCCGATAGATAGTGCAGTTCTCTCCAGACTGAAACAATTCAGGGCCATGAATAAACTCAAGAGACTTGCCTTGAAGGTAAGATGCTTGTAGTATATCTATTGTCAGCCTCTTTTATTGTGCTTTCTTGATTTAGTGTGAGACGTAGTTTAGTTTATATTGTTTTGATAAGTAAAAAAGGGATGTAAATTTTTGTCTATATGCACTTTTGGGTTAGACGACTTTCATTTGCTGTGATTGTTCTTGATATGCTTGATTCGAAATTGGAGGCAAGTCTTCAAATAACTATTTGATTTATGAAATTAAGAAAACAATACTGCATTAGCTACAAAGGATATGTGCTTTAAATGCCCGTGTTTTCTTGGTCATCTAATGGCTATTGCCTTTTCTGTCTGTTGAGTGATATTGGAAATGATATTCTTAGTTCACATGACAAGGGAAGTCTTTCCATAATTTCTTGGACCTAGGGTTGCTCTTTATTTTCTGATGTATTTGTCATTGATTCTTTAAAGGTGATTGCAACAAGCCTCTCTGAAGAAGACATCAAAGGTCTCAAAGCCATGTTTCCCAACCTGGACACTGACAACAGTGGGACAATCACCTATGAATGAAGAGCTTAAGATTTGTTTGGCTCGACTTGGATCAAGGCTGTCGGAGGCTAAAGTCCGGCAACTTATGGATGTGGTTAGTTCCTAATTTCTCTAAGCAGGAGGCGCTCCATTCCTTTTGATGGGTGGGGACTTTGAACTAAAAATACCACTCCGATGGATTGCTATAAATCCGTCTTCTTGAAATATTCATGGTATGCATATCGGGCCGATGTAGATGGAAACGGGACAATTGACTATATCGAGTTTATATCTGCCACGATACATTGGCATAAACTGGAGAGAGATGAGAGCACTTGTACTCTGCATGTACTTCGACTAAGATGGCAGTGGGTAAGCTGCTTCAGTATTTTAGTTCTGAGGATGTAGATTATTATTAATTCTTTCTTTAATCAAGCGAACTCTAGTAGAGCCCAACATAAAAATTCGTCATATCCTGTTTGGTTATTATTATTTTTTTTTGTGTCAGCGGTATAACTAAAGATGACCTGGAACCGCAATGAAAGAGCACGGAATGAGAGATTATGCTGAAGGAGATTATCGCTGAGGTGGACAAAGATAATGGAAGCGGTCACGAGTTTTATTTGTGTCAAATCTTTCATTCGATTCCCTTGGCTAATTGAGTAATCTCGATACAGGAAAGGAGGATCTGACTACGATGAGTTTTGCACAATGATTAGAAGCGAGACTCAGCAGTGCACAGCTGTTCTAAGCTAGACAAAGGAGCAATTCAGCTTGCTACTCTACATTTTGGGGAGAAGTCCTGCTTGTTAGCCACCTTCATTGAGCCGATTCAAATGATAAGTCAAAATGCAATTTCTGTTCGTGGAAGCTCACCTTTTGATATCACCCGAGGATGATCCAGATTCGGTTAAATTATTCATTCAGGTATACGAACTATACCTTTGCAAACCTGCTGTATGTCGTTGCCCTTACCCTGTTCACTTCTGTTTTACGTGTATCAAATCCTTTTTGTATCAGTCTGTCACAGCTTGAGATTGTAATATATGCAATGAAGCCCCTCTATTTCCTCTGACTCTTGTGATTGAAGAATGAGCAATAAATAGTTCTGTTGTTATCTGTGGAATTATTGGGTGCTCTCCGAAGTATGTAACCTGCATCTACTTGGCAATAAGACGGCAAAATGCCGCGGTTTGTTACTCTATCCCTTCATCATCTCATGCACCTCAAACTGTAGGTGAAGCAAACGACCGGTCGACAAGGGAACTGATACTGGTATGTCGAAGGAAGACGGACCTTTGGAGTTAAAAGACATTGGACCCCATTACAGAAAACAAAACCAATGATGGGGAATGCATCTCCGAAAACCAAGAGCTTATGAGACCAGCAATGGCCAAGAACCTTATCCTAAAACCTCATCCACTCTTCTCCTTCTTCCTCCACTCATTCTCCCTTCATTCAATACAAAGCAAAACATATCATCGACTTGAAGATAGGAAGGTGGATTTTGGACAAATTGTAAAAACTCAACTTAGGAAGAAGTACCCGCGTCCGGCCTTAGGCTCTTCTTACATCTCACTTCAACCATGTCCTGCTCTAACCTGACCATGTGGGTGTCCTCCTCCAAGGCCTCACTTTCGGATGCCTCCACGCTGTCCTTCAGGTCGTCCCTCTCCCCTTTCCAGGTCAACTCGCCGGCAGGCACAGGGTCCTCCCCAAGGAACTCCTCCCCTGCTGGTCCAATCCAGTGTGGGCTGCGGGAGCTCCGAAACCGTATCGAGTCCGTGAAGAACACCCAGAAGATCACTGAGGCTATGAAGCTCGTTGCTGCTGCCAAGGTCAGAAGAGCCCAGGAGGCCGTTGTCAATGGTAGGCCCTTTTCGGAGACGCTTGTCGAGGTCCTGTATAACATTAACGAGCAGCTCCAGACCGAGGACGTCGATGTTCCTCTCACCAGGGTCAGGCCAGTTAAGAAGGTCGCTCTAGTTGTTGTCACGGGTGATCGAGGCTTGTGCGGTGCTTTTAACAACTATATCATCAAGAAGGCTGAAGCTAGGATTGCTGACTTGAAGGAGCTCGGTCTTGATTACACAGTCATTAGTGTTGGCAAGAAGGGTAATTCCTATTTCATTCGCCGACCTTACATCCCGGTCGACAGGTTCCTGGAGAAAGGA
This sequence comes from Melastoma dodecandrum, assembly GCA_029817715.1. Lineage (NCBI taxonomy): Eukaryota > Viridiplantae > Streptophyta > Magnoliopsida > Myrtales > Melastomataceae > Melastoma > Melastoma dodecandrum. The sequence goes on from JARUPY010000606.1 coordinate 2,967,961, forward strand.
TCGCTCCCCACAGCTAAGGAAGCGCAAGCGATAGCCGATGATGTCTTCTCGCTGTTTGTGAGTGAGGAGGTGGATAAAGTCGAGCTTCTGTACACGAAGTTTGTGTCTCTGGTGAAAGCTGACCCAGTCATCCACACCCTTCTTCCTCTTTCCCCGAAGGGAGAGATCTGTGACGTTAACGGGGTTTGTGTTGACGCTGCCGAGGACGAGTTCTTCAGGCTGACCACTAAAGAAGGGAAGCTGACTGTAGAGAGAGATACCGTGAGGACTCAGACGGCGGAGTTCTCGCCAATCTTGCAGTTCGAGCAGGACCCGGTTCAGATCCTAGATGCGTTGTTACCACTGTACCTCAACAGCCAGATCTTGAGGGCATTACAGGAGTCGTTAGCTAGCGAGCTTGCTGCTAGGATGAGTGCCATGAGCAACGCCACTGACAATGCTGTTGAATTGAAGAAGAACCTCTCTCGTGTCTATAACAGAGAACGGCAGGCAAAGATCACTGGGGAAATCTTGGAGATCGTTGCAGGTGCCAATGCACTAGCCTGATGAGAAAAATCCATACGAAATCGGCCATCAAATGCAGGTAGTGTCTCACTTTGCCGTAATCTCTCTGATCTTCGGACGATGGAAAATTCATTTTTCGGTCTTTTCTGTTGGCGAAGGGCTTAGCAACATATTGCAAAATCACTTGTACACAACTATTGAATCTTTACCCGTAAATCTTATTATGATTATATGTGTTGACATTGTCATTTCGTCAAGACAATAGGCTGCCACACCTCCTTACTTCTAGATTCGAACCTCTTATCATTGTCGATATGTCTACCAACACCTCCGAGTATGTGGACAACAGTAGCATGAAGCGACCAACAGCACGAAGATAGCAAGATCTGTTCCGCGAATCATCCAATCGCAGCGCTCTTGGAATGGCGAGCATCATTAACGGAGGATGGTTCACTGGATGTTTGGTGGTGGCCGCTGCCAATCGACAAGGATGTCTTCTGGTTATCTTACATAATTGATGACAGCGTGAACCAATAGGCATATGGTATCCTAAGCAACACAATCAAGAACTGGGGTTACTGGTGAATGATTTTCGAGCATTATCCAATGTAAAATCAATCTCGGATTCGAACCTGAGTATTGAAAATCCAACGGCACAAGGTATAAGTATGTCCACCATGATGCCCAGCAGATTTGTGCTCCTCGAAGGATCTCGTCACTCGCATACCATGAAACTGTTAAAGGCATCTAGATGGAAAAACTTCACGAGGAAAAATAAACTCTGTAAGAGCTCATCTACATAATGAACATCTTCTCAGGGAATATATTGAATCGACACGAGAATAAGTGACCGTTCTATAACACCTCCCCCCACCCATTCCACCCATGATCAGGCAACAGAAGATGGAATATGCACTTGATCTAAAGTCGGAGGGAGTGATATTGGCACGGCTCAATCGGACAGCCCGGAAAGCTTTCTTGGCAGGTGTCCGGACTCTTGGATTGAACCACACCAATATCGCCCACACTCCTAAGCAAAACTATTCGCCCGCCGCAAATGAAAATCCAAGCCTGAGAAAAAAACTCAACGAAACCACACAGAAGAGAAGAACTGGGGAATGGAGGAAAAGATGGAAGATGGGAGGGGGGTTGGGAGAGGTTTTTCTTTGCTCTTGGCTTTTGGTGGCAATTAGTGTGAGTTATTATAGGCTACGTGAATCTTAAATGGGATTAAACCGGAGAAGCTCGAGCCACAGATTGACAAAGGTTGAATGAATTGTGGTACCAAGAGTTCATGTCGGGATAAGTGACATCTCAATGTTGTACTCATGAGTATTTTACATAATGATAAGAGACGGGGCAGTCCCGACCGCATTAGGATCTCAACAGGTTGGAACACAAATTACTTCCTGATTCAGGAGGTCTGTTGGTTTGGTAAAGATTTTTTACAATCATTATGTTCTTTTGTTTTGGTTTTCAGAAGAAACATCCGGGTCTTCCTGCGGAAAAATATGGGGCCGAAAGGAAAAGGTCAGAACCTTTTCACATTTGTGGGAAATTCCATGCATTTCTTGGATGGAGTTTATTAGGTGGAGTTTGAACTCATTCTCAAGGCACTTTGAGATTCAAGGAAGTACTTCGTACGAGGAGAGGTTAGATGTTATTGCATCGTGTGTACACCACCAATATTCAATTCTGGTGGAGCTTTAAAAGACAAGAAGATTAGACCAAGTGGATTGTAGGGAAAGGTGAGAACAGAGCGGTCCCTCTCAAGAGACACGATGTCATGAAGTTGGTGTGAAGCCACCAAAGGGACATCATCAAAATCCTTTTTGCTCTATAAAGGATGAGAAAACATAATGAAACCCAATGGAATATTTTCCCAACACGGGCTTTTATCATTTTGTTGGAGGTTAGGTGGAGTATCGCGATCGCGACCTTGAGTCGAGGGTAGTAGATACGTTACTTGATTCCGTCGTGAACGGATTCTCGTGACGCGAATGTTTGGATCGAGGAAATGTGGTGTCTTTTAGTTGTGATCGATGAGGTAGGGAGAGAACCGGAGTTCGATCTGTCGATAGGGACGGAATCTAGCTTCTGACGGCCACAAGAGGCATGCTATAGCGTATCGTCCATCGCTCCCGTGTTGATTTTTGGGGGTGCCTTGATGTATGTGATCTGCAGAGGAAAAACAAAAGCAGCGATCTCTATATTCCTCAGGGAAGGCATTATATCTGCGAAACAAACAGGCTACGGACATACATATTGTTGAATTCCTTCAATCTACATGGGTCACGCCAATGTTTGCCATGGATCCCGCAGCCATGCCGATTCCGAAATGATGGTACTAAAACGGGGATCGAGGTGATAAACGGAAACCGTATCGTGGATTCAAACAACCGAGAAAAACATCAACATGCAACACCACAATATTACAGAGAAACACGGACACGACCTGGACGGTAATCATCTAATGGGCGAAAGAAAGAACACGGGCATATATCATCATTTGTCAGATCACTTCTTCTGGCATTGATTCTTGATCCATTTAAAGCTGGTGGAGGTGCCCAGCTTGATCTTGTGGGCGCCGGCTGACGCGGCGGCCTTGGCCTTCTCGAACGCGGCCTTGGACTAGTTCTTCTTGTTGTGCCCAACCTCCCCCGTCCTCGAATACTCATCATCGTCGATCACTCCCATCCCTCCTGGACCCCATTGATCCGCCCAGCTCGGAGCTTCTCCCGTCATCTTCCTCGGCAATGAAATCAACAGAATTCAGACAGAGAAACACTCACCCAGAACGAGATTATAATCACAACCCGAATCAATGAAGAAGATGGGTAGTTTTGTGATTGTAAATAATAATAAAAAAAGATTAATGCCTGAAATCTCTAAAGATAGGATGTCCCTATCTTCCCCTTTCACCTACTGAATTGGCAGAAGAGAAGGAAATGGATTTGCCAACTCACAATCAATCTTCCTCCAACTTCTTAACCTCTCTCATGAAATCAACCTTGTCCTAATCTTTCATAGTATGATCAAGACCCAAAACCCCCCGAATGCAAACTTGTTTCATTCGTTGATCCCATAAATTTTGTGCATACGTGTAATTATATAATATTGTATCAATTAAAGGGAGTGTCTGGGGAGTTGGTTTATTTGATTATTGGTAATTACACCACACATGGTCGTTGCCAAACTAAGATTAGCTGGGATGGATAGCTCTACTCTAACTATTTTGATTAGTTTAGTTAGGCGTTGTATTAATGACCTGTTAATCAAGATCGTAAAGTCGATGAAATTACTAAGAATAACGTTATTTAGCTACATTTCTTTATAAGCAATTTTATATCTATTCTAATAAAAATCGTATCCTCCATTTGAATTACTTTTTTCGCTTCCATATTTAACTTGTGTGTTTTTCAATTTTATCGACATTAATTTTCATTTTTCATATTTATATTCAAGTTTATATAGTCTATAATTACAACTCATAATTCAAATTATTGGGTTGTGAGTATTGGTAATTTTACAATAACTTAATCAATAATAATAATAATAATAAAATGAACACCTCCTCAGCTTCTCATAGCTTGGAATGGAATCATTTGCAAAATTTCAGAGATAAAATCGAAGCATCAGTCAAAGTAGTTTTCCTCTGCTTCTCACAGTTTTCAAAAGATAAAAAATCGAAGCATCAGCCAAAGTAGTTTTTCGTTGACTGTTCGGCGGTCTTCCAGTCGCCGTGTTTTCTGACGACAGTCGGGAGGCAGCTGAGGGGTTGTGTTTTCTGACCCAAAAACACAAGCCCTCCACCACTGTTTGTTGTTTATTGTTCCTATGTTGTCTGTTGGTTTATGCGCTTTCCAAATCCAAGGGAGGCAACGAACGTGCTGCCCAACAATTTACTCCGCTCTCACCTACCACCTAAATCCTTCTCGCTTCCCTTCCTTTGTGGTTCTTACCCGTGGGACCCATTTCCGCCGGGTTTCGATTTGCCCCTGGTTTTTGACCAATGCCCAGTTGTTCTCTTGCCTCCGGACAACCTCCCTGGTACTTGCATTGGGTAAAATTTTGGAAATTGAGGGAGTTTGGAGGGTTAAGGGGTTGGGTTGCTTGGTGGGTCTGATGGCTCTGAACGGGTTTTGTCCTGTCTGGGGGTGTGGGAAGATGTTTGAGAAGGGGGTGATGCTGGGAGTTGTTGGCCTTGATGGTGGGAGGAAACGTGGGTTCGGTTTGAATCTGGGGCTGAGGGAGGAGGAGGGTTGCTGTCATGGGGTTAGAGTGTTGGGGCAGAGCGCTATCACGCCTGTGGAGGATGGGAAGAATCAGAACCCCAGTTTGGAGTCTGAGGGTGATGTTGGTGATGGTGGCGGTGGCGGTGGGCAGGTTGACGAGGCCAAGGTTTTCCACAGGGACTTGAGCTTGCTTCCTAGTGAGTTTCATCTCACTATGGTACCGAGTTTTGGTTTCTTTGTGATGCTGTTTGCCTGAGTGTACTTTCTTTTGGAATATGATGATGATGATATACTCAGGAAGAAGATTGCTTCTTTTGTTTCGTTTTCTTGATGAGCCTGCTTTAGCTAATCCAGTTCTGTTTCTGCTGATGTTTAACTTAAGATGATACTCGGGATTGTGTCTCTTATTTGCACCTCCCTCATTTCAATGTTTCTTCTCTGTTCTTACTTGGTGGACCCTAACACTGGTAATGTGATTTCAAAGATGGGCAGAATAAGGGTGATAGTTCTGTTCATAGTGGATCGATTGGTGTTTTTTCTTCTATTGCCAATTGCATGACTCGGCAAAAGTAAAATGATTCATTGTAAGGAAAACCCTGTCTCATTCTCATTGTGGAGCAATGCCTGATTCTGAACATACTGGATAAGCAGACGTGCCTTCCATAAATTGCCTGTTGGCAATTATTGATCACAGATTGGTGAAGTCGAATAGTTACTTGTAAGTTGGCTTATTAGGGGAAATGCTTATGAACGGTGATCAGATGCAATTGACAAGCTTTAGGAAATGAATTGACGGGACTATCTGGTCTATTTGCATCCTTCCTCATTGTCTAAATTTTCTCAAACAGAATGCCGAGAAAGCTCTTTGTTGACTAAATTGAATGTATAAATTGCAGAACCATTGTCAGCGACTGATCTCAGTTCTATCCCGCGTGATGGTTCTAAAGTCCGAGTTGCCTATCAGGTATATAGAGTGTAAATTGGGAACTAAAGAAAAAAGCTTTTTGGTATTATAAAGATATACCCCTCTTTTCCTTTTTCCTGCCAAGAGTGCTTTTCCGAGCATATCTTCACTGTGTAATCAAATTCAAATGAAGGGTGTGCCTGGTGCATATAGCGAGGCTGCCGCTCTGAAAGCATACCCTGGGTGTGAGACTGTCCCCTGCGATGAATTCGAAGCTGCATTCAAGGTTCTTGTGTTTCCATGTAGTAAATTTTTCAAGAACATCCTCTTACAATTAGCTGAACAATTGTGAACGATTTCCCCAGGCAGTCGAACTGTGGTTAGTCGATAAGGCAGTCTTGCCCATAGAGAATTCTGTTGGCGGAAGCATCCATCGCAACTATGACCTACTTCTCCGGCATAGACTGCATATAGCTGGGGAGGTGCAGTTGCAAGTTAACCATTGTCTGTTGGGTTTGCCCGGCACAAAAAAGGAGGAATTAACACGTGTATTAAGTCATCCACAGGTAACCCATGTCTATGTAACCAATGTTTGCAAAATCGTCCAAGGAGGAAACTAAAACATTTTGTTCCTGCCTTCTTGCAGGCTCTTGCTCAATGTGAGATGTCCTTGATGGCGTTACATGTAGTCAGAGTCAGTACTGAAGACACCGCCGGAGCAGCTCAGGTGAAATTTTAGATAAAAAAAACCACCACCATTTCTTCTGTCATGACCAGATACTCATATAATGTAGGAATAGATCGTGGCGTCCAATGGCCTTAGAGATACTGGAGCAATTGCAAGCTCCAGAGCAGCGGAGATATATGGACTTGAAATTCTTGCCGAAAATATTCAAGTAAATATTTTTGGGAGGATAAATTTCTGAGAAACAGTGACTCATTGTACTGATCTGTTAAATGTATCTTTTCGATCAGGATGACGACGACAATATTACGCGCTTTCTTATACTTGCACGGGATCCAATTATTCCGGGAACTGACCGACCCCACAAGGTATTTATCGCTGTAATTGAGTGCTGCTCTTGTCAAAACAAAATATCTCTTTCCACAGACACTGGTTTTTCTTTTCTTTTTCATTAGACGAGCATCGTTTTTACTCTGGATGAAGGACCAGGTGTCTTGTTCAAAGCCCTCGCCGTGTTTGCTTTGAGGGATATAAATTTATCAAAGGTAGTGAATTTGTTCCCTTCGTAATTTTGTTTCTAACTCAAGCAAAGGCACTTGTAGTGATCACTTTTCTTGTACGAGCTCAGATTGAAAGTCGTCCGCAGAGAAACCGTCCCTTGAGGGTCGTGGACGATTCAAACAAAGGGAGTGCCAAGTAATTTACTTTTTCCACAGTTCTTATTGGAATCAGTTCATGTTTTTTCATCCTAAACTGTCGCGGATCGTTGATGTATTGCAGGTACTTTGACTATCTTTTCTATATAGACTTTGAAGCTTCAATGACTGAGCCCCGAGCCCAACACGCCCTTGGACACCTGCAGGTACCCATTATGCATATTTATTGTCAGCACCTGCTTTCTCCCTGGATATCCCAGTATTTTATCTCAATGCACCAAAATTTGTTCGGTTAGGTGCTCAGGGCAGTCACCTTTGCTGTCCTGATATGTCCAACCCATCTAACAGTGGCATCAGATTCATTTCATGATTGACATTTTTGTTGTTTTCAGGAATTTGCTGGGTTCCTCCGAGTCCTGGGCTGCTATCCTAAGGATGTTCCATAAGTTGATTGTCCGATGCTCCTCATTGCTATTACACTTCATCTTAGACCAGGATTTTCCGCTACCCCTTTTCATCTTGCTCCTCAAGAAGCTGGGGGAGGTACATAATCTGTACTTATTACACAATGCGTGCTGTGTCCTAGGGAACCTTAGATTTTGTTCATGATTGGGATCATATTCGTATTATTTCTTTTGATACTTTGATACTGTCCAATGGAGTGTCTACCTTGTGGAATTTAGGATCTCCGATAGCCCTTGTTTCCTTATGAAGTCCGCCCGGCATTTATGAGTATGAATAATACCTTGTTGTTAGTACCGGTGGATGCACTCATGGAATCAATGGACGTGCTTCTTTTTTTTTTTTTATCATTCTTCAGTTTCCGATCCATGCATGCAAGTCATGGGAATCTGCTTCAAGAAGCAACACCGGAGATGTATTGTGCGGGGGTTCCGGATCTTGGGTATCATCCGTATTCATATCATTGTCCTTGCCTCAGATGAGGCCTTACCGATGAATCGATGTTGCCACCACCTCCATATGTGATCTGGTTATCGTTCTTCTGCACCCAGTTGACCTCACTGCCATCAGTGGTTAGAAATTGCTTCTCCGGCTGCCAATCTAGACCACTTTGTCCCGTCAACGGCAGATTCCGATCCTCGCTATGCTGGCTACTATGCCTCTCCTCATTGGGACGAAAACGCTAGAGCCTCATCCTCCACTTGTCTGGCCACACTCCTCCCGTGTTGCATCCACAGGGTGTGTACTCCATGACACCCTTGAGGCTTGTGGTCCCAGCCTCTGTACCGGACGATCTGCAGGATATCTTCAACAGCAGCTCCTGCTCTCTCCAGAAGACTTCCGATTTAGTATAATCTGCGGACTTGACCATAAGTACTTTCGCTGAACCAAGTGCTGTGACGAGACAGTCGCATAGATCTTCCCCTGGTTGCCTGTCCCAGGGTCAAGCTCGGTCTGATATGTTTGCAATGTTGTCACAAACATCATGTACGCGCGCCTTCCGGCCTAGCACGCGCGCAGCGGTTCGGACGACCCGAGGATCCGGGCCCGCTCCCCTAGAGTCTTCCGGTCGGCGTCGCGACTCGAGCGTCGAACGCTGCGGAAAAGACCAGGGTGGTCCCTCCTTCGATTCCTGACCGGGTCTGCCCAGACTCTTCGCCGATCGTCTCCATGCTCCTTAAGAGGCGACGGGCGAAAAGAAGCGCATGGCCCGAGGAGGAAGCTTTAGGAGGTTCCAAGAGCGGCTCGTGCCGTCAGTCCCTCATCCAAAATGACTTCGTAAAAAGATGTGTTGTTGTTTAACCTAGGTAAACTATTACGGAGTCGCCACCGACTTAATTATAAAAGCTTGGTTTAAGTCGGAAAACCAGAGTAGATTCGGGGATTCCTAATTACTAACTCTTACATTTAAACATGCGAAAAGGTGGCGTTTGCTCCAAAAGGTTTGCTTTTGGTTGACGGGTGTTGGGCCCGATTCAGGCGTTGGACCCGAATTCATGTGTATTGGTTTAGCAAACCGCATGCGACGATAAACCTATGGGCCTAAGGCATGCGGACAGGCACAGACAATTATTGAGATCAAAGGGAGCGGGGAAGGGCGGTGGTTGCGGGCCTATGCACTTGGGCCCGCAACCCGTTACATGTGGGCTTAAATAAAAATTCTGAGAGGCCCGCACCTCCCCTTTGTACCTTTGATTGAAGGTTGGGGCCGCTTTAACCTTCGAGCCCACAGGCTGGGGTAGATCCGCGCGGTTTGGTACACGCGCCTTCGAGTTAATCTTTGAAAAGTTTGAATTGATATCCGAAATTGCATGCTCAGTGTAATGTAAGGAAAAATATAAATGTGGTTAGTTTTATCGAGTTTTGGATGAAATTCAATCAAATTAAATAAAGTAAGGCATGTCTTACCGCATTAATTGAGGTTGCTCAATTGAACTCGCGTGTTGAGAATATTCGTCAAAATCCCGTCATATTTTTTTGCAAAACCAAAAGGAAGACGGAGGAGTGTAAAATGCATAATCATAACAAATATTATTGCAAATATTTAAATAAACAAGTGCATACGTCTGTTATTATTTTTTAACAAAAGGGTTTTAATTCATCGAAGCAATAAAGATAACGTGAATTTCAACCATTTGAAAATTTAGAAAAAACATTTTAACTCACACATGCGGAGACAACACTCAAAATTAGAATTAATAATAAACGTTAAGTGGTTTGAATGACTTTACCTGGCTGAAGGTTTGACTCCACTTTCACCTAAAAATAAAATCTCGATCGTGGGCAGAAAGATGGGTTTCCCGTGGTCGACAGAGACTCCCCCGTTTGAGCTGGTTTCCCCGAGTTGTCGAGGAGACTGGACCGGAGTTGGGAGACGGGCCGCTGTTGCCGGATCCGGGTGGGTCATCATCCCGAAGAGGGAATCGCTGCTGTGGGTTCCGCTGACGACGAAGTGATGCTGAAGCGGGAGGGACGAAGGGCTGCCATTGCTGATCGGGCTTGGGAGGCCGGGAAGTGGGCTCGCCGTCGCCTGACCTGTGGAGGGAGACCGCTAGGAGGCCGTAGGTCAGCCGTGGTAGGTCTAGTTTCCCCGTTGTCGGAGAAGCTGAGGTGGGGAGCCACTTTGGGGCAGGCTGATCATGGTGCTGCTGGAGAATGGGTTCGCCGTGGCGGATCTGATCTGAAGACGGTGGGAGACGGCTTGCTGGGATGCCACCGGAGGAAGGCTGGGAGGTTAGCCACCGCCGAGTCTGGATGACGTGGGATGTGCCGGTGCGGTCGGGAACGCCGGGGAAAGGGTGGAGCTGCCACCGAGGTCGGATATGAGGGAGCCCGTCGCCGGAGGAGCGCCGTTGGACCTGTAGGACGGCGGGGGAATGGACGGCACTGTGGGAAGAGCTGGGGAGCTACCGTTGCTGATCGGGCTTGGGAGGCCGGGAGGTGGTTGATCCGCCATCGCTGGGTGCGGGGATGCCGAGGAGGGGCTGTGCGCCGAGGGGAACGCCGGAGGGAGGCGGGTTCGCCGTCGCTGCCGGTTCCGGAGCTGACCGCGGTTGGTGTTGCCGCAGTGAGGATCTGAGCCCTCGCCGGTCGTGGCTGTCTCGGCCTGATGTGGACTCACTGTTGTCGGGGAGCACTGGAGAAGGAAGTCTGTGGGTGTCGGGTTGAAAGGAAGTGATCGTCAGGAACGCCAGGTGCGTCGGGCTTGTCCAGGGGCGCCGGGAGAGGCCGATGAGGTGCTGGAACAGAGGAATTGCCCGCTACGAGATACAAGGGCGCTTCGCTGGAGGTGATTACGAGGCTTGCCGTCCGCTGCTTGGTTGCTGCTGGTCCATGGACTTCGGGGAGCTGGAAAGAGGAGCCGCCTTGGGGCTGGAGTTTGGTACTCTAATTGAGGTGTTGGGCGTGGTGACGCCCGTCTCTGGGGAGGATGTCGGAAGGATGGGAGCTCCGTTGTTGGAGCGTCGAGGGAGATGGCAGATCACCTCCACGAATTTCAACAGGGCGTCCGGGAAAGGCAAGTCTTCAGCTGGCAGCTCCGGGAACGGCGGGATTTGACCACTTTGAAAAGGAGAGAGCATTTGAGAGGCTGGGATCTGTGATATTGGGGTGACGTTGAGCTCGAATATGTTGGAAGACGCCGATACAGTCGGGGAGAACAAAGGGGGAGGCTGTCTTTGGATGTCTGAGGAAGATCATGGCCATTGTTGATGATGCTGGGAAGCGTAGGAAGGCTGCTCCTTGAGAGTATTTGGCAACGGGTCGTCCGGGAACCCAGGAGGCTGGGTGCACTTGGGCAACTTACTTCTAGTCCCGCGGTCTTGGCTAGGATTCGATAAAGGATCCCCATCGTGATGAAAGTAGGAGAGGTTATTTGGTAAGTTTCTTTGGAACTGTTTTTTCTCTTTTGTCTCTCCGTGACTCTTGATTTATAGCCGCCCTGAAAAAAAAAAAATCAGCCAAGGAGATATTGTAGGTACGTAACCGACGTGGGTTACAAAACGCTTGGTTTTCAGGATTAATTTCAATCGAGCATTGAAGGTTAGGGGGCTAAGTTTCATGTCCCAAAAACTTCCCTAGCCCATTAACCATGGTGTTCGCGGGTAACTGACGAAGTGAATACTGCAGACTTGCATCTGTTGTTTCGTCATCCCATATTATCTGCTGTTGTCCTCGCAAAAACTTTGACGCCATGCTGAGATGGAAGCTTTGTAGGAGTAGTTGTCGTTGGTTTGCATCTGATGTGCACAAGGCCGTCTTGGCCATTTTGGAAGGAATGTTGGGCTTTATGGCACATGAGCAAAAATTTCTTTTTGAGGTATTACAGTTTGCCCCTCCTTGTGAGGGAATCTGGAAAGATTTTCTCGCAAGGATATCAGAAATACCTCAAATTATATTTCAAGAGCGTCTTTGGTAGACATGCACCCTAAAAGCTCTTCAAAAAAGTCATTAGTCATCATGAAAAAAAACAACTAAATGTACATGCACATTATGCTTTATTTTTGTTTTCTCTTTAAAAGTATGTTTCTAAGCGAGTGTAGAGAAGGTTTGTTGATCCTCTCGTGTTTCACTCCCATTTCTGATAGCCATTTCAGTTGGATCTCAGAATTCCTTTGACATGAATGCTCATGTACCGGTCGAAGGAGACTTTACTCAGGTTATAATGTGGGTTTGGCTTAAGGCCTTTAGATTGAAAGTCTAAATTCTTTGTCTGAAAGAAAAAGCTTAAGGGCCTCATCAAAAGCTACTGGATCGTAGAGGTTCCACCGTTCAAGTAAATTTTCCTTCCACTAGACAGGTCACCAGTTGACATGTTCTGTTTGGGGACGAATAAATGGTTTACTGGCAGGTGTGATCAATCCACTTTGGGGAAAGCTTTGTTTTAGAAGGGTAGCATCTTTGCTTTTGCGACCATCAATGTCAGTCCCGATGCTTTGTTTTTTGCTCTTTTGATTTTCATCTTGTGCATTGCTTTTGAAGACTTTGGTCTTTGCGCTGATTTTGCTTTTTCTTTACTGGATAATAGGTATTTGCCCCACTCTGTTTTCTGGTACTTTTCTTTGGTATCTGTACTCTTTGGGAAATTCTTTGAAAAATTCGGTCCTCAGGAACGACTTAACTGGTAGGCCTAATTGTCGATGGTGCATCTTCGCTTGAATTTTAAGGAAGTGTAGCCACTACGATCCGTTGCTTCCGGTTTCTAGCTACAAGATCTCCCTTTTAACCTCGATGTGAGGCGGTCCTTAAACTTGTTAGGTGTAGTGTCTATGAAAACTTCGACTTTGGCTCGAATGGGGCTAGCAATGGTTGATGTTTCGTGTTTGGGATAGAGAAGAAATGCTCGATCTCATCCCGGCTTAGAGCATCTTTTGTCAAAGGATTTGTCATCCGCCTGAATGCTTGTGTATGAATCCTTACAGTGTTTTCACTCATCACTCTGGGTAAGTGTTTAGGGATAGGTTTGCCTTCTCCATTTTCGCTCAGAAATATTTTATTAGAAATAATTTCAAATTATATGCAATTGGGCACACGAATGTTTAAGAAATGACTAGGTTTAGATACTCAAACCTCCGTTGTGCTCTTGTGCACTTTGAGGGGGAAGTGTTTGCACTTTCATGCCCCAGTCATGTTCTTTTGAGATTAGAAACGGCTTCAACCCGACCACCCACGCCGTTGCCTAGGAGTTTGTACCGTACTGTGAGGATGCCCATGTACCCACACAGTCGACAACGGACAGAGACAAAGTTAGTTCATGTACTTCGACTCTTGTTTGGGGAGATAACAATGAAATGAAGTATCCGCTGGAGAGATGAGGCGGATATGTCCGTCTCAATGATAGTTCAGGAGGAATATGCTTGTATGTTCGATCCTTGTTGAGGAATGCGATGCATGTAATCAACTCCAGCTTGAACGAAGGCAGGACTCCAGCTGGGGAAATGGAGATACGACTCCATCTGGGGAAATATAAGAAATTTTATTATAGAGCAGTGTAGATGATACTCCCTTTTGGTATGGCCATCTTTGGTGATGACAAAGGCAATTTCGAAGCTTTGGTTCGAAATTTTCCACCCAACCGCCCGCGCCTTTGTCTATAATGTAGGATGCTCATGTACCTACACTAGACAAAGGACAGAGAACAAGTGAGCTCATGTAACTTGTTTATTCTAAAGTAGGAATGCAGTTTGCTCATGTAACTTCACTTATATGAAAGGCGAAGTAGAGTTTTGATACTTCCCATTTCTATGTGTTTCGCCATTGCATCTTTGTCCGGAGGAATCAAAGGATTGACGAAGTAGTTACTCTTGTCTGACGTCTGTTGTGTAAAGAAGCTCATGTACCTATCAAACAGATGGTGAGAAACAAGTGAGTTCATGCAACTTGTTTCTGTTAGAGTAAGAATGAAGTTTGCTTGTGTAACTTCATTTGTAAGAGAGGTGAAGTAGAGTTTTGGTATTTCCATTTTGTATGATTTCATCATTGCGTCTTCGTCCGATGGAATCGAAGGATTGGTGAAGCGTTACTCATGCCTTCTATTTGTTGTGTAAGGTTGTTCTTGTACTTAAGAGACAACGGCGAGAAAACAAGGGAATTCATGTAACTTGTTTCCATTAGAATAGAAACGAAATTTGTTCATGTAATTTCATATATACAAAAAGGAAAAGTAGAGTTTTGGTACTTCCCTTTTTTTTTTTGCTATTGCGTCTTCGTCCGATGGAATCGAAGGATTAACGAAACTGCGACAAGGATTTGGCTCGAAGCTTTGCCGCCCTACCGCCCTCGCCTTTGCCATAGGAGTTTTGTACCATTCGTGTGAGGAGCTCTTGTACCTGCCCACGAGGCAAAGGACGTAAACGAAATGTGCTCATGTAATTTCGCTTAGTTTGATGAAGAGAGTAATGACTGTGTGATTCTCCCTTTTCATGTGTATTGTAAGTGTTCATTGCCCCAGTTCTTTGGGGATATAAAGAAGTTCGTTGACGAAGATTGTTCTGAAGCTTTGGTTTGAAGCTTTATTGTTTGTCTTCATTGTCTGCCTAGGGCGCTCATGTAGTCTTGTTGATGACATTTGTTTTGAAGCTTTGGTTTTCACTGTTTGCCTGGGACGCTCATGTATCCTTTTCATGTAATTTGTGGTGTTGTTGATGACATGTTGCTCCAAAGCTTTGGTCCGAAATATGTTGATTGTATGTCTAGGATGTTCATGTACTTCTCCTTTTCATGTGATTCGTTCGTTTGTCAACGGGGAATTAATCTTGTCCCAGGATAGCTTGGAGGTGATGCCCCAGGATTGCTCGGAGATATGTCTATGATCACTCAGAGATTTGCCCCTGGATCGGTCGGGGATTTGTCCCGGATCGCTTGTAGATTTGTCTATGATTACCTGGAGAATTGCCCCAGGATTGTTCGAAGATCTGTCCCATGATCGTGTAGAGATTTGCCCCAGATTGTTCACGTAGTGTCGTCTTCATTGTTTTGCCAACGAAGGCTGTTTGGAAACTTTGGCTCGAAACTTTTCCACCCTACCACCCTCGCCTTCGTCGTCTGTCTAGGATGTTCATGTACCTATAAGACAAGCCAAAGGGAAAAACAAGTGAGCTCATGTAACTTGTTCTGCAGAGAAGGTATTAGTTGATGAACGAATACTCCCTTTCATGTAGATTGTCGTTTTGTTGACAACGAATGATATTTTGACGCTTTGGCTCAAAATTGTTTCCAGGCTTTGGCTCGAAACTTTACCACCCTGCCACCCACGCCTTCGTCAACATGTGACAAGGGCTAAAATAAGTGAGCTCATGAAACTTTTTTTTTGCAAGGAAGAATTGATCAAGGAATGGATACTCCCTTTTATGTATTGTAATATCAAAGAGTGTCTACGTTGAATGTTTGTGACGGTTCTCTTCGATAAGATGATTGACTTCGGTTGAATGCCCCGGATGTGCAAAGTTGATGGCTTTTTGTGGTGCGCGTGGGCGATGACCGCAGCTGTGGTGGGCGGGCTAGGGGATTGGCCGCTCACGTGGTGGGCCGAGATGCTTGTTTCTCATCAATGCGTGAGGCGGTGACTGACCTTCTCCTCTTTTCTTTGGTGAGAGTTGGTGGTTGACTACTGTCGGGATGACCACTTGGGTGCCATAAGGAATTCAAAGGAAATTACCCCAGTCGAAGTATGCGTCGTCGTTTGGTAGACATTATGCTCTTTGGTGTTGGTAAGCTGTTGTGTGAGCTCCAGACGAGTCATCTAGTACTTGTTCGCTGCCGATTGAAGAATATGGTCCATGTTCATATTTTTTTCGTTGGGATGC
This sequence comes from Melastoma dodecandrum, assembly GCA_029817715.1. Lineage (NCBI taxonomy): Eukaryota > Viridiplantae > Streptophyta > Magnoliopsida > Myrtales > Melastomataceae > Melastoma > Melastoma dodecandrum. The sequence goes on from JARUPY010000606.1 coordinate 2,983,710, forward strand.
TGTGGATCCGACATTTGTCAAGTTCTTGTTGTCGGAGAAACGATGAGGTTGAATGAAGTGTTCATATTTGGGGGTTGATTGCTCGCAGCTGTCCTGATCTCGCGATGCCGTTTGTGAATGATGGGGTTTGCCCCTTGTGCTGGATTATGTTGTTGAGTTGTAAGCTAGGGAATTGCCCATGTTTGGAATGATGTTTCCGTTGGTGCCGAGGTTGTGCCGACTGATGACGTAGTGAGATTGCTTTTGCTTCTTTGGAGCGGTAGTCGAATCAGTAGGGGCGTGATGTTCCCAGTGTGTCCGATTGTAGCATGTCCGTGAATGGCTCTATGGGCTTGTCATTAGCTCTGATGTTGACTGTAGTTGGCTGGTGAGATGTAACCTCTTTGGGGTTTTCATGCTGTTATAGAATCGACTTTGAACTTTGGTAATCGTTGAGGAATCCTTGGTCTCCGTATTTGGATGTTCGACTTCAGGCCTCGGTACCCGTCAATGGATCTCGTGTTGTTGCATGTCTGGCCATAACTTTGGTCTTTGATAGCGATCAGGAAATCCTTGGTCTGAGTTGTTGTTCATCCGGTTTTGGACTTTGACAGTCGTCGAGCACCTTTGGCCTGCACGTTGTTGTATGCTTTGGTAGCCGTTGAGTAATCCCTGGTGTTGTCGTGCTTATAAATTTGTAATTGTCATGCATTGTCCTTAGTCCCGTTCGAGGAGTCGTGTTGAAGTATTAATCCTCGAAAAGAAAGTAGAGAGAAGGAATTGATTAGTATCACGCAATAATGTAATCGATGCATGATAAGTTTATGTTGTTGCTTAATCTCACTCGTATATGTGTATGCATTACAAATGAAATGCAATAATGTCATGAAACAATTATTGTAAATGATTTGTTAATTTGAAAACTGTAATTAGACGGACACTCATGTGGTTGGTTCAAATGTATGATATGCAATAGGCGGTAATATCAAGTAGGGTAATAAGAGAAAAGATGTTTTTTGGAGCCTGCTGTAATAAGCTTGACCTAACTGCAAAAACGAGCATTGTTAGTTTTACAGTTATAGCAGACAAAGCGTACCCGACACCTGTCCCTGCACATGTAACAGTCACTTGTAACAGATAAATGCACGTGCGGCGTCTGGTACCTGTAGTGGGCAAATAATGCTAGACTCTCGGATGAAGGTTTCTAAACCTCCCTTGGACTAAGGGAGGCGGGGCCCTGGCCAAAAACCATACTGCAAATAGCAGTAGGCTGAGCCCTTCGGTGACCCCTCTAAAAATCCTAGCCCCAGGTTTGGGCACACCTGGATATGCCTAGGAAAGCAGTAAACAAACACAACCATGAGAGCAAACAAAGGGCACCGAGCCAAGCAATTACACACGCAAACAAGAACTCCTCTCCGCATGTGGATTAAAAATGTAAGAGCGTTCGAAAGGAATCCACATGCAGTGTCCCCAGCGGAGTCGCCATCCGGGATGTACACGCGCCTTCCGGCCTAGCACGCGCACGGCGGTTCGGACGACCCGAGGATCTGGGCCCGCTCCCCTAGAGTCTTCCGGTCGGTGTCGCGACTCGAGCGTCGAACACTGCGGAAAAGACTAGGGTGGTCCCTCCTTGGATTCCTGACCGGGTCTGCCCAGACTCTTCGCCGATCGTCTCCATGCTCCTTAAGAGGCGACGGGCGAAAAGAAGCGCATGGCCCGAGGAGGAAGCTTCAGGAGGTTCCAAGAGCGGCTCGTGCCGTCAGTCCCTCATCCAAAATGACTTCGTAAAAAGATGTGTTGTTGTTTAACCTAAGTAAACTATTACGGAGTCGCCACCGACTTAATTATAAAAGCTTGGTTTAAGTCGAAAAACCAGAGTAGATTCGGGGATTCCTAATTACTAACTCTTACATTTAAACATGCGAAAAGGTGGCGTTTGCTCCAAAAGGTTTGCTTTTGGTTGACGGGTGTTGGACCCGAATTCATGTGTATTGGTTAAGCAAATCGCATGCGACGATAAACCTATGGGCCTAAGGCATGCGGACAGGCACAGACAATTATTGAGATCAAAGGGAGCGGGGAAGGGCGGTGGTTGCGGGCCTATGCACTTGGGCCCGCAACCCGTTACATGTGGGCTTAAATAAAAATTCTGAGAGGCCCGCACCTCCCCTTTGTACCTTTGATTGAAGGTTGGGGCCGCTTTAAACCTTCGAGCCCACATGCTGGAGTAGATCAACGCGGTCTGTTACACGCGCCTTCGAGTTAATCTTTGAAAAGTTTGAGTTGATATCCGAAATTGCATGCTCAGTGTAATGTAAGGAAAAATATAAATGTGGTTAGTTTTATCGAGTTTTGGATGAAATTCAATCAAATTAAATAAAGTAAGGCATGTCTTACCGCATTAATTGAGGTTCCTCAATTGAACTCGCGTGTTGAGAATATTCGTCAAAATCCCGTCATATTTTTTTGCAAAACCAAAAGGAAGACGGAGGAGTGTAAAATGCATAATCATAACAAATATTATTGCAAATATTTAAATAAACAAGTGCATACGTCTATTATTATTTTTTAACAAAAGGGTTTTAATTCATCGAAGCAATAAAGATAACGTGAATTTCAACCATTTGAAAATTTAGAAAAAACATTTTAACTCACACATGCGGAGACAACACTCAAAATTAGAATTAATAATAAACGTTAAGTGGTTTGAATGACTTTACCTGGCTGAAGGTTTGACTCCACTTTCACCTAAAAATAAAATCTCGATCGTGGGCAGAAAGATGGGTTTCCCGTGGTCGACAGAGACTCCCCCGTTTGAGCTGGTTTCCCCGAGTTGTCGAGGAGACTGGACCGGAGTTGGGAGACGGGCCGCTGTTGCCGGATCCGGGTGGGTCATCATCCCGAAGAGGGAATCGCTGCTGTGGGTTCCGCTGACGACGAAGTGATGCTGAAGCGGGAGGGACGAAGGGCTGCCATTGCTGATCGGGCTTGGGAGGCCGGGAAGTGGGCTCGCCGTCGCCTGACCTGTGGAGGGAGACCGCTAGGAGGCCGTAGGTCAGCCGTGGTAGGTCTAGTTTCCCCGTTGTCGGAGAAGCTGAGGTGGGGAGCCACTTTGGGGCAGGCTGATCATGGTGCTGCTGGAGAATGGGTTCGCCGTGGCGGATCTGATCTGAAGACGGTGGGAGACGGCTTGCTGGGATGCCACCGGAGGAAGGCTGGGAGGTTAGCCACCGCCGAGTCTGGATGACGTGGGATGTGCCGGTGCGGTCGGGAACGCCGGGGAAAGGGTGGAGCTGCCACCGAGGTCGGATATGAGGGAGCCCGTCGCCGGAGGAGCGCCGTTGGACCTGTAGGACGGGGGGGGAATGGACGGCACTGTGGGAAGAGCTGGGGAGCAACCGTTGCTGATCGGGCTTGGGAGGCCGGGAGGTGGTTGATCCGCCATCGCTGGGTGCGGGGATGCCGAGGAGGGGCTGTGCGCCGAGGGGAACGCCGGAGGGAGGCGGGTTCGCCGTCGCTGCCGGTTCCGGAGCTGACCGCGGTTGGTGTTGCCGCAGTGAGGATCTGAGCCCTCGCCGGTCGTGGCTGTCTCGGCCTGATGTGGACTCACTGTTGTCGGGGAGCACTGGAGATGGAAGTCTGTGGGTGTCGGGTTGAAAGGAAGTGATCGTCAGGAACGCCAGGTGCGTCGGGCTTGTCCAGGGGCGCCGGGAGAGGCCGATGAGGTGCTGGAACAGAGGAATTGCCCGCTACGAGATACAAGGGCGCTTCGCTGTAGGTGATTACGAGGCTTGCCGTCCGCTGCTTGGTTGCTGCTGGTCCATGGACTTCGGGGAGCTGGAAAGAGGAGCCGCCTTGGGGCTGGAGTTTGGTACTCTAATTGAGGTGTTGGGCGTGGTGACGCCCGTCGCTGGGGAGGATGTCGGAAGGATGGGAGCTCCGTTGTTGGAGCGTCGAGGGAGATGGCAGATCACCTCCACGAATTTCAACAGGGCGTCCGGGAAAGGCAAGTCTTCAGCTGGCAGCTCCGGGAACGGCGGGATTTGACCACTTTGAAAAGGAGAGAGCATTTGAGAGGCTGGGATCTGTGATATTGGGGTGACGTTGAGCTCGAATATGTTGGAAGACGCCGATACAGTCGGGGAGAACAAAGGGGGAGGCTGTCTTTGGATGTCTGAGGAAGATCATGGCCGTTGTTGATGATGCTGGGAAGCGTAGGAAGGCTGCTCCTTGAGAGTATTTGGCAACGGGTCGTCCGGGAACCCAGGAGGCTGGGTGCACTTGGGCAACTTACTTCTAGTCCCGCGGTCTTGGCTAGGATTCGATAAAGGATCCCCATCGTGATGAAAGTATGAGAGGTTCTTTGGTAAGTTTCTTTGGAACTGTTTTTTTCTCTTTTGTCTCTCCGTGACTCTTGATTTATAGCCGCCCTGAAAAAAAAAATCAGCCAAGGAGATATTGTAGGTACGTAACCGACGTGGGTTACAAAACGCTTGATTTTTAGGATTAATTTCAATCGAGCATTGAAGGTTAGGTGGCTAAGTTTCATGTCCCAGAAACTTCCCCAGCCCATTAACCATGGTGTTCGCGGGTAACTGACGAAGTGAATACTGCAGGCTTGCATCTGTTGTTTCGTCATCCCATATTATCTGCTGTTGTCCTCGCAAAAACTTTGACGCCATGCTGAGATGGAAGCTTTGTAGGAGTAGTTGTCGTTGGTTTGCATCTGATGTGCACAAGGCCGTCTTGGCCATTTTGGAACGAATGTTGGGCTTTATGGCACATGAGCAAAAATTTCTTTTTGAAGTATTACACATCACATCCGTTTTCCTTCCATCATATCTTGTAGAGGCAATAGCGAAGGAAACTTAGTGAGAAACAGTTCGGTTCGAATCCCGACTAAGCTATTTGTAGCCGGGAAGACAGCTGGGGCATTGTTAGTAGCATTCACAAAAACGAGGACAACACAATCTGCAGCACGGGCATCACCCACGAGGGCTCGCGTTGCTCAAGCTGTTCGGGAGTTTAATGCTTCCCATGAGTAACAGAAGAGTCTGTTCTCATTGCTCTGTTCTCCACATGTCATTGGGGCCATTGCTCAGATCTTCCTGAACAACCAAACACCGGCTCCGATCCCAACTGCTCCTGCCGCTATCACTGTCCTGGTTGATGTTTGTCCCAAAATCAAACTTATTAAATAGATTGATTAGTTATGAACATATATAAGTTATAGGGTTTAGGGTTTTTGTTCACCTGCAATCATGCCACTTCTAATGTGCCCTAAGAACCCCGTAAGAAATCACATATTCATAAAGTCACACAAAACAGAGAAAAATAGCAAAAGTTGGATCGATTATGCGGATTTACGGTCATCTAAAAAATTAATGAAAAAGAAAACGTACCCGTATTCATCATGCCGTAAACTAGAAGAAAGAAATCTAAGCGACGTACATCTTCTTAACTTTCCCTTATTAGAATACAATATATAATGTCTCCCTTATAAAAAGTCAATTTTGCCCATAATGAAAGAAGGACAGAGGAATACATCTAGCTGTAATTTACCGTAACCTATGTCCTATCTATTAATGAACCATAGATTATAAAGTAGCTTACACCCAGTCGTTAACCACATCATATAATAGAGATGCGCATATCCCAATAACTTTCGTGATCACGATACTTTAGTGGGATTTCATGCATTGTCTTATGTCTATAAAATATACTTTAATAAAAATAAAATAAAATAAACGGTAATATAAAATTATGCAATTAATGGCAGCCCAAACAAGAAAACTTCCAACACCTCCCACATGCAAACATAAGTGAGCAATGAGTTTGTTACAACATTATCTCGATTGTTACATAGAATAAGAGTGGAAGGTGTGGGTAAAACTACCGTTGCAATGAGTGGTTGAGTCTCCGTTGTTGCATAGACAAAGAAAACTATCTGTCTGTGTATCGAGCTGGTGTTCCTCCAACTACATGCTAGTGTAGCTCGAGAAGTACCTCGGCATCATCTGGAGCGATTTGTTAACTATTGGGTAATATGAGCAGCAGGAACCGCCCATCTTTGCCAAGCCGCATCTAGGGAGGTGACTGCATTGGTACCTCAAGCTGGCGTAGGACAAGTCACACAGGTCAGGGTACCGGCTGCAGAACACGGGCCTTGACTCGACAACTCGTCCTCCCTGCAATGAAGAAGAGATAGTCGTGGGTGTGCTTCGCTCCGGAAGCGGGCGTCGAGACTAAATGGGAGAGTGGAGGGTCAAAACTAGAGAAATTTTGGTTTATATTATATATTTCAACAGGCCTAAAGCCGAACCTATTTTTGTCACAAGAGTTTTGCTTGTATTGATTTAAACATGTTACCTTATGTTAAAAGTTATTAGGTGAAAGCTCGATTTATATCATAGAGTTCTTAACGGAACACGTCCTGAGTTATAAGACGTCAGTGTAGCGAGGAGGTGACTAGTACGGGCTTCCACATCCGTCGTCGTGCCGAGGGGGGTCCCGTTCGAATAAGCCCATTAAAGAGGGCCAGGTTCTGAATGGGCCCAAGCAGCAGATAAACGACCCCTTTCCTTCAATAAACCAAAAAGTCAACCTAACGTTCCTTCCTTTCTCTGTTTGGCCTCTTTTATATATAAAAAAAACAAATGTTATGTATTCGAGGAGAGGGTGAGGGTGAGGGTGATGCATGAGGTCGTCAAGGTTAATTAAAAGGAAGACTTGGGGCTTTTTATCTTGAATTTATCGAGTTACAAGATTCAGGTCGTCAAAAATCTGGGGTGGGAACTCAAACCGCGAGAACTTGCGAGGCAAGTGACTCGAAACTTCGTGTGAGGTGGCCGTGGAATTTCGGCAGCACCTCGTAGGCTGTACGCTATTCTTCTTCTTGTTATATACAAGACTTTGAATTCGGTGATGTAGGGTTGTTAGTTGGGGGTGGGGGGGAGAGACAAAAATGGTTTGGTAGTCTCCATTCGCTGGAGTCAAACTAAAATATTATCTATTCTGTTCAGGCCGGGTCAGGTGTAGGTGTGTATGTGGAAGAAATCGTCCTCCCTTCCTTACCCATCTTTTTCTACGTGATTAGGAGGAATCCATAACATCTTATCGAAAAGCTCTTGAAAATAAAAATATGTAATATGTTACGTTTTCATCGACATGTTATATCGTAAATTCCTTCCCTTTTGCTTTGGTCGGGTAGTACGGAAGGCATTAGGTTGCGATACATGGCATCATATTGAGATATCTAATTAAGTGGTTCTGTATTATTCATCTCGTGCCCTCCCTCATTGTCAACATAATTTTAATTTTACACGACAGTCCCGAAAACGACGTTAGTCGTCGTCGTGTGTTTGCTGAAGCTTTCGCCAAGACCCTCTACCTCCCCCCCCTCCTCCTTTAGTTTTCCAAGACTCGAAAGTTCCAACCTTGACGTGCAATCCTTTGAAGAGAACAGTTTTTTGGTCGATTCTCGGGACAAACTCCCCGGTCGCCCCCTCGACCAACTACCTCGAAAGCAACGGACAAACGATCAACCGGCTCGAGGGGATAATCCTCAGGGCGTGGTGAGAAGCCTTCTTTCATTCACCAAAAGCTATGAGCTGTTAATAATATTATTTGAATAGTTCAGTTAGGAGTTGATCGTAATGAAATAAAATAAAAAATAAAATAATCATAAACAGGATATTAATTTATCCCTAATCTATACGATTAATTAAGCCATCCATCTAAAAAGTCAATAATTCTTCTGGGAAGTTTCTCGTGGATTTGAAAGTGTGAATCCCTGATGTTTGTGTTTGTGTTTGTGTTTTATACTTCAATTTTGTTCAGGGGTAGGACGGTTCGATGACTAATCCCAACTTTTTTAATTTTTTTTTTTTAAATTAATACATCCCGTTTCTTGCGGATCAAAGCAAAAGAAAATATAAAAGACCCAAAAATAATAATAATTTATTTTTATTATTGCCTGTCTTCTCCTACCCCTCCCTCCCTCCCTCCCAAAGATAAATAAAAATGGACGCCCAGATGTCTGTCACGCATGTTTATCGACCGTCGTCATTCAAAGACAATTGATATGATCTGTGAAAAAGACAAAAGTATTAATTGGATCTTTCTTTCATATTCGTTCACATACAACAAATTTCATCGAGCTTCTGTGCGGCAACTAAAGCCATGTGGGTGTCGTCGTCTTCTTTCCTGTCAACCTCCGAATCCTAGTCAACAACTCTTGTCCTGTTGATTTGATTTTCGTCTTTCTTTTTTCATCTTTCAGTTGTCCGCTTGCTGTAATTTTCTTTTATAAGTGTAATAATCAAATCCCCAGACTGTGTAGATAAGTTGCTGTAATCTTATCTTTCTGAAACGAGGAAGTGACGCCGGATTCTTAGCTCAACTACTCCCCTCCCCCCCCTTCATCTAATTGACTTAAAGGAGATATTAGAGAAGATGTACGAGTAATAGTAATAATAATACCAAGAGCCGGTGGCGTGTAGTTTGGTATAAATAATTGGTCGGTCCACTTATTTAATCAAACATTTGGACCATCTCCCCACCGCCACCGTTAACCGACGGAGATTTCCTCTCAAATTTTTGTTAAATGAAAATAGTTCTTTCTTCCTAACCCTTCCTTCGCTTTCTTCGTACCCCCCGAATCGATTATTCCTCGTCGAGAGAGGGGATGGATAAGAAAACAAACCCACACACACAAAACCCCACCTTTTAATGAATAACTACTTGGTTCGCTGTGTTAAAACCCCCCCCCCCCCAAAAAAAAAAAAAAAGAAACAAAACTTCGTTGGCTACACGTACATTTGACCATGTTTCTCCCCAGTTATAGTGTCGTACAAGGAATCGAGGGTTTCTCTTAGAAAATTGATTGTTGTTATGATTTCGACACGTCGATGGATATGACATGTTATTCCTCTGACCACGTGGATAACGTGATCAAAACGACTGAAATGTGAATGGTGGTTGCCTTACGGAACAGGCGAAGTCGGGCACGATTTGAATATGCCCCGGATGAAATTTTCCTTTGTGACGAAAAATGGCAAATTTTTGTCCACACATGCTTTGGTAAGGAATTGGAAAAACAGGCCACTTTTCTTCTTCTTCTCCTCCTCCTCCTCCTCCTCCTCGTTTTTTTGGTTTTATTTCTTCATATTCTAGTGGGTCGCTGCTAAAAGTTTTTGGTCAATTCATTAAAGGGGAGGCATTCCCACCTAAAGGAACACGCCTTTGAAGTGTTCATTCTCGTAGGTTGTAGACACACTTACGGATGTCAGTGCGTATTTGACATGTTCATATGTATAAATACATCTCAATCGTCTGTTTATATTTGTGTGGATGAGTATAGTATAATTGAACGAATATCGAAACTCTTGTTATATTTTATCTGTGTGGGCAAGTGAACGAACGAGGGGGGGGGGGGGGGGGGGGGGAGTTTGAACAGGGCTTAGTTTGTACAAGTTGGATTTTGGAATGGTTGGAGGAAGAGGAGGGAAAGGTAGTCACGTTTGTGGAGAAGTCTTTGTGTTCAACTGGGGATTAGGAGAGTCAGGCATGCAGGCGTGATAAATAATATTTAAGAGAGTTAGGCCGGTTGTTTCCCTATTTCTTTGACCTAAATTTATGGTGTGGGGAGAAGAATTATAGTCCGTCCATTCATCCAGTCTCCCCTACCCCCAGGTGACGTTATGCAAAAATGTAGAATGGTAATACGCCAGGCCGCCACTCTTTCTTTCTCATTATTCCCAATAACACATCAAAGATTTCCTCATTGACTTTAAGACAAGCATTTATATTTTATACACGAACAAAGGGGGACGTGGGAAATCTTCCCTCACGTGGAACGCGCCGCACAATTCGGAAAAAAACCTTCATTTTTTTAATTAATTTATTTTTATCTTACTTTGTATCTGATGGAACGAGTCAACCTCCTTTATTGACTGGGACTCAACAACACCCCACCACTTCCACCCCATCCCAGATCTATAACTTAATTAATCGCGTCTTGTTCTTGATGTGTTAGTTAGTCGTCAAAATTCAGTAGAGTAGCGTCGTAATCCAAAGCATATCAGCAAAAGGAAAGAAAGAAACACGTCCTTCCTTTTTGGTCTTAATTGGGGTGGAGATCGTCTTCCCTTTTGCCTTTTTAAGCTCTCCAACTTCTTCCCTCCCAAAGAGACTCTCCTCATTTGTTTACGCAACAAACACCACCACCCTCTCCCTCTCCTTCTTCCAGAAAGAACCATTCTGTATGGACAAGGGTTGGGGTCTCGCCATCGACTCCGATTCCCTAGGGTTTTTCTCCACCTTCCCCAAGGAGAGGATGTTCCCCTCGGCCGACACTGGGGAGGCCGCCAGGGTCACGGTCGCCGAGGTGGATTTCTTCCGCCGCGATGTTAATGATAGGAAGCTTACCGACAAGGAGGGGCCTCGTTCGCGATCTATGGTCATCAAGAAGGAGGACGATCTCAATGGAGGATCCGACGACTTGCGTCCTGCCTGCCCGGACGTCAATGTAAGTTTAGTTCGTCTTGTGTTGCGGCTCATTGAATTGGTCCTTGGATTGATCTTTTAAATTGTTTTTTTTTCTTATCGTTATTTTGATAGACTGGTTTGCACCTCGAGATGGCTAATGCCAGGAGCGATCGGTTGACGGTGGCAAGCAAGTCATTTTCTTCCGATTTGGAAGACAAGAGAGCTCAACGAGAGGTGAGAATTATTACATCCCTTATCAGTTCCAACTGTTCTGGGAATTCTGTTTTCTTTTTTCTTTTTTGAGAAAATCTATGAAATATTGTACTCAGCTAGCTCAAATGCAAATCGAGCTCCGAAGAATGAATCTCGAGAACCAGAAGTTAAGGGAAACATTAGGACAAGTCTCGAGCAGCTATAGCACGTTGCAGATGCACATGACAATGTTGTTACAGCGGCAGCAGTTTCCGCGGCAAAGTGACGGAGCTGAGGATTTGCAAGACCGAGCGGTACTTTATCATTAAATTTGGTTCTCGTCCACATTGAATCAGAGGTGGTATCGTGCAATGACTTACAACTGGACGATTTGTTTATTAGGACAAAGCCGTTCCGAGGCAATTCCTTGATTTGGTCCCAGTGAGCTCAGCTCAAGGTGGTGATATTTCGAACTCCTCGTCAGAGGAGAGGACCCAGGAGCTTTCAGGGTCTCCCTTGAATGCAGCAGAAGTCGAATCGGGTCAAAAGGATGGATCTGTTGACGTCCGAGAGAGTAAGAGGATAAGGCTTGAAACTCTAGATTCGGAGGCTCCGAAATTGGACTCCTCAAGAGGTGTCGTGGACCGGGCTGCTGCTACGGAAGCCACCATGCGCAAGGCTCGTGTCTCGGTTCGAGCTCGATCGGAGGCTCCCATGGTGAGTTTCGGCCATGATCGATGTTAAACAGAAGCTATTGTTTTAGCTCATTTTTTTGTTTTATTGAACATTTTCAACCGTTAATATGATGAAGATATCGGATGGATGCCAATGGAGAAAATACGGACAAAAGATGGCCAAGGGAAACCCTTGTCCCGCGCGCCTATTATCGCTGCACCATGGCCGTCAGTTGCCCAGTACGCAAACAAGTACGTAATCTCATCGGCCCTGATTCATCGCTGCTGGTGATCTCATAGTAAACGTTAGTTTGCCTGTGGATTGTTCTTATAAAAATTAATATGATCATTTTGTGCCTAGGTTCAACGTTGCGCAGAAGATCGGTCGATTCTGATAACAACCTATGAAGGGAACCACAACCACCCGCTTCCGCCAGCAGCCATAGCTATGGCGTCGACCACGAGCTCGGCTGTGAACATGTTGCTGTCGGGTTCGATGTCAAGCTCCGACGGCGTCATGAACCCGAATTTACTGGCAAGGTCAATCCTACCTTTCTCTTCGAGCATAGCAACCATCTCAGCTTCCGCTCCATTTCCCACTGTCACTTTGGACCTCACTCAGCAAGCACCAAGTCCACTACAGATGCAAAGGCAGCCGCAACATCAGCTCCCCGTGTCCTCAGCTGCCACAGCCGGGCACCCGACTAGCATCTCAACCCATAATCTACCTCATATCCTCAGGCAAGGCGTGATGTACAACCAATCCAAATTCTCCGGCCTTCAAATGTCCCACGACTCGGTTTCCCCTTGCGTTTTAGGCAAGAACGGACCGCAGCCGCCGTCGGGCTTTGCCGATACAGTGAGCGCAGCCACCGCTGCAATCACCTCCGACCCCAATTTCACCGCAGCCCTAGCTGCAGCCATATCTTCGATAATCAGCGGCATGGATCCCGCCAATAACGGTCCTGCCAACTCCTGCGGAGCGAACCCAAAGAGCAGCAACAGCAACAACTCCTCCGTGCCGAGCAGCGGCAAGGCCAACAGTTTCTCGGGGCACTAGATCTCGTTCATTTTGGATATTTTGTTGGTGATTTACATGTCCATACGGAGAACACACACGAGAAAACCATTCTTTCATCATTTCTGTTTGGAAGCTTCTTTATCACCTTAGACATTCGAGTTCCAATCAAACCCTCAGGGGAGGTTTCAATTCAACCTTGTCCACTCCCCTACACGAACGTGCAAAGATAGTAAGGTTTCTGTCGGAGAGAAGGGGTCCACGCGTCAAGCAGACAAGCTTTTTCCAAACCAACGTTGTCAACGATTTCGGCGCCAACTTTTTGACACGTCTTGATTTTGAAATAGTTGAGGTGACGTAGACTTTTCGAGAGGCTTTGCTGACAATTTCATCACGGAAATTTATAGCATTCCCGAACACGATTGTAAAGAAAATTTGGATCCACAAAACACTCCGATAAATTTCCGACAAAAGGAATAACTCTTTTATGTTAAAAAAAAATTATTATTCATGATGAAATGTCAAGTATCAGGTAAAAGATAACTTTAAATAAACCATGTTTAATTCAAAAAAACTATATTTTATAATCCCCAAAGAAAGTAAAACACGCAAACACACGGTCTAGGAGAATGAAAAGAGGAAGCGGTGGTCGTAGCCTTTGGTGTCTCCTTAGAGATAAGCAAAGCATCACTTTAAAACTCAACACTAAAATGATGTTTATACGAATTAAACCCTTCGGAAGTGACTTCAAAAGTGATGCCAAGTTCAATTTGTCGTCCTCGCGTAGAAGACATAATCGGATGTTAGTTTGATCGCATCAAATTATCTCCATGAATAGAAACTAACTGATCAATTTATGTACGAAGATTCTCAAAGAGTCTTCGAAGCCAAATGCATTCTTGAGGGGCATAGTTGATGCCTTGTACTCCGCTTAGATTGTCGATAGTGATATCAAACCTTGCTATTTGCGAAGGCGTTGCTAAAATGGGAGCATTACTTTATTGGAAAGGAGTTTGTGTTAAATACAGACCATGAATCTTTAAAGCACTTAAGTAGTCAATAGTGATCAACAACACGATGTATGCTCGGTGGTGTGCCTTTCTTAAGATATTTCCGTACAAATTCAAATTAGGAGTAAATTATATTGCTAATGGATTAAGTAAGAGAGCTTGTTTGTTAATTGCCCTGTGTAGCGAAATGGTGGGCTTTGAAAGGATAAAAGCATCATGAAGATTTTGGAGACATCTTGCAAAGGTTGCAGCATGAGAGGCCTATGTAATGAGTACTATATTTTTTATGGCAACTTGTTGAAAGGGAATAAGCTATACATTCCATATTCTTTCGTGAGGGAGAAATTAAACCGAGATCGGGGATTAGTAGGTCACATTGGGCAAGATAAAACAGTTGCAACAATCACCGAAAGGTATTTCTAGCCTCATGAAAGGCGATATGTAAGGAAGTTAGTGCAACATTGTTTCGTTTGGCAGACTGTGAACACTAAAATCTCGCAGGGAAATATCAGCATACAAATTGTCGTATTGAGAAATTAGCAGGTTCAATCTCTAGTCACGGACAAAGTACGTGAGTCCTCTGATTCTATACTCGTAAGATATCCGCAGTATAGATGAGCTGAGGCTCTGACAAATATCTGCTGGAGCTTTAGGGAGTGTGTAGAATATGACCACTTAGAAAATATATCACCGTGTCGTTCCACTATGGGGCCTTAAAAAATAAGCCCGCAAGGGGACTACCCGCTGGAGCGGCCGGAGATATACCCTAAAGGGGGGCCTAAGGGGACTACCCGCTGGAGCGGCCGGAGATATACCCGATAGGGGGGCCTAAGGGGACTACCCGCTGGAGCGGCCGGAGATATACCCGATAGAGGGCCTAAGGGGACTACCCGCTGGAGCGGCCGGAGATATACCCGATAGGGGGGCCTAAGGGGTCTTCAAAAATAACTAGAATCTCTTTGTAACCCTATGGGGGTTAAGAGAATAAGAGAGAAGAGAGAATATTTTTGTGTCCCAAATAAGGGGGAGGGGCTCCCTTTATATAGGAATTGAGAAGTCATTAGGTATTGTTTCTTTCTGATGTGGGACAAATGCATGTGGGCTTAAGGTTATATTGGGCCGACAATGGATTGGGCCGAAGTTTGAATGGGCCGATATATGGGCTAGGCCCAATTCATTTTATAATTGGGTTAGGCTTATTGGGCTAGCATATGGGCTGAACCACAATTTTAAAACCCAATAATAAATGGGTTGGGCTTAAACTCTTTTTTTATAATCACAGGCCCGTGTATTATATTTACACTAAGATATAAGTGCAAAATATTTCATATCGTGATGTCTTATAATATAAAGGCAATCAATCATATTCAGCCAACATAATATATGATTTGGGTCGAATGATATTATTTCGACATCAATAAAATTGCACTGTCTACAAATGCCCCCACTTTAATTCTTATCTCGTATGCGTATATATATTGCAGAGAGATTAGAATTAAAGTACGTAAATATTGGAGTGGGATCCGTAAGACACATGATGTATTTCACAAATCAGAACCGTGGTTTATTTCAAGGAGACAACAGTATCTTTGTCTTGCGAAGGACGAGAACTCACAAGAAGAAGATACGCTGAAGTTACCATGTCTTCCATCCAAAATGGGCCATTGTGCCCCGCACATCAAGCTTGATATCCAACACTAATCGAAGGAGATTCCATATGATTCTTATCGCCTCAAGGCCTGGTATTTAGTGTCTCCATTTACGATGTCCTATGCCGAGCCAAAAGCTTTGCTTACATTTGGCGAATCTTGTTGGGAAGGGTATTTCCGGGAGTGGCTGGATAATCATATATGGCAGCTCGAATTCCAGAAAGGATTGTTCAATTCGAAAGGAATAAAGAAGTTGATGACACTTCTGTCGACCATAACTTGAGTGACCCAACTGTGGCTTCTTGAGCTTATAAATGGGAAGACATCAAGGAGAAGATTTTCAAAACTCTGGGTCACACAATTATTGAGGAGTTGAAGAATATTCTCGATCTCATTAATGAAAGTGAGCATTTGGAATGGGCACCTATCTATGCCTCGGTGGAAGAATATATGCAAGGATCGACAAAATATTCAGATTTATTGCCCACCGTTGAAGGGACAACAACAGAAGAACAACTAGCCGCCGTTAAAGCCAAGATTGAAGAACTTCGACAACAATTGTCTGACTGTATTGGGGCTAAAGTGACCTTAGAGGATTCTCTAGAGTAGACTGTTGCTATCGCTAAGAAGGCAGATCAAGACATATCAAATTTGAAGGGGCCATGTCTGCTTTGAAGAATGCCTGGATAGTCCGTGATGAAGATCGTTTGTCCTTCAATGAACTTCGAGAGCAGCTGAAGGGACTCGTGACGAGATTGTCCAATTTACCTGGGAAGCTTGATTTCACCCTTCTAGCTTGTTTAGGCTCTAGAATAGGACTTTCCTTCTTTGTAGGACTATCATTTCTTCGAATAAAAAGTATTTTCTTTTCAAAGTCGTTCATCTCTTATACTCGTAGAACACGACTTGAATATATTTTTTAAACCGTTAACAGTTTATACTCGTGCGGGCCAGGAGTATTATATGAAGATTATTTTGGTCACAGTTTATACTCATGTGGAAAGGGCTATCACATTATCTTTTTATCAAGCCGTTCACAGTTTATACTCGTGCGGGCCAGGAGTATTATATGAAGATTATTTTGGTCATAAATTATACTCGTGTGGAAAGGAGTATCACATTATCTTTTTATCATGCTGTTCACAGTTTATACTCGTGCGGGCCAGGAGTATTACATTTTTTGTTTTTTTGTTTTATTTTTCGTGCTGTTTAGGCTCATGCGACATGGAGCATTGTTATTCAGGCGTAGTATCGCCTCAGGAACTTCCCATTGATTGGTCCGACACGCACTCCATCTTGATCAATTATCTTATAGGTGCCCCCGGTGTAAGCTCCTTGGACGACATATGGGCATCCCACTTTGATGTGAATTTGCTTCCGGTCTTATGCATGACGATTATGGGTCTTCGCACCGCCAAAACAAGGTCACCTACTTGAAAGGAGCGAGGTCGTACTCTCTTGTTAGAGGACTTCGACATCCTTGCCTGACAGCATTCAATCCGTTGTTGGGCTTCAAGACGCTTCTAATCCAAAGCTTCTAGTTCCTGTAAGCGTAATCGTGCATTATCCTCTTGACAAAGCCTCTCTTGTATAGCTATTCGCAGCGACGGTATTTGTCGTTCAAGTGGAAGGACCGCTTCAACACCATAGACCAACGAGTATGGCGTCATTTGAGTCGCAGTTCTATACGTCGTGTGATACGTCCATAGAGCTTCCCCAACTCGTTCATGCCAATCTCTTCTAGCTTTATCGACCACCTTCTTTAGAAGATTGCATAGCGTTTTATTGAACGCCTCCGCCAACCCGTTTGCGGCCTCATAATACATGGAAGAGTTATATTGTTTGAAACCAAATTGCTCGCAAAATTTATCCATGGCCTTATTAGAGAAATTCCGGCCATTATCTGTGATGATATGGCGAGGCACACCATAACGAAAAATAATATTATTCTTGATGAAGGTGATCACTGTTTCCTTCTTCACTTCCCGAAAAGGTGCAGCTTCTGCCCATTTTGAGAAATAGTCAGTTGCTGCCAGAATATATGAGTGACGCCCTGATGATTTGGGTGTGATGGGCACTACGACATCTAGCCCCCAGGCTTCAAACGGCCAAGATGCTATAGTTGGATGAAGTGACTCGGGTGATTGATGGATGAAGTTAGAGTGAAATTGAACACTTCTTTGCATATTCCATACAATCCTTTACCATTGTCGGCCAATAATAACCCATTCTCTTCAATTGGAAGTGAAGTTTAGGACCAGATTGATGAGCCCCACAAATTCCAGAATGCGCCTCCTCTAGTGCTTTGGTGGCTTCTTCCACTCCAAGGCATCGGAAGAATACTCCTTCGAAGGATCGTCGATAGAGAGTATTCTTAAAATATATGAATCGAGGCGCTCTCCTCCTCACATCTACTCTTTGTCGCTGGTCGTTAGGTAACTTTCCATGTTCGAGGAAGTCGATGAGTGGTTGTCTCCAATCTTGGTCCTCTATGTTATAGACGAATATGAGATTAACCTCGTTTGCTTCCTCCTTGTCAGGGATAGGTGGAGCCGCCCATGCTTGACATAACCTGATGTTGACCTTGCTGTCTATTGAAGTGAGTGCAGAAGCAAGACTTGCCAAGGCATCTGCTTGTGCATTTTCCTTTCTGGGTATATGACTTATTGTAATATTCGGAAACCACCCTGCGAGTTTAACGTCATAGTCATGATAAGGGAAAAGCTCTGGCTTGCGAACCTCGTCTGTGGATAGAAGTTGATTAATCACAAGCTTGGAGTCTCCATATACCCTCAAACTATGTACTTTGTTATCCATGACCATTTCTAATCCGAGTATGAGAGCCTGATACTCAGCCATATTATTTGAGTATAACTGAGTGAGGGTGTACGCATAAGGGATGATATCTCTATCAGATGTGACGAAGACAATTCCAGCTCCCGCGCCTCTTTGTGTAGCTGACCCATCAAAGAACATTTTCCATGGAGAAGGGGTATCAACCAACATTACTTCCTCATCGGGCAATTCTTCCGATACTTTCCAATTATCTGGTACAGGATGATCTGCCAAGAAGTCAGCCAAAGCTTGTCCCTTCACAGCCTTTTGAGGAACATACAAGATCTCAAACTCTTGGAGCATAAGTGCCCATTTCGCGAGACGACCAAACAGAACTGGCCTCGATATTATATATTTGAGAGGATCTGCTCGTGATATGAGACGAACAGAGTGTGCCTATAGCTAATGTCGTAATTTTTGAATGGCGAACATTAAAGAAAGACATGTCTTCTCAATTGGAGAGTAATTCAATTTCGCTCCGGTTAAAGTCCTGCTTAAATAATACAGGGCATTTTCTTTTCCATTATCATTTTCCTGAGCTAATAGAACACCTAGCAAAGCTTCTTGTGCTGCAATATAAAGTATGAGGGGTCTCCCTTGAATAGGCGCATTAAGGACTGGTGGCTTTGACAAATAAGCCTTTATGCTGTTGAATGCATTTTCACACGCTTCGTCCCACTCAAAAGGAGTACATTTCTTCATCAATCTATGAAAGGGATGGCATCGTCTGGCCAAGTTTGATATAAACCTTCGAATGTATGCAAGTTTCCCCTGAAGGCTTTTCAACTCATGTATATTCCTTGGTTCTGGCATCTTCATAATCGCATCTATCTTTGATTGATCGACTTCAATGCCTCGATGTCGAACGACAAATCCAAGGAACTTTCCCGAAGTAACCCCGAAGGCACACTTCAATGGGTTCATCTTTAGTTGATATTTGCGCAATCTGTCAAATACTTTTCTAAGGTCGTCGATATGATCGCGCCTTTGTCTGGATTTGACAACCAGATCATCCACGTAACACTCTACATTCTTGTGGAGAATATCATCAAAGATCCGTTGCATGGCCCGTTGATAAGTTGCTCCCGCATTCTTCAACCCAAAAGGCATCACCTTATAACAATATATTCCTTTTGGTGTACGAAAACTTGTCATTTCCTCATCCTTCGGATCCATTCGGATTTGATTGTATCCCGATGATCCATCCATAAAACTGAGGGCTTCATAGCCCGTGGTCGCATATACCATTATCTCAGTAATCGGTAGAGGAAAATCGTCCTTGGGACATACATTATTGAGATAACGAAATCAACACAAACTCGGAGTTGACCATTCTTCTTCCTAACAGGTACAATATTCGCAATCCATGCTGGATACTTTACCTCTCGAATGAATCCAGCTTCGATAAGCTTGTTGACTTCGGCTTCTATCAATGGGATCAGCTCTGGGCGGAAACGTCGTTGAGCTTGCTTTATGGGTCGAACTCCATGCTTAACAGCTAACTTATGGACTGCTATCTTTGGATCAAGGCCAGGCATTTCTTTATAGCTCCATTCAAAGACATCTTTGTATTCCTTCAACAATTGGAATGTGGGGTTGGACTTGCGCTAAGGAATGTGGGACGATGATCCCCTTCTCCCCAAGATCGACTTCCTTTAATTCGTCGACAATAGACTTTTTTTGGTCCTCGAATACTTCTGGAGCTTCTTCTGCATCATCCTCTTTAGGGGAAGTGTTTTCATCAGCCTCGATAATTGTGACGTGGTGGGAAGCTACAACAACATCTCCTCTATTACTATGAGACGATTTCCCATTGCTATTGGTAGATACCCATGTCTTCGTGCTTACTTCAACAACCGTTTGACGTTTCATTCGAGAGGGAACTTTGCTTCGAAGATCCTTTGTATCTTCTATGATAATTGGGATATCTTCCTTCTTTTCAACTCTCTTCCACACCATTTGACTTCTTGGAGCTTAACTCATTCTTAATTGTGCCGATCTTCGAACCTTAATTTCTTCTTTCTGAGTGCGAAGCCTATCAAATATTGATCTTCGCTCAACTGGGGCTCCAAGTCGATACAATACCGAAGTTCTCGTCGCTTCGGCTGTAGTTTTTTCATCAGCCTCAATGTATTGAGTTGAAGCCTTCTTCACCGCTTCGACGAGCTTAGGAGTATCATACCCAAGACCGAGTTTTGACTTTTGTGTATCACCTTCTAGATTTGCCTCTTTTGCAGCAGCTCCAAGCGCCTTCAAGTCTTCTGTGTAGCCGGCTGCGGAGATTAGCATGAATGCATTTGGATCAAATCCGTTGGTGCGCCTGTCAGGCAATGAATCTGGATAGATAATTGCCCCCTGTTTAGGCCGGGTAAAACCTTTTAAAGGCGTAATCGTTTGAGCAATTGTCGTCATTTTCGTCACTGGCCAGTTGAGTTCCTTTGGCACCACTATTTCTCCAGCATGGCTACTCACGAAAGGTGGTTCCCTGGTTTTTCGGAAGGCTCTTGGGACATAGCGCAGAATTGGCACATTCTGTTTAGACTTATAATCCGTCCTTTCATTTTTAACTATCGGATTAACTGAAGATACCTCTTGTTGAATAGGTGAAACTTCTACGTCCAACTTCTTCGTGATATCCCTTACAACCGGTACAAGCTTCGAGACTTTTTCTTCAGCATCGGTACCCTTATTAAAGTAAAACTTGGCATCAGCAAAGTATGACTCCTCCTCTGTGAAGGGCTTAGCATCCGCCCATACTGTACATGACACTCCATCCTTAATAAACTTAAAGCATTGATGAAGTGTTGATGCGACGACTCCATATTCATGCATCCATGATCAACTTAACAATATATTATATGTCGTCCTTAAATCGATAACATATAATGTCGTGCAAAATTCCATGCCACCCATCGTGAGGGAAAGGCAAATTTCCCCTACGGCTCGTTCCCCGCCTTAGTTAAATCCTTGGATTACCAGTCGACTACTTGAGAGATCATCTATTCCCAAGCCAATATCCTTCAATGCTTTTGATGAAATGATATTAATAGTAAAACCCGGGTCAATCAGGATGCGGTTAACCTTTGGAACACATGTATATGCAGACACAAATGGTGGTCGATTTTGGGATTTATGGCCCACAAGAAGATCTTCATCGGAAAAAGTAATAACTGGAAAATTCTCCTTCACATTTTTTACCGACATCGTTGTAGATCTTTCCGGGATGCCAACCTTTGGATTGGACTGCTCTTTATCCATGTCAAATGGTGACAACTTCTGGACAAAGTCGCAAGCCTTTGAAATCTTTCGGGGAAGAAATCCCACACCGTGATTGGAGATGGCCTTTTCAAGGTTACTTCAACATTAGGGGTTCGCTTATCCATAACCTCCTTGAAGTTTGCTTTCTTATATCCTCCTTTAAAAACTTTTGTTCGAATAGGAGGGTTCTTCTCTTGAGGCTTCAAAGTCTTTCTTCAGTTCGTTCTACGTGTTACTAAAGTCCAACCTTCTTCATCATGAATCGTCTCATGGCCAATTGCACAGCTTGACATCTTAATGTCCTGACTATCATCTGGTTTTACTTTCGAACACAGGAAAGCAGCCATCTCATCAGAGCTAAACCCCCGAAGATAATATTGGATGCGTCCAAACTTGCTACGTCCACCAGATTCGAAGAAACCATCGACCCTAAGTCAATCTTGTTATCTCGGGCAAGTTCCATAACCTTCTCCTTGAAGACAAAACATTTCTCAATAGGATGGCCCAAAACACTGTGATACTTACAAAAGTTTAGATCTCCCGCTCGACTCGCTTGTTGTGGGCATTTTGACGGGGGGAGTTCAATCATTTTGACAGACAAAAGAAAGTCAAATATATCCGCAACATCTGAATCTGAGAAAGGATATTACTTATTCTGCCTATCCTCCAGATTCGGTCGCCTCTTCTCTGACTGAGGAGTTGTTGGAGCATGGGTTGAAGTGCTCGATTGTCCTTTCTCCTTCCCATTCGGGACCTTGATAGGAACAACATCAGTAGCCAGCACTTGTTTCTTGCTATCCTTGAAGGCAGGCTTCCCCCCAGTTCTATGAATTGGTCTTCCCGTTCCATTGGATGGCTCAGGTACCGGAACATCTCCCACACCAACTCCTACAAAGCTCAACTCCATATCATGTGCTCTTGTAGCTAATTCCTCAAAAGACCGAGGTTTGATCCCTTGTAGGATATAGCGAATCTTCCAGAGCATTCCTTGAATGCACATATCTATTGACATCGCCTCAGATAAGCGATCCCTACAGTTGAGACTTAGGTTTCTCCAATGTTGTATATAATCAACGACGGGCTCGCCTTCCCATTGACGTGTGTTAGTGAGTTCTATCATGCTCACCACACGTCTCGTGCTATAAAAGCGGTTCAAGAATTCCCTTTCTAACTGCTCCCAACTGTCAATACTTCCTGGTTTTATGTCGATATACCAGTCAAAGGCATTTCCCTTCAAGGAGCGGACAAACTCTTTGACCATCAAGTCTCCATCTGTACCAGCATTGTTACAAGTCTCGAAAAAATGAGCCACATGTTGCCTTGGATTCCCCTTCCCATCAAATTGTTGGAAGTATAGGGGCTGATAACCCATTGGCATGCTCATACTTTCGATTCTTTAGTTGTATGGCTTATTGTACGCCAAAGATGTTGCATACTTTCCCTCAAGTTCATCCTTCAGAGCCTCTTGTATTAGTTCTTTCATTGCTCTAGTTGAGACCGGAGCATCAACAAAGGCAGATTCAGGCTTCGGTGAATCATCCATATTCAGCACATTCTTGCTTTTATCCTTACGTATATGAGAACCTTCCTCATTAGATGTTCTTCCAGACTCTTTATTCTCGAGCCTGCTTATGACATACTCAAGTTGTTGATCCCTGTCCCTCCTGGATTCCGTCGTTGCCTCAACTGCTTTGGCAAGAGACGCGACTTGGTCTTCCAATGTCAGCCATCATAACTGGCATGATTTCATCTAACTTTTCAGCTAGATCAACCTCACTGACGCTTCGAGACTGATTTGGTGAAGAGTCCTCCGATAAACTATCATGGAAGCTTGGCAGAGGAACTGGCGACATGTTGCCTCTATTAGGTGGTGTCCTTCCGTCAATCTCCTTGCAGGATGGAATAGATCGAAGGATGTCTTCTATCTCCTCCATTTGCTTGTGTGTTTTGGCCTTTTGGTTCAGCAAAGCTCCATTTTGGAGTGCAGTCTGATGGAGAATCCTCAAGAGGAGAGATACTTGATGAGTTGTTGCAGAAACTACCCAAATGAGTCAGTGATATGGAACCCTTGCTAAGAAGGCTTCTTTCAGTAACCTCCTTGTATGATGGAGGTGACTTTGGAGAGATGGATCTTAGAATCTCTTCTGTCTCCTTATATATATATATCAGCAACCGGTCTGGTTTTAGTGAAGTTTCTAGAACCAGGCGATGAAGAGCTTTCAGACGAGTGAGAAGGAAAACCAACTAGCTGATTATTCACAACATCGATGGAGTTCTTCAACATGATCATTTCTTAAGCCATCTGGATACTTAGACGTAAAGAGATGAGAGGTAGAGATGGTCCCGCTGGGCGTACCAGAAATTTGTGAACACTAAAATCTCGTAGGGTAATATTAGAGTTCAAAGCGTCGTTTTAAAATATAGCAAGTTCAATCTCTAGTCACGGACAAAGCACGTGAGTCCTCTGATTCTATACTTGTAAGGGCTGAGGCTCTGGCAAATATCTGCTGGAGCTTTAGGGAGTGTGTAGAATATGACCGCTTGGAAAATATACCACCGCGTCGTTCCGCTATGGGGCCTTCGAAAATAAACCCACAAGAGGGGCCTTAGGGGACTACCCGCTGGAGCGGCCGGATATATACCCGAAAGGGGAGCCTAAGGGGACTACCCGCTGGAACGGCCGGAGATATTCCCGATAGGGGGGCCTAAGGAGACTACCTGCTGGAGCAGCCAGAGATACACCATATAGGGGGCCTACGGGTCTTCAAAAATAACTAGAATATCTTGTAACCCAATGGGGCTTAAGAAAATAAGAGAGAAGAGAGAATATTTTTGTGTCCCAAATAAGTGGGAGGAGCTCCCTTTCTATAGGAATTGATAAGTCCTTAGTTAGTGTTTCTTTCCGATGTTGGACAAATGCATGTGGGCTTAAGGTTATATTGGGCCGACATTTGGATTGAACCGAAGTTTGAATGGGCCGATATATGGGCTAGACCCAGTTTATTTTATAATTGGGTTAGGCTTATTGGGCTAGCATATGGGCTGAACCACAATTTTAAAACCCAATAATAAATGGGTTGGGCTTGAACTTTTTTTTTATAATCTCAGGCCCGTGTATTATATTTACACTAAGATATAAGTGCAAAATATTTCATATCGTGATGTCTTATAATATAAAGACAATCAATCATATTCAACCAATATAATATATGATTTGGGTCGAATGACATTATTTTGACATCAATAAAATTTTAATGTCTACACAGACAATCGAAGGGGAAAGCTCATACCACTGATTGTATACCCTCTAACCATTTCTTGAGAAAATATGGAAGGATTTATCGATGGACTTTAACTTGAGGCTTCCACACACTCAACATGGTTTGGACTCCGTATTTGTGGTGGTCGACAGGTTTTCCAAGATGGATCATTTTATACCATGTTGAAAATATTGGATGTGTCCAACGAAGCTCGATTGTGTAATAAAGTAATGCTCCATTTTAGCATTACACATCGTCCAATAAATGGTTCCGGGAGTAATTCTTGCTAATTTCTCCAATAAACCAAGATCATACAACTACACGTCGTCCCGAAAACTATTACGTCTAATAGAGAAAAGGTTTCTCTCTAATTTCTGGAAGAGCTTATGGTATTTATTTGGTTCATCTCTACAATGTAGCAACATTTCGACCTGTAAACCGATTGGTAGACTAAGGTTGTTAATCGAGTATCTGTAATACGGTTCGGAGTATGTTTGACGATAAATAAAAGGATGAGTTTTCGCCTTGGCTCAAGTAGAGTTTGCCTATTACAATGCACTTCATTCGTTTGCTGAAAAATCTCTTTTCTCTATTGTCTATGAGAAATCTCCCAATCATGTTCCACAGATATACATAAATTGAAGCAAAATGCTTCGAAGAGTGTGGCAGCCCAGAACATGGCAAAGCAGATACGTCGGTCCAGTTGGAGGAATCAAATGCGCTAAGTATAAAGCAAAGGCAAAAATCGTAAGCGCTAGAGGACATTTAGCGAATGTGACAACGTCATGATTTTCCTCAGCAAAGGGCGCTTTTCAACCAGTCAATATCACAAATTGTAGACGAAGAAATATGGCCATTTCAAACTATTAAGCGGATCAATGACAATGCATAAGTTGTCGACCTTTCGAAGTCTACGAGTAACTAATCCATGTTCAATATTGCGGATTTATATAGTCATTATATCTGAATGATGAACCATTTTATGCGTGTATTAACTTGAGGTCGAGTTTCTCTTAAGATGAAGGGATTGATGGAGATGCTATAACCAAAGAGTTTATTGGAGAGATCGCACAATAGTAATCGAGAAAGCACTTATTGGAAGCAATAGTTTATTACTTAATACAAGTTATTTAATTTCTTCTTTTCTTTTTGTTGTTGTTGTTTTGGGAATAGACAATTGACATGAGAGAAAGAAAAGGAGAGGATGCTAAAATTCTGAGTGCTAAGTGTTATGTTCGCGTTTTCGGTTGGGTGTTGAAAGATCATTTTCATTTTCCACATCAATTTATATCAGAGCTTGTTATTGATGAAGGGTATTAACGACGACAACATTCATCCCATTATCGAAGAAAAGAGAATGCAGGTCTTGTTGATGTCTTATGGTCGTAATCGTGTCATCTTAAAAATGGTGGATCGGGTGTAACTTGCTAGAGACAGATTTGGATGGGAGCAAAGAGATGGCGCATCGAAAATCACATTTCTGTCTCCAAACTTTGAGAAGCCTAGTTTAGTAAAAATCCAAGGAGATAACATGTCCACTACTAACCTCTCCAGAAGTTTATTTCGATCCAACTAGAGACTAATTTTTGTGAAGTGGCGCCGGAAAGGAATTGCACTCGTCCGTTTGTGACATTTATTTTAAATTTTCGTGATAGTCGTAAATCTGGAAGTTCATCAATGGACATATCATGCATGATCCAGAAGGTGGGTGACACACTTGTTAACTCATGGGTAAGTTTTTCAGAAGTGAAAGAGAAAGATGCGGACAAAATGTCTTTGATAAGGTTCCAGGATAATGTTGAATTAAGAAGCAATATCTTATTATTAGTACAATATATTGTAAAACAATTAACAGGGGATTACGTAATCTTTTGTAAATCAGAGAATATTGATAATAAATCCGCCTTTTTTTTTTCTCTCCTAAGTTTTGGGCTTTATGCGCTATTAGCTTAAAGCACTTGGTGGTTCGCTTCCAGGGGTTTGATATAGATCAAGCAACCTGCGCCACCTTCGATGGCCGCTCCATGATCTTCGTCTTCGTCAGCACATTGGGAAGGAGCTCACCGATATTGTCGTGTTGATGCATCAGAATATCAAGATATATGGATAGGACGATCACGGCTGGGAGAATGGATAGTCATTGCCGGTAAAAAGCAATCTGTATTTGAATAGCTTGTTTGGGTTAAAAGTTGTTACCGTGTTTTTTTTTACCCAAGGCTTTCTAAGGTAAATTTGTGGGTAAAACTTTTGACCTAGATGGATTAACCTTACTCCTAAGTTAATAACCCTCAACCTATAACATGCTCGAAACGAGCTGACTTGCGAGGATTACGCTCCTCTTGTAGATCTTACTTCAGCTGATTACTAAAAACTTCTGAATATTTGTGGCAATAATCAGGACATATGATGGAGGAGTTGGGTAAGTAATTTGGATTCCAGCTTTTTCAAAGGCTTATGGTACATCAATTGCATTCCGAGAAGAAAGATGAGAGTCGCGGCTAGCAATGATATCCGGCACGTACAGTGATAGATAGTAATGCATCATATAAGAATCACAGTTAACCTCTAGCAATACATCGCTATGCGGACAATACACATATAGGCCCACAAGACGGTTTTATTTACGTAGTAAGGTACTCTGCATGATCCACCATGCTTTTTTTCGGTATCATATATGTCGTACAGACATTATTTTAGGACGCGTAACCACACACACGGTTCTCGCATTTAACATTGTAAGGACACTTCTTGTTGCATTGGCCGCAATGGTAAGCATTTGATATCACGTTGACGCATGTCCCGTTGCAGCACTTGGTGTTGTAGTGGCATACTCTCCCGCACGACCCACAGTTGGCATCATCCTTCTTAAGGTTGACGCACTTGTGCTTGCAGCAGGTGAGCCCGGAGCCCCTCAGCAGACAGACACTCTTGCCCCACCAAGTACTGCTGTCACATTTGTTCCCGTGCTTGCTATAAGTGGGGTACCAGATGACGCTACCCTTGTTGGCTTCTTCATCCTTCCCACTGCTGGCGTCGATAGCGGGGGATAGGGCGGAAACTGTCACGGCCAGGATGAAAAAGGTCGTGAGGAAGTGCTTGATCTCCATGGCTCTTAAGTGCCCGTTATGTTTTTTTCTTACACGAAAGATCTTATTTTCGGAATACTTTTTTGGTGGACATTTTGGAGGGTTGAATCAGGGGATTTTATAGTGTTAGGAAAGTTGATATTTAAGAGAATGAACGCGCAAGTTTTGATGAGGTTGCTTCTTCTCAAAGTGTCAAATCTTTCTTGTTTTCTGATAGGAGGATGGTTGCTTCGATCTCAATCGTGTTTGATTAGATACGAAGAAAAGGGTCGATAAGGGACACGTTGCTAATTCAAATTAGCTCGGACAAAGCAGATTAATGTGACATTATGTCTGTGTCCCATGTTCCGGCGGTTATCGGAAGTCGTACGCAACTTGGCATGAACTGCGGCCCTTAACACAAGGAATCAGTAAAGTTGTCATATTTTAGTTTTCGCGATACGAAGGCACCTTGTAGATGCATGCAACAAAATCATAGAAACGATGTCGTTCTCTACGCATTTTTGCTGCTCATGAAAGGAACTGAATGAACAAACACTAATGTAAATGAATGTTCTGCAACATTAACCGTCCGTTTTTCTCTTTCATAGTGGGGACGAACCGAAAGTGACCACCCGCGCGAACTCAACAGGGCTAGCATTAGCCGACCCTGCATTAAAGGGAGGCTGAGATTGGTGGTGCTTGGATGGAAGAAAATGACAACTCATACAAAACTAAATGAATGTTCTCACAGAGAGGATCAGGAAATTGTCTCAGACATTACGTGATTCATTTCATTGCTGATCGGCCATGGAAACCGCCACCACCACCGTCGAAGCTTCAGTTCTTCGGCTAATCTGGATCTCGTCCATCCGTAACTCAATCACCGCCCATCTCGGGATCGATCCTTTAGAAATTGAGTTGTCACAGAGTCACATGTTGTTCATGCAAGGATGGGGGGGGGGGCTCATGTCTTTTAACACCGAAAGGGCCTCTTCATGAGCAGAGCTGTCATCATCATCAATGGTTGGACAAACCCGGTCCACAAATCTGTCCTCCTACTGAGATTTGATCATTTCAACTTCGACGGAGAAATCCCCAACCGATCCCAACGAACAAATAAGTTCATCGCTTATTAATTACACTTATACAATTACAAAGAATTTCTGTTAAACTAAATATAGTCTCAACTAATAATCTTACCTTTAGGTCAAATGAAAATATTTTTACATGATATAAAAGTAGTGTTAAGTTTGAGTTCCATTTTTAAGAAAATCGGCTCCGAGTTCGTCGGAAAAATTGAGATACCGACATTATATCTTATCTAAAATTCGAGTTCAAGACATTATTTGTCAAATTTTAAAACTTCTTGGCCGTGGCCTCGCTGGTATACCCAAATATGTCCAGTCCCATAAATATTGGTTGAAGAAGTGAATTAGTTTTTTTTTATTTTATTTGGCCTCCACACACCACAATTCATTCAGCCCCACCATTATTATTTGATGGAGTTGCAGTGAAACCATATTCCATTCAATGATCTCTACTAAAAATCTATATAACAAACAGCCCCACCACCTCCGCAACGAAATTGTCATCTGCAAGAATCCATTACTAAACTCAGCATTCGGTGTGTTATCAGAATGATGGGGAGGATTAAGGTTGTTGTGCTTGTTGTATCGTTGTTCCTGGGAACATGGGTTGTTCCCCATGATGCCCAGTTGTCTTATAATTATTACAAGGCTTCCTGTCCGAACGCCGAGGGCATCGTCCGAAGAGAACTGCTCCGCATCTCACTCCTGGATTCCACGGCTCCGGCGGCTTTCCTCCGCCTCTTGTTCCACGACTGCCAAGTCCAGGTACGGGAGGACCTTTTCTTGGGTGGAGCTTGGCGATGGTTGTTAGTATGGGATCTGTTATGTAGACTTTTGGGGATTGAGTGTAGGGATGTGACGCGTCCATCCTCCTCGACGTACACGGCCCAGGAACCGACTCCGAGATGAAATCGTACAGGAACTTTGCGATAAGGAAACGGGAAGCGGTGGAGCAGATAAAGTCAGCACTGGAGGCCGCGTGCCCGGGGAAAGTCTCGTGCGCAGACATAATCGCCATGGCGGCCCGCGAATCGGTTTCTCTCTCTGGGGGGCCGAGGATCGGGATACCCCTCGGGAGGAAGGACGTGAGGAGTTGCAGTCACCAGCGGGCAGACTCTTATCTTCCATCTCCGAGCATTTCCGTCGATGGATTCCTACAAACCTTTGTCTCCAAAGGCATGAGCCTCGAAGAATCGGTTGCCATTTTAGGTAAGTAATAATACTTCATGTGGGATAAGTACAACGAACATTGCAAAACTAATTCGGATTATGCTGCCCAGGAGCGCACACTCTCGGTGTTGGGCACTGCCTTAACATCGTCAACAGGTTATACAATCCTGTGCCGACCGATCGAATGAACATCGCCTTTCGGGCTCGGCTGAGGCTGAAGTGCCCGACCCGCATACCTCTTGACAACATCACCTTTGTGTCCAATGACCTCACTCCGGGGATCTTTGACAATCAATACTTCGTCCGGCTACTTGCAGGAAAGGGACTCTTCCAGATCGATGCAAATATCGCTGCGGATTCCAGAACCCTGCCGATCATTAGGAACTTCGCCGCTGACCAGAACTACTTCTTCAGAGTGTTCTCCACGGCTTTTGTGAAGCTTTCCTTGACGAACGTGCTCAGCCCACCCAGGGGGGAAGTGAGGAGGCAGTGCAGCCACGTAAACTGAGCCATTGTCCAAAATAAGTTAAAAACAGCAAACAATTGTGGCAGAAGTTTTACCATTGGGGGAAGGAATAAAAATCATATTGGTAAATTTCGGTAGGTGTTCACGTGGGGATGGCCATCACATTAAAGACCTCTGATACACTTTAAAAAACTCTGCATCAACAAGCACCAGAGCGTGTGCAAGTCGAGCCATCGTTGCCTCAATAACACTTAGTACAATGATGTGAATATTGCAATGATTTCTGGGGTGATGAGCGACAGGTAGAGAGAACAAGATCCTCACCTGGGAAATGCATAACTTGAATTGGCAGCAACGGGCAAGCATGGCCTTAACTAATATACAACATCTGTGTCGTCATTTCATTCTATCTTCATGAAAAACAAAGGCTTTGTCGCCAAAAGAATGTGTACCTCTGATCCCTTGATCTCTATGACAAGCCGGGTAGAAGTGAATGATGAATTCCTGCCTCTGATGAAATGAACCAACTGCACGCAAGCACCGACGTCCAATAACGGGCGAATGATCACACTCCAACTTTCACACTTTGACGGTCCAAAATAACATTCAGAATTTTTCCAGGGACAAATATCCTTTTCTTGATTGGTTTCCCATCAATATATCTCGAGAGCTTCTCATCTTGCGAAGCTAGTAAGAACGCGTCCTCCTCTGAACAATCTTCCTCGACCTGGATGGTTCCCCTTGTCTTGCCATTTATTTGAACCGGGAGGGTAATAAGAGAGTCCTTCAAGTAATCAGGATAAGCCTGTCGTACAAAGGGATAATTACTCTGTTGGTAATCGTCAGCCATTTCTTGCCCAAATCATCCTCTCAACGAGAAAGCTTACCGTGGGAAATTGTTCATAAGCCAATGAATTGGTATTGCCAAGACGGAACCAAAGTTCTTCCGAAATGTGAGGAGCATACGGAGAAAGCAATAAAACAAATTCTTCTATCACTCGACGAGGAAGCTTTTCCCACTGAGAAGATCAAGGCAGAAAAGAAAAAGACACTCTGTTCATATGCAGATAATGTGGGTGAGACTAAAGGTTCTGAACATAATGAGAACATGGATCAAACCTTATATGCTGCGTTAATAAACTCCATCATAGCAGAAATTCCTGTATTGAACCGTGTACCTTGAATCTCTTCCGTCACCTACAATATCAGGTTGAGATTTAACGTGCCTGCTAGGTGCACATTCCTATTCCCCACCGGTTGGAGAAAATATTGAGAAAAAAAATAAGCAATGGCCATCCAGCATAATAAATCTATGGATTTTTGTACAAGATGGACACAGACACTGCTGGAAATGAAAATTGCAGGGAAGCGGACCATTCAACTCTGACCTTGGCAATGCACCGGTGGATTGCCCGGAGCTGTTCCAGGTTGGGTTCATCCTCAACAGCCATAGTCCTATCAGGAAAGGTACCATCAGATAAAGGAGAACCAACTACTAGTCTCCATGTTCTTCCTAGAAACCTATGCACTCCATCTATCCCACTGGTGCTCCATGTCTTTGAGTCCCTGGACAATGACAGAAGCAAAAATAGACAAAATCAGTGCCAGATGACACACAAAGTGCAGCCAGAGCTAAGCACACAGGTAAGTACAAGTAGGAATATCATATCACTACCTAAAAGGCCCCATGAACATCTCATACAAGCGAAGTGAATCTGCACCATACTGAAACACTACATCATCCGGATTGACAACATTCCCTCTGCTCTTACTCATTTTGTATGCACGAGCTGCAACCCGAAGCTCGGGATTGCCTTTCAACACGAAGAACTCACCAGATTTCTTGACCTATTGTATCATCGAGAGGATTAATAAGGAAACCAAACATCCTGAAATTTCAGAAAGTGGTACAAAAGCTGGTTATCTGTGTCCACTCACATATTCTTCACTCACAATTTCCTGAGTGCACCCATTCAAAGAATCTGTGCTTTCTGCAGAAACATAATTACCTTCGGCATTCTTGTATGTTGTATACTGAATCTGCCATTCAGATAGTTAGAGGTAAGTATTTAGAAGAATAAACTAATTGAATTCATAAAAGCATATAGAGTGACTACTTCTCCGAGGATGATTCCCTGGTTTATGACACATTTGAAAGGCTCTTTCGTGGATACGATGCCGATGTCATATAGGACCTATTATAACGTCAGTTTTATTAGTGTATTTAGCTTACATAAGCCAATCTGGATGAGCACCAAAAGTATCCAAAAAATGAAGCCAATCGCCATATTCTCAGTTGATAGCAAGATCACTCACCTTGTGCCAGAACCTGGCATAAAGTAAATGGAGAACAGCATGCTCAGCCCCACCAACATAAACATCAACTGGTCCCCAGTACCTGTCGTAAGATGGTAATGATAAAATCTCAGGCCAAACTGAGGACTTAAAGACATAATGACGTTAAAAACGCAGGATGTTTCAATAGAACAAGGGGAAAAAAGATGCTTCTTACCTTTCCTTGTTCTTAGCAACCAATTCTTTGGAATTCTTTGGATCCATAAATCTCAGATAGTACCTGATTTTAAACATATGCACAGAGTAGTCAAAATTCCCCCCCCCCCCCCTCCCTTCCCCGAGCAACTGATTGGCCTCTATTCAGTTTCGACTAAGGTTATATACCATAAGTCAATTTAAGTTATTCTTAAGAATGTGTCAGTGTGCTTACACGTAAAGTGGAGAAAGCAACAACAGAACAATACCAGCAAGATCCGGCCCATTGGGGCATGGTGCTTGTTTCTCTTCTAGCAGGTTTTCCAGATGACGCATCTGTTGTCTTGAGCTATAATTATTCGGAAATGATACAAGTATCAAAATCTAAAAGCAACACTATGCTTCAATTGCAGCAAAAAGTATGCAATCCGTTGGGCAAAAATAAATACCCAGCTTTCAGCTTTGGAAAGTGGTGGTTCTCCTGTCCCAGTGGGAGTGAAATCATCTAACTCAGGAAGTAGAAGGGGTAGTTCATCTTCATCAAGCGGGACACTCTCTCCTGTCTCGTCCAAGAAAATGACAGGAATAGGTTCACCCCAGTAACGTTGTCTGGCAAAAAGCCAGTCCCGCAGCTTGTAGTTCACCTAGAGCATTTAACCACCGTGAAATGTGTGATTCATGTCAAGCTAAAAGACTTTCAGCTCAACAGAAAGGGTAAGCTTCAACAGCCAAAAGAAAACCTTCTTCTTCCCGCTTCCCGTTTTTTCTGCCCACTCGATAACTCTAGAAGCAGCTTCAGCACTAAGCAAACCATTGATGTCAAGACCGGATGCCATGTTTGACGAATTAGATAAAGTCCCTTCCCCAGAGTAAGCCTTCCCAGTGTCAGGGACTGCATCATCACTGGGACTCACGACCCAGCGGATGGGAATGTCATACTTAACAGCAAACTCATAGTCACGAGAATCATGTGCTGGGACAGCCATTATCGCACCAGTCCCATAACTGCACCAGATAGTAAGAGTTTGTAAGGAACAAGACAAATTAGAGAAAATTATGGATATAACTCATTTTTTGACGTCAAGCAGGGGCTTTCTCGGAAAAATCATGATGCCAGATAGTTATAAAAGTGTCAAGGAAAGATACCTCCCCAAGACATAATCGGCAACCCAAATTGGGATGGCTTCACCATTAGCAGGATTTCTTGCATAGGTACCACTAAAGATACCCGTTTTCTCCTTCTGAAGCTCAGTTCTCTCTAGGTCACTCTTCCTAGAAGCTATGTCTTTATATTCTTCCACCTATAGATCCAGCACATTAACAAGTTACTGCTTCTACATTATTACCAACCAGTAAGAATCTAAAGTTAAATCAGTGTGCATACATGTTTGAGTTGCGCCTCAGAAGCGAAAGATAACAATAAAGGATGCTCTGGAGCAACAACCAAGTACCTGCACAGATTCAAATAAAGAAGCTTGAGAAAGAGCCAATATGAATCATAATACTGATTCCGGACATTTTATGGATTACAGGAGAGTTAAGACGATTACGTTGCCCCAAAAATCGTGTCAGGCCTGGTAGTATAAACAACCAGCTCCACATTTGAGGCCAGTCCATTCCCATCCAAAACATTAAATATCAACTCAGCGCCCTCAGATCTCCCTATCCAATTTCTCTGCATTTCTTTCACACTTTCCGGCCATTCCAGATCATCTAAATCTTCAAGAAGACGATCAGCATATTCGGTAATCTTGAGCATCCATTGACGCATTGGCTGCTCGTCATAAACAATGATACTGTAAAATTACAAAACCATTCAAACAACGAATAATTTAATCTAACAGTCAAAGAAATGGAATAGTCACATATCCCTATCATTGCTTTCCAAAAGCAAAAAAAAAAGAAGAGGAAAATACTCTTACCTTTCTGATGACAGGATGGCCACCACGCTCACTAACACCATCCACTACCTCCTCATTGGCCAGCACAGTTCCAAGAGCAGGGCACCAATTCACCGGTACTTCAGCCTGAAACTCCAGTCAGAGTTCCAGCAGCCAAAAAGGAAGGCAATGCAAAAGAAGAGTACAAAGATGTTTCAGAACCTGATATGCCAATCCTCTCTTGAAAAGCTGAAGAAAAATCCACTGTGTCCACTTGTAATAATCAGGTTCGGTAGTGGAGATTTCACGATCCCAGTCGTAAGAAAACCCTAGCAACTTCAGCTGCAGAGCAATTCATAGCCCATGCAACGAATTGCAAAAGCCTTATCAGTTAGCAGAAAATGAGAAGCTTGGCTTGACTGCATGATTATTGGTTCCCCATAGTGATAAGAATAACCATATATTCTACCAGCAGCAATGTCATCATAATTTTCTACAGCAGATAAAAAGAGAAACACCTGCGAGCGAAATCGATTGATGTTCCTCAAAGTTGTTACTTTGGGATGAGTTCCAGTCTGTCAAACCGATAAGAAGCATTACTGCATCAACATCCAGAACTACAAACTTATAAACTCTGACAGGCGCAAAACCACAACAACAGTTCCGGGGGATGAACCTCAATTGCATACTGCTCAGCTGGCAACCCAAAAGCATCCCACCCCATCGGGTGCAGAACATTGTATCCCTGCATTCGCTTGAACCTAGCAAGAATATCAGTGGCGGTGTATCCCAAGGGATGACCAACGTGTAGCCCAGCTCCACTGCAAAAACCATCCGGCGAAAACATCAAGACCATCCACATTTTGACCCAATTCAACTAAAACCAAACAGAAAAGGACTCGAATCCTCAAAAGCTTTCAAAGAAACCTGGGATAAGGGAACATGTCAAGGACGTAGAACTTGGGCTTGGAGGTGTCAATCTCATCTGGGGTCCTGAAAGTTCTCTCCTTTTCCCAATACTCCTGCCACTTGGGCTCAATCTCGTGAAAAGGGTACGCCCTCCTCCCCACAACCCGCTGCTTCTGCCCATCGTCTTCGTCCCCACGGGCTGCCCGGGCTCTCACCCTGGCCCTGATTCTACCCCCGACGCCCTTCTTCATCGTGGACGACAACCCGAGACCCAGACCCAGGTGCTTGTTCCAGCTCCAGCCGAGGGACGATCCCTTGGGCAGAGTCGGGGTGGCGACAATGGTGAAACCTTGGGTACAAGGACGAGGGAAACGTTGGCTGTTGAAATCCCGGGCAATCATCATTTTTCTCGATCCTTCGCCTTCCGACGAACGGTGGACCAGGGTAAGGTAGGGAAACTACAACTGTAACAGCGTGAGGGGCGAGCGACAGGTAGTTCTTTCGGACATCTGCTTAGCGGGTATGTAGAATGAAGATAACGTTGAAGGTAACCGAGCGGTTAGAACGGCACTCTCCACTCTGGATGAGAAAACATGAGGTGGGCCGACTATACAAGCGGATTGTACGTTCGTATGCTTTGTTTTAGAAAATGTAGGTGAAATACGATGTTAGTTTCAGAAACTATTGTTTTATTGCCCATAAATTACGATTTCGAAAAGCCACTTTCATTTTATAAAAATATTGCATTTCAAAACTGCGACTTAAACTAAATCGAATGAAAGTGAGAGTTTTAAACCCGACTTTCGTTCGATACCAGAAAGCCTTTCATGTAAATGAATTTTACTAAGCGTTCCGTTACAGCGATTTGAAACCACGACTTCTATTAAAAGTCCGGTCTTCAAACCTGACTTTGGTTAGATACCAGGAAGCCTCCTGTTTTGACCCTTTTTTCACTAAGTCCCCTATGGTCAACCCCAACTTTCACGGATTTTACTTAAGTTGAAATTTTAAAAAGTATTTTTTATAAAATGAAAGTCGCGTTTCGAAACCGTAATTTAGAGGCGGTAAACAATAGTTTTCGAAACTACGACCATATTTTGTAATATTTTTAAACAAACTGTACATGATGTACCGATATTTCATTAGGTCTCGTACCATATTCGATATTCGGATAATTGCCAAATATTTTTATAATTATACACTTCTATACGTTCAAATAGTAACAACAAATTTAAATGCAGCACATTTGTGTCTAATATTCGATACTCGGATGGATAATTGCTCGATACTCCTCGGATAAAGCTGTGCTTAAATAATAATAAAATAAGTTAAAATATAGGATATCTTGTGTCTAATACTTACTTTTCTGTGTCCGATAAATATTCTTTCGTATCAAAATATTATCAACTTTATGAATTTAATTTTTTTTGCTAAGTAATTAACATAATGTCATTCTCAATATAAATATAATATCATCCGATATGTGACGCATGATCGGTGCGGAAAGGGTGATGGGATGTGGTTGAAAGATTGTATATGGATGGCGGACAAAAAAAGAACGGTCGTGTGGAAAACAAGAATTAGGGTAAGAAGAAGGTATAAGGTTGAGGACCAGTACTACAAATATAGATTCACCACTGTGATAAAAGATTCAAATAGGCTCCCTCAAACATGAACATCGATCCACTATCGTGGACGAAAATGAGGACGAGGAACAACATGAAGAATATAGATATACCAGTACCAGTTGATGTACACCACTACTAGTTGATGCACTCGTCTTAGACTTCACTTGAAATCAACTAAACGGAGAAGGAAGGTTAAAACACAATCATGATTGACAAATGAATTTTCTTGAATAAAAACCGGCATTCTCTATTACAAGAAGGTTATATTTATATTGGTATCCCAACTAAAAAAATAAATACTAACCGTTTATATAAAAGGTACTGACATGCACAACCAGATTACATGTATTTTTAAATGGAAATAAATGATGGCTCAAATTGTCTTGCGAAGAAAACCAACTGTTTAACTTCTTTCACTCAAGTCGACTTCTTGACAGAGTCCTCCATGCAGCTTCTCGAGTTGACTACCTTGATTCATTAGATGAATGCTTCTCGAACAGGCTACTCAAACAAGCTTTCTTAACGTCCATTAGTGAAACAATATCTTACTCTGGTGGCATGTATCCGAAAGTGCCAATTGGTCACTTGTTCTGAGAAGTGC
This sequence comes from Melastoma dodecandrum, assembly GCA_029817715.1. Lineage (NCBI taxonomy): Eukaryota > Viridiplantae > Streptophyta > Magnoliopsida > Myrtales > Melastomataceae > Melastoma > Melastoma dodecandrum. The sequence continues at coordinate 3,021,376 of JARUPY010000606.1, forward strand.
TTCCGAATTCCGTTAGTTTTGTCAAACCCAAAATCTACAACCTACTCGAGTAATGAAGTAAAAAGAGCATAGATGAAAAGCCAAATTGGTTTGTTTAAATTTTCACTAGAATATTAATCACCTTTTTGATGAAGTCGTTGCATAGTAAGATGTTTGCAGACTTAATGTCGCGGCGGCGAATGTAAATTGAAACAAGCAACCTTTAAAACAATAACCAATCAACCATACCTGCACATGCTGATTTCGTCATGTTCATTGTCGAAAGCTTAGGAGAACGAATGGGGAGCGCGAAGGTGGGAAGAACACCGATAAATTGCATATCCATCTTCTTAATAATTGTTTTCTGCAGCAATGAAGGAGGTTGAGCTGTAAACCCATTTCGATTAAGCTAAATAGAAAATAGACAGAAACCACTTCGCGGACCTCTCCTCTAACATCTGAATAATACATGGTTCCAAAGCCATCGCTGCCTATTATGTTAGCTTCGTTGAAGTTGTTTGTCACCTCGCATTGCTCTTCGTATGTAAACTCCAATGATTTATCCATCATTATACCTGTGAGCCCTTGAGAACAACTAGCATGTACATATTTCCCAAATGAACCTTTTGCGAACATCATTGACAGAATAAAGAAAAACATTGAAAATATTGATTCTCACAACCACAGTGGAGGGCATCGTCATTCTAAGTAGCTTTGTGATACGGTTTCAAATGAAGGATCGAGTCAACAGGCGATTCACAGCCAAATCGGTCGGATCCTTGATCTTCTTACAATTTATGGCTGCAAAGGATAATGGTTATGAACCCTTCTATCTCACTTTTCTAAAAGAAAAGTAAACCTTTTGTTTTCAAATCTTACTTGCCTTCTCTACACAATGACAGGATTTAAATAACATAACAAAAAGTCCCCAATTACCAAAATAACTAAAAGTAATAAGAAATTAAATCTTATCGTATCAATTATTCTCATTAGACAATACTAAATATTTTATTTCTAAAAATGGACTCTTATTTTAGAAAAAAATCAAACTGTATAATTACTACCCTTGTTGAAAATCGTGTTTGTCCTCAAGCGCTTAACACGGTACAACTATGAATCATCTTCCAAACTCTTTGAACTTAGCCCCTTCCTCTATCTCTAATACAAATAGTCGTGTACATTAGTGTTGTGGGGTGAATGGCTCATCACAGTTATAAAAACCCCTTCGCTCTTCTTTCTGCCAACTATGCTCGAGAAATTCGCCTCACGACCGGTGGTGCTGACGAAGAATCTGTTTATTCTTCGAAAGTGAACCACTTTGTGCAGCCATTCTTCCGTTCGAAAAGCCTTATCAAGTTTACTGCAGTTGATAAAACTGATGGATGATGAAGCTTTACTTCAACCTTCATAGATTCTTGAAAGCCACTCATGTAAATCTCAACCTCGTACTCAGATATGAGTCTTCCTGCACAACGAGAAGTAGCTCCAAACGTCCGTCATAATCTGCCTATTATTTAAGCTACTCCCACAATAAGTTTGGGTGATCTGGGCCAATAGACATGAACCATAATTGGATGTCTCCCACCAAATGAAATGCGCCGCCCAATTGTACCCTTCCCTCTTCTGTAGTCTCTTGCTATTTAAAGAAGTACTCACAATGATTAAGCCACCTAAAGGGTCTTCATTCCTTGGAAAATCCATTTTTGCAAAACACGGAACAATCCTCTGATATTGCTTCCCTCACTCGATAGGTTTTTCCCACAGTTTTGTGTTTGGTTGGATCGGTGGTTGTCTCCCCGTCACTTCCATCTTCTCCGAGCGAGATTCTAACTTTTCTAGAAGTGACCTTAGTATTCTTTGGTTCTCCTCGTATATGTGGAAGAATTTCTCAAACCTCTCTTGAAAGTTGGATGAATATACCAAATTGATACGGTCCCGGATGAATGATCTAGTCCACGGGCTATTGACAACGAAATAAGTCGAAACCTTGGTCTTCTTACCATAAACGCTTGTCGAAGAGAGCCTTCGTATCACTTCTCTAAGCGAAAAGTAATGTCTTTTTGCTTTCAAGTCTTGTTCGCCTTTGCTTTAAATAACATAACAACAAATCCCCCATAGTCAAAATAACTATAAACAACAACAAGATTCTAGATGTTATCCTATCTTACCAAATAGTGTATTATTAAAAGAAGAATAGACTCAACCATATCACTCCGAGTCCATCCGGATCTTGATGTGATCAAACTGAATAATCACCTCGTCCATATTGCATGTGGATTCCCTCCCTCTAAGGTTGTCGGAAGAAGAGACGGTTCAACTGCTTCTATAGAAACCTACGTACAGGCAAAATACAGCTAAAATGGCCACGATGAACCCTGCAATCGTCACACCAGTAATGACCCCGGGGAAGTTCTTGTCAGAAATTGACATTTCTGCTGTTGATTGTGAATCAATTGAACCTCGTACCAGTATTTGGCATAGGGAAAACGAGACAAATCAAGAACCTTGGCTGAGAAAACAGAAAATCACAACATGAAAGATATGAGAATCATCGATCATTCTACATTGCCAGTAACTTATTCAGAATGATTTTATGTACGACTACGAGGATGCCTGACCATATCTTCAAAGGAGGGAAATTCCCACTTGTATCCGTATTAAACAAAAAACGATTAACATGTAATGCGTCGATGGATATTAAGAAGCCAACGCTAACCTTTCGCAGGCAGGAAAACCAGCCCCGTGCCCACACTGAAGTTAACTCCTGGGTTGTACATCTCCAGCAAACTGGATGGAAGACCGGATTCTTCAGCAATCCCCATCAGGTTCTCTCCCACACGGAGTGAGTAGGTAGTGAACAGCCCATAATCCCTGGAGATGTGCCTGTCGCCGCACAAGCAGTTCAATGTGATGTTGATAATCATGTAATCGGGCATCCTGGTCGGATCATAAACGTTGACCCTCAGCAACCAGTTCTCCGTTGTGAGGTTCGAGAACGCGAACCGGGAGGTCTTCTTGTAAGTAAAGTCCGGTACCGTCAAATAAGCAAATGTGTGACCAAGAAAGTACCGGTTTGTGCAGTCACACGAGAGGGACACGTTCACACAATCGCCAGGGGAAATGTTGGTGATTGAAATAGAAAATATCTTTTTTATTATAGAAAAGACCTCTAGAAATTAGGAATGATGGATATCGTGATCTTCCTAGTTTAGATTTTCCTTAATGGTATTCATTTCCTTGTTTTGTTTTGTCCATTTAAGTTTCGTAATGTAATGGTTTTCTTAATGTATTGATCGATCAAAAATTCAGAAAAGAGAATTTGCTTAAAGGTTGTTTGGTTTTTGGTTCGTCATTAGAAGGTTGTGCTACAAAAGCTAGCGTCTGCAGAAGGTTCTGTTGTTCTCTGTCTCGATTCTGTTGTAGTTTCTGCTATTGATGCAGGTTTGTTTCCACAACGTGAGAAATTACAATTGGTATCAAAGCACTTAGTGATCTTTCGGGAGCTGTGGAAGTCTTGTGAAGTTTTTGGAAGGTTGTTTCTGTCCAACAGAATAAGGAGATGGAAGCAAGCGGAAGCGGTTTTTCTTCTGCGACGCCTTCTATGTTTGATGGGGATAACTATCAAGTGTGGGCGGTGAAGATGAGCGCTTTCATGGAGGGTAGTGATTTGTGGGAAGCAGTGGAGGATGATTATGAAGTGGCCCCACTCCCCGACAATCCTACAATCAATCAAATACGGTTTCACAAGAAAAGAGTCACAAGGAAGGCGAAGGCGAAGTCGTGCCTCTGTGCTGCAGTGTCATCCTCTATATTCAATAGAATCATGAAGTTTCCAACCGCAAAAGAGATTTGCGATTTTCTGAAGACTGAGTACGAAGGTGATGAGAAGATAAGAGGTATGAAGGCTTTAAATTTAATGAGGGAGTTTGAGAGAGAACAAATGAAGAAGAATGAGGCTGTGAAGGATTTTTCGGATAGATTGATCAATCTGGCCGACAAAATCAGAGTTCTGTGTACATATATGAAAGACGATCGGATCGTCCAGAAGATTTTGGTGTCGTTGCCAAAAAGGTTTGAAGCTACGATTGCCTCTCTGGAGAACACTAAGGATTTGTCCGATATAAGGTTGGCGGAGTTATTGAGTGCATTGGAAGCTCAAGAACAAAGAAGGTTGATGAGAAGAGAAGCTCACTCAGAAGCCATGGAAGGAGCCTTACCGGCGAGGTCTCAGATGAGAGCTTCTGGAAGAGAGAAGAAGCCATGGAACCAACAAAAAGGAATTGCATAAGGTTCTGGCAGTAACAGAGGTCTTGCTGAACAGATGCATCTTTCTGAGAATGGTTTTGCTTATCAGAGAGAAAAGTTTGATCTTTGCAAACACTGTGGAGGCACAAATCATCCACATTTCAAGTGGAGGAGGCCAGACGTGAAGTGTAATAATTGTCATAAGTTTGGGCATATTACAAGGTTTTGTCCGGAGAAAGATTCTCGGCAAGTCGCTACAAAAGGTGCTACAAATAACGAGGTAGAGTTGATGTTTACAGCATCTTGTTTTGCTAGAGGTATGACTCGTAGAAGTTGGTTGGTTGATAGCGGATGCACCCACCACATGTCATATGATGAGAAGTCATTTGCAAGTTTAGATCGAAGCTTCTGTGCTAAAGTGAAAATTGGAAATTGTGATTAAATCGATGTTAAAGGAAGAGGAGATGTAGTCGTTGATGGTCCAAAAGGTAGAAAGTTGATAAGTGATATATTGTATGTACCTACGATTGATCTGAATCTTTTGAGTGTTAGTCAACTTGTATAGAAGGGGTACAAGGTGATGTTTGAAGAAATGTTCTGTTTGATAACAGATTCTTCTGGGAAGGAGATACTCAAGATTCAGATGAAAGACAAGAGTTTCTCCTTTGATCCCGTGTCACAGAGTCATCAAGCTATGACGGCCCAAGTTAACGAAGCAGAACTTTGGCACAAAAGGCTGGGGCATTTCCACAGCAAGGGCATAGAGTTTCTGCAGAAGAATGATATGGCAGTTGGATTTTCAATTCTACAGCAGAAGGGTACATCTGACTGTATAACGTGTGTGCTTGGAAAGCAGACGAGGCTTCCTTTCGAGAGTTCAAGCTGGAGAGCCAGTGAAAAGATACAGCTTATTCACACGGATGTTTGTGGACCTATGTCGGAGGTTTCTTTAAATGGTTGTAAGTACTTTATCATTTTTATAGATGATTTCTTTCGGATGTGCTGGATTTATTTCCTGAAGGCTAAGTCTGAGGTTACAAAGATAATTGAGAAGTAAAAGAAACAAGTTGAAAATGAGTGTGGCAGATCCATACGGATTGTGAAATCTGACAATGGGACGGAGTATACTTCTGGTAGTTTCAGGTCCATCTGTGAAGAATTTGGAGTGCAGCATCAGTTTACTGTACCTTATTCCCCACAGCAGAATGGTGTGAGTGAGAGAAAGAACAGAAGCATCATGGAGATGGCAAGATGCATGATGCAGGAGAAGGATATGCCAAAAAAGCTTTGGGCAGAAGCTGCGAATACTGCAGTGTTTCTGCAGAACAGACTTCCTACAAAGTCGGTGAGCTTGAAGACACCTCATGAGGCTTGGTATGGGGTCAAACCGATCATGAAGAATCTAAAGGTGTTTGGATGTGTGTGTTATACACATGTTTCTTCTGTGAGAAGAGATAAGTTGGATCAGAAGGCAGAAGTTGGGATCTTCATTGGCTATAGCATGCAATCAAAGGCTTATAGAGTTTATCAGCCGCAGAATGGGAAGGTAATTATAAGCAGAGATGTTAAGTTCTTTGAAGAGGAGAAGTGGATCTGGTCGGACAGGGAATCAGACTCTAAGCATACTTGGCATACGTAAGAAAAGCCTGTTTCGGAAGAACAAAATGCTAAGGAGGAGAGTGCTGAGGGGCAGAATGTCAAGCAGCAACTCAGTTCTGAACAACATGTTGATGATACACCAATAAGAGGTACGAGATCATTAACTGATGTTTATGAAAGATGTAATGTTGCAGTATTGGAACCTGCTAGTTTTGAGGATGCAAAGATAGACAGAAGGAGGAGCTAGCTATGATTGAGAAGAAAGAAACTTGGGAACTTGTGAATAGACCACATGACAGAAAGGTCATTGGAGTGAAATGGGTTTACAGAATGAAGCTAAACCCAGATGGTTCTATGAACAAGCATAAAGCTAGGCTTGTTGTGAAGGGGTACTCTCAAGTTTGGAGAGTAGATTATTCAGAGACCTTTGCTCCTGTGGCGAGATTAGACACAATCAGGATGATACTAGCAAATGCAGCTGAAAAAGAATGGAAGGTTTTCCAACTTGATGTAAAATCTGCATTTCTTAATGGTATTCTACAAGAGGAGACTTATGTAGAGCAGCCAGGAGGGTTCTGTGTTGCAGAGCCTGAACAAATGGTGTATAGGTTGAAGAAGGCTCTGTATGGCTTAAAGCAAGCTCCTAGAGCTTCGTATAGTAAGATCGATGATTATTTTACTAAGTTGGGTTTTGAAAGAAGTAGAAGTGAGCATACTTTAGGAAGATTGATCTGAGTGTAATGATCATTTCCTTGTACGTAGATGACAGATGTTTGAGATGACAGATTTGGGAGAGATGACATTCTTTCTTGGCATGGAAGTAAATCAAATTCCAAGAGAGATCTTCATTTGTCAGAAGAAGTATGTGAGAGAAATTCTAAATAGATTTCGGATGGAGGAGTGCAAGAGTGTAGCAACCCCTATGGCACAGAAGGATAAACTGAGCAGAAGTGATGGTTCTGCACCTGTAGACAATGCATTCTACAGAAGTTTGGTCGGATGTTTGATGTACTTAACGACAACTCGGCCGGACATCCTATTTCCTGTTAGTATACTTTCAAGGTTTATGCATTGTGCTAGTGAAGCGCATATGATAGCAGCGAAGAGGGTACTTAGATATCTTAAGGGCACGAGTTCCTATGGAATGAGATACAGAAGGTCTAATAAGTTTGAGCTCTATGGATTTTCTGATAGTGATTGGGCAGGTTCTGTAGATGATATGAAGAGTACTTCGGGATATTGTTTCTCACTAGGATCAGCTTGTTTCTCATGGTGTTCGAAGAAACAAGAAATTGTAGCTTAATCGACTGCAGAAGCTGAGTTTGTTGCGGCAACAAGTGCTGTGAATCAAGCTATTTGGTTGAGGAAGCTTCTAAATGATATGGGTTATATAATGGAGAATGAAACGAAAGTTTCTGTTGATAACCAAGCTGCACTGGCGATCTCAAAGAATCCAGTTTTTCATGGTAAAACAAAACACTTTAATGTAAAGTATTATTATCTTAGAGAAGTGCAGTAGAAGGGAGAAATAGAATTGATCTACTGTACTACAAAAGATCAGTTAGCTGATATCTTCACCAAGTCTTTTCATCAGAGCATATTTGAGTGGCTTCGGGAGAAGATTGGAGTATCTATCAGCGCTTGATCCAATGAGGAGTTTGTTGGTGATTGGATCAAACCTAATATAAAATATCGTTTTTATTATAGAAAAGATCTCTAGAAATTAGGAAGGATGGATATCGTGATCTTCCTAGTTTAGATTTTCCTTAATGGTATCCATTTCCTTGTTTTGTTTTGTCTATTTAAGTTTCGTGATGTAGTGGCTTTCTTAATGTATTGATCGATCAAAAATTTAGAAAAGAACATTTGCTCAAAGGTTATTTGGTTTTTGGTTCGTCATTAGAAGGTTGCACTATAGAAGCTAGCGTCTGCAGAAGGTTCTGTTGTTCTCTGTTTCGATTTTGTTGTAGTTTCTACTATTGATCCAGGTTTGTTTCCACAACGTGAGAACTTACAGAAAACTTTAAGGCGACAGCTGTTCTGGTCCATCCCAAGGGGGTTGTATTGTAAGATCGCGTGGATCGGCTGGTTGAAGAGGCTGCTAATGTACGTGAGGTTCAAGCCTCCCCAGACATAGTAAGACTCCAAGGCAACGCGACATCCTGCCTTACACTTGGCCTGCACTTCCCAGACGATCGAGCCCAAGAGCAGGGGCGCCGCAACAGAGGATTACAGTCGGTAGTTTCATTCTTTCCATAGCTGACAAAACATTTGGTCGTCTTGGAAGGGAAGAAGAGGAGTGAAGCTCGGAGTTTGGACAAGCCAATCATGGGAATGCGTCAAAGGTGGTCGTGTCATCATCCAAGTCCATGATGGCATGAATTATATTTTAGTTGATGTTATTTTAAAGGCTGATCTGAACGACAACCAAGAGGAAGACGAAAGAAAGAATATGATTCCCCTGTTGGCTGGTCATGTATAAGTCAATGTCAAGAGCACACAGCATTCCAAACTCTGGGACTTTACTACGGATTTGTGCCTCACTCCCCGAATTCATTTCTGTCGGAGATTTGGTCAGTTCAGGCATGATCAATCCAAGAATTACATAAGAGGATTCTGGAGATGTGCGAGGTTGTGTTTCCAAAAGGATCAGCACCAAAGAAAACGTGGACAAATTGAGCAAAAGAAAACTCGAATATTGTGTGGGCAGAATTTGAATTTTGTGGAAACACGAGGAATGTGGGATTGAGTTGATATCCGGGTGGTGGTAACAAAGAATGGAACTAAAGTTGAGATCAGATCGGGGAAGTGGCTTTGGTTGCAAAACTCATGTGACACTTTTAAGAAGCTTTCTTTTAGGACAAGAAGCTTCCTTTCACATGTTCTTCCTCTTCTTCTATTTCCCATGGGATGTCCGAACCGAGCCCCCTCGGTCATAAGATCTCGACGACAGGGTAGGAGGGAATCAAGCAAAACGCTGGGCAGATCTGTTGTCGTTCTTTCCTGCTCGGACTGATCGCAGATGGAAGATTCCTGGGGTAGTGGAATCCCGAATAACCGGAACGGGGAGAAATCGCCCGAAGGCAGGTCCGGTTCGATGCAGCTCAGATCTCCACGGATGCGCCAGGCTGACCCCAGGGCCAGTTCTGGGTCGACGTTGTCTTGGCTGAAGGCGAAGCTTTCGGGGATGCCTTGGGGTGGGCGTGTACAGGAGGAGCAATCGAGGAGGGGGAGGAAGAAGGTTGGGAAGGCGTGGTGCCAGAGGAGAAGGATGTGGAGTCTGGTTGTGGCTGTTGGGTTGATGGGGTTTTTCTTGTTGGTGAATTGGTTGATGCTGTGGTTGTTGCAAGATGAAAAGGTCGGGGGTGGGAGTGGAGGTGATGTCTTGAATTCCAACGCCACATCTCTAGTTAAGCTGAACATTGCTAGGGTAAGTTCTGAATGCAACAGTACTAACAACTTTAAGCTGCAAGGATTAGTGTTACGAGCTTGACTGAAGCCTGTTCTGTTTTGGATTTACTTTGGTCCTGAGATTCTTTAGTTGGTTTGATCAGTTTTGAGATGAGAGCTCATTGCAATTGATGAGCCCAATCTGTAAAGCTCCCTCGGTTTATCGGGACTCGGTGAATGTAAATCTTAGTTAGGTGGAAGGATCGGAATACATTAACCAGTCATCTTGATGCATTTTGGTTTTAATGAGAGGACGCTTGATTTCTTCGATTGCTTTATGATTATGTATTTTGCAGGGAAATGTCAGGAAGCTTGGGAAGAAGATCAAAGCACAGAAAGGCCCCTATGGAAGGCTTTTGGCCTTGGCTGCACATGCCTTGGCAGAGGTAGAATTTTATATATCTGAAACCTTGTTGGTTCGGGTTTGGCAGGGGACAGCTAGTGTTAATGTGTTTTGATACACAGGGACACAATAAACCCGAACCAAAAGACTTGTGGCAGGAGCCATTTGTTCCTGCTTCATTGTGGAGACCTTGTTCTGATCAACGTAGCTGGAAACCCAGTCGTGAGATTCCCATTTTCTTTAATATTAAACTAACAATGCGATTCTATAATTCTTATTCTTGCTGATGCTATATATTGTGGAATGTTTGATTTCGTAGGAGGTGATAATGGATATATAATGATAACTGCAAATGGCGGGATAAATCAGCAGAGAGTAGCAGTGAGTGATGTTTATGTCCAGTTTCATGAGATAATAAATTAATTTTAAGTGAAGTTCTCAAGATGATGCTGGCTCGCTAATTTCTTCTTCGAATGAATATTCAGGTTTGCAATGCGGTTGTGATTGCAAGATTGCTTAATGCAACCCTCGTTCTCCCAAGATTTATGTACAGTAGTGTCTGGACAGATGTAAGGTGCCCCCTCACCCATCTATTCATATTCTATGATCTCAATGGACTTCCCATTTCTTCATCCTTCCTTTCATTTTTAATGTGCAAACCGTGCTTTCCACAGTCAGTTTGGCGACATCTATCAGGAAGAGTATTTTATTGACTATTTGTCTCCTGATATTCGGACCGTGAGAGAGCTTCCAAAAGAGCTCAAGTCATTGAACTTGGAGGCTATTGGGAGTCTGGTTAGCTTTTGGCCTCAAGAATATCCAAAATGTAAACATTTTTCTCACGGGAATTCTGATTTTGGAGCATTTGCTCAGTTTACAGATGCATATATTGGAAAAGAAGCGAAACCGGGGTTCTATGTGAAGAACATATTGCCCATTCTAATTAGGAACAGGGTTGTCCATTTCTATGGATTTGGAAATCGTCTCGCGTTTGATCCTATACCATCTCAGTTGCAGGTAATTCTACAAATGTGTGGATCGGTGTCGTTACAATATAAGTTCATTGTGGCTGTCTTCCTGATGATATCTTTTGGTGGTCTTCCCTAATTGAGTAATTTCATCTAGAGGCTTCGTTGCCGATGTAACTTTCATGCTTTGCGATTCGCTCCCAAGATACAAGAAACTGGTTCTTTGCTACTTCAAAGGATGCGCCGCCATCATAAACCCAGACTAATTGATCATCATCTGGTTGGCTCATATGCTGAGTTACCGATGCTAAACGGAAAGGATAATCCTCAGAGTAAAGCCTCTAGATATCTTTCGCTCCACCTGAGGTTTGAAATCGATATGGTTGCCCATTCGTTGTGCGAGTTCGGTGGCGGCGAGGAAGAGAGGAAAGAGCTGGAAGCATATCGGGAATTGCATTTTCCAGCACTTTTTCAACTTGAGAAGACAGCCAAGTAAAAGTCTTGTTTGTCATTTTTGTTCTGAACATACAGAGACTAGCTTTTGACAAAATTCTTCATTGCTAGCAGGTTACCTTCAGCTTCAGCTTTGAGGGAGGAGGGTTTATGCCCATTGACACCCGAAGAAGCTGTGCTGATGCTGGCTGCGCTCGGATTCGGACGAAAGACGCGTATATATGTTGCTGGTGCGAACATATATGGAGGGAGATCTAGACTAAATGCGTTGAACACGCTGTATCCCAGCCTTGTTACGAAGGAGACCCTTCTATCAGCGAACGAATTGGAACCTTACAAGAACTTCTCATCGCAGGTCAGAAGTCCTCTACATCCTTTCCCAGCATCTCATCAACATACCCTACCCCGTCCCTACAGCACATTTTGCTTGTCTGCAGTTAGCAGCATTGGATTTCATTGTTTGCACCGCATCGGATGCATTTGCCATGACTGATTCAGGAAGTCAGCTATCGTCTTTAGTATCTGGCTACCGCATATACTATGGTGGAGGGAAAATGCCAACAATACGGCCTAACAAACGGAGGCTAGCCAACATCTTCACCAGAAACAACACGATAGAGTGGCGCATCTTCGAACAGAGAGTGAGAAAAGCAGTGAGGCAGACAAAGCATGTTCAGACAAGGCCAGTAGCAAGGAGCGTGTACCGGTACCCACGCTGTAACGAATGCATGTGTAGAATACAATAGATTCTGTCTCAACACCAGATTTCCCTTTAATTTTTTTCTAACATGACCTATTCTTTATTGAAACAACTGATCCTCATTGCTAGTGGATAGCCAATCCATGTCTCATCTTATTTCCTTGAACTAGCGATTCGCTCTTAAGGTTGAAAAAAGACTCACTTCGCCAAATATAGGGAAAGAGGAAGAATAGAGTTGGGAATTGTCCAATAAGGGACGGATACAAACCGCAATCTTATCCAGCATAAGAAAACAAGTTTTCGGACAACACTGGAAGTTTGGTTGCCCGACGACTTATAACTTTTGGATAACAACTGAGTTGGCGAGGCTGGCCTGCTCGATAGATACACCTGGATCGGTCAACAGCTTAGGTGGAAAGCCCATGACTTGCAGCTGGTAACCATCTGAAACCCCAGATCTAGATGCATTGATGAAACTACGGATGTCGCCCACAGTGTGATTGAGATTGAAACGTCCTATCAATCTTGTCCCATCGGCCAATCTTAGCTGTATTGAGGTTGCCGGCAGTGAGTCGTCCACGACGGGAGGAGCACTGCTAAGAGCCCCAGCAGTCAGTGAAGGCTCAGGGGAGGTATTTGCAGCGGAAGAGCTCCCACTCAGAGTTCTCCCAGTTCCCTGAAATGGAAGTTGGCGCTTCACCGGTTCCTGAAAGATGGGCATTCCACTTTAACTATGCTTAAGTCACAGTAACAAGTTAGTTAAACAAATACAAAAAGATGTCCTCCCTCTCCCGTTTATTCGGAATGAACACACAATCTAATGAAATTGCACAAAGAAGACTAACCGGGCACTTCTCGTTCCTCTTCATCAGCTTGACTTGTACATGGGACCTTCTATCAGCAGGCTCGAGTTCCTTTGGGCACTCAGACCTCCTTATGCTCTGGAAAGAGATCCAAAAGAGATCCAAGGTTCATTAAGAGAGGGCACTGTATACAATAGCAAAATTTATCAATCAATATCAAATAGTTATTAAGACTAACCTCAAGAAATGGGGCATTCTCAGGATCATCCAAGCGTCTAAGGGGACCATCGTTCACTGTGAAACCATTGCTCCAGAAAACAATGTTATGATTAATAATCTCAGGCTGCTGGGGAGCTGTCGGATTTGCTTGCACCGTCTCCCCGGAGAGTAATCGCCCAGTCCCTGTAAAGCTCCTTGAGTTGGAAGACGATGGGCTGTAACTATCCATTGGTCCTTCCAGAGCTCCCATTTGTCTAGCTTGACTGAATATTTCATCAACGTCATTGCCCTTTGAAGGATCCTGGACCAGCATACCACTTTCATCCAATTTCAAAGAAATGTTAGTCCGGAGTGGAGAATACTTGAAGAGCATTGCACCAATCAAAGCAAGAATATGATGATAAATGCAGTTAAACTAAACAAGAAGCATATAGCACTGATTATCATGAAGCAGCAGAAGAATCATCCATCACCGGGCACATCGATTCTTCAACAAAGCAATCTGTACTTGAATCCTCTGGTTTTCCCAATTTCCTAACCTCGCCAACAATCTCCTAATCTTTCACCCTTCGCCAAGACAAAAATTCAGCAACCTACCCATCACCGAAGAAGCTAGCCGACTGCCAAGACATAGAATAGCCTAAGGTTGCAGCTATGACAGTCAAATTGCTTTGTTCATCATTCCTCTCGACGCATCCGGAGAACTCCAAGCGAGCGGTACTCGACTAGAAACAAATCACTTGTGGGTAGCACCGACAAAAGAAAAAAGACGATAATAAACCCATCCTCCTAAACCAACACAAACCACAACAAGTTACAGCCTTTGCCGGAACCAAAGGTCGGAACTTTACCCTCCTCCGATCAATTCAAAGACAACCCAAGATTACAACCACATCCACAATTACACCCAGAACAGTCAATTAAGGGTTTCCCTTCTCTCCTACGGCAGGATTAATCTAGGGCTACCGAAGCGAAGGAAAGGGAGGGGAACCTCTTCTCGCCGCCGGTGTAGTACTCCATGGGATCGTCGGGGTCAGAGTCGGGACCAGGGGCGGAACGCCGGTTGAGGTCGGCGAGGGTTCTGATTCCCCCGGAAGGCTTGTCCTCCGGTTTCTTGCCGTCCCGAGACGACATCTTTTTTCAGCAGAGGATCTTTCTGGCCCGCCCCCTCTTTTTTCTTGTTGCCGAAGAAAAACTACTCCACTCCACCTACTAATTTTTGTTGTTTGTTACGGCATCTTCATATAATATTAACATATATATAAAATCCAAACCATCTATTAAATCGATAATAATAGTCCTGACGGACGAAATAGTTAGGGACGAAAATACGTTAAAATATGATTATTAAGTAAGAGTTCCAACCAAATTTCAACAAAAATTAAATAATATAAAGAACTATTTAAATCAAATTTAGACATAATTTCATTAAGTGTGTAAACGACGATCTTTCACTTCCAATTAGACGCAGGAAATTGTTAGCTAATTCACATAAATGAATGTTGTTAGATATTAATGGCTTCCTGTTTTTTGGTTAGCAACTCCTTTTTCTCCAATATAAACTAAAAACACACAACAAAATATAAAGGATTCACACTAACCACCCGTTGATGCTTTAGGACTAGGAGAGGGACACGCACATTCTTTCTCTGGCGACGCGCAATGTTACGGGCTTCGGATAATGAATTATCGTTGATAAATTTTGGAGTGCCGTGCCGAATCATTAAAATCCGAAATAAAAGATATATGGAATATCTGTTTGTTTGTTTGTTACGCTTATATCTCCCACATATTCTTTTCAGTTATGATCTTTTTTTTATTTAATTTTCGAGATTGAAATTCAAAGGTTAATTCAACTAATGACAAAAAAATTCCTTTTATTTTATGTGAAGAACCCGCTCGACCAGTAATCGACGGGTTGATTACTGATTTTTAACCCACAGCTCTGGTATGTCAGTTCCTCGGATTGTATGATATAATGGAAATATTATTAGAATAAAAAACCAATATAATTGCTAAAATATTTTCATTTACTGTTTTATGTACTCGAAATTCCGGGTACGAAATGTTAGTGTTGGGAAATTCAGCTATCGTGTCGAGCTTCGATGGTGAAACTTGGACAAAAACCAACACACGCAAGATTTACGTGGTTCGGTCAAAACCGGCTTACGTCCACGGGGAGGTCTTCCGGAGATTCTACTAAACAACCGAGATTACAAAAGCACCAAGTGTATCACTCACCCACCTGAGATACAAGAAAATCATAACCCCGAATCCCGTAGAATAACCTCTACCCTGACTAGATGATTTTCTCTCTCGAATGCCACACACTCACCGTGTCACACCACCATGCCTAATAATCTAAACAAATCCCCTGTTTATAGATCCCCACTAACAGAAAATATTAGCCAAAGATGATACTAGAAAGATCTCAAGTTCGGACTAAATCCTATCAATTAGTCATATAATAGCTTTTTCACGTCATTTACAACAAATTATGCCATACTAAAGGGGCGGGTTTTGGGAACCCGCCCCTCACGTAGTTTAACATGGGGCGAGTTTTGAAAACCCGCCCCCGCCCCGACTAAAGACGTCGGGGTCTTCTTCTCCCGACCTTGTTTCTCCACATAACCCTAACGCCCGAATCACCTCCTTGACCTCCGTGAGCCTCCACCAGCCGTGCCGTCTCCATCTCCATCTCCCGACCTTGTTTCCTCTCCCGTTCGCCGTGCCGTCTCCCTCCGTCCGTCCGTCCCTCCGTCACCTCCCTCCGCCAGCTCCGGCCGTCCGTCCTCCCTCCGGTCGTCCCTCCCGTCGTCCGTGCCGTCCCTCCGTCATTGTAAGCGTTTATTATCGTTAAATTAGGTTTAGTTGATTTTTGGGTGATTTAACTAGGTTTCGTTGAATTTAAGTAGGTTATTTAGGGATATATGAAATTTAGTTGAATTTAAACTAGGGTTAGTTGAATTTAGGGATATATGAAATTTGGTTTAATTTAGGGTTAGTGGATATTTGGTTTATTTGAATTTAGGGTTATTTGATTTTAGGGGTTATTTGAATTTAGGGATTAATTGTACATTTTTTTAATAATTGTAGG
Organism: Melastoma dodecandrum; assembly: GCA_029817715.1. Classification (NCBI taxonomy): domain Eukaryota; kingdom Viridiplantae; phylum Streptophyta; class Magnoliopsida; order Myrtales; family Melastomataceae; genus Melastoma; species Melastoma dodecandrum. Next base: position 3,037,232 of record JARUPY010000606.1, read on the forward strand.
TATTTGGAAGTCGAAAGAAGCCGTTATTCTTAGACATCGTAAGTATTATCTTACGTTTCAATGTCGCACGTACATTTACTTTTGTATGGAAATGGGAAAGTTATTGATAGTGGTGAAGGAGTTGGTTATAGTAGGGGTCCGCTGAAACGTTTAAAGGTATCGGGTGATATCGATTATGTGCAATTGGAAAGGGTTATCGCTAATGCAATGAGATTGAACGAAGGAAGTAGGTTGGAAATATGTCGTAGATATCCCGTACCTTCGTACCGCGTCTGGCATTAAGTTTGTGCTAGTACCTATTGGCTATGATGAGGATGTGATATTGTTGTGCGAATTTGCTATGTGCAATGGTGATCGCATTCAAGAAATATATGTTACATCAGCTTCTGCTTATTATGGCAATAAAGAGAGGGCGGGAAGTTCAAGAAGTATGCATGGTGGTAATGTGGGGAATGAGATCGTAGGAGTAAATGTGAATCAGGGGAGCTTTAATGTTGTGGTTGATAACCCTGTAAATAGGAATGTGGGTGAAAATAGTCGTCTGTTGACTCCGATATTCGAAGGATGTAGCCGCTATGATGGTAATGATGGGGATGGTGATAATGAGGAGGATGATGATAACGATGGGGATGGTCATGAATATGGTGATCATGAATATGATGATTATGAAGATGGTGATCCGTTTGAATGTTTGGAACGTGACTTAGGCGATCAAGGAGAGATAGACGAAATGATGTATCGGCAATATGAGAATGATATCCTTGAGTCTATACTGAATTCTGATAATGACGTAGATACTGATGAGGAAATGTTTAACGGAGTTGATTTGGGAAACGATGAAGAACGTGTGAATGTAAGTGCTAATGAGGCTGGTCCGTCTAGAAAGAGGTTGGAGAAACATCTACCTTTCTATCTTGATAGTGGTGATACTGGGAAGGTGATTGTGGAGGAGGACGATAATGTTACGATTATGGACGATCCTGAATCTGTGGTTGAATTTCGTAAAGGGATGAGGTTCAAAAATAAGAAAGAACTCATTAAGACGGTGAACACATTCTGCATCAAGAACCATTACAATTACGATATCGTCGAGACGGATAAGATTAGGTGGGCCGTGATTTGTTCTGAGAGTGGGGGTGGTTGCAAGTGGAGATTATGCGGGAGGCAACGTTCTGGTGATCATGAGTTTGAAATAACAATTGTTGGTGAGCCACATACATGTTTAAATGCAGTGCTTACTCAAGATCATCCTCGGATTGATTGTAACTTTGTGGCTCCACACTTTCGTACTTTTGTTAAAGAATCTCCTGAAGTGAAAGTATCGTTCCTACGGAATGTAATAAAGGAGAGATTTGGGTACGAAGTTAGTAGGAGACGTGTATGGGATGCGAAGAGGAAGGCAATTTCACTTGAATACGGTGATTGGGATGAATCCTATAATGAGTTGCCGCATCTTCTTAATGCAATTAGAATTGCCAACCCAAGAACAATTGTTAATTGGGGTGAATGTTGTAATGTTGGCGAAGTGGAGGAATTTTACTTTCAGAAAATGTTTTGGGCGTTCGGTCAGTGTATTCAAGCATTTAAGCATTGTCGATCGGTGGTAAGCATTGATGGCACATTCTATATGGTAAGTACAAGCATAAATTGTTAATTGCATGTTTAATGGACGGAGAGAACCATATTGTGCCGCTTGCATTTGCTTTAGTTGATGAAGAAAGTTACGACTCATGGAGTTGGTTCCTAAGATGTCTGAAGGGGTATGTTGTCGGTGGTAGGACTGGAGGTGTATGTTTAATTTCCGATAGACATTCCAGCATTCAACCGGCCGTGAATGATCCTGATGTTGGTTGGACTCCTCCGTTTGCGCATTGGCGATTTTGTCTTAGACATGTTGCAAGAAATTTCAATGACAGGTACAAAAATGTAGTATGTAACAGTGATTTCAAGGCGCTAAGGTGCCACCAAGGCGAGAAGGCCTCTCATTGCCCGAGGCGCTAGGCGCTAGGCGAGGCGCTAGGCGCTAGGCTTTAATGCAACCATGTATAGATCATAGAACAATTTTTTGTAATTGAAATGTCAAATGTAAATGTCTTCTTAAATCAAAAAGACAATTTCAAGTTCCACAATCCACAATCCTCATCCATAAGAGGCATCATCATCCTCAATCCACATAAAAAGCATCAGCATCCACAATCACAATCCATCCAAATTCACGTCATCCGCATCTACATATCAATATCGAAATCACCACAATCATCATCATCCAAGTCAACATCTTTTTCTAGCAAATTATCATTGCCAAGTTGTGGTTCATTGTCATCTTCAACATCGGCGTCGACTCATCTCGAAGTATGTTTCGTGAGCTACTTGAAGTAGCTTGTCGCCTAGTTGTCCGAACTGGTTCATTGACACCCGATGCTATCTCCACCTCTCTCCACGTCAAAGTATCGTCAGGAAAAACCAAGTCATCGCCATGCTCCACTTCATCATCCATTTCTCCTAGCATCCACTCATTACTCTCATCAATTTCATCCAAAGTAAGTGGATCTATAACATCGGCAGCATCGTAGCGAGCCTTTAGCTTCTGATTATACTTGACATAAACCAAATCAAGCAATCTTTCATGTTCAAGTCGATTCCTATTCTTTGTATGAATCTACAAAGAAGAAAAATGTTAATGTACGAAATGATAATAAGAATAATGGATACAACACTTCAGTAAGAGAGGTATACATGCTCAAATGTGCTCCAGTTGCGCTCACATCCACTTGAACTACAAGTCAAACTTAGAATTTTGATCGCAAGACGTTGTAGATTCGGAGTATTATCTCCAAACATTTCCCACCATTCCGCTATCATTCAAATATGTAATTTGTCATTTAATGTAACACTTAATTATGAATTTTGAGAATGGTCAAAGAAAAAGTACCTGGCGATCTCAATTTTCTTCCTCGATTGACTAGAGCCGTACCAAATTTCCCTCCAGATCACATGTAAAATGCAAGTTCATTAAGTATCTAATCCTGATGCTCGATAGTTGGAGAGAACTTCTCGATACAAGCATACAAACCATCTGTTACTTCAGAATCTGTTTCCAAATTGGAAATCTTATCAAAGTATGCCGGATTTAAATAATGTGCAGCCGCATGTAAGGGCCGATGTAGCTGACAATTCCATCGATCGTCAATGATCTTGAACACGGCTGCATATTTGTCTTCTTTATTGTTAAAAAACTTCTGGATGGTCTCTTTATCCCTATCCATCGCCTCATATAAATACCCCATCGCTGGCTTCTTCTCGTTATCCACAATACGAAGAACGGATACTAATGGACCCATCACCTTCAATGCGTACATAACCTGGTCCCAAAATGATTGCCTCAACACAATCTGAAACGCCCTTCTTCCTTTTGCCGTAGTCGACAATTTGTCTCCTTCCCATTCGGGGGATCCGAACATTCTCCTCAACTTAATCTTCAAGATATGAAGCCTCTGCAAAGTGAGGAAGGCCGTCGCGAATCTTGTAATACCACATCTGAGCAACTCCTTATTCTCCGTATAAGCTCTCATGGTGCTCAAAACACTACCATGATTATAGATAAATCCGACAAGGAAGATGGCATCTTGGATAGTTTTCTTCACATTCGGGAGCTTGCCGATATCTTCAAGCATCAAGTCGATGCAATGAGTCGCACAAGGCGTCTAAGACAAGTGTCCTCTCTTTGCCATCAGTAATTTTCCTGGTTAGAGACAAGTTGTTAAGAATTTACACATTAGTGTTATGAATTAATAAAAAAGAATCATAACCTTTTTTAAAGAAAATAAAATCTTACCAGCCAACACGTAGTTGCTTCCATTATCCGTGATCACTTGCATGACATTTTGCTCTCCAATTTCCTCCACAAAGCTATCTAGCAGTTCAAATAACTTTTCGCCTGTTTTAGAATAATCGGAAGCATTAACCGACTTGATAAATATCGTTCCCTTCACACCACTCACAAGAAAGTTAATCAGACATCGCTGCTTTCTATCAGTCCAACCATCTGACATTATAGAGCACTCATATCGAGACCAACTATCAACATGATCTTTCATCATCTCTTTCGTAAAGTCAACCTCCTTCTTCAGGAGAGGTACTCGCATCTCATGATAGCTTGGGGGCTTCAAATTTGGACCGTATCTGCCAATCCCATCCACCATCTCCTCGAAGCTCTTTAATTTGACGGTACTCAAAGAAATACCAGCCTGATAAAACCATCGGACAATGAGTTGAATGGTCCTCGAACGAGCTTCTTTATCAATGGCATCAACTACACTCGTCTGCTTTGCCTTTCCCTTTTCCATTAAGAAGACATCCATAGGACCCTTTCCCTTCAATCGTTTCCGAACTCTATCTTCAAATACCGAATCACCATCTTGTGCAACGTCATCGCCAATAACCACATCAGGAAAACTAATGGAAATTGAATCGTTTGAAGAAACACCACAACTTGTTGTTTTTTAGCCTTTTGATGTTGTCAACTGAGTAAGAAGCTCCTCTTTCACATCTTCGGGACATTTGCGACATGCCTTTGCATTTTTAAATTTTCCGGCTTGATGTTGCTTCGCTCTGTGTATTCCCCCTTTTGATTTGTAACCACAAAACTTACATGTCACGGTATTGGGATCTTTTGGATCTTCAAGAAAATTATACTTCCACCCAATATCACGTTTCGAACATTTATTATCAGAAGCTTCAGCCATTCTGTATGATCATATCAAACATGATTACAAATTTTGTATGATCAAACGTAATTATAAATTAATCCAAGAGATGAAAGGGGATAAATCATTTACGGATAGAGAGTGGGTCGGGATAAATCCCAAATCCCTTTACAGCTAATGAATTCGGGATAAATCCCAAATCCAATTGGAAATTGGAAATTGCACACCTGTTAAGTATCTAAATTGGAAATTGCACACCTCTCTCGCGCGAGAAAAGGAGGGTTATACCTCTCTGGTCTCTGCACAGGGGAACGGACGGCGGACGCGCAGAGGAACGGCGAGGGCGGCCGGACGGACGCAGAGGAACGGCGAGGGCTGCCGGACGCGCAGGAGGAACGACGAGGGCGGCCGGACGCGCAGGAGGAACGGCGAGGGCGGCCGCACGGGCAAGAGGAACGGGCGGCCGGACGGGCAGAAGAAAGGGCAAAGTGAACAGACACGCACAGAAGAAAGGGCAAAGCAAACAGACATGCACAAAAGGTAGGATTTATAACTGGGGGCGCCCTAACGCCTTATTGGCGCCTTGTCGCCTTGGCGCCTGGTGTCGGGCGCTCGCCTAGGCAGCGCCTAGACCGTATCGCCCGCCCGAAGCAAAAATGGGCGAGGAGGCATCGCCTCGCCTCGCCTTAGTGCCTAGGCGCTCAAGGCGCCTCGCCTTGAAATCACTGGTATGTGAGAGGAAGTTGGTAGCCGTAGGGAGGAAATCAATGACTCTGAAGTATAAAAACATGATGAGAAGCTTGTTTCAAACAATGCTAGAAGCTGTCGAATTTTTCGCAGAGATGAGTGCAGAGCAGTGGACTTTGAGCGGAGATGGATTTTATAGATATGGCCTTATGACTACGAATTTGAGCGAGAGTTACAACTCCGTTATCATAGGTGCAAGAAACCGATTTCTGCTCTGGTCAGAAAAGTTTGGTATAATTGCAATTCATATTGGATAGTCCGACGAGATGATGCAGACTCCGCGTTGCAAATTGGTGAACGTTTCACATCAGTTTGTCAAACGAGGTTATGCAAAGCCATGGAGAAAGCCAAACGATACGAAGTCGTTCTTCTCGATCGACAGGAGGGTAGATTTGACGTCAAGACTAAAGGAAGACATCGTGTCAAATATGTTTTTCTCCAAAATCGGAGATGCAGTTGTAAGAAGTGGTAAATATTTCGCATACCTTGTTCTCATGCCTTGGCATGTTATGCATTCTTGCATATTGATCATACAACTGTCATTAGTCGATTCTACTCATTCGAGTGTCAGAAGGCCGTATATGCTTCTCGATGGCATTCCTTTGATTGCAAAGAAAACTGGACGGAATATCGTTTTCCTATAGTCAATCATGACCCGACAAGAGTCAGACCACGTGGGCGTCCAAGGTCATCCCGTATACATAATGAAAGGGATATTAGAGTTCGATCTCGGAGTAGTAGTTGCTCATTATATAAAAAGGAAGGCCATAACCGACGCAGTTGTCCTAATCGTAATATTTGTAAGTTCTTATTCATCGTTTTGAAATGTTATTACTGTTATGTTCTTATGTTGTGCTAATTGTCTTACAGGAAATGCATCCAGGGCCAAGGAAGACAGATATCCTTCATGCTCAAGGAGAGCATCGGTCGACGGCTGTATGGGAAGCCGGATATAATATGGTAAGTCGATTTCTTTACTTTAAAATTATTATATATTCATACATTGTTTACTAATTCGTATTTTCTTTGCAGAACAATGTTCTAACATGCCGTCGGGTTGAAAAATCGCTAAAGGGACTTGCTAGCAATCCACGCATGAATGTTTACCTCCGTCAGGCAGGATTATACGGAGTGGCGAAGCTTCCATTTATCTCTTTAGATTGGGCATTGATCACTGCGTTAACGGAACGCTAGAGACCGGAGACGCACACCTTCCACATGGTGCACGGTGAGATGACCGTGACCCTACAAGATGTTGTTATTCAGCTTGGATTGCCTGTAGATGGTGATGCAGTTATAGGTGACACCTCGATATCGGCAGTCGAGGTGTGTCATCAGTTGTTAGGCCGTGTACTTGTTGGAGATAATATTAGGTCGGGTCGTATTAGACTAAGCTGGTTAGCCCAAAATTTTTCTGAGATTCCGGTAGATGCCACTGAGGAGGTGGTTCAGATGTACACGAGGGCGTACATCCTCCAGCTTATAGGTGGGATGTTGTTCACTACTAAGTCGGACAACTTAGTACACCTATTTTGGTTGCCACTATTAGCTGATTTAGAGAGGACGGGATAGTATAGCTGGGATAGTGCATGCCTAGCCTGGTTATATAGGAGCTTGTGTAAGGCGTCTCACCATAAGGCGTCACAGATCGAGGGCCCACTCATTTTACTACAGATTTGGGCGTGTGATAGATTCCCGCATGTAGCGCCTTTGAGACGTCGTACTCCTTTCGTAGAGGATATGCCTCTCAGTTATCGTTGGGCCATAGCGAAGGATGTGCGCACGGTGGCGACGCATGTGCTTGCATCGTACATAGAGGCATTCGACTGGCAAAGCAGTGATCAGGTACACCTTACGATTGAATAAAGCAATCGCAATTGATTGTGTCATATCTCCCTTTAATGTTCTCATTGAAATATGCAGGTGATTTGGCATCCCTACCCTGAACAGTTGATAGATATGCTTTCAGATTACTGTCGGTCCGGCGAGATGATTTGGCATGCCCGTGTACCACTTAATATGCTTCTACATAGTGGAGGTACTTCCCAGATAGAGTAATCCGTCAGTTCGGCGATCTGCAGCTGGTACCCGATTAGTGCGACACCAGCAAAGCGCTTCATCGCATTGACCTTCGCGGGAAGAATATGAACAACTGGAGGGAGATCCACCGACAGTTTGTGGATATCTGGGAAGATCGACTCAACTATGTCGTGCCGCTAGAGTGGGATTCTTGGAAGAAATACTCCAAGTGGTACGCGAATCATACTCGGCAATATATTTCCCATACAGGATCCATGCTGGGCAAAATGGTAAGTACATTACTTCTTTCTATTCGATTTTTATTGTTTAACATATATTCATTTCATCGTTCTTATTGTGTGACAGCTGAAGAATTTTAGAAAGATGAAGCTAAAATCTGACCAGCCGGAGCTCGTCTCTCTTGCCGAGGACTCCATCGAAATGCTCAGAGAGTATGGACCGGTTAGACTATATGGTCGAACCGGCGGCTTGGAAGACCAACCGGCGTTTGAGTTCGTGCCGCCACATGATGGACAGCACTTCGAGGGCGATGAAGGAGGAGGACAGCACTTCGAGCCAATTGACGAGGAGGACATGCCACATGAAGGACAACCCTTCGACAGAGATGTGGACATGCCACCAGCATATGACGATCCCGTATTTGACGAGGATGGTCATGAAGTGTGGGAAGGGATACTCATATCACAAATTTCTCACGTGGATGCCGAGTACTGCACGCCACACTTTGAGGTTGGGTCGAGTTCGAGTCCTGGAGCTCCGATTAAAGGAGTGAGAGAATTTGGATAAGTTATATAAAATTTCGAAGTTTCATTATAGTTAAACTCAACTAACATAAGTTTTTCAGGTACGACCATTTCGAAGACCCATCTCAACTTACACAGCTATACCCGGGCGACTCGTCGAAGCAGCGTCCCGTTCTCATACCATATGTGAGGAGGAGATTGAGTAGACGTAAAGGGAATTAGAACTGTGTTCATATTTGTAAACAATTATGTACTTTGATGTTTGGATGTATTTCGTTTATGTTTTAGATATAAATCAATGCATTTTCTGAGATGTCAAGTGTTTCCGATTGTTGGAACTAAAAATGTTTCGATCGAACAGGGATGGTTCCGAAAAGAAATTTGACTGCAACATGGCCGGGGCGGGGACGGGTTTTCAAAATCTGCCCCTTGTTATACTAGGACTAAGAACTAAGACAGGCCCTCCCTGGCACTTGGAAAAATTTCCAAGTGTCCGGGGGGCGCGTTTTGGGAACCCGTCTTCATGGGAGGACGGGTTCTCAAAACGCGCCTTAATGGGGACTACGCATCCCGCATACTGGCGGGTTTTGGAAACCCGCCCCCCGCATTTTACACTGAAGGCGGGTTCTCAAAACCCGCCCTCTTTGTTATTCCGGGGGTGCGTTTTGAAAACGCGCCCCATCGACAGGATTTCGGTAATTTATGAAACTTTGGCCGTTTTTCGCGAAATTTTTTGGAAACTAACTGTTCATCCGTACAAACCTCCAATTTGTGGCACGGTTAAATTGTCAAATTTATTATTTGATATTATTATTATTATTTTTATCCTTTATAAACGCGTTAGACACCATATAAACTCCATGTCAGCGGCCCGGTTAAAATGATATAACAAGAATAACACGCTAACATTAGATCATCGGTGGGATATTTTTTAAATGATAGAATAAATCGATAAAAATTTGACAAAATTTAGGATAAATATGATGATTTAGTCTATATTTTGAGAAAAAATATGGAAAAATATTAAAAATTATTACGAAAGTTTCCATTCTATCAAAAACTTAATTTGTTATATGTGTGTATCTTTTTAGTGGCACGTCGGGGACGGAACTTGTCCATTTGTTGATTTATAAGTAACGGAGTTCACCGCACGTCCAGTCACCGTGTCTGTAGGACAACAACCCCATTTCAAGCTCCACCTATCTAAACCCTAAGTTACAAACACTGCCGCAGCTATAAAATCACATACATAACTTCTCGAGGGCGGACATCCCTTCTTCCACCTCCTTTTCACTTTCTTCTTCTAAGGGCAAAGCTTCGACAATGCACCTCCACTACCTAGCCCCCTGATGCATATAGAGGGTGCTGTTGACGGGGAAAATGGTTATCAACCGATTATTCAAACAGACTCGTGGAAAACGGATCGGGCCGAAGTGAAGAAGGAAGAAGGGCCGAGGAGGAAGGCTGGGCTGTCGTAAAAGAAGGCTGGGCTGTGAAGGGAAGAAACAAATCGGAGGACGGAAGTGAACGAGGAATGGAAAGAGAAGGACGAAAGGAAGGAGGCAGCAAAGAAGGGGACGAGAATAGGAAAGAAGGGGAGTTGCTAACAGAAACAGGTGTAGGCGCGCGGCCGTTTTAAGACAGAGAAAATCACATAAGGGGTATTCAGTTAGTTGTTGTGTGGGGAATATGGGAGGGGAGCGTGGTTAGAGGTGTGGAGAAAAGGTGAGGGAAAAGATAGTAGTCAGCCGGAGAGGTTCGACGGTCAGTGGGGTGGTGGTGGTGGCGTCGTACTGAAACTCTATTTTCTGCATGTTTTTCTTAATGAGATTCAGCTATCTGTCAATCTAGTTGAATCACCTGGTATCAGAGCGTGATAGCTCAATCTCATTACCTGTAATGCCCGTGGCGGACGGCACACGATCACGAGCAGTGCAGATGGAGGCAGATTCTGTGAAGGAAGTCCTACAAGAGCTAGTGAGGAAGATTGAAGGCATGGACGCCCGTATAGCGAGGTTGGAGGACAGAGAGGGAAGAAGAGAACACACTCAGTCGGTTGACAGAAATGATTTGAGTTCGAGGCGGGAAGAGAGACAAGGATGGAGTGGAGATCAGGTAACAAGACAAACTCGAGTGGAATTTCCGGAGTTCGATGGAGCAAATGTGCAGGAGTGGATCTTCCACAGTGAAAGGTTCTTTGAACTGGACATACACCTGCAGATCTTAAGGTTAGCATCGCTTCCATACATTTGTTTGGACCTGCGATAGAATGGCTCCATGCGTTCCTACGCGGTCGAGAGTTAGGAGGGCCGGTGAGTTGGAGTGAATATGCAGTGGCGATGTTGGTGAGGTTTGGGCCGACTGAGTTGGCGAGACCCATCATCTTGTTGAAGGAACTGAGGGAGAAGGCTAGTTTATCTGAATATGTGGAAGAATTTATTTCCCTGGTTACTAAGGTGGAAATATCTAATGAGGACCAAGTGGCTTTATTTGTCGGGAAACTGAGGAGAGAAACGAGGAAGGTTGTTATGGTTCTGAACCCACGCACCTTGCAGCAAGCAATTGAGTTTGCAAAGACCTTGGGATCTGATGATGATGGCCAGATTAACAGAGGACGGGAGCTGGAAAATAGGGAGTTCGACCGGAAACTTGGAGTATGCATAAGGGGTTAGCCTCTGGAGGAGGTAACAGACATCTTACTAGGCTGTTTAATGGAAGAACTTTGGAAAATGGGGCAAGAGGAGTTGGGGCTACCGGAGTTAGATCCTTACCGTATCAACCACCACACAAACGGCTTACCACTGCAGAAATGGAGGAGAAGAGGCAGAAGGGTCTGTGCTTTTGGTGTGATGAAAAGTACTCATTTAATCACAAATGTAACAATTGGAGGCTGTATTCCATTACCTTGGAACCGGAAGGGTTGGAGGAAGAGGTGGACCAAGGGGGGACAGAAGAGGTAACACTTGAGGAGTCACCACACCCATCATTACATTACATGCCCTTTATGGGGTGGCGATTTCATTCAAGAATCAGACAATGAAGGTATTTGGATTCTATAAGAAGAGGAGATTGACTATTTTAATTGATTCGGGAAGCACGCACAATTTCTTGGATTTGGGTGTAGCCAAACGCTTGGGATGTACAATTCAGAAGGTGGCAGAAAAGGGGGTACTGATAGCCAATGGTGAGCGGATGGTTTGTGCTTCAGCAGTGAAAGACTTCCAGTGGGACTTACAGGAAGAACGATATGTTGCTGATATGCTGTTAATGCCCATTAAGGGGTGTGAAATGATTTTAGGGATTGAATGGTTGAATTCATTGGGGAAGGTGTTATGGGATTTTCCAAACTTGACCATGCAGTTTTGGAAAGAAGGTAAATGGGTGCAATTAACTACTGGAGGTGGGGAGTTTGCTTCTGTAACAGCAGGGGTGTTCTCTTTGAACAGCAATGACATAGGACTAATGATAGTCCCTGGGGAATCGAAGGTATCGAAGGAAAATCCTGAACCTGTTATGCCTCCCGAAGTGCAGTAGCTGATCTCAAAATTCTATAAGGTTTTTGAGGAACCGACTGGATTACCTCCAAGAAGGAAACATGATCATGCGATTACCTTAGAAAAGGGAATACAGGGACTCAGCTTGAGACCTTACAGGCATTCGAGTTCTCAAAAAGATGTGATAGAGAAGCTAGTAGAAGAGATGTTACAATATGGAATAATCAGACCCAGCTGCAGCCATTTTTCTTCCCCAGTGGTCTTGGTTAAGAAGAAAGATGGATCCTGGAGGCTCTGCATTGATTACCGCGAGCTAAACAAGAAGACTATCAAGGATAAATTCCCATTCCCATTATAGAAGAGCTGCTTGATGAGATTAAGGGAGCGAGTTGGTTCACTAAATTGGATCTCAGGTCCGGATACCATCAAATTCGAGTGAAGGAGGAAGATATTCCCAAGACAGCTTTCAAGACCCACGATGGTTCCTAGTTATGCCCTTTGGGCTAACTAATGCTCCATCAACATTTCAAGCTTTGATGAATGATATATTCAGGCCATATCTCAGGAAAAGCGTGCTGTTTTTTTTATGACATATTGGTATATAGTTCTAGCCTGCAAACGCACTTGATCCATCTTTCACAAGTGCTTCAGTTACTTCTGCAGAATTATCTTGTGGCTAAAATGAGCAAATGCTCATTTGCAATGAGGAGAATTGAATATCTGGGCCATTACATCGATGAGCAAGGTGTATCCACAGATCCAAAGAAGGTTGAGGCAGTATGTAAGTGGCTGGCACTCACCAATATTAAACAGCTTCGTGGATTTTTAGGTCTCACGGGGTACTACAAACGTTTTGTGAGAGGTTATGGCGCCTTGAGTAAGCCATTGACCCAACTTCTTAAGAAAGAATCTTTCCAGTGGACACCACAGGCCCAAGCCACCTTCTTACAGCTCAAGCAGGCCATGACAACTACTCCCACTTTAGCCTTGCCAGATTTTTCTAAAACGTTTGTGGCAGAGACATATGCGAGTTCTCAAGGTATTGGAGCCATGTTAATGCAGGAAGGACATCCAATAGCTTTCATCAGCAAGGCTTTGGCTCCTCGCCACTTGGGGTTATCGGTTTATGAAAAAGAGCTCTTGTCCTCGGTGTATGCAATTGACAAATGGAAGCACTACTTGATGTGTAAGCATTTTATAGTCAAAACCGATCATCAAAGTCTGAAATATCTGCTGGAGCAAAGGTTACACAATGAAATGCAATTCCGTTGGCTGACAAGGCTTGCTGGTTATGATTTTGAGATAAGTTATAAGAAGGGGAAGGATAACATTGCAGCTGATGCACTTTCTAGAGTCTCCAGTCCCGAGCTGATGGCAATTGCTATGGAATTACATCAAGGAACACTACTGGATAAAATAATTAACAGCTGGCAGACTGATGAATCTCTTAAAACTCTACTGCAGCAACTACAGGCGGGTCAGGTACGGCACTACTCATACAGACACGAACTTTGGCGGAGGAAGGGCAAATTGATGGTTGGCAACAATCCGCAAGTTCGAGAGACAATCATTCGCACCTTCCACTCATCTTTAGCAGGTGGCCACTCGGGAATCAATGCTCCAACCAAGAGAATCTCTGGTTTTTGCTTCTGGAAGAATTTGGAGGAAGATGTCAAGCAATTTGTCAACACCTGTGAAATATGTCAAAGATGTAAGTACGACACCGCTGCGTATCCTGGATTACTTCAACCTTTACCTATTCCAACCGCAGTTTGGTCTGATGTGGGTATGGATTTCATCACCGGCTTGCCGAAATCTTGCGGCAAGGAAGTTATAATGGTGGTAGTTGACAGGCTGACCAAGTTTGCACATTTCATCGCGTTGAAGCATCCTTTTACCTCCATGACAGTGGCCACAGCGTTCTTAGACAACGTTTTCAAGCTTCATGGTCTTCCTAACATCATAGTTAGTGACAGAGACCCGGTGTTTCTAATCGAGTTCTGGAGAAACCTATTTCAATTGCAGGGTGTGGAGTTGCGATTGTCCTCAGCTTACCATCCACAATCCGATGGACAAACGGAAGTGGTGAACAGATGTGTGGAAACGTACCTTCGTTGCATGTGTGCTGATTGCCCTACAACCTGGAGCAAATGGCTTTCCCTCGCGGAGTGGTGGTATAACACTACATTTCACTCTACCATCCGCATGACTCCGTTCCAGGCTCTTTATGGGTACGAGCCACCAGTTCATCTTCCGTATATCCAAGGCACTTCTCCCAACGTACTGGTGGACAGGGAACTTGCAGACAAAGAGGCTATCATTCAGCTCCTTCGCTTCCATGTACACCGGGATCAAAATCGGATGCTCCAATTGGCTAACCGACATCGTTCAGATCGAAGCTTCCAAGTGGGAGATTTGGTTTATGTTAAACTCCAGCAATACAAGCAGACCTCGGTCACAGGGGGACAACAAGGTAAGCTAGCTTACTTGTATCATGGTCCCTACAAAATCACAGACAAAATAGGGGCGGTGGCCTACCATTTGGACCTGCCTTCCGGGTCACAAGTGCATCTCGTTTTCCATGTCTCCCGACTCAAGAGGTTCTTGGGTCCCAAGGATCGTTCGGCTGCAGATAACACAGGTTCTGGCCTTCATCACATGCTACCTGAACGCGTTTTGCAGAGGAAAATGGTTCGCAGAGGCCACGCAACAGCAACTCAGGTACTTGTGCAGTGGTGTCGTCATCCAGAAGAAGAAGCTACTTGGGAGTTCCTCGATGATTTGCTGCAGAAATTCCCGCACCTCACCCTTGGGGACAAGGGTGAATTTAAGGAGGGGGTATTGATGCATATAGAGGGTGCTGTTGACGGGGAAAACGGTTATCAACCGATTATTCAAACAAACTCGTGGAAAATGGATCGGGTCGAAGTGAAGAAGGAAGGAAGGGCCGAGGAGGAAGGCTGAGTTGTCGTAAAAGAAGGCTGGGCTGTGAAGGGAAGAAACAAATTGGAGGACGGAAGTGAACGAGGAATGGAAAGAGAAGGACGAAAGGAAGGAGGCAGCAAAGAAGGGGACGAGAATAGGAAAGAAGAGGAGTTGCTAACAGAAACAGGTGTAGGCGCGCGACCGTTTTAAGACAGAGAGAATCACAGAAGGGGTATTCAGTTAGTTGTTGTGTGGGGAATATGGGAGGGGAGCGTGGTTAGAGGTGTGGAGAAAAGGTGAGGGAAAAGATAGTAGTCAGCCGGAGAGGTTCGACGGTCAGTAGGGTGGTGGTGGTGGCGTTGTACTGAAACTCTGTTTTCTGTATGTTTTTCTTAATGAGATTCAGCTATCTGTCAATCTAGTTGCATCACCACCCTAGATCCCTTCTTCCTCCTCCTTGCCGTTCTTGTGTGATTATTGCCTCTCGATTAGGGCTATTGGAGCAATTAGGGCTTGAGCAATTTTGGGAATGTATTATGTCTAAACCTATGTCTTTGGCCTCCCTTTTGAGGTGCATATAACAACCAACGTAAAAAACGGGTGAGTGATTGGATTATGATACGATAGATTCCGTTACTTACAGGTAAGCAAATGGACGAATTCCGTCACAACGGGTCATAAAAAATTAAACACATAAAGTATGATAAACTCGTATAGCAAATTAAATTTGTGAGAAAAAAAAACTTAGTAATATTTTGTCATATTTTAATAAAAGAAACTTTATACAACTACATGTAGTTTACAGAACGAGGAAGACATAACTTCATCAACGTGTCGACCCGTCGGGTTGCCTTGTCAGAGTTACAACCGGTAGACTCGACAGGTTAAACTTTTACAACCGGTAGACTCGACAGGTTAAACTTGAACCCGTGATCCGGGGCATGGCCACCTCTACTTTATACATTGAAGTTACTTCATTGTGCAACAAGAAGTTACTCCAAACTCTGTTCAATCCTCGAGTTAATCACCGATGTGATTGTACATAAAACGCACCTGTGATCATTAAAACACGTCTCATACTCGAATATGAGAGAACTGATCGGAATACATATCAGAGTTAATACTATGAAAAGATTTAACTGACAAAGAGATTTAAGTAATAGGTGTAATGAACTATGGAACCAACAATTGCTTGCACAGTACCTTATTGCCGAAACAGTAAACATCCTAAGTTATCCAGGGTATAAGCATTAAGAATGGATGTCTAAGATACAGGAGTCATCCACTGGATATAAGAGTTCTCTTCAGCGAAATATCAACAGCAGTCGTTCGATACCGAATCACATGTTGAGGAATGTCCTTTCATGGCCATCTGCTAGTCAAATGGGCTATTCCATCGAGAGGGCACAGCTTTCCTGTTGGCACTCGGTCCCATGTCGAGTAATCTCCTGGTGCACTCGTGGTTATGCTTCTTAGGAAAGTTCTTGGCTAGCATGCAGCAGATGCAGAGTGATGACAGACTGCCAACACGCTCCTGCAATGAATATAAGTTCTTCCTGCTGATGCTATGATAACAATCCACCAACTTGAGTGCCACGACACACACGACCGCATCGAGCCACCTAATTATGCACTCTATTTCAAGCATCACTCTACCCTGCACAACAAAAGATGTGCTCTGTGCATTCTGCCACATCAATCACCTGCATGTAATACATCCCCACCTGGATCCGGTCACAGGACCAATCTAAAACCTTCAGAGAGGAAGTCGTCCCTGAAAGAAAAGCAGGACATTAGGAATGACACGCTAGTTTCAGAACTGAACCAAGCGAAAGACATCAGATGGGAAAAAATATAGATTATGGACCTATGTAATTGAATAAACAGAACAAATGAAAGCATCATTCTCAATTGCTCCTTTCACAAGGCGTGAACTCCTACTGCAACAAAACATCACATCAACTTATGCATGCCCAATCACATCATCCGATGACAGGCAAAACTCAGTCCATTGCTCCAATCCACTATACTAACTACAGCCAGTCAGCACAAAGTGGATTTAGTTATAGCTCAAATAGCTGGAAAGAATACCTGATGGCCACTGCCTTTTCCTCACTGGCGTTCCCATGATCATCCACCGGCACAAGTGTCGACAAGCACACCTCTGCTTCGAAAGACTTGGGTATGCCCTCTATCTTGATCTGCTGAATCTTGTCGTCCGTTAAGTCATACCAGATCAAGTTCTTACTATCCTGCCGCACCAAGATTTTCCGCCTGTCCTTCGAATGGGCCAATGGCTTGATGAAATGGTCTGGTTTCCTTTCCTCCGGTTGCGGGATCGAGAACAGCTTGCTCCATGAATCCTTATTGCCGTACTCCCCCATCACCCATACGCATATGTCAACCCCATTAACGACCAAGCACAGCATGCCGTCTACTGCCGCAACATCCATTTCTGTCTTCGGATCCACTCCATCCGGAAGATCCATCACCAGGGTACTCGTTTTAGTAAGATCCATTGCGATGATCAAGTTATCCGACCCCAGCTGGAGTTCCGGAGTCATGATCCAGTGCAGGCATCCGCAAGCATAAACCCCTGCCTTGCGAGGGTAAATCAAGGAGTAAGGAATCCCGCCCTCCCTGCGCCACCGATTGCTCCTCAAGCTGTAAACGCAGACCTCGCTCTCAAACGGATCCACAACATACTGGAACAATCTGACGAGGAGGTAGTCATCAGACACCTCGTCGTAACCGAACCCGTAGACGTGGACGCTCATGGCTAGAGGGCGGGGGTCATCCTTGCGGCCGCGGATGGGGAGGTGGGGGAGGAACCTGTAGCGCCTGGTGGAAGGGTTCCAGATGATGAGGTCGTCGGCGACGTTGGCGAGGCAGACGAGGCCGTCACAGGTGCCGACGAGCTTGATGTAGTTGCCGTAGCACATGAGGGGGTAGGTGACGTCGAGGCAGTGGTCGAGGGAGCCGATCGGGCAGGTGTAGAGGTGGGAGGAGTGGCGGAGTAAGAGGAAGGAGTGGGAGAGGGGGAGATGGAGCTTGGGGAAGTCTGGGGCGTCGATGGCGGAGCACCAGCGCTTGGAGACGGCGCGGCAGCGGAGGAGGGGCTGGACAGGGAGGCGGCGGAGGATCTCGGTGATGAGCTCAAAGGGAAGGGGATTGTATGACGTCATGCTGACTTTGGGGGCGTGGCGATCTGGGGGTTGCTTGCGGAATCTGGGGGGTTGCGAGGGGAAGGAGGGCGGAAAGAGGGCGGCAATTACCAGGAAGGAGACTCGATATGTCTGTGGTTTGGACTGGATTGGGGATTTGGTGGGACTCCGACAAATGT
This sequence comes from Melastoma dodecandrum, assembly GCA_029817715.1. NCBI lineage: Eukaryota > Viridiplantae > Streptophyta > Magnoliopsida > Myrtales > Melastomataceae > Melastoma > Melastoma dodecandrum. Next base: position 3,055,230 of record JARUPY010000606.1, read on the forward strand.
CAATAGCAAAATAAATCCCGATTTATGTGGTCACATTTTTTCGTTTATAGTTTTAAAATTTTTTTATAACCTTAAATTAAAATATCGATTTATAGCTTAAATTAAAATCGGTATTTTGTCTAAATTAAAATTTTTAGGTTTTTCATTTTATTTAATTATAGGTTCCACATCCACACCTCGTCGAATTTTTTTAAACGAGTCTCGTCAATCACCCGTTAAGAGTTAATTAATATGTTTTAAATTTAGTAATTTAGTTTTTAATGTTTTAGTAAGTTGTATTTTTATAATTCGTGTCTTTTCTTATTTTTAAATATCTTAAACGCGTCCCGATAACAAAATACTTATAATAAATTTGGAGATGCCTCTCGGGTGGTCCACCCATTAACCACAGGAGATAAATGCCATTAAAAAAGAAGAAAAAGAAAAAGAAGAATATTTTTTTTTCTTTATTCTTCGTAAGGATTTAGAAATTAATCGTGTATATTTTCAGCTGCTTACATTTAAATTTGGTGATTTGTAAAATTGCTTTGACTTCGGATTGATTGCTTCATAGTTATTATGTAACTTTTAATTATAATTCTTAATTTCTCGTCTCCTAGAAACTTTACTTCCCCTTTATCGTAATATATTAATGGAATCCTAGGGGGTTAAGACAGCATGTTCCGTAGTGACATCTGTGTGAACAATATTTTCCCAAGTAATAATTCTGATGATGCCTGCGTGTCTTGATATCATTGTAGGGAATGGAGATAATGGCCGACGCAGATGACATTCCCGAGGCATTGGTGATTGTAATGGCAACGGCGACTAGTAGTATTTTGCACTTCTCTCTCTCTCTCTCTTTTTATGGGTATTCGAGTGATCCAAAGACGGACGGATAAGCGGAAGTGTCTTGATTCAACAAGTAGAATTGCGTACTACAGCGAAGCGTTGCTCGGATCTAGTGATCTGATCGCTGTAAATATCGACTCGTTACAACCGAATGGAGTAGATCGACCGATATGGACATGATGAGTTTTATAGTGGTTCGACCTAAATCGACTAATGTTCACCACTTTCCACCAATTTAGGTCATTTCACTCTATAAAATGGATGGGCACAAAATGCCCTTACTCTAGACTAACGGTATTCCTAAAATAGTAGAATATAAATCCTCGTAAGTAGATGATTTCTCAACAGCAACAGAACAACTTCTCACACAATAGTTTGTTTATGAATCTCAGCAGACGAGTACTTATGTTCAACAATTGATCGCTCAATATTGATAGAGAATTTTCACACAACATTTGCTCTTCTTAATATAAACATCATTTATAATGCATCAGAAGTAAACGTCACTTAGAACAGAGAAACAGAAAATGAAACGATTTGGTCCTTGTAAATAAGAACTCGACTTCTCACACAACGAAGTCCGAGTACCCGTCCTACACATTGTTCCATTGTGCACAGGTACCACGTTTGTGACCCACTCTATTACACACCCGATGCCAAGTTCTACCCCAACGACTCCCACACAATCTACTCTAAAGTCCTCGAGAAGGGTCGAGATTGTGCTCAAGGTGAACCTTTCCGAGACTCCGGTAGTGTCCACATCTCCTGCCCTTCCCTGCTTTGTACGAGACTTTTGGCGCTTTTTGTGGAAACTCAATGTTAGGCAAACAAGGATGATAAACAGGATGTCGATGTTGTGTCGGGTTTATGTTGAAATTGTCAGAAGAACAAACTTCCAATACGCCTGTCTGTCTATTCAAGATGAAAATGGGATATTATTGGACGAATTCTCGTAGGCGATATTAGTGGGCACCAAAGCAGCAGAATCCACTTGTCGCCTAATCAAAATCAAAACTTTGGAAAACCTTAAAAAGCGAGGAGACACGGAGCTGACTGCGGGTCTGTCTTCTTACTTTTTTCTTCTTTTCGTGTCTTAAAAGGGTTGGAGCTCGACACAATTCATTCTAATAACAGTGTTAGTGCACTCTCTTGGTTTACGAGTGAATGGAACTCATCCACACATAAATAATAATAACAATTGATTATATAGATATACACGTGTAAATATTATGCTATTAAAAGCTCGAACTGTTTAATAAATACGTAACATATTATATATTTCATTTTCAGCGTTCGGATGGCATTTAATTCGAATCGAATTACACGAGTCACGATATCTCCTCGTACATATAATTAGGACGATAGAGATGTGAATACGGTCTATGATAAATATATAAATTATTATTGAAAAAGAAAAAGGAATGAAACCATCCACTTTAGCACATGGTATTCTCCACCCTTTACCAGACTTACTTTATTACTTCCTTTTATTAGTCTTCGAATTAACATAAAGTAAGCATCAACGGTAGTTTTGGATGGAAAAACGTTTTGGGTTTTGGTTACCGGTTTTGACAGATGTCGTCACACCATGCTTACTCTCTGTCTTCCCCCTCTTACATATTTAAGAATGATGACGTCATCTCGTTTAATTAGACGGGGAGAGACAGAGAGTTCCGAAAAGGAAAGTTTCCGACGCCCAAAACAAAGAAAGAAAAATAAAACATGAGAAATTGGCGTGATCTTATACGTTGTTTTAGAGTTTTGTACGGACTTACCGTTAGTTTCTAAAAAAATTTGCGAAAAACAGTCCGAGTTTCGTAAATTACCTCAATACAGTCGAAAACGCGCCTCCCAAATAACAAAGAGGGCTTGTTTTGTAAAATGGACCCTTCCCTCTAACACTTAGAAAACAAGAGTGTTTCGCGGGGCTGGTTAATAAGTAAATAAAGGACCCGCCCTTCTAGCTTAATTGGTTAAAGTAATTTCATAAATTGCGAAATGTCTTGGGTTCGATTCCTAATAGCAACAACTTTGAATAATTTATTTACTAACTCTTACATTAAACATGCGAAAAGGTGGCGTTTCTTTTGTCCTCGAGCTTTGGTCGGGAACACAGAGGAGTTGTCTTTGAGGAGACCTTGGCTCCTGGTGAGTCTTAAGAGGGTGTCCTTGGCTCGATTTTTAGATGTGTGGAGCTGTTTCCGATTGTCGAATGGACCGGATGAAGAAGGAAAACCATCGTGTGTTCGTCAAGAAGAGTCGGTGGGAAGCCACATTCTCCCTCGTAGTCTTCGAAATGGTCGATGCGGATTTGACAGGTCTTAGAGACTGTTCCTACACACTAAGAAACAATTAGAATAAAAGAAACTCCCTGGCCACTCATGTGCGACCGCAGGGAGTCGAGATCGGGCTGTCGTCTATATTCGAAAATCGAAAGGACGTTGGTATTGCAGCTGTAGGTCGGGATCGTCTGCCGATGAAGGTGATGATTCCGACTGGTGTCGGTAATGGGAGAGCTCACTCCATTGTTGACGTCGGAATGTCCCAGGAGGTTGGGTTTGAGTTGGTGACGCTGGAGGTTCCTCGTTCATGTTGTTGGACCTACCTTGGGGTTGCTGGATGCAGGGGAGGAACAAACGTCTGAAGGTCGAGGTTCTGTATCTGTGTGGGTCAATCTGTCTGAAGTCCTGTCTCTGTCGGAGCGTCCGTGGGTGAGTGATGAGGCTTATATCTTTTTTCTTTGTTTTTTTGTTTTCCTGGTCGAAGCCATCCCCCCCTTATGTCTCCGAAATGATCTTATATTTTAGAAGAATTCCTCGAAAGCAGTTTCTGGTGCTCCCCAGAATCTCGGAGACTTTGAGATTCTCGCGGGGAAGCGGTTGTGTGCTGAACGTGGGTAATCTTTTGTTAGGTGAGATCATGGGTCATGGGATATTTTCTAATTTGTTGGGGTCACAAAGAAAATCACTCCAAGTTGTGTCATCCCTTATTAGCTGATTTGTCCATTCCTGCAAGTTGTTGGATTTACCCAAATCTTCCGGAGGAAAACCTCTATTTGTAGTAATCTTTTCTGCTTGATCATTCTGATCGAGACCAACCAGAGGGAAATCATAAAGCCCATCCAATGAATCGGTTTTCCAGGAAGCCTTATCATTTTGAGAATATTCAGATGCGGCAACCTGTAGCATCTCAGCCCCAGGAGCGCCTCTCAAAGGGCATTGTCCCTTGTTACATGTAGGCTGAGATATAAAAGGACTGCTATGGGGATACTTCTCCGGAAGAGAAATCTGAGATGACTGAAGGTCCATAGAGAACCCATAATTTGATGATAAAATAGGACAAATAACCCCACTCTGTTCTAATGTAGATGGGACAACTTGCAAAGATGAAGACGATGTTCCTGAGACCTTCATATTGGTGCCTTTTCTTTTTCTTGGCTCTATAAAGAATCCGTTCCTTGCACGTAGGAAGGCATATAAGTTAACGAGATGACGAGTCTAAAGTTGCCGGCGCTTGTGGCGGTGTTCTGTTTCCTATTCTTCTTGGGGGCTCGCGGCTGGGGTTATGACGGCCACTATGCTGTGTGCAAGATTGCTCAGTCGTGGCGGAGCAAGCCTGCATCGGACGCGGTCGCGAGGCTGCTGCCTAGGCACATAGGTGGGAACTTCACGAGCCTTTGCATATGGGCGGACAGGGTGAAATTCCGGTATCTTTGGTCGCCCTCGCTTCACTTCATCGCCACCCCAGATCATCTCTGCACTTAAAAGTACAGCAGTAAGGAATCCATATTCTGTTAATGGATCCATCGATTGCCTTCAGAAGTCTCAGAATCCCTTATTCGAGAAATCGGCAGGGAACTGCAAGGATGAGGATGGGGAGAAAGGGAGGTGCCTCACGGGGGCAATCAACAACTACACCACCCAGCTCCTTGGTCAGGGCAGCAGCAGGCACCGATGTAAGTAAACATATGGAATGTTTCCCGAAGCAGTGCCCGGTTTTCGCCTCAATCAATCTAACCCAGCTCACGTTTTTTTTTGTGATTTTGGAACAAGACAACCCCTCGGAGGCTCTCCTATTTCTCTCCCACTTCATAGGAGACATCCACCAGGTACTAAAACTAGTATGATTTGCGACATGTGGTAATGGCGAAAGATGATTTGGTTGAATTATGCCGTTGTTTTTTTATGAATGGGGGAGCAGCCACTTCATGTGGAGTTCACCACAGACAAAGGGGGCAGCAACATTGATGTCCACTGGTATTCCAGGAAGCAAGTCCTCCACAACGTGTGGGATGAAAGCATAATCCTTACCGCAGAAGAACGGTACTACCGCTCTCACATCCAAGGCCTCATTAGAACCATCCAGCAGAACATCTCGGTTTGATCATGGCAAAAAAACTAGAGCTCATGTTGGATCTTTCCTCGCTCTGCGTTTGAAGTTTAGGGATTTATTTTCCTTTCGACAGAGTGCGTGGGCAGACCAAGTTAAGGAATGGGAGTCCTGCAGTTCTGGCCAGGCTCCATGCCCGGACACGTAAACTCCCCTTTTGCTTGTCCTTGTCAGATTTATGATGCTTCTAGATGTTCATCACTTCAACTGAATCATGGCAGGTATAAAGTGTGAAGGCTGCGTGCGACTGGGCTTATAAAGGTGTTAGCGAAGGTGCTGCCCTTGACAGTAAGTGTATATAAAATAAGAGCAAGGCCCGCTCGGATCATTCAAGATACGGCTCCTGAAGTGCTAAAGCCAGCAGAGTTGTGTCTGCAGAAGAGAGCGTGCGAAGCTTGCCGAGATACCAAACCGAGTTCCGCTAGATGGCCTTGGAATAATTCGCGATTTGGGGATCTACAGTTATTTTTTTAGCCTGGAATATTTAATTGATTACTCAAATATTTCATTATGACAGAAATTATTTAGAATATATATTTGACATTTTACGTTGATAATATGTTTTTTTGTTTTATAATCGTTAAATGGGTTAATCCGACACGATACCAAGATTGAACACGAGATGCACGATTTGACATACCTGTGGACGAACCACCAACGTTATTTAATTCTTACCCGGCTCAATTGGACAGCAATCACCGCAACCACTACAACCGGACTGGCCTCCACTCAATTGGATCAAAGTCTACCATTTTTATTTTTTAGATAGGATTTTTTTTTAAAGTAACCTAATTAAAAATAATAATTAGGTAGAATAGATAAAATCTATTATCTCCCTTATGTCTCCCTGACTCCGCCTATATAAGTAAAATAGATTAAATTAAAAAAAACATATTTTGTAATAATTATGAAAGAAGATTACGACAATAAAAAATCTACAAGTAGTAATGTATGTATACGTTAAAAATTTATTAAAATATAATCGTTCTCCATCTGCTTGCTGCTTGCTTCTTCTTCTTCTTCACGTCCTGTACGAAGCCGTCCAGAAGCTCAAAATCGATAAGCTTTTTGCAGTCATCCATTGTTTCTTTCAATCTGGTATTTACAACGTCTCCCTGCCAAGTTAACGAAAATTAACATTCGGGCGCGATGATGCTCCCGTAAAGGTAATGTCATCAGCTTTTAAGGATGATATTCTTGATATGGATAAAATGCAGGAGGCTGCAGCTTATTGGATAATGATGCATCAGCATTCATTTTCGATTGTCGAAGAAGAAGGTTTCAATCTTATGCAGATGCGTGGAATGTCTCAATGGAAAAGCTTATCACATCACACCATCAAGAATAATCGTTTCAAAATGTATGAATTGGAGAAACAACGCATCATTAATATGTTTAAAAGTACAATTAGTATCACTACTGATATGTGGAAGTCATCATGTCAACGATTCAAGTATATGCTAGTCACCGGCCATTTTGTGGATCAACAATGGAAACTACAAAAAATTAGTTTTGAATTTCGTTCATCTGGTACCTCCAATTCATGGAGTAGTCATATCAGATGCAATTTATAAATGTTTAAAAGAATGGGGAAATGAGAATAAGGTACGAGATAATGCTTAGTTATTATTTAATTGTTACTTCATTATTCATCTCTTTATTGAAAATCTTTTGCCATCATTCATTTTATTTGTGATAGGTAATTTCAATTATTGTTGACAATGCTTCAAAGAATGATGCGACATTAAGGTATTTGAGAGACTCGTTCTCAAGGAATAAGTAGTTGCTTTGCAATGGTCGATTATTACACGTGTGTTGTGCTCACATCTTGAATATTATGGTTCAAGATGGTCTTGTTGAAATAGAGAAGATTATTAAATCATGATAGTGTGGTTTTTGTCAACCAAAGTGAGGTGCGACTTAGGATGTTTGCCGATATCTCGCAGCAATTGCAAATACCATATAGAAAACGCATCATTGAGTGCAAAACAAGATGGAATTCAATGTTTGATATATTGACACGGGCAATGAGGTTCAAGGATGTATTTCTTCGCTACAGGGAGCGAGAACTAAGCTATAATTCTTGCCCAACTGTCGATGATTGGACAAAGGTCAAACAAGTTTGCGACGTGTTGGAGATTTTTAACTCCGTCACTAATACCCTTTCATGTAGTGAGTATCCTACTTCGAACTTGTTCCTTTATGAAGTTTTTAGGCTGAAAATGATGTTGGATATCAATAGTGATAATTATTTTCTATTTAAGATGGTGAGAAGTGTTGGGACGGTTTTGATGATGAACCGGACCCTCTGTTCTACAGAAGGTCAAACATTCTATTCTACAGAAGCTTCTCATGTTGAGGACCTTGTGTAAGAATCATTTTTATAATTAAATGATTAGTTGATGATTATTTAATTATGAAATACAATCCTATCGATCTAGATGGTTATCTGGTCGAAATATATCGATTTGGTTTCCAAATAATTATATTAGAGATAATATTTCTTATAGAAGGAAATGTATCTCTCTATATATGGAAAGGTTCTACTAGATGGTCTACAGGCTTCTGTAAGCTTACTCGATCTCTACATGACCATTTATTTGGTTGCAAAACACCATCACCTGTCCAGATACATCCTCATGTGTGTCTTTGTCGGGATGGAACAAAACTTTACCCCAATGGAAATAAATCTTTGATTATTTCCATCAGTAGAAGGTTATCGATCAGAACCTTCTGCGATTCCTTCTGTGTTGCATCATTTAGGGAAACTATCATATTCTTATTCTATTTTGATATGATTATCTTCCTTGCTAAATGAATGCACGTGTATATCATTCTGTTATTTTGTAAACTAATTCTTATTTCTTATTTTGCAGATTATTGATTTATATTTTTACCTTTTGTATTTTATCCTTTTGCGTATATAAATAGGCCATGCTCTCTCAATCAAAAAATTAAATAGGAACATTTTTTTTTCTTCTTCCATTCTGAAAGAGAGCGTGAGCTTTAGTTTCTTCATTCTTTTGTTCGTTCGAAGTTAGTCACACGAGGAGCACTACCGGCGGAAGCTGTATCGTTGGTGAAACCTTTTGGGAGAGTGACTCGGGGGCTCGAGGGACTCGACTGGAAGCTGCAGGATACGTTGGCAGGAGGCACGGCTGGAGGTCGTGTGATCAACGTGCAGCGGGTCGGAGAGAAGGGCTGAACCTCGGGAGCACAGAAGGTGAGGGACTAACCAGCTTCTGTTGTGTAGAGCTCTGTGTGCAAGAACCTCAGGACAAGAGGAAGGTTGTCACCTTAGGATAGAAGGAAGGCTGTCACCTCAGGACAGGAGGAAGGCTGTCACCCAAGAACAGAGGGAACGCTGTTCAACCTCGGGACAGGAGGAAGGCTGTCACCTTATGACAGAAGGAAGGCTGTTCAACCTCGGGACAGGAGGAAGGCTGTCACCTTAGGACATGAGGAAGGATGTCACCTCAGGACAGGCAAAAGTCTGTCACCCCAGGACAGAGGGCACGCTGTTCATCCTAGGACAAAGGATACGTTGTCCACCCTAAGACAAAGGGAACGTTGTCTGCTTGCGTAGGGTTCGCTACGTACTCGCGTGGGGTACGCCACGAAGTCGTTATCCTTGAGGGATTGCGCATTTGCTACCTTGTTAGTCACGTTAACGCGTGCAACCTCCTGTAGTGCAGAATCTTCGGATCTGTACAACCTCCTGTAGAGCAGAACCTTAAGGTCTGAATCTACTTTAGTGCAGAACCTTACAGTCTGTACATAACTCAAGTCATTTCTAATACGAACCATTTTGGTTTGTTAAAGATTGACACATTCTTGGTACAGAACCTTACGGTCTGTGCTATACCTTCTGTGATACAGAATCCTTGGATTTGTTCTATAGAAGGTTGACGATTACAGTATAGAATCTCTTGATCTGTGCTATAGAAAGTTAACACATCTGACACAGAACCTTCTGGTCAGTGTCGTGCTTACCTTCTTCGACACAGAACCTTCTAGTCTGTGTTGTGCTTTACTTTCTACGACACAGAACCTTCTGGTCAGTGTCGTGCTTACCTTCTTCGACACAGAACCTTCTGGTCTGTATTGTGCCTTACTTTCTACGATACAGAACATTCTGGTCTGTATTGAACCTTAGTTACTATAGTACAGAACCTTAGTGTTTGTGCTACGTAACAAGCCTCTACGGTACAGAACCTTCTGGTCTGGGCTCTGCTACTCAAACCTCTATTGTACAGGACCTTCGGGTCTGCTTTTAGTTGATATCATTTGTGCAACTTGTACTGAGATACATTTGAGTGGAAACCATCCAAATATCTGGGTGAAGAGTGGATGTAAGCAATTTGCTGAACCACTATAAAAATCCTTGTGTCCATCAAACAAATTACGAACACATTCGAACGTTCTGTTTTACAGAAACTTACAAGCTCTGTTTTACAGAAGCTTTCATTTCGCTGCGGGGTAAAACGAAAAGGGTTGAAATTCAAAATTTGGGATTAACACTAACTCACCCCCCCTCTTAGTGTAACAAGAAGTATGAAAGATGAATTTGACAAATATTGGGTTGAATGTAACTTGTTGATGGCTGTAGAGGCGGTATTAGACCCAAGAAACAAGTCCATGGTGATTGAGTTTTGTTTTCCAAAACTCTACTCAATAGAGAATGCCAAATACAATATTAAAGAGATTCATCGTACTTTACACAATATATATGAGGCATATATTTTAGAAAATCAAAGAACGATTGGTGAGCATCGCTCGGAGGATGACGGTTTGAAGGATGCAACCCCTCAATTGTCAACCTCATCTTCAGAGCATTATTGGTCCGAGCTTGCAAAGTTTAAAAAGAAAAATCTTATAGATAACACTTATTCTCGAATATCTTGATGAGGATTGCCATATGAATGATAGAACTATGGGAGATGCAACATTTGATGCATTGGAGCGGTGAAAGTTTAATACATCGAAGTATCCTACCTTTTCGAAAATGGCACAAGATATTGTTTCGAATCCCTTTTCGGAAGGCACTTTTAGTGCCAGTGGGAAGAGTTATTGATGCAATCTTACTTCCAGAGACTGTGCATATGCTTATTTGTGGGGGTGATTCTTAAAAATCGACACAAAGTCAAGAAGACCAACAAGATAATTTTTTATTTGTGAAAATTATCATTTCACATTTTCTATTTCATTTAAAAATTATTTTCTATATTCATGTGTTCGCAGATTAATAAGGAGCCAATAGAAATTACGCACCCAAATCCTTGATGGTAATAACATAACAGTTGATACTGTTTTTTTACTTTTATTATAATTCTAATATTGTTTTCTTAATGATAATTAGCAGGGGACTGAAAATGAACGGAGGGCGAGAAGAAAATCACCGGTCTAGAGAAAAAGTTCTTGGAACCTTCTAATCTACTTTACTTTTTACGAAAAGTAATTTAGGTTATTCGATGTTTAACTTTCTTTATCTGCTTTTGACTTTCTGCAGGTGTTGAAACTTCTACTGGATAATTTGTTTCTTGTTATTTGGATTTGCTTGGACAGCCTTACCCTATAGAGTGGCAGTTAAGGGTGACTTATATGTCAACTTTTCCACTATCACCCCAAAAAAACCAAACTCTACCTTACGTGGGGCTTTGAGGAAATCTTTTGAAGGTTTCTATGATGTTTAATATTTATCGAATGTTAAGAGTGAATTAAGTTTTGAAAAATCATGAGATTTGGGCTCAAGCCAGGCTCAGTCTCGGGCTCGACCTAATTTTTTTTGTTACGGGCTTAGGCCCCGGCTCGACTAAATAGAGCTCGATCAGGCTCAGATTAGGCTCGAGCCTAATAAAATTTTACTCTGGTTAAACTCGGGTAGGGGTTGTCCGAGTCCGACCCAACTCATTAACACCCCTAGTCGTCTCTACTCCACCAGAAGTCAAATGTAATCTAAAGCTATGGACATAAAAAAAAAAAAAGAAATTGAAGATAGGACGCATAAGAAAGCTATGAAAATGTTATTAACATGGTCTTATCTTTTCTCAATTCTTTCGAACGATTACTATCACTTTACGTTAATTGAATTGTATCCTTGACTAATCTATTTTGTTTTCGAGTTCTCAAAGATTTTCTAAAATTGTATTTAGGTATCAAACACAACAACTAAATTTCTTAGGCGTCTATAATATGATAAAACACAATATACAAACTTCATGTTAGTATGTGCACGTACGTGTCAAGGTACTATATTATATTTATAAATAAATAATTAATAAATGGAATATTTATAGTAAATTTATTTTAACATTTTATACATATAATAAACTCTAGTATATTAATCTGAAATAATATTAACGAAAAATGTCTAGGGACATCGATATCATTACTAAGTATAGCCGGGGTCAAGACATATTGAAGGAAAAAATATCTAAGTTGTACTAAAAGGTACTTAAGATTAGGCATATTTGACATGATCCATTTAAAGGAGTGCGAAATCAACTTCATCCTCCTTTTAGGTTATTTAAAGTTTATACCAACTGAGCTGATCGAGTTTATTTTAGAAATATTCAAAACATTGATCCCTCTCTTCTTCGAGCATAATAAGGTAAGGGGTTTTGGTATCGATGTTTACAAGGTAGTAGTTACTTTCAGGGCCCACCCATTATTCTGCTTAACCATATTTATTTTCAAACACTTGGATTTATTTTTCATATTTGCTCTTCTTTCCACTAATTATAGATTTTCAAGGCCCACAATTCACTTTCTAGACAAGAATTATGTTGCACAAGAGGAACTCTTTGCTCAAAGGGTTGTGTCGATGTTGGCAATAAACACAACTTATGTAATAACCCCGAATTTTGTAATATTTCCACAATGAAAATGCATGCAAAGGAAGTGTTGTAGTGGTATAAGAAGGTTTTTGGAGTGAGTATGAAGATGATCGAGCCACTACCTGCTATCGAGGGAGTTTGTCATTCACACTGATCATGAAGCGTTGAAGTACATTGATGGATGGATGAAGCTCAATAGTAGGGATTGTCAAAGGGATGAGTCAAACCAGATCTTTTCTCGACCCCGACTGTGTCGAACCTCTCCAGAAGCATGACCAACCTTCACGTTCGGATTCCCCGACGATCCCGCCTACATTCCCTCATAATGTTTCGCTCAGACCTCTCGTATATCATACATGCTCACACTCGAAGGACGTTCACAAGGGATAAGAATTCGCTCAAAATGGACACAAGGAACATAAGGATTTTCTGCAAAGGCACAAATTGTATTTCTCAACTCAATCATACAATGGTCTGCCTACGCCCCTTTACAAATCTCTTATTTATAGGGGTCATGGTGCATGCATGTTTATTATAAGTGTACATCATGCAGCAAAGCTCCGACCTGGAAGAGCATTTCAAACGTCACATGCAACCTCTATGGTCATGTCAGCAGCAGCTCAAAAGTCGCCTACTCCCTCCTGATCCTTTAGGTGTAGCCCAAGGGTCGCCTACATAAGGATCCCTTCCACATGCGAAGTGGTGATTTTCTTCAGTCCTTCACGTTTGTGTTAAAGCGCAAGTCCGGTGTTAAAAACGTCACGGCAAACGCCTTATCTCGAAAATCAACTTTAATGGCTAGAATGGAGTCGAACTTGACAGGGTTCAAGATGATAAAGGATCTTTTCACGACAGATGTCAACGTTTGAGAACTATATAAGACTTTCCTGGAGTTACCCAACGCGTTGTATAATTTGGTCCATAGATTCTTATTCCGCGAAGTCAAGTTGCACCTTCCTCGAAGTTCCATTCGAGAATTGTTGATTCGAGAAGTGCATAGAGGAAGACTTGTAAGGCACTTTTGGGTCCAAAAGACTCTCGAAATGATCAAAGAGCACTTCTACTGGCCCAAGATGACTATGGATGACAACCAGATGATTCGACGATGCGTCACCTACTAGGCGCGAGGAGTTATGTCTACCTTCAAGGCTTTTATACTCCTTACCAATTGTTCATCAATCGTGAAAGCACATGAGCATGTACTTCATCCTAAGATTACCTCACACTCATCGATAGATGGATTCTTTCATGCTTGTCGTGGATGGATTCTCGAAGATGGCTCATGTCATTCCTTGCAAGAAGATAGATAACGTCTCTCACATTGCAGACCTCTACTTTCGTGAAATCGTTTGACTACATGGAGTGCCATGATCAATTGTGTCCAATCGAGATGCCAAGTCCCTTAGTTATTCTAGAAGAAACTCTCGCATAATCTTGGCACAAAACTCTTATTCAACGGCAGTTGTCACCCACAGACTGATGGGCAGATCGAAGTTGTGAACCAAGCCATGGATGTTATACTAAGGATGATGATGTCCAAGAATCGGAAGTATTGAGACATCAAGCTCGCCCAAGCAGAGTTCGCGCACAATTAACTCCGCATTCAACTACTCGAGTGTCGCCATTCGAGGTAGTGTGTGGGATTAATCCATTGATTCCGGTCGAGCTACTATTTATTCCTCAATAGGGTATCCTTGATCGAGATGCAACTCATCGAGTTAAGGAAATGTTGGAGCTACACAAGAAAGTTCACATCATCCTCAAATAAACAAACGAGAAATCTTAGGTCAAAGGTAATCGAGGTCGATGAGAGACGATATTTCAACCGTGCGATCTAGTGTGGATTTACCTATGGAAGGAGCGTTTCCCTGCCAGTCGAAAGAACAAGCTTATGCTCAAGGCCAATGGACCTTTCCGCATGGTCGAGAGGATTAATAACAACGCCTACAAGATTGAACTATCCGGCGAGTATGGTGTCTTTACAACCTTTATTATCCAGGATCTCACAGCATATGAGAATGACAAAGACCCCTATGATTTGAGGACAAATCTTCTTCAGCAAATGGATGATGATGGGAGATTTATCAACCTAAGCGACGGACGTGGACTTGGGTTCGACTCGAACGACAAACTACCTTCACTCAGCTGAAGTGGTTGACTTGAGCGACAGACGAGTCAACAAAGCAGTAGGACGAAGGGTCATTCATCGACGAAGGATCCAATCGAAACGAAACGAGTCCAGTCAACAAGAACTGTTGAAGCAACTTATTGAGCAAAAGGCAACCAAGGGAAGGGTGCCATCTAACAGTCTTGCTCTGACAACGCACAATCTAGTGTTGACACCTGCTCCAAATTTTTCGCGGTAAATCTATATTGTCATCGGGGAATAGTTTATGTCATTATCTTTTATTTCCTTTAGTATCTTTACTTTTTTTGTTGTCTTTTCTTATCTTTGGGCACCCTATATATGCTCATGTCTTGAGAACGTGAGAAGACAAACCTTTTCAATATAAATAATCCATAAAGCTCTTGAGTATTTTTTTTCCTTCTCTTATCATTCGGTGGATTCCGAGTGTGACGATATTATACGAGTGTTCATTACACAGATGATGTGTAGCTGTATTCGACCCGTGTCCATCTATGGTGGTAATGTTGCTATATCCATCGTGGTTCAGGTAAGGCATGTTCGATCTTCGGTGGTGTCCTATCTTGTATATGAGGTTGTCGTGATTTATCTTTTGGTTCGTTTTTCATCCCGAGTTTGTGTGATCCCTAGTAAGTAATTCGCCATTGGGGTTCGTTGTTTTCATCGAGCCTTCACCCACCCCTCTCGCGTCATGTTTGAATAAATTGTAATGCCTTTTGGATTAAATAATAAAGGGTTGGAATCAGACACAATCAATGTTGTCAAGGCGCCACGCCTCGCTCGCCTAGGCGCTCAGGCAAGGCGAGGCGAGGCGAGGCCCTCTCGCCTATTTAGGGCTCGGGCGGGCGCCATGCACTAGACGCCGCCTAGGCACTCACCTTGGTTGAGGCCCTCAGGCACTAGGGCGCTATAAAGGCGTTTCTGGGCGACCCCTATCCCCCACCCCCTCTAACGTTTCAACCCTATTTTATTTCTTTCTGCCCCGACTAGTCCCATCCTAGCCACCCCTTCTAAAGTCTTTTTAGTTTTAACCCTATTTTATTTCTTTCTACCCCAACAACTCCTACCCTATTTACCAAAAAAAACAACTCCTACCCTAGCCGCTCCCCTTCAGACCGATTCAACCCGACGTCCATTCCCACTTCCTAGCCCCTTGCGCCCACCGCCTTGATTCAACCCGTCATCCCCATACCAGAAAAAACTGACATCTGCACCTGTCGTCTGAGCGGCCAGCCCCTGTTCTTGTGAGTTCCCACAAACCATGTTTTTTGCCTTTCCCTAAGCGGCATTGTAACTTGTCCTTCAGTTTGTTTAAGGACTAAAGGAGAGTTCGGAGAGGCAGGCGCCTTAAAATAAAAGGCGAACGCCTCGCCTAGCGTCTAGCGTCTCGGGCGATGGAAGTTCTTCTCGCCTTTGTGGCGCCTTAACGCCTTAACAACACTAGACACAATAGAGAGCGGGTATAGTTGAAAGTCGATGAGTTGTCGCAGTAATTCTTGAAAAAGTAAGATGAACCGTATCTTGTTTCGCTAGCTACAATCATTAATTCTTCCATGAATTAATGATGATAGGAGTTCATTGTGATGCTTCCACAAGGTTCCGAGGTGTCACTCTAAGAATTGAAACTTTATTATGAATAAACATTATATCATTTAATGGGATGCGAGGTAGGATCGAAGGTTTAGTAAAATTTTATCAACACAGCTCAGATTTTCATGCCCATTGAAAATTTCACCTACAGGGGAATGGTCCTCGGATAAGTGAACATACTTGAGAGCGATGCCAACTTCATGTCCTCACGTCAGTTTAAGTTTCTCTATGTTGATTTTGAGGTAAGAATATGTCTTGATACCGATTATTCATGATTTTACCTACTCACCCAATTAATTACACGTCCTAAATATAATTTAAAATAAGAACGAATTTATTTTAAAATCACTTTAATTTAAATTACTTTTGATTTATGTTAGCTTATTATCGACTACTATTTATTTTTTAAAAACATCGGGGAAATTATTATTCCCCCTTTGTTTCGAAAAAAAGATGTCAAATTCGAGTTAATCGGATGATTAAATTTTTTTAAAAAAAATTAAAACTGTGTGGTCAACCTCACCAAATTGGCCATAAAATCATATATTTATTGGTTTGTTCTTGATTATTGAAATATAAGATGTTCAAAATATTAAGACAAATCACTTTTTCTTATTACGGAGACGATCGGGGGAAACAATGAAATCATTCTGTTCCAATGCCCTAAAACCAAATCACTCGATCCAGAACCCACCAAGATCCTTCCTTTCCTCTACCAATCGCTGCCTCCTCCAACGCCCCAACTGGGTTTCGTTTGCCAACAACCCTCGTTGTGCTTTTCCCCGGAGCGCCTGCGTCAACCTGGCCACGTCGGAGCCGTTGACCGGCGTTGAGCGAGTTAAGGACGACGACGATGCTGTTGCTGTTGCTGATGTCGGCTCCGAAACCGGAGGGTTGAGAAGGAAGAAGCTCGTGGCGTTCGTTTCTGGCGGGGGCTCGAATTTCCGGGCCATTCACGAGGCCTGCCTCGCCGGTTTGGTTCACGGGGATGTCGCTGTTTTGGTCACCAATAAAGGCGGTACGATGCGTTTCTCGGAGTTGATAATACTGTCGTTCTGTCCCATGGATGTTTCCCGGTCGGACTAGGGTGAATTAGCTTGGATGGAGTGTAAAGAAGAACAGAGATGGCGACTGTAGTTGGCCAAGTGATTATTGTTTTTCCAAGTTTAATTGATGTAAATCGGACCAGAGACAGCATTGAGAGAGAAACGTGTGTCCAAACTCGCGGGATTTTGAATTGTTTGGAACTTTGTTGTGTCAGGCTGCGGCGGTGCGGCGTATGCTAGAGAAAGTGGCATCCCTGTTATTGTATTTCCCAGAACTAAGGATGAGCCAGATGGGCTATTCGCTAGTGACTTGGTAGCTGCTCTAAGGTGAGGTTTTGCTGGATCAGCTGTTTTCAACTTCCTTCCTGGTCTTACTCAGGCTGAGATGGCTCATATTATGTAAAATCAAACTTGACTATCTGTTTTGACCGAAACTAACAACGATGCATATATTGTTGGCCAGTCGCTATCAGATCAAGTTACTGCTGAAGGAAGCTCCTAATTTCGTCTCTACATGGTGCATGGATGTTATTTTGGAGGTCTGTCAGGATTAACGTTTTTGGCATGTGTAGGGACTATGAAATCGACTTCATCCTCCTTGCGGGTTACCTGAAACTAATACCAACCGAGCTTATCCGGGCTTATCCTAGACATATTCTGAACATTCATCCCTCACTCCTTCCAGCTTTTGGAGGCAAGGGGTATTATGGTATGAAGGTTCACAATGCAGTCATTGCTTCCGGGGCCAGGTACATTCTCTTGACCCCATTTATTTCTTACCGGTTGAATTTCCGTCCATTACTTATTCTGCTTTCCACTATTTGTAGATTCTCGGGGCCCACAATTCACTTTGTAGACGAGCATTATGATACCGGGAGAATTCTCGCTCAAAGGGTTGTACCTGTGTTGGCAACCGACACCGCTGAGGACCTCGCCGCAAGGGTTCTGACTGAGGTGATCCTCTTTCTTCTCTTGAATAAGCTTCATTATGTCTGTCCCCATGTAAAAAGAAAGAAGAATGGCTGTCCCCTTCATCGTGGATCATCAATTGACAGCCTTGCCTTCAATTTCTTTAGGAGCACCGAGTCTACGTGGAAGTTACAAACGCATTGTGCGAAGAGCGCATTGTTTGGAGAGAAGACGGAGTGCCCCTAATCCAAAGCAAAGGAAACCCTGGGCAGTACGAATAGCAATAATGTGGTGTCACGATCCATGCCCCTCATCCTTTATATCCAATAGATTATTACTTCACAGCAACCCCCGGGGTAGTCGCATCTGCGGGAAGAGCTGTCCGGTTCCTCCAAGACTCTGTGTTGAACTAATCTGCCTCCTGAACTGCATGTGGTTTGTCTGAACTCTTTTTATTTCGGGTTGGAGTTTGACAAATTTAGGGGTGGATTTCTTTTGCCTTAAAAGGGGTATTCTATTTGTATATTTGTTTTCATTGAAACCTCCAATGGAAGGATAAAATCAAGCATTTTGGATCGGGGGGGTTAAATGGCATGACTCCATTCGATGAACACCCCAACCTCGTACCACTTCTTTGCCACTAAAACAAGCCCCTATTAGGAAGTACTGGAGACTCCTCCAGAGCATTGACAATGCTTTCCAAAGATTAAGAAGTAGCGGGTCTTTGGTAGAGAGAGAGAGAGAATTCTGGAAATCTTTCCGTCGCATCCTCTCACTTTTCCCTCAGGACAACGTAGTTAGAACCATTGGTCTTCTGTATCCTCGAGATTTTCCTCATCTTATCGGCAAAGGCTTTCTTCTCCTGCATTTGATAAAGCCAGTGAGGCAAACATCTTTTTAACATGATAAAGCAAAAGGCCGAGGGAGAGCGAGATGATTACCTCTGGACCTCTCAGTCTTGCTTTGAAGTTGTTGACAAGCTCCTGTGTCGTTATGGGTGCCTTCTGCACCAAAAAGGCCCTCAGTTCCTCTTCTGTGACGGTTGAAGAAGTAGACGAGGACTTCGAATCTGCCGGTGTGATAGCTTTCGATGAGGACCCGCTTTTGGAAACCGTGTTTTCTTCTTTGGCTCCTGATTTTGCTTCCTGAATGCAGACAAAGGCCAGGTAACCAGAGGGTCAACCAAGGGAATGCCACAGATTAAGATGGATGACATTTTTAGAGAGATGAATCCCAACGTACAGGTTCTGGCTTCCCAGTTTCAGGCTTGACCTTCTTGGGAGGTGCCCCATTTGATGCCTTTGCATCATCTCCATTCAGTTTCCGTTTACCCTTGGAGGACTTGGAAGTTGGGGGTGTACCCTTAGATGTTGCCGAAGGAGCTGGTTTTGCAGGGCTCTCCTCGGCAGGTTCTTCCTTGGGCACCTCTCTTTGCTTAGGGGCCAGTACAGGGGAAAGCCCAACTTCATCCTCCTGCAGAAAAGAGATAGGATGTTATCGGCATAGACCGTCTCAACATATCATTCTTCAATTGTGATCTGGCTAATAATTTAAAAGAGAACTGTATCATGAGATTCCCAAGGAAGATTACCTCGTCGTCATCGTCGTCATCTTCTGCATCAGATTCATTAAACCCACCAGCTTTACCGAGAAGTTTCTTCAGCTCCTTTCCAGATTTGCTCAACCCACCCTCCCCTTCATTAGATTCATCTTCATCCTCCTCTTCATCCTGCAAATTATTTAGTTGAGAAAATGATCAGCCAGTAGGTCATAATTCAGAAAATGAGCCTGGCATCCTTTTTGCATCAGAGTGCATAAGCCAAGACGAGTTCTTAAAACTGAGTAGAACTGAGGCTAGAACCCATTCCAACAAAACAGAAGATGGGCATTTGACATTCTACACACTATTGGCGCCATAGATAATGAAGTTCTGCAAATTATATCTTCAAGGGAATAAGCATGGGAAACCTTGATTTCTGGAGGAGGAGGAGCCTCAGGAGCCAGCTCCTCACGTTCTTCAGGATCATTGCCAACAGCTTCATCATCATCAGTGAATATCTCTTCGTGCTCCCAGTCGTCGCCTATAGTAGCAAAATGGAAATACAGCCATTTATACCAGATGATACAGGCAAGGAGGGTTCCAAAAGATAAGAGACAACAATATCTAAATAATACAATGGAATCGCAGAAGGAAGGTCCCTGGTGACCGGCAGCTGTAGAAGAGCACAACATTAACACAACTACTCTATAAAGCTCCTTGATGATTAAGTGAACAACCAATTTTACCAATTTTCAAATTTCATGAGCAAAATATCAACCACAATCCACAACTATAACAAGAAACAGAGAGTTTGAAAGAAATTATCAAGAACGCAAACAACCATTCACCTTTCTCGATATCATCATCATCTAAGTCCAGATCACCTCCCCGAGGACCTTCCTCATCATCGTCACCGCCTCTTTTGTTAAGTCCAAGTCTATTCTTTCTAGCTGCCTCCTCTTCCTCATCCTCCTCTCCTCGATCAGATGCATTAGCTTCTTCATCATTTCCACTTGATTTCTTCCTTCCTCTTCCACCACCAGTAATTTCCTTTTCCTCGGGTCTCTCTACCTCACCAAAAGCAGCAGCTCCATTATTGGCAGCTTTCATCATCCACCTCTCATAACCATCAGCTGTTTTCTTCCTGTTTTTCATCTTCTCTTCAGCCTCTTCCAACGTAAGCTGCTTATACTGAGCAACCTTGTTAAAATTGTACCTACAAGTATTAGCAAAGTCCAAGTTAACTCGCAAAAGAGAAGACACAGGACAGATTGTTCTGTAGGAATAGCAGGGAACTCATGGACATTAATTCTTAAATAAGGCATGCACAAATTTGGCAGTCTGGAACTAAGGTACATTTGAAACCAACAGAATCAAGACACGGGAGCGATGCGGGTGTGTGTGCAGGCCAATTAGTTGAATTTTACAGAAGATGGATAGACAACCGGCAAGACTGACCTCTAGAACTGCAACCACGGACCCATTGTCTAAAAGTAAGATATGTCTACAGGTAAATCCTTGTTCAAGTTTACGATCAGCAGTCAATAATAATGAGGGTTAACATTACGTGTGTGGGAGGGAGAGAGAGAAAATGACGGAGAGCCAAAACATATCAGCACAAAAAGAGCAGTTACCAAGATCCTGCGGGGATGGCAACGAACTCCTTCCCTTGAAGCATCAGTAGATAGTAAGTAGCAGATTGGGAGCCTTCTAGGGGGCCGTGGTACTGAGACTGTCCCGTCTCGTCCTCCAAAAGCCAGGGCCTATTTTTGTACTTTTCCTGCACGAGGAATTTTATTCACCACCAAGAAACCCATAGAACACAGAACGAATGATCCTTCTTCCTTCATTTCTTCCTTCTTATGTAGATTTAGTGATACAAGTATGCATGCAATTCCCGAACAAAGCCTGGAACGTACCCTCAACGCGTCCGTAACCTGGCGGCCCTGCAGCCCTTCCTTGTGGGCGGACCAACGGTTCTCGGCGCTCTTCTTCTTGGAGAAGTTGGGCAATCCCGTGACGAACCTCCCGATGAAGTAATTCTTATCGCTGCTAGTGCTCGCTCTGACGTTGTACTCCTAGACAGGAAAAGCCAAGACCAGATTTCAACGGCAGCACTCGAGATGTCCACCACAAATCGAGAAGCCACAACACATGCATTAAACACGGGGGAAGGAGGACGGGAGAGACCCGAATCAAGCGGGTGACGACGGAGCCGCACTCGTAGCACTTGGCGCGGTTCTCGGCCATGGTCTTGCCGCAGGAAGGGCAGAGGGTTAGGTGCTTGCAGTTGCTGCCGTAGAGATCCGTCGTCGACCCGCATCCCCCGCAGGTGGGCTTCAATATCAAATCCAACGACATCTTCCCCCCGATCGCCGAAATTAGGGTTTGTGACTCTCCGCGATCGGAGATTATTCTTTCTTAGGGGATCGATCGATCGATTCTTGATCAGCCTCGTATAAATTCGTCGAGCACCGAAAAATGTCCCTTAAAAAGAAGACGGAAAAAAATAAAAAAATTTAACCCAAGCTTTAGGTCCTGTTTGGTTTACCAAAAATTTCTTTTCTTTCCATTTTGAAGAAAGCAAAAAAGTTTTTACTTTTTTTCATTTTTAGTTTTTAAAAATTAAAAATGTGTTTGGTGAGCTTGAGGGAGTGGGTGAGTCGTCCCTGGATAGAGGGGGCTCGAGGGCATGGGGAAAGAGCGGCTAGGCGGAGGGGCTCTAAGAGCGTGGGGGCGTGGGGGCGTCGAGGGAGGGGGCGACGAAGGAGGATGGTTTGACTGAAGGGGCGAGGGCATGGGAGGAACTCGGAGGGCATGGGTAGGGAGCGGCAGGTAGGGGTGAGCATTCGTCGAAATACCGAATTTTAAAGAACTTAAAATTTTAGATCCCGATTCTGATCCCGAATTTTAAATTCGATATTCGGTAAATTAATGAATTTTAATTCGGTATTTCGGTAAATACTAAATTATCGAATTCTTTCCTTACACCTTAGTAATACAACCAAGTAAACCCAAAATCAACAATATTCATATCTCCATAAAACAACGATAAGACAACATTGAGTCCACATTTAGAACAAGAAAAAGAGAGTTTATCTGCTTCCACTAATACTTCATCCGAAATAGTTGGTTTTGACACTTCAATTCAACAATGATAGGCGAAGATTCATATTCAATTATCTGGACAAACAAAAATCACAGGCTATTTTCTTCATATGCATCCATCAAACCATGCTGCAGCAGATGAAAAACGTTAGCAAGAGGTGTAAAAATATGAGCAGTTCAACAGACAGGGCACAAGATGGATGCCACGATATTGACACACACACCACTTATGTGTTTGTAGTAGAACAAGTCTCCCTTGATTGAGAATCCATAAATAGTGCTGCCATTTCTAAAAAATGATCCAAATCTATAAATATTAATATATAAGTAATAGTAATTTTGTACAAACTAAATATTAAATATTACCATAATCAAATTTCTCTTATTCCAATGGGTCCTCTTCAATTCCTTCTTGTATATTTGATCCACGAAACCAATCTTGGGTACATAGAAGAGCCTCCATACTCCTAGGTCCCAAAGAACTATGAACTGGATCAAGGATACGTCCACCAATTAAGAATAAGAAAATATTAGGAGAAAAAAAATGATAATAAAGAATCATTGTACAATATGATAAAATATGAACAATCACCTGTACTAAATGTAGATTCCGATGCGACGGTAGAGATAAGCATGACCAAAACATCACGAGCAATTTGAGACATAACCGGAAATCTTATAGCATTGACTTTTCAAAAAGCAATAATGTCAAATTTCACACTGCTCTTAATCACTTTTATATCCTCAGCCAAATATTTTTGTAACTCCGACTTACCATCTCTACCCCTTCCATATTTCTTTCTTTTGTCAAAACATTCTAATCTTTCCAACATTTTGAATTCACTATGTAACACATAATCTGATTCCAAGTACTTTCTGCTGCTTTGATCAGAGTTCAAATCACTATCAATAGTTCATCTCCATGTTCAGCCACCCATCTCTTCTTGTAGTCATTAAACAATGCATTCAAAGTATCGTTCACTTTTTCAATCAATGCATCGACTTTATCACCATACATATCATTTAAACAAAATTCCAAGTATTCCATCTTTGAACGAGGATCAAAGACAATTGAAATGACAACAACATATTGATCTTTTCAATATTTCCCCAATATTTCTCATACTTGCATTTTGTATTGATAGCCATTGTAGCCATTTCCAGATCTGTGGACGTTTCCCATTCTTTCAAACACTCATCAAGAGTCACCATCTCATGGAAAAAACAATTGGAAGTAACAAACTTTGATGCAGAAACTTTCAAAGTAAGTTCATAAAATTGCTTGAAAAATGGAACTAGTCTTCGAATATTGTCCCAATCAAATGAGTCCGGGACATGCATATACCATCTTCATTTTTTCGAGATCACTTCTTGAACATGCATTCTCATCATCATACAAATGCTTTCTCATACTTAAGTGTGGTACTTAACATCATATAAGTAGAATTTCATCTAGTTGGAACATCTATAACCAAAGCACACTTACTTTCAATATTTTCTACTTCAATGCATTCTTTGAACTCTGCTCTTCTTTGATAAGATCCTCTAATGTAATTCACAATCTCCCTAACTCGTTTCATGGAATCATAAATCAATCTTAACACATCCTTGACAATCAAGTTGATGATATGGGCAACACACCTCACATGAATTAAATCACACTTCAAAACATTTCCAACCTTGTTGCAATATTTATCTCTTAGAAAACGGACAGCAACATCATTTGAACTGGCATTGTCCACCATTATAGTAAAAATATTCTCCAATCCCCAATCTCGCTAGTATTTTTCAATATCAAGTCCAATATCCTTTCCCCTATGGGAAGAAACTTTATTGAAACTTATGACCCGTTTATGTAAAACCCAATTCTCATCAATGAAATGCGCAGTCAAACACATGTAGTTATCACTTTGCGCAAAGGAAGTATATGTATCATTTGTCAAACGAACTCTTTTCTTTGAGTTTATGAAATACCTTCTCAACTTCTCTTTCTCACTGATAAAAATATCAATACAATCACGTTGAATTGTCCATCTTGAAGGTACTTTAAGTTTTGGACACAGAATGGACATAAATTCAATAAACCCAGGGCGAGAGACAAATCTGAATGGCAACTCAGCTGTTATAATCAACTTAGCTAAAGACTTTCGGATTGTTTCTGGATCGCACTTGAGATTAGTTATAGTGTTTCCACTAAGATCGCCCGCTGGTTTCAATGCCAGAATACTTTGAGATGTATCAGCTTGTTGAATCCTTTCTTTGCACGCTTTACTATGACATTTCAGCCCCAAAGTTCCATTTTTGATGTATCAGCTTGCAATTCCGCTCTGCAAAACTTACATCTAGCCATCATGGCACCATCTTGAGTTTGAAACCTCTCATAATCACCCCAAAAGGCTGACCGTGGGGCCATTTGCTTTCTTTTTTTACTAGATGTTGTTGTTGAATCCGACTGACTTAATGGCGGTATTGGCGGAATCGATGGAATATTTCCTTCTCCCGTCATTTGTGTGTTACTGGAAAAAAAAATAGACAGAGTCAAAAAACAAAGAAAATAAAAAAGAAAAAAGAAAAGCTACACAGATTGAACACCCATGGTTTAACCAAAATTCATGGCCGGTCAGATTAGCTAGAAACAGTAATAACACGACAGGAACATCAAAGATTAACAGAAAATGCCAAAGCCATAATCCACGACATCGTGCATAGGAAAGCCCCAAATTACTACCACCACAAATGTTGGCTGCCACCATTGAGCGGATAATAATCATTCAGAGTAAGGAAGAACCCTGAGACTATTATCATTTTCTAGGTCACGTCAATAGAGCTACTACATATGAAGTTTGAACTATCAACTATAAGAAGGCACCAACTCAACCAGAAAACAACAAAGCAGTCAACATTGAAAATCAGCCCAAAAAAAAGTTAGGAAATGCATATAATCTCATGTATTGGCAGTTATGAATTGAGCTTTGTGTACAATAATTACATTAAGTGAATCCATATGCCATCTTTAACCACCCTGATTTCATCACATGGAAAATTTCATAGAAAACGGCCAAAACTCAAGCATCGATAGAATGCAATAAAGGATTAAGAAAACACTACGGTCAGAGGACAAGCCAATCACATTTACCAAAAGCACTAGAAAGGATTAACAAAAGGAAGATTCAAGCATAGCTTAGAAAACAACACCATCACTTACATATGGAATTGTGACACCGGATGAAGAAGCAGTAGGTTGTACCGTTCCTGATGATCGACAAAGACATATCAGCTTGTTCCCCAGAATCAGGCAATCAGAAGATGGAAGACGGTGAAAATAGACTATACGAATGCACATATTTTTTAAGGAAACGCGCATCAAATCATGGCAAACCGAGCACAGCCAAACTATTCGCAGGATCTATTCTACGAATTGAGCCAGCAATCACTCTATCACAGTCAAAACCCAGATAAAAACCTCGAAAATGTAGAACCATCAATCATTTCCAAAACCCTAAACTTAACAATGCGAATTCACACTAATGGTAACGCGGCGAAACCTAGCGGGTCAACAAGATCAACAGTTCCGATCGGCGGGGACAGGCGAATGCTTACCTCCGGAGCAGGCGAGGCCAACGACAAGGAAGCCAAGATGACGAAGCGGAGGCGACGAAATGGGGAAAAAACTCGTGGGTTTCAGTAGCCCATGGGTTTTTTTGTCAAATGGGGGCCCAAATTATTTCAGTCTTATAAAAATTCGGTATTCAGTAAATACCGAATTTTATTTTCCGCTACCGATTCCAATACCGAATACCGTTTTAACAAAAACGTACACCCAATCCCAATCCCAAATACCGAAATACCGATCCCGAATTCCCGAAATTTTAAAAAATGGAGATTGGAATCGGTATCCCGAAATTTTTGCTCTCCCCTAGAGGCATGAGGCGTGGGGGAAGGAAAGGCGGGACTGAGGGGACTCGAAGGGCACGGGACTGACCACTCCATGATGGCATCTGGGAGCAGGGGCGTGAGGTGTGGCGGCTGGGCTGTGATGGTGCGAAGAGACGGAGGTATGAGGGTGGGTGATTTTTAAGAGAGAAAACTTTGAAAACGGGTTTAACCCTGTTTTCTAAAAGTTAAAAAATCAAGAAACGTTTTCATAATTTTTGTTTTCATTTTTTCTTTACTTTTTAGGAACCAAATTATTGTAAACATAGTGTGTGTGAATGTTCATTTATTGTAATCATTTATTATTCATTCGGTTACAATTCTTTAGATTCATTCTGTTGTAAAATCTCTATAAATAGAAGGGATATCTATTGTATACGTATGATCTTGGAAATCAATAAGAAATTCTCCCCCATTTTCTCTCCATATTCTCTTGTTTTCCTTCTTCCTTTTTCCCGTTCTTTGTTTTACAACAGAAATGACTTTTTCGCTCTCTTGAGAACGACATATATCTGAAACTCCCTGAAGGATTGAAAATGTTATAAGCATATAATTCAGATCGTCGAGACCTTTACTCGGTCAAATTATGCAGATCTCTATATGGATTGAAACAATTTGGACGTATGTAGTATGAACGTCTCAGTGAATATTTATTGAAAAATGGATATCAAAATGATCCAATATATTCATGTGTATTTATTAAGAGAAATTGATCACAATTTGTAATAATTGCGATTTATGTCGACGATCTGAATATTATTGGAACCATTGATGAACTGTCTGAAACAGTTGATTACCTTAAGAAAGAATTTGATATGAAAGATCTCGGGAAAACAAAGTTATGTCTTGGCTTGTAGATTTAGCATTTAGAGATTGAAAATTTTGTCCATCAATCTGCTTATACATCGAAAGTGTTAAAAAGATTTTATATGCATAAAACACATCCCTTGAATAGTCCAATAGTCTGAGATCGTTTGATGTAAATAAAGACCCATTTCGACCTCGAATGGATGATGAAGAACTAATTGGTCCTAAACTACCATATCTTAGTGCTATTGGAGCACTGATGTATCTTGCTAATCATATTAGACCTAATATATCATTTGCAATGAATTTATTAGCGAGATATAGTTCTTTACAGACGAGGAGATATTGGAATGGAATTAAGCACATTTTTCGGTATCTTCGAGGAACTATGGACATGGGATTGTATTATTCGTATATGCCAGAAGCTGAATTAATTGGATATGTAGATGCAGGATATTTATCCGACCCTCATAATGGTAAATCTCAAACATGGTATTTATTTACATGTGGTGGTACTGTTATATCCTGGAGATATATGAAACAAACAATTACTGCCACACCATCTAACCATTCTGAGATTATTTCAATTCATCAAGCCAGTAGAGAATGTGTATGGTTGAGATCAATTATACATCACATTCGAGGTCATGCGGCTTATTCGTAAATAAGAATTCCCCAACAATTTTATATGAGGATAATGTTGCTTGCATTGCTCAATTAAAGGGTGGATATATCAAAGGTGATCGAATGAAACATATACCTCCGAAATACTTTTTCACCCATGATCTCCAGAAGAGTGGTGATATTGATGTTCAACAAATACGTTCATCAGAAAATCTGGCAGATTTATTCACAAAGGTTTTGCCTACAATAATTTTTTAAAGGCTGGTGCATAAAATTGGAATGTGCAAACTTGGAGATTTAAAGTAATCTAACTAATAGGGGAGTAAACATATTGTACTCTTTTTTCCTTTACCATAGTTTTTTCCCACAGGGTTTTCCTTGAAAGGTTTTTAACGAGGCAGTATCAGAATGGACATTCAAGGGTAGTATTGTAAACATAGTGTGAATGTCCATTTATTGTAATTATTTATTATTCATTCGGTTACAATTCTTTAGATTCTTTCTGTTGTAAAATCTCTATAATAGAAGAGATATCTATTGTATACGTATGATCTTGGAAATCAATAAGAAATTCTCCCTTTTTCTCTCAATATTCTCTCTTTTCCTTCTTCCTTTTTCTCGTTCTTTGTTGTACAACACAAATGACTTTTTCGCTTTTTCTTAAAAAACAAAAAACCGAAAATTGAAAAGTTTT
Source organism: Melastoma dodecandrum (assembly GCA_029817715.1). NCBI lineage: Eukaryota > Viridiplantae > Streptophyta > Magnoliopsida > Myrtales > Melastomataceae > Melastoma > Melastoma dodecandrum. The sequence continues at coordinate 3,083,683 of JARUPY010000606.1, forward strand.
CATTAAACAAACGGGCTCTTACTTTCTCGACTTTTTTTCGATCTTAATCCTTCTATTCGATGGGTTGCCTCTCTATGGCCACTCCCTCCTCCGACAACCGTTGTTAGGGTTTCGCTCCGATCCAAATACTAATATACAAGTCCAACATATTTTCACTTTAAGACCAATGAACAATATACAAACTAGTTCGTTAAATTTATATATTAATTTGTGGTCATTTCTTTATTCAATATAAAATTTTGAATTTTCACCTACAAACCTTTCCAACACTATGCAACCATACTCTCACCACCTCCCCAAAAACTACCACTATGTCCCTGTCGCCCGCCTCGACTCCTGCCATCACATCGCTCCTGTCATCCTTCTCTACTATGTTTCCTCTGCCGCGCACTTTTATGACCCTTTCCCAAAATCGAAATCGATTTTTTAAATAACCCAAACACTAGCGAGCGTGTAGTTTGAGCCATCTAGTAGGTGGGAAGTTTTGTTGGAGGAAGAAGAAGACGAGTAAGGAGGAAAGCAAGAGTACGGTTGATGGGGGTGCAAGAGGTGCCCGAGTTTATTCATAATGCCCCTTTGATTATCCACTTTAAGGTCACAAGAGAAACTTTCGAAAGATTAGGCTAGAAAAATACGTAGGCATAAAATTTAGGCCAAAATTATATTTTTTGCCAAAGAATAATACGAAACACAGCAGCAATCATTGTCAATCTCACTAAACATAAGCGTAAGGTTGATCCCAGTGGTATGTGATTTGGTTTCGCTTGATTAAGGTCTCGAGATCGAGACTTGGGAACGCATATATCACCATTGGGATACTCACCCACCAAAGTCAGGCGGGTAACAAAAAAACAATGAGAAAAAAACATCTACATATAATATGTCACTCCCATGCATACTAACATGTATCCTTATATTATATGAATCCGCCTACGTTTACAAAGGGTAATTCCTCCAATGCATGAATTCTGGTAGGCTCAAACAGTTTGAGCTTCCATCCTGGTGGTGCTGGTGGTACGTTATACTGACTAGGAGGAATGTGAACAAAATCTAGGTAGGAAATGTCTAGAGTGTTAAAAACAAAACCATGGGCACAACTACTCGCAACACTGTCTGATGGCACAGAGTCAATCTTGAAAACTTTCGTCACGAGCACATCAAAAAAGAAAGTAATAATAAATGTTAAAATCTAGTCAGTAATTTGAATTTTGAAAAGAACTTCAATTAGGAGGAATCAAAATATCTTTAAGTCTGAAATTCGATTTTATTTTCAAATTCGAGTTTAAAAATTTTTAATTTCAAACTAGTATTCAGGCTTATTCAAATTTTGAATTTCGGAATCGCACTCAAAATTATATTTTGAAGAAAAAAGCAAAAAAATTGTGAAAGGACAACCCATAAGTCATAGCCCAAAATCGTAAAAAGATAAAAATCGTAGCCCATCCAGTCTAGATACACACACCACCCCCTTCCCTTGTTGTCTGTCGTTTTTTTCCTAATTTTTTGGTTCCGACTTCGAGTAAGAATGGAATCCCGCAATTCCATCTCGTCTTCTTCTTCCCATCAGAGTTATTGCGGCGAGCCATTGGCCAAAGGAGTTCCTTCTACCCCTTCATTCCTCTATCGTTAACATTCCGACCATCCCCACTTGAACTACCAAAGTCCGCAAGATTTCTCGACACTCAAACCTGCCTTGATCGACGGGTCGCCACCTTCGAGGTAGTAAAAAGGCAGACAATCCCAATCTTTCCCAAGGATTTTGCCCATACGCCTATGTTTTTCTAGGTAAAAATTTGATGTTGACTCTATTTGATTGCTCCCGGGTCTTCGTTTTTGTATGTTCATCTATTTAAATTAGGAATACTTGGATATATGAATTCCAAGTCCGAATTGTTTTTGTATTCGAAAATTCGGAATTTCTATAGATTGGACTCGGACTTGGATTTAAAAAAAAATCGTAAGTTCGGAATTTCTCAAAAATTAGACTCAGGTATCCGAGTTCGGTCCAAATGCTCAACCATAGCTTCAACATTGATTTACATGTAACCTTCCTGTACCATGTAGTATATAAAGAATCAACATCACCAATGGACGCGAGTATAATATATGTCAATTTATCTATCCGAGCATTCCAATGACCAATATGTGCATTATGAAAGGTATTCCAATGTCTTTGACTTCCCATGAAGACTAACATCATATAATTGGCGATCAAATACACACGACGCATAGACATATTGAATACCATCAAAATGTCAACTGACACATTCACCAATGTATCTCCACTATGCTGAAACAAATCAATGGACTCATAATATGCCAGACATCCCTCCCATATACGCCGTATGCCTGTAGTGCATTTAAGATGTCCTCCAAATAATGCATCCATACGATCTGTAATACAATAAGAATTAATAATAATATGGTAAAAATGTCGATATAATAGAAAGATAAATGACAAATACCTCTGCATTCCACTACATATCAAAATATATATGGTCTTGCGAAATGACATGAGTAGTAGACTTAGTGACTTTTAATCTCCACTTCCCAGCTAGCTGCTGCTATGTGTGGAAATCTATCGTATGCTCATACTTGTAGCAAGTTGTGATTTATAGAGAACATCTTTGTCGACTCACACAACTAATAACAAAGCTAGGATAGACATGCGCTATCCCAACTGTAACAACCAACTCCCTGAATATCATCCAATAACGATAGGAACATAAGACTAACCATTATGGGTCTTATCTAGAAAGATGACACGTTTAAACAGCTGAAGAATATATGTGCGAGCATAACAACACATCGTGTTATCTGTAGCATCTATAGGTAGCGTGCTAAACTACAACTGTTACCATGAAAGCTTTAGTTGACTACCCTACAAACAACTCCTCAGTGGTGTTATTCCATGTAGCTTCTCACACTTTGCTTTCCAACCATGTGTTGTGGTAAGTCATGTAACTTCATCACCATCAATAACCAACCCATATAAAACAACAGCATCCTATAACGTCATGGTAATCTCTCCGTCTATCATGTGAAATATGTGCATCTCTGGACGTCATGTATCCACCAAAGCAGTAATCAAATGCAAGTTGATATGAATAAAAGACCATAAAACTACTTCCAGAAGACTTGAAACCTCTAAGTATGGACGAATCAATTGATGCGACAAGGATTACATCTCTCGCATCAATAATTGTATGTCTCAAAATCGAAGCATTATGCCTAACACATAACTAAGAAACAAATAATAGCATTACATTATGTTTGAATATTTAGATACTTAAACGAAAATACTAGTTTAATGTGTTGATTACCTCAAAACTGCCATGATCCCAAGCAACTGACGAGCAATGACAGTCCTATAGCATCAGTAAGGACCTATCTTTTGGCCTGGATCCAATGTATAATTAAAATTGACTATGTCAATACTAGATTACAAAACAACATGATAACTGTTCTTAACAATTCTTAAATCGGGGAGTACATCTCACTTAAAGAGGCATAGAGATAATTGTTTATTAAACATGTTACTAACCCAAGCTTTTTATTTCTCTTTTTTGTTTCTTTTACAGAAAGGGAAAACATACTAAGAGATATTTATTCAAGTACCTAATTCAACTTTTTGAAGTAAGCTAAATATCGTCACATGCATTACAAAATTTTCAGATATTTATTGCCTTATTATTGTTGTAGTGATTGTAATACTCTTTATAATATTTTATATGATGCCATTGTGATATTATTATAATTTGATAATGAAGCTATATCGTTTTGTGGTTGTTTTGAAAAATATGGTTATATCTTATGGAGATGTTTTGGGAGAATAGTTCTTTTGGAGATGTTTTGGAAGTCTGATTTTGTTGAAATATTTTGACAACATTGTTATTTCAGATTTATGGTTTTGAAGTAAACTTTATTATATATGTTTTCGAGCCAACTGAGCCGAAATCGAGTCAACTTCAATCTATGTATATTTTGAAATCGAGCACGAGCTTTCGAGCCGAGCTTAGGCTCGATCTACATTCGAGCCTTTCGAGCCAAGCTCGAGCTCTCCATAATTAGACCGAGCCGAGTTCGAGCTCCAATTATTTGAGCTCGAGCTCGGGCTTTTCCTAATCGAGCCGAGCTCGAGCCATGGAGTACTCGGTCTCGACTCGGCTCGTTTTCACCCCACGATTGGTCTATATTGGGCCGGGCCGTGTAATGGGCTCATCCGGATGTAAGCCCGTTTCAACTTAAGATCTTATATAAACTAATTGATGGATCGAGGGGACGGAGACATGATTATTCTGCTGACATGTCATCCAAACCCAAAGCTAAAGCATATTCTTAATCTTAACCTGGAGACAGAGATAGAGACTTTCATCCTAATCATTTTGCTTTTGTTTTTTTTTTTTTTCCTTTCCAGAGAATCTTAAGACATAAAAGAAAAGGTAGAGTTGGGTCCTTAATTTGCTTTCGGTTTGACCCTGACCCACATCCAACAAGACAAAAAAAACTAAAATAAAATGAAATGAAAACCTTAACACGTCAAGAAACTAGTCTTGTGATGATGATGATGATGATACAAGAAATAATGCAACGAGCAAGAGAGAGTCAAAATCATGGTATTCTAAGTCAGACATTACTTCCCATTTATTCACAAGCCTCCAAACACAAAAACAGACAGTGACCAATCCAATCCACTCGAGACATCGTGAGGCAAATATCAACTCGTCCACCTCCACGTCATTCACTCTTACACGTAAATGTCCCCGTTCGGACATTTGAAACTCAACGATAAAAAGAGTTCGGCACGATTCTTTCTCTCTGCAGTTTTTCATTTCTTCTGTCTTAGTAAAATTCAAAACATGGAAAGCCGAGGACGTAATCTCGACGACGACCCAAAAGCTCCCCTTCTCCCATTGTCCTCCAAGCCTTATCCGCCTCTCCTATCCGCCGCATCCACACCGTCCTCCCCTCCCCCTCCCCCTCCCCTTTCCTCGATCCTCAACCTCAATACCCTCTACATCCTCCTCGGCCCCGCCATATGTGCTGCCGCCTGCCTCCTGGTGAGGCTCGACGGCCCTCCGAGCGCCAGGAACATGCTGGGCGTCCTCGGCTGGGTTTTCGCCTGGTGGTTGACCGAGCCCGTCCCCATGCCCATCACCTCCATGGCTCCCCTTTTCCTGTTCCCCTTGTTCGGGATTGCTGCTGCGGACGACGTCGCCCATTCCTACATGGACGACGTGATCGCCCTCGTCCTGGGGAGCTTCATCCTCGCCCTCGCCGTTGAGCACTACAACATCCACCGCAGGCTTGCCTTGAATGTGAGTCCAGATTGCTGATTATCAAGTATTACTAGTCTAACCCCCTGGTCGTACTTAATTTGAGATAATACATACATTTCACAATAAAGAAAAACTTTTATAAATGATCACAAAATTATAAATTAAAAAAAGTTGTTTCTTCTTTTTAGCTTTTTAGGTCGAAATCAACCGTGTTGTTGTTTGGGGGCCATGCCTCAATTATTATCTTTTACATCAATCATAGTCCCCAACAAACCAGTATTTCAAGAAAAAGGAGTTACCTGCCTGCAAATGATTTCACGTGTTTCTTTCACCTCTTCTCGTAAAAGCAACAGTCGATCCTGTCTCAATTTCATCTCCTGCTATCATGACTCTCATTTACAACCATGGATGGATTAATAAAAATGGAATATTTGTGAATACACGTGAAGTTTTTTCCGTATGTCGTCTGATGGGACTGTTCATGGAACCCGCAGATTACGTTGCTGTTCTGCGGGGAACCCCTGAACCCGCCCCTGTTGCTGCTTGGCATATGCGCGACGACCGCATTCGTCAGCATGTGGATGCACAACGTGGCTGCCGCGGTGATGATGATGCCGGTCGCAACCGGTATCTTACAACGCCTCCCCGAGCAATCCTCTCGTAACGACGCGGCGGTCGCCAATTTCTGTAAAGCGGTGGTCCTCGGGGTGATATACTCGGCCGCCATCGGAGGGATGAGCACGCTGACAGGGACCGGCGTGAACTTGATCTTGGTCGGGATGTGGAAGGGTTACTTCCCCGACGCCGACCCGATAAGCTTCAGCCAGTGGTTCTTCTTTGGGTTCCCCCTGGCGTTGCTGATCTTCGTCGCCCTCTGGGGGATCCTCTGCTTTTTGTACTGCTCCAGTGGCTCAGGTCGCGTTCTGTCCGCATATCTCGACAAGTCGAGCCTCAAAAGGGACCTCGAGTTGCTAGGACCCATGGCGTTTGCGGAGAAAATGGTCCTGGCCGTGTTCGGGGTCTGCTCGCTGTTGACAGAGTCTCTTTTTTGGGGGATAACGCGATTTCTTCCGGTCGTTTGATTAGCTGTCATTTGGCCGTGATTCAACAGGTTCTAATACTTCTGTGGATGACGAGGAGCATTACAGATGACATTCCCGGGTGGGGAGCTCTGTTTAACGGGAGAGCCGGGGATGGAACCGTCAGCGTGAGTATTTTCGACTACATGTAATTCATCCGGCTATGGCTCAGCTGAGCAAGCCATCCTTCGATGCAGGTGATGATGGCCACACTATTGTTCATCATCCCAAACAAGAAGCAGGAACGCGAGAAACTCATGGACTGGAACAAGTGCAAGAAACTGCCGTGGAACATAGTCCTGCTCCTGGGGGCGGGCTTTGCCATCGCCGACGGCGTCCGAACCAGCGGCCTCGCCGACATCCTGTCCGAAGCTCTGGGATTCCTCGAGGAAGTGCCCTACCTAGCGATCGCACCAGCAGTTTGCTTGATAAGCGGGACGATCACCGAGTTCACCTCCAACAACGCGACGACCACGCTCGTGATCCCCTTATTGATCCAAATAGCGAGCACCATGCACGTCCACCCACTCCTGTTGATGGTCCCAGGGGCGATTGGGGCACAGTTTGCTTTCCTTCTCCCGACCGGGACTCCGTCGAACATCGTCGGGTTCACGACTGGGCACATCGAGATCAGAGACATGGTGAAGACCGGATTGCCGCTGAAGATCGCGGGGACCGCGGCGCTGACACTTGTAATGCCGTCACTAGGTAATAATCCCCTCTGCTCTGCTCTGCCCTTTAAACTTAATTGTTTCTGATTAACTAAACATATTTCCTTTCTTGATGTAATGGGGAATGCAGGCGCTTATGTGTTCGGGATAAAATATTAAGGTGACAAAACTTTTGGACCATGGACTCCAATCTTATTACATCACATTCTATCATTATCAATCTCTTTTGTATCCCTTTCAAGTGACTTTCTCTACTTCACGTTGCACTGCTAAGTGCTAATTGCTGTTTAAAGCAAATTTTGGTTTAGTTTAGTTTTAGTTGTGGATAAAAATATTTTATCCATTCATCAATTATTTTCGTTGAATTTTGATCTTAATTATTTTGTCACAAAGCATCAATTAATAGTGTTAGTTAAGGTTTGACAATTTCGGATTTTTGTTCCATCTAAAATTAAATAAAAGGAAAAAGGATGGTCCCACTTTACGGATGCACGAGGGATCATGTCCCTTGATCTACCACTATATACGAACTCTTTAAGTATCCCTCCCTCCCCTCATTCATCCCCCCCCAACGGAAACAAAAATTAATGAGAATCCTAATACCATACCTCCTATGTCTGGCCGCGGCAGCATGCGTCGCCGTCCACGCAGAGGCCCCCGTCGCGGCTCCTGCGCCCGGCCTGCCAGGCTCCTGGAGCCCAATCAAGGACGTGGACGATCCCCACATCATGGAAATCGCGGAGTTCGCCGTGAGCGAGCACAACAAGAGGTCCAATTCTAGCCTCACGCTGGAAGGGGTCGCGAGCGGGGAGACACAGGTGGTCGCGGGAGTGAGTTACCGGCTGAGGATTGATTGCAAGGACTTGGGTTGCGAGTGCGTCAAGAGGTACGAAGCCGTCGTGTGGGAGAAGCCATGGCTGCATTTCAGGAGGCTCGTTTCCTTTAGGCCCTTGTCTGGAGATGGAGAATGAGACTGAGGAATGAATCTAGTAATAAAATGAGATCCAGTTGATGTTATTATTGTCGCATATTTATCTTTAATTTTTTTTTTATTATTAAAATGATATGAACGCACATTGCTAATGTTGTGATGTTTGTTTTAAAGTCATAAAATTATTTTCCATTTTTAACATTGTAAATGATACATATAAACTACACACTTATTTGTATTAGCTAGATACTACTGAACAAATAAGTAAATGTCTCATTTACGTTATATATAAAGGAAAAAATGGTGTAACTATTTTAATATTCCAATTATATGTGACTTAAAAATTTAAATTAGATGGATTGCGTTGAATTTTTAAAGGGATTTTATATTTTAAATATTATACTATAAAAATAAGGTGAAAATATTAATATTAAAAACCAATTGAATAAATTATATTGTCATAAACAACTAATTCCACATATTCAAGAATTTAGTAATGTATACAAATTTGAATCCGGGCAAGTAACAAGGAAATAAATTTCACTGGATTCATTAACCCGGCCGAGTAAACAGTAACACCCCCCTACTGCACGTGGGAAAGCAATAACTCCAAATGTGATCTCACCCAATTATACAACATCATCATGCAACTGATAACAACCATAAAGGAAAAAAAAAAGAAACACTGCCAGAGACTTCTATGGCCTAATTCCGATCAAAATCTCTTAGGATAATAAGTCACGAGAAAGTAGTCCGGACTACTAACATTTATAAAATATATTTTTTCAATTTTTAAAAATAATCTGTTTTCAAAACTTATTCTAAAAGGGAAACACATAAGAGCCCATGAGAAAATAAAAAATACTTTAGAATATATATTTTAAGAACGCACCTATTTGTACTTAAAATAAGGGGGCACGTTTTCAAAATTTGTCATCAAGACCCCTTAGTTTTTTTAATTATTGATAGAATGCATTTTGAAAATAGGCTCTTTACATATTTTATGTTAGAGCATATTTTCTAAACTCGTTCTCTAGTCTTTTACGAATTAACCGTAAAAAGAAATATGCTAATGATAGAAGACGCGGTGGGTAGGTTTTGGACAATTATGTTTGTGGTGGTAGGGAGTTTTTTGGAAGATGGATGGGGAGGTGGGAGTTTGCAATAAACGAGAGAGACAGAGAGAGATCCAGAGGGAAGATTGATTGGACAATAAATAAAAGAGAAAGCCAAAATCCATGTGAATTGATTGGACCAAAAAACAAAACCATCGTCATGAGATTCTTGTCCCGGGGCAATTATACTTGCTACATAATTGAACTCGTGACTGACTTTCTCGGTTCGTATTATTAACAAAGAGACGACAAAATATACAATAATATTAAAAATTATATCTTAACTTTTTATTTTATCAAAATTTTATTTTATTATATAATATTATCACTATTTTTATTATAGTAAAAAAATCAAATAAGGCATTAATATTGTCTAATATTTTTCCTATAATAATTGAGTTACAACCTCTCATTGCATCGTCTTGCAATCCACCTTACACGTATCAATAACGCCACAATAAAGCCATCATCTGATGTTCATTGATTTTATAAATTCTAAATTCTATAATAAAAAACACATAAAATGTTTCAATATTATTACATTTTTCTTTTACATTTTTAATCAATAATTGAAATTTATAAATTAAGGCATATTTGGTTTTCTCACAATAAAATACAAGATTGGCCACAAAAAATTACAACCCTAAAGATAATGATAATTTCATATTGTAAAAAAAGATTTTGATAAAATAGAAAATTGAGACATAATTTTTATATTATCGTATATTTTGCTTCCGTATTTTCATCCGCCGTTGGATTTTGTATCTATTTTGAGCAATGCACTGAAAATCATGTCTCCCTCCTAATCGGGCATCAATAACCTTGACTCCTTTTATTATTATAGGGGTCACTAACACTATAGGTGTTTTCTAAAATCTTCTATTAATAATAATGAAGGACGACAATAATAATAATAATCAACTTATGTGATAATTATTTTTGGCCAAACCTGAAGAAACGACATCGTATCTGGCTCTCCATATCTGTGTCTGTCTGTGTCCGAGCATCGTCCTCTTCTTCTTCCTCCTCCTCTCCATCCCCAATTGCCGATTCCGTCGAATCGCGAAAACCCTAGAAGGGACGAGTCCGAGGCCAATTCGGGAACGATCTCGATTCGGTCTCTTTATGATGTCGATGAGGTGATTGGAGAGGGCTGAGTTTTTGATAAGGGGAAGGATGAAGGGCTTGTTCAAGTCGAAGCCCCGAACTCCTGTTGATATCGTCCGGCAGACCCGCGATCTACTCGTCGCCCTCGATCTCAATGCCGAGTCCAAGGAGAGCAAGCGTGAGGAAAAGGTCCGATTTTTGTTTCTTTTACACGAAGGATTCGGATCCTTTTTTGCATATCCCTGAATTGCCATGTAGTTCTTCCCTTGTCGGGTTCTTCTTGTTCTGTTGATTTTTTTTTTTCCAAATCCCGTCATCGATTCTGGAGAATTGGTTGGGAAATGGGTCCAAGATGTCATTGAAATGTGTTGCCTTTATGGATGGAATGATGTAACCTTAGTTGGATTTGATGGATCGCCGGTGTTTCCACGATCTTTGCCGACCAATGATGATGATGATGATGCCTGGCGTTTCTTTGTCATCTGATATAGATGGCGGAGTTGGCTAAAAACATCAGGGAAATGAAGTTGATCTTGTACGGTAGTAGTGAGTCAGAGCCGGTCCCTGAAGCTTCCGCACAATTGACTCAAGAATTCTTCAGGGAGAATACCCTGAGGCTGCTGATAATTTGTCTGCCAAAGTTGAACTTGGAGGTGAGGTGCTTAATTATTATTATTTATTTGTTTTTGGTATTTGTGATTCCTTCTTCATTGGCTACTTTTAAGATATCGAGGTGAGATAGGTAACGTAGTATGGAAGTATGCCCCTATCGAGGCTTTATTGTTTTGTGCTCGGATGAATTATTTTCAGGCTCGTAAAGATGCCACTCAGGTGGTCGCAAACTTACAGAGGCAACAAGTTCATTCTCGGCTGGTTGCCTCTGATTACCTCGAAAAAAATCTCGACCTTATGGATCTCCTCATAGCTGGGTGAGTTTAAAGTTGTGTGATGATTATCTATATTTATTTTTCTTTGCGATATTCCTTCAGAAGCAGTTTCAGTTTCCTGTTTTCGCTGTGAGTTAGAGATATATATATAGAGGGCGTCAACTTTGTACTATTGACCTTCTCTATTTCTATCTTTTGTTTTTTTCTTTTTCTCTTGTTGTATAACACCAGTAAGTGATGTGGACTTCAATAAATGCACATGAAGCGGGTTTAGATGCTTCTCAAGTAACGCATCCAGTGGCTTTTGTTTTCTGTTTGCAGCTATGAAAACACAGATATGGCTCTGCATTACGGTTCAATGCTCCGGGAATGCATACGTCACCAGGTTGTTGCAAGGTGAGCCGCGCCAGTGAGACTTTCTCTTTTCAGTCTATCCGTTTGACTTGTTATTTGGTGAGATGTACCGCCCTCATCGTCTGTTTCATGCATGTGGGCTCTCTTTCAGATATGTCTTGGAATCAGAGCGCATGAAGAATTTCTTTGACTATATCCAACTCCCGAATTTTGACATTGCTGCAGATGCCGCGGCAACATTTAAGGTGTTTAAATTGTTGTTCAATTGTTTTTCTTATCCACGTGCTATGGTCTTTGCTCATGGTTGATTTGTGGGAACTTTTGCTTGGCGTGATAGCATTTCCTGTTGCGCAAATGTTGGATTAAATGATTTTTAATATCGATGGACAATTGATAATAAAGAAGCATGCACGCTATTGATTGCATCTGATAGTTTTTTTTGTTTTATCGATATGTTTGTTTATTATAATGGATTTGGATGGTTTCGCTTGTCTATATTCAGGAACTTCTGACTAGGCATAAGGCTACAGTGGCAGAGTTTCTCAAAAGTAACTATGACTGGGTAAGATATTTTTATCTTCTTGAAGAAGCCAATTTTTGGAGAGCGTCAGGTCGAATAATCCTCTTGTTGTTTTCTTTATCTTCCTTTAATATTCCACACTGGTTGTGCCGTGATCTGGTAGCAATAACTTTAAGGAGACATGGCTGAGTGGTACTGATTTCATTATTCGACTGATTATTATATGCAAGCGATTTCCATTAAGTGTGATATTGTTTGTTATTGCAGTTCTTTGCAGAGTATAACTCGAAATTATTGGAGTCTGTGAACTATATTACCCGAAGGCAAGCTATCAAGGTATTGTCTTCCCTTAAATGTACTCGTAGCCCTTGTTACTTTGTTGTGTTGTTTGTTGACTAATTGGTATTGCAGCTCTTGGGGGACATTTTGTTGGACCGGTCAAATTCTTCCATAATGATACGATATGTGAGCTCGAGGGACAATCTGAGAATCCTCATGAATCTACTCCGGGTATCAACCTTTTCTACTTCCAATTTTGTGCCCGATATCGATGGACACCGTTGGTAATTAAAATGGTTGCCATTTTGGCGCTGCAGGAGTCAAGCAAGAGTATCCAGATAGAAGCATTCCATGTATTTAAGGTAGTCAAAGTGACCTTCTGCGACTTGAATCTTAAAGATGAGGATCATCACGGTGGTCTGTTATTTCCCCTGACATTGGCGCTATCTTATGCAGCTGTTTGCCGCAAATCAGAATAAGCCTCCTGAAATTGTCAGCATATTGGTGGCGAACAGAAACAAGCTTCTGCGATTATTTGCTGATTTCAAGTTCGACAAAGGTAAGGATCCCCCGAACTCGAGCATGCTCTTTTGTTGAGAATAAATGTTCCTTCAATCACCGTACTGGAAACTGTTTTCACAGCGGACGAGCAATTCGAGGCCGACAAAGCTCAAGTTATCAGAGAAATATCCTCGCTTGAGGCGGGAGACACTTCGTAATCCCAAACTGTTTTTGGGCATGTGAGAAGTGGACATGGGTCCTCCTGGTTTAATCATATGGTGCTGTGAATTATGTAAAAAAGAAAATCATATGTCGATAGGACAAAAGCTTTGTCTGAACAAATGACTCTTTCATCCGCGTGTTGCCAAACTTATTCACTTGGCAATATTCTTGACAAGTCTCTTGAGGTTACAATCAATTAGATTTCATTCTGATGGGATTTCTTGAAGATGGGGTTCATCCTAATTGTGTAAAATCTTGAAAGCGTCTCCAAAAGCTTTCTTGCCAATATGAATGACTACTTCTAGAGGATGTAGAATTCTGTCTTTGATGTGAAGGAAATGTACAAATATTCGACTTGGTGTACCTCAAAAAAGTATAATCGCCTCTGTAACTTGGTTATGCTCGCAAATCGTCACTTCCGATGCGATGTATGACTGTTAAATTCATTTCAAGGTAATGGGAGGTGTGCGATTAGGGACAAAGAATAGAACAGAGCATGTAATAAACAAGCCCCAAGATCTGTGAACGATGTTCAGACAATAGCAGAAGGTATAAGGAAAAGCTGTGAAAGAATAAAACGAGTACAGATTCCTAAAACCCAACAAGGAATCCAAAACTCTAAACATCATGAGGTGTCCCGGTGCCATATCCATTGTAGCCATTTCTTCCATTGATGCCGTGGGGCGTCTTCTCAGTTCTCTCCGCCTTCTTCCTCTTCAAAACGATATACCATGTGTAGATTTCCCACACAATCGCATTGCAGGCCAACACGATGATCGCTCCCACGTAGGCATGCTTCCACTTCTTTTCGGGGTTGAGGATATCGAACCCTTTGAATATGTTAATGATTGCCAGCACGATCACCGTGTGTCCCACAGAGTGGTGGTAGACGTTCCAGTAGAACCTGTACTTGTGATCCTTCTTCAGCCTCAGGAGCAAAGCGAACACCTGAGCGTTGTTTTCAATGGTTGGAAAGGTTCGTGCGGTGAATAAAGTTTGGGACGTTTTCGGAAGCAGGTAAGTTAAGGGCATACCTGAAGAGTGGCGAGGCAGAAGAGGGATGCCGATACTCCTGTGGGCACTGTATGTATGGTCGGTTGACTCGCTGCCTTGTTTAAGACCAGAAGCTGGCAATGCCAACCACATAGCCAGAGAACTGGCAACCGATGTGGAGGTAGAACCAGGCAGGATCTGCGGATTTGAACACCCTCATGTATCTCGCAATCATTATGCCGAGAGGCATCAAGATCCCCCGGCTCACCGCATTCAGTATACCATGAATCTGAACAAGAATTGTTCTCAGACAGATTTCCTCAGAGTATAATCGCGAATAATTAAAATGATAGCCTGACTTTCGTTTCTTCGCCTCAGTTTGAAGTTCCCACCATCAGACTTGGCTCCTGTAGCCAGGTTCAATGGCCCTTTAGATTGGCCATTGGGTCCTGTGGTGACATGGGCACTCGGACTTCCCTCAACAAGAGGACCTTCCTGCCAGACCTGATTTATATTGCCGCTGGGGGGTGTGACCGTCGCGAATATGATCATCTCGTTGTTACTGAACGTAGCGGACAGATCCGAAACACTGAAGCTCAGGTCTCCTTCCTGGAGCATCGTCTGATATCCACAGACGGGGGACGTGTGCACCTTCATGGATCCATCAGACCGCCAGTACGCAACCAAGGCCTGCACCCCAGGCATCCCGGTACCTGTCGGGTTGATACCCCAGTTGACCCATCTTGACGAATCAGTCGACGAGTGCCGGAACGCGATCTTTGCCAGGCCAGAGGACGCGTTATAGGTCCAGTGGAGGTAAGAGTTGAGGTACAGCAGGTCGGTGCAGGAGGCAAGCGCCTGGTTGTCAGGGAACACGTAGTTGGAGCAAGACTGAGCGTGACACAGCGAGATCACGGATACGAGTACACATAAAAAGGGCAGAGCAAACCCAGTTGAGTCGATCCTCATTCTGGCAGGAAACAAGGAGGACTCTTTTCGAGTATTACACGACCTTTTGCTTCTAGCAGTGTTTTGTGATACCGTCAGTTATTTCCTATGTGGCCTTCCGAGGAAGACTACCACCAACCTGGTCGATTCATAACGAAAATAAAAAAACTCTCAGGTTTTAGGATGAGGAGGAGAGATCGTTTTGGACGATTTCAATTTCAAACACGTTTGTTTTGAACTCCTCCCATCTAAACCAAACCACCCATTTTATTAAAAAAAATACCTAATTAACAATTTTATCCTATAATTCATTTTTTTAAATCTATCTTTGAAACGTTTCCTAACTATACTCGTACTTAAGCCGTTATCACAAAATCATCCTCCGTTACCTCTCATTGTAACGGAATCCGACGTGACAGCCCACATGGCTTTAATGGCGTTAAAAAATACGGCCTAATTAGCAATTTTATCCTGTAATATTTTCATTTTTTCGATCCATCCTGTCGTTTGAAACGCATCCTACCCATACTCGTACTTAAGCCGTTATCACAAAATTATCCTCTGTTACCTCTCATTGTAATGGAATCCGACGTGACAGCCCACCTGGCTTTAACGGCGTTAAAACCCCGTTATATCCCCAATCCCCGAAATCGACAAGAAATCGAAGAACCATAATTCCTCTTGGAAAAAATTACCCCAATCGAAAAACCCTAATTCCTCTTACAAAAATCACCCATTTCCCCCTTCCACCATCCACCAATCCCTCCCAAATCGGCTCCCCGGGCTCCCCCATAAGCCTAATCGCGTAATCACTCACCGTCCATCAACCATAATCGCCTCCATTGTTGCAAAATCATCTGGCTTTCAAGTAAGTGTGCACTTAACCGAGTTGGTGGTATCTGTGAGGAGGTATAACATGTTTGTGTTCTTACTTCTTTAGATGGACGTGCAACGTGGTCGGGCAATGGGTTTTAGCAAAAGTTGTTCGTCCAGAAGCTCTTCCAACACTGTCTTGACTGGTAATCGTGTTTTTTTCATTGCGGAATTGAGTGTAATGCTAAAACAGCTTCATCTGCAAGAAATTATGGTTGAAGATATAATCGTTCACTATAAATGGGCTGTCACGTCGGATTCTATTATAAGGGGATGTAACAAGAGGATAGTTTTGTAATAGCGGCTTAAGTACGGGTATGGATAGGAAACGTTTCAAGCAACATAATGGATTGGAAAAAAACGAAAATAGTACATGATAGAATTGCTAATTAGGCCGTGTTTTTTAACGTCGTTAAAGGCAGGTGGGCTGCCACGTCGGATTCTATTACAAGGGGAGGTAATGGAGGATAGTTTTGAGATAACTGTTCGCTCCGGAAGTGACCGCGGACAAGCCGGATCCAAACACATCGGAAATCTCTGGCACTATGGGCAACTGGTGCCCAGAGGATTCGTTGAAATGTGTGGTCGCCTTATGAAATGAACAAGAGGGGGAAGACAGCGGATGGGCGGCCTTAAGCGGAAGCACTTACGGATGCCATCGACGATGCCTTCGAAAGTGAGCAAGAACGCAGGAGCACAAAGAGAGCTTGAACGCTGGAATGCTTGAAAAGATAAAATAAGACAATATATGCCCGTCTGTAGAGATGTGTTGTTGTGTACAATGCCTAAGAACAACTATTTATACTAAGCTAGACCTACGTATATACGGTAACTATGTATTACACATATATTACGTTTCCTTTGCCGCCAATCTTCCATGGAATATCTCCTTTCCATATGAGCAAACTTGGCAACAATCTCCTTCCGGATTCCGAGATCTTCTGGAGCCTTTCTCAACAGTTGACTGATCGACCGTGTCGCCCATTGGCCTTCGCCGTAGAGTTTCCTCGCTCGTCCAGTCTGACTGTCGCTTGTCGCTTCGCCGACCTGTTGTCGCCCGTCGCCTGGTAATCCGGTAGCTTAGTGATCCCTTCGCCCAGCAAGCCTTCGCCTGGTGTGTATCCGTGGTCACCTCCTTCCTGGATTTTCCTTCCTTGGGCCTATGTTCTGGACCGTCGATCCACAGATTGGGCTGAAATATGTGGTCCAGAATTTCTGTTGCTAATCAATAACGGCTTAAGTACAGTCTGCCTTACGTGCGTGTGCATGTGCGCGTCGGAGAGCAGAACCGCGATCACCTAGGACTTTTACATGGATTGCGTCCGCGTGTGACAAGCCGGGCAAACACGTTATTCTCGTGGTAACATGGTTTAAATTCAATAACGCGGGGACTGACCACGCGACACGACTACCACAAGAGGAAGTCTAACAATAAAGTATGGCCCTGATCAAAAGCGTTATTAACGAACAGGACAAGCCGAGGCAACTATTGGTGAACAGTCCTGACATTGGAGTGACTGTAGGAGATTTTGTTTTTTCCAACTCAAACTCGTTTCTTTCTCTTCTGACCTCGTCTCGAAGACCAAGTGTTACGAATGATGACACTACAAGGTTTGAGACATTCATGGGGTCGAAGATGTCGGGGGCCGTCAATGATGATTGGTTCTCCTGTCCTCGAGACTACGACTCATAACATAACACAACACCATTACCTTAGTAAAAAAGCAAGTCCAACGTGCATGGACCAGCGTACCAACTCGGTGTTAGTTTGTGCACTTATGTGCCAAGACACTTCATTGTATTTGTGGATAAAAATAATTAATAAAGGCGAGTATTTGTCATTGATTATTTTACTTTTCTGCACGTAAAATTATTAATGATAAAGTCACACAGATTAATGAGTATATTAATCTGAAATAGTCCGTGATCAGATAGATGTTTAGAGGGGACATGGACATCTAGATCATCGCTATGTATAACTGAAGTCAAGATATGCCGATGGATAGTGTATCCAAGTTATACTTAGGGGTACCCTGATATTAGAGGTACTGGACACGACCCGTTTAAGAGGATACCACATATTGAACATCATTGGTCAATCCTCTTTATGGACGAGTGTAACTGATCTTTTGACTTCAGATCTTCATTTATTCTATGCGTGTAGTTTGTGCAATTTGACTTAGTTAAAAGTAGTCTTTAACCGGATTGTGAGTAATATGATTATTGGGTGTGTGACAAAGTGTAGAGAGAATAGTGTTGAGTCAATATATGATTCATCGCTCTTTTGGATTAGAGAGTTGACATCTAGGCCACTTGATAGAGATATTAGTTACTCTAAAATCCATGGCCATGGGAGGAATGTTTTACATTCAAGAGAGTCTATTATATCTTGGTAAGATTACTTTGTTATTTAAATATATTATACGTAGCATGACAGATCTTGTTATTTTTTGGCATAAAAGTTTATAATTTTTATTCCCCTGCCCTAAAACTAACACTCGGAGACCTCGTCATCCCAAATTTTTTCTGCCTGAATTTTGAAAATATATAAGCTATTTCTCAGCATTTCGGTGTTGTTTCTTTACTTTTGAATTTGTTTTGGTAGCACAATTCCATGCGAAAAATAGTCGATATTGAACGTAGTGTATTTTTTTATTTCAGAATTTAAGAATGTTTTCGTGTCCATAACATTAATTGATTTAAGGGGGGAATGTACATCGAAAAGCTAAGTGGCTGATGCAACCTTTTTTAAATGCGAGCTCTACTACATTTACACGAAATATGAGTTCGCCGATAACTTTCATGTAATACGGCTTTTTGGTCTCCGAAATGCGAAAAAAGGAATAAAATGGGATGGATTATTAGCCATTTCATGAATTTTATTTCATTTCAAAGTATTTTCATTACATGATTAGTGATTCCTGGATCTGTCAGTTATTTTTGGGTTCTCATACCAATTGAGCTGGAAGGGTCACCCGTCCAGTAGCGGCCAGACGCCTTATTTATTAATAACATCTCCTCGAGGACTTGCAACCTATCGTCAAGCTCTGCATCAACGCCCTCTGTTCTCCGTCCACCCCCATCCAGCAATCCGTGGCAGCCACGCTCTGGGTGCTCGCCAAGAATCGTCCCTACAACAGGCTTCCGATCGTCAAGTCACCCACCCTCATTCCTCTTATTAGCTCGGCCGATCCTCTGTCTGAGGAGCATGCAGTAACCGCGTTGCTGAATCTATCCCTTCATGAGGATAACAAGCCGGTGATCACCTGAGAAGGCGCAATATTACCAATAGTTTACGCCCTCGAGACTAGGACTGTGTTTACACAGTAAAGTCATTTTGGGCTTCAATGATGATAAGGCTTATCATTGTGACGGCAGATGCAGTCAAAGGAGCACCCGTCGAAGCTCAAGAGCGTCGAAGTAGGGCACGTCGAGACAGGACATGTCGAGACCCCGTCGAAGAAAGTGACAATCGAAGGAAGAGTCTCTGTTGAAGTTTAAAAACTTAGTCAATTTTCGGTGAGAAATTCATCAGGACTTGGTCGAAGTAAACCTTGTGCAGTTAGCTTTAATAAAACATGTGCAAAATGTGTCTAACAGTTGTGTTAGCAGTTATGTTAGCGATTTTATTAGCAGTTATTATCTAGATAGGATTAAGTGTTAGTATAAATATGCGGTCAGTCATTTATAATAAATACACGACAATCATTCAAAGATTTCGAAGGGTTATTTATTATCTCCCTTTACTCTGTTTTTCATAAATGACAATAAGTGTTCGTGTTCATGTACTATTATTATTTGTTATTTACATTTTTTTATGTTTGAAGTTTTGGCGTGAACACACGTTTCTGTTTTAATGTCCGCAATATCTGTTTCGCCCCAAACAGACTGGCATGTCAAGGCAGTACACGGCGGGAACGCTCACAAGCCTCGCGATGGTCGAGGAGAACAGGCGGGTGATTACCCTGTGTGGGGCGATACCCCTTTTGGTGCCCCTGTTGATGGACGGGATGAGGGCCGGTGCGGTGGGGCCATAGATCAAGATGATAGAAAATGACAACGGAGAGTCCGAATTGAACCTAAGGGAGAAGGCAAAGGCAGTGAGTGCTAAGCAGTATCGCGTGTTGCGAGCTGGGGAAGGACTCAATCATGGAAGGAGGGGGCATCCCTGCCTTGGTCTAGGTCATGGAGATGGAAGGTAATGGGAGTGAAAGTGGCTGCGGCCTTGGGAAAGCGAAGGAATTGGCGATCATCATTCTGTGTTGGCTAACCCTGTTGTAGAGTTTCGAGTTATTAGGTCTTGATTTTTACAGCATCAGGTTAATCTCGCCGATACTGTTCCCTGTTCTTGTATTCACCCAGCCAAACAAAGAACGGCTCGACGAGGCCAGCTCACTTATATTTCAGTGACTTCACATGGATACGTAGTTGCTTACATTTGGGTGGGGGAGACGAGGCAAGGAGCTTAATCGTCCAGTCCTTAGTTTCGGCCCCTTCACTTTCGAGCTAGCTCGGTGGAGGCGGTTGCTGTGTGTGATCACCTTCCATGACAGACCCAGGTTTAACCCCCATTGTGTGTGCTTAGAAGGGATTGATCAATCGAACCCGAGTTCTTAAAGACTTGCGAACTTGAGCAATCTTATCATGATTAATCTCAGTTGATGCACAATGTTAATAGATTTTTCTTTGGAAGAAGTATAATCCTTAGTGCTAGATTAAGAGGACGACTCGACTACCTTGGTGGTGGCGTCGTCGGTCTTTCCCTTCAGTAGCTTCGGCTTGTAACCTTCCTGAAGCATCTTCTCTACCTCCTCGAACTGAAGCCCCTTTGTCTCCGGCACAACTAGGTAGATGAAAATCAGTCCGATCAGCGAGAACCCAGCGAAGAGAAGGAAAGTCCAGGCTGATCCCAGCGCCTCCGTAAGGGTCAGGAATGTCTCGCTCACTATTAGGTTGGAACACCAGTTGGAGACGGCTGCTATTCCTCCTCCTGTCCCTCTGTATCTCAGCGGGTAGATCTCTGAGTTGACGATCCACGGAACCGTTCCCATCCCAGGGGAGTAGGTGATGATGTAGAGACCCAGGAGGATGACAGCAAGGAAACCGAACTTGCTGGGGCAGCCGTTCTCGAACCATGTCCTGCCCTCTGATCGGCACATGCCCCTGATGTCCCGGGACGATGTGAGGCACGCGCCGGGGTGATACTGCTTGAGGAAATAAAAGTTTTTTAATCATTTCTAGACAGTAACCTCGCAGAAGCAGGTTAGTGAATAAAAGGAAAGACTTACTTCATTGGCTCCGTTGGCGCAGAACGCGCACTGCGCTTTCAAGCAAGACATGCAATTCCACGAGGATGTTGCCGGAACAGATGTATATACCGGGCAAGTCGTGTTTTGACCAAAGTGTGCAGACTCAAGTTGGCTGATAGCAGGGGCATGAATGGATGCTTGCCAGAACACTCCCGACAGAATCACTAGACAGGTTATGATCCCGAACATGGAGATGATCATCAACCTTCTCCTGCCATATCTATCGACAAAGCACATGCTAACAATAGACCCAATAGCATTGAGACCAGACGTTATCAACGACAGGGCCAGGGCAGTCTTGTTCGAGGCGAAACCTGCGAACTGAACAATGGTCGGGCTATAGTACATGACGGTGTTGATGCCCACAAACTGTTGCGCCACTTGCACAGTGATCCCCGCATACAGTCCCCTTCGGACCACGGGATTGCTGAAAGCACCTGTCACCTTGGAAACCATACTTTCCCCAACTATGCTCTCATCTGCCTTCTCAGCCTCGATCGACTCGTGCAAGGCCTTTATCTCGTCCTCAACCTCATTCGGTGGATAGATTTTCTCCAAGATGGACCTTGCCTCTTCAATTTTTCCTTGTCGATAAAGCCATCTCGGAGATTCTGGGAGAGATAACATGAGGATGAACTGAACGAGTGCAGGTAATCCCGCAATGCCGAGCATCCAACGCCAGGTACCCGATAGCTGAAGGATATAGACAAACCGACTCGTCAAAAGTCAAACAAATGAACAATAAAGGAATTCTGAGGGGTAAACGATGTCAGTTGGAGTGGACTTTACATGCGTGAAGGCGAGGTTGATGAGGTAAGACAAGAACTGGCCTCCTGTGATGAGCAATCCATTCGTGCTAACAAGAGCACCTCTGATCCTAGCAGGAGACGCTTCCGAGATGTACAGAGGCGACGTCATTGAAGCCATTCCAACCCCCAACCCGACCAGGATCCTGCCGATGATGATCACCCAAGGAGCCGGAGCAACGGCCATGACTATAGCACCAATGAAGAACACGACATCAGCCAGCAAGATCGACTTCTTCCTACCAAATCTGTCATTCATCCATCCGCCGACAGCAGCCCCGACGATAGCACCAGCAACGGCCATGCTCACAATGGTTTCCTGGAGCCATGTTTTCTTGTCGACTTCTTGGAAATCCTCCTTAATGTAAAGCAAAGCCCCAGATATAACACCTTCCACGATAAGTTCCGAAAATCAACATCAGCAGTCACCTAATTCAGAGATTATCGACGAAAAACAAGGCGCGGCATGAACTCCACAGTGCCTAGATGCTCTTTCAAGTAGTACCTGTGTCGTAGCCGAACAACAGTCCACCGATCCCGGCAGAGAGAGCCAATCTCATGATATAGGGAGTCTTCCATGTCGTGCTCCAGCACTCGGTGAGCTCTGTTTTGCCGGCTTTGCTATGCCCCCCTTCCATCTAGATCGGAATCGCCACAGGTAACCCCCACTTTCTTCGAGAGACCAAGAATCCTATCAGAACACCCAAGGAAACCATACTTCATTTTTTAACAGATCAAACACGATCTCCCCCGGAATCCAAGACCAGTCTCTACTCCACCCTCGAAGACAAAATATCCAGAAACACAAAAACTAACACCCACCCGACAACGGCCTTCTGCAGGACCCACGGGCCACACCAGGACAAGACAAATGAGCCATTTCTCGCGAGGAAACATAGATTTGGCTACTCTCCATTTTTCTACTGTAATCACACCTCCATGCAGAAATCAAAACTGGGAAAATCTACATGGGATCCATCAAAATAATCGTAGGGAATAATTACCACATAAACCCAGAAAGTACAAAGAGACGAGCAGAAGAACTTCACCTTTAGGACAGGGTCTTTTGGGGGATTCAGGCAAACACAGCAACGAAAACAATGTCTGTCTGATAGAAAACTATGTCTCGTTACTTATGATTAGATTTATCCGAATAAAGATCAGGGGCTGATTCAATTTGCCGTGAAGAATCCCCGAATCAGGGACAAACAAGCAGAAGGGTCTAAGAGCATTGATTAATTATTGGGGCGGATTTTCAGTGGAGTAAGAAAATCTCCTAAAATATTTTTTAAACAAAAATCAAAGATGTTGGCCACAATATCATCCGCCAGCGAGCCCCAGCTGTAGTGTTCATATCATCTGTGATGATGATTTTACCGAGAAGGGCGAAGGGTTTGGTTGGATTAGGCGTGAGAATCAATGCAGACACCATTAAATGAATTTTCACAGTAGCTTCTTTGTTTGATTACGCTCACTCGTCGGATACAGCAAGTACTTGTCCTTTCTTCATGGGCGAGACCAATTCTTCCTACATCATGGTTGCAGACAGACGGTAGGCTTTTTATTACCAGATTTTAAGAATCTATCTGGTAAAAAGGTTCTTGGGAGATGAACCATTTCATCAGATGTGAATATAAAATTCCTGATCTTCATCATCAGAAGATGGTGCTTTTGTTGCTGTTTATTTATTTATATTTCCTGCCTTTCCAATTCAAACACATGCACAATCAAGGGAAAAATTTTTCCGGAAAACGAAAAACCCAAAGAACAAAAATATGGAAGATGGGGGGTGTTCACCTGATAAATTATTGCTGCTTTGTCCAGTGAAACGAAAGAAATTGGGTCCAATCCGAATCCTCTACCTCTCCCTTTTCCCCTCCCCAGATCAGTCGGGGATGAATCTTGCAGGGAGGAACGTCGATCTTCCTTTCTGTTTCTCTTTTTTTTTTTATCTTATATAAACTTAAAGAAACAAAAGAAAAGGGAATTGGTCGTCAGTCTGTAATGTTTGTTGTGGTCTGTTGTTTACGGCCCCGAATACAGGGCCTACAAAATCTCATGATCCGGAAAATTACAATTCTATTCCCCCCCTGTTTCTCTGTTTTCCCTTTTTTTTAATGCCAAATTATCAAATTTACCCTGAACTTTGGCCCGTTTTTCCGATTTAACCAGAACTTTCAATAATATTATCAGCTAGCCCAACGTTTCTCCGTTATCTCAAATATAACCTCCGTCCACCCGACCCTTGGACGGAAACTGACATGGCTCCGACGTGTTCTTGACGCCGTTAAATCACCGTTTTCTTCCGAAGCCAAATTATCAAATATACCCTGAACTTTGATCCGTTTTTCCGATTTATCCAGAACTTTCAATAATATCATCAGCTAGCCTCACGTTTCTCCGTTATCTCAAATGTGACATCCGTCCACCCGACCATCGGACGGAAACTGACGTGGCTCCGGCGTATTTCTTGACGCCGTTAAACCACCATTTTCTTCCGACATTAGCTGACATGGCATACCCTACTTTCAATTTCCCCAATCTCGATTTCTCTAAATTTCGATTTCCCCAATTTCGAATTCTCTAAATTTCGATTTCCCCAATTTCGGCCCCAAACTAAACTACACCCAAACCCTAATCGAAATCAGTATTCCACCAACCCTCCTCCTGCCTCCCGTTCGCAACTCCCTCCCTACAGCCTCCCTCCCGTTCGCGGTTCCCTCTTCAATCCTTTCCCCGCATGAGCCCACTCCCCCGCCGCAGCCCCCTCCTGTTTGTAGATTTTTTTTGATACATCTGTCAAATAACCTGCAAACGGGAGGGGCTGCGGCGGGGGAAGGATTGAAGAGAAAACTGCGAATGGGAGGGAGGGAGTTGCGGACGGGAAGCGGGAGGAAGGTTGGTGGAATCCTGATTTCGATTAGGGTTTGGGTGTAGTTTGATTTGGGGCCGAAATTGGGGAAATCGGAATTTAGGGATTCGAAATTGGGGAAATTGAAATTTAGGGAAATCGAGATTGGGGAAATCGAGATTGGGGAAATCGAAAGTATGGTATGCCATGTCAGCTAATGTCGAAAGAAAAATGGTGGTTTAACGGCGTCAAGAAACACGCCGGAGCCACATCAGTTTCTGTCCGAGGGTCGGGTGGACGGATGTCATATTTGAGATAACGGAGAAACGTGAGGCTAGCTGATGATATTATTGAAAGTTCTGGGTAAATCGGAAAAACGGGTCAAAGTTCAGGGTATATTTGATAATTTGGCTTCAGAAGAAAACGGTGATTTAACGGCGTCAAGGACACGTCGGAGTCACGCCAGTTTCCGTCCGATGGACGGAGGTTATATTTGAGATAACGGAGAAACGTTGGGCTAGCTGATGATATTATTGAAAGTTCTGGTTAGATCGCAAAAACGGGCCACAGTTCAGGGTAGATTTGATAATTAGGCCTTTTTTTAAACAAATATCCCCACGAAATCATAATTTGAAACCAAAAAAAAGGACATGGAAATGATGACGTCATCTATTAGCCGGCAGTTAGTTGTCGGCCGGTGGGGTTTCACTTCCAGTTCCAGTTCAACCTTGATTGGTCCGAATCCGACAAGCGTCTGCTTGTTATTTCTTTCTTTCTTTCGTGAATGTCTAACAAAACCAAAAGTGAAGCAGACAATTTGTTTTTCTTTCTTTCTTTAAAGAAGAAATGGGGAATGAAAAAAGAGTAACAGGAGAGTAGTTAACGACAACCCGTTCCCGGAATCCCTTCCCCATATTGGGATTTAGGTATTGAGTTATGCTTTGAGCTGATGATGTGTTATTCGACTTGTATTCGCATGAGTGGGGGTCTATCCCACTGGCGCTAAGTTTTCCCTTTGACTGGACTAACTAACAGAACCCGTCGAATTGAAGTCATTTGAGCTCAAAGTTCCAACGGGGATGGTTCCTAGTTAACTTCGATATAGGTATTCTCCGAAATGCAGACCATGTAATTTATTTGCTAGAAGCTTGATCAATGACGAATCACGGCACTCGACAAATGGACTTTTGCCTGTTCATGCTCTCATCGTGTTCCTGCAAGGGAGAGACTCGACGGGAGACAAATACCAACCATCAATCCGGCAACGCTGGTCCACCAAACTGCGGGGAAGAGAAATGTTATGACATCAATGAAGCAGCAAAGAAGTTAGCTCTACTTGACTGTAGCCATGCCATAGCCGACATAACCGGCCGACACTCTTGTCATGACATCGGCGGTTGTGTTCCTGAGTCCAAAGTTTAAGGAGGAAGAATCTTCCATGTCTAATGAGGATGAGGAAGACCTCCAACTGGGGTCCTCGTTAGCTAAACTGCCTTCATAAAGATCCAAGTTTCCATGATGACCACCCTTGGATTCCATGTATAATGAAGGTGGCCTGACGACACCGAGGTCAGCACTGGTTCTCCGATGACTTCCTGAATAACATCCTTCTATGCTTCCAAAATTGGACATGAAACCGCCAAACTCGGTCCCATCAAACCCTCCATGATCGCTCAAGCTAGAAGAGGAGCCCCAGAGTTTTCTAATACTTCTGTAAGGATCTGTCAATGGGTTATCACTTCCCGATCCAGTGATGTTACCAGAATTTGAAGTGAAGTTAAGACCAATGTCTCCCCACAGGCTGCTGCTATCCTGACTCAGTAAAGGAATACCTCCGATGACACTCCCCGATGGACCATTGTCAATAGGCCTCCCTGAAATTCCTCGTTATAGAGGACTGAACTCCATTGCATGGCCAAAGCTCTGGTTGAGGTTAACATTTATTCCGAAGCTTGAATTCAAGTTCAGCTCTCCATGCAACCCTCTCCCATAAAGAGAAACAAAGCTGGGAACCCCTCCTGGACTAACTCTGCTGCCTGATCTCGGTGCATAGTCGCTAGCCAGGAATGAAGTGAAATCACCTTAACTATAACCAATAGTGAAGCTACTAACTCTACTCATACCTGGACTATGACTACTTAATGGGCTCCGATTAGGACTCGGAGACGACTCCTTGGGGACCACTCGCTTGACCTCTACCATCTTACCCTTAAGCTCGTGGAGTGTCTTGTAAAGAACTCTGTCCACTTCATCCTCTGTAGCATAAGTGATGAATCCAAAACCCCTTGGCCTCTGGGTATTGTGATCATGTATCACAATGAGATCTGTTATAAGCCCGAGCTGATCAAAGTACCTTTTGAAGTCACTCTCTGTGATTGACGAAGGTAACCCTCCCACGAATATTTTCTTCGTACGGAAGGGACTGGGAGACGCATTGTTGCTTATCACATTCCTTAGGTTGTTGTTCTGGGCATCCCTTGGGACAGCCTTCTTTGTCTCGCCTTGACCATGGATAAGCCAGACAATCACCGACAGGCATTAACATTAGCATAAGCGTAACAGGAAGAATGTATGTATCATGTCTTCATTTCAAAAGTTCTTGGACAGACAAGTATCTAAGATGGCGCTGTCATTTTGTTAGCGAGCAGTGCATACGCAGCAATTAGAACTGCCAAAGAAACGTGCTAATGTTGGCTTACAATTCTACCAGCAATCATGTGTTTCTGCTGAACAACTCTCTCGGCAACAGCTGGATAAGCGAAAACGACAAAGCCAAATCCTCGGGCCCGTTGGTGGCACGATCCCTCGTGATTACAGATTCGACAACATCCCCAAACTTCTGGAAATAATCTTTCAAGAGTTCCTCATTGGTGTCCCATGAGATCCCGCCAACAAACAGCTTTCTGTGGTTGATTTCCATTCTGCAAGTCAATATTCCCCACGAATCACATCACCTCCGACGCCGCCTATGCCTCCATCAAAGGGAAAGGAAGGAAGACAGGTTTAAGCCAAGTAGAACCCACCAAGAACGCCAATCCAATCAGACCAATCCCAATAAAATAGTACAACAATTGCCACAACTAAAACTCATTTACCTTTTCTCAAGATGCCTGGACAGGATTCGGACACCAGAGAGCGAATCTCGTCCGCCCCCACAGCAAAACCGTCACTCAATCCCGCATCACCGGATCAATTCGCCGACCAACATCCCGATCTGTGGAAAAAGAAAAGCTTCCAGATTCCTCAAAATTCAACATTTCCCACAACCCAAAAGAGAGTCACAGCAGCTGCAGATATCCTACTGGTAAAAGTTCAAATACATCCCGACACAGCTTTCCCAAATTGGAAGAAGCTCCAAGGGAGGACCGCGCCCGATCTAAAAGATACCCTCTCGGGGATACAAACGGGTCATAATGGACGTGACCCAAATGAGGAAAAAACAAAACGAATCCACCCCCTCCCCTCACCAAAAGATCTGATCTCGATGACGATGATGATAAGAGAAGGCTGCAGGAGGCCCATTGCTATGTGTCACGAGCAGAGGAAGGGAACACACGTGCGAAGGATGAAGAGTGAGCTGGAAGAGGAGTTGAAGAGAGTTAATGGAAGAAGTTGAAGATAAAAGTAATGTTACCGTTACATTGCATTGTAAATAAAAGTAGTTACAAAGTGGTTACGGAGGGGAGGATAGCTATAAGAAGTAATCTGTTAGTGGTAGTTGGGTATCTGAGTTCTGTTAGTAGTTTTCCTTCCTCTGTACTCTTGAACATTGCCATTGAAAGCAGAGATTCGACTGACGTTCATCTTCGATCAGTCTGTCCTTCATTCCTCGTATTCTCCGATTACCTGCAATCCCAGCAGATTCATAGCAATTGGTATCAGTTGTCCGATCCTGGCCACATCGTCCATGGTCGCTACCAAGACGCAATCAATCATGGACGAATTCCAGCGAACGATGAAGGACTCTTGGATGGAGTTTCTCGCGCAGCAACAACAACAACAGGCAGAATTTCGCGAGGAAATGCGGGCGCAACGTGAAACAATGCTATGGGTTACAACACAGCTTCAGGAATTGAATACGAGAGTCCAAGATGTGGAAGAGCGTCCTGCTCGGGAACAGAGGACTGTTCATAACAGCAATGCGCAGCAAGGAGGTTTCCAATCCAATTTTGCTCGTTTTTCAAAGATTGATTTTCCTAGATTTCGGGATGACGAAGTACAGGGTTGGATTTCTAAATGTGAGCAATTTTTTGACGTGGATGCCACACCACCCGATTTGAAGATGAAAATTGTATCCGTGCATTTGGAGGGTAAGGCTCTTGTATGGCATCAGTCAATGATGAAAGCACCTCCGCAAGGTATATGGCCTAGTTGGGAAAAATATACGTCTCTTGTTACAGCTCGTTTCGGAGGTCACCCTTACGATGATCCGATGGCAGAATTGATGAGCTTGAAACAAGAGGAAGCTGGGGGGTAGATGCATATCAAGAAAAATTTGATGCTTTGTTGGTCAGAACAGACTTGTCTGAGACTCAAGCCTTGAGTTGTTTCTTAAGTGGTTTAAAGATTGAAGTACAGACTGCGGTATGTATGTTTCGGCCACGAACTCTAATGGATGCTTACACTTTGGCTCGCCTATAGGAGAATCTCTTATCTTCGATATATAAGAGACACAGGCCAGCTGCTGACAGGCCTCTGCTGAAATCTTTCAGCCAACCTTCACAGGCTATTTTGCCTAAACCATCAATGGAGCCCTCAAAATTCACTAGGCAACAATTGTCCCCTGAGTTTATTGCAGATCGACGTGCCAAGAATCTCTGTTTCTTTTGTCCCGAAAAATTTGTTCCAGGTCATAAGTGTAAGGCACAATTGCATTGTGGGGAAGTTCTTACAGAAGAGATTGAGGAGGAGTATGATGCGACTGTGGATATTCCTCCACCTTCAGAAGACCCGTTTCCACCTTTAATATCTTTGAATGCTATCACCGGGAATACAACATACCAAACTATGAAAGTTACAGGTAAAGCTAAGGGCAATAAGGTTAACATCCTCATTGATTCGGGCAGCACGCATAATTTTTTGGATAAAAATGCAGCAAAGCGTCTGGGTTGTGTAATTACACCTAGTTATCCCGTGGCAGTCTCTGTTGCTAATGGGGAGACCATCTATTATCGATCTGTCTGTAAAGGTTTTTCTTGGGATTTACGAGGTGAAACCTTCAGTACAGATATTATGTTAGTGTCATTGGGAACTTGTGATATGATTCTAGGGGTACAATGGTTATCCTCTCTTGGTCCTGTTTTGTGGGACTTCACTCAATTGCGGATGGAGTTCCAATATAATGGCTGCAGACATGTTTTGAGGGGAGGAAAGACAAGAGTTTTGAACTGGATGACTGACAAAGAATTGAAGAATCTGGTTTCTAAAGGACCACAGTCCGTGCAATTATTTGCGGTGTCTGTTAAACCTATTGCAGAAGCATGTTCTACGATCTCTGCTCCATTTGCAGCAAATTTTGGATGAATATGATGATATTTTTAAAGAACCAACTACTTTGCCACCGCATAAGGAGCATGATCACCCGATTCATTTGAAGGAGGGCACTTCACCTATCAATGTGCGGCCATATCGGTATCCAGTAGTGCAGAAGGATGCAATTGAGAATATGGTGAAGGAAATGCTTTGCAGCAGGGGTTATTCGACCTAGCCAGAGTGCATTTTCTTCACCAATAGTGATGGTCAAGAAAAAAGACGGTTCTTGGCGACTATGCATTGATTATAGAGAGCTGAACAAATCCACAGTGAAGGATAAGTTTCCTATGCCGATTATTGAAGAACTTCTAGAGAACTTCACGGTGCAACTTTATTCTCGAAGATTGATTTGCGTTCCGGCTATTGGCAGATCAGAATGGCACCAAATGATATCCCAAAAACTGCTTTTCGCACTCATGAAGGCCATTACGAGTTTTTGGTGATGCCTTTTGGATTAACTAATGCGCCTTCTACATTCCAACACCTTATGAATTCTATATTCAGGCCACATCTACGGAGGTTTGTGCTGGTGTTTTTTAATGACATACTTATTTACAGCAAGACTTTGAGTGCGCATTTAGATCATGTTCGAATTGTTCTGAATATATTGCGACAGCACAGCCTCTATGCCAAGTTATCGAAGTGTGTTTTTGGAGCTAAAGAAGTTGAATATTTGGGGCATGTGATATCAGAAAGAGGTGTACAGACTGATCCAAACAAGATCCGGGCGATGTCCACTTGGCCAGAACTGAAGAATGTGAAGGAATTGAGAGGTGTTCTGGGCTTGACTGGTTATTACAGGAAGTTCATCAAGCATTATGGTCTTATCAGTAAGCCGTTAACGAATCTACTCAAGAAAAATGCTTTTCGATGGGATTCTGCAGCTACATCAGCTTTCCAACAGCTCAAGCACGCCATGAGTACAGCTCCGGTATTGGCTTTACCAAACTTTGCGGAAGAATTTGTTATTGAGATGGACGCTTCGGGTACGGGTATGGGAGCAGTGTTGACTCAACGAGGTCATCCAATTGCGTATATTAGCAAAGCTTTTTCCCAAAAGATGCAGGGGAGCTCTACTTATGAAAAAGAGTTGATGGCAGTGGTGTTCGCTATTGACAAATGACGACCGTACCTCGTTGGGAGGCATTTTGTGATCAAAATGGACCATTTTAGTTTAAAGTATCTGTTAGAGCAAAAGATCACAACTGTTTTCAGAGTAAGTGTTTGCCTAAACTTCTTGGTCTCGATTATGAGGTGGTCTACAAGAAAGGGAAAGAAAACGCGGCGGCTGATGCGTTGTCTAGGATGCAGGTCTCGGAACTAATGACATTGGTTTTATCACAGGTCAATACAGACTTGATATTGCAGATACATAATAGCTGGCAGTGTGATGCTCAGTTGCAGTCCATAATTCAGCAGTTGCAGGCGGGTGCTGTTAAAAAGCCATTATTCTTGGAGCCAAGGTGAGTTGAGAAGAAAAGGGAAATTGGTTGTTGGTGATAATGATGCATTGAGACATAAACTGATTTGTCTGTTACATGACACCCCTGCGGGAGGACATTCCGGTATGCAAGCCACTGTTAAGCGTCTGACAGCTTTGTTTTATTGGAAGAAGCTCAAACGGGATGTTCGAAACTATATTAGAAACTGTGCTGTCTGCCAGCAGTACAAACCTTTGTTACATAAACCAGCTGGTCTTCTGCAACCATTACCAATTCCTGACACCATCTGGACTGATATATCAATGGACTTTATTGAGGGTCTTCCTAAGTCTCGAGGGAAGGATACTATTTTGGTGATTGTGGACAGGTTGAGCAAATATACTCACTTTCTCTTATTGAGCCATCCCTTCACAGCAGTCTCAGTGGCACATATTTTCTTAGACCAGATTTTTCGTTTGCATGGCATGCCACGAACCATTGTTTCAGATCGGGATCGTGTCTTTGTTAGTGCTCTTTAGAAGGAACTCTTCCGTTTACAGCAAGTTGATCTTTTGATATCTTCTAGTTACCACCCTCAAACGGACGGTCAATCGGAGGTGGTGAACAAATGCTTGGAGACATACTTACGTTGCATGATAGGGGAACGGCCGAAAGAATGGGTGAGGTGGATTCCCTTGGCAGAGTGGTGGTATAATACCACTTTTCACATGGCTATTCAGAAGACTCCGTATGAAATTGTGTATGGACAGCCTCCCTCGGTTCATTTACCATATGTCATTGGTGATAGTAAGGTGGAGACAGTCGATCGTACGTTGCGCGCTCGAGAAGATTGTCTGCAGATGCTCCGTTTTCATTTGCAGAGAGCTCAGGCTCGAATGAAGAGCCAAGAGGACAAACACAGGACATATAAGGAGTTTGTGGTGGGGGATTATGTCTATGTTAAACTGCAGCCTTACAGGCAAAAGACAATGGCTTATCGTTCTTCTGCTAAATTGGCTCCAAGATTTTTTGGACCATTTCAAGTGGCTGCTAAGATTGGTCCGGTAGCATATCGGTTGCTTCTACCTGTGGATGTGAAGGTACACCCTGTATTTCATGTGTCTTTACTTAGGAAGCATGAGGGACCACTGCCTGTAGTGTGTTCTGTCCCTGTGGTTGATGGTCAGTCAGTCTTGACAGCTGTGCCGCTTCAGGTCTTGGACAGAAAATTGGTTAAAGAGGGTGATGTGGGAGTAGTCTATCTCTTGGTGCAGTGGACTAATAGTGATCCACAGGATGCTACTTGGGAGTCGTCTGCTGATTTGATTAAGCGATTTCCTAATTTCTCTTTTTAGACCAACTTGAGGGCAAGTTGTTTTAAAGAGGGGTCGATTATGCAGAACATTATGCAGGGCGGTGAGGATGACATGTGCAGAAAGGTGCAGGAGGGATGAGAATTTGTAACTTGAAGTGTGGGAAGGGATAGCGGTGGTTGTGTAGCTTGAGGACAAGCTTCATTTTAAGGGGGTTGGATTGCTATGTGTCACGAGCAGAGGAGGGGAACACACGTGCGAAGGATGAAGAGTGAGCTGGAAGAGGAGTTGAAGAGAGTTAATGGAAGAAGTTGAAGATAAAAGTACTGTTACCGTTACATTGCATTGTAAATAAAAGTAGTTACAAAGTGATTACGGAGGGGAGGATAGCTATAAGAAGTAATCTGTTAGTGGTAGTTGGGTATCTGAGTTCTGTTAGTAGTTTCCCTTCCTCTTTACTCTTGAACATTGCCATTGAATGCAGAGATTCGACTGACGTTCATCTTCGATCAGTCTGTCCTTCATTCCTCGTCTTCTACGATTGCCTGCGATCCCAGAAGATTCATAGCACCCCTCCTTTCTTACACACCCAAAAACTAGGACACACTTGTCTGTTGTTCTTTTGCCCCAAAATATATATACTTCATGCGCGGGTGTTGTGATAAAAGTTTCCTTTTGGGTTTCAGTGGGAGAAGTAAAACAGAGAATTCTCCGACAAGCATTTACAATCGTAATTTGATGAAATATTTGTGAGGTTGAATTTGTTACAACCAATCACGGGAGGGAGAAGAGGATGTTGGATATTGGAAGAAGAAGGGTCGATGGAATTTTAGCCGAAGTGGCTGTGGTTTGTCTGTCTGCCATACTCACAGATCGAATCGAACGTGAAGACAGGGACAGGGAAGTTCATCCACATATTATCACAACAACATTGATGGGTACTTTGCTTACTGTTAAGGCAAAGCATGAACACCCCTTTGCTTTAACAATGCCAGCGCTGAAATGGACAAGGCTAAAGTCCGTGCACGGAGCTTTCAAGCGTTTCGTAAAATATGCGCTTCGTATCTTTGTATAAAAGTTTTGGGTGTTTCGTAAAAAGAAAAATAATGGTCTTCGTTAATTTGTACATGCTTTTTGTAAAATACGAATGAGCTTCGTAATATTATACGGATCATTTCGTAATATACAAATGAGTTTCGTAAATTTGGACGAGGCATAAGCTTCGTAAATTTGTATGGATCGTTTCGTACTTTACAAAACAATGTTCGTATGGTCCGCCTCTCATATCATTTATGGACAACAGGGGACCACGTTTGTAATAACTGATGGTTTGGGGGGGGGCGATTTTTATGTTTGTTTTGTAATTGTGCACAATACATGAGTTTTTGTGTGGATTTATAGTTAGTCACTAAAAAAATTCACCAAATACGGTTTTAATTTTCAAAATTACCCAAATACAATCTTTGGACAATTTTCAAAACCCGTCACTAATTTTATAAAAGGGACGGGTTTTAAAGAACCACCCTTAAAGTAAACATGGGGGCGGGTCTCAACCCGCCCTTATGATGGGAGTCACATCCCATCAAGGCGGTTTTTCAACACCCGCCATCTTAATATAGAAGCCGGAGGGAACGAGTTTTCAAAACCCGCTCCTTCAATAAAATACAAAAGGGACGGGTTTTCAGAACCTATCCCTTCAACAAAACACAAAGATGTGAGTTTTCAGAACCAGTCTCTTCAGCAAAACATAAAATGGACGAATTTTTAAAACCCGTCTTTAAAATAGTAAGGCTTGTAAGCATTTGTGCCTTAATTGGTTAGAGTGTTCCTCCTAAGACGAGAGGTCTTGAGTTTGAATCTTGCAATCCAAAATATCTCCGAGGAAAAGAAGCACAGGTTGGGAGGAGGGTTTGAGTAAGCTTACGCCATCCGATGCTGCAGTTGAGGCATTGTCTTTTGGGTTGAAGGTGAGATCCTTGAAGTATTTAGGGTTTGGTAGATTTTGAGCAGCAATAGTAACTTACGAAATGGTCAGCATAATTGACGAAGTTGATTTATACTTTATAAAAAAATCACCCTTTAAAATTACGGAACTCATTCGTACATTACGAAATTCATTCGTGTATATTATGAAGCATATTTGTACGGGATAAAAGGCATGTACAAATTAACGAAGCATACTATTATTTTACAAAACGGACGAAACAGTACTCAAAATTTCCTACAAAAGTAGGAAACAACGCACACTTTACAAAATGCACGAA
Organism: Melastoma dodecandrum; assembly: GCA_029817715.1. Taxonomy (NCBI): domain Eukaryota; kingdom Viridiplantae; phylum Streptophyta; class Magnoliopsida; order Myrtales; family Melastomataceae; genus Melastoma; species Melastoma dodecandrum. The sequence continues at coordinate 3,118,938 of JARUPY010000606.1, forward strand.
AATTTCCATGCACGAGACTTTATTCTTGTCCCGCCGAAATGCGTTTGGTGGCCGAGTAGCTACGGATCGCATTTGAAGGAAAGGGAAGATGTGCCTTAGAACAGATCATGGACATTATTTTATTTAATCTAACACTCTTTTCCGTCTCCATTTTGTGGGGTTCTAAATACTGGGAAGAGTCCAGTCCAGATTCTGCAGAATATTAAAGCATAGGATGATGTATCATCACTTTGTGTGACCGCATATCCCCATTTTTTCCCTATAGCAAAGGGCATGTTTTGGGGAAGAAGAAAATAATGCCCGATTTCTACCACAAAACAAAATTCTCCTCATAGAAGGTCTCAAGTATGGAATAGATGTGTCGCAGTCCTACTCGTCGTAATAATAACGTTTAGTTCTTCAAACTATGCCACTGTAACCGCTTTTCTGGCCTCATCAGGCGGCGCTGGTTGATGACCCTCTGCTGATGGCAGGTTTCTTTTCTGGGGACTTCCTAAGCAGGGTTTATACAGTGGAAACACCGGGTTATTACATCGTCTTTGGTTTCCAGGTGAAAAGGTAAGAGCATTGTACCTTCTGTCTTGCTTGAAGGAATCTGTTCAGGAGCCTCTTTTGAAGCGGAGCACTTCATTCCTCTTGCTAGCTCTTTCACACGATTCAGACGCACTACATGGACCGGTTTGTCTGGAAGGCAATTCTAATGAGTATTTGTCTATACATGATTTTGCACGAGCAAAATGAGTCCGAAACATACTCACCACATGATACTTGGTTTCCTTTCATAATCAAGTCTGCGAGGATTGGGATATTGTTAGCTGCGAGCTCGCCAAGGGGACGCTTTAATGAGCGTGCAAATTGCTTTACATGAACCAATCTCAGCCTACTCTGAAGCTTGGTCAAATCGTAAGCCAGGGGCTCCTTGCCTGCGTAACACCACCTCTCAAAGTTATCTCACGTTGATTTGAAGTTTGAATAGTGTGTCTCATGTTGATCACTGTTAGTCACACACCCTTGGGCATCAATGAGTGCTCTCCATGAACTTTGAAAAGGACTTGGCCGGAGCCTATCGGCATGACATAACCAAAATGGACTAAGGACTTGGGATTATAGCCGCCTAGCCGGAGATGGTTCATGCCAGTCATATTGTTTGCCTGGATTGTAGTCGTACATCCGGGCTGAAAGCCTGACTCCAGGTGCTTTACTCTCTGCCTGCGAAGCTGATAGTTCCGTCTACGCCTAGCGAGATGCCTCTCTCTCTGCTCAGAAGTCATGGACTGCCTCCGCTCCCTATCTCGCATCCTCCTCCGCTCCCTTTCTTGCTCGCTTCTCATTCTATGAAAAGTAGACCTATCCGACAAATGATCTGTGCCCCTCATTTCTGTGTCACTCGTCACAATGCATAAGCTAAATGCGAGTATCCAAGCGTACTATCAGCGTGCAAGGGGAACATCACTATGGTTAACCCAACTCGTATCAAGAACAAGAAAATCAATTTCGAGACCGCCCCAAGATGGTTCTTTCCCAAAGTGGGGGTTGCACGCGGTCGAGCCAATGCGCATATACTCATCAAAATTCCCAACAGCTTGCATACTGATTAGAAATTTCAAAAACGGGGTAAGAAAGAAAGAACAATATTCGATGATTTCCTTTTTGAGCATCAGCGTACAAACTGACGGGATCCAGAACATCTACGGCCCGCATAACAACAACAGCACTTCCTCACCGTTCACAACGAAATCGATCATTCGACGATTGATCACGGCCCATAGTAGGAAATCGACAACGGCGGCCGCAACCAAAAGGAAAAATGCCATCTTTGAGACATTACCACGGGTGGTTAGCGAAACCCAAAATGAAGGCAGCGTCGGGAAATCAGTTTGATGCTGTGGTGACGAGATTGAAGAGGAAGAGGAAGAGGAAGAGGAAAGAGAGCTTTTTCTAAAGCTTCCGGGTCTGTTTTTTCGGTTGCAAAAGAGCCCTCGAGTGACGCGGGAATTCGGACAAATCGGACACCGACACATTTGCATCACAACCCAAGTTTCCTCCTATTCCCCCACCTTTTGCCCTTCTCGATGATCGGCTTCCTGACGTTGAATTGGGAAGGGAAGGCTTTGATGGCTTCCTGACGAAGCACGGGGCCATTGTCTCAGGCCCATTAAGGTAGACGAGACGATCTGACCCAATCCAGTCCAAATCCAGACATCTTCCTATCGAAGCAGCCGTCGCAGGGTGTCGGAGCGAATCAGGAGACGGGTTCTGACCAACTGGGAGGGAAGTGGATCGAGGAAGGCGGGGGAGAGAGGGATGAACACAGACATCACCGCGTCGGCGAAGCCCGAGTACCCGGTCATTGATCGGAACCCCCCATTCACGACTGTGGTGGGCAACTTCAGCACCCTCGACTACTTCCGCTTCGTCACCATCACCGGCGTCTCCGTCACCGTCGGCTACCTCTCCGGTGCGCCCCCGGACCTCCCCTCTCCGCTTTCGTTCGTTTGGGTCTTCTGATCGATTGCTGGCTTCGAATGCTGTTTTCGGTCCGTTTAGGAGGCTTGGGAGGTGTTGGTTGATAGTGATAGGGATTGCGATTGGATTGATTTCGTTGTTTACTTGATGGGGGCGCAGAATCAGTGTTCTTCTTCATATCTGTCGTAATTTTAGTCTTCGGAAAGATTTGTTCATTTTTGGGGTTATGGCCATGAGATGTTAGCTAGGGATTGATACAAACAGGATTAATGAGAGTGTGGGGATGGTTCCCTATTTGCCTGACCAATCTGCACATGAATTGGGGTTCCGATGAAGTTACGAGTAGTTCGAAACCGTCAATACTTTGGATTGCTGGCTGCGCTCACATCACGCGAACACTTATTTTAGCCATGAGAGATGAAGAGGGTAAGTAGGGTATAATCCCTCATTCTCTTATTGAGGATAGGCGAAAACTAATTCAGGGGATTAGGTGGTTGGGGTTGTGAATGAGGGTTGAATTCAAGGGCCCCTTCCTCATGAACTTCTTAACACATGGAAGCTTGGGCAATGGCGGCCACCATACTCGGGCCTCCATTTTTTGTGATCTCGAGAACATTCTGAACTCTTGTTCGCTTCACTTGGTTGAATACCCATGCCCATTCGTACTCTTATTTTGTTTAAGTTATGTAATGATTAAATTGAGCATTTTCAAATGGGATTGTATCCTCAGAGTTTGTGGATGTCTCAAATTTTGATTTGAACTTAAGAATGGACTTCCATCACACTTATCTCAGAAACATGTCAAGTTTTGTGAAACAAGTAGAATAAACACTCCATTCTCTCACTCAGTTTCAAGTTATATGAGTCCGTGCGGTGCGCAGGAAATGCTACTTACATTATTTCCTTTGATGCTGTGTTGGTAGGAATAAAGCCAGGGATCAAAGGGCCATCGATGGTTACTGGCGGACTGATTGGATTGATGGGTGGGTTCATGTATGCATACCAGAACTCCGCCGGCCGACTCATGGGTTTCTTCCCGAACGACGACGAGGCTGCGCGCTACAAGAAGCGGGGCTGACTCTACATTTGGAATGGTTGAAAAATGCAGAAGTCGGCATCCTTGTTTTTCAGTTCCCTGAATGCACAATCATGCTTGATCATGGCAATAATAGGAAAACTGTTCGTCATTCCTCTTTCTACCCGCCTCTTCTCCTTTGCCGGAGTTATGGAGAAAACTACGAAGATTGCTGGACCCCAACCCCGGGATTCTTTTGCTTTCTGGCTTTTTGTCTATCGACGAGATCTTGTGTCGTCTGCTTGACTTGCAATTGTCAGAAGCATCTTCATGCTGTCGACGTACGAGGGAAAGGGGGCATTACCCTGATCGCATGCCCATAAAAAAAAACGTTTAGAGCTTCCAACGGATCGCCATGAAAAGCCGTGGCGGCGGTAGTCCTACAGGTACTCGGAGCAAACAAGGGGCTAAGATCTCAGAGTCAATCACAAGATTTCTTCTGCTTTCTTGGGCGATTGACGCGGGTTTCTTCTTCCACGTGGTTTGGACAGTCAAACTTCCAACCGTGTGTGTTGTGGGGAACAGCAGAGTCTTTGGTCGAATCTTTTTGTCTGAATTTTCCTCAATTCTGACCATTCTCTTAGCAGTCAAATACAAACATAAAACTTAACTCAAATTGGAGTTTTGTAGTAAAACCCTCCCCGTTGCTTTGACTTTGAACGAGCTCTTATTCATGGTGGGGAAAAAATCCAAATCACGTTGTAAAATAGCTGAAGGGTTTTCCACATCAGCATGACAACATGGAGGATGGGGGCTTCTTATTGAATAGTGAAGGGGGGTCAACTTTGCCGATTGGACGCGGGGGCATTATTAACAAACATGTCAAAAATATTTCAACAAAGTATATGGAAAGATGTTAGCAAGTATTTGCCCGTTCACCTCTCTGTGGAGGTGGGTCAGTCCACGCGTTGTAATCAGGACAAGCTTCTTGTCTGAACAAAGAGGAAATGAGAGTGAATTGACACAAAAGGGACAAAAGGGATTCCCGCGCTCCTCTCCCCTGCCTGTGTGGTTGACCTCGTAATTATAGGGAGTTAGTGGGGGCAATTATTTACCTAAAGAAAGCGTGGCACGGCTATAAAATGGAAAAAGGAGCTTTCCACTTGCCGGCATTGGCTGAACGGAACACAAAGCCATGGGACGGGAGATGATCATCTTCTGGAATTCGGTCAAAGGTAGGAACTTGGGAACGCCCCATGTTATGTTATTCGAGGTTCTGCAGAAGGGTTTGCGTCGATTCTGTGTCCTTTTGTTGTCCCCTCGTGATCTCTGTAGAAACGGAAGCTGTCTGGTGATTGTGTTTTTGTCTCAATTTGAGTCATGAAACTGTCCCCGATTATGCCTTTGTCCTGTTGAATCAGATCAGGATTTTGAGAATATCAGTGGGTTAGAACCCTTTTCTTGTCGCGCTGAATTTAAGCTGGGGGTCGTGATTTCGAGTTGCTTGTCATTGTTCTTCGAGTTGATTTGGCTTATTATTTTGTTTTCCTTTCTCTTTATCTGCAGAATTGTATATTTGATATAGTTTGGCCAACGTGGCATGCGGTCTACCTTATGCGTGCTTTCATCGTTCTGATCATCCATTTGCGGGAGGAATTTTGATCTGGTTCTGTTCCTAAAGGCCACTTCGCTTGGAGAAGTAGTAAGCTCCTGAAGCCAGCTAACTTGCGAATCTGGGGAAGGCTTTTAAACCAGTTGGGGTTTTAGGATGTGGGATTATCAGCGACACGATAGTTCAGCGGCTATCGTAGGTCTGTACCACTATCCGGCACAAAAGATTGAGCATTTTTCCTGGTCCGATCTCTCTCCAATGGATGACGGAGAGATCCCCGACTTGGGGCCAGAGAGCACCTTTTTGTCTTTCCAAACCAACCAGGAACAGCTTTTCACCCTCGAATCTTCCCTGGTATCCCTTGATCCGATGGTCCACGACTCCCCTTCAACTGTCGGCAGCACCATTTCTACTGCAAATCCCTTCTCTCAGTCTTCTGTTTTGGATCAGTTCCCTACCTCTCACGGCAGCTGTATTTCACCTGCAAGTGTATCTTCTGGGGCCGACTTTGGCTATGAATTGAGGCAAAAGATAAGAGAGTTGGAAATTTCTTTGCTCGGGCCTGAATCATCGGAGCTTAGCAACATGCGTCACAATTGTTTCTTCAACAATGAAGTGCAGCATACTACTCCCCTTGCTCGGCAAGTTGTCCCCAAGTTAAGTATGAAGGAGATGCTCTTCACCTGTGCAAGGTCGATTTCAGATGGTGATATGGTAACAGCGGCATTTTCAATGGATTCCCTGGAGAAGAAGGTGTCGGTGACCGGTGATCCAGTGCAGCGCCTAGGTGCTTACATGCTCGAGGGGCTCAGAGCTAGGTTAGAATCTTCGGGGAAGTCGATCTATAGGAAACTCAAGTGTAACGAACCCACTGGCTCAGAATTACTATCCTCCATGCACGTCCTGTATGAGATCTGTCCGTACTGGAAGTTTGCGTACACTTCTGCCAATGTCATACTCAGTGAAGCAATGGAGAATGAATCAAAGGTACACATAGTGGATTTTCAGATTGCACAGGGAAGCCAGTGGGCACCATTCATTCAAGCCCTTGCTGTAAGGCCTGGCGGGCCACCATTCCTCTGCATTACCGGGATCGATGATTCGGACTCAGCATATGCTAGGGGTGGAGGAATAGAAATAGTGGCTAAGAGTCTCTCTCAGATAGCTGAATCATGTGGTGTGCCATTCGAATTCCATAATTCTGGTGTTTCTAGCTCCGAAGTAGACTATCAGCATCTAAGGATTCGTCCGGGAGAAGCGTTGGCCGTCAACTTCCCTTACATTCTGCATCACGTACCTGACGAGAGCATGAGTACAGAGAATCATCGGGACAGGATACTAAGACTGATTAAAAGCCTAATGCCCAAGGTTGTCACACTACTGGAGCAGGAATCGAACACCAACACTTCCCCGTTCATCCCGAGGTTCCTCGAGATGTTGGATTACTATACAGCAATGTTTGAGTCAATTGATGCTGCTAGGCCGAGAGATGACAAGAAGAGGATCAGTGCAGAGCAGCACTGCGTGGCTCGGGACATAGTGAACATGGTGGCTTGCGAAGGGGCAGACAGGGTGGAAAGGCACGAGCTACTGGGGAAGTGGAGATCCAGGCTTACAATGGCCGGGTTTCATCAACTACCGCTGAGCAGGTCGGTTGCAGATGCCATATGTAGAATGTTGCGGGAGTACAGTGAGAATTATAGGGTAGATGACAGGGATGGTGCTCTCTATCTTCGTTGGATCAATAGAGCCATGGTTACATGTTCTGCCTGGAGATGATGGTGGCGGATTTCCCTGCCTTATTTATGTTTCTGAGGACCGTAACATGTTTGCAAATACATGGATCAAATGCTTTATGCTGTAATCGCGTCTTAAAATATCTCTAGTGACCAAAGTAAATCTACCCGATATGCAGATTGCCAACAATGTTTATTATTGTATGCACAGATATGTTTCATCCTGCTTTCTGCTCATAAGCTTGAGTTACACCATTCCACAGCTTCAGGACAACTAGACAGCTTCGTTTATTCAGAAGTATGCACCGAAAGGATACACAGCAGGTAATCATATCGGATGTTCGTACAAGTGACTCATCCTCCGGCAGAAGCCTTTGTAGTCATGGCAGAAATGGACCATGCAAAACAGCACAAGTTCACGTTGAATGTGACAAATAGATTGACGTCCAATGCCGGACTTCTGAATCAAGGCTAAAAATATTCCCTTTCTGGGGCGGCAGGTCAAGGCGGCATAGCTGTATTAACCTTACGCAATGGAACAACCAATAGACAACCTCTCGGGTCAACGAAAAACATTGGAAACATTGCCAAAGTCGGTTTGATTGTTATTTTGTTCCACAAATACTCGGCTTCATCTCCTTGTCATGGCTCGGTATACATGCCGACCGAGAAACTTCATATTCTCCAGCCGAATGTCAGAATATATCGCAAATAACCCGGCACAGGAGAAGTAAAGAAAGGACAACCTTCCATTTCCAGATGCTGCAATCACACTATAGTCCAGCAACTTTCGGACAAGCCCTCGGGGGAAAAACAAACGAGGGTTGTGCCCGAGGATGTAATTTTTCTATTTGTCCTCAACATTAAAATCAGAGGAGTCTGTCTTTCTGTTGATGAAGATGAGACAAACAGACACTACCTCAAAAACTCCCCTGCAATTTTTACTCCTACCAACAAAAACGTCCCTTTGCAATTCAAAGGACCAAAAATCCTTGGAACTTTGTGGGGTGGATCATTCTCCTTGCCTGCGCGATTCTACGCTCCTTTACAAAACCGAAGTCATCTCATTCTCATGTTTTTTTCTCTCGAGCCGAATGCCCGACATACACCCGAGTTGACATTAAGGACAATCGCTAGCTTACATGTTTTGTGTGCCATATATCCAATTGCGTGCTCATATCACCTCTTGCCAAAACTCACTCTCACCAGTTCAGTCACCAGTTAGTAGTCTGAAGTGGGTTGGTTATTCAAGCCGGATGACGAAGGAGAGGAACGTCCCCATCCTTGCTCATTCTTCCATTGCCTTGTTGCAGGAGAGATTCAGAAAACTGCAGAAGCTCAGGGAGACAAGGGTTGAAAGAGAATCGTTGGACTCGTCCAGGAAAAGACAGGACAACGTGGATGTTCACACTACACTTGCAAAAGAGCCACATACATTCCGAAACCATGCCGTTTCTTCATTGCAATCTCTGTCTCTCTCCCTGCGGCCGGACAATCTGAGCGACAAGTCCCACTGCTCCCGATCGGAGGAATTTACATCAAGGAAGAAACGGCGTGCCTCTGACTCATCTGCAGAAAGCTATTACATTGATGATGGTGTTGACACTTCTCTTCATCTTTAAGAATTCAGAACAGCCACTTGCAATATTAATGATGATGTTGTTGCTTCGCCTGTTAGAATTAAGAACAGCCACTCGCCATTAGATGATCTTAACGAGAATGATCTCACGATCCCCATGACAGCACACAACATTAGATGATCTCTCGCATATCTGTAAGTTTTCCGTCACAGCATTAGCGAGCAGAGCCTATCGAACAGCAAGCTTGTTCAGACGAGAATTTCCATCTTTCCAAAGTGAATGAAATAATTGCATAGCCATTTTGGTTTTCCTGAATTTTATGCCGTTGCAACTTGGTTCGGTCTTCGGACCAAGGACATTTAAACTCAAAAAGCTCCTCAGGTTCTGTAACTCATTCCGAGAATTACATGTACAATGGACAACTACCTTTTCTATAGGCAAGGGTACAACTGCTGTATTCTCAAAGGTCAAACGGGGAATTAATCTTGTTAACTTGCAACTCAGACCATTTTCAAGGCCGGGCAATGCCCTTCTTCACCAGGACATCATAAATTCTGTCGATTTTACCAGATTCCAGCTGGAACAAATGGTGGGCGTCAGCCTTCTTTGAGATGTTGCCGCTAAAAATCTCCACCGACATGATCTGCTGCATCCTCAGGTATATTGGTGGTGGTAACCTGAGCTCTAAGCATAATCTCTTCTCCTGCTTGACGTCAATAATAAATTAGTTAAAAGAATGAAAGCAAAATATTACCCAATACAAACAGAGTTCAATGGGATGATGTAAAAGAAGCAAGGAACTAACATTTTCGGAAAGTAAATCCGAACTATCGTATTTCATCACGTCAGGGTCATTGAGAGCGTTCAATGAAGTATTCCCTGCAGCTCTGGAGTCCTTTCCAACAGAATCAGATCCTGCAAATGCCACTTGGCTGCTCAGGCTGGCCTGTGAGCTTTCTTTTGATCTGGGAATGACTTCTTCGGCTTCTCTTCTCCTTTTACTTTCGGAATATATTTCTGCCTCGGATGACGTTCGACAGCCAGCGGCACGAGCTTCCTGCAGAAGATGATCAGGGATGACAATGACCGACAATACACTTGTGAGGCTTCTGTACAGTAAATGAATCAGTCGCATGAAAGCAACTGCATGCAAGACCAAGAGAAAAAGAAACGCCAATCAAGTGAAGTGTCAATACTTCAAGGATTTTGAAGACAAGTACCCCACTTTTGAGAAATGAACCATAACGGTGCGGGCAGTACCTGGAGTTCTTGAATCTTCTTTAGAATTCTATGCTCGGCAACAACTGTTTGGAGCAGGCTTTCATGTTCTTCTTTAGAGTGTAACCTCATGAACACGTCATACCGAAGGTAAAGTGCTCTCTCTTCAGCTGATAAGGTTTGCTCAAAGGGAGAAAGATATAGCAAATTTCTTTCTAGAATGAAATCCTTTTTGCTTTTCCTCTCATCCAACCTGTGTCAAGTACCAATATTAGATGCAACCAGAGGCACCATGCCTTCCACAATTCATCTCAATTCCACCTCACACCAAAGATGCTGAATTACCTTTCAGAATAGAAATGAAGAATCCGCAATTTCAGCTCACGCTCTTCTTCCGTGTCAGTATCTTTGAATTCCATCTCTGCCAGTAGCTGCTCGGCATCATTATCATATTCAGTATCAAACTCCTGTCTTTCGGGGTTAAAACCACTAGTCTCAATCAGAGTAGGGCCTTTCTCCCCAAATCTTCGAGGAATCATCCCATTGACACTATTGCTGAACTGAGAACCTGTACGAAATAAAATCCCATAAGTTTATCCCAAAATTTATAACCAATCTAAGAAATTGTGGGGTAAATGTAAGCAGGCACTTCTATGTTTACAGTGCAGAAAATTAATCAGATAACAGCACAGCATTACAAAGAATGCAACTGCAATAGATTGCACAAATCAATCGTAAAGTAAAACTCGATATGACAAACACGACTCAATCTAATAATTTTACCATCTGATTTTACGCCACCAACTCCACCATTGCTAGCATGAGCCAGGTTTGATATGGTATTAGCACCAGCTCCTGTAGCAGGATTATTTGTGCTACGACAAGATGCACTCCCAGAATCGGTGTCTGAATAGGGAAGAAAGCACAGGGAACTAGGTCAAGGAGAATGCCTGAAATTCCCTCAACCAGAAAGCAATCACCTCACCTGCTTTTATCGCAGATGTCAAACGACCAGAAGGGCCATTCTTATATGAGTCTTCAACTCTGTAAACATAATAAAACAATTGAAGGGGGAAACAGATAAACAGAAAATTGAGAAAGCACGTGAAGAAATGAAAATAAAAAACAATAAAATACGTACTTCACTCTGGCAGGAGGGAATGGAGATTCTTCCTTTACAGGAATATCATTGAGAATGGAAAGTCCTGTCACAATAATAAGCATGAAACATACGAGCGTATTCAGAAAATCAACCTATAAAGTTCTACTCTGTCTAGGATGCAGACTTATCAGTGTTCTGTAAACACAAACGACAAGTCTGAACAATGGACAAAACCAGGTGTAAACGATGGCATGGAAGAAAACGAACAGACCAAGAGACTGGTCCATAATCAGAGGAAACACAGTCCTAGCAAAACATTTCCTTGGGCAGCGACCAAGAAAAAGCAGACAGAACAGAAGAATACTTCTGATGTCATTAATTGAGTAATCCATTTACCACAGATAATTCTGGAGAATTCCTAGAATTGATTCAACAATGTGAAACAAATATAATTAACCTTTCTTTTCTTCTCCATGCCCTTTAGCCATGGCAAGAAGCTCCTTGCGATTCTTCCCAACCACATGAGACATGTCCTATCAATAAAAAATATCAAAACATTGATTTAATTGCTGTCAAATAGATCAAACTTTCAACAAATAAATGAAGCTAATCACGGAGGAATTCCTTACAGGAAGGGGAAAGAGTGGAGAGTTCATGTACACTTCGGTAAAGTGATCAATGCACTGTTCTTTACTCTTTGTTCCAACATGTTCAGCAACTTCAGCAACTTCAGCCCAATTTCCCAATCCATACATTTCGATTCCCTTAGCCCATGGAAGATTTTTCCATTGAAACTCTAAATCAATAACTTGAACTTGGAACCCTATACTGACATATATTTAGAGAGATTACCTCAAGAAGTAATATTTCGTCATCGGCATTCCATTCGGCACAGAATAATGGGAATGACAAATTGTCCTGTTTCATGAAATGTAACTATCAATCCACATCCAGAGCACTCCCGTCCAATTTCAACTAAAACCAGATGTGTTCAGGAAGCATTTGGCAGATAAAACCAACCATGACTCTGTATGGGTGATTGCTTTTATGAGGTACCACCTCAGCTCCCACAGAGAAGCACTCTATGCAGAGATCGAAATCAGGGCAAACAGCACACTTAATTCGAATCTTCCCTGATATATCTTTATTACAGTAGTTACAGTGGTATAGAGCCTTTTTTCCATCACCAGTTCCTTGACCTGAACCACAAAGAACCAAAATTTAAACGACAGTTCTGACTGGCAACCAACAATATCAGGGATTGCTCCGTATTAATGGCAGTTACCTTGTTGGCCAACAACAAGAACACCCAACCCCCTGTGCCCCAAGGCAGGAAAAGCAAACAATAATCAAAGGAAATGTGATGTGATGATTCAAAAAAAATGTCATGCATAGGTGAAATCTATAAACTGTAAAGCCCTTGACATGAACCCAATTCATCTTAACTTTTAGAATGTCACAACCAGATGCGCATGAGAGTAATTTCCTTGTTGTTTCTAAAGATCATTTCTTTTATTCAGTCAACAAGGAAGCTTTGGCATCAACAAATTGTGCATAAAAAGTCCCTGCCGTATTGTCTTTGACTTGATGGAACAAAAGGGCTTCAAATATTGGAGACATAATGAAATGTCTTGAGGGAAAAAATATCAAACGATTATCCAATCTCAAAACGAAAATTTCCTAATTTCAGCTGCAAGGATATTCACCTCCAGCACCAGAATCCGAGTTTTCTCCGCTTGAAGAATTCTTCTTTCGCCTCGATCTGCAGAGTCACAATCACAGAATAACTTGCTCATAAGATTTAGCAAAATTAAATTGAAAAAAGCTGAGGCCCTAAAAAACACCTAGAACCAAAGAAAGAATGTCAAAATTGGGGAACCAAGAATGGAAATCAATCAGTTACACCATTACCAATGGTTATTACCTTCTGTTCTGATCGAATGATCAGTGATCTACAATTTCTCTCGAATCTTGAAGACAAGTAGCTAGGCCTGGTCAATCAAATACCCCATACAAGAACCAGTACTTGCAAAGGAGAACTTTTCTGGCACCAAACAGTTTCTATCCGATCTGAACCTTTCACTATCTTTTTGACACTATCAGAAACCTCTCCTATTTCTTACTCCAATCCAAGGGCCTCGTTTTGACCCCGGAGAATGCCCATTTTCTCAGTTCTTATTGCCTATCGATTATCTTATTTTGCTATATCAGCCATGTAGTCATTTCTGATCTTCATAAACAATCGGTTAGAAAACTAATGTCGGGTGAAAATGAAAAAACTTTGGAAACCAAAGAAAATCTCAGAAGTACCAAAGCACGCCATCCCGGCCTCAACAGTCCGTTAACTAACAAACAACAGAATTCTTCAAGAGGACACGAATCAAAACAAAGAAAACCAAGTCAGTATGGTACGCTAAACGAATCCACGATCAACGAGCCTATAAAGCATCAACCCCCCCCCCCCAATAAAAAAAAACCGGAGGAACGAGCTCAAACCTCTGAGTGGGATCCTCGTCATTGGAGTGGAAGTTCCCCCGAGACCGACCCATGTCTCAAGGAGGAGCTGCCTTCAGCTTCCAACGCCTAGGTCCGAGCACTCGTGAGCTCCAATTCCGATCCCCTCCCGTCCCCCACCCACAATGGTGTACCGAGGCAGAAAAAGAGGAGCTTTGCCCACTTCAACCAGGCCAAAGATCGCAACTTTACCAGAACCCAATACTCCCTCGTCTGAAAGTAACCCACCCAGGAATCCCAATTACCCGTGATGACTCCGAACGCCCGGTGCTCCAATTAGGATCACGCGGACGAATGCTCGGAACTTCAAGGAGAAGAAGTGCTGCCAACAATTCCTCAAAAGAGGGGTAATAAATAAATAAATAAAAATATATAATTTTTGAAGCTTCGGTAGGGAAGAAATGAATTTACGAAAGGAATTGTGTCCGGTCGGATTTTGCTAACATAGTTCAGGCTCTTGTTCTTGCTTCTCGCGAGGCTTTTCTTACAGGCAAAAGCCCATTTCTTTGGCAAATGGGATCACGTCTCTTTTCTATTAGTTTTTTATCCAATTGGTCTAGTTTTGTTATTTAATAGCGGTTTCGTACTAGTTTACTAAATGTTTAATTTCAAAATTTCTTAATTGATACTTTTAATCGGTGTTTTAAACGCGGATTTTGTTGAAGAATAATAGGAAAATTACGAAACACCGAACTTTTCAAAAATGAAATATTTTCTTAATTTTTTTAATCGAAATCGATATTTTAAACACTAATTTTAAATCGACTTTTCAAACAATAATTTAAGGATAATACTTAAATAACTTTCAATTCTATTTCGTGAAACAAAACTCTCGATTCTACTTTATCTCATATACTTCGAACATGTTTCTATGTTTCAACACGCCTAATGGATAGATAGCATGCTCTCTTTGGTTTGTAAGAAGTATTTACTCATCTCATTACGTTTTCCATCAAAGGAAGTAATATTCTTATCACATACTTACAAACATATTACCCGCGACATAAAACCCTAATCACCACGGCCCTTCTCCGAAACCCGGTGGACCGGCGACATACTCGAATATCCCTTCGCCTGCCTTTTCTCCGCTGGGGTCGTACGGCACCTGAGAGATGCTGGTGAAAGCCACCACTGCGACCACGAACACGGCCGTTGACACAAACAGAGGCCCGAAGTACGCGAACACTTCGACGAGCCTCGGGGCCACGTATAATACCAGCGACAAGACGAATATCCCGGCAAGCACTGCCGTTAAAGGGAGCTCGTGTTGCGAGAGCTGGGATGGGACATCGAGGGCCATCACAGGAGAGGATGAAGGGATGGAAGGCAGAGAAAGGAAAGGGGTGCTGCTGTTAATGGGGATGTATGCAATGCACGTAATGTGTGACGAAGGACAAAAAAGGGAAGATTGGTGAGTTAGGAATGGCATAACTTGACCATTGTGTCATTAGGGGGTTGATCAAACACATCGATCCAAAAGTGAAGAAGGGAAAACTCGAAAAAAGAAAAATGATTACACGTGATTCTTTCCCCAATGAATAGGATTTACCATTATTCCATCTGTTGATCTGATCCGATGTACAATCGAAGAAGACATCCCTAATACAAAGGCCTAAAAACCAACCAAATTGGCCCAACCCAAGTTTGAGGTTGTCCAAATGTTAGGGCTTTTGGATGATGAATGGGAGTTTGTTAGACACGTACCGACCATATTATATGAGCTCTTTCAATCATTCCCTTGGTTTAGTTGGAGATACGTATTCCAAATAGATAGGATAAGCTTTGTTGGTTTTGGGTTAGGTTTAGATTCTAACACTATGTAGATTACCTACTAAAAAATCATTGTCCTCCCTCACTCCCCCACCTACCCAAGAAAGAAAACAAAGAACCCAATTCAGATTCTATGATTCTACCAAACATCCCTTTACCTAAAAAAAAAAGAATTTAGATATTTTACTTGGGTCCTTTTTCTTAGGTGACATTTGGTGAATCTTCTCATTAGGGACCATACAATAATAGCAGTAGAATGAATGAATGAATGATGCCAAATGTCATTGAAGAATGGTTTTTGATATTGTTCTCCTCCTTTTCTTCGCCATTAATCCGGGGCATATACTTGCAAGCAAAGGAGGGAATGGATTGAATACACACCCTCATTGTAAGAGAGGGAGGAGGAGGATTGTTTTGACCTTTGAAGTCACTTCAGTTGGTCAACATCAATCATGATGGCTAAGGCTCAAACTTAGCCCACCCAAAACTTGCGGTGTTGGCTACTCTTAGGAAAGGGATTGATCAATTCTTACATTATAAGACGTATTGGTAACTGTAATGTACAAGGGAAAAGGGTGTATGTGTCTGTTGGTCCTTGGTTAATCATAAACCAATTGCTTAAGAGTAATTTCTGCTTGTCAAATCACGAACTAAAATAACGAAAGCGAGTTGCAACGGTTGAGGGGAGGAATGCAAGCCGCCTCCGCCGGCATATGATTTGGCCTAATTGGCTTTTGCTTCGAATGTCGGGAATCTGATCACTTTCACTTCCCTTTTCTTTTTGGGATTTCGGGTTAGGATATAAACCCGGGGAACTCCTCCCCATTTTCGAACGTGTCCTGCCGAGGTTGTCTGGATTATATTACTTCCCTCCCCCACTAGTCATATTTTGAAAGTGCCTGATCAGCCAGGCAGGGACAGGCATGACAAGGATGAGCTCGGGAGAGAGCGTTGATCGTAGTTCGGACCCTGTTGTGCAGGAGCTCGACCGCTTGCAGAACCTGCTCCAGGGTGAGCGGCCGAGTGTTTATGCCGGGATAGGATTAATGTTTAGCTTTCGCCCAAGGTTCTTACAAAGGCTTGACGTGCATCACAGACAGGGATAGAGAACTGGGGAATTGTCTGGGAGAAATCGAATCTTTGAAAACTGCGGAAGTTCTCAAGGACAAAGCCGTCGAAGAGGTACGGTAACCGAACGAGGGATGCATTAGGCCCCTGATAACTGTATCTTTATAGACCTTGTTTTCGCGTGCTGGTGACAGTTTCCTGTAACAGCTGAAGCTTCACGTGAACACGCTCAAGGAGAAGCTGGGAATCGCCGAAGACCTCCTGGAACAACGGGTTGATACATACCGAATGTTTCTGGGGTTAGCGAAACGTGTGTTCTTATGCCACAACTTTGTAATATGCAGAATCTGGAAGTAAGAAAGCTGGCTGGCGAAAAGAGAGACGCGGTCGTGGAGCTGTATGCGGCGGAATCGACTCTTAGAAGGGTGTGCACCGACCAAAAGGACGAGGAGCTACCTCCTATGGAGTCCGTGATTGCGCCGCTGGAGGCAGAGATTAAAATGCAGAAGAATGAGGTAATTGAAATCCATGGCTAAATTCGAAAAGCCTTAAACAGGATGCCCCCAATTTGGTGCCCCTGGGCGTGGTAGATTGCAGCACTGCAGGAAGACAAGAAGGCTCTGCAACGTCTCACCAAGTCGAAAGAGCTTGCACTGCTAGAAGCTGAGAGAATCCTGCGAAGTGCTTTGGAGAGGGCCCTGATCGTCGAGGAGGTGCAGAACCATAACTACGAGCTGAAGCGACAGATTGAAATCTGCCTGGTACAACTCGGGGATAATCCATGGTCTTCTCGTTGAGAAATTGTCTAAATGTTGCTCGTCACCTTCATGTGTCATTTTCCTCTTTCAGGAGGAGAACAAAATCCTCGAGAAAAATTATCGCCAGAAGGTAATGGAGGTGGAGAAGCTGAGCCAAACCATACAAGAATTGGAGGAGGCCATTCTAGTCAGTGGAGCAACGGCTAATGCAGTCCGCGACTATAGGCGGCAGATATCTGAACTCAATGTAAATAACTGAACTCATGATTCTGAGTATCACCCGGTTATTACCATGCCTAATTTTGTAACAATCCTCAGGAAGAAAAGAGAACCCTTGAAAGGGAGCTTGCCAGAGCCAAAGTATCAGCCAACCGAGTCGCTACTGTTGTGGCAAATGAATGGAAAGATGAAAACGATAAAGTGATGCCTGTTAGGCAATGGCTTGAAGAACGAAGGTTGTTGCAGGTACAGCTCCACTCTCGATCTATTCTTAGCGGCGCTCCAACCATCACGCACCTCTTGTCATGCAGGCAGAGATGCAGAGGCTAAGAGACAAGCTTGCCATATCGGAGAGGACAGCCAAGGCTGAGGCACAACTGAAGGTTGGTCAGAACACCTCGACAGATTCTGGTTATTTTCTATGTTCTGATCTTCATTTGGAACGATTCCAGGATAAACTGAAGTTGCGGCTGAGGACATTAGAGGAAGGCCTGAGGAATACTACAATTACAGGAGAGAACACAAGTCCTATATCCGGGACAGTGAAATCACAAAAGCCCAATGGAATATTCGGATTCTTGACGAACAACAACGGGCTCAAGAAGAGATCAACATCACAGCCACGGGGTTCTAGTATTCATGGCTCCCCTTCGAGGCAGCCCAGTCCTCAAGTCGAAGAGCTGATGATAAAGAGAGGTAGATGGGTATCTAGAAGCAAAGTGGCGGATATAACAGGAAAGGAAGTATCTAGAAGCAAAGTGGTGGATCTACCAGGAAAGGAAAATGCCGAAGCCATGGCCAACTTAGATGCCGGGGCAAATAAGTCCAATGATAAGGCAATGGATGGAAAAGACATGGTCTCTGGGTTTCTGTATGATAGACTCCAGAAGGAAATCATCAATTTGAGAAAGTCTTCTGATGTCAAGGATACCGTTCTGACTGAAAAAGACCAGGAAATTCAGGTCCATAACTTGCCATTTCCTGTTGCCTTAGTTCTTTGCGTCTCCTGCAGACAAACAGCCGTGCAGACAAACAGCTGGGTAACCTCAAATGTTTCGTTCAGATGCTCGTGAAAAAGGTCGACATGCTGACCAAAGCTGTCGAAGTGGAGTCAAGGAAGACAAGGAGAGAAGCAGCTGCGAGAGAGAAAGAAGCCTCGCCATCGAACACAGATGGCGACAGAAAGAGTATTAGCAGATCAACAACCTCCAGAAGGTAAAGTTAATGGTTCACATTAAGTTTTATTCCGATTAACCTCTTTTCAGCTTACACGATTTCTTTTGGAAAATCCCTCAGGGTAATCAAGGCTTGACATCAAGCTCTTTGTTTCATATATTACCGCAATGTCTTGTGAATTTTCATTCGTGCATACCAGAGGAGTGCGCTGCTATGTAAACTTTTCATTGGTTCAGTGTTTCAGTGACTTACTGTGATGTAAATGTGATCTGGGAAAACAGTCACCAATCTGTACATCCTATGTTGAATTGAGAGCAAGCAACGCCCTGCTAGTTTTCATTAACAACATCAAAATCTCGCCATCTTTTATCAAACCTGCGGATAAACCATCGCTTCTACTTCGATCCTTTATTAACTTCTATAAAGATACAGGGTTAATATGCCTGATGATGATCCTCGAATGACTCCTGTGTGGTGTAGCTGCCATCTGTCTCCCACTGTATGTTGAGGCAGAAAATCCAGTCCGGCTCATGGTTGGATAACTGGAATTCCTACAACAGCACACAGAATGGTCACGTGTATGTTCGAGTTATTGGCGCAACAAAAATAAATTAGGATGGGAACTCTATTTTTATCGAAACCTCGGAAGACAGCGTTGACTGCTGAAGGCGCTGAAAGATATGTGCTCAGGATA
Source organism: Melastoma dodecandrum (assembly GCA_029817715.1). Taxonomy (NCBI): domain Eukaryota; kingdom Viridiplantae; phylum Streptophyta; class Magnoliopsida; order Myrtales; family Melastomataceae; genus Melastoma; species Melastoma dodecandrum. The sequence continues at coordinate 3,137,866 of JARUPY010000606.1, forward strand.
TCAGGTCGTGGATAATGGGTGGTTCGAGGAAGATTTCTCATTTGAGGGAAGTTCTGGACTCCAACCAGGATGCAGCTGCAACCTTTGTCGTCAGAAACCATCCAACCTTATCAGGGGCCTCATGGAACGGAGCGCTCAGTTCTTTCAAGTGCGACTCAAAAACAGTCGCCAAGCCCCTGTCGGAATATCTGTGCTTACCATGCCCGGTGTTAATCCCGAGCAACGGAGGAAGCTCCTCCCCTGCTTCTAATGCTTTCTTCAAATCATTGATCCAAACATGCAGTGACGTCAGAGCCGCCCCAAGTGATAAGCTCTTCACATGTAGCGACCACTGAGTCTCAGACCTGGATTGTAAGTCCGTGTATATCTCAAGCTTAAGTCCCAAATCCAGCAGCTCACAGGCCCTCTCCAAGAGATTGATATTCACACAGAGATCCATCAAGCAATTGCAGTAAGCCTTCTTCACATCAGGACCCGCCGACCTGAGAAGCTCCAATGCCTCTTCCTTGAACTTCGATTCCCCGTTGCCCTCCTCCATGAGATGTCTGATCACACTGCCCAGCTTAGGGTTAGCCTTCTCGATACAGCAGATTAGCTTTTCCAGGTCTTCCTTTGGTATATGTGTCATTGCATTCAAGAGACACCCACAAAACCTTTCATCTGGAGAAATACCTAACTCTGTAAGTCGATTAAAGGTTTTAACCACATCATTTGCACGTTGGGCCTTTCCATAGCATTGAATCAGGGAGGTCAACACAAAAATGTTAGGCTCAAAACCGGCTTCTATCATTTCATTCAGAGTAGCCTCCACCTGCTGGACCTTCCCATGGCAAGAGTATACCGTGATCATAGATGAAAATGTCCAACTATCGGGCTCACATTTCCGAGATTTCTTCATTTCCTCGAAAAGCTCAACTGCTGCTTCTTCAAAACCCAAATCAGCACACATTGCCAAAAGAGTGTTGAAGAGGACAACATTGAGCTCCATCCCCTTTTCCTTCATCTCTCTGTATATAGCAAGAGCATCTTCGCCATACCGAGCCTTACCGTATGCCCGTAAAAGAGCAGCATAAGTCACCCAATTAGGAGAAAACCCACTGTTGATCAACTCTTTATGGAGAATCTTAGCTTGCCATGGCCTCTTGGCTCTGCCCATTGCATCCAACAACGTGTTAAATATTACCAAATTCGGCTTAACACCAAGAGCCTTCATCTCCTCATAAACATTCAAGCACCCATCAAAGTTCCTTGCCTGACCGTATATCTTGATCAATGTCGAGAAAGTAATGGCGTCTAACCGCCACTTTTCTGTCCTAGCACAATCATAAAGGCTCAGAGCCATATCAATATTACCGGTCCTGCCATACACGTCGATCATAGTAGAGTATGTAACATCATCGGGATTACACCCAAAATCGGACATCTTCTCGAACCACTCCACGGCCTTACCCGGCAATGAGCAGAGCCTCGCACAGCTAATAATGGTCGAGAACGTAACGTTATCCGGCCTCAACCCCCTCTCGAGCATATCACCGAACAACTTCTCGGCCCTGTCTAAGTCCTTGCACTTCCTAAACACCTTCATCGTCACATTATACAAAATCACCTCCTTCCTGATCTTCATCCGCTGTTGAAAGAACTTCAAAACAAGCACAGCATTCTCCGCATTACTCATGTTATTAAGCAAAACAACAGCATCCTGCTCCACTATCCTATCGACTACCCCGGTCAGAATCCCAGCAACCTCCCCCTCGGTGGAACCGCACGAATTCAACGACCCGGCCAGCCCGACGAGGAAAGAGTACCTCGCGTCGTAGGACTGCTGCTTCAGCTTCGACGCCCTGGGACTATTCGGGTTGACCCAGACATAACTTTTGGATGTATTCCCCTCCTTCACCACCTGGGACTGATCTCCGGTAGATCCCGCAGATGGGTCCCGAGTTTCCCGAGTAAGGATGGCGCTGGCGACCGAAAGATTGGATCTTGACGGTAAGTGAACGGAGCCGAGGCCATGGGGGAAGTTAAAGGTCGTTGGTTTCTTGTGGATGAAGGATGACGGCGAAGAGCAGATGAGATGGAACTGCCAATGGCATAACATTCTTTCCCTTCCCTTGCCTTCCCCTCCTGTTCCACGCTACGTTGCCTTATCAACTGACAGACCGACCGACGCCGTTTTCCGACTGAACACATGGAAAAGATCGTCGTAGGTTTCATCCTCAGGCCCAGTGTAACGTTGTCGGGGCTTTTTATCGTGGGCTTGTTTGTGGTTCGACCAATTACCGCTATTTGTAGTAACAGGAGCAAATCGATTGTGTAAGCCTTTTTTATTTTATTAACGGTAACAGGAAGTAATGCAAGAGCCACCAAAAATGGACTGAAGCGGGGATGAGACATGAACTGCTTTTGTAGGATCAATCAACACACGGGTGTGTATTGGTTTGGCGCCAAATGAGAATCCCGTCCATCATTTTTTGTCACATAATGCTGCAGCCCGACGCGTTCTCCTCGCTGAAGTAATCGCAGCGGTTGACATAGTATCCCTGGTTCCTGTCTGGGAAGTTGTAAGCTGCTGGCTGAGTGTAGCCATTGTACCACATCGGAGCCTGCCCGTACCCGTGATAACATGGCCCACCTTCGTGGCAGCAGCAGCACATTCCCGTCGGGTACATTGGGACTTGCCCGGTTGGAGTCAGCTGGGGGTAGCCCTGTACGACGGGATCCAGAAGGGTAGGAGCCAGGGCGAGGGACGGCTCCTGCATCTTTGGTGCAGGAGCTGGGGCAGGTGTGGGTGCAGGGGTTGGGGCAGGAGCCTTTGGCGCCGGAGCAGGAGGGGGGGCCTGTTCAGGTGGTTTGGCTGCTTCTTTCACTGGCTCCACGAACGCTACCTTCGGCTTCTCGGCTTTCGGCGGTTCCTTGGGTTTCTCTGCAGGCTTTGGTTTCTCTGGCTCCTTCTTCTTCTCGGGTTCTACGGGCTTGTCCGCCGGTTTTGGTTTCTCCGGCTCCTTTTTCTCAGGTTCCTTGGGCTTCTCCACTGGCTTCGGCTTCTCCGGGTCCTTGGGCTTATCTGGCAAGATCTCGATGCTCTCAACTGTGTCCCCAGCCTTGCAAGCTATCCTCTCCATGATCTTCTCAGGGCTGCAGCACACCACCGTGATCGTCACCGTGTTCTGCTTCTCGTTGTACACCTGGTCTCGAATTTCTCTCATCCGCAAACAAAAGAACACAACTAAGCTCCCATGACGACCAGGTGAGCATTAACAACGAAATCTGCAGATCGAAGAACATCAGATGGAGGGGGGAGGGCGGCTCACGGGGACAACAGCAGAGGACTTTCTTGATCTTCCTGTAGCACTTGTAGCATTGCAGGTTCACCTTCATCACCATTTTTGTGACCTTGCATAACATAACAAAACCCAGAATCATCAAACTCCCTCATCAACATGACAGTAAACACACATTACCCGACACGGATTAGAGTTAAAGAAGAAGGAAATCGGGAACCTTTGGATCCGCCATGGGTGAGGAGCAGAAGGAGAGCAGTTGGGGGATGGTGGACTGATTGATTATTTGTCCTGTCGTAAGGGGAGGCACACAGAAGATAATTCTCGTATGGCTGCCCCTTTTCCATAAACTCCCCCAGGCTCCCTGTACCGCCAATCCTACGTAGCCACGTGTCATTCTGAAAGAATTTCATTCACATGGGATGCTTTTTTTTTTTTTTTTTAGTGTTTCGGTTTTTGTGCTGGAGATCGGCCGATCGAGTAAAAGAGTATGTAAAGTGATGTCAAAGTAAGACGTAAAATTGATGGTATATCAATAAATATGAAGTGTGGGGGGTGGTGGTCCATTCCCGCTGACAAATATTAAAATGAAAGGGATGGATGGGAGAGTCTAGCTCCTTTTTACCGGTGGTAAGGAAAATATTTTGTATTTTAAGGTGTGAGTTTGGGAAATTCCCCATTTACGGTGGTCCTATTTTTGTCTTTTTCCAAAAAATCAATTTAGCCCAAAAGGTTTGACAGATTCGTCAATTAAGTCCTTGAAATGGCTGGAGAAGGAAAATCTTCGGGAAATCCTTCTGGGACTCCATCGAGATTGGAGTTCGTTCCAGAGGCTAGATTATCTCCTTTTGGAGTTAGCAAGAGTATAAATGATATTTTAACTCAGCTAACAATTCAGGGGAGCAATGAAAGTCTAGAAAGCCGAAACCAAATGGCAAAGGAAGTAGGCACCATTGTTAATTCAATGTTAGACGCTCTGGAAAGAGAGAGAGATTTAAAAAGGCCTGAAGCCGAGGCTACCTCTGGACTGGAAAGTACAACAGGAAAACCAGTCGAAAGATTGAATCTGGGAGGGAGAAATCCCAAACAGAATCAAGGCAAGAGTGTGGATGAGATGTATAGAGAGTCAGTAGCTCCTTTCATTTCAGACTCACAAAAGCGAAGTGCAAACTTGAACTCCCAGAGCGGGGAGTTGGCAAAAGACTTAAGGAAAGCCTTAGGTCTGGCAGAAGATACCCCAGTTCATTTAGACAACAGAATGTTTAATGAACTGGTAACTGCGAAAAGGGAAATTTACAGGCCTGATTATCCACATCGGACTAAACAAGAGTTTGTCCCAAGGGATAATGTTTTAAAGCCAATAATTACCCCTGGTGCTTTTCTGGACATTGATTGTGAGAAGCACGTATCTGAAAAGATAGATGAGTGGTTATCACTTATTCGGATGACGGCGTCTGCGGGAGGAGTTCCTCCTGGAGCAGTCTAAGAATTGTGTGTGGCAGCCCTCATGGGTACAGCGCAAAAATACTGGAAAACCTTAGTGGCACACACAGACATTAAGGAAAAGATAGATCAAGCGCTGACGGTTGATGGAGTATTGGCAATAGTAGCTGATGCCCTGAAACGTGAGTTATGTGGTTTCTCATTATCCACTGAAACTGTGGAAAAGGAGCAGTCATTGACCGCTCTAGTTAAACTACAGATCTGTGATATGTGCTGGTTTGATAGCTACATATGTGAATTCTAGAAGTATTATTACAATCTGGATGTAGTATCACAACAGTTCATATTAGGAACCTTTTTTGCAAAACTTCCCGAACCTTGGCCGGAAGTGGCGCAAAAGGCATATGAATTACTTCTGAGTGAGGAGAAAATTGTTTCTGGACTCGGAGGAAAAATTTAGGCGGTGAAGTATGCAATGCGTAAAGCATGTACTGAGCTCCAGGTAAAAGAGGCAGCTAAGAAGCTACCTTACCTAAACAAGAGCTGTTGTTCTCAGATAGAGTATGTGTCTGGAAGGTACGGATGCGATACGCGCAGTACTCCAGGAGACTCTCTGAAGAGAAGGAACTTTCCTCGTAAGAGGAAGTTTGTTGGGTACAACAAGAAGAAGGTTTGGCCCAAGAAGGACTTCCAGCGTAAGCAAAAAGGGGGTCCTGCTTACAAACCAAGAAGGTTTGTAAGGAGAAGGGATAACCTGAAGGATAAAGATAGGATCGATGCTTTCAAGAGAAAGCATGGCAGATAGCCTAAATGTCCTAAAGGGAAACCCTTGAGCAGCTGTAATTGCTGCTGGTTTTGTGGTTCAAAAGACCACAAAGCAGATAGTTGTCCAAAGAAGAACCAAAGGAGAGAAAGACTCCGTATGGTCTTCCTGGATGACAGGAGTCAAAAGGAAGAAGTCCTTGCTTATGAACCAATAGATGAGCAAGAGATTTCCGACTTAGACTCGGAAGTATAATCGATTTATGAGATTGTGTCTGATTATGATACAGACTCAGATGAAGATTCAGTTCTCTGGACCGAACATCTGTTCATGATGCGAGCAGAAAGAGAAGGAGATGGGGATGAGTTGGTTCCTCTGGAAACAACGAATCAGGTATTGGAGGAAACCCACCAGTACGAAGATCCATCCCAGTCAATCCTGGAATGGAGGTTGCCAAATGCCAATGCAAGAGAAACTTATGAAGTATCGAGATTTAGGTTTAGATCCACCATAGATATCTCACAGACAGAGGCGACGGCACAAGTCACGAGCACCGAGCTTGAGACTTTGGATATCCCACTCTTGAATGTACAACGCATAAGAGATACCATGCGTAACGCAAGAGGTGTATATAACTATATACACATTGGGTTAATCCAGATAGGATTAGTCCCGCTGTTTCATTTACCAGCGGATAGTCCTGTGGTAGCAGCAGTAATCGATAAACGATGGAGAGAGTTTAGAGATCAGCTGATATCAGGCGTACAGGCCAACCTTGCACATGGTCCTGTATGGTTCCAAGTCCATCCAAACTTTATGATGGCTTTGAACGATCGCTGTTTGGGGACTTCATTGACCTTAAGAATCAAGTCGATGAATATGGATCGTATGAATCCCCAGGCCAAGTATTTGGCGTATCATACTAGGGTAATTTACCGATTGGTAAACACTACTAGTCCTGGTGTGAGGAACATCTCTAGACTTACAGAGTTGTTCGAGGAAGGTCATAACAACTACCAGCAGTTCCATAGGCGAGAGGTGAATCCATTAGAATTAACCTGGCCAAGGAGTTGGGTTATGACTGAACCTGGTAGTAGCTCTAGGCCCATAAGTGCGGCAAACATCTGACAGAGGGGTAATGAAATTACTCTTATGTTAGGAGATCTGTCAAGAGGCAGTGAAAGAGCTGATAGGCATTTGCCTATGCTTAGCGAAAGGGCTGACAGGCATCTGCCTATGAGGATACCAATCCTGAGAGAGCCGTTCAATAGAACGCCCTCTGAAGTCTCTTCAAGAGCTAGTGATGTGGGAGAAGACGTAATAGTCTCCAGACCAGAGGTTGCAAGCGCACCTCCACTAATAGAAGAGATGTCTCGAAGATCTGTTGATTCGAGAGCCCCGTCACAACATACGGGTAGAATAGTAGGGTACAGGCAGGTATCATTACCAGTCTATGAAGACCCTGTAGATCAGCCGAGAGAGGAGTCGATACGGATGTTAAGAGTTACCAGTATAGAAAACTCTTTATCTAAGATTCCTGAAGTTTGTGAGGTTATCGAGCAGATAGCCAAGCAAAGGTCTATTGAGATAGACGATATCTGGAGGATGATAGAACCATCCCAGAAGGTATCTGAGAATATTGGGTTTAGTGTTAGGAAGGAAGACATGAGCACATATGTGGCTCTAACTTTCAAATTTCCTAGATACTATGAGTATTCGCTGGATACTTTGATAGACACTGGGTGTAGCATAACTTGTGCTAGACTCAATGCTCTGCCAGATGAGTGGTGGGAACCACTGCAGAAACCTATCCACATGGTTAACGTCGATGGTGTGGTCACAATTGTTGGTCACAAGGCAAGTAACGTGCCTGTTTTTATTAGTGGACAAAAGTTCATCATTAAAGAGATTCTTGCACATCCTTTACTAGAGGCCGACATCATTATTGGTAACGCCTTTTTGAAGGGTCAAAAGGAAAACCTTCCTTTTGTGCAGAATGAAAATGATGTTTCCATTGGTGGGGTAAAAATAAGTATTCTACAAGAGCCTAGACTCCGGTTAAAATTTGGATTTTATCCGGTAAAACGGACAGAATACTGTGGTGATATCCCATGTGAAAGAGCTTTCAGAGTGCGAGCTCAACGTGGTGACATACGGTTAGATGAGAACGATTCATGGGAACAAACCCTATTTTCTCCAACGAATACCAGAAGTTCTAGCTGGTATGACGACTTGTTTCCAAAACAAGAAGTGTGTATGACTGTCAAGTTAATAGGAACGAAATGGGATAAGTTCCTAATAAAACTGGCCGATAATTTTAGTGAAGATCCACTAAAGTTATGGACTCGAAATGGCCTCAGGGCTAGACTAGAGTTGAAAGATCCCGGAACCATTATAAGAGCTAGAAATATTACATATACGGCTGAGATGGTTGAGGAATTTGACAAACAAATTCCTGAGTTGCTGGGAAAGGGCTTGATTAGGGACAGTTACAGTCCACATTCTAGTCCTGCCTTTATGGTTATTAATCATGCTGAGCAGGTGCGAGGTAAAGCACGAATGGTTATAGATTATCGTCAGCTTAACAAAGCTACAAAGGACGATGGCTATAAGATTCCCACTGCGGGAGATTTAATTGATAGGATAAGTCTGAGCCAACCAAAGTTCTTCTCTAAATTTGACTTGAAAAGTGGATACTGGCAAGTCAAAATGGAGGAAGAATCGGTTCCTCTAACTGCCTTCAATGCTCCGCAAGGAATGTTTGAATGGCTGGTAATGCCGTTCGGTCTGAAGAATGCTCCAGGCGTGTTTCAGCGCAAAATGGATAATGCTTTTAAGCAGGTCCGAAAATTTTGTGCGGTCTATATTGACGATGTGCTAATCTACAGTCAGACTGAAGATGAACACATGAGACACTTGATGAGGTGACTGATGTCTTCCGGCGAGAGGGGATGATTCTATCAGAGAAAAAGATAGAATGGTTTAAGGAATCAGTTAATTTTCTAGGCATGGAGATTGAGCAGGGAAAAATTAAACTGCAAAATCATATTGCTGAGAAAATAATTAATTTTCCTGACAGACTTGAGGATAGAAAGCAAGTCCAAAGATTTTGTGGATGCGCTAACTATGCAAGAAAGTTTGTAAAAGATCTTTCCAGAGATTTAAGTAGGATTGCGAAGAAAACCTCTTCTACAAATCATTGGAAATGGGAAGATGAAGACACTCAATCTATTAGAAGGATTAAAGCAAAGGTGAAAAATTTGCCACAACTTGCTCTACCTTCTGATAAGGACGAGTTAGTCTTGGAAGTTGATTCTTCTGAAAATTATTGGGGAGCAGTCCTCAAAATTAGAGGACGAAAACCAGAACCGGTATGCAAATACTGGTCGGGAAGCTTCAAGGGGTACGAACTACGGTACCCGATACATGAAAAGGAAGTATTAGCCTTAAAATACGGAATAAAGGCTTTTTACATCTTTTTGGCACCGAAAGCATTTTTAGTGCGATCTGACTCAACCTATGTAAAAAGGTTTATGAGTCTGAACCTTAAGGAAGCTAGGCAAACTAGACTCTTAAGGTTGCAGGAACAATTAAGCTATTATAAATATGAGGTCGAATACATTAAGTCCGACCACAACATAATAGCTGACTCTCTCTCTAGAGAACTTGCAAACACCTCTCTTTCTAAAAACTCTGCAGATGGATCCTGCTGCAAAGAGAAAGATATGCTGGGGATGCAAGAAGGAGGGACACTCCCGAAAGGTATGTCCTAATAAGGGAGATGGTGAGCATAGTGATGCTGGTTCCGTTTCTGGAACGAAAGCGGCAGTGCTCTGCTGGCAGTGCAAGCAACTAGGACATCGTTCTTACGAATGTCCCAAGAAGCTGAAAACTGCGGATTCCCAGAAGGGGAAGGCTGAACTTAAGGAGAAAGCAAAAGCTGACTCCGAGAGTAAAGTGAAACCAGATCTCCAGAAGGAGATGGCTAATCCCAAGGAGGTTGAGGCCAGATCTAAGGGAAAGGCGAAAAAATCCCAGAAGGAGATGGCTGGATCTAAGGGAAAGGTAACAACCAATCCCAAGGAGAAAGCGAGAGTTTCCCAGGAGGGGAAGACAGATCTGAAGGAGAAGGGTAATACCAACTCTGAAAGAGATGTGAAGATAGATCTTCAAAAGAAGATGACAGATCCGAAGGAGGAAAGCTCCAGAAGAGATGTGAAAATGGCAGATCTGAAAGACAAGGCAAAAGCCGAGTCAGAAGAGAAAGCCAGGAAGAAGAGGAAAGCCAAGAGGCTTAGGTCTTCTGGTCTAAAAGGGGATGATTCTGCAAAGGATGGTCCTAAGAAGGACGGAAAGGTTGAAGAACCTTGGTGGTCTCCGTTAACCATGGAGCAGTTTAACTACTGCCGAAACCACTTAGCCAAAGAGCAGAAAATTTCCATTAATCAAGCTGTGAAATCCTACAGGGCTTTGTTACAAGGCAAGGAAGAACAGAAAGAGGATATGGAAACACAGTATGCTGAGGAAGAGGCTAAGTTTAAGGCCATGATTGGCGAGCCAATCCAAGTGGTAGACCCTGAACCAAGGGGAGAACCAGAGGAAGCGGCTGCAATGGAGTGTGAGCAATACTTCGACTTTGGAAGTGCTTACGCAGCATTGGAAGGTAATCTGGAAAAGAAAGAAAACCTTGAGGAAGAAATTCCTGTAAAAGACTTGGTCAAAGAGTCTGGTGAGACCTCTCACGGTGACAAAGGTCACGATGGCAAGAGCCATGTTGGAAAAACCCAAAAGGATCTAGGAGGATCCTGGTTTTTTGATGAAGACTCATTTGAGGACGAATCCCTAAGCTGGGATGCGGCTGTGGTCTGTGGAGGACTCCTGGCTGGCATCAAACATGATGACAAGTGCCAGATTGAGTTTTTCGCGAGAAAGACAGTAGAGTACATCAAAGATCTGGAGTATAAGTTGTCGATTATGGCTTCAGGTGAGGAGGAGCTGTCCCGAGTGGAAAAAGAGAGACAGCAGATATTCTCCACAACAATGTCGATAATACCGTGGGAAGTCAATGATTATGAAGTCCCAAAGGTAGAAGTTGACATGAGTGAATCCTCGCTTGAGGAGAACACTGTACTTCAACCGTATCTACACTGGATATCGGGGAAGTGGCCGTCTCTGAGAATTCACTCAGATATGGTGTGAGTAGCAGCGCCTTACGTATACGCTGGGTTTGTGGACATACTAGAGATCGACAGATCAGAACCAGAGTGTATGGAACCACTACCTATGTTGGTGAGATATGTACTCGGATGCCTAGGCTACGGACCAAAGTATGCCACGGCATTGATTACTAGCACGTTAAGGGAGGAAGAAGACCATCCGCAGTATGGGAAGGTGATCCTTCAAAATCTGCAGGTATGGGATATCCATCCTTGTGAAAGTAGACGTCTGGTGGAACCCCAACGACAGGACCTCGATCAGAGAGGTTTATGGCGGAAGTATTACAAGGACAAAACTGTCCGAAAAGCCATAAAGGTTGAGTTCCTTAAGGACGTGTTGGAGCATGTTTTAGCCCGCAAGGACGAGTATTACGTGCTCTGTGATGGTATAATCACTGTCACGATTCTTCGGTCAAATCTAAGCCTGATAGACGAACAAGCAGGAGACCGAGGATGGCAGAGAATGCTCGACCTTCTGGATAGTTTCTGGAGGCGAGAGAACTCTGAGCTGCACCTCCGAACCGACACCTTCGAGGTTTGGAGCAAGATTGCTGATTTCACCGACAAGACCTTAAATCAGCAAATCGAGCATGATGAGAGAGCCCAACAGACTGCCCAACAAATTCTTGAAGCAGTCCAAGACCCACCGGGACTCTCAGAGAAAGAAGGAGTTGGCGAAACTTCAAACGCCAACAACAAGGAAGGAGACTCCCAAGACAGCGCTCCAATGCAAACAACTGTATAAAGTTAGACTAGGACATTTTTGTCGGTCATTAGGACCCCACTAACTTTTGCAAACAGTTTAGATTCTTTTTACTTTTGAGCTGGCAAACAGTGCATAGGCACCAGCTCCTTTGTGTATATATTCACAAGCCTTCTACCTCATTTAGGGAGGCAATCTGAATAGAGAATTTTCTCTCACATCTCTCTGAGTCAGAAATTCTTTGATCGTCCTCCGGGAGCACCAATAGGTAATCCGAAAAATACCTTAAGGAATCAAGAGTAAGGTGGTTAGAATTAACCAAACTTGGTTAAAGACTAACGAAAGGTCAGATCATTAGATCAGAACCTGGGAAGGATTGAAGCCTAAGGGCCGAGATCTTTGGATGAGGAGTGTCTATATAAGACCCTCGAGGTAAGGGCATTTGGTGTGACACAGAAGAGCCTCTCCACTCAATTCCCCAAATTTGAGGAATTCTTCACTCTTGAAGATCCATAGTGCGGAAGCTTGGTGAACCCTCTGAGCCATCCTCTCGGTTAAGGTATGATAAGCATCCTTTAGGTTGTTCATGCTTTTCTTTCTTGAAAAGAGAATCTGAGAGAAGTGCAAGTGCACGAGTCATTCGTATGACTGATTGTCCTAACCCAGAGTTGCTCCATTTGGATCACGGGGTGGGCAAGGATTCTGCTACGGGACTACTAAACACTGTAGTAGATCGATTAGCAAGTATTTCAGCACAAATAACGCAGCTGACTAAACTTGTGGATAGCTATTCTAAGAAATTAGAATAGCTGACTCTCTTGCAGAGTGAATTTGAGGAATATTTCCTTGAAGGTAAATCCAATCTTGGGTTTGCGGCAGGTTTGAGGTACTCAAACGAGTATGCGAGGTTGGTAGAACGCCGACGACAAAGACAATTGGAAAAATCATCTTAAGTTCGATTCCTGTATTTCTTTATTGGTATCAGAGCCCGCTTAAGATTTATTTTCGTATAATTGTCTTGAAGGACTAAGTTGAAAGAAAAGAGAAAGTTTTTGGGTAAAATTGAGAGAAAAAGAGAGTGAATAGTGAAACTGCCGTAAATCCGTAATTTTGAAACTCGCGACCGTAAAACTCAAAATAGTTTCGGAACCATAGGTAAAAAGGTACAAAGCTCATGGATGGGATACCCTTACCACGAAAGTTTACGGTTAATTGAAAAAAAAATATTTGTTTAAAAAATTGAATTTAATTTTTACATTATTGAATTCTCCCATGAAATAACCCAATTTTTATAACACTTACTTAGGGACAAGAGGAATGTTAAAGCCTATTCAACGAAATAAACCTCCTCTTACCACAACCAAGAAAACCACTATCGTATGTATGATGTATATAAGGTCGCGTCGTCTCTCCAACTTACAACTCAAGAGCTGTCGGAATTCATCACTGTCTTGCCCGCAGGCTACTTAAGCCTCGTGATCACGAACCCGGGTACATATGTATCCCGACTTTCATAAGAAAAGACATTACGTGATTGTGTGCATGATGATGATGATCTTGACCTTTTTAGAGTCAGTGCCACTGCGCATGTGCTTGTGCAGCCATTTTGATGCATCTAAATTCGAGCCGCGAAATCGATGGCTATCGGGCATCGATTTTTTTTAGGTCGTCGGCTGAATTATAGGGAAAATTTGTCTTCTTTTTGATACTTTACGGGTTTGGTAAGGAAAGCCCCGTGATGGAATTGGCATCAAGCGTCGGTGAACGGAGGATGGGAAAAAAAGACAAAAAAGATATGGGGGAGGATGGCACCACCATTGACATAAGACGCTGTAAGAAGAAAGAACCAAATAATTCTCGATCATTCCATACGCAAAACAGACAAGCGCTATCATCCTCTCCCCCTTGAGAAAGATGACGAAATGTCACAACCAAGCGTATCACCAGCAATAGGGTTCCTTTCTTCTTTTCAGGAAAATGCCGAAGTTATAGTGGGGGGCAACATGACATATGGATGAGAAATGGGGTTGTCGCATCAATTATGGAATATTTGATAGAAGAAGTAGAGGACATATCATCATATCATCCACGTAGCAAGTTGGTGTCCAAAGTTTAACCACCACCGTCGCCTCCCCCGATCTACCGAAACCTCAACCATGATGTTCGCGACAAACGAATCACATCATACACAAGGAGTTACTATTAATCATGTGATCCGCATACGACTAAATGAATTCGGATTGTAATAATAACAGTGATTCCCTCCAGAATCATACGAAAGCATTCAGTTCTTGTCACAGTTGTTAGGCAATAGAGGAGAAGGAGGGAGACATCGACATGGACTGGACTGGATTATAAAAAAAAGGGCCATTGGATGTTCCTTACTGTCCGAGGCTTGAAATTGAATGAAGCTAATGTCTAAATTATTGGACCATGCGTGTGGTCCGGTCCTAAAACGACAGCACCTCCCCGTCCAGTAGTTGGTTCTTGTGACCAAGTTTGTATGGGCTTTAAGGAGAGATGGAGTTTTTTCAGTTGCATCGGCTTAGGAGCGCTCGTTTCCGTTCCTTGGGCCGCTTTTGTGTTGTTTAAATATGTACCGCCTAGATTTTCTTTCTGTGGCCGTTGATGTGTGACATGTTATTCACGACGGTTTATTGGCATCGGTTTGGTGTTGCACTATCACCTATATGTAGCATATGTTGCCCATGACGAGTAGGTGGACCACCTTTTTTTTTTCATGTCCTTACTCGTTGGAGACTTGAAAACTCCGTGATGCTTGAAAAATGTCTCACGGCTCATCCGACGTGATATATAAAAAGGAAGGGCACTCCTACCCCTCGTGTTAACTTTTGGAGTGGTAATTTCGGAATCCTTGTATCACTCTCCTCTTACGCACTTCACTTCCCACCGCTGCCGTCCATGTGGAGTGAGATCATTGCTTGGCCTTCCATTGATTGTTGCTTCTTTAGACTTTGTTGGATTTGTTTCTCTATACTTGTTGGTTGGGGGACGCCGTGATGCGTTGGTGTCATTTATCGGGCTTCGTTTTGGTTGATGGTATATGACAACATTAAGTGGTACATGTAGAGTACATTAGAGCATGACTGTAAAAGATTGGGCGTTGCTAGTTTAATTGTTAATTTGACCCAATTCCTTATTATTTTGATTTACAGTGGATATGCCTAGGGGTGGATAGGTTCTGGATGTAGAACTTGAAAACGTAATATTCTGTTTATTATTTTTAAAATTTAGAACATACTATGTGGCTCACCCAAGAACCAATCAGTGTAATTATCAATTTCCTCACACGACACTTTCACATTAAATCAATCCAATTACTCTAACCAATCTTAACAAACCTCAAGCGAGTCAAGTTATGGGGAAGAGGATAAGGGGATGTCGGGTTGTTCACTTGTAAACTTGTGTGCATAAATGTTAAATATAAATAAGATATATTTACTATTTTAAAATAAAAATTATTAATATAAATAAAAAATAGAGATTATATGAAGATATTATAAAATATATTATATAAATTATATATTGAAATATATTTTCTCAATTGATTTCGAGGTGAGAATCTGAAATCGTACTTATCGATTTTAAAAGATTTAAAATCTAGCACTTACCTGGAATATTCAAGAATATATACTAACACTGATCTTATAATACATATTTCGACAAATTTTCGATTTTACCCAAATGTATGCTCACCCGATGTTCCTTTTTCCATGTACATTTTATATAATTATCTACGTATAAAGAAAAATCAATCCAAATAATCTGTTTGGGGCGCGTCAGTCGGTCAATGTCACTTTTCTCACGCTCCGGTCCCCTCCTATTCTTTGATAACATGCAACTCAAGTGTTGTTCTCTTGATAGTTCCTTTTCTAGCGCGTTGGACCTTTTTTTTTTCTTTTTAAGTCTTCATGTTTATTGTTGCTTTTTCATCGAGGAAACACGACTCCACATAAAATCTGAGCAACAAGTCGTCGCAAACTAAATTTAATATCAAATGAAAATATTTTTTTCACCGATCCGATGATTTGACGGGTAAACGTAAGAAGTCCATCCATTCGTCATCGGGAATTTCCCACCGCCCCCCCTCGCCCCTTTCTTCCTTTTTCTCTTGTGGGGCGTCCACCAATCAATCATAGCCGTTCTGTACCATCCAAAATGTCTTCGTCATCCATCCATCGTCCATTCGGTCGGAACTGACTGATTTCCGGACACGAAATTCATGAATCCGGGATAGATTCTATATAGCGAGTACGGTAATAAATAATACTTTCTGAAAAAGGTGAGGGGCGACGTGTCGTTTGATGCCCCCTACTTGTTGGTAGACCTTCTTTTTTTTGGCCTTTGTTCGGTGATCCAATCATTTTTTATCCTTTTCGTTTATTTGGCCTTTTCCTTCTTCGGCCAAATCCTCACCCTTTTTCTTTTTGCAGCACACGCGCTCGTCGTCACGACTGGGTGTGCACATTTGACCCGAGCTTTGATGCCTACGTGGCATCTTCCGTCCACAAAATCCACTCCCAAATTATCTCATCCTTACATTAATAATTATTTATTTATTTTCATTTTTCGGGGGAATGCCTGAGGCAGTTAACTAACTATTGGTGAGAAAAGTAGCGGCCATTTTCTTTTTTCTATAATAACTCCATTATTAAAATCACAACAAGATTAACGTAACCATGATATACGTGATTAAAAAATAAATAATGATCAATTTAAAAAAAAAAGTTTTGGTCACTCCACCCTAAACAACATGACATGCTTTTAGGGGAAGAGATTCACATTGAGAAGATTTGAATTTACCCGAAGGAAGGAAACCGATAAGGTCAACATGGGTCTATATGGTGAGAGCAAAAGCTGACGGAATTGTAGAGGATAGGCGGCCAAAGGTACAACCAAATATTAGAATTCGATTTTCATGATGATGGCTATACATACTTCTGTAAGAGTTTTCTTTTTCTCTTTCTGCGATTAAGAGATAACATTTAAGAAAATTGAATATGAATATTGCTTTTATTAGTGGTGATTTGGGCGAGAAAGTCTTCATGAAATACCTCAGGGTCTTCATTTAGCAACTTGTGAACACATCAGGCATGTTTGATTGTTGAAAAGATCATTATATGGTTTGAAGCGGACATTGAGAAAATAGGATCTCAAATTCATGGAGGTTCTGTTAAAGAGTGGTTTTGTTCAGTCACGTGTTGATTATTTTTCTTTTACAATGAAAATAGGGGCTGGTTTTATAACTATATTTGTTTATGTTGAAGATATGACCGTGTTTCTTCTTGTTTGGTTATGATCACGCGTCTCAATGATGTCCTCAAACAACATTTTAAAGTACAGGATCTTGGTAATCTCAAATACTTTCTGAGAAAGAAAATTATTCACTATAAGTCAGATAATAAAAAAGGCGGTATATCTTGGATTGCTGGAAGATATGGGTTACTGACAGTTAATCCCACTGTTGTGTCTTAAGTTAGTATAGTATATTGTAGACGAAATTTTAGTAGATGTTTCAACATATAAAAAACTGGTTGATCGTTTTATCTACTTGTCCATTACTAGGCCATATCTAACTTAAGTTGTACTTATATTGGCTCAACATATGAGTAAACCACTTGTTTCTCATTGGAATGCTGCTTTAATGTTTTTGTGATATCGTAAGAGCACAATAAGGCAAAGAGTGTTGTCTCTAGCCACTAGTCGACTTATTCTTCCGATATACTTTGATAGCGATTGGGCTGGATGGCCATAAACTAGTAGATCCTTGATTGGTTTTAGTGTTTTCATTGGAGATTCCCTCGTAAGTTGGAAATCTTAGAAACAAAGCATAACATCTCGTAGTTCTTTAGAACCTGTGTATAGAGCCTTGGTTGTCACCGCTGTTGAGGGCGATTATCTTTTTTCGAGTCTACTATTTGAGCAAAAATCATGCTCTCAACGAGCGGATTGATCTTCACCAACTAGTTGATTTATTCACCAGGCACCTATATCAAGCTTGTTTTGGTTGGGTTATTATTCAAGATGGGTGTTTGTAGTATTGTTTTTTTCAATGACGCCATCTCGAGGGGGTGTGAATCATAATATCTTGTTTCTTTGTTAGTATGTCAATCAATTAGGTGATTATGCCTCGATAATTAATTGGTTTATTTGCTTCATATAGAAACGTCATTTGTCATGGTACCGGAATATGAAGACTCCCCCCCTAGCCCAAAAAAAAAAGGCATCTAAATAATTTATATATCAAAAATTCAAAATTTTTAAAGAAATTTGATTGCCACTAAACACAGTTAAATAGTCCTACGTGGACAATCGAACATTCTTGATAATAGAACCCATCCACGTAACTTAAGTAAATGTAGCAACTTCTCCGATGTTTCCGTAAATAACTGCTGACGTGTAAGAAAACCACGTGCTCCGTTGTCCTATTAGCGGAGGGAGCGTGCCACTGGCCTCCTACCAGGCGCTTCTCACGCGCGCGTCCAGGCCCCGCCCCCCACTCGACGATTTCCTCCCTTCATATAATCCCGACCCCTCCGCTCGTCCGACTGATTGTTCCCTTACCAAATCATTCAGGCGTAGCGTAGCAGGAGCGCCTTCGCGACTACTGCTGCTACGCCCGCCGCCAATGGCTTCTGAGGAGTTCTCGGACGCCGAGAAGCAGCCCCACAGCGGGGACAGTGCCGACGCTTTCGAGCGATGCCCTGTCGAGGAGGTCGCCCTCGTGGTGCCGGAGACCGACGACACTACCCTCCCCGTGATGACCTTCAGGGCGTGGTTCCTCGGCCTCCTCTCGTGCGTCCTCCTCATATTCCTCAACACTTTCTTCTCCTACCGCACGCAGCCCCTCGTCATCTCCCCCGTCCTCATGCAGATCGCCGCCCTCCCCCTCGGGAGGTTCCTGGCGAGGATCCTGCCCACGAGGGAGTTCGAGGTTGCGGGCTTCAAGTTCAGTTTCAATCCCGGGCCGTTCAACATCAAGGAGCACGTGATTATCACTATATTCGCAAACTGCGGGGTCGGGATAGGCAGCGGCGGGGACGCGCTCTCCACGGGGGCTATTACTGTCATGAAGGCCTTCTACAAGCAGAATCTTAGCTTCCTCTGTGGATTGCTCATAGTTCTCACCACGCAGGTAAGCCCCATAGCATCTGTTATGGTTTCGGAATATCGTTAATTGTCCATATGATCTGATGATGTTTGAAATCGGACGAACAGATACTGGGTTATGGATGGGCAGGAATGTTTAGGAAGTACCTGGTGGATCCTGTCGAGATGTGGTGGCCTTCAAATGTCGCTCAAGTTTCTCTTTTCCGGTAACTTCAATTCGTCATTACTTCACTTCATATCAGAGCTTGAGTCGAAAATCTAGAAACTTAGAGGTTTGCCTGAATGGGTTGTTTAAGTTTTGGAAATCTGTGTGCGTCACAGGGCTCTCCATGAAAGGGAGGAGAAATCGAACGGCATGACGAGGATCAAGTTCTTCGTCCTTGCTCTGGTCGCGAGCTTCCTTTATTATGCACTGCCTGGTTACCTCTTCACTGTCTTGACATTCTTCTCGTGGGTCTGCTGGTTATGGCCAAACAGTGTGACCGCCCAGCAGGTGGGATCGGCCTACCACGGGCTTGGGGTTGGCGCGTTCAGCTTTGACTGGGCAGGGATCTCTGCCTACCACGGCAGCCCATTGGTGACACCTTGGACTTCGATAGTGAACATCGGGGTTGGCTTCATCCTGTTTATATATGTGATAGTCCCCTTATGTTACTGGAAGTTCAATTCGTTCGATGCTCGGACATTCCCCATCTTCTCCAGCCAGTTGTTCAGGTCCAACGGCAAGAAGTACGAGTACTGGAATGTTTTGACCCCTCAGCTTGAACTTAATGTCGCGGCGTATGATGACTATGGGAAGCTCTATGTCAGCCCTCTTTTTGTCCTATCGATTGCCTTTGGATTCGCCAGATTCACAGCAATCCTCGTTCACGTGGCGCTGTTCCATGGCAGGTAAGGAAACTGTCATATGATCTCGGCGTTCAATCTCTGGATAAGGAGGATTTATCCCATGAGACTAACTACATCTCTGTGTTTGATTGTCAAGAGATATATTCAGGCAAAGCAGGTCGGCGATGAGCAATATGAAGCTCGACGTCCATGCCAAGCTCATGAAGAGTTACAAGCCGGTCCCAGAGTGGTGGTTCATGATACTATTGGTCGGAAGCATTGCGGTTTCCCTGATGATGTCTTTCTTATGGAAAGACGACGTGCAGTTGCCATGGTGGGGGATGCTCTTCGCCTTCGGCCTCGCTTGGCTCGTCACCCTCCCGATCGGTGTCATTCAAGCAACAACTAACCAGGTTCTGATTGCATTCTCCAACATGTGGATTCATAGAACTGCTCAAAGCAAGATAATCTCACTCTCGTCTCACTTTTATTGATAATTGCCTCGCAGCAACCGGGTTATGACATCATAGCCCAATTCATGATAGGGTACGTCCTACAAGGAAAGCCGATTGCAAATCTGCTCTTCAAAATGTATGGCCGTATCAGCTCTGTCCACGCCCTCTCGTTCTTGTCCGATCTCAAGCTCGGGCAGTACATGAAGATCCCACCTCGCTGCATGTATGTCGCTCAGGTATATGACGAAAAAAAAAAAATCCTTTCCCATGACACCGGGCTCCATACTTGCTGGTTTTTCTGTGTCTAAGAAGTACTCTGCTCTTCAGCTGGTCGGGACCGTTGTCTCTGCAACGGTGAACCTTGCGGTGGCTTGGTGGATGCTGGAAGGCATAAACAACATATGTGACCTGGATGTCCTCGGACCCGATAGTCCATGGACTTGTCCCAAGTATCAGGTCACATTTGACGCATCAGTCATATGGGGGCTGATAGGGCCACGCAGACTCTTCGGGCCAGGAGGCCAGTACAGAAACTTGGTCTGGCTATTCCTGATTGGAGCTGTGTTGCCTGTTCCCGTCTGGGCCTTAAGCAAGGTTTTCCCTGACAAGAAATGGATCCCCCTCATCAACATCCCTGTCATACTCTATGGCTTCGCAGGAATGCCTCCAGCGACGCCCACAAACATTGCAAGTTGGCTGATCACGGGGATGGTCTTCAACTACTTCGTGTTCAATTACCACAAGAGGTGGTGGCAGAAATACAACTACGTCCTCTCGGCTGCTTTGGATGCTGGTACGGCATTCATGGGGGTTCTGTTGTTCTTCGCGTTGCAAAACCAGAAGATAAAGGTGACATGGTGGGGGACCGAGTTGGACCACTGTCCTCTGGCGACGTGTCCGACCGAGCCCGGCATTGTGGTCAAGGGGTGCCCTGTTTTTACCTAGGTGATTATTCCTTTTCCAGTAGGTAGAACCGTGGTTTTGTAGGATCTTCGCTTCATAGACTACATTGTTCCTGGAACTGAGGTAAACACAAATGAAGAGCTAGAGTGTATGATGAGTGCTCGAGCACGGGCAATATGCCAACAAGTTGTATCGAACAGCTCCAGGATAGCCATTTCCCAATGTGATATGCAAATGCAATGGCAAGGTGAATAATTTACAAGCTTCTCAAGGTATGTGTATATCTACCTCGAGCCAATCATGTCACCTTTCCTCTGCTTAACATGTGCTTTTGCAGGTCTAGAACTAGATGAAGAATGTACAAGGTTTATATTTCCGGCTTCGTATGATCGAGTTCCATCCCTAACAGATGAAAGCCTAATGGGTACATGCTTTCTAAGACTAGCAGGTCGGCATGGCAAACTCCGGGGCGTTCGGAGCAGTCGCACACAGCACTTTCCTTGTAAATCGATGATGGCATGTATCTGTGAAGGAAGATCAATCGTGAAGTCACCGTCTTCATCTGTGATCCCCTGAGTTTGAACAGGTCTTCCGTGCCTCCCCTCCCCGCAACATTCCACAGCCAACAAAGCACTGGCAGATGGCAAAACATTTTCCTCAAATAATTCATCGTCCATCCACCAATGGAGATATGCGCATCACTAAGGATGGAGAAATCCACAAAATGCAACCTTAACTTAGGTCTAAAGAATCATAAAGGGGTCAAATGAAATAGAATGAAATCGTGATGAAGCAATGTGACCAAATAATGTTTCTCTGTTCCACCTTATCAAATCATCCTCTTCATACATTCAGTACAAAAATAGGATGGAACTTGACACGGCGAAATAGCTGAGTGATCTATGATCTCATTCCAGAGTTCCCTTACTTCCTCATGCGTCTCGGGTTGAAGTTTATAAATTTTTTTTAACTGAAACCCTCTGTTCCGGAAAAGAAAAACGTTTGATCCCTACATACGACGGTCATATCATGTTCTTCCAGAAATTCAATCACGGCATAGATATAAACCTGAAACTGGCCGTGCATGGAGTAGGCTATGATCACGCTGATAACCCTCGCATACGACTGAACCGGTGACAAGGACCATTGATAGCTTCTCTCCATATCCAGCTATTTCTACTATCTCTTCTCGGCTCAAACCACGGAAAAAATTCCTCTTGACTGCCGCTGAGGCTGGGAATGTTTGAGCATATACAAGCAAGAACACGGTGAGAGTGATCACGAGCCCGCCGTTCCCGGTAAAACGGATCATCTTCTTCGTGCCTTTTCTGGAGCAAAAGCAGAGACGACAGGGAAGGATGTTCAACTCCCATCGGCCTTGTTAACATAAAACGTGGGAACTTGATCTGAATTTACGAAAATGGCCTTGATGCGTTGGGGCTTAGTTTGGTGAAGTATTTTCATCTGAAATAAAAGACCATCGCAGCAGATTGACCATAAGAAATGTTGGATTATTAGGAGTTAATGGGAGATGTGGGGTCGAAATGATGCCGATTCTTAATCTGAGGCAAGTCTGCTGGTGTCGAGGCACCCTCTCTCGCTTTGCCAAACTCTCTACGTGCCTACAGAAATCAGGACATGCTCTATGCTAAGATGGCATTGAATCGGGACCTAAGCGAGACATGGTTTTGAATAATGGCTGACTGATGATGCCCCAGGGGGAAGGGACGATTTAGTCAATTAGAGGGCAGATGGGAGTTTCGGACAAGGGAAGATAGGAAGGAAGAATAGACGACCTGCGATCTCCAAGTGCTTTTGTTTGGTGAACTACTCGGAAGCAAGCAGTCGCCTCCAGTGGAGGAATAGGCCCACTTTAAGGACACTGATAAGATAAGATGACACACTTCTTTTATTAGCAAAAAATAGTATAAAAAAATGATTTGCAATGTGGACACTTGGCCTATTTGCTCACCTGGTTAAATTGTTGTATCACGAGTCCGAGGTGTTCGAGGCGAAGTTTGACATCGCTGTCATGTCTCCGACACCCATCGGCTCCTGAAACTCAATCAAGCCAGATAGTCCGGACACGAGCGGGGATGTCTGATATTTATGAACCATCCGTTTCCGTGGATTGTACGCGCGCTTGATCACGGAGTTTTGTTCCTAAATAACGTTAGTCTCGTAATTATTTCATCAAATAAGATTTTTAAATTTCGAAATTCCTTAACTAATGTGGTGAAATCGGCCTTATAAAGACCGACTTCAATTATGAAGGAAGTAGACCTTTATAAAGCCAACTTCATTGAAAATTAAAAAAAAATACTACAAAAAGTCGGCCTTTGTAAGGCGAACTCCTTTATGGAGTGAAAAAAAAAACTTTGGAGACCAAGCTGCAGACTTGCTAGGGCAGGGGGATAGAGGAGGGGGAGGGGACGGATGCAGCGTGTTAAAGGAAGGGAGGGGATTTAAAAAAAAAGAAAAAAGAAAAGTAAGGGAAGGGGGGAGGGGCACAGAGGAGGGCGATGTCACAAGGGTAATTTCCGCTATCAAGTAAATCACCCTGTGGGCATCGTGCCTCGCCCTCGAGCACGACCAGCCTATGCACAACGGAAGCTTACAAGTGTTTTAGGTGAATGACACCCTTTGTATTTCACTAAGAATCCCCGAATACAAGTTACGAGCCTACGCCCCTTTACAAGCTCTCTTATAGGGGTCGTGGCTTTATACAAAATATTACAACATTTCACGAAGGGGCATATGACTTCAGGGGGTACCCAACGCAACTGCTCCTTAGTCACCCCTTGGGATCCCCTCCTTTTCGGAAGGGCGCCCAACTTCCCACTAGACATGATCCTTCGTACAGCCGTGCCCCCTCTTGGACACACCCCTTCGCGACCAGTCATGTTTGCTCGTGCCTCCTTCACGAACGTTTGCTCATGGAGCCTTCCACGAGCCGTCCTTCACCGTCCCATGCCCTCAGGCATGTAACAGACCTCCCCCACCAGAGGAAGTCGACGCCTTCGTCGACACCTTGTCGAGGTACTCTCGCACCTCTTGCTCAAACTGCCACAAAGTGTTTCCCTTTTCCCATGTCACATCTGCAATATCTCTGCCTTTCCAATGAATTAAGAACTCAGTCTGCCGATTCTTCTTACTTTGCCCCAAGACTCTATGATCAAGTATCCGCTCAATCTGAACATCGTACTGTTCTCTTGTCGTTGGGGGTGCTCGCTTGGTTTGGATCCGCCCCTCCAGGTTAGAATCCTCATGGAATGGCTTAAGGAAACTCACATGAAAAGTAGGATGAACCTTCATCCTCTCGGGCAATTTCAATCGATAGGCCACCTGCCCAATACGCTGCAACACTTCAAACGGACCATCATATCTCGGAATAAGACCACGATGAACCGTTTTGCTGTTGATCTTCTTCCAGATCTGCGGCGTCAATTTCAACATCACCATATCGCCAACATTGAACTCTACTGCCCTCCGACGTTGGTCAGCGTACTTCTTCATTCGACGAGCAGCCTTAGTCATACTATCTCGCGCCTCCGCAATCATTTCATGTTTATCTCGAGCAAATCGGTAAGCAGCCGGACAGGGTCCCCCCGATCGTTGTAGAGCAACGTCTTGAGGACACAAGGGCTGATATCCCATAGCAAGTTCAAAGGGACTAAATCCCGTCGATGACGACCTGTGCAAATTGTAACAAAACATAGCAGTATTAAGTAAATCTACCTAGTTTCGCTAACTTGCCGTCCATAGTGTCGCAGATATTCCTCAAGTAAAGAATTAACCCGCTCTGTCTGTCCATCGGTCTATGGATGGTTTGCCGTCGAGAACTTCAATTCTGTACCCATCAAGTTAAAGAGACATGTCCAAAATCGACCAGTGAAACGTGCATTCCTATCGCTCACAATGTCAGACGGCAATCCAAAGTACTTCACTACATTCTTATAAAACAGTTCCGCGGTTACCTCCGCGGTACAAGTATGGGGTGCTGCAATGAACACAGCATACTTCGAGAACCTATCAACAATCACCAATATTGAAGATAAGTCTCTGACCTTAGGAAATCCAGAAATGAAATCCATTGAAACTGACACCCAAGGTTTCTTCGTAATTGGTAACGGTTGGAGCAAACCCGCCTCCTTCTGTCTATCTAGTTTATCTTGTTGACACATCAAGCACATCCGCACATAAGCGTCACAATCATCATCCATGCACGGCCAGACATAAGTTCTTTTCACCAACGCTATCATCCGCTCTCTTTCCAGGTGATCAGCCCAGGAAGAGTCATGCGATTCTCTCAAGATTTGCTGCCTTAGTTCCCCACCAATAGGAACATACAATCTACTACCCTCACAGTATAACAGATCATCATCAAGCCAATACCTCCGCACCGTACCTTCCCTAACCTGTTCTACTAATCTCATGTAAGCAGTGTCAGCCTTTGCTAGGTTACACACCTTATCCAAGATGTCCGACTGGAAAGTGGAGATAACAGCTACTGTCGTCACTGGTTTCCGACTCAACTCGTCTGCCACCAAATTATGCCGTCCAGGCCTATGCTCCCACTCAAAGTCATACTCGGCCAGGAACTCTTGCCACCGCACTTGTCTTGTAGAAAACTTTTTCGGCGTCTTAAAGAATGTGTTAGCCACGTTATCAGTCTTAATCACAAACGAATTGTCCAAAAGATACGCTCGCCAAACTCTCAAGTAATGTTCTACGGCCAACATCTCTTTCTAATGGGCTGAATATCTCTGTTCTGCTTCCTTGAGTTT
The DNA here is from genome assembly GCA_029817715.1 of Melastoma dodecandrum. Lineage (NCBI taxonomy): Eukaryota > Viridiplantae > Streptophyta > Magnoliopsida > Myrtales > Melastomataceae > Melastoma > Melastoma dodecandrum. Next base: position 3,163,376 of record JARUPY010000606.1, read on the forward strand.
CCAACTTTCGAAAGCTACCGGGTGGCCGTCCTGCACTAACACACCACCCACCCATGGTCTGAGGCGTCCGTATGGACCTCAAATAGTTTATCAAACTCTGGCAACTTTAGGACAGGTTCGGAGGGAACCGCTTCCTTCAAACCATCGAATGCAGCCTGACATTCTCATCCCAACACCAGGCCCTATTCTTTCTCAACAAATCCGTTAATGGGATAGCTCTCCTTGAGTATCCCTTCACAAATCTACGATAATAATTTGCTAATCAAAGAAAACTTCGTACTTCCGAAACTTTCTTTGGTGCAGGCCAATCCCGAATGGCTAGCACTTTTCTCGTATCCATTCTCACCCTTCCACGTCCGACCACGTGTTCCAAGAAGCGTATTTCCTTCGAGCAAAACTCACCCTTCTCTTTCTTCACGTATAGAGAGTGTTCCCTTAGTTTCTCAAACACAAGCCGAAGGTGTCTTCGATGGTCCTCCAAAGTCTCCGAATATACTATAATGTCATCCAAGTAAACCACAACAAACTCGTCTATATATTCATTGAAAACATCATTCATTAGATTACAAAAAGTAGCCGGGGCATTTGTCAAGCCAAACGGCATCACAAGGAACTCATACGGCCCATATCTCGTAACCATAGTGGTTTTGGACTCATCACCCTCTGCAATGCGAACCTGCCAATATTCGGAACGCAGATCTAACTTCGAAAAGTATGAGGCCTTTGACAGTCTATCGAACAAATCAGCAACAAGGGGCACCGGGTACTTGTTTTTCACTGTGACCTTGTTCAATCCACGATAGTCGACGAACAGCCGTAAACTGCCGTCTTGCTTGGTCTGAAACAAAACCGGTGCTCCATAGGGTGCTTTCGAGGGCTGAATCTTTCCTGTATCAATCAATTCACCCAACTGTTTTCTCAACTCACCGAGTTCCTTAGGGCCTATCCGATAAGGCGCCTTGGCAGGAAGTACTGTCCCCGGAAGGAGGTCTATACGATGGTCCACCGCCCTCCGATGCGGCAGCCCTTTGGGAAGATCAGCCGGCGTCATATCCTCAAATTTGACCAACACTGGTAACACCTCCTTAGGCACTACACTGGACTCACTTTCATCCACATCAAAAATAGCCGTAAGGAAAGTCACCATACCTCTCTTCCTATTTTTCGCAAGACTCATTACCGAGACAAGTTCTGAACCACTGCCATTACGTTCCTTCTCAATATACTGCCCTTTCACAAAACACGGCTGATAAAAGTCACCAATAAACAACCCGCCCAAATGGGGTGTCACTGCCACACAAGCCTCCACAAAGAAGTTGTTTCCCAAAATTATATCAAAATCATCAAGCGGAACAACCATGAAGTTAACCGTACCATTCCATAAGCCAAGGGTAATCTTAACCTTTCTAGCCATTCCACTGATAGGTTGACTCTCCGAATTCACAGCCTTGATCCGACACAACTACTCATCTATCCTCAGTCCCAATCGTTGCACCACACGATCAGCTACAAAGCTATGAGTCGCCCCTGTATCAACCATTGCCAACATACTGTTGTGCTCATTCACGGTTAGAGGAACATACATCAACCCTTTACTTACGCTTTCCTTTCTCATTCTCAAGGCGTTCAGAAGTTGGAGTGGGGTTACACGGGTCGGGGTCGTGTATGAGGTCCTTTCCGCGGACAGTCCCTCGCCCTATGAGGTCCTTCACAAATGAAACAACCAGAAAACGTTTTCGGAGCCTTCCGAGTATCGTTACTTACATTGCTCGATTGCACTTGCGACAAGCCACGGGTACCGTTTCATTTCAACTTCATCTGCCATTTCTTTTCACCTTTCAGAGTTCTTTGGGCACCGGCCTTTCCTTTATTGCCCCGTTCATCCTTCGTAGGGTCATTTGCACCTGCCCAACGAAAATCTATAAGGGCATCGACAGTCACAATGGCGGTAGGGAGATCCTTCATTCCCTGCCATCTTAACGCAACTTGAGCCCACGGTTGTAGCCCATACATGAAATTGAAAAGCTTATCTGCATCTGACACATCCGTGATATCCAACATCAAAGAGGTAAACTATTTCACATAATCCCTCACCGTACCAACATGTTTGAGGCGCTTCAAAGCCTCCCTCGCAACCCAACTCGTATTGCATGGTAAGAACTGATCCGTCAATTCCTTCTTAAGGGACTCCCACGTATCAATCTGAGGATGCCCCACATTGAGGTCCTCCTTTACTCTGGTCCGCCACCAAGTTTTCGCATTACCCGAAAGGTACATCGCCGTAATGGATACTTTCTCGTTCTCGGGCACTCTTGCCGCGAGAAAGTATTGCTCAATGTCCCACAAGAAATTCCGCAATACCTTTGCATCACGACAACCATCAAAGAACTGGGGTTCAGGAACCCTAACCTTGGAACGCGAATCACCACCAACCACCGGAGCAGCGATCGCCCTCTTAAGGACAACCAACTCGCCCTCGATATCGCCTAGTTGACTGCACACTTTATCGACCGCACCATTCAACGAAACAAGAGAGGATTCTAGATGAGCCATCCCTGCCCGAAGTTCCTCCAACATGTTGAATATCGGAACGAGATCCTCGGACGGGGGATCACCCACAAGCCTCTCCAAGCGACCAAATCTTGCTGTGATCGGCAATGCCATCGCCCACATGAAACCTGGCTCGAATGCCAACTGTCACATGGGTAATTTCCGCTATCAAGTAAATCACCCTGTGGGCGTCGTGCCTCGCCCTCGAGTACGACCAGCCTATGCACAACAGAAGCTTACAAGTGTTTTGGGTGATGGACACCCTTGGTATTTCACAAAGAATCCCCGAATACAAGTTACGAGCCTACGCCCCTTTACAAACCCTCTTATAGGGGGTCGTGGCTTTATACAAAACATTACAACATTTCACGAAGGGCCATATGACTTCAGGGGGTGCCCAATGCAACTGCCCCTTAGTCACCCCTTGGGATCCCCCCTTTTCGGAAAGGGGTCCCTCTTCCCACTAGACATGATCCTTCAGACAGCCGTACCCCCTCTTGGACACACCCTTTCATGACCAGTCATGTTTGTTCGTTCCTCCCTCACGAACGTTTGCTTATGGAGCCTTCCACGAGCCGGCCTTCACCGTCCCATGCCCTCAGGCATGTAACAGGCGACGCGATTTTTTTAAAAAAGAAAAAAGTAAGGAGAGAGAGGAGGGGGCAGAGGGAATGGGACAGAATTAAAAAAAAAAAGAAAAGTAATAGGAGGGGAGGAGGAAAGAGAGGGAGTCGAGAAGGAGGAGAAGGAAGGGGGAGCAAAAGAAAGTCGACCTTTGTAAAGTCGAATTTGGTGAATTTTTTTTTAAGTGTTAAGAAGACGACTTTTGTAAGGCCGACTTTATTGAAGTTGGCGCTTTTTCTGTTAAGTCAAGGCCGACTTCATGCGGGAGGGACAGATGGCATGAAGTCGGCCTTTATAAGGTCGATTTCGTTTTGACTGGGATGAATTCGGCCTTACAAAGGCCGACTTCCTTCACAACCGAAGTCGGCCTTTGTAAGGCCGATTTCGCTGCATTAGTTGCCGAATTTCGAAAGTTGAGACCTTATTTGGGGAAATAATTTAGGGACTAACATTATATAGGAACAAAACTCCTTGATCATGAGAGGAACCGACATTGTCATCACGACCGCAAACAAAATCATCATCTTGAAATTTTTTCAACCACAAGAAGCCTGTGCTCTTGAAAGATGCTGGGGACGAAATTTTATTTTTTATTTTTATTATTTTATATTGTTTTATAAAATTTCTATTGGGCTTAAATTAATTACTGATTTACGTTTTCGTAAAACATGCTGTGTTAGACTATGGTAGCCCATTAATGTTAAAGTGATCATTTTGGTGGCGCTTTTGCGTATCTCGGTTTTATTAATGTGGTTTGGACAGCTTATGGTTTAGGCCCGTGTGTTGACGTAAGTCCGTGATAGAAGGGTCCGTCGCACCATATATTAACAGATGTTAGGTTCCTCTCCCACATGTCCTAATGCTCCATCGGCAAGTCAGGGAGAGGAAGACTCAGATCACCGACTTCGTCCTGTATTTTGCAGATCTCGTCGGGCAACGGTTCTGGAATAGAGATTGCGTTAAATGTTTGATAATCGGGTATTATAGAGGTATGTTAGCGTCAGGTACATGATTATGTTTTCTGCACTTTTCGTATCCCAAATTCGATTATGGTGATCCTAGTTTGGATGAAATTATCTTACACTTTAGTGTTCACGAGCGCCCTGAGAGCGAATGCCTCTCTCGGCGTCGTCCTTTACCACAACAAGACAAGGAATGCAATGAAGAACTTGGCTGCCCGGGAGATGATCACGAAAAACATCAAGTGGGCAAACGCTATCTATTTCGGTAACATGTTCTAGACGTTGCACCTCTGGTCGATGAGCATGGAGTTGAGTGGGATCAGATTCCATGAAGTTACTTTCTCGAGCCTCTCCCCGACATAGGTTGTCAGGCGCCCCCATAGGAGAACGAATCCAAACATGAAAGCACCGAACAAGAATGCCAAGCCTAACCAAAAGGAGAGACTCCGCATAGAACGTAGCGCACATGGGTTTCCTTGGAATCCTCTTTCGGGTCCGATGTTTTCCTGACAAGCCGCATCAAGGCTGGACAGACAGCGAAAATGATACCAGTACGAATCCGATGGATAATATTGCCACGCAGAGGATTTTCGTCCGTGCGACCATCATCACGATTGCCAGAAAAAGCCTGGTACCGATTTCTCTTATGAAGGTAGGGGATAGAGCCGTTCTTCCTATGTCCATGTGAAGAAGCTTGAGATCGGCCAGGATCCGGGTGAGCTTGGGCAAGTTTGTTGGGAAACTTCTTCACGAAACGGTGGGAAAGCTTCAAATCTGAACGACAAGAGCGGACGTGATCTAGAAAAATAATGTTAGCAAAGATCTTCACAGCGTAAGCGCACTTTCTTTAAGGAATTATTCGCCATCACTATGAAGTTGCAGTCGGGGATGTAGCACGAATATCTCTTCAGGAGTAATGAAGATCACTAATACGCGATTCTGTAAAATCAAGTATTCCAACAAGAAATCTCAAAAGAAAGATAGTGTTTAGAATCGTTTTAGATACATTACGCATTTCTTCACAAGTAGTCTCCAAAAGATAAATTATGCATTTCTTCACGACTGCCTCCTGGGTGTGGGCACACTAAAATTTGGTGTGGTCACACCAACCATTATGTACAATTGACACTAAAATGTACATCTAGGTTGGAGGGCGTTATTATGCAGAACGAGCCGAATCAGATACCTGTTGACATGCGATTGACGTGCTGGTAATCTTGGGCCAATCTTGGGCCTATTTCTAACAAGCTCGTAAAGGCCCATTGAGGCCTATAGCTAAGGTAAATATACCAAGCCTACGCCCGCAGTCTACATGGACTATGTAACAAAAGAAGTCTAAAGAGGCGGGGTAATAACCTTGTAATCAAAGGAAGTCTACAAGCCTGCGCCTCCAAGAGACACAAAGTCTACAGGCTTGCGCCTGCAAAGGATACGAAGTCTACAGGCTTGCGCCTGCAAAAGACACGTGTCAAAGGAAAACGGTTCCACAGCTCCGAGATAAATGTGACTTGTTACCCATGCTTATATCAACACACGTCTTAAAAGACCACCAATTAAACCCGAAGTCAGAGGAGTTTACAATCCATGATCAAACGAGTGGAAGTCAGTTAGCTCCGAGATTCTTGAGGAGAATCGAGTCTGGAAAATCTTTGGAAGGTCGTAACAGACCGGGTATAAAAGGGAGAGGATCTCCCTCAGAGAAAATCACGAACAAATCAGCCAATAGAAGCTTATCTTGCTCGTCACCCCTTAGTTGTTAGTTGTTAGGATTCCCCGACCTGGGCGAAACTCTTAAAGTTTCATTGGTCTTCCTTCCACCGTCAGAGTGAGCAACTGTAGCTCCGGCAACAAATCCCCGCCTTCACTTCCACCACCAGAGTGAGCAACTGTAGCTCTGGTAACAGCCCTCCGCCTTCGACTCCAACGCCAGGACGAGCCACCATAGTCCTTGTACACACCTCCGCCTTCGACTCCAATGCCAGGACGAGCCACCGTAGTCCCAGTACTCACCTCCGCTTTCGATTCCAACGCCAGGACGAGCCACCGTAGTCCCGGTATACATCTCCGCCTTCGACGCCTCGGCTAGGGTCAGCCACCGCAGCCTTGGTGTACACGTCCGCCTCAGCACCTGACCTCATCCAGTCCATCGAGTTCAGCAGCTAAGTCCTGCTGCCCGAGGAGCACAAGTCTACAGCGCTCTGCCGTCAAGTCTACGACGACGCCCCAAGTCTACGGAGCACTGTAGCTAGTTTACAATCTTACCACCATCCTTATTTTTACTTTTATGGCTGTAAGCTTTCTTTACTTCGTGTAAAAACTGTTTGCATTCAATCAATCTCTTCAATTACTTATTGGCGACCACATCTATAAATCCCTGTGAGTCTTATTGCCAAATATTTCCGACGTGATCCGTTTTCTACGCGAACAATACCTGATACCTGCAGCCGCAGTCACCACGAATTTCTTCCCAATTCGTAGCAACGGAGGTTTTGTAAGTTCTGATAGCGGGGGGGAATGTAGGGGATGCTTCTGGTTTGCATTTGTTTCCTCGTATTCTTACAAAACGAACCCCGTTTCGTGTCCTCGGTGATGTGACGGCTTTTTGATAAGCGACGTGTCGCTCCCATCCCTCGAGTCTTTCCAAACATCATCATATGCGGTTACAAGACTACTAACAGACAAGCTCCCTTAGATTCCGACAGGCAGAAGATGGGGCCCGCATTTTTTGTTTGTTACATGAAGTACCCGTACATACACTCCATTTTCGTGGTTCAGGGGGAGGCCACGTGTCGTCCGCCATGTCACAAGCCGCCGGGAGGGATTTCAGGCTGCACATTGGCGACAGGCCATGCATTGGACAACAACAAAACACTATAAGCGAAGCACACGCACCAACTACTCGAAAAGAGTTAAAAGAAAGGGAAAGAGTTGGTGGTTTGGAAAAGGAAGAGAGAGAGAGAGGGAGAGAGATCTGGGAAGAGAGGATATGGCAAGTGGCTTCCATGGCTATCACAGGGTTTCAGGTATTTAACCACCTCCTCCCACTGCTTGACATTCTCCCCCTGTTACTGTTTTTCTTCCTTTCTACGGTGTGTTCTTGCTTCGGTATCTCTGCATTTTGGAGTTGCAAACTGTCAAATGAGTTCTTTCATCTCATGCATGCACCCAATGGCATGCATACTTATTTATTTCGGTACTTGGGTTCCCTGCTCTTCTTTTGCTTAGGGTTTTGGAGATAAATGAATTAGAGGTTTTCCTTTTTTCTTTTTTCTTTTTTTAAATGTGATTTAGGGTCTGAGATCAACTTGGCGATTTCGGAAACTAACCATGCGGCAACAGCCGGCAACCCCGGTTCAGATGAGAGCTCTAACGATTGTGCCGTGAGGGAGCAGGACCGGTTCATGCCCATCGCCAACGTCATCAGGATCATGCGCAAGGTCCTCCCTCCCCACGCCAAGATCTCCGATGATGCCAAGGAGACGATCCAGGAGTGCGTCTCCGAGTACATCAGCTTCATCACCGGGGAGGCCAACGAGCGGTGCCAGCGCGAGCAGCGAAAGACCATTACCGCTGAGGACATCCTCTGGGCCATGAGTAAGCTCGGGTTTGACGACTACATCGATCCCCTAACGGTGTACCTCCACCGTTACCGTGAACTCGAGGGGGACAGAGGATCTCTCAGGGGAGAGCCGCTGATGAAAAGGACGACTCCGCCGCCAGCTGCATCGGACTATCCTAGCCTCGGGGTCCTGGGATTTCACCAGATGTACCACCAGCATGGCTACTATGGGGCCTCAGCCACATACAGCGTGGCAGGGGGTTACTATAGGGATGGGATCAACCACAATGGCACGCCGCATGATCCAACCACTAACGGGGAGACCCATCAAGGCCGGCTCGAGTGAAACACGAACAAATAACGTGTCCCGTTGAGAACATCGATCGCGCTGACCCCTTAATAGGCGTTAGGATGAGCAAAACAATGTTAGAATGAAGAGAAAGATGCGACCTTGTACTTGTCTTTCCACTCCATCTTCTTTTGGTCCGTGAAATTAAGGCATTGCCTCTTTAATAACCAACTTACGATAAAATGAGTTCCCCCTAGGCTTTGTTCCACGAGAAAAACAGAATTTGCGAAGAAAAAAAAAATTTATGAAATATGACAAGTAGTTTAAGGTCCCGAAATAAGGAAGTCGAATTTTATTTTTGTTTTTTATTTTTGGAAATTGAGTCTAACTTTAACCGATTTTTTTCTCGAGCAAAATTAAAATTTATAAGTCGATTTTGGATGCTTATTTTCGAAATTTTAAAAGTGTATATCTTACTCCAATTATTTCGTAGTATTGGTATCCTCCTAGGGATTATTGGGCCCAAAAAATGGGCCAGGCTCATTCCCATCCAGAGGGTTTCCGACAAAATGGTATCGGACTGGGCCGAGAACTGGAGTCCTGTCGGAATTGCTGGAACTGAACTGAAACACCAGTTGGCTTTTAACTTGCCTCATCCGAGAGCAGATTTTCGTACCCTTGTCCTAAAACAAGCTTAGGACTTTCGACTTTCAAGTTTCGTCCTCCCACTCAGGCGCCCAGAAAGGAAAGACCCTGGGAGGGAGAAGTTGAAAGGAGGGAAATTTCGTCCATAAAAGCGTGAAGCAGTGAGAGGAGGGGGGGACACGAAGGCTGAAGCTTGAGCCCTAGGTTGGATATACTTTTTTGGGGTTTGTCCCGTTGCCCCGGTTGGTTGGGTCTTGGAGGTCGAGCTGTGGGGCGGAGGGGAGATGGGGGTGAAGGCGGAGACGCTGCTGAAGGAGCTGGGGTTCAAGCTCGAGTCCCTTCCTTCCTCGAAGGACTCCCTCGTCAAGCTCCTCAAGGTTCTCCCTTCCTCCATGCTTCTTTTAAGGAGGATTCACTTAAAAAAAAAATAGTCGCTGGAGATGAATCCCGTGTTGGGGGGAGTTTCGTGTGTTGTTGGCTGAATTAAGGAGGCTTTTGAGGGATTGGGTGGAACGTGACGTTTTTTGAGGATTTGGGTCTTTTTGAGGAACCCGTTGGATCTTGTTATTTATGAAAGTCTCTCTCTCTCTTTTATTTATTTATGTATTTATTTTTTTAGGTATATAATTCTCTGCCTGGCGGTTTTGTTATCCTTTAGGGCATGGTGTTCGAATTCTGAGTTCATTTACTTTTGGGTTTTAAAGATAATGGTGTCTAGGAGGGAAGGCGTCACGGTCAGTTGCAGAGAGCTGGTTCAGATTATTGATTTTCTGTTTCTTGTATGTTGGCATTCCGATTGTATATGAGGTTCGGGATGTTTTGGCCTGCTTGGCTGGCTCCCCTTCCTTGTGTGGTGCGTGATTTGTCACATGAGTGTAACGTTGACATGTGATATCATTTTAAGCACTAAGAAGCTAGCAGAATATGTTGTAACGATTTGCTCAGTTGTGATGTTGGAGCCGAAGTGAACTGCATCTATGTGTGGTGGAGATGCTGCTTGCTTTGCTTTAGTGATTAGCTATGACTGTTACTATAGGGATTAGTTGTTATAATGAAGTCAGCTACTGATTAAGCATTTTCAAGTTAATTTGACTCGCTTTGTTGATTGGATTTTAGCAAGCCGCAACATGTCTGGCTGAGTTGGATCAGTCCCCATCTGCTTCAACTTTGGAGACAATACAGCCATTTCTTGACGCTATAGTGAAGCCTGGATTACTAAAACACCTGGATAAAGATGTCAAACTCCTAGTTGCGGCATGTCTATGTGAGATAACACGGATCACTGCTCCTGAAGCTCCATATACCGATGATATTCTGAAGGTTTCTTCCTTTCTGACTTACTGTTGAAGTAAGCTTTTGCATTCGTTTTTCCTTCATTAATTTATTTTACTGTTTTTTGGTGCATTTTTCAGGATGCTTTTGAATTGATTGTTGGTACTTTTAGTGGATTGAAGGATGCCAGTGGTCCCTCGTTTGGAAGAAGAGTTGTCATCTTGGAGACCCTTGCCAGATATAGGTCTTGTGTGGTGATGTTGGACCTTGAGTGTGATGATCTTGTGCATGAGATGTTCAGCACATTTCTTGATGTTTCCAGGTCAGTACCATGAATAATTTTTCCTCATCTGCTGCTCATTCAAAAGAGAAAAGATTTTTATAATTGTTCTATGATGTCTGTCATGGAATGCCTTTTTAGTGCCTGATGGCTGCTTCTATATCAGTCATTGTAACCTAGAGGACTTTATTTTAATTCAACCATGAGGTCCGGATAAAATTTTGTACAACCATCAGCGTGTTGAAGTTGAAGGAACTATCTGTAATTTGGGATATTTGAATTTTAATTTTGGCATGGTCATTTCCATTATGAGAGATGCAGAAATCCTGGTTTAGATTAGGGAAAGATGGGCATACGGGCATTTAGACTGGGTCTGGATCTTTCTATACAGAAATGGCACTTGTTCAGGCTCTTTCTTTATTTTTCTGATTATAGAATTATACTTTCTAATGAGAAATGTTACCGAACTTCTAGCTATCATGCGAATCATAATGAGGGGATTAAACTCACACTGGGACGAGCCTGCTTAGTTTTGAGTTCTGGATTGAAAACTGTTCCCATCTGTATTAGCAGAAAGGCAACGTTGATCTTCCATGCAGTTTGGTGTCCTTATTCTATTATTTATTCATAATTGAATTTGAACTCACTAGTAGTGGAATTGACAGTGAAAATCTTCCAGAGAGTGTTATCTCGTCAATGCAGATGATCATGACTGTTCTGTTAGAAGAGAGTGAGGAAATTGAGGAGGACTTGATGCTTGTTTTACTGTCTACCTTAGGACGAAATAAAGTTGTAAGCATCTCTATTTGCTTTGCAGCTTTTCCTTGATATCGGTTTTTCAAGAAACAATTATGAAACTGCCTCCTTGATGTCTCAGAAGTGGTCATATTTTTTAATTCTTGTACCATCAGGGTACTGCTTCTGCATCGAGGAGGCTAGCCTTGAAAGTCATGGAGAGCTGTGCGGAAAAACTTGAACCATGGGTGAAACAATTTCTAGTATCATCGATGTCTGAAGATGGCGAGTCTACAGTTGCTCAAAAGATTGACTACCATGAGGTTATATATGATTTCTATCAATCTGCTCCTCAAATATTGATCGGCATTATCCCATATCTCACTGGAGAGCTTCTGGTAAGTATGGATTCATAGTTCAGACTTGCCTTCTAGACTGCCAAATCCATCTTAGATTTGTTGTGCTGTCTGTCATGTTTTTCATCTTTGTCTGAATTTTCTACATTCTTTGGCAAAAGTATATTCTGCAATTCTAGTTTTGATGGTTTTAATGTGAGTATGGAGTTCCGGATGGCAGTTGAAAGAAATGGTTTAGTTTAATTTATTATATTCATTGCAATCCTGTAGGACTGAGTTCTTTTTTCTGCAACTGATATGTGCAGTCTGATCAACTAGAAACGCGATTGAGAGCAGTTAGACTAATTGGAGACCTGTTCTCTTCATCTCAAAGCACCATTACAGAACCTTTCCAGCCACTATTTTCTGACTTTTTGAAAAGGTTGACTGATAGGGCCGTTGAAATAAGAATGGCTGTCCTTGATCATGTAAAGAGCTGCCTTTCGGCTAGTCATTTGAGATCTGAAGCTCCTCAGATCATTTGTGAGTTTTGATTCTTTGAAACTTGTTCAAAACTTTTATCGTCTCTACTCGCATTCTCTTACTAGCATTAACTGTTTGTGTATGTCTAGCTGCACTTTGTGAACGCCTTCTAGACTACGATGAGAATGTGCGGAAACAAGTTGTTCAAGTGCTCTGCGATTTGGCATCTCGTTCTCCAGATGTTGTCCCAGCAGAAACCATAAAAGTAGTAGCCGATCGTCTTCGTGACAAATCGGTAGGACACATCCAATGTGTTGTTGTTGATTTTCTCAAGCAATGATGTTCATATGTTTCTTCACAATATACAGCCTCTTGTCAAAACGTTCACCATGGAGAAGTTAGCAGATATATTCAGACTTCATTGCATGAACCCTAATCCTTCTATTGATAATAGTCAATATGACTGGATTCCTGGAAAGATATTGAGATGCTACTATGATAGAGATTTCCGGTGAGATAAGCATACACTGTGTGGAAAAAAGTCTCTCATGCCTACTCTTTGAGATCTTTTATTGCATTACGTTGATGATATTCTGGTCTTGTGGCAGATCGGAGTCAATTGTATCTGTCCTACATGGATCCCTCTACCCATGTGATATGTCAGTCAAAGAAAAGGTCAAGTGTTGGGTAAGGTTCTTCATGAGATTCGATGTGGTTGAAGTAAAAGCTCTAGAAAGAATACTCGAGCAAAAGCAGAGGTTTGTGGTGACGTTAAAGTTCTTAAATGAATAGAGTGTTTTGCTTGATGTATTATGACAATAGTTATATGTCTTTTGGTGTAGGTTGCAGCAGGAGATGCAGAGGTATTTATCTCTCAGACAGTATCAGGTACACATGTTCCTGGAGTCTTCTACCTCTGACAATGTACCTGATAGGCATTTAAATGAGATTAGTCATTTCCATCAGGGTGGAGACGTTCAAGAGATCCATAAGAAAGTGATGTTTTGCTTCAAATTAATGTCACGATTCTTTTCGAACCCGGAGAAAGCAGAAGAGAATTTCCAGGCACTTGATCAAATAAAAGACTCTAATCTCTGGAAGCTTTTGGCTGGCCTACTAAATCCAGACACTAGTTTCGACCAGTCTAATTCATGCCGGGTAAGCAATGCTGTAATTAACTTGACATTTCAAATTGTTAATTATCACGAAGAAGAGTTATGGAATAAGAATATTTTATTCGCTCTTTTCTTTCTACGACTGTGATGATCTGATAGTGCATTGGAATGACAGAATGAGTTGCTGAAGATTCTTGGAGAGAAACATCGCCTCTATGAATTTCTGAGCACCCTATCTTTGAAGTGCTCATATTTGCTATTCAACAAGGAACATGTTGGGGAGATTCTTCTTGAGACGTCCGTGCAGAAATTTGCTGGACATACCAGTTATGTCCAGTCTTGCATGAATACCCTTGTGGTAATGGCCATACTTCGTCCTGTTGTTCACATATGTCAAATCTAACCAGTAAATTCATTGTTTTCTGTTTGCTTGTTGGTATTCCTTTCACCCTTTATTTCTTGCTTTACTTTGGCTACAGCCAATTGGTGAGTAGTTTCTGTGAATTTTCTTCGTCAGATTCTTTCTCGCCACAGTCCTTCTCTGCTATTGGGATTTGATGAAGAATTGGTCAATTGTCTTAAGGATGACAATGAGATTGTCAAGGAGGGATCTCTCAATATATTAGCTAATGCAGGTGGGATTATTCGAGAGCAGCTGGCGCATTCTTCAAGGTATCACTACCATAAAGCAACTCTTGTGTGACCTTGTCATTCCAGGTGTCTATCTTGTACAAGGTGTTTATGAACTGACACAAATCATTTTGGTCTTGTCAGTTCTGTAGATCTTTTATTGGAAACCTTGTGTCTAGAAGGGAGTAGGAGGCAAGCCAAGTATGCTGTACATGCTCTTGCAGCAATAACTAAGGATGACGGTCTGAAGTCACTCTCTATCTTGTACAAGGTTTTCATCTTATAGTGCTTCATTCTTGCAGATTTAATGGTGCTGGATATTGAAATATAAGGACTCTACCTTTAATGTGATGTGCAGAGGCTGGTAGATATGTTGGAGGAAAAGTCACATTTACCAGCAGTTCTGCAGTCTTTAGGGTGCATAGCTCAAACTGCCATGCCTGTTTTTGAAACTAGGGAAACTGAAATTCAAGAATTCATACATACTAAGATTTTGCTGGAAGAAAATCAGGTATCTTTCATTATTCCAGACATCCTTGTTCCCCTACGGTTTGTATTTAATCATGTACGCCCATTGCTGCAGACTGCTCATGGAAGTACGCAGTGGGATAATTTGACAGACTCATGTTTGTTGAAGGTTCGTTTTTACAAAATAAATGATTTTTTCTAGTGCTTAAACTTCCTTTAGTATCAATTATGAACAAGCATGAAGAAATGAAAGCGAGTACAAATATTTTTAACCCAACATTGTCCATTTTTAAACTTGCGTAGAATTTTAACAGATCTACAAATTTCAAGGTGAACTGTTATTCAAATATCAATACTTTGAAAAGATTACATATTAGAAAGATATCTTCTGACCTGACGTTGTTACAAGTCAGTGTTACACTTTAAGGGACTCTCAACTTTTTAGATTTAAAGGCCTCTTGAGTGGCTCAAAAAGTTCCTTGAATGTGTAAAAAATTTGTTGATGTGCCTTTTATTTAGAAATAACAAATATTTGGGTCCCTTCTTAGCTTGTTCTTTTTACGTAACACTTGCCTGCAGATATATGGTCTCAAAACATTGGTGAAGAGTTACTTGCCTTCAAAAGATGCTAATCTTCGGCCTGATATTGATAAACTTTTGACAACCTTGAAAACCATACTGCTGCATGGAGAGGTTTCTGAGGATATTAAATCGAGGTAGTGCCACAACCAGTGTAATAGTTTCATCTAGATTTATACATTTTGGAAATATACATTCTCAGGATGGTTGCCTTTTTGTTGGTTCTTGGTGAGAGATAGCATTTTATGTTGGCTTGAAGTTACCTTTTTTACTTCTCCAGTTCAGTTGACAAGGCTCATATGAAATTGGCTGCTGCTAAAGCGATAATTCGTTTGGCGAAATACTGGGAGCATAAGATTCCTCTCGATATTTTCCACTTGACACTCACAATGTCACAGGTATAACAAAAAAATTGCTCCATCAGTAATTTTATACTTTTAATATAGTTTGCAATGTGGGGATTCTTTTTCTTTCTGTTTTCCTGCATTTTTTCCATGATTAACTGCGTTTAATTTTGGTAGATTGAATTTCCTCAAGCCAGAAGAAGTCTCCTTGGTAAGATTCATCGTTACATTAAGGACCGTCAACTCGATGCAAGATATGCTTGTGCCTTCGCATTTGGTGCTGGGGAATTAAAGGCGTCTGAATTGAATGAGGTTGAAGCTCACTTATTAAGAAAAATTGTTTTGCTCCGTTCTTCTGAATTAGAGTTGGTGATTTTTTTCATATGGCTTTCTCATGTGGATCTATCGTGATCAAATCAGGAAAAGCAGAATCTGACGGACATCATACAGATGCAATATCAGTTGAAATCACGACAACAATCTGTGCATGGTGATGCAAACCCTCCTGTTGCTTTTCCAGAATCCATTATCACCTACCTAATACATACCCTCGCTCACCATTCATGTCCTGAGGTTGACGAATGCAAGGACGCCCATGCTTTTGAGTCACTGTACAGGTATATTTTCGTTTTGAGCACACCTAGGGCCAGTTGATAAAGAATATGTTTTTCTCGACAGAGAGGTATTTTGGGCTATTTTTTGTTGAAAGCATTGGCTTATAACTGGTTAATCTGGTATTTATTTTTTGTACATTTCTAAATCCAATTGGCGTTCTTTTCTCATGCAGGCAGTTGTATTACTTTCTTTCCACTCTAGTTAATGGAGATGATGAAAGGAAGTCAGAGCCCGGTTCAAAGAAGGATGACGAGAATGTCACGATTGTACTTTCTGTATTGCAGAATATTAAACTTTCAGAGGATGTTGTTGATGCTGCTAAAACAAAGGTGTTAACGAAATCATTTTTATTTATCTTAAAGCTTCAGTGTGGTACATTTCTGTCATGCGTCCTTTGTTAAAGAGACCAATGCCTGCACCAGCGTCTTAGCATCCCCTACCTTCTCGATTTGGGTTTGCATATATGTAACTATGTGGTTGATTTTGGCAGAAATCATATGCTCTTTGTGACCTTGGACTATTTATTGTGAAGAAGTTAACTGGATTAGAGGTTAATGTATCAGAAGGTCTTCATGCAGTTCCTTTGCCGTCAATGCTTTACAGGTCATGTGATATTCCTGAGGGCCAGACAGAGGTGAGTTGATGCTCATTGAAAGCACCTTGTAACTCTGTTGCATTTTCTAATTGTTTGTGAAAACAAAAGTCACTTTGTCAAAGAAGTGTATTTCGCAGAGGTATTGTAACAGTACTGAAGTGTCTCTTGTGTTTGAGGGTGAGCATACTGTACAGTGTTTTCATCTGAACCGAACCAAAAAGATCAAAAATCTTATGATAGTGCATTGGCCAAGTTCCATGCATTGCTTTCTTTATACCTTGCCATTCAGAAAGTTGTAACAAGCCATTCAGCTTTGGCACGGGTCAGGCACAAGCTGCCTCAGTTTTTTAAACTGCTAAATTGTATATGCATGAGACTCCAATTTGAAAGAAGGTGAAATATCTTTTCTGTCTCTGGATAGGTGTCTGAAGGCAAGACCTGGTTAGCCGATGAGAATGCATTGGCTCACTTTGAATCGCTCAAACTGGAAACAGAAAACAGCGTATGTTCTTTCAAAAGACTCCCATTAACTCTGTTTTCATCTCCATCCTTCTGTATGTCAGATTAATGCTGCCCCATACTCCTTTCTCTCTAAATTTCCTTTTCTTTTCTGTTTTTGGGGGTTTTACTAGAATCTCGTAGATGCTGTGGACAATAGGGATATCACTGGGAGTGATGAAAAGGAACTGCCTCTGGGGAAAATGATGAAGCGACTGAAATCGCGAGGAACTAAAGGGAAGAAGGAAAAAAGGCAGTCTCTACCTGAGGAACTCAAGGCGGAGAAAGATCTTGATGTGTTGAATATGGTCAGGCAGATAAATTTAGACACAATGGACATATGTGGCAGAGTAGAGTCTATAAATGGTCATGAAGTACGACGTCCCAAGAATGAAAGGAAGTCGGATACAAACTATCAGATTGGCGAAGAAAGTGATGATAGTGATGCCACACCTAGCCAAATTGCTAAACAAAGGAAGTCAACACCAAAATGTGTGTTGAAGCATCTTCCATTAGCGTGTCATAACTGCATATTTCCCCCATACTAATTTTCAGTGTTGTTGGTGCAGGTACTAATGAGTCTAGGGATGATGGGTTCTTGGCTGATTCTGCATTACTGGTCTCCAAATCTCCAAAGGCTTTTATTTCAACGTCCAAACGTTCCAGAAAAGGTGTTCCCCATGATCATGCTGATGAAGGTGGAGAAGTCCTTGATGATGATGACAAGGTGTATATATTTGATTTTATAGGAATATATCCATATGTTAGATCGTTATTGCTACAATAATTTCTCTCTTTCAGAGGTCCAGGGATGCTGAAGAGACAGAGACGGTTGACACCAGAAAGGCGAAGGCTATGACAGTATCCCCAAGGAAGAAAAGAAAAAATATGTCTGTTTTGACAAAGGTACTTATGCTTGTCACATTATGAGCTGGGGTTCTTTGAGAGAATAATTAAGTAGTGTGTTGCCTGTTTCTTGTGGATAATTGAATTATCTGATCTATCACAGTGTGCCTTCTGATTTCTGATGCCTGCTGAGGGTTTCTTGTAGCCCTTGCTGTGTCATAATTTGTATTTTATTTGCCAATTTGAGAATACTGGGATTCGTCAAATGAGTAACAAAATGCTTAGTTAAGGACAACTCATTGAAAATCCTATATTGTAGAGTAATTGATGCCTAGTTGATGTTGATTTAACGGCTAAAATTTACTATCGATAATGGTGGCACAATTGGTCTTGCAATGCAGTGCATATCTAAAGAAGGTGAAAGTCTCCTGGAAGATTTAATTGGATGCCGGATTAAAGTTTGGTGGCCAATGGATAAGCAGTGAGTAACATATCATTCTATCAAAATTTTATGATGTGCAGACCCTGCAAGAATGGTTCAGCTTAATTTTTAACAGCCACATGTGCAGCTTAATTACCACCTATTTTTACAAGTCTCTTACCAAGCTTTGTTCCCCATTAACGTTGGTCCGCAAAGTAATTTGCTGTTTAAGGCACAAAGTTTTAAAATTTCGAAATTGGTCGAAAAATCGTTGTTCAACGAGTTCGATTTTACAAAGAACTCATTGTTGGAACAAAGCCCTAGTTGGAAGGGCTTTTTTCTAAGGAACTCATTGTTGGAAAAAAGCCCTAGTTGGAAGGGTTTTTTCCTAAGGAAGGGGAGAACACTATTCCCAACAGCGAGTTCTTTACAAATGGAACTTGTTCCCAACAACGATTTCTCAACCCTGTATCAAGAATTTTGAAAGTTATTGCCCTATTGGGCAAAATAGACTAATGGTCCATGGTCCTTGTTTTCGTGTGGAGCCATAGCTTATAGGTTATTTCTTTAAACATTCCTCATTGTTGTCTAAATGTACAGGTTCTATGAAGGCACTGTTAAATCGTATGACCTATCAAGAAACAGACATGTAGTAAGTTGCCTTGCCTTTTACTTTCTTTGCACACATAGACAATGCGTGCAATCATGTCTGAGGTTGCTCTCTTTCTGGAGAGCATGCACATCATGAAATCTTGATTTATCATATGTCTATGCATGGTTTGCTTGGTTTGCGTAGATTATGTAAATGATCAATGTTCCTCATATATTGGGGATGTGCTTGTTACTCTCATTTTGATTTACCTCAATTACCACTGAAGGTACTCTATGACGATGGTGATGTTGAAATTCTCAATTTGGAGAAGGAGAAATGGGAGATAGTGAACAAAGGGAATAAGTTCGCAAAGGTAAATATTTTGTCATTTTTTGAAATCTCTAATCAGACTATCCCTTTTCCAAATAAAAGGTCTGTGTCATAACATATTCCTTCAAAATGCAGAATTTAAAGTTGTTGAAGGCTAATTCTACCAAGAGAGGGTAAGTTTGATTATTTAACCCTCTCAAGATTGTGCATATTTTGTTAACTTTTTGCTTGTGTGCATGTTTTCAGTTTCGTTGCATTATTCATTCCCTTTTCGTTAACAAATCTTACAGGTCACCTGATCAGAAAGACAAGGTTCTCTCCGCATATCGAGGGCTCAATGATTCGGAGAAGATGTGAGTACATATTTTTTTATCCCATTTATAGACTCCTGGTGTGTTTTGTTCAATTAGAAGTAATTTGCTGATGATTAGTAGAGCCAAAAGGAAAAGAACTCCAAAGAAAACTTCGAAGCAAAAGAAAAGATGTCAGGAAGAAACAGACAGTGGCGAGGAGGGCAAAGGGGTTTCTGACTTAGCTGATGCCGAGACGACCTCTACCGGCAATGATGACCAGATCGAAGCAGGTAATCATCCTACAGATCAATGAATCACCCATATGACTTTCTGAAAAAGCTATAAACCATTCAGCAACTGTCAACAGGCTTGACTGTAGGCACGGGAGAACCTCATTTTGAAGAAGAGGATGACGGCCATACACTAGGGAATGAATCAGATGAAAATCTCCGGTCATTTAATAATAGAAAACTGACTAAAAAGCCAGGAGGAACCCCAAAATTCGATGTGCTAATGGATGAAAAGGATGGCCTTAGCGACACAGATAATAGTACTCCACCGGGTGACTGTGAATCTGACGATGGAGAGGTTTCTCCGAAACCACCAGCAAGTGAGGAAGAAGAAAAGAGCCCAAAGAAGAAGAAGAAAAGGATGGGAACGAGCAGATCAAAGAGCGGAGCAAAGTCGAGGAAGAGATCTGCAAACTCTTCCCCCACCGAGGAGACAGAAATCCCGGATGACGAACCTCTGGTACTAACCTTCCCCCTGCTCTCTTCTTCCTTCAGTTATTGTACACGTCGGGTCGCCCTTGACTCTCGGTTCGCTGCTGCTTGCAGAAACTTTGGAAGAAACGGGTAGGAGGGAAGTCTGACGTGACACGCAAGTAATATTAAGCTGGAAGGATTACAGGTACAGGATCAGGGGTTTCTTTTGCGATATTAGATATCCGTCTTCGTAGTAATAGATGCTGGGAACGGGGATTGGTAAGTTCTGAATGGCTTCGATTTTGCCGCATCTACCACCAACCTGTAGGACAAGCTCCGGACAGTAACTCCAAAATGAATGAAGCAAACCAGTGAATCGGTCAGTGGATACCATGTAATTCTGGGTAGTTGCTGCATGTACAGATATTTAGCCGTGAAGTTACATTGACTAGTGTTATGGTTGCTGCCTTTTTAACTGTATTCTGGATAAATGATTGTAGAGGATTGGATGGAAATATTGTTAGGTTTTAAAAAAATTCATAAATATGTTCGAAAGTTTTAGAAATTACGTATTTATTGTCCCTAGCGTGTTTTGAAAACTTCTTTTCGATTTTACAAAGTGCCGGGTTTTGAAAATGAGTCTATGTTGTCTTTCTTTTATCGAAAACGGGTTGGGTTTTCAAAACTTGTGTTTATGTTAGGCGGTGGAACTCCCTTTTATATTTGCTGGAATCATTCAACATCTAATAAAAAGTAAAAAACTGCGTGTTTTTTTAAAGTCGCGGATAGCCTACTTCCACAAATGCGTCTCACCTAGGAAAGCTCAAGGGTTCTATTTCTAACGTCTTCCTCGACTTTAATTTTTAAAAGTGTTATTTGCTATTTTAATTTTACAAAAAAGAAATATTTCATTTTTTACTTTGAAAAAGTTTAATATGATTTATGGTTTCAACTTTAAGCCAACTTTCTATTTGCCATTAATTTAGTTTGTTTTATAATTTAATCACCAACTTTTGTTATGATTTTGATAAATTTTGAATTTTGTCGCGCGAAAGCCAAATAGACCTTAAGAGACAATTTTCATTTATTAAATAAAAAGAAAAAATTTTTAAAAAAAAGATAAAAAATATTGAAATCTCTCATATATTATTTTATTTTAAAATTTCGATGGCAAGATTGAGTTGGAAGCCGGAGTTGGACAATAGTTGTTGATGCAGTCAAAAATACACAAAATTGATGAGGGTCGGATGATTGCTCTATTAGTTCATTGCTACGGGTAAAGTGAATTTAAGGTGAATGAATGAGAGCTTAGAACTCCACTATTATAAAACATGGGTCAGACTATATTAAGGTCTTGTTTGGCTTTTGCTAGAAGAAATTCAAGATTGACCAAAATTAATATGTAAATGAAAGTTGGTGACAAAATTATGTAACAAACTAAAATAGTAACAAAACAAAAAGTTGACTTAAAGTTAATACCATAAACATATATTTTGCCTTTTTTAAATTAACCATAAATCCATACAAATTCTCCGGATTTCTAGTGCCGATTTTAATCGGTAGACCGATAATTTTTTTCTAAGTACATTTGGGTCATAATGAATCATTAGTTAATCTGAAGTCGTCCTTATGCGTCTAACAAAAAGTTTAGGCCTTATCGAGCTCGAGTTTTATACGAAAATACTGTTAGATTAAAAAAAAAATTTACGAAATACGGTCCCAGTTTCGTAAAATACTGTTTTACCGTCGAAAACGCGCTCCTTATTTAACAAAGAGGGCGCGGTTTCAAAACGTGCTCTCCATGTAGTTCGGAAGGGGCAGGTTTTGAAAACCCGTCCTCATGCGGCATCCGGGAACAGGCATGTGGGCGCGATTTCAAAACGCACGTCGCCTCTCCTGGGAATACAAAACCCGCCCCTACAACACTTGGGCGAAATTTGCCCCTCGCTTGGAAGGGCGTTTTAGAGTCTGACCGGGGGCGGGTTTTACCAAGGAAGGAAGTCGGGTGCTATCCCCCGAACTCACTTCGTGCGAACCCTAGCCCCTCTTTCCCAACCTCCTAACGCCCGACTGCCCGCTACAAGACCCCCGATGGCTGACAATCCTCCTCCTTCGACGCCCTCCTCAAACGACCGACTTCCCTCATCCTCCGATTTCCCTCCTCTTCCCACGCCCTCACAAGCCCTCCGACACACCCTCCCGTCTCGGCCCCCTCTGACGCCCGACCCTCCACCCGCTCGCTTCCCCGTCACGACCATTTGTCTTAAAGGTACTTAATTTACTATTAGGTGATTTTGTTGTTGATTTAAGTAAATTTAGGGTTTAGGTTAAAGTAGGTCAAATTAGGGTTTTCGATTAAAATTAGGTAAAATTTAGTGTATTTGGTTGGAAATAGGGTAAATTAGTGTTTTCGATAGAAATTAGCTCAAATTACGAATTTTAGTTAAAATTAGGTCAATTTAGGATTAGGTTGTCAAAATTCGGATTTAATTAAAATTATGTCAATTTGTGATTTAGTTGATTTGAAAGTTAAAATTATTTCAAAGTTGTGATATTAGGTTTTATTTTGTAAAAACATTTTTATAATTAAGGTGCTTTTGTGTAATTTGGTACATAATTAATGGTTTGTGTTTGTATTATTGTAGGTTTTTGAAATTTCGAATAATCTATTCACTAAATCATAAGTATTATCATACGTTCTAATGTCGCACGTACATTTGCTGTTGTATGGAAGTGGGAGGGTTATCCATGGTAGTGAATGAGTACGTTATAATAAGGGTCCAGTGAAACGTATAAAAGTGCCTTTTGATATCGATTATGTGAACTTTAAAAGGGTCATTGCTCATGCAATGAGATTAAACGAAGGAAGTAGGTTGGAAATATATCATAGATATCCCGTTCCGTCGTATGGTCCTTTTGGCATTAATTTTGTGCTAGTGCCTATTGGTGATGATGAGGACGTGAGATTGCTGTGTGAGTTTGCCATGTCAAATGGTGAACGCATTCAAGAAGTTTATGTGATATCAGTTTCTAATAATTTTGGAATTGAAGGGAGGCCTGCAAATTCAAGAAGTAAGCGTGGTACTAACATGCAGGCCGTAGGAGTTAATGTGGATGAGGGAGGGTTAAATGTCGTGCAAGAAAGAATGGAAAATTCTGAAGTCAGTAGAAATATTCGTAAATTGGTACTGATGAATAAGGATGTAATGGTTATGGTGGTAATGTGGGGAATGAGGAGGATGGTGGTGATGAGGATGATGGTGTTAATGATTTTGAAGATGATTATGAAAATGGTGATCCGTTTGAAGATTTAGAACGTGATTTGGGCGATGTAGGAGTTCTAAACGAAACTATATATCGGCAAAATGAGAATCATATTGTTGATTTAATAGTGAATTTCGATAATGACGTCAATACTGATGATGAAATATTCAACAATGTTGATTTGGGGAACGAGAAAAATGTTAGGAATGTAGGGGTTAATGAGGCTGATCCTTCTAGGAAGAAACGGTTGGAGAAACATTTACCATTCTATCTAGACAGTGGCGATACTGCGAAGGGAATTTTCGAGGAGGATGAGGATGTTAGGATGACGGACGATCCGGACGCTGTGGTTGAATTTCTAAAAGTGATGCGGTTCAAACATAAGAACCATCTCATTCATACGGTGAATACATTTCATATCAAGAACCATTATAATTACAAAATTGTGGAGTCAGATAAGACGACGTGGTATGTGTTTTGTTCTGAGTTTGGATCTGGTTGCAAGTAGAGCAGTGCTTTTCCAAGATCATGATCGACTTGACTGTAACTTTATGGTTCCCTACTTCCGTACTTTTGTTCGAGAATCTCCTGAAGTGAACGTGTCGTTCCTACGGAATGTAATAAAGGAGAGATTTTGGTACGAAGTAACTAGGAGACGAAGATGAAGGCAATTGTAATTGAATATGGCGAATGACATGAATCTTATAATGAGTTGTCGCATCTTATGAATGCAATTAGAATCGCCACCCGGACCAATTGTTGATTGGGGTGCAACTTATAATCTTGGCGATGTGGAAGTATTCCACTTTTAGAGACTGTTTTGGGCATTCGGACAGTATATTCAGGCATTCAATCATTGTCGGCCGGTTGTAAGTATAGATGACATATTTCTATATGGTAAATATTGGCATAAACTCTTAATTGCATGTTCTATGGACGAGGGGAACCATATTGTGCCGCTTGCATTTGCACTAGTTGATGAGAAAAGCTATTATTCATGGAGTTGGCCTAAAGGGATATGTCGCTGGCGTAAGGACGGGAGGAGTATGCTTGATTGCCGATAGACATGTTGGCATTCAAGTGGCTGTGAATGATCTGCAGGTGGGTTAGACCCCGCCATTTGCACATTGGCGGTTCTGTCTTAGACATGTGGCAAGCAATTTCAATACGAGATATAAAAATGTTGTTTGTAAAAGGAAGTTGATAGTCACAGCGAGGAAATCGATGACTGTGAAGTACAAGAACATTATGAGAAGCTTGTTTGAATCAATGCCAGAAGCTGGCGAGTTTTTCGCCGAGATGAACGAAGAGCAGTGGTATTTGAGTCGGGATGGCTTTTATAGATATGGTCTTACGACTACAAATTTGTGCGAGAGTTACAACGCCGTTATAAGATGTGCTAGAAATCTTCCTGTTTCGGCTCTTGTTAGGAAAATATGGTATAACTACATATCATACTGAATAGCCAGACGGATGATGCAGACTCTGCGTTAAAAATTGGCGAAAGTTTTACAAGTGTTTGTACAAATCGGTTGTTTAAATGTTTAGAGAAAGCCAAACGGTACGAAGTAGTGCTTCTCGATCGACAGGAGGGTAGATTTGACGTGAAAACTAGAGGAAAACATCGATTCAAGTATGTATTTCCTCAAGCGCGGAAATGCAGTTGCATGAAGTGGCAAATCTATCGCATTCCTTGTTCTCATGCTTTGGCATGTTATGCACACATGCATGTAGATCATACCACTGTCATTAGTCATTTCTACTCATTCGAGTGTCAGAAGGCCATATATGCTTCCAAATGGCATTCTGTTGATTGCAAAGATGATTGGCCGGAATATCCTTTTCCAAGAGTCAATCCTGACCCTATAAGAGTCAGACCAAAAGGGCGTCTCAGGTCATCCCGTATACGTAATGAAATGGATATCAAGGAGAAATCTAGAAAAATTAGTTGTGGGTTATGTAGAAAGGAAGGTCATAATCGACGTAGTTGTCCTAATAGGAATCTTTGTAAGTGCTTTTTCAATGTATAAATTATATAGTCTTGTTTTTATGCTTTACTTGTGTTTGTTTTTAACCCTTGTTATATTGTCTTACAAGAAAATGCGTCTAGGGCCAAGAAAAACAAACGTTCTTAATGCTTAAGCAGAGCATCAGTCAACGGCTGTATGGGAAGCCGGATATAGTGTGGTATATCAACTTCTTTAGTTTTAAACCATTACATTAACTTTCATGTATTCGTACCTTGTTTACTACTTCATGTTTTATTATAGAATAACGTTCTAACTTGCCATCGGGTTGAGAAGTCACTGAAGGGAGTTGCCACCGATCCCAGGATGGATGTTTACCTCCGTCAAGCTGGATTCTACGGAGTGGCTAAGCTTCCACTCATTTCCATGGACTGGGCCCTTACCACAGTATTGACAGAATGCAGGAGGCCGGAGACGCACACCTTCCATATGGTGCACGTGAGATGACCGTCGCCCTATAGGATGTGGCAATTTAGCTAGGTTTGCCCGTAGATGGTGATGCGAAAATAGGAGACACCTCCGTATCTAATGAGGCAGTGTGTCTAGAGTGATTGGGGCGGGTACCTAGGGGTGACAACATTAGGTCTGGTCGTATTAGACTGAGCTGGCTGGCTGCCAATTTTGGTGAGATCCTATAAATGCCCATGAGGATGTAGTGCAGATGCATACCAGAGCTTATATTTTACAGCTGATTGGCGGGATGATATTCACTACAAAGTCAGACAGTTTAGTACACATATTCTGGTTGCCTCTACTAACGGACTTCGAGATGGCTGGATAGCACAGTTGGGGTAGTGCCTGCCTTCCGTGGCTTTATAAGAGTTTGTGTAAGGCGGCTCACCACAAGGCATCTCAGATAGAGGGTCCCCTGATATTGTTACAGATTTGGGCATGTGATAGATTCCCACTTATAGCGCCTCTTAGGCATCGAACCCCATTTGTAGAGGATATGCCTTTGAGCTATCGCTGGGCCGTTGCAAAGGATGTACGCACGATCACTACCCATGTATTTTCCTCATACAGAGAGGCCGTCGATAGGCAAAACATGGATCAGGTAAACTTCTATAGCTAACAATTTCATTTCATTATATCGAATCTTCATCACACATTCACATTGATATATGCAGATTGTTTGGCACCCTTACTCGGAGGAGTTGATAGTCATGCTTCCGAATTATTACCGATTGGGAGAGGCTTTTTGGCATTCCAGACTCCCTCTCATTTGCTTCTACATCGTGGAGTGACATTACCCGGATAGAGTGATTCGTCAGTTTGGCGATCATCAGCTCGTGCCGACAGAATGTGACACCAGCAAGGTAATCCATTGGATGGATTTGCACGGCAAGACGATGAACAACTGGAGAGAGGTCCACCGGGTGTTTGTGGAGCTATGGGAAGATCGGATGAACATGGTCGTGCCGCTGTTTTGGGAGTCTCGCACTAAATACTCCAAATGGTATGCGAAGCACAGCAGACAATACACATCGCACACCAGCTCCATGCTAGGCACAATGGTAAGTTATGAGTATCGCATTACATTTTTCCATTCCAATTCAACTGTATCCTATATTTGTGATATAGATGAAGAATTTTCGCAAGATTAAGCTTCAGTTCAACCAGCCCAAACTCGTTTCTCTTGCCAAGGAGTCTATGCGGATGATGCGGGAGTATGCACTGGTACGATTGTATGGTCGTACCAGCGGGTTGGAAGATCAACTTGCATACGAGTTCATGCCGCGGGGTGGACATCATATGGGGGAAGATCATCCTCACATGAACGATGTGGAAGAGGAGCATGAAGATGAGGAAGTGCCATGGACATACTAGGACCCCGTATTTGACAAGGAGCGCCATGAAGTGCGAGAAGGCATGCTCATCGCGCAAGTTGCCCATATTGATGCCATTACAACACACCTTAGTTCGAGGTTGGGTCCAGTTCGACCCGGGGAGATTCGATTAAAGGGGTGAGAGAATTCCTGTAAGTCATTTGATGTTCGTTTGATTTAAACTCTCGTAACTCAACTAATATAAGTTTTTCAGGTACGACAATTCACAACAAGGAGAAGGACTTTCTCAAATCACGTAACTGTATCTGGATGATTCATCGAAGAAGCCTCACGTTCCAGAAGAACCCATCATCAGGCCTTATGTTACGAGGAAATCGACGAGACGTAGAGAACTTTGTTTATAAACATTTATATATGACTTTACGTATGATATTCTAAGATTTTATGTATGATATTATTGTTATACTTTTATAATATGAATGGTTTCGAATTTCGATAATTTGGTTATTGTGCGTTGAAATAAGGTTTTTAATATAATCCATATTTAGTAATGTTCATGAGGGAGGCGGGACTTGTATTTATCCGTGGGGCGAATTCTTAAGCGGAAAATCACAGCTTTTTGAAGAGGCGGGTTTCTTGAATGGGCGGGTTTCTTGCAACCACCGATCTGCCCCTCACGGCGGAGAAGGAACGGTCTCCCTGGCGAGGCCGACAATGAGGCTGCAGAGAAGCTTGAGGCTCGTCGGGTCTTTGTCGTCCGGCGAAGTGTCGACGTCGGGGGCGAGGTGGTTCGACCCTTCCGAAAGCGTCGAGAGAGGGAAGACGATCGTCGATCTAGGGAATGGCAGCGAGGTGATCCGCGTCCCTCGATTCATACCGACAGAGTTGTCGTGGAAGTGGTTCGATTACCTTGACAGGAACATCCCTTGGTCGCGCCCGACTCTTCGCATCTTCGACAGGGATTCCATTCAGGTTCGACGTGGATGATGATGCTACGCTTGTCGATTGCCGGTTGCTTTGGGATTTGCCGGATTGATTTTGGTTGTCGCAGCCGAGGGATTCGTGTTATGTCGCCGACGAGGGGCTGCCGAAGATCAGTTATAGCGGGCACACGCCGCATGCATACTCTTGGAATGATTATCCTCCCCTCAAGGATATATTGGATGTGGTATATCTAGTGGCTTCGTCGACCGATAACCTGACTGTATGACTGCCGGTGACTCTTGCAGCTTTTTTCCGATTTGTGTAAAGGTCCAAAGGGCACTCCCGGGCAGTTCGTTTAACAGCCTGGTTTTGAATCGACGGGTCCTGGCATGATGAAGAGGTCGTCTACGGACCAACCCCTGATATAGCCTCGGTCACCTTGGGTTGCGAACGCGAGTTCCTGCTCAAGAAGAAGGCGCCCAGGGCATCTAAAGGTACAACCTTTCTTCCTCTGTTGATATTTCTCCACATTCTGTGTTTCTTGCCTTTTATGTACTCTTTTGTATCTGTCCAAGGATCGTGTAATGAACCTGCAAGAAAGAGAGCCAAGAGCGACCTTGTTCCTGAATTGCATTCCTTCACTTTGAAGCATGGCTCGCTTTTGGTCATGAGAGGCTACACTCAGCGAGATTGGGTTCACTCTGTGCCAAAACGAGCCAAGGCCATGTCAACAAGGATTAATCTCACTTTCAGATGTGTTCTGCTTTAGTTCGTCCCACGAGTAGCCGCATATTTGTTGAACTTCAAGCGAGTCATCAGATCGAGTATGAATGCACAAGCCGATGGAAACTGTTGTGGCCACTGCTACACCCGGGATGTGACCTCGTGCTCTTTACCTGATCCTGTTTCAATGTCAGTTCGGAGTTTCGGAAACATATTTTTTGTCCTCTGTTGCCATGCTGTAACCAGTTTCAGTGTAAATGAGATCGAGTTTTCAATGTTAGTAGTTATTCTTATGACAAGTACTTCTTGGAACTAATTTTAGATGCGTAGCGAGAGCCTAATTTTATGTCCCAAGCCAAACATAGGCTCTAACCGTTTTGTACAACCTCGTCCCTTTGGTTAACCAAGCCACCAACTTGGAAATCATTTGGTTCTCCTTTCTTCTCTCACGGGACCTCCCTGACCGCTCCTCTGATATTTTGCGGCTGTGCTTGTGGGTTATGATCAATAGCAGTTCTGATTCACCAAAGGTAGAGGTTGGGGAGATCGACACCAGGTTTCCCTTCCTCCGTTTGGGCTGCTATCTCGTTCGGCGAGGTTGCTAGCAAGGGAAAGCCTACCATCAAGCGGGCAAAATCCTCTTCGGAGGTATTTGACAATATATTGGATGTGCATCGTGATTAGAGTCCCCTTTTCACTGCTGTGATGATTGGGTTTATGTGTTTTTTTTGCAGAATGCACTTGATAAGGAGACGCAGCTACTCTTGCCAAAGGCAGAGACTAAAAAGATCAAGCAGATCCTGGTGAGTGCAGAATCTACGATGGCGAAAGCACTTGGAGAGAGCTCAACGAGGCCGAGAGGACGGTTAAGGAGCTGACGCCCAAGCTCAACAAGGCGTCCGAGGTATTGGCAATATAAGCCACTGGAGCTGCCAGGAAAAGGCAGTGCATCTGGAACGAGTCGAGTCTCAAAATGAGGCAGAGATTGACACCGGGAAGAAGGAACTGACCATGACCAGGGAGCAGTACCAGGAAGCACCTGCCAACCTAGATGCTGCTAAGCAGGGGAACTCACAAAGATCAGGCAGGACTTTGATACCGCACTCGAGGCAAAGTTCGCCGATTTTTAGCAGGCCACAGAGGCGCAGCGCTTGGCCAAGATCAATACGGAGAGAGTGAGTGAGCTCTTGGGTTATATTTGAATGATGCGAGGCTCGTTAGAGCATCTGAAGGCCACATCAGGCCAGGGCAGATTGAGCAGGCCAAGATTGTGGAAGACAATGAGGCACTCTTGCAGGCGTACAAGATATCAAAGGAAGTGGGGGAGATGAAGATTATGAGTTTAAAGGAAGAGATTCTCGACCATGAAGAGGTGAAGGTCTTGAGTCGAGGCTCAGGGAGATGACCATGGAGATTGAGGCCGCTCGAGAAGATACCAAAAGAGGCTGCACGTCAGACACAGGGTTGGTGAAAGCCATAACTAATGAGCTTGGCGATGCCATGAGGACCCTGCAAATGGCTGCTGATGAAGAGAGCTCTGAGGAGCGAGAAAGCAGTGCTTAGAGGAGAGAACCAGAGACTGAATTATTCACAACAAACCTTCAGCTAGTTTACAGAATATCCAGGAAGAATTGACAGAGCTTAGAGCCAAAGACAAGGCAAGCATTGTGGTTAATCAAGAAGAGGCGAGCTCGATGATGTCAACACCAACTGAATCAGAAGATGAAGAACAGTAGGCCGAACAAATGGAAGAAACAGTGCAATGGCTGGGCACGAAGCAGAAATGAACCGAGCAGCGGAGGCAGCTTGAGTTGGCACTGGAAGAAAGGCAGTGAAGATTAAGCAAAAATCTGTGCTTGAACGGATGAAGATTACGAGCACGAAGATAGTTAATATGGATCCTTGCTGTCTCCTTCTAGGGGATGGATAAGAATGCGGATGCAACATGCCAAATCGATGAACAGGAAGGTCGAGGAGTTGGATAACCTGGCTGAGTAGAACCTGGCAGCAACCTTTGAGATGGAGGCGGTCAACGCGAAGAAGAGTGAGACGGAGAATAAGGTGGAAATGGTCTTAAAAGAGATTCAAGAGATAAAGGCTGCAACAGATTTGGCCTAGAGACAAACGGAAATGGCTAATGCAGCAAAGATGGCGATCAAGGATGAATTGTTCAAGCGGTGCCAACAGGAACAGGAAGCAGACGAAACTGACTGAACAACTGGATCTGTTTTTGCTGTAACTTTCGTTTCTTAACCATGTAAGAAGGGAAACCAGGATCCCTGACCAAATACTCCACAAAGCGCCACATACCTGCAAGGTTAAGCTTGTCCACTGAGGAAGAGACATGATCACAGACCCCGCACGATCGCTCACAGAAACCCCGCAACATCTGAACAAGGACTGTTTTTCTTTAAAACCCAACCGGACATGGATATTTTAGTCATCTGTTCTGTTTCTTGGCCTATCGGAGTTATCAGGCACAGGAACAACCAGTCATTGCAGTCAATCTGTAACACAGTTGCAGGACCATTCACCGAACGCAAGCATCTTCGTGCTAAATTTGAAACCAAGAGAAGCTATGCCTTCAGCCATAACCATAGAGAAAGAGAGGAAATCAATACCAGTACTGTGACACAGATTTCAGACATTTAACAATCATCATACACCATCATTATCTTTTTCACATCTCTTGACATAGGTAAGCCACTTTCATCTCCAACGCACATCATCATCTATTTGGAATCTTTACCAAGATCCTCTCCCTATGACAAAAATAGATATGGACTTCACTAAAAGAAATCAAATTCCAAATAATTATCAGACCCTTTCTGGTTGGGAACAGAAGCAGCCTGGGCAGCAGCAGCTGCCTTCTCATTGGCTGTCATTGATGTTGGGATCCTATCAATCTCCACCGGCTTGGGTATATCAGGAGGGGTAGCACATCGAATCAGTGCCCAATTTATACCTTCAAAGAAAGGATGTTGCTTAATCTCGGTTGCTCCTCTTTTGTATGCAAGCCTGTGTTGTGGTTCTTTCACCAGCAACCCTCTCATTAAATCTCTGGCCGCAAAACTAACAACAGGTGACTCAGGGAATCGGAGTGGCTGACCCACGACGTTGAACAAGGTAGCACGATTTCCTGATCCTTTGAACGGAGTTCTGCCGAACAATAGCTCATATAGGAAGATCCCGAAAGTCCACCAGTCAACAGCACTTCCGTGTCCTTCGCCTTTAATTATCTCGGGTGCCAAGTACTCGTGAGTTCCGACAAATGACATCGACCGAGCTTCGGTAGGCTCTGCAATGAGCTCAGGCAATGGACTTACCTGATTCCCGATTTCATTCTTTGGTTTACGATCTTTCTTGGATTTGCTAGAAAAGAGGCGCGGTGAGAAGCACGTGGTTGGAGCAGCACAGACAGGTTGGATACAGGACGGCTCGATGCAAGCTGGCTGGACGCAGTAACCAGAGTTTTTCCGCAATGGATTGGAGTCAGTGGATGCATTCTTCACCAATGTTGGATTCACAGCACAGCGGAGGGAGAGATCAAAGTCAGAAAGCATGATATGTCCATCTTCCCTCACGAGGACATTTTCAGGTTTAAGATCCCGGTAAATGATACCAAGCATGTGGAGGTATTCCAATGCCAACAGCACTTCGGCAACATAAAACCTGGATAACACGGGAAAATTACAACACTGATGCACAAGACCTTGAGAAAAGAAGCCGACAAATGTAAATGAGAAAGCAGTTCTTTCTAACAATAGCAAATAAACGTACAGTATTATGCCAATAACCACAAAGTAATCAGGTATCATGAAATTCGACAAAGTAATCAGGCACCATGAAATTACATTAATATGATATTAAAGAATTGGGACACGAGATGAACATGAAATTAAGTTAAGAGGACATACTTCACCGCTTGCTCAGGAAAGTACTTTCCTGGTTGCCTCTGCCGAAGTGTGTGCAAGTCCCCTCCAGGGCAGAATTCCATCACCAAACATGAGAATTTCTCCGTCTCAAAGTGGGTGTAAAGGGTTGGAAGGAAGGGGTGATCAAGACATTGCAAGATCTCTCTCTCGGTCTGAGCCCGGAGCAACTTCTTACGTCCAGCCAAAGATCCTTTATCCATGACCTTCATCGCAAAGGAGCACTTAGTTCCGGTTAGCTCCGATAGGTAGACACTTCCTATGTCCCCACAGCCCAAGCGTTTGAGCAATCTAAAATGAGTCAAACCCAAGACCCCATCCTTCGCTCTCACAGCTTGGATGGCTTCCCACCTCGTGTCATTCGCTTTGTGCGGCTTGCTTATACTAGTACTGAAGCTACTGCAGCTACTCTCATCACTCACATCACTGCTTGTGCTGCCTCTATACAAACTGCTCTTTCCGCTCTCGACGAACTCGATCCGGTCACTGGTCTTGGCAAGGCTTCCACTACCATCACTGACTTTTCCAGAAACTAAACTGTTCTCGACACTTCCGCACTCTAAACTTTTCTTCACTTGGTCAACTGAATTCTCCAAAGAGTCACTAATTCCAATCCCAGGAGAATCCAGCTCAGACATTAATTTCCCGCCAGGAGAGGGAGATCCCACCTTGCCTTTGCTGACCAGAGATCTAACACAATCCACTTGAGCAGGACCGGGCAATGTCTCATTACACGAAAGATTACTGAAAGCTTTAACTAAGCTTTTCTGGGTATGATCCTCACACGCCATAGGACTTCTGCCTCGGCTTTCCCTCGGTGCTTACTCGGCCTTAACTCAAACGGTGCTCCATAGGAAAATTTCTGATGTCATCACGCCAAGAAAGATTATATGTGGACAAAAAAAAAACAACGCGGGTGGATGGCCTGAAGATGCTTGTTTACCCCTACCAGCCCATCACCACACTTTCTCAGTACCTGGACAATATGCGAGAAGAGAAACTAAATTAAGCCCACAATTTAGAACATCGGTTAAACAGAAAATTGCAAACTCCTTAATGGTAGAAAAGCAGCATCATGTCCTCTAGTAGTTTGAGTGGAAGCAAGAAGCTACCAAAAATCTGGCTCAAGTCAATCAAATAGCTTTTAGTAAAGGTAATTACCAAATTTCGAAATCTTCTCAGACAAGGAAAAGCAGTATGAATCTGATTAGCGGACAAACAAGAAAATAACAGGGCAAATCAACGAAGGTGGCAAAGGATACAATGGACCACAACAGCAACAAAAGCAAGGAATCCCCCAACAGTAAGCTTCAGAAGCGAAGCTGCAGCAACTCTGCAATACTATTCCGGCCCCCCTCCCCCGAACAAAAACACACAACCTCAAACCAAATCATAAAACCAAGCTCCGAGAACACACCAGAAGGCAGCTCCACGTCACAGGCCCGGAGGAATAAAAAATATTTCACTCGATCAACATAAAAAGAGAAAAAGAAAAGATACAAACTTGATACAGCAATCCGAATCAGAAAGCGAAACTGGCACAAACCCTATGAACCTAAGGACGAATCGAGAGACGGGGAAGCTCGGGAATCGAAGAAGATGACCCGGATCCCAAGATCGAACCTTTGAGATTGGACTGATTCTCCTCCCCCGATCTTCCGGTGATGTGAGGAAAGGGAACAAACCGTAGAGTAAAGTGCTGTGGAAAGGGAGGCAGTGGAAAAGGGAAAAGTGAATGTGGAAGACGTGGGTGGGGAGGAGGAACTGGGAAGCCTCGCGGTTTAGAGTGATAAAGAAATTGGAGCGGATGGGAAGGGAGGCAAATTAAAAAGGCAACGTATAAAATAAAATACGTCACGAACGGTTTATTGAAAATAACAATTCCAAAATTTTTTTAAAAACTTTTCTTTCAAAACTTATTCAAAAAAATTTTGAAATTTTACTAATTATTTTACGGAACTGAGAGCAAAGCTACTACTAAAACATCAGTCATCCGACGATGATGATGGTCGTTGGCGATAAATACAGTAGTAATAAAGGAAACAAAAGAAACAGCAAGAACGAGGCGATCAATCCTGAAACTGCTTGGATGGGTACAAGAAAGTTGTCACTCACGGGGAAGTCCACCAGTTGTCTTCCTGTGTTCCTCCTCGAGTGGGTTTGGCAAAGTAAAAGGCATGCATAGGTCGCCGTCACATGTATTTAGGAGATGAGAGCTGGACTATGGACCGATCTGCCAGTTGTTACTACAGAAATAATGATGATAATGAAACCTAGGAGGATAAGCACCGGGAGAAAGTATGAGTTTTGTACGGAAATACGGTTAATTTAAAAAAAAATTACGAAATACAGTTTTAGTTTCATAAAATACGATTTTACCATAAAAAATGCGCCCCTTAATTTACAAAGAGGGTGCGTTTGCAGTATACAATAGAAAAGGGCGGATTTTCATCCGGGCATAGCATGAGGGCGCGTTTTGCCCCTCCAATACTTGGAGAATTTTGCCAAGTGTTGGGGGCTCCTTCCTGGCATACCCAAAATCCGTCCTTCCAATAACTCAACAAAACCCGCCCCTTCAATACTTGGGCGAATTCGCGGAGTGGGGACAAAAGGTTTCGGCGTCGGACGGGGGGCGGGTCCTTTCATAACCTCATAAGGGGTGGGTTTTAAGTAACTGAATAAGGGGCTGGTTGGGGCTTAACTCGGGTCCCCCACCCCCGAATTCATTTTACCCAAACTCTAACCTGACCCCCGACCCCCAAACGCCCAACGCCCGAGCCCCTGTCCTCCGTTCGCCTTCCCCCGATCGTACTTCGTCCTCCGGCCTCACGCCGTCACCCCTCCGCCCTCACGCCGACGCCCTTCATTCTCCGCCCTTTACCGCCGCCTTTCGTCCTCCGCTCGCCACCCCCTCCGTCCTCTGCCCTTTACCGTCGACGGCTTCATCGTCTCGGTAATTAATTTATGTTTATGTCGTGAAATTATGTGTAGTTGAAATTAGGTTTTAGTTGAAGTTAGGGATTTAGTTGGAATTAGGTTTCAATTGAAATTAGGTTTCAATTGAAATTAAGTTTTTAGTTGGAATTAGTTTTTAGTTGAATTGTTTTTAATTGGAATTAGGTTTTAGTTGGAATTAGTTTTTAGTTGAATTTTTTTTAATTGGAATTAGGTTTTAGTTGAAATTAGGTTTAAGTTAAAATTAGGTTTCTTTTGAAATTTTGGGTGTAATTAGATTTATGTTTTAGTTTAAATTACGTTTTAATAATGTTTATTTAGTTACCATTATTTTGATGATTAATGGTATGATGTTTGAATTTTTGTAGGTATTAGTAAGTTCGAAGAAGTAGCTAATCACAAAATCGTAAGTATTATCTTACGTTTCAATGTCTCAAGTTCATTTGTTGTTGTATGAAAATGGGAGGGTTATTCATGATAGTCGAGGAGTAGGTTATAATAGGGGTCCATTGAAACGTTTTACTTGCTGATGTCGACTATGTGCAATTTGAAAGGGTCATTGCTAATGCAATGAGATTAAACGAATGCAGTATGCTGGAAATATGTCATAGATATCCCGTTCCTTCGTATGGTCCTTCTGGCAAAAATTTTGTGCTAGTACCTATTGGTGATGATGAGCATGTTAGGTTGTTGTGTGAGTTTGCGATGTCAAATGGTGACTGCATTCAAGAAGTGTATGTGATATTAGTTTCCGGAAATTTTAGCAATGAAGGGAGGCCCCAAATTCAAGAAGTAAGCGTGGTAGTAGCATGCATGCCATAGGAGTAAATGTGGATGAGGGGTTAAATGTCGTGCAAGAGAGAATAGAAAATTTCGAAGTTAGTAGAAATATTCATCAATTGGTACCGGTGAATGAAAGATGTAGTGGTTATGGTGGTAATGTGGGGAATGAGGAGGATGATGATGATGAGGATGATGGTGTTAATGATTATGAAGATGATTATGAAGAGGGTGAGCCGTGTGAAGATTTAGAACGTGATTTGGCGATGAAGGAGTTCTAAACAAAACTATATATCGGCGTTATGAGAATCATATCGTTGATTCAACAGTGAATTCTGATAATGACGCCAATACTGATGATGAAATGTTCAACGGTGTTGATTTGGGGAACGAGGGAAATGTTAGGAATGTAGGGGTTATTGAGGCTGGTCCTTCTAGAAAGAAACGGTTGGATAAACCTCTACTATTCCATCTAGATTGTGACGATACTGGGAAGGTGATTTTCGAGGAGGTTGAGGATTTGAGGATGTGAGGATGACGGACGATCCGGACGCTGTGGTTGAATTTCGTAAAGGGATACGGTTCAAACATAAGAACCATCTCATTCATACGGTGAATACGTTCCATATCAAGAACAATTATAATTACGAAATTGTGGAGTCGGATAAGACGACGTGGTCTGTGTTTTGTTCTGAGTTTAGCCTGGTTGCAAGTAGAGATTACGCGCGATTCAACGTGCTTGTGATGATGAGTTTGAAATAATGACTGTTGATGAGTCGCATACATGTTTAAATGCAGTACTTTCCCAAGATCATGATCGACTTGACTGTAACTTTATGGTTCCCTATTTTCATACTTTTGTTAGAGAATCTCCTGAAATGCAAGTATCGTTCCTACGGAATGTAATAAAGGAGAGACTTGGGTACGAAGTAACTAGGAGACGAGTATGTGATGCAACGAGGAAAGCAATTGCAATTGAGTTCGGCAAATGGGATGAATCTTATAATGAGTTACCGCATCTTATGAATGCAATTAGAATTGCCAACCCCGGAACAATTGTTGATTGGGGTGCAACTTATAATCTTGGCGATGTGGAAGTATTCCACTTTCGGAGACTGTTTTGGGCGTTCGGACAGTGTATAAACTCTTAATTGCATGTTCTATGGACGTGGAGAACTATATTGTGCCACTTGCATTTGCACTGGTTGATGAGGAAAGCTATGATTCATGGAGTTGGTTCTTGAGATGACTTAAGGGATATGTAGTTGGTGAAAGGACGGGAGGAGTATGCTTGATTTCTGATAGACATGATGGCATTCAAGCGGCTGTGAATGATCCGCAGGTGGGTTGGATCCCGCCATTTGTGCATTGGCAGTTCTATCTTAGACATGTGACAAGCAATTTTAATACGAGATATAAAAATGTTGTTTGTAAAAGGAAGATGACAGCCGCAGCGAGGAAATCGATGACTGTGAAGTACGTGAACATTATGAGAAGCTTGTTTGAATCAATGCCAGAAGCTGGCGAGTTTTTCACCGAGATGAATGAAGAGCAATGGTGTTTGAGTCGGGATGGCTTTTATAGATATGGTCTTATGACTACGTATTGAGCGAGAGTTACAACGCCGTTATAAGAGGTGCAAGAAATGTTCATGTTTCGGCTCTTGTTAGGAAAATATGGTATAATTGCGTATCGTATTGGATAGCCAGACTGGATGATGTAGACTCTGCGTTGAAAATTGGCGTAAGTTTTACAAGTTTTTGTACAAATCGGTTGTTCAAATGTTTAGAGAAAGCCAAACGGTATAAAGTAGTGCTTCTCGATCGACAGGGGAGTAGATTTGACGTGGAAACTAGAGGAAAACATCGACTCAAGTATGTATTTCTTCAAGTGTGGAAATGCAGCTGCAAGAAGTGGCAAATCTACTGCATTCTGTGTTCGCATGCTTTGGCATGTTATGCGCACATGCATGTAGATCATACCGCTATCATTAGTCATTTCTACTCATTCGAGTGTCAGAAGGCCGTATATGCTTCCAAATGGCATTCTTTTGATTGCAAAGATGATTAGCCGGAATATCCTTTTCCGAGAGTCAATCCCGACCCTACAAAAGTCAGACCAAAAGGGCGTCCCGGGTCATCTCGTATATGTAATGAAATGGATATCAAGGAGAAATCTCGAAAAACTAGTTGTGGGTTATGTAGAAAGGAAGGTCATAACCGACGTAGTTGTCCTAATAAGAATCTTTGTAAGTGCTTTTTCAATGTTTAAATTATATATTCTTGTTGTTTTTATGCTTTACTTGTGTTTGTTTTTAACCCTTTTTATATTGTCTAATAGGAAAATGCGTTCAGGGCCAAGAAAGACAAATGTTCTTAATGCTCAAGGAGAGCATCGGTCGACGGCTGTATGGGAAACCATATATAGTGTAGTATATCAACTTCTTTAGTTTTAAATCAATACATTATCTTTCATGTATTCGTACCTTGTTTATTAATTCGTGTTTTATTTACATAATAACGTTCTAACTTGCCGTCGAGTAGAGAAATCACTGAAAGGAGTTGCCACCGATCCCAGGATGGATGTTTACCTCCGTCAAGCAGGATTCTACGGAGTGGCTAAGCTTCCATTCATTTCCTTGGACTGGGCCCTTATCACAACATTGACAGAACGCTGGAGGCCGGAGATGCACACCTTTCATATGGTGCACGGTGAGATGACCGTCACCCTACAAGATGTGGCAATTCAGCTAGGGTTGCCAGTAGATGGTGATGCGGTGATAGCAAACACCTTCGTATCTAATGAGGCAGTGTGTCTAGAGTTATTGGGGGGGTACCTAGGGGTGACAATATTAATTCTGGTCGTATTAGACTGAGCTGGTTGGCTGCCAATTTCGGTGAGATCCCGATAGATGCCCCTGATGAGGAAGTGCAGATGCATACTCGGGCATATATTTTGCAGCTGATTGGCGGAATGATATTCACAACAAAGTCAGACAGTTTAGTACATCTGTTCTGGTTGCCTTTATTAGCAGTCTTTGAGAGGGCTGGACAGTACAGCTGGGGTAGTGCCTGCCTTGCGTGGCTATATAGGAGTTTGTACAAGGTGGCTCACCACAAGGCATTACAGATAGAGGGCCCCCTCATCTTATTACAGATTTGGGCATGAGATAGATTCCCACATATAACGCCGTTTAGACTTCGAACCCCATTTGTAGATGATATGCCCTTGAGCTATCGCTGGGCCGTTGCGAAGGATATTCGCACGGTGACTACCCATGTCCTTTCTTCCTACCGAGAGGCCTTTGATAGGCAAAGCAAGGATCAGGTAAACTTTACTATTCAATAAAGCAATTTCATTTCATTATATTGTATCTTACTCATACATTCACATCGAAATATGCAGATTATTTGGCATCCTTACCCGGAAGAGTTGATAGCCATGCTTCCGGAGTATTGCCGATCGGGAGAGGCCTTTTGGCGTGCCCGAGTCCCTCTCATCTGCTTCTACATCGTGGAGCGGCATTACCCGGACAGAGGGATCCGGAAGTTTAGCCATCAGCAACTCGTGCCGGATCAATGCGACACCAGCAAGACCCTCCATCGGATGGATTTGCGTGGTAAGACTATGAACAACTGGAGAGAGATCCATCGAGAGTTTGTGGAGCTGTGGCAGGATCGAGTGAACAGGGTCATGCTGCTACTTTGGGAGTCTCGCAGTAAATACTCCAAATGATACGTGAGCCACAGTAGGCAATACATATCGCACACTGGCTCCATGTTAGGCACAATGGTAAATCATTTACATTTTTCCATTCAATTTTTCAGCTATGAACAATATTCACTTCTGTCGTGCTTTTTTGTGATATAGATGAGGAATTTCTGAAAGATGAAGCTTTGGTCCGATTAGCCCAAACCCATTTCTATTGCCGAGGAATCTATGCAGTTGATGATGGAGTAAGCACTGGTACGATTGTATGGTCGCATCAGCGGGTTCGGAGATCAACCTGCATACGAGTTCGTGCCGCCACATGGTGGACAGCATATGGACGAAGATCCTCACATTGATGAAGAGGAGAATGCGGAGGAAAGGGATGATGACGTGCCACCTGCATATGAAGTCGGAGAGGGCATGCTCATCTAACAGGTGACACACCTAGAGGTTGATTACAGCACACCTCACTTCGAAGCTGGTTCCAATTCGACCCTAGGAGCTCTGGTTAAAGGCACGAGAGAATTCGGGTATGTATGACTTTTCAAGTACGACCATGATTCATATTAAGGAGAAGGACCTTCTCAGATCATCCAGCTGTATTCGGATGATTCATCGGAGCAGCCTCGCGTACTAGATCCCGTCATTATGCCTTAATTGAGGAGGAAATCGACGAGGCGTAGGGGACTTTACTGATGTTTATAAACAAACATGTATGACTTTTACGTATTATATTCTAAGGTTTCTAATATAATTTATAAGTGTATGTTTATGTCTAAGAGGGGGCCGGTTTTCAAAACCCGCCCCTTGTGCATTTCTAAAAGGGGAAAACCCGCTCCCCATCAGACGTCAGAAACCCCAACACTTGGGCGATTTTTCTCTAGTGTTGAATGGGCGAGTTTTCAGTGTTTCTTCAAGGGGGTTTTTCAAAACCCGCCCCTTGTGTATTCCCCGAAGGGGCCTCCTCCAATTGTAACCCGCCCCTGCATGAGGGCGCGTTTTCAAAACGCGCCCCTTCGACGGTAAAATCGTATTTTACGAAACTTGGACCGTATTTCGTAAATTTTTTTAAAACTAACCGTATTTTTGTACAAAACTCGTGAAAGTATAACAAACAGTAAACGGTTTGGGAAAGAAGCGTGGGTCCTTAATTCTTTGCATTTACTTACTCTCTATGGAAGCGGCTAATGTGCCGTGAACGGCATCTTACGTGAGGTGTACTAATTTCGACCCCGATTTAGTACAATGTACTAACTCGGTTAGTACATTTTGAAATTACTAATGATGTACTAACACTGTAGTTAGTACAGTGTACTAAGTGGTACTGTTCTTGTACTAGTAATGATTAGTACAGTGTACTAATAGGAACTGTTCTTGTACTAGTAATGTACAAGTGTACTAGTTGGTACGAAACAGGAACAGTAATCGTTAGTACAATGTACATATGTACACTGTACTAGTGTACTAGTTGGTACGAAACAGGAACAGTGACGGTTAGTACACTGTACATATGTACAGTGTACTAGTGTACTAGTTGGTACGAAACAGGAACAGTAATCGTTAGTACACTGTACATATGTACACTGTACTAGTGTACTAGTTGGTACGAAACAGGAACAGTG
This sequence comes from Melastoma dodecandrum, assembly GCA_029817715.1. Lineage (NCBI taxonomy): Eukaryota > Viridiplantae > Streptophyta > Magnoliopsida > Myrtales > Melastomataceae > Melastoma > Melastoma dodecandrum. The sequence goes on from JARUPY010000606.1 coordinate 3,204,865, forward strand.
ACGGTTAGTACACTGTACATATGTACAGTGTACTAGTGTACTAGTTGGTACGAAACAGGAACAGTAACTATTAGTACAGTGTACATATGTACAGTGTACTAGTGTACTAGTTGGTACGAAGCAGGAACAGTAAGCGTTAGTACAGTGTACATATGTACAGTGTACTAGTGTACTAGTTGGTACGAAGCAGGAACAGTAAGCGTTAGTACAGTGTACTAGTGTACTAGTTGGTACGAAGCAGGAACAGTAAGCGTTAGTACAGTGTACTAGTGTACTAGTTGGTACGAAACAGGAACAGTAACATGTACTAACACTGTCGATGGTACACCATTAGTAATTAGTAGTTACGGAAATTATCGGTGTGTACTAATGTAACTGGTTCATTTGGTAGTTCAATACTAATACAACCAAGCCAAAAACCGAACCTAATGTTGGGTGTGAATTTACCATTTAGGACACTGCCATCCGACTTTTTTCTCGTTGTCTTCCTCTCGAAGCCTCGTCACAATCTCGCAGATACAAGTCCCCGAAGTGAAGAGTTATCCAAACCTTGGAGGTGGAATCCCGTCCGCGCTTTCAGTGTCGTTGCTCCCCCTGTCGGCTGAAAGGTAAGTTGATGGGTTTTTCGGGGAAGGGAAAGCGATCGGAATGGGTTCAAAGGGATGGGTTTAGGGTCGTTAGGGTTTGACAGGTTTGGCTTATTTGATTTAGGGTTTATGTGACCCGTTTGTTGAGATGGGTAATGGGTTTGTGGTGGGGGGTTTTCCGTCGGGTTTGTCTGGCTTTTCGGTCGGGTTTGTCCGGCCCCGTTGTCCCGGGGGTTACGGGTTGGGTGTCCCGCGTCGTCACTGCTCACCGTGCCTGATTCCCTTTGCTGGTTTGGGTTTGTCTCGTCACAATCTCGCAGATACAACTCCCCGAAGTGAAGAGTTATCCAAACCTTGGAGGTGGAATCCCGTCCGCGCTTTCGGTGTCGTTGCTCCCCCTGTCGGCTGAAAGGTAAGTTGGTGGGTTTTTCGGGGGAGGGAAAGCGATCGGAATGGGTTCAACGGGATGGGTTTAGGGTCGTTAGGGTTTGACAGGTTTGGCTTCTTTGATTTAGGGTTTATGTGACCCGTTTGTTGAGATGGGTAATGGGTTTGTGGTGGGGGGTTTTCGGTCGGTTTGTCCGGCCCCCGTTGTCCCGGGGGTTACGGCTTGGGTGTCCCGCGTCGTCACTGCTCACCGTGCCTGATTCCCTTTGCTGGTTTGGGTTTGTCAGTAATGGAAGTGGATGACCTAGAGATTCGCGAGGATTTTGACAAGGAGGACTTCGGAGGCGATGCGACGCCTCCGTCAGATAGTAAACGTCCGAAGTCATCACCTCCCCAGGATAAGGTGAGGTCCCGCTCGCTCTCAGTAAGCCCGGGTGTTAGAGTAGCCTTAATGTTTATTGCTAACCCCGTATGGTATTGTGTTAGGAATACATTTTCACCCGCTGCAGCCCGAAGAAGCTGTGGGCTTTGTTCAGTTCATTCGACGAACAGCGGAAGGCAGTTGTCACGGAGATGGGCTTCGAGGGGCTGCTTCACTTGGCAAGCCGGAACATGAATCACCGGGCTTTGCGACAATGCTTGAGAACGTTCGACTCGGCAAGGCGTGTCACTTGGAGGGTGAAGGAGTACCGACGACATGGACCCGCTGGCTGTGGGTAGTAACGACGACAGTACCGCGTCTCACTTGGAGGGTGAAGGAGTACCGCGTCTCACCTTGTGCGTGGTCTTCAGGTATCCCTTCATAAAGGCGTGCATCCGCTCGCAACGCTGGGTGCTACGCAGTTCGGCCCAAAAATGACCTTGGCAATAGGTCAACCACCACATTTGTCTGCATTCGTACAGCTGATTTAGCCATCTACGGTTCACTGAGCCAGTGTCCTTCAACATCTCATCCCACATCCCACTCTTGCTCGACATCGTCGCTCAAATTTGAGTTGTACATGAATGAACAAATCTTTCGACGCAGCGCAGGATCGTGAACCCGACGGACAATATTCCGACTCATATGCCAAAGGCAGAGACGATGCCTTACCGTTGGCCAAGTTTCTCGCACCGCCGCGATCATGGCTCTATCTGCGTCGGTGACAACACTGATTGGTATCTTGGATCCCATCACCTCGGAATGAGTACGTAACAGCCACCTGTAATCCTCCGCCGTCTCCGATAGCATTAGTGCCGCCCCGAAGCAATAGTCTGATGATGGTGGTTCACGCCGACAAGGACGACCATCTGCATCCCATAAGAGTTTGTCTTGAATGTCGAATCGAGAGCGACGACGTCGCCGAATGTTCCGTAATCCAGCTTCGATTTCGAGTCCGACCAGTACATACGAACGATTTCGCTGGCCTCCACGGATGTCACCAATGACATGCCTTCATCACACCCCTGCCTGGACAGTAGGTAAGCATATCCTGTTTCAAACCATCCGCAATTGTCAGCCCCTTCATCCCTTAGCTTACGATTATTCAGGTCCTTAAGCAAGAAGCCGACGCGATCGTGCCCTCCAGAAGCGTAAACCAGCAGCCGCATTATTTCGCACTGCCTGAAGCCCACGCTTAACATTCTCTTCACGACAGCCATGTCCTCGTCCGTCACGGATCGACGCTCGCGCATGAAACATGACAGAGCCCCAGGTACCAACTCATGATTGTGGTTCAAATTCGCTGCCACGATGCTCCATCGGCCATTACAGTCTAGAGTGGTTCTAACTCCACATTGGCAGCCCGTCCTCGTCGACGCCCTAACCCGCGATGGCAGATTCGTCGTGGACCTACGACGCGGAAGGCCCTCACGCGAGCAAACCCAGCTATGCATTACAGACTCCCCGTCTCGCCTACGTCTTCTGTCCCTTTTCCGAGTAGAAAATCCGTGAACTAACCCGTACATCCTAAAAAGTTCTTCTACCTCCGCTGCAGAATGGAAGGTCGACTCCATAAGCTTTTCCTCTGTCATACCCGAAATGACCATCAAAAACTCCGCCGTATCGTCGTCGGATGCCATATCTGAGAAACCCCAAGGGTATATTGGCCGGCCACAGGATCAGGCGCCTGCACGTTTTCCTGCGAATGCTGGTGAGGATAGCAAGGGTTTCTGCATCAAACGCAAAACCAATCAAATAAAAAATTTACGATCAATGTCAAAACCAACCGGAACTTACTACACTACGGGGAGTTATATCACAATCAATACAGTGGGACTTACTGCACTACGGAAGCACATCTTATCCGCCCCAAGGAGTTTTAACTTTAATATTCCCCACCAACCACATCGAAAGAACATGGCGGGACGTCAACCGCTCTGATGGCATTAACTTCCCGGCTGAAGACCTTCCATATTAATCCTGGCCAGGCATTAACTTCCCGGGTGAAGACCTTCGGACCCAATCTCGCCGTGATTCGCCAACATACCAGCCGGCCATGGGGGAAATAGGGCGAAAGGAGATGATGCTGTGTGGCCGTTAAAGGAGAAGAAAAATGGATTTACTATGGAAGCCGTCGTTAGGGGCAAATTGATAATATCACTATCATGGCAGGTTCGGAACGAGGCACGGATGGAGTAAACAGTACTTGTTAGTACATTTCGCAATTACTAGTAATGTACAAACACTGTAGTTAGTACAATGTACTATCAATATCTGTTTTCCCACTAGTACACTAGTACACTGTACATATGTACATTGTACTAACGCTTACTGTTCCTGTTTCGTACCAACTAGTACACTGTACATATGTACACTGTACTAACGCTTACTGTTCCTGTTTCGTACCAACTAGTACACTAGTACACTGTACATATGTACACTGTACTAATAGTTACTATTCATGTTTCGTACCAACTAGTACACTAGTACACTGTACATATGTACACTGTACTAATAGTTACTATTCATGTTTCGTACCAACTAGTACACTAGTACACTGTACATATGTACATTGTACTAACCGTCACTGTTCCTGTTTCGTACCAACTAGTACACTAGTACACTGTGCATATGTACACTGTACTAACCGTCACTGTTCCTGTTTCGTACCAACTAGTACACTAGTACACTGTACATATGTACACTGTACTAACCGTCACTATTCCTGTTTCGTACCAATTAGTACACTAGTACAGTGTACATATGTACAGTGTACTAACGATTACTGTTCCTGTTTCGTACCAACTAGTACACTAGTACAGTGTACATATGTACATTGTACTAACGATTACTGTTCCTGTTTCGTACCAACTAGTACACTAGTACAGTGTACATATGTACAGTGTACTAACGATTACTGTTCCTGTTTCGTACCAACTAGTACACTTGTACATTACTAGTACAAGAACAGTTCCTATTAGTACACTGTACTAATCATTACTAGTACAAGAACAGTACCACTTAGTACACTGTACTAACTACAGTGTTAGTACATCATTAGTAATTTCAAAATGTACTAACCGAGTTAGTACATTGTACTAAATCGGGGTCGAAATTAGTACACCTCACCTAAGATGCCGTTCACGGCACACTAGCCGCTTCCACTCTCTATTCGTTGCATGATCTTGAAACTAAACTACTACGATATGGCTGGCTCATTCCTCAGTGTCCATGAGAAAAATGAGAACGGACCAGGCATCTCTTCTCCGTCACCCAACATGCATCTCTCTCTCACTTTCCTTGCCCCCCCTTTGTTCGGCAATCCCCATTGCATGTGTGTCTCTCGAAAGAGACTAGTTGGGGACAGGACTTGACAGCTACCCCCGCCCACGGAACTAGTAAGATTCCGTGATGCTTCGTAAATTACAAAGTAATTCGTCGTTCACGAAACGCATTCGTATTATATGAAGCGAACTAGTATGACACCGTGTCGTAATTCTTGAGTAACTTTTAACATTATTGCCCACCATGAAGTTTTTATACGATGGTTTCAATTTTGAATATATTTTCAGAACAGTCAAACATGCAAAATACGAGGAGACTGTGTCCTAAAAGTAGGGGAGCTGCTTTATTACAGTTCCTCAAAAAGGGAAAACCAAAAGTGGTCTCACTGCAGAAAGATTTTCCATTCACTCTTCCCTACTTCCTTTCCCCTCGAAACATCTCATGCCCAATCAACTAAAACTAAGCCCACCACCCCATGGGATGAATGAAATTTAAAAGACAAACTTTTAAGTGTTTTGATAAAAGTTGGGATTTTTGTGAAGATATGATTATTACACAAGAATCCTGATTATGACTAATCATTATCTTCTATAGTAGTAAAGCGATTCACGTGGGCCCTCCAACTCTCAATCAACTAAACAGTTCACAGAAAACATCAAAACCCCATCTCGACTGTTTTGACTCATATGACTGGCTGATGGAGTTGTTTTCTATGTTTCTCTCAAACGGGGGATAATGGATATGAACTGAACCCTTTTGTTCTTTGCTTTTTCCTTTCTGCTCTTTTTTGGATTTGGTTTGTTTTCCCATCACAAATTCACGACCCCATTTCATCCGTTTGGGAGCACCCCACCACTTCACATCCCACATGATGTGGGGTCAATATCCTCCTTTCATGTCAAATAGGGTTTTAGGGCTGTTCTTGAAAAAAAAAAACTAAATATGAAAAGGATCAAGCTTACAAGATTCGGACAAACAAAATGCCCGGTGTCATAAAAAGAAAAGAAGGAGAAAGAAAGAAAGAAAAATAGTCAATTTCTCATGGTTTACCCTACAACCACCTAACATACCCCTCTCTTACATCTTTATCATCAGTTTCTCTCACGAGGGTCTCATGGGAATGGTTGAAAAACTTGAGGGGACATGTGAATTGTTTCCCTTCAGGGTAGAGAAAGGGGTATGTGTGTGTGAGTTTGTGGCGTGAGACCCATTAATCGTTATGGATGTTTTGTCTGTTGTGAGACTCGGACATGCTTTTTATCTTGGCTTGATCATCAATCTTGTCGGTCAGATAATAAGGGGTTGTGGGGTAGTAGTAGAAGTAGTGGTGGTGGTGGTGGCGGTGGCGGTGGTGCCTTAGGATCAGCTCATTCTCCGGCACGTAAGAATGAGATCGGTCGTTCTAATTAGGAAACAAGAGGGTGCTCAATAGCATAAACCCACTTCACCGCAGTGGTAGTAGCAATAATGATTTGGGTCGCCATGTTGACTCATCATCAACTTTTATGAGATCTTTCAACCATTAACAAGTAGTGAAAGATAGTGAATGGAGGGTTATGGACCCAAAATAAAAAATAGAATTTGTTATTGATTATAATATTATACTTTTTACCTTGCTTTTTTATCTTTCCTATAGTTCAAAACGCATCGACACCACCCATATATTTTTCTAATGTTTGAAGTTATTCAAAATCAGGAATTTTTACTTCATTTTATGGTTGAGTCCCTGAGTTTTGGTCTATTTCAAATTATATTTTCACGTGGAAGATAAGCTTTTCTTAAGCGGCTCTAATATAAAATTTAATGCATGATACAAACTTTGAAAGATATTTCTAATTTCATTTTACGTCGGATTTCAACCAACTTCAGGTACTCATTAAAATATATTGAACTAGCCGTAAATCTCGAACGGAATTTATCTTGAAGAAAAAATTCATAAAATTTACTTTGAACTATAGTTAGTTTTTTTAATTTCTTAGAATAAATTTCTACTAGCTTGAACAACTGAGTTATCGGGGTTGATGGATCTTCCAAACAATCAACCACATTGTCTACTTGCTTACCCGTGATTCAAATGGAGTAAATCGTACAATCAGTCATCAAAATGACACGTGCTTAACCACCACCTTAAATAAGTTTTAGTCCACTTTTAACACAAGGATAAGGCATAAATAACTCAAGCTTCAGAAGTAAAAGCCGCTCATTTCCTTTTTCAAAACCCTCATGACTTGCTTTTTCATGAGCTTGCTCACCAGATTCTTTAACAGAATTTCTCTCAATAATTACTTCATCAAGGCCTGCTTCTTTGTTCTTCAATGGCATTCAAAGCTCCTTCATCATGTATGGTTTTTCCATAATTGAAATAATTGTCATACTTTGTTTATATTTTATTATTAGACTATGAGGTTTGATTTGGTTGACTTATGAATGCTTGGAATTCGGTCTCCTCTTGAGCGTATGTAGCTTCAGCTTCTTCTTTATGCTTATGGCTATGTATAAGTCTCTTATACGAGTTCACTGATTTCTTAATTGAATCCTTCTGCTCTTTACTCAAGTATCTCGAGAGTACTTAACTTACATTGTGGTCAATTGAGTGCCATCAAGGTTCTTTGACCTTATCCTCCTTTATTGGAGCATCCTTCTCATAATTAGGAGGTTTGGTATGTTTCTATCTCTTAGCCCTCTCAGCTTTTCCTTGGGATTAGTCGATCTCCCTAAGATCAGTTGGTCTCTAAATTCTCTCCATCATTTATCCGTTAACGCTCCTACCACAGGAGTGCTTGATAGTAAATGAAACAACGAGACTAGTCCAATTTGGATTAATCCAATGCATATGTAATTGTACACACCTCTAGCACGTTACATCATTTCTCTGAAGTATTTTCATTGAGTGAAGGAACGTCCAAAATCTTAAGTTCTATGCTTGTAATTTGAGTCATTGTCTTTGTTTGTGAAATGTATATTATTGAGTTGAAGTTAAACCTCAAGATATTACAAACATAACTTACATTCGTATTGAGCATCATGCATTTCAAGATTGTCTAGGATGGATCCTCGTATTAATGAATTTCCTCTAGTACCTAATTTGTTGCTTTTAAAGAAATCAACTCATCTTCATTTTCATATGTTTCTACTCTCGTCATGAATAAATGAGAGGTTCACATATTAGAAACAAACTCACAAATGGATTCTATTTTTAAATCTGAGTCGAAAATGTCTTGCTCATTTATTGGCTCATAAACAAGGACTTATCCATTAGGACTCCCGTCTTTTAGAAAAACATGCATAGTTTTACAGTTTCCCTTTAGAACACTTAGGTTCTCTTTCATGCTTTCACTTAGAGGCTTCAATCATGTACTTGTCTTGAAAATTATTTCATTTCCTTACAAACAATTTTGGTTGATAAGCATGACTCCTTTGAAGATTCATTTTTTGGACATACTTTTCTTTCGTATTATAAATAAACTTTTTGATCTTAGGAAAGTATTTTGTTCACAACCAATGTTCAAAAAGCATCAGGGATAATTATAAGTTTAAGAACATTATACAATCAATTCGAGTTTTGTTCTGTGGAGTAATTTGGTTTATAAATTTTCTTTCTCGCAGTCATTCATCTTATCCAGATGAATTAGAGCTTCTTCCTCTCCAAGCCCAAGGACGAACACGCCCTATACTCTAGGACGAACTCTAATCTTAGAGGAGTTCAAGATCAAGGTTCAATTTTTTCCTTCAACCATAAAATTTACGGGCTTTTTATGGGCTTAGGAGACTAAATTCGAATTTATAAAAAGTTAAAAATTTTCGGATGAATGTTATTAGAACGTAGTTACAAGCCTAGGCTATCGTATATTTTTTTCTAAATGTTTGAATATATAATAAAAATTCGTAAAGAGTATATTTACTAATTAGAAAGAAAAGGAGAACTTATCGTGGGTCTCCTATCCAACTAGATAAGAAGGGGGGGGGGGGGGGGGTCCAATTCATTACTCCCCCATACCTTTCATTATTTATTGATAGAGAAATATGAATGCAAGGACAGAAACTTTTCTTTTTCCTTTTCTTTTTTTAATCGTCTACTCTTCCATTAGCTTTCTGGAAAAATAAAATAAAATGTTTTTATATTAATAGTAGACTTTATATAAAGTGTTCCATTTAGCCCCAAGCTTTCCATCTTTCCGAGCGAGTATGTGATTGATTAGGCAACAGAACCGAATTCAATGGGCTTACTATGGGCCTGACCCAATTAATCTTTGGGCTATCCGGAAACTTTTGGGCTGACAACAATTAGGATGTGTAAGGGGAACTTTGACTAGAGTAGTTCGAAAGCATTCAATGCGAAATCCAGTTGACTTGGCAAAATTAGTAAAAAACAACCAGTAGCAAGCAGCAGCTCACCCGAGTTTTGTTCCAATATAAGTTTTAAAATTAATTAATTTTCTTAAAAAAAAAATCGGTATTTCAAATATCAAGAAGATGGGATTCGTTCACAACGTCATATTTGACTCCGCAAGTTACCCCGCGGTATTAAATTGAGGCTTAAGTTTGAACAACTAGAAAGGTCAGAAAAGGTTGGCCAATTCTCCATTCCATTCCCTTTGCCTTGTATTTATACAGAGTTCACAATTTGTCTTCCTCAATCATAAACAGCCTTCTCGAAGATTGAAATCCCATATCTTTTACTTGTTCCTCTCCCTATTTTAACCCCTTGTTTGCAATTGAATCCAAAAAAATCCGACATCATCATTGGCTTGGCTCGCCTCCATGAATATACGAGGACGATGACTTGAATGTGTCGGTGAAAGAAGAGTGTTAAAAAATGTCCACGCGATTTTGCGTATGGACGCGGGGTTCTGGGAGCTTTTCTTTTTCCTTCGTTCGCCTTCCAATCCCGGTTCGTTAATTCGCCAGATTCTGCAGTTTCCCCGGGAAAGGTTGAATTTTTACTCGCGGGTCTCCCATTTCACGGGCTAGCAGGCGTTTGATTGTTGAATTGATTCTGTTCGGTCCCTGGTCGTTGAACGACCTGTCGACGCATTCTGTTGTGTGATCTTCCCCGCACGCCACGCCGGCTTTCCGGTTTTCGTCGAGGGGTAGCTGTTTATCTCCCGACGACCGTTCGTTCTTCTGCTCGTAAATGATGAATAGTCAGTGTCAACGCTTCCGTTGACTGGAAAGCTTTGAAATTTTTCCAAGGGGATCATCTGTTTATGTTCTGTGATTTGAGTGGCACTTTCTTGTAGCTTATCTGATTTAGTTGGGGGTAGCTCGTTTTTAGTTCTTTCGGAGAAGATGAAGTTATATGTTCGCGTGATCGAGGCGAGGAACATCCCCGCGATGGATCTCAATGGGCTGAGTGATCCCTACGTTAGGCTGCAGCTTGGGAGGCACAGGTTCAGGACAAAAGTGGTGAAGAAGTGCCTGAACCCGACCTGGGGAGAGGGGTTTAGCTTCAGGGTGGAGGATCTGAAGGATGATCTTGTGATCGCTGTCCTCGATGAGGATAAGTACTTCAGCGATGACTTTGTTGGGCAAGTCAAGATCCCTGTTTCCAGTGTTTTCGATGCTGAGAATGGCTCTCTTGGCACTGCCTGGTATGATTTGCAGCCCAAGAATAAGAAGTCCAAGCACAAGGACTGTGGTATGTTTCATATACTGAATTTCCAGAACATTCATTTTGTGGAAAGTGGTATCTTCTCATTTCTACTCATTCTATTGATAAGAATCATTAAATGTGAAGCTTGAGTTGGTTTCATTACTTATCTTTAAGTTTCATCTTTTGGTGATGTGTTGCGAGCCTTCGATTAGTCGGATCGTCGAACGCATGCTAAACAAAAGTAGTGAAGGTTATGTGGACAAAGCGGGGAATTATAAATCACGACTTCCTCAAACTTTAATTCTTAGCAAGTAGCTGTACGTCGTGTTTGCAGCTAAATGCCTTTTTGAATACATGGGATGGGGGTAATGGATTGAATAGGACGTGATATAATGGACACCATTCCATATCTTTGTTTTCTTTCAGGTGCAATCCTATTATCTGTTTATTTTGCACATAGTAGTGTCTTTCCCGATATTAATAGCAGCGGAGAAAATGCAAGCATCGAGCATCATGAGCCCTCAGTAGAATCATACATGTCCTCTCTCAATGGATTATCTACAATGCCGTCTCCAGTAAGACTGGAAGAAATTACGGCTTTGAAGGAAGAAAAATCAAGCTCTCAGAAATCATTTGCAGGCCGTATTGCTCAGATCTTTAACAGGAATATTGACACGGCATCCACCACCTCCTGCCGGAGTGTTGACTTATCTGAACTCCCTGAAGATGCTTCTATTCCTGAATTGGATCAGGTCCAACCCGAAGACCAATTTTCTTCTCCTTCTTTTGAGGAAGTCATGAAGATTTTGGATTCTCGTGAACAAGGAGATGAAATTCCAAGCAATTTAAGTGGAGGAGTACTTCTGGATCAGTTGTATGTGATGACACCAGCTGAACTAAATGCAATGCTTTTCTCACCAGATTCCACCTTCCCAAGGTTGTTAGCTGATACGCAAGGAACAACTGAACTGCAAATGGGTCCTTGGCATTTTGAAAATGGTGGCATGAGTTTGAAAAGAGTAGTATCATACTTGAAGGCTGCTACAAAATTGATTAAGGCAGTCACAGCTACTGAGGATCAGGTTTACTTGAAAGCTGACGGAAAGGTTTATGCAGTCTTGTCCAGCGTTAGCACCCCAGATGTGATGTATGGGAGTACATTCAGGGTGGAGGTCCTATACTGTATTATGCCTGGGCCTGAGTTACCATCAGGGGAGCCGTCCTCACGGGTTGTTATTTCCTGGAGAATGAATTTCCTGCAGAGCACCATGATGAAAGGCATGATTGAAAATGGAGCCCGGCAGGGATTAAGGGACAGCTTCCACCAATATGCTAACTTATTGAGTGAGACTGTTAAGCCCGTTGATTCCAAGGACATTGGTTCTGACAAGGAACAGTTGTTGGCTTCTTTACAGACAGAGCCGCAGTCAGATTGGAAACTAGCTGTACAGTACTTTGCTAATATCACTGTGCTGTCCACCATTTTAATTAGCTTATACATTGCCATACATATCTCCATTGCTTTGCCAAGCACTATTCAGGGGTTGGAATTTGTTGGACTGGACCTTCCTGATTCGATTGGAGAACTCATTGTGTGTGGTATACTAGTACTCCATTTCGAAAGAGTGGTGCGACTAATTTCACGGTTCATGCAGGCCAGATTGCAGAAAGGTAAAGCTTTCATTCTTACTTATAAAAAAAAAGTTTGCATTCTTCTTTATTTTTGTACGGATTGTCACTGTGGTAGTGCCAGAAAGAAGGTTTCTACTGTTGATGGTAGAATGAAGTACTATTGGATCCTTATCCATAAGCTGCCTACTATTTTCCTCATGTGTGATAATTTTCTCTGCTATAATTTCAGGAAGTGATCATGGAGTGAAGGCACAAGGCGATGGCTGGCTGTTAACAGTTGCCTTAATTGAAGGAACCAACTTAGCTGCCGTTGATTCAAGTGGCCACTCGGATCCATATGTGCTCTTCACCTGCAACGGAAAGACAAGAACGAGCTCAATAAAGTTCCAAAAATCTGACCCACTGTGGAATGGTGAATTTTCTAGTCATCAAGCTCTATAACGTTTCTCCAGTAGAGCTTATTATTCAGTCATTACTTGCGAACCCAAAAAATGTCTGTTTATGTCTTCGCTTTTACCTAGAGCAATCCTCTGTGCATTGATTGATTTTCTGGATCTCGCAGAGATTTTAGAATTTGACGCAATGGAAGATCCTCCTTCGGTGCTGGATATCGATGTTTTTGACTTTGACGGGCCTTTTGATGAAGCCACGTCGCTTGGACATGCCGAAATTAATTTTGTGAGAACAAATGTAGCAGACCTTGCGGATGTATGGATTCCTCTCCATGGGAATCTAGCTCAGGCATGCCAGTCGAAACTGCACCTGAGGATTTTCCTGACTAATACAAGAGGCAACAACGTGGTGAGAGAGTATCTCACTAAGATGGAGAAGGAAGTAGGGAAAAAGGTAACCGGCTCCTCTCTCGGTCTGTGTTGGTTGTCGATGATAGAGCTAAAATGCTCCAAAAACACATTTTGGAAAACATTGTCACAAAATTCTAACTTTTCACTTTATCTACCTTCATTTACCTCCCTTTCATTCATTACCAAACACATCCTTATTGTTTCTGTGAACATTTGATTTTGGTTTGCTGATGGTTTATTGAAATCGTAGCTTAATTTGAGGTCTCCCCAAACAAATTCGGCCTTCCAGAAGCTCTTTGGCCTGCAACCTGAGGAATTTCTTATTAACGATTTCACTTGTCACCTGAAACGCAAGATGCCTCTTCAGGTGCTATTTGCAGTGGTTTTTTCTTTATTGAGCATGCTAATGGGTTTATCTTGCCGATTTTAGAAGTACTTTAAAAATCTGTTTGGCTAAACAATACTCAGTTATTGCTTATGCTCTTTTTCAGGGCCGTCTTTTTCTGTCTGCAAGGATTATTGGCTTTCATGCTAATTTATTTGGACAAAAGACAAAGTTCTATTTCCTTTGGGAGGACATAGAAGACATTCAAGTCACATCTCCAACTCTCTCTTCTATGGGCAGTCCAATTATTGTGATTACTCTTAAGTCGGGCAAAGGGTTGGAAGCAAGACATGGTGCGAAGACACAAGATGAGGAAGGCAGGCTGAAGTTTCATTTCCAATCTTTTGTATCTTATAACGCAGCTCACAGGTTTGGCAGGAATATCCAAGTTTCTGCGAGATTGTTGCTTGCCAAATTGTCCTCCCTTCAATATTTGTTTTTCTTTTTTGGCCGGTCTTGTTCCATATCAAATTTGTAGTTGAGAAGTTCCTTTCTGTCTTTTGATCGGCAGGACGATTATGGCTCTCTGGAAGTCTAGATCCTTAAGCCCAGAGCAGAAAGTAAAAATAGTTGAAGAAGAATCTCAATCTAGGATCCTCGTAAGTGAAGAAAGTGGATCCTTCTTGGGCCTTGAGGATGTTGGCTTGTCTGAGGTTCATAATTCTACTCTTAGTGTCCCTGTGAGTAGTCCTTTCCATGAATTGTAGTTTACCTGCAGCAAATTAAAAGTGTATCTACCTGGTCTAGTTGTTTATTCCTTGCTTTGTTGCTGTAGATGAACTTCTTCATGAATGTTTTTGAGGGAGAAGATATGGAGAGCAGAATAATGGAGAAAATCGGTTGCCTTAATTACTCATATACGCCATGGGAGTCTGAGAAGCCCAATATCTTTGAGAGGCAAATATATTTCAGGTTCGATAAACGTGTATCTCGTTACAGAGGAGAGGTCACAAGTAGTCAGCAGAAATCGCAAATTCTGGAGAGGAACGGCTGGCTAGTCGAAGAAGTCACGACTCTTCATGGAGTTCCTCTAGGGGACTATTTCAATGTAGGTTTCCTCTTTCTCGTCTCATTCAAGAATCAATTTCTATAATACCTTGCTTTCTCGCCCATTGAATGGATCCCGTTCCGTCCTGATTTTGCTGTTGTCATCTTGATTTGTAGCTTCATCTAAAATACCAAATCGAAGATGTGCCACCACAGTCAAAGCAATGCAACGTGAGAGTATTTTTCGGCATCGCATGGCTGAAAAGCACTAAGCAGCAGAAGAGGATGTCAAAAAACATACTTTCACATCTGCAAGATCGGCTAAAGGTGATGCTAGCTGCTGTTGAGAAAGAGTATGCATCAAGACAAGGGAATTAAAGTATCTAAAGTTATGTGTCTCACTTTTGAGGGATCTCCATTCCCTGGCTCAGCTGTGGTCCAAAAAAGCCAATGCAAATATATGAAGTTGATGAAAATCTGCAATGGCAGTAACAAATCCATTGACAAGTCGGGAAACTGCTATGAAAAAGCTGTGAACCAGGGTTAAAATCTGATGAAAAGGCAACGAAAGCTGGGACACTTTGGCATCTGAGTTGTGGATACATGCTTAGTCTAGAAAATATTGAGAGAATAGGATTCATCCATCCCCAGGCTTCTCTTTATGGGTAGTCTTTTTGTCTGAGATGCGTTGCACAGCTGGGACAGTCATGGATCGTGCAGGATGGCCCCCAGAGTTTGACTGAGAAGTGTGGTGGATTGGATGGTAACAACACTGTAGAATGGTGAACAAAGCTTGCGCCGGGAACTTCAATACCTTTGGCGAAAGCCGGTCCGAGATGCATTCAGGATAGTAACCATCTTTGACTAGATTATCTAAGAACGAGCTATGGACTCTCTGCTAAGTTTGCTCCCATTCCTTTGGCCCTTGTATAACCTTTTTGGGTTGAATTCCTTATCCTCTTTTCTGTCTTCTTTCACATGTCACTCGCAGCCGCTCACGAAATATTATTAAATTACGGTGAAAAAACAATATTTTGTCTTTACGTCGGTCAAAATTATTTAATCCCTAATACATCTAAATTAGAACACAAAAAATTTATAATATTGATTAAATGCTAAAAACATAACTTTTTTAGGTTTAAAAATATTATTTAAATATATTTCAAAAAAATTTTCGCCTCGGTTCCTTCAAACAATAGGTTCCCTTTGTCATGGGCGGTGGTGGTCGGTACAATTATTATTACAAAAGGAAAATGTGGGAGTTTTGTACGGAAATACGGTTAGTTTTAAAAAAAATTTGCGAAATACGGTCCCAATTTCGTAAAATACGATTTTACCGTCGATGGGGCGCGTTTTGAAAACGCGTCTTCCGATTTATAAAGAGGACGCGTTTTCAAAACGCGCCCCCCGGCGTGCCAAAAACGTGGGGAAATGGCATGAGGGCGCGGTCTCAAAACGTGCCCTCATGCCAGGGACGGGTTTTCAAAACCCGCCCCTTAGACACTTGGAGAAAATTTTCCCAAGTATCGGAATGACGGGTGGGGAGGAGGGGGTTGAGGGGGGGGGGCGGGTCTTCAAAACCCGCCCCTTGAGGGGGGTTTAGGGTTTAGGGGCGGGTCTTCAAAACCCGCCCCTTGAAGGAGGGGGGTTGAAGGGGGAAAACCCGCCCCCTGAGGGGGGTTGAGGGGGGGTGGGTTTTCAAAACCCGCCCCTTGAGGGGACTCGCCCCTTGAAGGAGGGGGTTGAAGGGGGAAAACCCGCCCCCTGAGGGGGGTTGAGGGGGCGGGGCGACTGAGGGGGGTTGAGTCACCTCAAGGGGCGGGTTAAAACCCGCCTCCCCTCAACCCCCTCCTCCCCACCCGTCATTCCGATACTTGGGAGAATTAACCCGCCCCTTCCTTTGGCACGCCAGGGGGCGCGTTTTGAAAACGCGTCCTCTTTATAAATCGGAGGACGCGTTTCGAAAACGCGCCCCCTCGACGGTAAAACCGCATTTTACGAAACCGGGACCATATTTCGCAAATTTTTTTAAAACTAACCGTATTTCCATACAAAACTCGAAAATGTGGGATTACATGGATGACACTTCTCTTTAACAGGCGATGTGCTTAGTTCACTGTACAAAACGAACATCATGTAGTCGTTATCTTCTTTTCAACAACGTACCAAACCAACCGGTTAGTTCCCAACTAACCCTTTTGCCAAAGTCCTGATGTGTCTCGTGACTATCCGTCCTCCAGCTGTATTCCTACATACGCGGTTTGTGTGTGAATTTTGAATATTATTCAAACATTAAGTTAGGACAACAATTCCAAGTAATTTATTACAAACGGGAGGACCATCATCACGTGGGCTTAACAGAAGTGGTCTCCTCCTCTCCGTTCACTCTCAATCACAGCGTTTATTGTTTTTCTACTATCTTTTAATTGATAAACCTGCCGTTGTACGAAAGCGACTAACGGTACGTGCACGTAACAGTCACGTTGTTTACTAAAATCGACTTTTTTTAGTAAACTTTACTAAAAATCAACCTTTTTTTAGTAAAATGTTTAGTAAAAAGTTGTATCGGGTTTAGTAAAGTTTACTAATTTTTCACTGTTCACAGTTAGTAAAGTTTACTAATTCGCGTTTAGTAAAGTTACCCAATAATTTTCAGATTATTTTAGTAATCGTTTACGAAAAATATCGGTGATTTCCATAATTTTTTAGTAACTTTTACTAAAATATCACTGTTCAAGTTTAGTAACTGGTTACTAAACTTTTTAGTAAATTTGTCCTCCGATTTACTAAATGTAGTTTAATAACTTTAACTAATTTATTACTGTTCATTTTTAGTAAACTTTACTAATTTGATTTAGTAAAATTTCAAAGTTTAGTAATTTTTCCGGTTCGCTGTCGAACGCAATTAATAATGATTTACTAATTTTTTAAGGAAAATTAGTAAATTATTATTGAACGTAGTAAAATCGTTAGTAATTACTAAAAATGACTTTTTTTTGTAATTTTTTATAATTTCTGAGCGAAATTTTAGAAAAATTAGTAAACAGTTACTAAATTTTTTAGCAATTTACTAACCAAAACAGTACATTCCGAACCTAACTACAAACCTAAAAATTTTAAATACCAAAAATTTTAATCCGAAATACCGAATACCGAAATACCGAATTTCAAATACTTAAAAATTTTGGATCCCGATCCCGATTCCAAATTTAAAATTCGGTATTCGGTAAAATACCTAGTTTTAATTAGGTATTTCGGTAAATACCGAATACCGAATTTTTTCTCTTATCTTAGTAATGCAATCAAGTGAACCAACAATCAACAATATTCAGATTTTTATTAAAAAACAATAAAACGACATTGAATCCACGTTCGAATAAGAAAAAGGGAGTTTTGACACTTTAATCCAATAATGATAGGCAAAACACATTTTCTTCTTGTCCATTCATCAAGCGATGCTGTAGCAGATGAAGAACGTTAGCAAAAGATGTAAAAATATGAGCAGTTCAACAGGCAACGCACGAGATAAATACCACGATGTTGACACCCACACCACTTATGTGTTTTTAGTAGAACAATGTCCCCTTGATTGTGAATCCATAAATAGTGCTGCCATTTCTAAAAAAATGATCAAAATCTATAAATATTAATATATAAATACTATTAATTTTGTACAAACTAAATATCTTACCATCATCAAATTTTTCTTGTTCCAATGGGTCTTCTTCAATTCCTTCTTGTATATTTGATCCACGAAACCAATCTTGAGTACATAGAAGAGCCTCCACACTCCTCGGTCCCAAAGAACTACTAAATGGATCAAGGATACGTCCACCTATTAAGTATAAGAAAATATTAGGAGAAAAAATATGATAATAAAGAATCATTGTACAATATGATAAATATGAACAATCACCTATACTAAATGCAGATTCCGGTGCGACGGTAGAGATAGGCATGGCCAAAACATCACGAGCAATTTGAGATACAATCGAAAATCTTAGAGCATTGACTTTCCAAAAAGCAAGAATATTCAAATTTCACACTGCTCTTAGTCACTTCTCTATCTTCAACCAAATATTTTTGTAATTCTGACTTGCCATCTCCACCCCTTGCATCTTTCTTTCTTTTGTCAAAACATTCTAATCTTTCCAACATTTTCAATTTACTATGTAACACAGAATCTGATTCCAAGTACTTTGTGCTGCTTTGAGCAGAGTTCAAATCACTATCAATAGTATCATCTCCATGTTCAGCCACCCATCTCTTCTTGTAGTCATCAAATAATGCATTCAAAGTCTCTTTCACTTTTCAAATCAATGCATCGGCTTTATCACCATACATATCAGTTAAACAAAATTCCATGTATTCCATCTTTGAATGAGGATTGAAGACAATTGAAATGAACAATAACATATTCATCTTTTCAACATTTCCCTAATATTTCTCATACTTGCATTTCATAGTGATAGCCATTGTAGTCATTTCCAGATCGGTGGACGTTTCCCATTCTTTCAAAACTTATCAAGAGTCATCATCTCATGGAAAAAACAATTGGAAGTAACAAACTTTGATGCAGAAACTTTCAAAGTAAGTTAATAAAATTGCTTGAAAAGTGGGACTAATCTTCGAACATTGTCCCAATCAAATGAGTCCGGGACTATGCATATACCATCTTCATTTTCAAGAGCACTTCTTAAACATGCATTCTCATCATCATATCTAACAAATGCTTTCTCATACTAAGTGCAGTCATTAACATCTGATAAGTATAATTCCATCTAGTTAGAACATCTAGAACCAAACACACTTACTTTCAATATTTTTTGATACAATGCATTCTTTAACCTTTGCTCTTCTTTGATAAGATCCTCTAATGTAATTCACAATCTCCATAGCTCGTTTCACAGAATCAGAAATCAATCTTAACCCATCCTTGACAATCAAGTTGATGATATGAGCAACACACCTCACATGAATTAAATCACACTTTAAAACACTTCCAACCTTGTTGCAATATTTATCTTTCAGAAAGCGAACGACAACATCATTTGAACTGGCATTGTCCACCGTATAGTAAAAATATTCTCCAATCCCCAATCTCGCAAGCATTTGTCAATAGCAAATCCAATATCCTTTCCCCTATGGGAAGAAACTTTACTAAAACTTATGACCTGTTTATGTAAAACCCAATTCTCATCAATGAAATGCACAGTCAAACACACATAGTTATCACTTTGCGCTGAGGAAATCCATGTATCAGTTGTCAAACATACTCTTTGCTTTGAGTTTATGAAAAACCTTCTCAACTTCTCTTTTTTCACTAATGAAAATATCAATACAATCACGTTGAATTGTCCATCTTGAAGGTACTTTAAATTTTAGACACACAATGGACATAAATTCAATAAACTCAGGACGATAGACAAATCTGAGAGGCAACTCAGCTATTATAATCAACTTAGCTAAAGACTTTCGGATTGTTTCGGGATCGTATATGAGATTAATTATAGTGTTTCCACTAAGATCGCCAGCTGGTTTCAATGCAAGCATACTTTGAGATGTATCAGCTTGCTGAATCCTTTCTTTGTACACTTTACTATGACTTTTCAGCCCAGAAGTTCCATTTTTTTATGTATCAGCTCGCAATTCCGCTCTGCAAAACTTACATCTAGTCATTATGGCACCATCTTGAGTTTGAAACCTCTCATAATCACCCCAAAAGGCTGATCGTGGGGCCATTTGCTTTCTGTTTTTACTAGATGTTGCCGTTGAATCGATTGACTTGATGGCGGTATTGGCGGAATCGATGGAATACTTCCTTCTCCCGTCATTTGTGTGTTATTGGAAAAAAATAGACAGAGTCAATAAACAAAGGTTATTGGAACAAAGGATAACAAGGATAGCAACTTACGAATCCAGCGGTAGTGGCAGTCACTGAGAATAACACAAAGGATAACAACTTCCTCGTTTCTCAGGCTTCTGCTACAACTGAGGATAACACAAAGGATGGTAAGGTCTCACCATCGCCGATAATATGCATTTCATGGACAATAAATAAAAAACATTCAAAACTAAGTTGTTTCCCTACCACTAAAATCTATCATCAAGTCACCGACTAAAATCAAGAACATTATGCGGACTACACCAGAAATGTCACCAGATATGTTTTCTTTGGAACCCTCCCTCGGGTACTCAATCTTCAAGATGCCAAATGAGTGAAAGAGAACTTTGCTCATCTCACATTTTGGTGAGCCGAAATAATCAATTCCAAACTCCCTCCGACTACAGATTCGCCTCAAACTCATCCGAAATTCAACTCCCAATCCCATTCGGAAGAACATTTCCAATTCCAAATCCCAAAGCAAGCAACCACACGACTTAGAACAAAACCCATTTCACCACACACCAAGAAAGTAATAAGACCACGTTAATTTCTCGGATTTTTCTTTTAAAAGCAATCAACCAAGGGAAAGGCCCTCCGAAGCTAAACCCAGGCTCATTTCAACAAAGAAAAGAAGAACAGCGCTGCCCATAAACCCTCCGCAAGGTCAAAACTTTTCATAACGCACGACGACAACAACCAGGAAGTGGCAAAACCCTAAAACGCAAACCAAGAACTGATCCCGTTTCTGAAATCGGCGATCCCCGAAATATTCTAATAGAGGAAAAAGC
Source organism: Melastoma dodecandrum (assembly GCA_029817715.1). Lineage (NCBI taxonomy): Eukaryota > Viridiplantae > Streptophyta > Magnoliopsida > Myrtales > Melastomataceae > Melastoma > Melastoma dodecandrum. The sequence goes on from JARUPY010000606.1 coordinate 3,225,620, forward strand.
AACAGACGATGAGGACTAGCAGCCAAGGGGCAGCAATCCAGAAGGACAATCAAGAACATATACGAAAGGAAGGAGCTGGGAGCTCCAATCGAGCTGGCGTGGCGTTGCTGCGGGATTTATGTGAATTACCAAATCTGAGAATCCAAGGGAACGCCAAACCTAGCTTCCTAATCCAAGAGTTTCGCTGATGAGGAATAAGCTTGGGCTTGGGCTATAGACAGCTTGGGCTGTGGGCCTGTAGTTATGTGTTTTATCAAATGTTTTAACCCACAAAATTCGATATTCGGTATACCGATTTTTTTTTTTCGATACCGATTCCAATACCAAATACCGATCTCGAAATCCCGAAATTTAAAAAATTCGGGATTGGGATTGATATTCCGAAATTTTTGCTCCCCGTAGCTAGCTTTAAGGGATCCGACAGTGGTGAATTAAAGTTGATGATTTTGACGATGATGTGGTCCCATTTTCCCATGAAAGCGTGAGTACAAAAATCCGTAGCTTGCTTCTTCTTCTCCTCCTCCTCCTCCTCCTTCGTAACCACAACCTTAATTTACATTACACGAAAGGCAAAATAAAATAAACATTGTCCCCGTTGGAGCTGCTTCCTGGGTTTCAGACAGACTGCTCCTTCCTATCCCTCCTCACTGTCTCCCTGAAAGGTGAGACCTTCTCCTTGGAAAACCCCCCCACAACCTGGTGATTGTTTTGTTTCCCTTCTCCCGTATGGGGGGTCGGGGGGGTTAAAAGAGATATCTCATTCTGTTGGTTGTTCATATTCTTAGTCCTGGGATTTGTTTTCTGCTTTTTCTACGATGGCCTGAAGTTGTGAACTTGGGATTTTTTTTTTTCAGGTATGGGGTTATTTGATGAGCCGGAAATATCATGTTGCAGTGCCTAGAAGGATTTAAGCAATTCTTTGTTGCTGTTGTGAGCTGTTGTGATTCTGATAAACGGCCTCAGGCTTGTGGTTTGCGAAACCCGGAAGCCCTTGCAAGGGAGACTGTATGTATGTTTGTGTGGAAGTGGATTAATCTCGGTTCTCCCGTGCTTTATGTTTTTTCTTTGCTTTCTTTGCACTTGTCTTCCCCGGATGTTTGAAGGATGTACTTTCTCGTTCATCAATTCGGTACATAGTTTCTAGATTGTTGGCAGTCTGTATTTGTGTCTGAACATCACAGAACATCAGATTGTGCGCTAACATAGTCTGACATTTTATGCATCTTAGGACCGAAATGTGTTGCCATGAGGATTTTACTTTGTTCAATCTGGATTATGCTGCCCTTATGTTTGAATTTTCGTATTATTTTAGCATGCTGATCGTCTTTATATTTCCAGAGCAACTCAATTTTCTGAATTCTATTCATTTTTCCATCGAGCTATCTAGGTGCACTCGCCTCGTGATTCACAGAGTCTTGGAATTTTCTCTGTTTAGCCCTTCGACTGTACCGTTCTTCCTTAGGAATATATATCTAACGCTGAATCTTATGTCCAAATTTTTTCCAATTATAGTCAGTGTAAGTGAGGTCGAGGCATTATATGAACTTTTCAAGAAGATTAGCAGAACAGTTGTTGACGATGGATTAATCAACAAGGTGAATATGCCCTTTATTACTCAGGTTCAATCGTGTTGTAGTTGATTCTTTAGAATTTCACATGCACATTCGAGAATCCATCCTGCTGAGCGCTAACTCCCCATTAAATTCTGTAGTTTTCATCCTAGCCTGTGATCTGTCATACTCATGCGTTTACTTGCACAGGAGGAGTTCCAGTTGGCGCTGTTCAAGACTAGCAAAAAGGAGAGCTTATTTGCTTATAGAGTAATGTGACTGACCTTGAGCACTTTCTGAAGTTTTTTGGACCCCATGTCCTGACAAAGTCGTTACTGTGATGCATTCATTGATTTGGTACTCCCGAAAAGAGTTGGTTTTTTTGTTAAGTAAGAGAGTCAATTCTGTTAAATGGACTTAGCCGAAGGCTTCATAAACGATGATGTGATTTCAGGGAATGTGATTTTAGGTCTATTCAGTCGCGGACTTTATTTATCTATGCTCTCTCTTCCTAATCTCTAAGGAAATATTTTAGGTCTTTGATTTGTTTGACACAAAGCACAGCGGGATACTTCATTTCGAGGAATTTGCCAGAGCGCTTTCCGTCTTTCACCCTAATGCACCTATCGAGGAGAAGATTGAATGTAAGTTCTACCAACTTAATGTGGAATGTGCCTTGTTTTATTCTTTCTGGCTAACTGTATATAAGTTCTTTTGCAAATCCGGTTCTGGATATTTGCGCATAATTTCCTTGATGCTTTAAAGCTCTCCGACTTTTTTTTTGTAGTATATTATCTTTCAGGTCAGGCAAGGTTGCCATCATTAGCCACTGTAAAAAACTTTTTTAAGTTAAAGTTGTGGTTTTTGGGTTTGATCTTTCGCATTTCTATCCATCAATGTTCATCTAAGCATTCTATTCACTCTGCCGTCTTTCTAGTACTGTATTTCAATATTAGGACTCTGGGTATTGTTTTGAATTTCATGCTTAACCTATTCAAGCGCTTCCAGTTTCTTTCCAGCTATATGATCTCAAAAAACAGGGAATTATCGAGAGACAGGAGGTAAATATTTCTAAGTTACTCTTAACTACTTCAGCATAGATGTTCTTCCTCTTCTACCCCCTCCATGCATAGCTTCCGCCTTTTTGTGTTATCTTATTGACAGGTCAAGCAAATGGTAGTAGCTACCCTTGACGAGTCTGGGATGAATCTTTCGGATGATGTTATTGAGAGCATTATCGACAAGGTGCTTTCCTGACTTCATAGTTTCACTGTGCGCCTTCTCTACAAGCTCTTATACTTCTGTACTAAACTTATTTTCCTGTCCCTCCTGTGGGTCTTGGTTGTCTTATTTAGACTTTTGAGGAAGCCGATACTAAACACGATGGCAAGATTGACAAGGAAGAATGGAGAAGCCTCGTCATGAGACATCCATCCCTTCTGAAAAACATGACGCTGCAATATCTCAAGTTAGTAGATCAAATTTTGGCCTCTCTAAGTTGCAGTTGCCCATGTATCAAATTTCTCCAGCAATTGATTTTTTGTTTCCGGAGAAACATTCTCTGCATTCTTTTCTAGTTTCCCATGGGTATACAATGTCGTTACTGTGAATTTCCTTGACAGACTGATGATGGGGCTCTCTTCTTGTTTCCAGGGACATCACCACGACATTTCCGAGGTTTGTATTTCACTCCCAAGTAGACGATACATGAGAGTTGCATCCTCAAGTTCATCGTCTTCCTCCCCTCCTCCTCTCTAGTACATACTGCTCCGGTTCTTCTTTCTACTAGCGGAGTCAGGGGAGCTGTGGCTCTCTGTACAGCTTGCTCCTTCCTGGGGCGAATGGATCAGGATATGGTTTTCCTTTCATCTATTTTCTTATGCACACATGATCTTTGTGAGGAAATATTTGGTTAGTCCAAATTCACTGTTTTGGTAAACTCATCTAATATTGGCGGTAGCGTTGTTTCCGGGAGCTTTGCACCCAAATATACAGTTTGGGCAAAACATTTTACAACACCCCCCCTAAATTCCTTAACAAAATATTTTATAAATTTAAAAAATCGAATTTATTTTAAAAAATGATTCGAACATTATTTAACTTATTACTGTCTTCAAAATACTTTTCATCGATAAATTATAAAATCATTTATCTTTTATAAGTAATTAGAAAATAATTTCGTCCGCTCTCTTTTTACTCAATTTTTTATTTTTTTGCCCACATTCGAAAACCAACCCTGTTTCCGGACACTTATGACATTAGCCGAGGATTTTCAGATCCTGACAGGAACATTATGCGAAGGACGGAGATATTTTCCTACCGGCTTCTGGAAATCACGGAGAAATAAGAGTCATCATCATGGTGCACCATTTCAGGGACGTTTCGAGGTTCCCAGTGGGGTGTTTGGTCCCCCACACGGGGAGGACGACCGACGCCTTTGTCTCCACCCTCCCCCACAAAGATGGGATTTTTTCCTGCTTCTGCCTCAAAAGATCGAATTTTGACGATACCCAACGAATCTCCTCCCCATCATATCTTGGGTTACGCGTCGCTGGCCATCAAATATTAATACTACAGTTGTCTTACTAGGAGCAGCGGGAAGTAGAAAATGTCAGTTGCCATTCCCATTTCTCGTTTCGTTGTCCGGAGCAATCGCTTGAGTGACGCCGCGTCGTCTGCTTTCTTACCTGGGAGGCAGAGATTGGGATCCCCAAGGAGGTCTGGTCGGAGATGGAAGTATTCGATGTTTGTGGGTGCGAAGCCGGTGTTGAAAGAGGGAGTGATTGGGGTTAATGGTAATGACGTGGTGAGGGAAGTGCCCGACAATATTGTCTTGACCTCGCTGACTAACTCGGCCGCTTACCTGGGAGCAACTTCTATCGTTGAGGCGTCCAGACATGTTTTCAAACTGGGTGTCATTCGGTAGGGATATATGCTTGTGTAAATCTCTTCATCAAGATATGCTCGTTTAGCAAGTTCTAAGGAATGTTCTTCGACTCTGTGGTTTTATACCTATGTTGGAGCTGTGGTTTTATCGCGTTAGTTATTTATGTGTCGTTGGCTCATGAACTGAACAGATGTATTTCAGTCCCCTGAAATCTGGTGCTGAGTGCTGTAGTTTGTCACCATCCTAAGACAGATGCAGTCTGTCGTGATCGAGGCGATCTTGTGATCTGTCTTATGATGCAGGGATGTGAGGCTGTTGTGCTTATTTAGATTCAAACTATGGTGGATGATTCCTAGAGTTGGCATTTCAGGGAGTGACATCCCAGTTGAGACCCAGATGTTGCTCCTGGAAATCAACGGACCACAAGATAAGCCGCAGTACTTGCTCTTCTTGCCAGTGTTGGATGGTGACTTCAGAAGCAGTTTTCAGGGAAATTCTGCAGATGAACTCGAGCTTTGCATTGAGAGTGGTACTTATCATTCACTTCATGCCAGCGAATACATTCATACATATTCTAATAGATTATTTCCCAGAGATATTCTAAGTCATTACCTAATATGGAGCCAGTTCAAGTCTGATATGTGGTGTTACTCTACGTCTTTCCATTGGCTAAAAGAGTGGAGAAAAGGACTAACTCCCGTGCTCCACCTCCTGGTTTAGGGAAAACATTCCATGAAATTAGTTCAAACTTTATTATCACTGAAATCTATTGAATGCTTTTGGGCAATGGTTCTGTAAGCATCTTCTATCTCATGGCTACAGAAATATTTGGTGTGGTAGGATATCACTGTAAAATCCGAAATTGTATGCCCACCATGCTCTTACCTGTTAGACTGTTTTCTGACTGAATGGAGTTATGTGTGGTTTGTTAGGTGACCCTGCAATAGTTACTTCACAATCCCTAAAAGCAGCTTTTGTCAATTATGGAGAGAACCCATTCAATCTGGTGAAGGAATCAATGATGTAGGTTCTCTCTTCGAACAAACTTCTTCAAATTCTTTCGTTGAATGTTCCAAATCTTATGAATGCAACTAGCCGTTTTTGGTTGGGTAGGAGCCATTAAATGTCGGTGATCCACTGCGTAGGATCAGCAGAAAGGACATAAAGTGGAGCTAGCTTTATTTATTGTGGTTTTTGCTGCTTTAGTGATCTGTAGGTGTAAACTCATGCATTATCTAGTCTTTATGGTTCCATATCAAGATTGAGCTTGGTTTCACCAAGTTTCATTTAATCTCCTGATAATTCAAGCAGCCCTGCAAACTGAAATGCATCTTATTGAAAATTAGTGGAGTTTGTTGTTAATTGTGTTGACCTTGTTCTTGTCAATATGAAGGATTCTGGAGAAGGAGATGGGAACTTTTACTCTCAGAGAGAAGAAAAAGGTTGGCATTTCTTCCCTGAAATAACAACAAATAATTTATGCCATCCTTTATTAAACGCGGTCTTATGCAGATGCCTGCGATCTTGGATTGTTTTGGGTGGTGCACCTGGGATGCCTTTTACCATTCTGTTAATCCCAAAGGGATCGCAGAGGGACTAGCAAGGTAGGTTCTTTAGTCGTACTTTTCTGAAATATACTTTCTGTTCTGAATTCCTGATCCTTGGCCCCAGCAAATTGTCATCATATCCAATAATCTGACAGTAGAGAGCTTAAGCATGTCCAGTAGTTATTTGTGAGTTTTAAAATTATTTCAAATAACTGTATTGTTTTACTGGAATGCTGGGTAAGGTTCCATAGACTATGTTCTCCCTTGCTGTTGCTTGAATGAGTTGCAAGAACAGGGGTGTGCTTTGTGCCTAACTAACGTGTCTCACATGAAAATAAGTTTTAGCTTTTCTGTTGGTGACTTAATGACATTATTTTCAGCTTATCCAAGGGGGGAACCCCGGCAAGGTTTATCATAATAGATGATGGGTGGCAGGATACAAGTAATGAATTCCAGATTGAAGGAGAGCCATTTGTTGAGGGGTCACAGTAAGTGCTTGAGACTTTCAGCATTTGGTTCTAAATTCTATCCTATGAAGGCTTGTCCTCACTTCTCTTCAAATTGCAGGTTTGGTGGCAGGCTTCTCAGCATCAAAGAAAATCGAAAGTTCTCCAGGTCAGAAAGTGGACATCCAACCGAAGCACCGAAGGATCTGAAGGATTTTGTCCTATGTTTGAAGACTGACTTCGGCCTCAAGTATGACATATTTTCTGGTCCTTTTTGTGCAGTGATTGCTTTTCTAGTTGAAATTTGAGTTTGTGATGCGGTAGAGTATCGCCTTATAGACCATGATATATCTGCATCGGAAGAATTTGCCTTCCTTAGTAATTCTTTTTCCTGCTGTGCAAGTTGGGACTCATCTTCACTGCGTTATTTAAAATTCAGGTATGTTTATGTGTGGCACGCTTTGATGGGTTACTGGGGAGGCCTGGTCCCAGGAGCTGCTGGCACCAAAAAGTACAACCCAGCTATGAGGTACCCTGTTCAGTCACCAGGAAATTTGGCAAACATGAGGGATATTTCAATGGATTGTATGGAGAAATATGGCATTGGAGCCATTGATCCTGCTCAGATTTCTCAGTTCTATGATGATCTACATGGCTATCTGGTTGCACAAGGAGTGGATGGGGTAAAGGTTGATGTGCAGAATATTCTGGAAACTTTGGCGACAGATCTCGGAGGACGAGTTTCCCTTACCAAACAGTTCCAGGAAGCTCTTGAGAAGTCCATAGCTGATAACTTTCAGGATAACAGTATAATTTGCTGTATGGGGCAGAGCACCGACACAATTTACCAGTAGGACAACATTGTCTCCGGTCTTCCTCCATCATAATTTGATCTAATTGTCATAATTGCTATGTTATTCTCATCATTTCAGCCATTCATCTGATGAAATCTGCAACGTGCAGCTGCAAACAAAGTGCAATAACACGTGCCTCGGATGATTATTATCCGAAGAATCCTACGACACAGACTCTGCATATAGCAGCAGTGGCATACAACAGTATATTTCTTGGTGAAGTTGTTGTCCCAGATTGGGACATGTTCTATGTAAGATCATTCACCCTCCTTTCTTAGTACTGTTCATCATCTGAAACCTTTGATTGCCTTACTTGGGATGCTCTCTTGTTTTCAGAGTCTCCATGATTCTGCTGAGTACCATGCTGTTGCTAGAGCGGTCGGAGGTTGTCCAGTCTATGTGAGGTACAGAAAAGTTTCTTGCCTTTTTAGATAACTTTAGATAGCCCGATATCTCAGTCTATGGTTCATCATGGGAACAATTGTTGTAATTCATGCTTCTGTCATCAGAACCTTTCTGTTTTCCTTCATTGTAGTTATAGCCTGTCAAGTCTTTTCTTGGGAGCAGAATTTCTGAATTTCTGGTGCATTACAGAGTGCTTCTGTTTGGAAGTAACTTACTGGTTCCAATTTAATCAATTATGGCATCTTGGCCGTCGTTTTCTCTTTTCCGCATTCCTGAAACATTTTGTTCTGATCATATGCTGCTAATTGCAGTGATAAACCTGCAAGCCATGATTTTGAGATACTCAAGAAGCTCGTTCTTCCCGATGGCTCTGTGCTTCGAGCAAAATACCCTGGAAGACCTACTCGGGATTGCTTGTTCAGTGACCCTGTCATGGATGGTAAAAGGTATTACCATTGTATCCCATTGGCAGTCGAATATCCATTCAATTTATGTTTTGGAGATTGTCATAGCTATCATTCTTCTCCGGCAGTCTTCTGAAGATCTGGAACATGAATAAATGTTCTGGAGTTCTTGGCATTTTCAACTGTCAAGGAGCCGGCACATGGCCGTGCATCGAAAGCAATGTTAATGCAGGAACAACAGTCTCGGAGATAAGTGGGTTTGCATCTCCATCGGATATTGAATATCTTGATGAGCTTTCCGGGGATTCGTGGGTTGGAGATTATGCAGTCTATTCCTTCAAAACTGGTATAAGTTTAGTCTCTCGTACAATGGCCATGGCTACAACATGCCCAGTTTAGAACTATTGGTAGTATCTGCAGACCACTAGGAGAAAAAACTCACTGGATTATCATCTTTGATGTAGGATCTATCTCTCGGATGTCAAAGGAAGAATCGCTGAATGTCACGTTGAAGGTCTTAGAATGCGACATCCTCACTGTTGCTCCTATTGAGGTCAGGCCTACTCACTTTAAAATAAAGAGCAGCTTTAGTGGGCCACAAGATCATAATGTATTTGGCAACCTGTTCTCGAAACAGGTTTACGATGGGAAAGTGGAGTTTGCTCCAGCTGGGTTGATCAACATGTATAACTCAGGTGGAGCTGTAGAATCTGTGAGCTTGAGAGGAGGCGGCACATCTCCTACTAGTGAAACCCAAGTGCACGTAAAAGGGAGGGGGCCAGGCGTCTTCGGAGCATTCTCCAGCAAAAGACCCAGGACTTGCTCTGTGAACTCAAAAGATCAAAGTTTCGAATATAAAGAAGAGAAGGGACAGGGAGGCCTGCTAACACTGGAAATACCTGCAGAAATTAGCTCATGGGATGTTATCATTTTTTACTGAAAGAGGCCAGGCCATTCAATTAGATAACAAAAATTGTGTACTAATGATGAGCCATTTTTTGGGTCCGAAATCCCGAGTTCCCCAGTTTGGCAAAACACGATCATTATCTCCAGTTTGGAGGGGGAGTTAAAAATTTGACCCAAGTAATATTGTCCTAAATCCCCGCTCTAACAAATAGTAAAGTTTGCTACTTTAGGACAAAAGGTGGAGAGGATTCCAGGGTGGAATCCACAAAACCGTCCGAGGGAAGGAGGAAGACAGAAGGAAAGGAATACCCAAGATCTCCCCCCTTGTCGTTGTTGGTGGGTTTTCTCCTGAATTCCGTGGGAGGCGATGTCGTACGCCTACCTCTTCAAGTACATCATCATCGGCGACACCGGTAACTGGCGGAATCATCATCATCACCCGGGATTCTTTCTTTTCTGGGTTTTGCGTGACGGTGGTGATGTGATGCCTGTGTGTTCAGGGGTTGGGAAATCTTGCCTCCTGCTCCAGTTCACGGACAAACGTTTCCAACCTGTCCATGACTTAACCATCGGCGTCGAGTTCGGCGCCCGGATGATCACCATCGACTCCAAGCCTATCAAGCTCCAGATTTGGGACACCGTCCGGTTTTCTTTTGCCCTTGCGGTTTCTTTTTTTTTTGTTCTGTTGCTTGTTTTCCGTGCTTTCGGTTCTGATGCTTTGTGATTGTTTGATTGGTGTGATCTCATCAGGCTGGTCAGGAATCGTTCAGATCCATCACCAGGTCGTATTATCGGGGAGCTGCTGGCGCTCTCCTCGTTTATGACATCACGAGGTATACGATGGATCGGTGTTTATGGATGGATGGCGTGATGTCATTGCTGGATGAGGAGATAGATGCATCTAATCGACCTTTATTCCTTCTAGAAGGCTTTGGTTTAGGTTAGTTTTTTGGGGGTAAACAACTCTCTACTTTCAGTCCTAGGATTTCCCCAAATCTCCAAATCAAGGCGAAAACATTAAACGATGTGCCCAAGTTCTTTGGAAGGTTTAGTTGCATGTGTAACAGCCTACGCAAACGCTGTTGATTTAGTCAGCCAACTCCCACCCACTATCCTTTTCTACTTGGACTGTTATATAGATTCAGATTTCATACTAATTTTTTTCCTATGCCGAAGTCTAGACTGAGTTTTTGTTTTGAATCCTCTAGGGCTAAATCCTAGCCTGGATAATGTGTTGCCTACAAGGGTGTGCTTGTCTCTTGAGTCTATATGGTTGCGCTTATGTTCTTGACGTCTATTGTTTTGATTTGCCATTAACTGCATAGTAATTTGCCTGTGCAGGAGAGAAACCTTCAACCATTTGGCTAGTTGGCTGGAAGATGCAAGACAGCATGCTAATGCAAACATGACGATTATGCTGATCGGCAACAAGTGTGATCTCGCTCATAGAAGAGCTGTGAGTACTGAGGAAGGGGAGCAGTTTGCTAAGGAGCATGGATTGATATTCATGGAAGCATCTGCCAAGACTGCTCAGAATGTGGAAGAGGTAAAGAAAGCTTTCGTTTTCTGTTATCCAGTTCAAATGAATATTTTCCTCCAACAATTCGCTAGCCGTGTTCTGGACCACTGCTGCTGCATTTACCTTTATCCAACTCCTAGAGCGTTCTTTGTGCACTTGCAGGCCTTCATTAAGACTGCTGCTACAATTTACAAGAAGATCCAGGATGGTGTTTTTGATGTCTCTAATGAGGTGCTTAGTTATTTCCCCTGCAGCGTTGAATTTGGTTGCATCCCTGATTATTTAACTTTTCTTGCATTCGTTGTTTGTCCTCAGTCCTATGGAATCAAAGTCGGATATGGTGGAATCCCTGGGCCGTCAGGCGGACGAGATGGGGCGTCTTCTCAGGGTGGTGCCTGCTGCAGTTGAAAATCCGAAAACCACGGTTTGTGTACATGTAATGCAAAAAGACACGGTTTTAAGCTCACGACTTTTTACGTCCGAAATATAATGTAAGATAGACTGTCGCCGAAACTAGCCGTGTTTCTCGAGCCATACTTGTGGATTGGTTGGTTTGTTCGTTTCCTCCCTGTACTTGAGGTACAAGTAATTAGCGCCAAAGTGCCCATCTTTTTACTCCACATTTTCTTGGTATGGTAAATCTTGAGTCTTGCAGAAGAAGGGGACGGTGGAGGTTGGAGTGTTGATTCCGTGAATTGACTCGCGAATTGGAATTCAGCTACTTTCCCTTTTCTCCCGAAGGCCAATTTCTATCGGTCGTCGTCTCCTTCCTTTCTTGTAGTTGGTTGGGGAATTTCGTCGAACGGGTTGATGGCATACCCGAGAGGGTACGAGTCTCCAATTCCTCGATCACACGATGCGATGCAGCACGACGGACTCCGCCCGTCCTCGGCGCCGCCTTTGTGGGCTCCTCCGCCCGGCTTCTCCTCCTTCCCACCGTCCCGCCCCCACCTGCACCCCCACACCCAACACCAACAATTCCTCCGTTATCCTCCTCTTGCTCCGCCCTACCAGGACGACGACTGGTTCAACCATATGGCTGTGACCTACTGTGATGATGATCCCGTCCTCATGGCCTTTCTTACAACCCCAATTGAAGATTTCGGCGACTGTCTGAATTTCGATCTTGGCAGTGGCATCCACCAGGATAGCGGTATCAGTAAGGGTGATGTGAGTAATGTCTGTTGCAGTGGTGCTGATGATAGTAGTTGTAGTGTTTTTGGTAATACGATGGCGGAGTTGCCAAGTAGTAGATTGCACAGAGGTCGACATTTGATCGGGGACACAGTATACGATATCGATACGTGCGGGGCGCATGGGGATGTGCAGCTCCAGTTGGAAGTTACAACAATAACGAAGTACGCTTCAAATCCAGGGTTGGTGCTTGGCGGGCAGATGGCTGTGAATAGGAGTTACATTTGTTATAGTTTGAAGACGGGGAACACTAGGGTTCTTAATTTGAATACTGCTTCGAGGTCCTTGCTTTGTGGCCATACACAGGTTGGCTTTTGCGGTTCAGAATTGTTCATGACCTCCTTTCTTCGTTTGTACTTTATACTTTGCTGGAGGATGTTTTGTGTAATCGAAGAAGTTGAGAACTTGGCCAACTCTCAGGCTTTTGTATTCATGTAAGGATTAGAATATATTAATTGCTGTTGGTTATGAGGGATTTATATCTTCTGCTTATGTTGTTTCCATTATTATTGTTCTTTTTTCTCTAGCTTTTATCTTTTATCATATGTGTATTTCACAATTCATGCACTCTCAAAAGGACTGATACTTTTTGAGGAGTTGAGGGTTTCCTTTTAGTTTTCTACTTGATCAGCATGGCGGCTCCTATGAAGCTCCAAGTCAGCGGCTTACGTGTATATTGTCTATGAATGTCTACTTACACAGAGAATAACAGATATGGCATTTTTCCGTGACGATGTTCACATATTAGCCAGGTAACTTCGTAAGCAGCGGTGATGTTGTTTATTATTTGGATTTCTTGCCGGATTAGCCTTTACCTCTTTGGCGAGTTCTAAGCATGCTGAGGTTTTTTATTTTAGTGCAAGCTCTGATGGGCGGGTTGTCGTCTGGAAGATTAATGAAGGACTGGATAAGGAGGACAAAGCCCAAACTAGTGGTTATCTTGTTGCTGCTATTCAGATAATGGGAGAGGAAGAAACAGTGCATCCAAGACTGTGTTGGCATCCCAATAAACAAGTAAGACATTGTAACTAATCAGAGAGAAAACATCCATCCCCTCCCTGTTTGTTTATTTGGAGGAACTAGCGACCCGTCTTTAATCCACAATTTCTTATTTGATGATTCATTGCAAAGGAAGTCTTGATGGTTGCACTTGGAAATCGGATCTTCAAAGTTGATACCAACAAAGCCGTTAAAAAGAAATCATTTTCTGCGGAGGAACCTTTGAAATGCCCTGCCAATAAGCTACTCAAGGGGGTTCAGATTGTTGGTAAACACGACGCCCTGATTACTGATTTGTCAATGTGCCAGATGATGCCCTGCAGACTGGCCTCAGCTTCTACTGATGGTGTAGTATGTCAACACCTTTAATTCTTAATATAAATTCATGTTACTTTGGGAGTTGAACCCTTACTTAATCATTCAATACACCTTTAATTCTTAATATAAATTCATGTTACTTTGGGAGTTGAACCCTTACTTAATCATTCAATAACTGTTGGGGTTCCTAGTGTCAGTATTGGGTTTTCTGGGAGTTGTGGATAGTAGAGTATAAACACATGACTGCTTATTAAGTTCCATCACATTATTACAGGTGAAAATTTGGGAGGAGAATAAGCCATTGCCTGTAGTAACGCTACGACCATATGATGGTCGTTCTGTAAGCTCGGTAACATTTGTCACTGCTCCTCACCGACCAGATCACATTGTTCTTTTCACTGGGGTAGGTTCTGGTTATTTAGGATTTCAGCCTTATATTCTGGTCTGAGGCAGTGATCTTGCCCGCATCTTTAATGACTGACTGGCATGGAGCTTCCTTCTCAAAATGTAATTGTGACAATTTCGCTTGTTGCACGCTCTTTGCAGGGCCCTTTAAACCGAGAAATTAAAATATGGACCTCGGTCCATGAAGATGGTCGGTTGTTATCAGATGATTTGGAATCATGGCAATGCATTCAAACTTTAGAGTTGAAGAGTTCCTCTGAAGAAAGAGTTGAGCATGTGTTCTTCAATAAAATAGTGGCAGTGCCTCTAGCAGGCATTATTTTGCTGGCAAATGCTAAAAGAAATGCTCTCTATGCTGTGCTAATAGAGTATGGTCAGGGTCCAACATCAACACGCATGGAATATCTAGCTGAGTTCACAGTTGCGATGCCGATCCTAAGCCTAACTGTAACTAGTCAAAGCCAGCCTCATGGTCAGCATATTGTACAGGTCTATTGCATGCAGACACAGGCAATACAACAGTATACATTGGCTTCTTCTCGATATCTGCCATCAATTTTGGACCCTAGAAAGTCAGAAAAGGCTTTCTATGACGATTTTCATGAGTATGATTCACTTTGCAAAGCTACTTTTGGTGAATTTGAAGGTGTGCATGGGATGGAACCTAATACCATTTCATGTTCTGCCACCTTGGTCCCGCCAATCTTTCCTTCTACTGTTGGCAGCACACCAACAACTGTCCAGACTGTACATGTGCCTTTCTCTGAAGTTATTGGCTTTCCCGAGGTTACCACAGTTTTGGAAACAGAGCAAACTGGTTTATCATCTCCAGTAAGGACTGAACAGGTCAATGGTAGCTCTCCTCCTCTTCTTCCGAGTCCAAGGCTATCTCAAAGGTCCTCTGGTTTCAGAAGTCCACCAAGTTGCTTGGAGTCTAATATTACAGTAACCGACCATAAGATTGGCCTTGCAATCAGCAGTAAAATGGAGGTGATGAAGGGTGGTCTGGCTGACAGACATTCCCCTAATTCTGATATGTGCAAAGATAACCGCGTTTTAGTTCCCACTGATATGCCAGTCATACCTGATCCTCCTATGATTTTTAAGCCACCTACCCATCTTGTCACCCCTTCAGAGATATTATCAAGGGCTTCTTCATCTACTCAGTCTCAGAAAAGTGAGACCATGGGTGGGGGTGACTCTAATGTTTCTGATGTGATTAATGTAGTTCTAGAGAAAGTTGTTGGGGAAGAAGCAACTAGCCAAAACAATGTATATGATTTTAAGGAAGGAATGGCGGAAAAATCTTTTTCTCAGGCTCCAGATATAAGCATCCATGTGGCCAGAGATTTTGGCATCAATACTTGCCGCGTTGAAGGTGCTCATCTGGCGAACAATATTATCAATGGTGAGCAGCCTAACCAATTACCCAGTCAGAGTGTTGAGGCTGCTGAACATTTCAAGAAAAACGATTATCCTATGCTTGGAGTATCAGAAAAATTTGTACCCCTTCAACTAGCAGCCCCACCTGCTGAGGTCACGGGCCGAACCGGTACAGCATCTCAACCATCTGGCCCATCTTCCCAGTCTGAAAGCCTGTTCAACTCTACGGATTCATCAAATGATCTGAGCAACAGTTCAAGGGCACCATCAGGGGATGCTACATATCTCCAGTTGTCTTCTATGCAGGAAATGCTTGACCAGGTAAAACTCTACTTTCAACTTCTCTTAATTTATTTGACGGCACCTCTGGTAGCTTTGATCTTGTTTTTCTAACATGTCGTTTTTTATGGCCGCTAAGAGGACTCTTCAACACGATGTTTGTGCCAAAGCAATTAGCTTATTGGTGTCCTCATGTTAGATCATCAGATAATTTGATCGTCTTGAGTAACGAGGGACTTGTTCCTTGTTTGTGTGGTACAGTTGGTCAGAGTTCAAAATGAAATGCCGAAGCAGATGACTGCAATTGTGTCTCTTCCATTCAACCGAGAAGGCCAACGACTGGAAGCATCCCTCGGTAGAAATTTGGAAAACATAGTGAAGGCAAATGAGGATGCTTTCTGGGCTAGATTCCTGGAAGAAAATGCCAAAAAGAACAAGTTGGAACAGGAACATACCCAAAACATTACCAGTTTGATCAACAACTGTTTTAAACAACGACTTTCCTTCAATACAGGAAAAAACTATCAAGAACGAAATTTCTTCCATTGGACCAGCTGTAGTTTGTGCTGCATCGCCAATCATAAAGAACAGCATCTCCTCAGCAATAGCTGAGTCATTTCAGGTAAAAAAATTTTAAGCCATTTTCGCTGGCTCCAGTTCCCTTTCATGCCGCATTTGTGCATATCTAGTCGGTGAAGCACTTTCCCCTTTCCCTTTGGTTGTGCAATAACCAAGGTGAGCTGCCAAAGGTGGCTGCTGCCATGTCATTAAAATTAGATTGATCTGCTGATCTCTGTGCCTTTTTGTGAATTTTCAGAAAGCATTGGGGGACAAGGCATTTAACCATCTAGAAAAAGGTGTAAGCTCAAAATTGGAAGATGCTTTGGCCCAACAAATCCAATTGCAGTTCCAGACTACTGGAAAACTGATCCTTCAGGTAATTGCAATTGTTGGTCTCATCCTCATGACTTGACTTAGAATGTTGTTGTATCTATAATTTCACCATGCCCATCTGTCAATAAACTGTCAATTGACTATTCATGTCATCAAATTGCAAGTCTATTGATAATGACTAGTTTCTGCATCTTATGTGCTTATGAAAAAAGATGATTTCCTGCTTATAAGTTTTTTAGGTTCTTGAAGTGTTTTCTTAACTTTGATTGTCAGAAATATAGCATCATCAAGTGCTTGAGGAGAGCACTATGATGGCTCGTGTTCGTATTAACCCAACTATTTTCGTTGGCGCTATTAGGATTCCCTGAGAGCTTGCTTAGAGGCTTCCTTAGTACCTGCTTTTGAGCTGTCATGCAAGGCATTGTTTGAGCGAGTAGATGTGACAGTACAGAACGGCCTCGAGGAGCATATAATGGCTATGCAGCAGCAGTTCGATTCTGCACATTCTCCCCTGGCTATTTCTTTGAGAGTAAGTGTTGCATGTGAATCATGATTATCTAAGGGTAAGTTTTCACAGGTAGTTTGAATTTGCTGAACCATGGGTGATTGATTGGCTCTATCTTTTGCAGGATGTCTTGAAGTCAGTGTCTTCTACGTGTCAAGTTCTCAGTGGAGAATTGGCTGACGGACAGAGAACATTAATGGCTATTGCAAATGCATATAACAGAAACAAAGGGGCAAATATGATGGTTAGTCAATTGAATAGTGGGCCAATGGTTGGCCTGCACAAATTTGTTTGTTTATTCTCCTGAACTGTTCTTCTTCCTGCCTTTTGGGGGGCTGCGTTCCGTGAAAATAACACAGACAAAATGGCAGGTTGATGTACCAGTCGATCTAACTATAGAACTGTCGAGATTATTGGCCCAGAACAAATATGAGGAAGCTTTCGCTGCAGCACTGCACAAGAATGACTTATCCATAGTTTCCTGGTTATGTGCTCAGGTATGTCACCTCTCGTTACTACGACTTCAGACATATCCTCCAATTCCTTTCCTCTCCTCCAGACATGATACCAGGCAACTCAACTCATTTGCTTGGAAAAGTCCGAGTCATTATTTAATTAACCTCCATCCTGAACATACTCAAATGTAGAAATTGGTTGACTCCTGTAGTAAGTGCAAGTGATCGGGTCATCACGAACCATGATTTTTAGTGTTGTTTGGGTGTTTCATGCTAGGATGACAGTGTAATCCACTTCATGCCATTCCAGGTTGATATTCAGAAAATTCTCTCGGCAAATCCTCTGCCCCTGAGTCAAGGAGTGCTGGTCGCTCTGCTCCAGCAACTGGCTTGTGACGTTGGGAAAGAAACCTCCAAGAAGGTTCAATGGATGACTGAAGTTGCGATCGTGATAAACTCACTGGATCCGACGATCAGGGTGCACGTGAGGCCAATCTGCGATCAGGTATACCAGATACTAAACCACCAGCAGAGTCTGCAGACGACGGGAATACCCTCGGAAGATGCCAGTAACATCCGTCTACTGATGCATGTGATAAGCTCGTTGTTAGCAAGTTATAAGTGATTAGCGCGTAGTTCTCTCTCTCTCTCTCTCTCTCACTCTCGCTGTTCTGGTAACACCCTTTACAGAACCGAGTTGTTGACAGACAAGGGAAAAAATAGGGTCTAGAAGGGCATACACAAGCGGGCGCACTCACATGTTCAGGTAGGAATTCTTCAGTATGAACTTGGATGAGAATGTTGTAATACATCAAGTTGAGGCATGTCTGTGTCCACCCTACACCCACATTTAAGAAGTCGTAGTTTTTTCTCGCCCATGTGATCGATCATTCAATTCTTTTAATTGTAGAATACAGCGAGGCTGCATGTGATTAGTTTCGTTGGGTCGAAACCTTCTTCTCCGCCCATTCAGAGAAAAAGGTTTAAAAAGAAAATTGAAAAAAAAATAGCAAGACCAATTGCTTGTGCAAGTGTCTTTCACGTACCTCTAGTTTAGAAAATTCTTTAAATAAAAATTAAAAATATCGAATTTATTTTATAAAAAAAATTGATGATTCCAATACTAAATTAAGGATATTATTTAACGAATTTTAAAAATTATTAAACTATTTTGTGAAATATTTTACTTTAAAAAAAACCTCCGTTTACATTGTGGACAAAAATTATTGGTTCCTTTTGCTAGCTTCATTTTTAAACATAATATATCTGCAATGTTTTATCCAAAAAACAAACAAATGATCAACAAGTCAGGGGGAAATCAAACCAACCACCACCCCTAATCTCATTCTCCTCTTAAAAAGTTGAAGCCAACGAGAAAGTCTACATAATCTACGCCCACAAGCAGAGCAGCCGTCGAAAGAAGGGAGGAGACAATGACTTTTGTCCGAAAGAGAAATAGAGAGTTTTGTTAGTAACCAATATTAGTTTGTAAATTATTTTATTAAATATGGTATTAATTTTGAAAATTTATTAATTAATGTAACAAATCGACTTTAAAAGATTTTGATCACGGAGGAAGTAGACTCTCTAAGATTAATTTCATCATTGTCGAAATGGGAGTTTGAAAAGCGGACATCGTCTTCCTTTTCAATCTTCTCCACTCTCTCCTCTCTTCCCCTCCGTCTCTCCCTTCTAGCCTCTTCCCCTCACCCAACAATCCCCTCCTCTCCCCCTCTCCTCACGTGTCCCACCAATTATCAAGTGAGAGAAAAATGAAACAAGGAGTGGTGGGATGAGGAGGAGTTTAGCTCCTTTTTACCGGTGGTAGGAAAACTATTTTGTCTTTTAGGGTGTGAGTTTGGGAAATTCCCAATTTACGGCACCCCCTATTTTTGTCTTTTTCCAAAAATCAAATTAAACCCAAAAGTTTGACAAATTCGTCAATTAAGTCCTTGAAATGGCTGGAGAAGGAAAATCTTCGGGAAATCCTTCTGGAACTCCTTCGCGATTGGAGTTCGTTCCAGAGTCTAGATTATCTCCTTTTGGAGTTAGCAAGAGTATAAATGATATTTTAACTCAGCTAACCATTCATGGGAGTAATGAAAGTTTAGAAAGCCGAAACCAAATGGCAAAGGAAGTAGGCTCCATTGTAAACACAATGTTAGACGCTCTAGAAAGAGAGAGAGGTTTAAAAAGGCCTGAAGCCGAGGCGACTTCTGGACTGGAAAGTACAACAGGAAAACCAGTCGAAAGATTGAATCTGGGAGGAAGAAATTCCAAACAGAATCAAGGCAAGAGTGTTGATCAGATGTATAAGGAGTCAGTGGCTCCTTACATTTTAGACTCACAAATACGAAGTGCAAGCTTGAACTCCCAAAGTGGAGAGTTGGCAAAAGACTTAAGGAAAGCCTTAGGTCTGGCAGAAGATACCCCAGTTCATTTAGACAACAAAATGTTTAATAAACTGGTAACTGCGAAGAGGGAAATTTACAGGCCCGATTATCCTCATCGGACAAAACAAGAGTTTATCCCCAGGGATAATATATTAAAGCCAATAATAACCCCTGGTGCTTTTCTAGACATTGATTGTGAAAGACACGTATCTGAAAAGATAGATGAGTGGTTATCACTTATTCGAATGACGGCGTCTGCAGGAGGAGTACCTCCTGGGGCAGTCTACGAATTATGTGTAGCAGCCCTCATGGGTACAGCGCAAAAATACTGGAAAACCTTAGTGGCACACACAGACATTAAGGAAAAGATAGATCAAGCGCTGACGGTTGACGGAGTATTGGCAATAATCGTTGATGCCCTGAAACGTGAGTTCTGTGGTTTCTCATTATCCACTGAGACTGTGGAAAAGGAGCAGTCATTGACCGCTGTAGTTAAACTACAGATCTGTGATATGTGCTGGTTTGATAGCTACGTATGTGAATTCCAGAAGTATTATTACAATCTGGATGTAGTATCACAACAGTTCATATTAGGAACCTTTTTTGCAAAACTTCCCGAACCTTGGCCGGAAGTTGCGCAAAAGGCCTATGAATTACTTCTGAGTGAGGAAAAGATTGTCTCTGGACTCGGAGGTAAAATTCAGGCGGTAAAGTACGCGATGCGTAAAGCATGTACTGAGCTCCTGGTAAAAGAGGCAGCTAAGAAGCTACCTTACCTAAACAAGAGCTGTTGTTCTCAGATAGAGT
Source organism: Melastoma dodecandrum (assembly GCA_029817715.1). Lineage (NCBI taxonomy): Eukaryota > Viridiplantae > Streptophyta > Magnoliopsida > Myrtales > Melastomataceae > Melastoma > Melastoma dodecandrum. Next base: position 3,245,770 of record JARUPY010000606.1, read on the forward strand.
ATGTACCTGGTAGGTATGGATGCGATACTCGCAATACTCCAGGAGACTCTTTGAAGAGAAGGAACTTTCCTCGTAAGAGGAAGTTTGTTGGGTACAACAAAAGGAAAGTTTGGCCCAAGAAGGACATCCAGCGTAAGCAAAGGGGAAGTCCTGCTTACAAACCAAGAAGGTTTGTAAGGAGAAGGGATAACCTAAAGGATAAAGATAGGATCGATGCTTTCAAGAGAAAGCATGGCAGAGAGCCTAAATGTCCTAAAGGGAAACCCTTGAGCAGCTGTAATTGCTGCTGGTTTTGTGGTTCAAAAGACCACAAAGCGGATAGTTGTCCAAAGAAGAACCAAAGGAGAGAAAGACTCCGTATGGTCTTCCTGGATGATAGGAGTCAAAAGGAAGAAGTCCTTGCTTATGAACCAATTGATGAGCTAGAGATTTCCGACTTAGACTCGGAAGTAGAATCGATTTATGAGATTGAGTCTGATTATGACACAGACTCAGATGATGATTCTGATCTCTGGACCGAACATCTGTTCATGATGCGAGCAGAAAGAGAAGGAGATGGTGATGAGTTAGTTCCTTTGGAAACAACGAATCAGGTACTGGAGGAAACCCACCAGTACGAAGATCCATCCCAGTCAATCCTGGAATGGAGGTTGCCAAATGTCAATGCGAGAGAAATTTATGAAGTATCGAGATTTAGGTTTCGATCCACCATAGATATATCGCAGACCGAGGCGACGGCACAAGTCACGAGCACTGAGCTTGAGACTTTGGATATCCCACTCTTGAATGTACAACGCATAAGAGATACCATGCGTAACGTGAGAGGTGTATATAATTATATACACATTGGGTTGATCCAGATAGGATTAGTCCCGCTGTTTCATTTACCAGCGGATAGTCCTGTGGTGGCAGCAGTGATCGATAAACGTTGGCGAGACTTTAGAGATCAGCTGATATCAGGAGTACAGGCCAACCTTGCACATGGCCCTGTATGGTTCCAAGTCCATCCAAACTTTATGATGGCTTTGAACGATCGCTGTTTGGGGACTTCATTGACCTTAAGAATCAAGTCGATGAATATGGATCGTATGAATCCCCAGGCCAAGTATTTGGCGTATCACACTAGGGTAATTTACCGATTAGTAAACACCACTAGTCCTGGTGTGATGAACATCTCTAGACTCACAGAGTTGTTCGAGGAAGGTCATAACAACTACCAACAGTTCCATAGGCGTGAGGTGAATCCATTGGAATTAACCTGGCCAAGGAGTTGGGTTATGACTGAATCGGGTAGTAGCTCTAGGCCCATTAGTGCGGCAAACATCCGACAGAGGGGTAATGAAATTACTCTTATGTTAGGAGATCCGTCAAGGGTCAGTGAAAGAGCTGATAGGCATTTGCCTATGCTTAGCGAAAGGGCTGACAGGCATCTACCTGTGAGGATACCAATCCTGAGAGAGCCGTTCAATAGAACACCCTCTGAAGTCTCTTCAAGAGCAAGTGATGTGGGAGAAGACATAATAGTCTCTCGACCAGAGGTTGCAAGCGCACCTCCACTAATAGAAGAGATGTCTCGAAGGTCTGTTGATTCGAGAGCCCCGTCGCAACATACGGGAAGAATCGTAGGGTATAGACAGGTATCATTACCGGTCTATGAAGACCCTGTAGATCAACCAAGAGAGGAGTCTATACGGATGTTAAAACTAGCTAATACTAGTAGCTCTTTATCTGAGATTCCTGAAGTTTATGAAGTTATTGAGCAGATAGCCAAACAAAGGTCTATTGCAATAGACGATATCTGGAGGATGATAGAGCCATCCCAGAAGGTACCTGAGAATATTGGGTTTAGTGTTAGGAAGGAAGAAATGAGCACATATGTGGCTCTAACTTTCAAATTTCCTTGATACTATGAGTATTCTTTGGATACTTTGATAGACACTGGGTGTAGCATAACTTGTGCTAGACTCAATGCTCTGCCAGATGAGTGGTGGGAACCACTGCAGAAACCCATCCACATGGTTAACGTCGATGGTATGGCCACAATTGTTGGTCATAAGGCAAGCAACGTGCCTGTCTTTATTGGTGGACAAAAGTTCATCATTAAAGAGATTCTTGCACATCCTTTACTAGAGGCCGACATCATTATGGGTAACGCCTTTTTGAAGGGTCAGAAGGAAAACCTTCCTTTTGTGCATAATGAAAATGATGTTACCATCGGTGGGGTAAAAATTAGTATTCTACAAGAGCCTAGACTTCGGTTAAAATTTGGCTTTTATCCGGTAAAACGGACAGAATACTGTGGTGATACTCCATGTGAACGAGCTTTCAGAGTGCGAGCTCAACGTGGTGATATACGGATGGATGAGAACAAATCATGGGAACAAACCCTGTTTTCTCCAACGAATACCAGGAGTTCTAACTGGTATGACAACTTGTTTCTAAAACAAGAAATGTACATGGCTGTTAAGTTAACAGGAACGAAATGGGATAAGTTCCTAATAAAACTAGCCGATAATTTTAGTGAAGATCCACTAAAGTTATGGACTCAAAATAGCCTTAGGGCTAGATTAGAGTTGAAAGATCCCGGAACCATTATAAGAGCTAGAAACATTACGTATACGGCTGAGATGGTTGAGGAATTTGACAAACAAATTCCTGAGTTGCTTGGGAAAGGCTTGATTAGGGACAGTTACAGTCCACATTATAGTCCTGCCTTTATGGTTTATTAATCATGCCGAGCAGGTGCGAGGAAAAGCACGAATGGTTATAGATTATCGTCAGCTTAACAAAGCTACAAAAGACGATGGCTATAAGATTCCCACTGCGGGAGATTTAATTGATAGGATAAGTCTGAGCCAACCAAAGTTCTTCTCTAAATTTGACTTGAAAAGTGGATACTGGCAAGTCAAGATGGAGGAAGAATCGGTTCCTCTAACTGCCTTCAATGCTCCGCAAGGAATGTTTGAATGGCTGGTAATGCCGTTCGGCCTGAAAAATGCTCCAGGCGTATTTCAGCGCAAAATGGATAATGCTTTCAAGCAGGTCAGAAAATTTTGTGCGGTCTATATTGACGATGTGCTAATCTATAGCCAGACGGAAGATGAACACATGAGACACCTTGATGAGGTGACTGATGTCTTCCGGCGAGAAGGCATGATTCTATCAGAGAAAAAGATAGAATGGTTTAGGGAATCAGTTAATTTTCTAGGCATGGAGATTGAGCAGGGAAAAATTAAACTGCAAAATCATATTGCTGAGAAAATAATTAATTTTCCTGACAGACTTGAAGGTAGAAAGCAAGTCCAAAGATTTTGTGGATGCGCTAACTATGTAAGAAAGTTTGTGAAAGATCTTTCCAGAGATTTAAGTAGGATTGTGAAGAAAACCTCTTCTACAAATCCTTGGAAATGGGAAGATGAAGACACTCAATCCATTAGAAGGATTAAAGCAAAGGTGAAAAATTTGCCACAACTTGCTCTACCTTCTAATAAGGACGAGTTAGTTTTGGAAGTTGATGCTTCTGAAGAATATTGGGGAGCAGTCCTCAAAATTAGAGGACGAAAACCAGAACCGGTATGTAAATACTGGTCGGGAAGCTTCAAGGGGTACGAATTACGATACCCGATACACGAAAAGGAAGTATTAGCCTTAAAAAACGGAATAAAGGCTTTTTACATCTTTTTGGCACCGAAAGAATTTTTAGTGCGCTCTGACTCGACCTATGTAAAAAGGTTTATGAGTCTGAACCTTAAGGAAGCTAGGCAAACTAGACTCTTAAGGTTGCAGGAACAATTAAGCTATTATAAATATGAGGTCGAATACATTAAGTCCGACCACAACATAATAGCTGACTCTCTCTCTAGAGAACTTGCAAACACCTCTCTTTCTAAAAACTCTGCAGATGGATCCTGCTGCAAAGAGAAAGATATGCTGGGGATGCAAGAAGGAGGGACACTCCCGAAAGGTATGTCCTAATAAGGGAGATGGTGAGCATAGTGATGCTGGTTCCGTTTTAGGAACGAAAGCAGCAGTGCAAGCAACTAGGACATCGTTCTTACGAATGTCCCAAGAAGCTGAAAACTGCGGATTCCCAGGGGGGAAAGGCTGAACTTAAGGAGAAAGCAAAAGCTGACTCCGAGAGTAAAGCGAAACCAGATCTCCAGAAGGAGATGGCTAATCCCAAGAAGGCTGAGGCCAGATCTAAGGGAAAGGCGAAAGAATCCCAGAAGGGGATGGCTGGATCTAAGGGAAAGGTAATAACCAATCCTAAGGAGAAAGCGAAAGTTTCCAGGAGGGGAAGACAGATCTGAAGGAGAAGGGTAACACCAACTCTGAAAGAGATGTGGAGAAAGATCTTCAAAAGAAGATGACAGATCTGAAGGAGGAAAGCTCCAGAAGGGATGTGAAAATGGCAGATCTGAAAGACAAGGCAAAAGCGGAGTCTGGAGAGAAAGCCAGGAAGAAAAGGAAAGCCAAGAGGCTTGGGTCTTCTGGTCCAAAAGGGGAGGAATCTGCAAAAAAAGGTCCTAAGAAGGATGGAAAGGTTGAAGAACCTTGGTGGTCTCCGTTGACCATGGAGCAGTTCAATTACTGCCGAAACCACTTAGCCAAAGAACAGAAAATTTCCATTAATCAAGCTGTGAAATCCTACAAGGCTTTGTTAAAAAGCAAGGAAGAACAGAAAGAGGATATGGAAACACAGTATGCTGAAGAGGAGGCTAAGTTTAAGGCCATAATAGGCGAGCCAATTCAAGTGGTAGACCCTGAACCAAGGGCAGAACCGGAAGAAGAGGCTGCAATGGAGTGTGAGCAATACTTCGACTTTGGAAGTGCTTACGCAGCATTGGAAGGCAATCTGGAAAAGAAAGAAAGCCTCGAGGAAGCGATTCCTGTAAAAGACTCAGTCAAAGAGTCTGGTGAGACCTCTCACGGTGATAAAGGTCACGATGGCAAAGGCCATGTTGGGAAAACTCAAGAGGATCTAGGAGGATCCTGGTTTTTTGATGAGAACTCATTTAAAGATGAATCCCTAAGTTGGGATGCGGCTGTGGTCTGTGGAGGACTCATGGGTGGCATCAAACATGATGACAAGCGCCAGATTGAGTTTTTCTCAAGAAAGACCGTTGAGTACATCAAAGATCTGGAGTATAAGCTATCGATTATGGCTTCAGGTGAGGATGAGCTGTCTCGAGTTGAAAAGGAAAGACAGCAGATATTCTCCACAACGATGTCTATAATACCAGGGGAAGTTAGAGATTATGACGTCCCAAAGGTAGTAGTAGACATGAGTGAATCCTCGCTTGAGGAGAACACTGTACTTCAACCGTATCTACACTGGATATCGGGGAAGTGGCCGTCTCTGAGAATTCACTCAGATATGGTGGGAGTAGCAGCACCCTACGTGTATGCTGGGTTTGTAGACATACTGGAAATCGACAGATCCGATCCAGAATGTATGGCACCCCTGCCTACGTTAGTAAGGTTTGTACTCGGATGCCTAGGCTACGGACCAAAGTATGCCACGGCATTGATTACTAGCACAATAATGGAGGAGGAAGACCATCCGCAGTATGGGAAGGTGATACTTCAAAATCTGCAAGTATGGGATATCCATCCATGTGAGAGTAGACGTCTGGTGGAACCTCAACGACAGGACCTCGATCAGAGAGGTTTATGGCGGAAATACTACAAGGACAAAACTGTCCGAAAGGCCATAAAGGTTGAGTTCCTTAAAGATGTGCTGGAGCATGTGTTAGCCCGCAAGGACGAATACTACGTGCTCTGTGATGGTATGATCACCGTCACGATTCTTCGGTCAAATTTGAGTCTCATAGATGAGCAAGCAGGAGATCGAGGATGGCAGAGGATGCTTGACCTTCTGGATAGCTTCTGGAGGCGAGAGAACTCTGAGCTGCACCTCCGAACCGACACCTTCGAGGTTTGGAGTAAGATTGCTGATTTTACAGACAAAACCTTAAATCAGCAAATCGAGCATGATGAGAGAGCCCAACAAATTCTTGAAGCAGTTCAAGACCCACCGGGACTCTCAAAGAAAAAAGGAGTTGGCGAAACTTCAAACGCCAACAACAAGGAAGGAGTCTCCCAGGACAGCGCGCCAATGCAGACGGGAGAAGACAACTGTATAGAGTTAGAATAGGACGTTTTTGTCGGTCGTTAGGACCCCACTAACTTTTGCAATAGTTTAGATTCCTTTTACTTTTGAGCTGGCAAACAGTGCACAGGCACCAGCTCCTTTGTGTATATATTCACAAGCCCTCTACCTCATTGGGGGAGGCGATCTGAATAGAGAATTTTCTCTCATATCTCTCCGAGTTAGAAATTCTTTGATCATCCTCCGGGAACATTAATAAATGATCCGAAAATACCTTAAGGAAGCAAGAGTAAGGTGGTTAAGATTAACCAAAACAGGTTAAGATTAACGGAAGGCTGGATCGTTCGATCAAAGCCTTGGAAGGATTGAAGCCTAAGGGCCGAAACCTTTGGATGATGAGTGTCTCTATAAGGCCCTCGAGGTAAGGGCATTCGGTGTGACACGGAAGAGCCTCTCCACTAAAATTCCCCAAATTTGAGGAATTCTTCACTCTTGAAGGTCCATAGCGCGGAAGCTTGGTGAACCCATTGAGCTATCCTATCGGCTAAGGTATGATAAACATCCTTTGTGTTGTTTATGTTTTTCTTTCTTGAAAAGAGAATCTGAGAGAAGTGCAAAAGCGCGAGTCATTCGCATGACTGATTGTCCTAACCCAGAGTTGCTCCATTTGGATCACGGGGTTGGCAAGGATTCTGCTACGTGATTATTAAATACTGTAGTAGATCGATTGGCAAGTATATCAGCGCAAATATCGCAGCTGACTGAGCTTGTGGAAAGCTATTCTAAGAAATTGGAAGAGCTGACTCTCTTGCAGAGTGAATTCGAGGAGTATTTCCTTGAAGGTAAATCCAATCTTGGGTTTGCGGCAAGTTCGAAGTACTCAAACGAGTATTCGAGGTTGGCAGAACGCCGGCGACAAAGACAATTGGGAAAATTATCTTAAGTTCGATTCCTGTCGGATTTATTGGTATCAGAGCCCGCTTAAGATTTATTTTCGTATAATTGTCTTGAAGGACTAAGTTGGCAGAAAAGAGAAAGAATTTGGGTAAAATTAAGGAAAAAAGGAAATGAATAGTGAAACCACCGTAAATCCGTAATTTTGAAACTCGCGACCGTAAAATTCAAAATAGTTTCGAAACCAAATGTAAAAGGGTACAAAGCTTGGATGAGGAGGCCATTTAATGAAAAAGAAAAGTGACGAAACGAGGGGTATTTAATGAAAAAAGAAAAGCAAGGAGACAGCTTTGATTTGGAAAAATGAAATTTGACATAAAGAAAGCTGACTTTCTTCTCGATTAAAAAATTCTTAAAATTACTATCATATTTAATGAATAATTGACCGAATAATGATGTTGGATATGATTAACAAGAATTCCAAACACTTGCGTGATCAGCGGGAGAAAGCTCTTGATGTTGACAAAACGTCACCAAATCACCACCGCCACCCCCAATCTTCTTCTTCAGCAGAAAAAAATCTTATCACATATTAAATAATTCTTACACCCCCGTAGGAGAACTATGCTATGTTCTTGGGCATAGGTAAGACGAGGAGAGGAGGGACACAACGGTCCACAACTCACTCGTGTCCCTTTCAACGCCCACCATAAGATGACTCATTTTGCTCATCCGCGGTTGATTGGGCGACGAAAGTATTGAGCGACAACTTCAAGCGACAGGAGTCAGACGACGCAACCTATTTAGTGACTGATCTTTCAAGCGACATTCATTCTAAGCGACGACTTAAAGATTCGAAGCTGAAGGGTTACGAATTCGAAAAGTCTCAGAAAAGTTGAATCAATTTCCCTTTCTTTATCCATGCATTTACTAATTCTTGCACCCGCATTTATGTTTGTTTTCCCAATAAGTCATTTATAGTTCGTCCATAAATCTGACCATGTATGCATCTTGTCTAGATTCATTATCTAGCATTTATGTACTTGTTAAGGGGATCCTTATATAATGGGCGCCCTTGTAAGTATTTGAATAACTTTTGATCAGATTATAAACCCTTTGTAAGACTTTGTCTTTCTATCCGAAGTGAGTGGATTCTCCTTCAACCTCGTTCTTCATTTGATGGATTCCAAGTGCGGATTGAGTTGAACGTATTAATCGGTGGTGGTGTATCTATATCATTAGCGTTGTGCCTTGCCCTCGTCTTATTCGTGGTGATGTATCTGTATCCACGGCCAAACGAGTTTATTCAAGTTCTTCTTTCATGGTGGTAATTCCTGTATATGTGGAGGTTGAATTTCAAGCTATCCTTCATCTATCCTCAGCTCCATTTCTATTTCCAGTCACAGCCCTGAACACTTTCTTCCGTCCATACCCTACGTCACTCCATTCCGCTTCTTTAGTGACATCCCCCTTCCTTTTCGGTATTGGAATCATCTATTCCTTGCCGACCTCGCATCATCTTGGTATCAGAGCACACGGTTGGCAATGGCCGGAAGATTCCAACGCGGTATGACTCTAGATGAAGCACACGTTGCTCGGCTTGAGGAGCAGATTGCCGATCTTCAACAGCAACTACAGTCATTGTGGACACATTATGCATCGACTTCCCGCAGTTGATTGGACAACGATGATGAGGAGAACTCATGGCGTAAGGAGTCTCAACGAGGATTTTCACCGGAGTATCGTAGGTAGGAGAGAAGAGCCCCGATGATGAGTCTTCAGATTCTGGAGTTTGAAGGAAACTTGGACCCTAAGGAGTTCATCGACTGGACACGGTAGAGCGCATCTTCGACTATGAATAGGTGCCCGAGGAATGAAAGGTTAAGTTGGTTGCATTAAAGTTGAAGAAGTACGCCAGTTTGTGGTGGGAGAATACCAACCAGCAGCGTCGAAGAGAAGGACGAGATAAGATCCGAACATGGTTGAAAATGAAGAGGGCTATGACTAAGAGGTTTCTGCCGGAGCATTATCGACGAGATCTCTACCTCAAATTGTTGTCGCTTCAGCAATTGTCAAGTGTATCGGAGTACACGAGGGAGTTCGAGAGACTTTTGCTGCAGTGTGATGTCCAAGAAGCCTAACAACAAACCATTGCTAGGTATCTTCAAGGACTTAAGCCTCAGATAGCGGATGTAGTCGAACTTCAACAGTTTTTCAACTTCGACGATGTTAGAGCGCTGGCCCACAAAGTTGAACAACGGCAAGCGAGTAGATTGAGTACCCGCCCATTTGTGAATGCTCCGCTTTTTAACAAAGGGAGTAGCTCCCAAGCAAAGTCACCGTCGACGACGTCAAGAAAGACTCCACCGGCGACCACCAGACCCGAAGTCAAGTCAAACGAACGAGACAATGCTAGACGATGTTTCAAGTGCCAAAGAGTAGGACACATGGCTTCTGAGTGTCCATCGAGGAGAAACGTTGTCATTAGAGAGTTATCCGATGGAGAAGAAGAGTTCGATGAGAACGTCGATCCCATTTGGGATGCAGAAGAGATTGAGGAGTACCCGGACGAAGGAGAGTTGTTAGTCGTCCAAAAGGCTTTAAGCGTGACACCCACTAGAGAGGAGAATTAAAGGAAAAGTATTTTCCACACCAGGTGTACAGTCGAAGGAAAAGTTTATTTGGTGATTGTGGATGGCGGAAGCTGCACCAACGCCGTGTCGAGGATGATGGTCGAGAAGATTAAGTTGCTAGTCGAAGCTCATTCTCATCCCTATCGTCTTCAATGGCTTAATAAGAAGAGTGATGTTCGAGTAACCCAGAGAGCGAGAGTTCCATTCTCGATTGGGAAAAGCTACAAGGATGAAGTCGTTTGTGACGTTATTCCAATGGATGCGTGCCACTTGCTCCTAGGAAGACCGTGGCAGTTTGATCGACGCGCACAACATGACGGATATCGCAATACCTATTCCATCAGCATCGACGAGAAGAAGGTCACTTTGATGCCCCTGATCACTCAGCCTATGATAGCACCACAGAATCGATCTCTCGATCAGCGTCTCAAAGGAGTTCAATTGGTTCGAACGATCCATGAAGGTGAGAAGGCTTATTTTCTAATTCTTGTCAAAACAACCCACGATCAATCGATGAGCCATCCCCTAGCTATATCCATACTTGAGGAGTTCAAGGGGGTGTTTCCAAAGGAGCCGCCAGTCAAATTACCACCTACGCGAAGCATTCAACACCAGATTGACTTGGTTCCTAGAACGTCTCTACCCAATCGACCAGCTTATCGATGCAATCTAGAGGAAGCTAAGAAGCTGCAGAGGTAGGAGGATGAGTTAATTAAGAAGGTTCGAGAGAGTTTGGGCCATTGTTCAGTCCTAGCCATATTAGGGCCGACGAAGGTGTCACTTGGTGAATGTGTATGGATAGTCGAGCGATCAACAGGATCACAGTGAAATATTATTTTCCTATCCCTCGACTAGATGATATGTTGGATGAGTTGCATGGAGCGCAGGTATTTTCGAAAGTGGATTTGCGAAGTGGTTACCACTAGATTCAAATGAAAGAAGGCGACGAGTGGAAGATAGCTTTCAAGACTAAGTATGGATTGTATGAATGGTTGGTGATGCCCTTTGGTTTGTTAAATGCACCCAGCACGTTCATGTGACTGATGACCCATGTCTTACGACCTTTCATGGGGAAATTTGTGGTCGTCTACTTCGACGACATCCTCATCTATAGTCGAAACAACCAGTGCATGTCGATCATTTGCGAGTTGTGTTCCGTACACTTCAAGAGGAGAAGTTGTATGTAAATCTTAAAAAGTATGAGTTCTTTCAGCCGAGTGTGATATTTCTTGGTTTTGTAATATCAGCAGAAGAAATCAAGGTCGACAAAAGCAAGATCGAAGCCATCAAGGAATGGCCGACGCCAAAGAGTTTCCACGACATTTGAAGCTTTAATGGTTTAGCGTCGTTCTACAGAAGGTTCATTCGAAGTTTCAGCTCAATCGCAGCCCCACTCACCGAATGCTTAAAGGGAGACAAATTTGAGTGGACTTCAGCCGCACAAGATAGTTTCGAGCGACTGAAGAAGTGTCTAATTGAAGCACCCGTTCTTGCATTACCTAACTTTGCGAAGATGTTCAAAGTGGAATGTGATGCATCTGGAGTTGGAATAGGAGGAGTGTTGATGCAGGAAGGGAGACCCATTGCTTACTTCAGCGAGAAGCTCAATGGTGTGAAATTCAACTACTCGACGTACGACAAGGAGTTCCTAGCTGTCGTTCGAGTTTTGGTGACGTGGAACCACTACCTGCTGCCTAGAGAGTTCGTGCTACACACCGACCATGAAACTCTCAAGTACATCAATAGTTAGCACAAGCTCAGCCAGCGACATGCCAAATTGATAGAATTCCTTCAATCTTTCACTTTCGTGCTCAAGCATAAACCCGGAGCAAAGAACGTAGTTGCGGATGCCCTTTCGCGGAAGATGGTCATGTTGTCCGCAATGGAGATCAAGCTCATTGGTTTTGAGTACCTGAAGGATCTGTATAAGGGCGACGAAGATTTTGGAGAAGTCTTCGCCCAATGCACTACTCAGGTGATTGATCGATTCCACCAAGTGAATGAATTTCTCTTTCGCGACTCTAAGTTGTGCATTCCCAGGAGTTCGATGAGAGAGCTACTCATTCGAGAAGTCCATGGAGGAGGAATCGCCGGACACTTTGGAGTCGACAAGACATTGTTGATGCTTTAGGAGAATTTCAATTGGCCACAAATGGAGAAGCAAGTGTGATGTCTAACCTCGAGATGTGTTATCTGCCTGCAGGCGAAGAGCCAAGTCCAGCCCCAAGGATTGTATACTCCACTTCCAGTCCCAGAGCGACTATGGGAGCATGTAAGTATGGATTTCGTGCTAGGACTACCGAGAACGCAGCGGAGGAATGATTCGATCATGGTTGTGGTCAATGATTGTCGAAGATGGTGCATTTCATACCATGCCAGAAGACGGATGATGCAACTAATGTAGTGGATTTGTATTTTCAAGAAGTCTTGAGATTGCATGGGGTGTCGAAGACGATCGTGTCAGATGAGACATCAAGTTCCTTAGTTACTTTTGGAAGACGTTGTGGCACAAGTTGGGAACGAAGCTCGTTTCCAGTACAGCTTATCATCCACAGACTGATGGACAAACGGAGGTTGTCAATCGTACTATGGCTGCAATCCTTCGAATCTTAATCTCGAAGAACTGGAAGGATTGTGATATGAAGCTCGCTCATGCGGAGTTTACATACAACAGAGCCCAAGTTTGAAAACGAAGTCATCACCCTTCGAGGTGTTGCGGGGTCGGCAAAAAGGAATAGATGATTCCAATACCGAAAGGGAAAATGGACGTCACTAAAGGTGCGGAATGGAGTGACGTAGGGTATGGACGAAAGGAAGTATTTAGGGGTATGGCTGGAAATAGGAATGGAGCTAGGGATAGATGAAGGATAGGTTGAGATTCAACCTCCCCGGATTTAGAAATCACTACCGTAAAAGAAGAACTTGAATAAACTCGTTTGGCCGTGGATACTGATACACTACCACGAACAAGACGAGGGCGAGGCACAACGCGGAGGATACAGATACACCACCACCGGTTGATACGCTCAACTTAATCCGCACTTGGAATCTACCAAATGAAGAACGAGGTTAAAGGAGAATCCACTCATTTCGGATAGAAAGACAAAGTCTTACAAAGGGTTTATAATCTGATCAAACGTTGTTCAAATACTTACAAGGGCGCCCATTATATAGGGATCCCCTTAACGAGTACATAAACGCTAGATAATGAACCTAAACAAGATGCACGCATGGCCAGATTCATGGAGGAATCATAAATGGCTTATTGGGAAAACATACATAAATGCGGGTGCAAGAATGAGTAAATGCATGAATAAAGGAAGGGAAATTAATTCAGCTTCTCTGAAACTTTTCAGCTTCGTGACCCTTCAGCTTCGAATCTTTAAGTCGTCACCTAGAATGAATGTTGCTTGGAAGATCGTCGTTGAATAGGTTGTGTCGCCTGACTACTGTCGCTTGAAGTTGTCGCTCAATACTTTCGTTGCCCAGTCAACCATTGATGAGCAAAGTGATTCTTTTTATAGTGAGCGATGAAAGAGGTGCGGGTAAGTTGTCGATCGTCTTATATGTCTAAGGACGAGGTACAGCAGCGACGGGGGACAGCCACCCTCCACCCCCAATTTTTTTTTTCACCTCCCTCCTGTCTGAAAAAGAGCTCTTTACGTCCGATTATTTAAAAATAAAATTATAAAAAATATGCATTTCTAAATTACTTTTTAGTTTAAAAATTTAAATTATATTTTATACAAATTAAAGTTAATGACATGATGATATTGCCCATGTTGTCGTTTCCCTGGGGTTTGTGTTTTATTTTATTTTTGGCCACTTTATCAAAAATATCCCCAAAATTACAAAAGTTTTCCAATCTATCCTAAAGTTTAGGAAATATCTCTCCGTATCCAAAACTTAGACCCAGTTTCAAAAATATCCATTAAAGTCCCAAAGTAATATTTTCCGAATGGCTGGAGAAGGAAAATCTTCGGGAAATCCTTCTGGGACTCCATCACGATTGGAGTTCGTCCCAGAGTCTAGATTGTCTCCTTTTGGAGTTAGCAAGAGTATAAATGATATTTTAACTCAGCTAACCATTCAGGGGAGCAATGAAAGTCTAGAAAGCCGAAACCAAATGGCAAAAGAAGTAGGCTCCATTGTAAACACAATGTTAGACGCTCTGGAAAGAGAAAGAGGTTTAAAAAGGCCTGAAGCCGAGGCGACTTCTGGACTGGAAAGTACAACTGGAAAACCAGTCGAAAGATTGAACCTGGGAGGAAGAAATTCCAAACAGAATCAAGGCAAAAGTGTGGATGAGATGTATAAGGAGTCAGTGGCTCCTTACATTTTAGACTCACAAAGGCGAAGTGCAAACTTGAATTCCCAAAGTGGGGAGTTGGCAAAAGACTTAAGGAAAGCCTTAGGTCTGGCAGAAGATACTCCAGTTCATTTAGACAACAGAACGTTTAACGAACTGGTAACTGCGAAGAGGGAAATTTACAGGCCCGATTATCCTCATCGGACTAAACAAGAGTTTGTCCCAAGGGATAATATTTTAAAGCCAATAATTACCCCCGGTGCTTTTCTGGACATTGACTGTGAGAAGCACGTATCTGAAAAGATAGATGAGTGGTTATCACTTATTCGGATGACGGCATCAGCAGGAGGAGTACCTCCTGGAGCAGTCTACGAATTATGTGTGGCAGCCCTTATGGGTACAGCGCAGAAATATTGGAAAACCTTAGTGGCGCACACAGACATTAAGGAAAAGATAGATCAGGCGCTGACGGTTGATGGAGTATTAGCAGTAATAGCTGATGCCCTGAAACGTGAGTTCTGTGGTTTTTCATTATCCACCGAGACTGTGGAAAAAGAGCAGTCGTTGACAGCTCTAGTTAAACTACAGATCTGTGATATGTGCTGGTTTGATAGCTACGTGTGTGAATTCCAGAAGTATTACTACAATCTGGATGTAGTATCTCAACAGTTCATATTAGGAACCTTTTTTGCAAAGCTTCCCGAACCGTGGCCGGAAGTTGCGCAAAAGGCCTATGAATTACTTCTGAGTGAGGAAAAGATTGTCTCTGGACTCGGAGGTAAAATTCAGGCGGTGAAGTACGCTATGCGCAAGGCATGTACTCAAATTGAGTATGTGCCTGGGGGGTATGGATGCGATACTCGTAGTACTTCAGGAGACTCTTTAAAGAGAAGAAACTTTCCTCAAAAGAGGAAGTTTGTTGGGTACAACAAAAGAAAAGTTTGGCCCAAGAAGGACTTCCAGCGTAAGCAAAGGGGAGGTCCTGCTTACAAACCAAGAAGGTTTGTGAGGAGAAGGTATAACCTGAAGGATAAGGATAGGATCGATGCCTTCAAAAGAAAGCATGGCAGAGAGCCTAAATGTCCTAAAGGGAAACCAAGCAGCTGCAATTGCTGCTGGTTTTGTGGTTCACAAGATCACAAAGCGGATAGTTGTCCGAAGATGAACCAAAGGAGAGAAAGACTCCGGATGGTCTTCCTGGATGACAGGAGTCGTGAGGAAGAAGTCCTTGCTTATGAACCAATAGATGAGCAGGAGATTTCCGACTTAGACTCGGAAGTAGAGTCAATTTATGAGATAGTGTCAGATTATGATACAGACTCGGACGATGACTCTGATCTCTGGAAAATGCATCTGTTCATGATGAGAGCAGAGCAAAACGGAGATGGTGATGAGATGGTCCCATTGGAAGCATCGAATGAGGTACTGGAGGAAACTCACCAGTACGAAGATCCATCCCAGTCAGTTCTGGAATGGAGGTTGCCTAATGTTAATGTGAGGTAGGTCTATAACATATCGAGATTCAATTTTAGATCGATAATAGACATCTCACAAACAGAAGCAACGGCTCAAGTTACAAATACGGAACTTGAGACTTTGGATATCCCATTACTCAACGTACAACGCATTAGGGAAACCATGCAACGTGCGAGAGGAGTATACAATTATATACATATTGGGTTGATCCAAGTAGGACTAATCCCGCTATTCCATCTTCCAGCGGATAGTCCTGTGGTAGCAGCTGTGATCGATAAACGATGGCGAGAGTTTAGAGATCAGCAGATATCAGGAATACAGGCCAACCTGGCACACGGTCCTGTATGGTTCCAGGTTCATCCAAATTTCATGATGGCCTTGAACGATCGCTGTTTGGGAAATTCATTGACCTTAAGGATCAAATCAATGAATATGGATAGGATGAATTCCCAGGCCAAGTTTTTTGGCGTATCATACTAGAGTAATTTATCGATTGGTAAATACCACTAGTCCTGGTGTTAGGAACATCTCAAGACTTACTGAGTTGTTCAAAGAAGGTCATAATAACTACCAACAGTTTCATAGGCGAGAGGTAAACCCATTGGAGTTAACCTGGCCAAGAAACTGGGTTATGACTGAAGGTAGTAGCTCTAGGCCGATTAGTGCGGCTAATATCCGACAAAGAG
Source organism: Melastoma dodecandrum (assembly GCA_029817715.1). Taxonomy (NCBI): domain Eukaryota; kingdom Viridiplantae; phylum Streptophyta; class Magnoliopsida; order Myrtales; family Melastomataceae; genus Melastoma; species Melastoma dodecandrum. The sequence goes on from JARUPY010000606.1 coordinate 3,261,880, forward strand.
GTAATGAGATTACTTTAATGTTGGGTGAACCGTCTAGAGACAGTTTTAGAGCTGATAGGCATCTACCTATGAGGATGCCACTCCTGAGAGAGCCAAGAGCACATACGCTCTCTGATGTTTCTTCTAGAGCTAGTGATGTGGGAGAGGACATAATTGTGTCCCGACCAGCAGAAGCATCTGCTCCACCACTAATAAAAGAGATGTCTCGAAGGTCTGTTGATTCGAGAGCCCCGTCACAACATACGGGTAGAATCGTAGGGTATAGACAGGTATCATTACCAGTCTATGAAGACGCTGTAGACCAACCGAGAGAGGAGTCTATACGGATGTTAAGAGTTACCAATATAGAAAACCCTTTATCCAAGATTCCTGAAGTTTGTAAGGTTATTGAGCAAATAGTCGAGCAAAAGTCTATAACGATAGACGATATCTGGAGGATGTTAGAACCATCCCAGGAAGTACCTAAGAATATTGGGTTCAGTGTCAGGAAAGAAGACTTGAGCACATATATAGCTCTAACTTTCAAATTTCCTGGATACTATGAGTATTCTCTAGATACTTTGATAGACACTGGGTGTAGCATAATATGTGCGAGACTCAATGCTCTGCCAGATGAGTGGTGGGAACCACTGCAGAAACCCATCCACATGGTTAACGTCGATGGTATGGCCACAATAGTTGGCCATAAGGCAAGCAACGTGCCTGTCTTTATTGGTGGACAAAAATTCATCATTAAAGAGATTCTTGCACATCCTTTACTAGAGGCCGACATCATTATTGGTAACGCCTTTTTGAAGGGTCAGAAGGAAAACCTTCCTTTTGTGCAGAATGAAAACGATGTTTCCATTGGTGGTGTAAAGATAAGTATTCTACAAGAGCCTAGACTGCGGTTAAAATTTGGCTTTTATCCGGTAAAACGGACGGAATACTGTGGCGACATCCCATGTGAAAGAGCTTTCAGAGTGCGAGCTCAACGTGGTGATATACGGTTGGAGGAGAATGAGTCATGGGAACAAACCCTGTTTTCTCCAACGAATACCAGGAGTCTTAACTGGTATGACGACTTGTTTCCAAAACAAGAAGTGTGCATGGCTGTTAAGTTAATAGGAACAAAATGGGATAAGTTCCTAATAAAACTGGCCGATAATTTTAGTGAAGATCCACTAAAGTTATGGACTCGAAATGGCCTAAAGGCTAGATTAGAGTTGAAAGATCCCGGAACCATTATAAGAGCCAGAAACATTACGTATACGGCTGAAATGGTTGAGGAGTTTGACAAACAAATTCCTGAGTTGCTTGGAAAAGGCTTGATTAGGGACAGTTACAGTCCACATTCTAGTCCTGCCTTTATGGTTATTAATCATGCCGAGCAGGTGCGAGGTAAAGCACGAATGGTTATAGATTATCGTCAGCTTAACAAAGCTACAAAAGACGATGGCTATAAGATTCCCACTGCGGGAGATTTAATTGATAGGGTAAGTCTGAGCCAACCAAAGTTCTTCTCTAAATTTGACTTGAAAAGTGGATACTGGCAAGTCAAGATGGAGGAAGAGTCGGTTCCTCTAACTGCCTTCAATGCTCCGCAAGGAATGTTTGAATGGCTGGTTATGCCGTTCGGTCTGAAAAATGCTCCAGGCGTATTTCAGCGCAAAATGGATAATGCTTTCAAGCAAGTCCGAAAATTTTGTGCGGTCTATATTGACGATGTGTTAGTCTACAGTCAGACTGAGGACGATCACATGAGGCACCTGGATAAGGTGACTGATGTATTTCGACAAGAAGGCATGATTCTATCAGAGAAAAAGATAGAATGGTTTAGGGAATCGGTTAATTTTCTAGGCATGGAGATTGAGCAGGGAAAAATTAAACTGCAAAATCATATTGCTGAGAAAATAATTAATTTTCCTGACAGACTTGAGGATAGAAAGCAAGTCCAGAGATTTTGTGGATGCGCTAACTATGCAAGAAAGTTTGTGAAAGATCTTTCCCGAGATTTAAGTAGGATTGCGAAGAAAACCTCTTCTACAAATCCTTGGATATGGGAAGATGAAGATACTCAATCCATTAGAAGGATTAAAGCAAAGGTAAAGGATTTACCACAACTAGCTTTACCTTCTGATAAGGACGAGTTAGTCTTGGAAGTTGATGCTTCTGAAGAATTTTCGGGAGCAGTCCTCAAAATTAAAGGACGAAAACCAGAACCAGTGTGTAAATACTGGTCGGGAAGCTTCAAGGGGTACGAACTACAATACCCGATACATGAAAAGGAAGTATTAGCCTTAAAATATGGAATAAAGGCTTTTTACATCTTTTTGGCACCGAAAGAATTTTTAGTGCGCTCTGACTCGACCTATGTAAAAAGATTTATGAGTCTGAACCTTAAGGAAGCTAGGCAAACTAGACTCTTAAGGTTGCAGGAATGGTTTAGCTATTATAAATACGAGGTCGAATACATTCAGTCCGACCACAACATAATAGCTGACTCTCTCTCTAGAGAACTTGCAAACACCTCTCTTTCTAAAAACTCTGCAGATGGATCCTGCTGCAAAGAGAAATATATGCTGGGGATGCAAGAAGGAAGGACACTCCCGAAAGGTATGTCCTAACAAGGGAGATGGTGAGCATAGTGATGCTGGTTCCGTTTCAGGGACGAAGGCAGCAGTTCTCTGCTGGCAGTGTAAGCAACTAGGACATCGTTCCTACGAATATCCCAAGAAGCTGAAAACTGCGGATTCCCAGAAGGGGAAGGCTGAACTTAAGGAGAAAGCAAAAGCTGACTCCAAGAGTGAGGCGAAACCAGATCTCCAAAAGGAGATGGCTAATCCCAAAGAGGCTGAGGCCAGATCTAAGGGAAAGGCGAAAGAATCCCAGAAGGGGATGGTTGGATCTAAGGGAAAGGTAATAACCAATCCTAAGGAGAATGCGGAGAATCCCCAGGAGGGGAAGACGGATCTGAAGGATAAGGGTAACACCAACTCTGGAAGAAACGTGAAGAAAGATCTTCAAAAGAAGATGACAGATCCAAAGGAGGAGAGCTCCGGAGGAGATGTGAAGATGGCAGATCTGAAGGATAAAGCAAAAGCCGAGTCAGAGGAGAAAGCCAGGAAGAAGAGGAAAGCCAAGAGGTTTGGGTCTTCTGGTCCCAAAGGGGATGATTCTGCAAAGGATGGTCCTAAGAAGGACGGAAAGGTTGAAGAACCTTGGTGGTCTCCTTTGACCATGGAGCAGTTTAATTACTGCCGAAACCACTTAGCCAAAGAGCAGAAAATTTCCATTAATCAAGCTGTGAAATCCTACAAGGCTTTGTTACAAAGCAAGGAGGAACAGAAAGAGAATATGGAAACACAGTATGCTGAGGAAGAGGCTAAGTTTAAGGCCTTAATTGGCGAGCCCATTCAAGTGGTAGACCCTGAACCAAGGGTAGAACCAGAGGAGACGGCTGCAATGGAGTGTGAGCAATACTTCGACTTTGAAAGTGCTTACGCAGCATTGGAAGGTAATCTTGAAAAGAAAGAAAACCTTGAGGAAATAATTCCTGTTAAAGACTCGGTCAAGGAGTCAGGTGAGAATATTCACGGTGACAGAGGACACGATGGCAAAGGCCATGTTGGAAAAACCCAAGAGGATCTGGGAGGATCCTGGTTTTTTTATCAAGACTCATTCGAGGATGAATCCCTAAGTTGGGATGCGTCTGTGGTCTGTGGAGGACTCATGGGTGGCATCAAACATGATGACAAGCGCCAAGTTGAGTTTTTCGCAAGAAAGACAGTTGAGTACATCAAAGACCTGGAATATAAGCTATCGATTATGGCTTCAGGTGAGGAGGAGCTGTCCCGAGTGGAAAAAGAAAGACAGCAGATATTCTCCACAACGATGTCTATAATACCAGGGGAAGTCAAAGATTATGAAGTCCCAAGAGTAACAGTAGACATGAGTGAATCCTCGCTTGAGGAAAACATTGTACTTCAACCGTATCTACATTGGATATCGGGGAAGTGGCCGTCTCTGAGAATTCATTCAGATATGGTGGGAGTAGCAGCACCTTACGTATATGCTGGGTTTGTAGACATACTGGAGATCATAGCCTTGGAAGGATTGAATCCTAAGGGCCGAAACCTTTGGATGAGGAGTGTCTATATAAGACCCTCGAGGTAAGGGCATTCAGTGTGACACAGAAGAGCCTCTCCATTCAATTCCCCAAATTTGAGGAATTCTTCACTCTTGAAGTTCCATAGGGCGGAAGCTTGGTGAACCCTTTGAGCTATCCTGTCGGTTAAGGTATGATAAACACCCTTAGTGTTGTTTATGCTTTTCTTTCTTGAAAAGAGAGTCTGAGAGAAGTGCAAGTGCACGAGTCATTCGTATGACTGATTGTCCTAACCCAGAATTGCTCCATTTGGATCACGGGGTTGGCAAGAATTCTGCTACGGGATTACTAAACACTGCAGTAGATCGACTGACAAACATTTCAGCACAAATAACACAGCTGACTGAGCTTGTGGATAGCTATTCTAAGAAATTGGAAGAGCTCACTCTTTTGCAGAGTGAATTCGAAGAGTATTTCCTTGAAGGTAAATCCAATCTTAGGTTTGCGGCAAGTTCGAAGTACTCAAACGAGTATTCGAGGTTGGCAGAACGCCGGCGACAAAGACAATTGAAAAAATCTTCTTAAGTACGATTCCTGCTGTTATTAATTGGTATCATAGCCGCTTAAGAAGAATTAAGTTTCTTATTGTCTGAGAAAGTTAACTTATAGACTGAAATAAAGAGGATAAACTTGAAACAAGTCGAAAGTACATGCTACCTAGAGATACAGTTTAAACTTCTGGATAAATCAGAAAAAACGAGTGAATTTCTTGTTGGGCGAGGGGCAGAGGATTGCTTTTCTTTTCCCCTCTGGGTGGCCACCGGTGAAGTCAGGGAAGGCGTGGGTAATTTTTGCGAATCTGAGTTGTTGTTTTCCTTTCCGAGGAAAGGAAGGGATGTTCCCAAATCTGTTTCACCACACCACCCACGATGGGATTTTGGGAGAAGAGGATTTGGGGTTGGTCCATGGCGTAAAGGATGGAGGAGAAGGTGGTGGTGACCAGTACCTAGTTTTGACCTCTGACCCAAAGCCCAGACCCCGTTGGACTGCTGATTTGCACGAGCGATTTGTCGATGCTGTCACCCAGCTTGGAGGAGCCAGCAATCAGTCTCTCTTTTCTGTCATATGCTGTTATCCTATCGTTGACCTTCTAGAGGCACTCTTGATTCTCATTCTTGCTCGCTGCATGTCCTTGCTGGGCGAAAAGGGTCTCCTAATTGTTTGGCTTCTTACGTAAGCTGGAGTAGTTTCTGAGAGGGGGGCTTGTAAGAGGCACATTGGGGTTGGGTCTAAATGTGAGAGAAGAGACTCGGTAGAAATGCCACTGAGGGTAGTTTGAATACTGTTGACTCGTGTGGAACCTCTGTTGATCCTTTGTTCTTGCTTATACAACCTGAACAACCAAGGTCATGCTAATTGCAGAAGCTACCCCTAAGGCCATCATGCGAACGATGAATGTGAAAGAACTGACGCTTTTCCATCTAAAGAGTCACCTACAGGTTATTTCCCCACTGCAACTTTCGTCTATTCGGTGGAGAGGAAGGAGTGATTGGTATATGCAATATGCCTTAATATTGGACTGCATTCTCGTGTGACTGCAGAAATACAGACCGGGAAAGCAATCTGGGAAGGACATGGGCGACTCACCCAGAGATGGTAGACTCCCTGGCCATGGGAATTCTTTTCTGTTCCTTGTGGTCATACATGTAGAAATTTTCTCCTTATCCGATTAGCTGGATTTGAATTGAAGGGCTCTCGTCTTCTTACCTTATGGAAAACTCGGGGAGTGGGAAGTCTACACCCAACTTGCAAACGCCTGACTTTGACGAGTAAGGAAGAAAATGCTCCCCCTTTTATTTTCAAAGAGCTCCTTCAGTTAGCCTGTTAATTGAATCCGGCCAAAAGGCGTGACAACTATTATCTGTCAGAAGTTATGAAGTCAAGGAGGCATTACGAGCCCAAATGGAGACGCAGAGTAAATTGCATCTTCAAGTTGAGGTAACTTTTCCTTTACTGTTTGTTGAAGTGAATTGTCAAGTGTTAAAATGCTGAAGTTATGGTGTTAAAATGCTGAGGAATCCCTTGATTGACCTCCTTGGCTTCTGCGCGGCGGATGCAGTTGTGATACATCGCTTAGAGGAAGAACTACCTCAGAGTTTCCACTTTCAGAAAGGCGACTGTTCTACTGAAAGCTGTTTAACGTCGCACGAGAGGGATTTTGCCTCTCGAGGAACCAGTGGTTGGAGGTAAAAAAAGGATGACGGGCTTAAAGTCGGGTTTTGCTAATTTGGCTCAGGTGAGTCCTCATGGAATCGCTGGGTTTGGGATGTAGTCCTCGAATGTTACTTTAGTTTAACCTATCTTCAAGTATAAAAAGTTCCTTTTGCCCAACTCCTGTTCATTGTGGTACATGGCGGAAAGGAAACCACCCCTGAACTCCGAACTCTTTTCACCTTCGCGACAATGGGACCTCTATCATTTTCTAAGTATGTCGTCCTAATGAACTTGCATTAAACTGTCTTCTGCGTTAAGGCTGGCCTGCCGGCCGTAGGTAGATAATGTCATGGTGTGTCTACTAAGCGGATCTAAGTTTCAACTTCATTCGATGCTCACGACCCCAATGTTTGTTTTGTCCGCCACATATGCGCATAAGATCCTCTGCACTGGCTTCTTTCGCTAAGGGCCATGCTTCACTGAGCTTTGTACGGAATCTCTTTGTTTGGAAAAAAAATTACGAAATTTAGTTTTAATTTTAAAAACTCTAAAATTTACAAAATAAAGTTTTAATTTAAAAAAACTTTATAAATACCGTTATTAAGTTATGGTTTCACGGTGTGAAATAACGACTTATACAAAATTTGTCAAAGTCGTGGTTTCAAATAATGTTTTCATAGGACATCAGGAAAGTCACTCAGTTGACGATTTTTACTAAGTATACTTAAATCGAGGTTTGAAATGGACCCTAAGAAAGCTCACTTGTCAAAGTGTCGTTTCAAACATCGACTTAAAGACGATATTTATGGAGTTTTCAAATCTGAAACCATACTTTGTAATTTTTTCACGAACTTACAAAACTCGTGCATTATTTTAACTTCCTGAAGACCAATCGGGGAGGATGAGAGCATCCCGGAAGGGCTTTTAATGGATTCTTGCTACTTATCATCTTTCCAACGGTTGCAGATTCTTAAAAGATTGGATTTTTTTTTTAAATATACGATAATATCAAAAACTATTACCGAACTATTTACTTTGTCGAAAACTTAATTTACTATATGAATTTATCATTAAGTTCAGGTGTTTTATTTTTTATGGCTAGTTGCGGATGGAATGACGCTCCTTCTCCTTCTCCTCCGCTACTTCCTACTGCCAAGACCTTGCTGCCATTGCCACAACCATCTCTGGGAAGGATCGATGGTGAAGGTGCCGCGGTCGAGAAGGACTCTCGCGACCCCAATCTTGACTTTTAGGTTCCTTGTAAAAACTCATGGTTGTTAAAATCTTCCCCAAAAATCTCAGCCACCACCACCCAGTCCTCATCACCACCCGGTCCCAGTTCCAGTCCCAGGCCGAGCTCCATAATGACACCCTCCATCCGTCCGACGATGACCGTCAGAGGGATTCCCTGCCTCCCATCCCTCGGCCCAGTTATTGCTGCCTTGTTCTGTCTCCCCCACCGTCGTTAAACGCCACAAGAAATCTTCTTCCTACACCTATCGGCTCGTCCACCGCCCCGCCGCCCATTCTTCAGCACCCCAAAATTAGTCCTTCTCCAACAACCTTGTCTACAAGTCCACCGATTTCGTCCCCGTGAGGAAACCCTTGAGGTTCTCCCTCCTCTTCGGGTTCCTCCCCGGGAACATCTCCGATAAGGTCAGAGGTGTCGTGCGGCATAATCCCGATCCGACCTCTCAAGCCTCCCCATTGTCGCGGGTGGATTTCGTTTCCAGTTCCATTTAGAATAAATATCCTCCCTTGACGATAAGGCTTCGGATTTTGAAATATTGGAGTCGCCACTAACTTATTTTAAGTTCAAGTTAGAAAAACTATAGAGATTCGTTAAGGTTAGAGAATTATGGATTACTAAATCGCATGCATCACAAAAAATGAGACGTTTATCGCGTGTTTCTAATGTCCGAATTTATTTAAGCTCGGATTTTTAGAAAAGAAATTGCTTGATATATAAAAAATTCTCGAGCTAAATAATACTTAAAATGTCTATGTGAATCATTTTTTAAAAAATATTTCATGAAAGTTGATTTTGGGCAAAACACAAGTAACATAAATTGATTAGTGCCCTTAACTGTCACTGTTTCTACGCTGAAGTTAAATTCAAGGGAGAACCAGGTATTTGTACCACTTCTCACTCTATATAGAACGCCCCCGTTAGCGTTTGTACATCACAGTGCTGTTTCAAAATAGGTTGACAGCGAACCTGGCGAGCCGTTGATGCCGTAACATTGGTGAGTGCGAAGCCGTCTTCAGAGGGTCTTGATCTTCGAGAATCCAAATAATCCCTCGAATACTTCGTTATCTTGAATGGGTCGAATGGGGTGCGTGCCTTAGTTGTCCGCAAGGCACGCCCCCGAGATACCTGCATAAAAAGCTAAAACAACTAAGTAAACTGTTCGAAGAAAGCTTGAAAGTTTATACTTTGACTGCTTCATTTATAATCTTTCCGTATCGTCTCGAATAAGTAGAATTAGACAAAACATATTATGAATAGATAATAAATATGGTAATAAGACTATACGACTAGAATTTTGAAAGTATGAATAAATAACATGGATACTAATGTCAATTTTGTATATGAGAACGAGGACTTCTCTTTTAGCCAAGTTAACAATTAAAATTTTGTATAAAATGATAATAAAAACAAAGCAAAAAGAAAAAAAATAAACAGACCCAAAACAATCGAGAGAAAGCAAATAGGGAAGGAGGCCAAATTTACTTTTTGTCAATCGCGGAGGTATTTGAACTTCATTTTTGACCTTTCCATAGTTTTCTTTCAGCGGGTGTTCTGATTCGGACATAGCAGCACTGCTAACCATGTTCCTTGTCTCCGTCTTCGTTTTCATCCAGTAAGATCATGACGTTGTCCTCTAAGCCTTTAGAAAGGAACGGCTTCCCATCGAGAAGATTACGGGACGGAATTGAATTGAACGTAAATCTCCTCCGAGATCAGTCAAGGTATGGTAGCTGTTTGAGATCAACATGATGGGCCCTCTAGAGTGAGCTCGGGCGTGTCTTTGAGTTTGGCTATGGTCGGCAGGATGCGGCCAGGTTTGATGCTTGAGATTCTCTCTGGGATCTGTACAGCGAGCCATCTTGGGAACTTTGATCAGTGGCCTTCTACCTCCCAGCTTCAACTTCCCCCGCCCTCTGCTCGTCAGAGTTATTCCGCTGCGGCGACTTTTCTTCATTGTCTGCCATCAATGCAACTTCTTCGCCCCTTGGTTCCTCAGGATGTTCCTTCCTTCTCTCCAGAGCAACCATGTGTGTCCGAGGAGGTGATGATGGTTATCTTGGTGGTCGATATTCGAAAACTCAGCGAAGTCTCTGGTGAGATCACCTGGACTTGTCTTCTGGCCAGCGGCTGCACTCTTCTGGCACATCTTCTCATATTCTTCCTTCACGGCCAGTGACGGAGCTTGGAAAGGATCTCGATTTCAGTTTGGAATTCATGCACACCTTGCTTGGACAGCGGGTTAGTCCGCTTGGTAGCAACTTTGGTAGCGCCGCCATCAATTTCTCCCTTGTAAACTTTTCCGAATCCTCCCACACCAAGGAGCAGGGTGTCGTTGAAGTTCTTTGTCACAGATATAATCTCGGCAAACGAGAAATGGCGACAGAGGTTCGATGGGAGGGAGGATGCATAACTACCAGTTGTGTTTGTCTTGGCAGAACCTGCAGAGTGCGAGTTCCCATAGAGTGAAACGGGAAGCCAAACAGATGGGCCATACCTTCTTGATTCCTTCCCGTGCTTTCGGCTACGGCAAGAAAGAACAACCAAAAAGCCAATCACTACTGCCAAGGCGCCACCGGCAACACCTCTGGAGATTATTGCAACTCTGTTCGGAGATTTACCTTGCTTCTTAACCGGAGATGGGTCAACCATCGGCTGTTTGGGAGCAGGAAGAGGATTCGGACCTGCAAGATTGCTAGTCGAGTCATTCACCTTAAAAATCTCCAGCCCGTTCAGAATCGCATCGTAATATTGAGATTGCTGAGCCATATAAGGATGAAAAGCGAGCCACAGATCTCGCTGGGGACTCCCATTGGGCACGGACACCACGTAGTTCTTGTATAATGGCTTTAGATTTCCTCCAGCCCACCCAGCCACATCGGCCTGTGATTCCGCAGTTCGGTTGCCGATGTAGATAGAGAACATCCTTTGGTTTATCTTAACTATGAGGTCAGAAATCTCGCAGAAGTGCAGCCTCTGTAAGCTTCGCCCCGAGCTTCGTAGCCAGGACATGCGTCAACGGCATCAGCTCAGGGGTCTCATCGGTGGCGTAACCAAACATATGTCCCTGGTCCCCCGTGCTAACCTCCTCAGGCTTCTTCGCGAGGTGTCCATGAACACCCTGCGTGATATCAGGGCTCTGTTGTTCGATATTAACGAGGACCTTGCAGTTATCCGCATCGAGCCCCACGTTGGGGGATGTAAACCCGATCCCCCTGCAGGTGTCGCGGACGATCTTCTCATAGTCGACCTTAGCCTTGGTGGTGATCTCCCCAAAGACCATGACCATGTTGGTCTTGGTACAAGTCTCGCAGGCGACCTTACTCTCGGGGTTCTGCTCAAGACAAGCATTGAGGATGGCGTCGGAAACCTGATCGCAGATCTTGTCAGGATGGCCTTCGTTGACGGACTCCGACGTAAAGAGGAAGGTGTCCATTGGGGGAGGGAAGGAGGATCCGCTACTGCTGCCATTTAAACCTGGCCATGGCTCGTTTCCTCGGGAGTTTGCCTCCAGGTAGAGCAAATCATGTCCCATTGTAAGGTTGCGCACTTGTACTCCCTCATGTTCTTTAAGTGAAAGACCATCATAGGAGCAACATATCCCTAAACAACTCCTAGGATGATGCGGTGGCGCCACACTTGATAATCTTTCCTTGTGATTGATTCAAGGAGCCACGAGATTGGTTGATCATTCTTCTCGTGGATTGTATCTAGATTAATTCTCCGATCGAGCTTCCTGATTGCCGGATGGCCTGCCCCAGTTCCAACATCCGCTGCATTCGGAGTTCTTCAAATCAAGCTGTGCATCCCGAAAACCATTCTCGCAACTCCTCGTACTTAGCTTTGCAAGGCTGCATTGCAATTCCAAATCTCCACCTCCGAGGACGATAGTGTCCCGGACGCCACCGTTACGGATTGCAAAAAACAAAAAAAGTAAAAAGAATCAAGATAGATAAATTCATCTAATTAAACAGAAGTAAATGAAAGAATTTACCGGATTGTCGGGTAGCATAAGTCGCGGACGGAGTCGTTGGGCGTCTGCTTTCCAGGAGAGACGAGTTGTGGGTCGTGTCGATGGATGACGGGAGCTCGGCGGGGTGGAATATAACCTGATGCAATTTCTACCGAGAAAATCGAGAAGAAAGCATTACCTTTGAGACGACGAGATCTCGATTTCACTTCAAGCGTTCGTTTCTTCTCCGTGTGTCTCTCTGTCTTTCTGAATATCTTTCTGAGTAACTATTTATTATTTTTTATCGAATCATTTTATGATTTTTCTAGATTTTTATGGATTTTTATTGATCTTTGATGATTTTTTTTATTATTTTATTGATTTTCGGAAAATTTACAATTTTTTAGTATTTTCTGAAGATTTTCAATTTTTTTATTTTTATTTTTATTTTTATTTTTGATTTTTGTAAAAAAATTGGGTTATAACACCAATCATCCTCGACCTTTGCCTTTTCGATGAAGAAGAAATCCCAAGCCTCGTCCTCGACCGCAGCCAGTTCTGCCTCTGCTTTCCAAAGGAAAATGTCCCCGGCCGGAGCGTCGGACCAGAGGAAGATAGGAAAGTCAATGGTCGAAATAAAATGGATAGGTGGGTGACACGGTGGATGACTTGGTGACACCGTTATGTACAAGTCAGCAAATTGACGGATAAATATAGTGATAATATCGTACAGTAAAAAAAATTTTTGACAAAACAAAAAGTTAGGACATAGTTTATGATATTATCGTATATTTTACCTTTTTTATTTTTTGTAAAAAGAGAAAATGTTCGAGCTTTTGGTTTTTACTTACCACAAAACGACAAAAGAAAAAACACCAACGAAAGTTTGATATATAAGACAAAAAACGCCAACAAGTACGTGAAATAGAGCGACGACCAGTGTATGAAAGTGGGAATCTGCTGTGAAATTCAGACGCATACGCAGAGCAAGAAGCTCATGTCTGTCTCTGTATCTATGAATTTGTGTTCGCCAAGGGAAAAATCAAAGCTCCGGGTTGGAAACAATCTGCCCAATTCCTCATGGGTTGCTAACTTCTGTCAAAGGATCTCCTCCCGTTACATGGAGGTAATCGAATCCATCAGTCCGTGTTTGGTGTTGACTGTCCGTTTAGTGGGTGGTTTTTAGAACTGGGTCGTCATTGTGCCCTGTTTGTTTTGATTCTGCATTGCAAAGATGTCATCTTTTGACGTTTCTTTCTTTAGTATGCCCTGGTGACCTGACTGCTGTGATCTATTGGCCAAATTCATCTCTGTGTTACAAATTAAAGTGACGTTGTTTCCGAAGTGTCTAAGTTTGTTGAAAATAGTGGTGATGTTTAGTATTCCAAGAAGACTCTTCGACTATCAAAGAGGCGATGCTTCGTGAACTCAAAAGTCTCTTCTTTGATAAGTTTACTTTTCCTATGATGTTTTTAGTTTTATAAATAGTTGTTGTAAGGTTACATTTCAAGTTAATTTAAATTCAACGGAATTTGTCCCTTTCCTTTAAGTCTTTCCCTTCTTCTAATATTCTTCTTCACGGTTAAATCATCGCGGTCTTTCTTCTTAGTGATTTCGTTTTTTGTTACATGGTATCAGAGCTTTGGTTACATTCGAGAGGAAGGTATCGTTGTTTTTTCAATATGGAAGGTGGCGGTCGTGTTGCGGGATTTGGTATGATGCTCTTGACTAAGTCCAACTATCGGATCTGGAAAACCTATATTGAATCGTATCTTGTCGGTGAAGATCTCTGGGATGTCGTCGTCGCTGATGGCGTTGTTGCTCCGAAGAACGTCCACGCGATTGCGGAAGCGCTTAAGAATTGGAAGCAACGGAATGCGAAGGCGAAGTTTGTTTTGAAGAGATCCAATTTCACATGAGATCTTCGAGCATATAATGGGTTGTGCATCGGCTCGAGAGATTTGGGATACGCTTGATCGTTTGCTCAACAAGAAGAACGAAGCTCGACTACAATTGCTCGAGAATGAGTTGGCGGTTGCAAAGCAAGATGAAATGTCATGTTCGGAATTCTTTTTGAAAGTGAAGAACTTGTATTCGGAAATCTCTCTTTTAAATCCCGAAGAGAGGAGCTCGGATGCTCGCATGAAGCGGTATATCATTCGTGGACTTCCGCCGGAGTACACTCCATTTGTCACTTCAATTCAAGGGTTGGCTCAACAACCGTCGCTTGAAGAGTTTGAGAATCTTCTCTCCTCGCAAGAGTCAATGGCTAGACAAATGGCCAGAACGAGCATCAAGCAAGAGTCGAGCAATGCTTTGTTCGCAAAGAAGGGTGACTCTATGAAAGATGAAAGTAAATCGGAAAGAGAAACTTCAAAGTTACCGAAGAAAACTTTCCCAAGTGTTATCGTTGCGGCAAACTCGATCATATTAAGAGGAATTGTCGAGTTAAGTTGAAGTCGGGAAATTATGCAGATGTTGCGGAGAAATGAGAAGAACAAAAGGAAGAAGATTTGAGAAATTGTTTTCTCGCTGACTCAATGATAACTCTATGTATGTAGAGTTATTTGGTACTCTTAACGAGACTTTACATGGCTAGTTAGACGAGTTTATGTTAGAGTTTTATAAGTTTTTATCGTGTTTTTACTTCATTTTAGTTTTAAGTTACTTTTGTTATTTTATTAAATAATTGGAACCTAGTTGATGCATCTTAGATTTGTTTTGATTTGATGTAGGTAAATGAAGAGAATAATAAGTTGGGCAAGTGAAAATTGGACGAAATTTGATGAAGTGCTGAAAACCTACAGAGAGCAGAAGGACGCATTCTTCAATCTCAAGGACGCGTCCGTGAGGAATCAGAAACCTACAGAGAGCAGAAGGACGCGTCCCTCAATATCAAGGACGCGACCTTCGACAATCTGCACAAGATCTCGCCAAATCACTTGATTTCTTCATTATCACGATTTGAAGAGAGAGAAGGCATCAATTAGTTACCATTTTACTATTCTTAGGATATTTTGGTATTTATTTATTTTCTTAGGCTCTTTAGGATCTTAGAGAATATTAGAAAATCTTTTAAGGGAACAATATATTCTCTAGGATAGCCTAGGAAGGGGGGAGTTTTTTTCATTAGTTTTAGTTTGTTTTAGACTTTTGCTCTGAGGAAAAAGGAGAGGTGTCGACTAGGGTTCGAGAGAAGATCCGGACGAGGCGACTACCAACCAGATCGGGAGATCGGGAGGGCGTTCCTTTTCTATTTTTCTTGATCTTTATGTCGATGCTATTTTCTTCTGAACCTTCGATGTTTTCTTATTTTAGCATGAACTAATTTTCTCATCTAGGGTGCTAAATTTGCGAGACTTGTCAAGGTGATTACGAACGTGATTTATTTTAATTGAAAGTCTGGTGTTCTTTATTGTGCCTGCGTGTTTAGTTTTCTGAAATACGATTGGCGTCGGTTTCTGAATAACTCGGATTACCTTAGCATCGGGAGGTGTGAGATTAATTCGAGAGGAAAATCAAAGAACAGGTTAATAGAAACTGGAGATAGGGATATCACAGTTGATATTAATTGGATTGATTATTGGGAGTAGATTAATAGAAATCGTAGATAGGGATATCACGGTTGATGTTAATTGAATCGAATGCTAGGAGTTAATGGAATATAGATCGTAGGGATACGTCTAACATATAGGAGAGCATGATTTAAATCCTCGGACAATTTTATCTAAACGTTCGATTGATCCACGACAAGTTACGTAAATTTAGTTGCCCTAGGCTTTCTCATTGATATTTTCTCATAATCCTTGCTTATTTTATTTTAGTAATTTTCATTTAATCCATCGTTTATTCGATTAGTCTAGATAATATTTAGTGGTTTAATTGGTATTCAGGAACAATTAGTCCTCGTGGGAACGATATCTTACGTGCTATAATCGATTCGTGTGTATACTTGCGCACAACACATTTTTAGCAGAACACTCAATCACCGACGATTCACAGTGGGTGCCTTGCTTGATGGCCGAAGAAAGTTTAAGCAAGAAAATTTGTACCAACAGAGAGTGGATCGTGGATTCCGGATGCGGTCACCATATTACCGGAGATGAGTATATCTTCTCGCGTTCTTGAACACATGACGGTGGGAATGTAATTATGACCGCGGATAATACCGTTCTATAAAATTTGAAAGGAAGTGTTGACATGGCAAATAATTTTGGGCTTGGGCTTAGAACAGAAACCCAGTAATCCCTCAAGTCACACTCCGAGTCGGCACAAGATACAGTCGTCACTAGGTCGACTCATGACGAAGTCGACTAGGTCGACTTATGAACGGGGTCGACTAGGTCGACTCACAACGAAGGAGTATGGTGATCAAAGTCAACCAAGATGACTCAACAGTAGCTAGGCCTACTAGTAGGGCCAAGTCGACGGAATTCTGGATAAGTCGACCAAGTCGGTCGTAGTCTGTACAATCAAGTCGACAGGGTTGGAATAAATTTATCACATTTATTAAGGATCGTAACTGATCCTATTATCCAGGAACGTGATCCCAAAGATCAAGGAGGTTGTTCAAACACTCCCACGATGTTAGGGATCACGATCTGCAACACGATCTATCTGTTACGTGTTAAACACGTACAAATCCTCTATAAATAGCAAAGAATATTTCAAGACAAAGAGACGACCATACACAACCAAAGCTCTGAAGTTTATTCGTCAACCTTAGGAATTAGATACCTCGACCCGGTTTATAGGTCAACTCCCCTTCCACCGGCAGAGTGAGCTCGTAGGGCCTTTGCCGTCAAACCCCGCCAGCGACACCACCGACGGAGTGAGCTCGTAGGGCCTTCGTCACAGCTTCCCGCCAGCAACCGCCACCGACGGAGCGAGCTTCCAAGGCCTTCGTCACAAGTTCTCCGCCGTCACAGGATTCCACATCGTTGACACCGTTTACCCTTTTTCATTTTTGATGGCTGTAAGCCCTTGTTCTTAATTCGTTAGATTGTAAGACTTGCATTTTATTTTTAAATAAATTCGTGCATCTTCTTACTGGCGACCACAACTCAATTCCTGTGAGTCCTTTGCCAAATATTTCCGACGTGATTCGTTCTATAGGCGAACACGTTTTTGGCGACCACAGTGGGAGAACGTTGAGAAAAAAGGATCTTAGTCTCAAATGCCGAGAAATACTCGAAGCCGTGAGTCTCAGAATCCCTTAGATGGGGAAAACCAGGAACTTCCTCTGGAAATGAACTTGGAAGCGCCGGCCCCAGGAAGCCAGGCAGCTACAAACCAGTCCACTTTTGATTCACACGCCCAAGCGCCGGCCCTAGGAGGCCAGGCAGTTACAAACCAGTCCGCTTTTGATTCACATGCCCCGTCCGAATTTATTTCGAGACTGGAGTTCCACAAGGAATTGGGAAATGTGCGTCAGGAGTTTACTGATATGAAGGGCATCCTAATCATTGTCCAAACTCTAATAGGGCGTCTTTCTGGCCCGAGAGACGAGGAAAGAGTGAGACCTCGTATGAAAGAGGCCCCCTTTAGGGAGTCTACGTTCATGGCAGACGCTCGTCGGACTACTCAAAGGCCACGTAACGTGACTTTTGAGCAATCTGAGATAAGGACGAATGCTCTCTTTGAACCCGGGAATCTGGTTTCCCCTGGTCGACCCTCTTCTTCACGTAGTCGACCAGCGAATACGTATTGGGATGAGGCAGAGGACTTCCAAGAGGAAACAGATCGGGGGGAGGATTTTATTCCGGCTCGTCGCCCTGGAAAAGAGCCAATGGTCGACGCAGTTGGAGGTCCCTATGAGCCTGGACCCCGGAGTGGTAATCATCGTGAGGAGCCTTCATTTTATGTAAGGGATCCAACGAGCCAGGCAATGGGAGAAAGGCCTCCGTATAGCCCGTCAAGGCCAACTCGACTCGCAGGGCAGGGGCCGATGGGCGGTGTACCCCCAGACTTAAGAGAGGCCATAACTCAGGTTATAGAGCAAGTCGTCCCCGGAATAGCTCGGCGGGATGACACCTGTTTATACAGGCCTCCTTATCCTACGTACATTGACAGGGATTTCCCTTTACCTAGGGGTTATAAGGTGCCCGACTTCACTCACATCTCAGGCGAAGATGAAATGACTCCACTTGAGCATATTGCTCGCTTCACTCATCAACTTGGCGAGGCGGCCGGGAATGATTTCTGGAAACTAAAGCTCTTCCCGAATTCATTAACCGGGGATGCCTTTACCTGGTATGCAGGTTTGCCGTCGGGGTCAGTGGCTTCATGGACTCAGATGCAGTCCATGTTTGTTAAAACCTTTGCTCGACTTGATACCCCCATGTCAATGTTTGAGGTTATGCGCCTTAGGCAGGCTAATGGGGAACACCCGGGGCAGTTTTTAATGAAACTTAGAAAGGCCCTATTACGGTGTAGGCCTCCCATACCGGAGAAAGACCAGTTGCTCCTCGCATTAAATGCGTTGTCCATTCCTTTCCAGAAAAAGCTTCAAGGGGAGCGCTTTGCCGATTTATATGATTTGGCAAGGAGAGCCACTGAGTACTATCAGCTCCTAACAGAAGAGGCCAAGCTGACTCGAGCCTACCAAGTTGATACTTATGAAGTCGACGTGGCCGAGTTTGTTAAGGGAGAGTCAACTATATGTGACCTCTTGACTAGAAAAAATTCTAAAGCCAAAGCCTCCCAGAAAAATGCCGAGGAAAGGAAGTACTCCTTCGACACAGATAAAGTCGACGCCATTTTTGACTGGCTTTATCAAAAGAAAAGGATCAGGCTTAAGCCTGGTCATCGAGTCCCTCAGACAGAAAGGGAAAAAAGTAGGAATTACTGCAAGTGGCATGGTTCCTTCACCCATACTACCAAGGACTGCCTGTCCTTTAGAAATATAATTCAGGATTTAATAGAGTCTAAAGAGCTCTGTTTTCCCGAAGTCGATGAAGTCGCCATGGTGGATGATAATCCATTTGACGACGAAGTCGCCATTCATACATTTGATATATTTGACACTGAGGTTAACCTTGTAGAAGTCATTAACGACTCTGCTATACTCTCGCAGGATTTGCAAGCAACCGGCGAGACCTTGGTGGCTAATGCCCTGATGAAGCGACTGGCTGAGCGTGGGGTCGTCATCCTGCCAAAGGGAAGGGACAAGTGGCTTTGCCACTGGCACCTGAACGACACTCACACAACGGACTAATGCCACACATTTAAGAAGTATCTGTTGGACAGTAAGACAGAAGACTGGTATGACCTGACTCCTTTCGAGGAAGCAGCAATGTCGTCGACTGCCCCCCGAGGACCTTCTCACGTCCTCAAAAGTCCTCCTAGTGTGGATCGCCGACCGGCTTCGCGAGGAGGAAGAGGAGGTTCCCAGGGGCATGGGGGGAATGGAGAGGCAGCCGCCCGGGGTACAGAACGCCCAGCACGGCGACTTGAGTTTATAGACTCATCCGGCCAGAGAGTCGTCAAGCAGGGGTACACTAGGACTACCCCTGTCAAGGAGATAAGACCTGTGGAAAAGCATAAGGGAGTAGACCGACCCCAACAGGCTACAAGTCGTAGGCCTCGATATGCGTCGCAGACAGTCGACCCCCAGGAATTGCGGAGGGGACCTCCTATCGCCCAATTTTGGACGAGAAGCAACTGTGCCAGAAATGCAAGTTGATTGCCCATAATCGGATACTTATTACCCAGCTCTGCACAGCGTGCTGCGTCAACTACTTCTTGCGGCTGGTCGACTTGTCCGCAAAAGGGGAGATGCTGGTGAAAGCGGTCCGCCCCGAGGGTACAGGTAATTCAAACCCCAGTAAACCTTCCTCAAATAGACCAGAAAGTACTCCGGTGCAGGTGGGATATGACCCAGTTGACGGCCGATTCGTGGAGGTAAGCCGACTCCTTTTTGGTTCTAAGAAACCAAGATTCGTCAAGGCCCTTAACCCTTCGTTCCAATGGCAGAAAGTGAAAAGGAAGGTTGCACCCCCTTTAAGGGCCCAAAAGAGAAAGGAAAGGCGCCTAAGTCACGCCCAAAAAAGACCTAGGATGATCCCTGCGATGCTACCCTCGGAAGGGAACCAAGCCGCAGAGAAACAAGTCGCGGAGCCTGAACGGGTCGAGTCTACTGATTACTCGGAAAACCCGGGCTCAAGCTTCGACTACACTCCTTTACGAAGAGACAGGCCCTGCGACTTCGACGCAGAGCAGGGGCCCCTTGTGAGTTGTAACGCTCTCACCTTTCCTGCCGAGTTCGCCTGCAACGACAAGTCGGAGGCGCCGAAAGGTAAAACTTTGGACTCTAAGGTCACTTCTTTTCCATCTGGCTTCGCACTGGCTGAGGAAACCATCGGATCGCATGAAACAACACATGCACTCATTATACATCACAGCCACCTTTGATGGCGTTTTGGTGGGCCGAGTCTTAATAGACAACGGCGCCACCGTCAACGTTCTCCCACTCACCAAGTTTAGACTGCTTGGGTACAAGCCTAGCGAGTTGGTGCGAACCGATGTGGCTGTAAGCGGCTTTAACGGGAGAAAGTCCGAATGCCTGGGGATATGCTCTGTGCATTTAGGCGTTGGAAGACACGAGCAGGAAACTGCTTTTTTCGTAATCGACATAGCCCCTTCGTTTAATGCACTTTTAGGGCGCGATTGGCTTCACAAAGCTGCCGCGATCCCATCGACTTTGCATAGGGAGTTGATTTTATGGCTTGACTCTGAGATAGAGACCATCAGGGCTGATGAATATTCCTGTTGTGACAAGGGCGTTTTACATGCAGAAACATGCAAGACGATCAAGGACCTCACCCTGGATCAACGCTACAAACTCGAGGACCCTACTGTCGGACCCCTAGGTGAACCCTCCGGGAAGTTCGATTTCATTGTGAGCTATGGCACCTCTCACCCCAAGCCCGACGAGGGGCCAATCGTGCCGACAGGATGGGGGCTCGACTTCACGGACAAGGACATGGGAAGGCGCCTAAGAGCCAGGAAAGTGCTGCGACGGAGTTGGAGCCCGATAGACTCCAGCACGAAGGGTTGTATGGACAGTGACGAAGGAGGAGGCTATGCAGTCGCTGATATCCTCCAACGACTACAGGAGTATGCTAGGAAGTCTAGGAAATTAGGTTGTCAAATAAGCAATGTAAACGCTGAAGCTAGCTTATCTAAGTCCATTGATACCGACTTAGGCGGTGTCCAGGGGCGCGAGTCACTTATGATGCCATGTGACCCGCTTGTAAGTATCAATTTAGGCGAGGAATCTAGCCCTCGGATCGTTTTCGTTAGTTCTTCAATGAATAAAGAAATTTTCGATTCTATTAAGGCTACCCTTGAAGAATTCAAGGACTGTTTCTCCTGGGACTATACTGAAATGCCTGGCCTAGATCGCCGACTTGTATAGCATAAGTTGCCAATCAAAGCAGGATTTAAACCAGTTCAACAGGCACCAAGGAGAATGACTCGTGAAGTCACTCAGGCAGTATTCGAAGAAGTCAAGAAGCTCTTTAAAGCCGGGTATATAAGAACATCGAGATACACCGAGTGGATATCCAGCATAGTCCCTGTCATTAAAAAGAATGGCAAGGTTAGAGTCTGCATCGACTTCAGAGACCTAAATCGTGCTACTCCAAAGGATGAATATCCCATGCCCATTGCAGACGACTTAGTCGATAAGACTGCAGGGCACCAAATTATGTCATTCATGGATGGTTTCTCAGGATATAACCAAATTTTCTTGGCTGAGGAAGATATCCATAAAACCGCGTTCAGATGTCCCTTAGGCATTTTCGAATGGGTAGTCATGCCGTTTGGACTTAAAAACGCCGGTGCAACATACCAACGAGCCATGAACGCCATTTTTGATGCCTCGATTGCCAACACAGTCGAGGTATACATAGATGACATAGTGGTCAAATCAAAAAACGAGAGGTCGCATGTTAATAATCTTAGGAACGCCTTCATCCAAATGAGAAAGCATCAGCTCAAACTAAACCCTCTCAAATGTGCTTTTGGAGTAAGAGCAGGACATTTCCTAGGGTTCCTAGTTCATCAACGTGGCATAGAAGTTGACCAGAACAAAGTGAACGCCATTCAAAGATTGAACCCTCCGAGTAATAAAAAGCAGTTACAGGCTTTCTTAGGAAGGGTCAATTATCTCAGGCGATTTATTGGTAACGTCGCTGGACGAACAGAAGTCTTCTCGACTTTACTAAAGGCAAAGGGAAACTTTGTGTGGGGCGACCAGCACCAGAAAGCATTTGAAGGCTTAAAGGAGTATTTAATGAAGCCGCCTGTACTTGCCCCTCCTCGGGTAGGAAAGCCTTATCTGCTTTATGTGGCAGCAATTGAATCAGTCATCGGAGCCATGTTAGCCCAAGAGGCGGAGGACAAAACTGAGAGAGCGGTCTACTATTTGTCAAGACAATTAACCGCTACAGAAAAGCACTATACAATTAAGGAGAAGTTATGCCTGTCAGTCTTTTATACTGTTACTAAGCTAAGACATTATATTGGATCCCAAGAGGTTCATGTCATTACCAAGTCTCCAGTCATAAAGTACTTTTTCGAAAGTCCCCTACTGACTGGGAGAATTAGTAAATGGAGTCTAGTGCTATCTGCGTATGATCTACGATTCAAATCCCAACAGTCGGTGAAAGGACAGGCTCTGGCCGATTTCTTGGTGAGTCACGATCCATCTGTATCGATTGACCAAGAAGAATCCCTTGAAGACATCTGGCAGGGTTGGTTTGACGGATCTTCGGCGAAATCCGGCGTAGGAATAGGCCTTCGCATACTTTCGCCACTAGGGAAAGACGTTCGTCTAGCGTATCGCTTGACAGCAGATCACACCAACAATGCGACTGAATATGAAGCTTTGATCACGCTCCTGAAGGAACTATTAACCTTGGGAGCCAAGAAAGCCACAGTGATGGGGGATTCTCAACTGGTGATTAACCAGATGAATGGTACTTCTATATGCCAGGAGAAACTCACACCCTATCATCAAGTCGCCCGTAAACTGGTCGAGCGATTTGAAGCGATCACTTTCTTCTTTGTAGGTCGAGGGGAAAATACCATCGCTAACGACTTAGCCCAAAAGGCTTCAGGATACAAGGCCAAAAGAGGAAGCGATTGTATCCCAGAAATAGTTTCCCACCTAGCTCCCCAAGGCGACGCGTTCACTCTGGACATAATGACAAACGATAAGGATTGGAGAAGGCCAATCACCGACTTCCTTTCCGACCCAACACAAAAGGCGAGCCAAAGAATCAAGACTCAGGCTTTGTCGTACACCCTTATAGATGGGGTACTTTACAGAAAGACCAAGGAAGGAGTCCTACTAAGGTGCGTCGACTTAGACGAAGCGACCCCAATTATGTTAGAGACTCATCAGGGGTTATGCGGGTCTCACCAATCTGGCACCAAAATGTCTTGGACTATCCAAAGACATGGTTTTTACTGGCCATCAATGCTAAAGAACTGCATAGAAATGGCTAAGGGATGCCAAGAGTGCCAAAAACATGGTCCAGTGACAAGGGCCCCAGCGTCCGACTTAGTCTCAGTCATCAAGCCTTGGCCATTCAGGTCTTGGGCTTTAGATATAATCGGGGAAATACATCCGCACTCAAGTAAAGGTGACGCCTATATTCTAGTCGCCACCGATTATTTTACTAAATGGGTCGAGGCTCAGGTGTATAAGAGGATCGATCATAAAGAAGTGATCGATTTTCTTAAATCATCCATCATTTATAGATTTGGAATTCCCCAGAATATTGTAGTGGACAATGGCACCGCTTTCAATAATGAGAAAATGCGAGAATTCGCTACGGAGTTTGGTTTCTCAATCACCAATTCAACACCTTATTATCCTCAAGCGAATGGACAGGCTGAAGCTACCAATAAACTCATAAAGAACAATATTCAGAAAATAGTTGGTGCAAATCCAAGAGGATGGCACAAATTATTACAAGACACTTTGTGGGCTTTAAGGGTTACCAAGAGAGAAAGTACGGGGGAAACCCCTTTTTCACTAGTATATGGGCAAGACGCAGTCCTACCTATTGAGATTCGATACAAGTCGCTCATGGTGACCCACCCTGATTTACAAGACGAGGCAATGTACCTCGCTTTGGAAGGATTAGAGAAGAAGCGACTTGATGTAATAGACCGACTCGAGGTGCATAAACAAAGGATTGCTAGGCATTATAACAAAAAGGTTGTCCATAAGCATTTTAAAGTGGGCGATTTGGTTTGGAAGATGGTGCTACCCATTAAATCGAAAGACCAAGTTTTGGGTAAATGGTCCCCTAATTGGGAAGGTCCATATGAGGTCTGTGAAACATACTCATCTAATAGTTATCGGCTCATGACGAGAAGTGGGATCAGACATCCATTAAAAGTTAATGGCAAATATCTCAAGCCCTATCGCGCGACTATCTGGGAAGCTCATCATAAAATCCTAAAACAAAGGACTCCGTTAGTTTGGGAAGCGCTTAGTGCCTAAGAAGTCGCGCTAGGCCCCAGTAACGCTGTCTGGAAGAATGAATTGTGAGTAGTAGGCAGAAATTCATTTACACAATACACTTAACTTATTGGGTAAAACAAAAAAAATGGAATTGCATTGTTCTTTGACTACAAACCTAATTTCCATAACCCGCCAACTTCTTTGAAATCAAGGACAAGGGATTTACGGGCTCGTTGCTTTGCGTTCACCTTGTTTCGCTGGGCATAAAGGTCGACGACCTTTTCTCTATCTTTCTCAGCATTGGCCTCCAGCTCCTCGATTTCTTGAGTATTGATCGACGCAAGCTGCTGAGTCAGGTCATTCTTGAGGTTCGTATAGAACTCTATTTGTCTCTCTGCCTCAGTCAGTTTCTCTTCCACGTCGATCAAACGTTGGCGGGCGTCCTGCGCAGCTTTAGAGGCCTGCCCTCGAGCTTCATTAATCGACTGAATCTTCGAATCGGTCGATTTCAGGGTAAGCAGGTCGGCGTAGTAATCCCTCCAGCGGGTCCAGTACGTCGACCTGAAGCTCTTGCAGGCCCCCAATATTTCGTCCGTGACCCGAGGGGATGCCTCGATCCTCTTCAACAGCTTCTGCATCCTCCTAAATTCGTTGACGCTTAAGGGGTCGACGAGCAGGAGTTGGCAAAGCTCTTCGATATCCTCGTGAAGCTTCTCCCACGGGTCTTTGGTCGACCTAGAAGTCGCCGCAGCAGGATCCTGAAGAATAAGAGGCAAAATACTGTTAAACAATACCCTAAAAAAAAAGGGGGCCAACGACCTCGTGCGATCAAGTACTTACCTCTGGAGGCGATCTATCCCCAGAGCTCTCATCCGAAGAAGAAGGAGGAGTAAGAATCTTCTGTCGGCAAGCAGTCATCTTCTGTCGGCAATGGTAATACTATGATCTGTTTAAGAACACATACCATCCCTGGTGTAGGAGTTTGAACTGGAGGAGAAGGAATAGTTTGGTTTTCCTCCTCACAAGTCGACCGAGTCGGTGGCTCGACCGGGATCGTGACAGCCTGTTCTTCTTGAACCAAGGCCTCAGGGATTTGCTGTTCCTGGAACAGAGTATGACGCAGAACCAAAAGTTCATATATGAACTAAGGTAAGGACGCACCACCCAAGAATTAAAATTACCTTGGCGATCGAAGCCTTTGAACTTTGGCCCAAGTTGTGGGAGATAAGCCGTTGGTCACCCTTATCTGGAACCTCTCCCTAGACAATATGGTATGGGTCAGATATGAAAACTCAAAACAAAACTGGAGTCATCAGAGTCTTACCTCTGCGACCGGTTTTTGTGAAGCGTCGACTACAGCTGAAGACACTGGCACCGCAGCTGGTGCCTTGGTAGATGAGGTCGCCCCTGAAGCGGTTGGCGACCTGGATGGGGTCGCCGCTGCTGCAGGTGACGACCTGGATGGGGTCGCCGCTGCTGCAGTTGGCGACCTGGACGGGGTCGCCGTTGCAACAGCTGGCGACCTGGATGGGGTCGCCGCTGCAATATTTGGCGACCTACGAGAGGAAGTCGCCACCTTCACCAGTCTCTTCCTCTGGGATAGAGGCATCTCCTCAAGATCTTCTTCCTCGGCCGCCTTGCGCTTTGGAGCGCTTTTAGATCGAGCCTTAGAGGGAACACCTGGGGCTCGCAACTTTAGCCTTCCCCTTGCTAGTCGACTTGAGTCTAGAAGGAGCAGGGGCAAGGGGGGCTTTAGGCTTGGATTTTCCAGAGCCCTGAGGAAGCATTGATCCTGAAAGAGAGGAAGCTTATGATTAATATTAAGAAACCAATACTTTTAAAATAAAGCTACGTCTTTACCTTTGGCTTTAATGTGCGCGTCATCGGTGTAAAAATCAGGTTCCTTGGAAACCTCCAAGAAGTGCATCAGGGCCCGCAGCTCTTCATAGGTAGTCGACCACAGCACAGTGAAGAACTATGTCGCGAAACAGGCAGAAGTGTCATATGGGAATTCCATCTGGGAGAGCTGCGTCTTGAGATTGAGCAAGTCGAGGGTCGTCGAGTTAATCGACTTGCACGCAATCCTCTTCGTCCTATCCCCATATAAGCCGCCGGCGGTGTCAGCAAGTGGAACTGCTACACTTTGGATAAACCCAAACTGCCTTGCACACAGTTGAGGGTTATAGACTTCAAAGGTCAGGTAGCCGTCGAAGATAACTGGCAGATCTCTGCGGGTCAATACCCCATTCCAGAAGCCACGAGCAGCTTGAAGATTGATTTCCTGAGCAAGTGTCTTGCCGCCTGGAAAGGGTGCCCAGTTGCGTCGATCTACCCTGCCGAAGTCGACTATATGCTTTAGGTGGCCAGTGATCGATGTCATAAGCCATTGATCCTTACGCTGGCAGCACTGATCTAGGATGGTCTCCCCATAATAGGAGGATTCAAGGGGCGAAGAAGGACCCTTGAACCCGGTCAATCCCGGCATCCACATGGCCGACCAGAGATGGACTAGCCAGAGCAACCCTCCTGCTGGATGTTTTGGAAATGGCTTGATTTGAGACGTCGCTCTGTCCAGATCATGATAAAGAAGACCCAAAATGAAGGGACCCCAGGAGATTTCTTCATTAGTCTCCCTCAGAAAATTGGCCACCGCATAAGAAGTGTGGCTGACTTTCTTCCCAGGGAAGCAGTAAACGAATTTGCTCAACCAGGTGCTGAGGAACTCGACCTCCTCCTGGGCGCCAAAACCTTCAGTCGACAATTTCTCATCTGACTTCTTGCCTGCCGAGGCCATCTTCAGATGCCTATTCACCACCTCCATGTA
Source organism: Melastoma dodecandrum (assembly GCA_029817715.1). Lineage (NCBI taxonomy): Eukaryota > Viridiplantae > Streptophyta > Magnoliopsida > Myrtales > Melastomataceae > Melastoma > Melastoma dodecandrum. The sequence goes on from JARUPY010000606.1 coordinate 3,288,687, forward strand.
CTGAAGGGCGCCCTTAGGATTAATATCATCTGCTTGAGAGTACTGCCGAACAGGGCAGCCATTGATTTTGCACCTGGTCAAAATCTTCACGTCTGCCAATGTAACAGACATAGGGCCCTCTGGGAAATAGAAGCAGTTGACAGCAGAATTCCAGAAAGGCAGCATGGCCGAACAAACCCTAGGATCACAGTTCTTGGTTGCCACGGACATCCTAAAGAATCTCAAGATCTTCTGATTCCTAAACCTCTCTGTGAAATGCTCCTCCCACATCTCTAGCCATTCTACCATCTCAGACTTAGATGCAGAAGGAAAACATAGGAAAGATCCCTGACCTTCCCAGTTGAGGGGATCGATAAAGTCGGGATGACAAATCGGGATGGGCTTCTCGGTGATGAGATAGTTGAGCGGCACCGTCTCCGGGAAAAGATGCTCCGGCAAGATGGGTCCAAGAGTGACGCCCGACCCCTGATCCTCCGCGACCGGAATGGGTCCGGTTGGCCCCGCACGCAGATTATGGAACTCAAAACACTTAAAAGTTGACATCTTTTTAAGGATTGAAAGAGTTTTGAAGAGGGAGACGAAGAGTTTTCTGGGAAGCGAGGGTTTTTGTTTTCTTGGAGAAGATGGAGAAGTGTTGAGCAAGGAAGAAAAGTGCGGGAAAAGGGCGATGACTCTCCTTTATATAAGGTATGATTTCTGCTGAGTCGGCACAGCCCACCCAGCATAAAAGGGGGGCTTATGTTGACATGGCAAATAATTTTGGGCCTGGGCTTAGAACAGAAACCCAGTAATCCCTCAAGTCACACTCCGAGTCGGCCCAAGATACAGTCGTCACTAGGTCGACTCATGACGAAGTCGACTAGGTCGACTCATGACGAAGTCGACTAGGTCGACTTATGAACGGGGTCGACTAGGTCGACTCACAACGAAGGAGTATGGTGATCAAAGTCAACCAAGATGACTCAACAGTAGCTAGGCCTACTAGTAGGGCCAAGTCGACGGAATTCTGGATAAGTCGACCAAGTCGGTCGTAGTCTGTACAGTCAAGTCGACAAGGTTGGAATAAATTTATCACATTTGTTAAGGATCGTAACTGATCCTATTATCCAGGAACGTGATCCCAAAGATCAAGGAGGTTGTTCAAACACTCCCACGATGTTAGGGATCACGATCTGCAACACGATCTATCTGTTACGTGTTAAACACGTACAATTCCTCTATAAATAGCAAAGAATATTTCAAGACAAAGAGACGACCATACACAGCCAAAGCTCTGAAGTTTGTTCGTCAACCTTAGGAATTAGATACCTTGACCCGGTTTATAGGTCAACTCCCCTTTCACCGGTAGAGTGAGCTCGTAGGGCCTTTGCCGTCAAACCCCGCCAGCGACACCACCGACGGAGTGAGCTCGTAGGGCCTTCGTCACAGCTTCCCGCCAGCAACCGCCACCGACGGAGCGAGCTTCCAAGGCCTTCGTCACAAGTTCTCCGCCGTCACAGGATTCCACATCGTTGACACCGTTTACTCTTTTTCATTTTTGATGGCTGTAAGCCCTCGTTCTTAATTCGTTAGATTGTAAGACTTGCATTTTATTTTTAAATAAATTCGTGCATCTTCTTACTGGCGACCACAACTCAATTCCTGTGAGTCCTTTGCCAAATATTTCCGACGTGATTCGTTCTATAGGCGAACAGGAAGGCACCATCGTCATCGACAATGATCGTAGAGAATCGATCACTCTCAATAGTGTTTATCATATGCCAGGGATACAAAAGAATCTCTTCTCCGTCATAAACGCGGTGGATGCTGGAAATTTCATGCTCTTTGGGCCACGAGATGTGTTCATACGGGTACGAGGGTGAAAGATTTATTTGTTTTGTCGACGTCAAATTCTTATATCGAGAAGATGAGGAGCAATGATACTTCATCCTTGTGGCATGCGAGACTTGGTCATATAAATATGACTAAAATGAAGATTATTATCCAAAAGAAGTTGGTGGAAGGTTTGCCCGATTCTTTGAAGATTGACAATGAAAAAGTTTGTGAAGGGTGTCAATTCGGACAGTCACATCGACTTCCTTTCGAGAACTCAACCTCTCGGTGCACGGCTCCTTTAGAACGGATCCATAGTGATTTGATGGGTCCAACAAAAACTACATCCTACTCTGGAGGTAATTATATGTTGTTGTTTGTAGATGATTATTCTCGGTTCACATGGGTTTATTTTGTGAAGCATAAGTCAGAGACATTCTCTGTTTTTCTCGAATTCAAGAAAATCGTCGAAGGGGATTTGGGCAGAAAAGTTAAGACGTTGCGAACGGACAATGGAGGCGAGTTTTGTTCAAATGAGTTTCTCTCTTTCTGCCGAAACAATGGCATTAAAAGAGAGTTGTCATGTCCGGATACGTCACAACAAAACGGAGTTGCGGAGAGAAAAATTAGACATCTTGTGGAGACGTGCAAGAGTTGGTTGCACGCAAAGAAACTGCCCAAGGAGTTGTGGGCGGAGGGAATGAATTGTGCAGCCCATGTGATCAATCGGATGCCCCTTAGTTCGAAAAATAACAAGGCACCATATGAATTGTTGTATGGTGTTAAACCAAACGTGAAGCGTGTTCGAGTATTTGGATCTATTTGTTGTGTTCATTTGCCGGATTCTCAAAGGAGTAAGTTGGATGCAAAAGTGTGTTTTCGTCGGCTACGTCGAACGAAGAAAGGGTTGGAGATGTTTAGATCCTACAACAAATAAATGTGTTGTACCTCGCAATGTTATCTTCGACGAGATTTCCTCCTATCACTTTCAAGATATATCTAGAGAAGAGAATAACACGGTTACCTTGCCATTGTCTCGGTTTTCAGAAAATTCTTCGAAAGAAATTTCAAGGAGAAAGGGGGAGTGTGGATCAAGGAGACAATGTTCAAGAGAATCAACGGCCAAGGAGGGATGTTGATCGACCTCCTCGTTATAGAGACGAAAACTTCATCACTACTTTTTCATGCTTCCTTGCTAATCCGATTGATGACGAAGAACCTTCTTCATATGAAGAAGCCAATGGAGTAAAGGAGTGGAAGGTGGTCATGAAGGAAGAAATTGATGCGTTGCTGAAAAATGAAACATGGGATTTAGTTCCGAAGGCTCCCGGAGTGCAGCCGGTTTCATGTAAATGGGTCTTTCACATTAAAAGGAAAGCCAATGGGAGCATAGATCGATTCAAGGCAAGGCTGGTGGCTCGGGGATTCTTGCAAAAATATGGAGAAGATTACGAAGAAACTTTCAGTCCTGTAGCGAAGATGACTTCGGTACGCACCATTCGCGCTTTAGCGGCTACTTTTGGGTGGAAACTATGGCAACTAGATGTCAAAAATGCATTCTTATATGGAGAGCTTGATAGACACATATATATGGAGCAGCCAATCGGATTTGACTCCAAAAAACATTCGGATTTTGTTTGAAGAAAGCACTTTATGGATTAAAGCAAGCCCCGCGAGCTTAGTTTGGAAAAATTACATAATTCTTGCAATTTTGTGGTTATGCGGCATCAGACTCGTATTCAAGTTTGTTCGTCAAGAAAAGCCAAGGATTTTTGGTAGTTGTTCTATTATATATTGACGACATTATATTAATGGGCATCAATTATTCAGAATTTGCTCGACTTCAAGGAGAACTATCATTTCGTTTCGACATGAAGAAGCTAGGCGAGGTGAGTAACTTTCTCGGAATGCAAATTGAAAATTTGGATGATGGGATTTTTGTGTCTCAATCCAGCTACGCCAAACAACTCGTTGAGAAGTTTGGAATGATAAATGGAAGAAACGGTCAACGCCACTCGATGTGGGTATGAAGCTTCGTCGTGACGAAGGAACACAACTATCGGATCTTCGTCTCTATCGTGTCCTTGTGGGAAGCCTGATTTATTTGACAATAACAAGACCAGATATTGCCTTCTCCGTTGGTGTTGTTAGTCGATATATGCAAGCGTCGAGGAAGCCACACTTCGAGGAGGCAAAGAATATATTGAAGTACGTTAATTCTACTCTTGACATGGGCTTATTTACAAGAAATGTGTCAAGTTCTCTTTAGAAGAATTTGTGGATGCTGATTTTGGTGGAGATTTAGATGATCGAAGATCAACATCTGAATTCTCTTTTCTATGTGAAAAAACAAGTATTTCGTGGAGCAGCAAAAAACAAATTCGGTGTCACTGTCCACCACCGAAGCCGAGTATAAAGCTTCGGCTCATGCCGCTCAAGAGTGTGTTTGGCTTCGTAAACTTATCGAAGATCTCCAAGAAAATGAACCGATTCCTATTCATGGAGATAACTTAAGTGCGATCAAGCTTATATCAAATCCCGTCTTGCATGCGAGGACGAAGCATATTGAACTTGAGCATCACTTCATCCGTGAAAAAGTAATTGACTGGATTATTGATATGGTTGCTGTTCGAAGTGAAGACAACATCGCTGACATTTTTACGAAGTCCCTTCCAAAGGGTCCATTTGAAGACCTACGTTCTAAACTTGGGCCGATTCAGAAGAGATCACTTTAAGGGGGAGTGTTAAAATTAAAGTGACGTTGTTTCCGAAGTGTCTAGGTTCGTTGAAAATAGCGGTGATGTTTAGTATTCCAAGAAGACTCTTCGACTATCAAAGAGGCGATGCTTCGTGAACTCAAAAGTCTCTTCTTTAATAAGTTTACTTTTCTTATGATATTTTTAGTTTTATAAATAGTTGTTGTAAGGTTACATATCAAGTTAAGTTAAATTCAAAGGTCTTGTCCCTTTGCTGTAAGTCTTTCCCTTATTCTAATTTTCTTCTTCACGGTTAAATCATCGAGGTCTTTCTTCTCGGTGATTTCGCTTTTTGTTACACTCTGGGCCTGCTCATGAAATATTACGTACAAAGACAGGTATAGTCAAGGATTGAAGCACAAGGGACGTAATTGAAGAAGATCATTGAAGAACAGCGACTCAAATGAGCTACTGTGGATACACCTGACGAAGTCCATCTCCAAGGATGATGGTAGTGATTCAACTGAGCAGGCCCAGAAGCAGAACAAACTCCCAACCCCAGCCTCACTGAACGACTATCCAGCTTGGGAACAGGCAGCTAGGGGTCTTTCCATCAATGATGCATTTTCTATTTATCCGCAATCGTCTACACCAAAATCAGAGGGTCAAAGAAGGCTCGTCGCTGAGATCCCTGCTGTTAATGGGTTGACAAAGAAACAACATGTTGTGGAGCTCGTCTTCGACACAAGAAGATAAAGATATAAGAAATCAAATATCTGACTCGAGCTCGAATAATCCGGAGTCCAATAAATCGTCCGACACGGGAGCTCTTTGAGAGACGTTTGGCATAGTTTGTGGCCTTGAAAGAGTTTAGCATTGCCTGTGGTCGTTAACTGCAACAACTTTCCAGGGGATCCCTTGATCCTTTTTAACTGCCCTTAGCTATGCTTATTTCGTATATTTGAGAAGCATAAAACTCAAAAGTGGTATCAGCATTGATTTTTTACATTAGAGTTCTGTAACCACCATCAGTTTGTCCTCCTTCTAGCCGAAAATCTGTAACTTTAAACTTCTGATTCTCGTTTTTGTTTATCTGTAATTACAGAGTCAAGGACATAAGCAAATGTCGGTACATGGAAGAGTGTCATGGAACAGATTACAGTCAAGGGAAGAACGAGCGAACCAAATGGAACAGTTGCACACTCTGGAACATAGAAGTAACTACAATTGGAGAGATTAAGCAAATCATACACCAAATGGAAAACGAACGGACTAGGTGATCCCCAATTTACAATTTACAGTTCTAGGACTCTTTCTAAGGGAACTGCTCTCTTTGATGGCTTGCTCCTTTACGAATACAGAGACGCAACCGCTGGGTCAAGGCTTCCAACTTGTTGAATCTCTCGTGCCTCAATCTGTTGGGAGTGTTTGGAGGTTTCTTTTCCTTTTCCTTCTCTTCTTTGCTGACATTTATGGATCTGCAAGGGAAACTCCTTCGAGGAGTTGCAATGGCATTCAAAGCCGTCTGGAATTCGATCAAAGATAACATCGTTAGCTTAGCAGGTCACCATACCCGAAAAGCACGTACCATTCCAGGGCCAGAACATGTTGATAATTCGCAGGAGAAAGGAGAGAGCGGACCTGATGACTGTTCTTCGCAGGTTCGTCGTCACTGCCTCCAAGAGACGAGCATCTTCCCCAGCTCTTCCTGGTGGAGCTCGTTAATGAACAGCATTCCTCACGAACATCATTTTCATTGTCCTGTGAAGTGTCCTCCGAGTAGTGGGTACCTCGTAGGACCTTGACCTGCCTACTTGGATCTTGTATGGATATGCAGCAAGGGGTGCTCCTAGGTGTGTATAGGAGCTGTGTTTGTTCCTGATAAGTATCAAACCGACTTGTAAGGTGCTGTCAAATAATTTGAAAAGCATCAGTAACACAAAAGAAAGCAGAAGCCTAAGGAGAAAGAACCCTGTTACAAAATGTTTTGAAAGCATCCGAAAAAGAGCGGGGTTGCAGAATTATCTGAGTATCTGAACATGCTCATTAATTTATTAAATTTTTATCTCAAAGATTAAATGCATCACAAGATTAAACTTGTTCATGGTAGGATGAGAGATGAGTGGGTGCTTCACCTGCAGTTGGGTTATATCATTGCCAGCAAGCCTATTGCCTTTGGTCAAATCATCCTGCAAAGGTGCCGTAATTACATCAATGGATAGAGAACTCGTGAGTTCTTACAGACAGTATCTCCAAATAGGTACATACATTAACTGAAATATGTTCATCAGCAGACTTGGTGGTCAAGGCACCAGGAAAAATGGACGACGAGCTTGCAGAATCAGCACCCACTGAACGCAAAGTGGCTATAATCTCGTACAGAAAATTCTAGTAAAACCAAAGGAAAAATAATCAACTTACTCCACGAGGAAACAAAACTCATGAATACTGATTTAAAGGCCAACCGAAGATCAACTGTGGCTTCACAGGGAGCTTCTCAATAGATCCCTGGACATACCTCATCCACATTGCCACTGATTTTCAGATTTGCTAAATCAAAGTATTTATCGTCTTTAGTAGGACAGGAAGGAGAACTCTGAGGAGGATGCAGGACATTATGGAAGAAATTGGAAACAGAATCATAGTAGAATTGTGGCCGAGAGGAGTTATGATCACCATCAAATTTGATGATGTTTTTATCTCCCTGCAAAATAAAAACAAAAGATAATCCAAAGTAATGGTGCAAATACTAGAAAGAAGAATTATGAGAGGAAGAGATTTTCCCAATTTCCAATACCGCGTAAAGTTTAAAGATGAGGTCAGAATGGTGTGGTTGAATGAATTTGTCCTCATTAGCATGTCCGAATAAAGCAGGTATAAAGGTTTTAGGTGCAACCTGTCATTGACAGTACAAACAGAAGTGAGCAATTCGATCATCCAAGCAAAGAGAGGTCTCTTTTAACCTCTCATGTCACTTCTCGCTGAAGATACTATTGTTAAATGTAAGCAAGGTACACCATCCCATGCATAGTCAGCTCTAATCATCAGGGAACACTACAGACATATCACATCAGCAGCATAATGAGTAGCAGTATGCCAATATCATGGATACTTTGACAATTTTCTATTTTTTTTATGGATGGCAATGCAGATTACATTACCTGCAAACAATTAAGATCCATAATATCAAACTTAGCTTTCCTTATTATAATACGCCTCATGTACTGTACCGCCATCCTTACCTGAAAAAGTTATTCAAGAATAAGAACTGATTTTTTATGATAAAAAATTGAAACTGGATCTGAATTCACAGAAAAAGATCTTTCTTCAAGTTGGCTTTTCAAAATCTAAGCTCACGAAGTTCACAACAAGTATTTGTGCATGTGTGTGTGGACATGTATACTTCGCAGAGGTTCCATAGTTTGAATACATCGATATAAAGCAACGCAGAATATTGCATGAGAATCAAGCAGCTTTGTGAAGATGATTTATATACATACCGTAAACTTAGGGACTCGAATCTTGTATACATCAGCCAGCTCCAACATCAGGTCATACAAGTTGGAGAAAGCACTGTCCAATACCATTCCAGCAATTGAGGGGTCCTCTGCTCCATAGAGCGTACTGCGAAAATTGAGAAAGGAGATTCCAAATATGATCTGTAGCATACAATATAAAAATGTAATATCCAGCTCATAACATTCTGAAAACTAAAAATAGACGGCAACACCATCCATACCAAGTTACAGCTCCCATAGAACGTCCCCAGAGACCGATTGTCGATATATATCTGATGGATCTTAAATATGAGACTGCAACCCGGAGGTCATCCCTCTACCGCATAGAATGAAAAAAAAAAAAAATTGAAAAAGTTAACCTTGCCTTCTGGATAGCATTCTGTTTTTGAAAAAAATAGAGGCAGCATGACCCCATACCTCATGCCAGCCCAGACTAACGAATTCGCCATCAGATAACCCGGATCCCGAAAAATCAAGGGCAAACACAGTAATATTTGATGGAAGAAGAATGATGACCGCTTCATTTGCGTCGGCCCGACACCCACTGCAATGGAATTCAATAAGAGGAAGGCCTATTCAATTTCAAACAGCACCAACTTTTCTCTGTAGAATTGTCGAACACAACAAGCTCTACTTGGGACAACAAATATACCAATAGGATAAGGATAGGAGAAAAGACAATAAGAGAGACGAATGACCTGATTTTTCAAAATAATCACTTAAAAACCAAAAAGATCTTCTCTATGCCTCTTTGGTGTACTCAGAGTCAAGCAGGTTTAGTATACCTGTTTCCATGGCAATAAATAACACAAGGGAGCGGTGTATCCTTGGGGAAGGACGAGGGAACATAGTGACTACATCTCAGACGGTGACCCCTTCTATTAGTAAGCTGCAATGTCAGTCATATTAATTGGTTAAAACAGCCAGTAGGGAACCTATAACATTTACAAAAAACACATAAAGGAAAGGGAAATTTCGGTACTCGTCACCCTACTTGCCTCCAGATCTTGTCTCTTGTATGATTTTCCAGCAAGAGTAAAATCCGTTTCCCACAAGTACTGGTCTGGATTATACTCAGCCCTGTGTATTTTGTGCAATTTAGAAGGAAATACGTTTACATACAGCTGGAGATGAGTATTATACAGTGGTAAAGAAAATCTTGTGGCAGTAATGTTTGGATTCGATACAAAGAAAGTTCAAATTAACCAAACGTTTAAATAAGCTATTGTTAATTCTGTAAGAAAACAAAAAAAAAACTGTATCCCATTATTTAATGGATTACATTTGCCCTTCCATAGCATATAAAGCTTCCTTTCACCCAAAAACCCTCGTACAGGTTGTTGGAGGATACAAACAAGAGCACCAATTTGGCGTGACCTTTAGTGAACAGTGCATAAACTCCACTGAAAACTATTTTATTTCCCATCTGGAGCATCCTTTGTCCTTATGTTTTCTAAACCCTATTATCTCCACTCTCTTGAGCTCCCCAGTTCTATTTCCACGTACCAACCACGAAAGGCCGTCTAAACAGGTATAAGAATAATGATACAGGCCCTTTTATGGGCATGGCTAGCATCCCATTCCATATTGAAGGTAGAGCAGCAGGTAAATCAATCCTAACAAGAAAAATAAGAGCAAAGACATACCTCGGAGGCCTTATCACAAAATTTATGAACTGCTCCATCATGATTCCTTCCTTCAGCCTCCAAATCTCCAGGAGAAAGAAAACCCAGAAAATCCTAACAACTTCGGGTCATTACAGACCCATATCATGGAAAAACATCCCCGCCTACAATCCACACCCACCAGATTCGAGGACTAACAACTCAAAAAAATACCCCAATCCAGAACGCCCCACAAGCATATCAGGCTTGCAAACAAAAACTCGTCCTTCAGATCTCAAACGGGGAAGCTAAAATGGAAAAAGAAAACCCATCCTAAGCGCAAATCCCTGTGGTCCTCAAGATATAAAACCCCAGAACAAAATCACCCGGAAGACGACAACTTTCGGGGAAGCTAGAAGAATACGATCATGGGTATCGGCGAGGAGGAGCTAAAAGGGAAATCTGCGGGAGCCTAAAATCGAAATTCAGTTCAACACCCAAAATGCAATTCCTACCAACGAGGAAAGCTCTCCCCCACCCCGAAAACGAAGAAACCAGCTCCGGAAAAAAACATTGCAAGCTCAAGAATCCCAAAAAAGTATTAGGAATCATCCGAATGGCAAACGGGGGCGAAAGGAACGACAACAAACAGAGAGGATCCAAAAGGAAAGACGACAACGTTGGATCTCCCCCCTCCTCCTTGTTTGCTCTGGGTAATAATAATAAAAAAGAAAATTTTACCCACCAAAAAAAAATAGAAAGAGGGAAGGAAATACACCCAGAAAACGCTGTTTTCTTTTCTCAGACAGAGGAAAGAAAAACTCTAATCTAATTTATCTATTGGAGTCTTGTTCGGGTTGTCGGAAGCATAAAGCCCGACAACAAACAGGGGTGGCGGGGGGCATAAAGCCCAAGTTCACACATTTTTCAGCAAGACTTGGACCAAACCACCTCAACCCCGTGTCAAGATCAAAATCCATATCCATCCCAAATGATCAGTTCAGTTTGCGTTCTCATGGGATTTTCTCTTTATCTATATATATATAATATGAATTACGTCAGTTCACACACTCTTTCTCTCCCAAATTGATGGATAGATCGATAGATAGATTAGAATAAACAGGAGGGAGGATCAAAGGGAAGGCAAGTTGGGTTTTTTTGTTGCTTTTATTGTTATTGTTGGTTTTGTTATTTGTTTGTGGGTCATGTCTTTAGAGGTTGGTTTCCAATCGCAATCCCAGCTGGAACCAAAGGACTTGTTTCTCCTCAAATCAATCGACCGACCAATCCAGAATCCTTCGTGTGGAAGCAATAAGTGATTTGCTTGTGGTATTCGGACTCCGGATTGTGAGTTGTTTGTTTTCGTGGGTGAGCAATTTAGGCCTGGTTTTCGTTGTGGGTTCTTCCTTGTGTTCGCCCTCCTCCTGGTCTAGGGCTTTCTTGTTTGTCGGTTTGCTGTTCCTGTTAATTGCTTGTCACGATCGTGGTCTGTGTCAAATCCCCTTTTTCTTCGTTGCTTGCTGTCCGGTTGCAGCAGATTCCCTCCCTGTGGAATTGGGTTTTGGATATCGTTTGCCTGTTCCTGGAATTTTTTTGGTCCCATGAATTGTTAACCTTCAACCTCAAGACGACGATCCGAAGATTGCTTATTCCTTTTTATTGCCATTGCTTATTCCTTTTTATTGCCAATTCTTTGCTGAGTTTCCGAGCAGGGACTTTCTTCAATGCTGTAATTTTTTCTTTTGTGGAAAAAGTTAGCGATTCCTGTTGTGGAAACAAGCCTGACAAGCTTGCCTCATCCCGGTAACCTTTTAGGCCTTGCTGTTTCAAAGCAAGATGGCCGAACAACGGGAATATCAGGTGGAGTATGCAGAAGAGGACTTTGACATGGGAGAGGTAGATGATGAAATGTACTTTCATGGAAGAATTATGGGCGAATCTGATACGGACGACGACGATGACTATGACCACTTGGTATGCCTTCTCTTTCCGCATTTTATGGAACCAGGAGTGCTCTAGTTTTGCATGCAAGCTGCTTTCATTTGCTCTCGTTTCCGTCTGTCCAGTTGTTGAGCCCTTCTGGAGTTGATTTGCTGTATCAAGCTGATTGGTTTCATGCTTCCCATTTGCAGGATATGAAGATCACGGATACTTCTGCAGCTGATGCTCGGAAAGGAAAAGATATTCAAGGTATTCCATGGGAGAGACTGAGTGTAACCAGAGAAAAGTACAGGAAAACTCGAATAGAACAGTACAAGAACTATGAAAATGTACCACAGTCTGGGGAAAGTTCAGAGAAGGTAAACAAGCTTTCTCAATTTTAGCTTTTCTGGGAATGTTTGACATCTCACAATTTGTTCACCTTTGTGCGAATGTGCTGTTTTGTGTTCTGTAGGATTGCAAGATCACAAAGAAAGATGGAAATCACTATGAGTTTTGGAGAAATACACGATCTGTAAAGTCTACCATACTTCATTTTCAGGTATCTGCAACTGCACCTTGACTTCTCCTTGTATTTTTATAAGATTTCAAGTGTGTGAAGTTTGAAATGACTCTACAAATCAAAAGATGAAGTTGTTGATAAATAGAAGCTACACCATCCAAAATTGCTGTTGACGTTCATGCAGAAGTGTGGTGTAAAACCTGTGATTGATGGAGATTTTGTGTGATCCTTTTTCAGTTGAGAAATTTGGTTTGGTCAACATCAAAGCATGATGTTTACCTCATGTCCCACTTCTCAATCATCCATTGGTCATCATTGACTTGCAAGAAAACGGAAGTTCTTGATGTCTATGGGCATGTTGCTCCATGCGAGGTACAGCTTCATGCTGATACTGATGTTTAGATGGTTTTACACTTTTATAGTTGAAGTCGAGTAGTCTTTTGTGATTAGTTTCTATTCTTTTATCCTTCAACTTCAGAAACACCCTGGGAGTCTCCTGGAGGGCTTTACACAGACACAAATCAGTACACTCGCTGTGTGGGATAATTTGTTGATTGCTGGAGGCTTCCAGGGAGAGCTTATTTGCAAGGTAATTTAAAAGCTTAATTAGTTGTTTCTGCTGTAGTAAAGTTTGACCTGCTTTCTATTAAGTGTGCTGTTCTGATGCAGCGATTAGATCGACCGGGTGTTAGTTATTGTTGTAGGACAACTTATGATGACAATGCAATCACCAATGCAGTTGAGATATATCGCAGTCCGAGGTTCTTCTCATACTTCATTTTTTATGCATCATTTTACCATTAGTAACTTAGAGGATTATCTTGATAAGTTTAATGGAAGTTTCCGCATATCATTGCTTGATATTTTTTTGTGGCTAGTGCATTTTCGATTTCCAATGCTTGTCAAGTAGGTGGTATTATTGATCATGCTATCTTTGGGTTGTGAAGCTCCCTTTCCTCTTTGTTGCTAGTGGCACAGTACATTTCATGGCATCTAATAATGACGGCGGAGTTAGAGACTTCGACATGGAGAAATTCGTGATTTCCAAGCATTTTACTTTTCCGTGGCCTGTTAATGTAAGTGATTCTCAGTTTTTGGTGACAAAAATTTTTGTCTTCAACCATGCGGTTAACACCACGCATATATCTTCGGAAAATAGAGCTGTTCCTCTGCGAAGGTTCCCTCTACTAGTGCCATGGAACAATTGCACTGACAGTTAGCCATTTGGATCTCAATCAACCCGGTTGGGAGACTATAATTTTCTTATTCCTATTCTGTAGTTCTACCTCCTAGTGGTTAGTATCGCAAAGTCCTAGAACTGTGGAATCTGAAAGGCTGGCACTCTTATGGCTGAAAGTAGCCGAACAAAGTTGTTGGCACCTTAATCAGAGCCCATGTTGAATAGGCCCTGATTTGCTTTGAAGTCGAAGACTGAGGAACTCCTTCAGTTTGATGGTCACTTCTCTCTGCAATTCTAGTGGCCTAGGACGTGGAGAAAATTTGCACAGAAAGCTTTAAAGTGCATTTCTTCTCATTGCATCTCTTTTATTTTGTCAGCATACTTCTCTAAGTCCAGATGGAAAGCTCCTGGTCATTGTTGGTGATAGTCGTGACGGTATATTGGTGGAGTCTCAAAGAGGAAAGGTGCTATCTTCATTTCTCTATATCTGCACTCTCAGATGCACCTCATATCCCCCATGCTGCATGTTATGCATTACCCACCTTCATTATGAGTAAGGGTCAAAAGTTAATCAGTGCCTTTATAATTTTAAATGTAGCCTGTCTGTCAATTGCAAGGGCACTTGGATTTTTCATTCGCATCTGCATGGCATCCCGATGGAAGAACCTTTGCCACTGGAAACCAAGATAAGACCTGTCGAATTTGGGATATTCGGAACTTATCAAAGTCAGTGACAGTGCTGAAGGGCCATCTAGGGGCAATCAGGTCAATTCGTTACACCTCTGATGGACAGTTCATGTCCATGGCTGAGCCGGCCGATTTTGTGCATATATATGATACGAAGAGTGGGTACGAGAAGGAACAGGAGATTGATTTTTTTGGCGAGATCTCTGGTGTTTCCTTCAGCCCTGACACTGAAACCTTATTCATCGGAGTGTGGGATCGTACGTATGGCAGCCTCCTCCAATACAATCGTAGCAGGAACTACTCGTATCTTGACTGCATGTTTTGAAGCGATCACCTGTCTCAGCCTGGGGCAATTATATAAATTTTTCTTTACTTGGGATGGGTCATCAGTGGCTGCTGCTGGTGTACATGTAGATAAGCAGGGCACCTCTGGTGGCGACGGCATAGGTGAAGGGAGATGGTGTTGTCATTGTCTTTTGCTGTGGTTTGTAGGTTACGGTCATCTTAGTGTAGAATGCTTGGCGGAGTTTGATGTCTGGGGTGAAGTAGTCTGGGGGTTACAGAATAAGGGGGGTTGGATTTTTGGGGAGGGAGAGATTTAGGGAGGGAGTGAGTACTGTTTGTTATCTAATCATCTTATGGCCAATATGCTACTTCTATTGTTTGTAACTCTTATTTCTTCTGTCATATCAATGCATGCTGCTTTTATTCACCTGTCAATGTTGCTCGCTTGAATCCGAGTCTAATACATTGACCAAATCGCCTTGTGGGTGTGATTAGGCTGATATAGTATCGGGTAGCATGTCCTTTGAAGATTTTGCTCGGTGAATAATGCAACTCATGTATGGAGTGTAGAGAGAGAGAGATAGAAACCAATAATGTGACAGAAGGCGCTATGTTTAAGGTTGCTGCTTCAAAGTTTCTGAACTTAATGCATCTGAATTTAACCGAGAAGGAGACGCAGACAATCGAGTGGATGCAAGAAGCTTGGACCACATTGGTTAAGAGGTGGACTCGCATTCCTTCATCCCTGTGGAGGCCTAGCCCTCCCAAGTTGATGTAATATGCTCTAAGATGGTTTCTTCCTCTGCTTTCAGCTGTTGCAGCTGCTCCTCGAGGACGGTGACTAAATCTTCATCGAAGACGGTCTCTTTGTCCGCATTCCTAGTCGTTTCAGTTGGTACTAAATAGCTTCCAAATTTAGTAGTTGGATGGGCACCTGGCGAGAATACTTGTCCTGCGGGAAGCCATTCCCTCAAACTAGCGACTGCCGGCAATTCAAACGTGCTCGGTATTTGCAGAGTCTCAAGCCCCCTTGCAATAATCTTCCTTTTGAATCCTTTTGCTGTAACACTTCTTTCATGCGTATCATCATTCTCGAGGCATGATTCACTGAGAATGTCAGTTTCTTCTACCAAGACTTGTTCTTCTCGACCCTTGCTCTCGGACCCAGAAGTTGATTCACCTGGAGAGATCTCCTTACTTGTTTCGTTATCTGTACTTGATTCTCCAGCAATAGACCCATTGCCTCGTAGTTGAAAAGTTTCCTGGGAATTCTGATAATTCGATTCGGCACGACAATTCATGCTCGGTGGAGCCATCAACACCTCCTTTTCTACAGGATCTGCTTCCATGTTGTCTTGGTCTGCAAGGCTCACAGACCATATTCGCTCTAGCAGTTTGTTGTACTCTTCTACAGTGTGGAAACTTCTCGACCGAGTCGCACCTTTCCCATTCATCTCAGATGTATCAATATTGACACCGTTGTTCTCCTTGTCACTACCGAGTGTCTCCTCCAACGGGAAAGAGTGCCAACTTCTCGATCGCTTAGGAGGATCTGGAAGCACTTCGTACTCCACTACTCTTCGGTCTTTGTCATCTAACAGATCAACTTTCAGGATGGACTCGTTACCTTCAGTTTCAGCGGGTGAGACCAGCGACTCAAACCTGAGGCTTTTAGGCCGAAGGGCATCCGTCATTGAAGTCGCAGTGCAAACAAGAGCAAGGAAGTGGTTGTGGTTCCTTCGGATGAGCAAGTCCTCCGGCAATTCAGGAACGCCTTTGGACGTCCTACGGGATCTCCCCTTCATCCCATTTTGATGATAACTTGCCGAACGCATCATCTCTTTGGAGGAAATGCATCCCATTCCGAGGAGGAGATGGGGGAAGAATCTCGAATGTCTTCTCGCTCCCTCCTAGCGGAAGCTGGCGTGGTCTGAACTGAACCGGAGGGCCTTATGGAATTATCAAAAGCTGCACCTGCAAAGGAGGAACGTCATGTTTAACTTAAAAAAAGGCTATTACAATGTTTTGAACCCTTGAAATCATGAAAAGTCCTACACATCACCTTTTTCTAAAAAAAATTAACAATTGCTAATGACACGATGCCTGGGTTGAGTTTGTGTCGTGTGAAGAAATCACAACCAGAAGAAAAGGGAAAATGCATAGGCCAGAAGGCCTTTTCATTATCTGTGGACTTCATAATGAAAACCATTCTGATAAAAGAAACCAAGAAAGAGGTGAAGACCGTGTCGAAAGAAGAGTGAGTGGGATTAGTTTTGGGATTTGGATAAACAAATGATGGGGGGGTGTTGTTGAGTTTCTGTCAAGACATTGTTGTTTTTCGAGTAGTGGGGATTTTGGTTGCACGTTGCTCGATGCCTTGGGACTGACGAGATTAAGGAGGAGGAGGGGGACATGATTACCTTCTTTTCCTCGGAATCTTTTTTTGCTTTGTGCTGTCCCAGAAGACAGCAAACATGTCGAGCTTAAACTTTTCTTACATTCGAATGTTCAAACACTTGTATTTTTTTTAATTATCGGGCCATAACTCGATGTCTTTCTGCTCTGTTTTGGAGGCATGGTACCACGAATATGGTTGAGCGAGCAAACGATGTGCAGTGATTCGGTATAGCTTACGACGCACCTGTTTGAATGGATTTTCGAAGTTGGGGACGAGTTTAATCTGAAATCACGTCACGCCATGGATGAAAAATGAGACCATAATGGCCTCCTAGAGATCAATCAGTCCGGCCGGTGGATACTCTTCACATCTCACGTGTTGATGAGAGACTGATATCTACCAGTTGGTGAGGAAGAGACGGGGACGTTACAGAAGGACGGAGGGATAAACTGGAGAAGCTTTAACTGGGGGCGGCATGACAGGGAGCAAACAGAGACTTTGTTCTAGCTTTCTCGGCGGTTGGTGGCGCTGGAGAAATGGTAGGGAGTCGGTCAAGCTATGGTGATTTGTATAAATTGATTTCTCAATCCGGTTGTCACGGTCGGCAGCCGACGGGGATGGACTGTTATCACCAAACACTTCGCCCAAGTCTCGCAGCTAATTGCAGGCACGTTATGCTCTCCATCCACATGACTGGATTCATCTCCCTATTTGTCAATACATTGCTTTGGAAGCCCTTGCCATGAAATGGAGCAATACCCTGGCTGTGATCGCGTTACGCCGTCGCCCTCATGCTAACAGATACTCGCTATGAATAAGAATCCTGAGGACCTCCAAGCAATACTTTGAACACGGGAATTAATTTCTTTTTCGATTTTTATTTGATGTTTTGTTCATAAATGAACTCTTAAGTTCCAGAAATGCAATTCGGCAGCCATTGACTCACGCTTTTGATCTCCGATGCATGAATTATCGACAAGAGTATGAGCAGTATCCACAGCACACATATTTCGTACGCAATTCGCTTCTCCGGCTGTTATTCTCCATGTTTGTGTATGTTTTCTTGTTGCATAGAAGGTTGACCTGGGATCGGACACTTGGTTGTTACGTACAGCCGCCTACAGCGAAGCCAATCCTGGAGTTGACAGCATCATAAGCGACACTGAATGTCTGCTGCTGATAGTTTCCGACGACGGCAATTCGACTGCCCCCTGCGAATGCCAGGCATGTCCTCCCGCCATCGACATCCACAAGGATGTTCCTCGCATCTAGAGAGAGATCGGCACCGCCTTGGAATACAATTTTGATCTGAGGAGCAGACATTTTCTTCACACTCCCCTTGAAACAGGTGTCCAGAATAGAATAGCTTGTGGCCTGGGTATACTTTGCTGACATGACCTTCACGAAGGCCTGCGTCAGGGCAGTGTAAATGGTTTCCGGGAGCCGTGTGATTACTGTCCCGGAATCGATGATTGTCGGGACATTATATGCACTAGCAGACACTCCTATTGCCTTGCCATTGATGATAATGCTACTGAGTCGCAGGAAGTATAAACTCGGTTCGCTGGGGTTGGTGATCATTGGTGTGTATTTATAAGCAGACGCCGACAGAGAGGCTTTCCCAATTGCCAAATAGCCTCTGTTGCTGCCAGAAGCCGTGGGAAGACAATAGGAGAATGCATACCCATATCTTGGGGACACCTGTGAAAGCAACGATAGTTTCTGACGGGCGAGGCCGATAATACCAGCAGACCTTCCAAAGAGTCCTTCATTATCCTGCCCGCATCCATACACGAAACCTGGCAAGGTCTCGGATGGGGTCAAGGAAAGGATGTCTTGGCTCAAGTAACCGATAGAGAAAGACGAATCACCATAGCTCGCCGTGTAAACACACTTCCTTGTCCGGGATTCACAGAAGGGATCATTCAGGGTGGCCTCCCTGAGGTCCAAACACTGAGAGGTCGAACATGACAAGGACTTGTAGGTCTTGGAAGTCGAGGGATTGAAGACAGGATCGACCTGAGCATGGCATGATAAGACGCAGGGCTGGCACTGGAGCCAGGATAGGGAGCTCCCCGTGTCAAGAATCATGGAATAATACTTTGCAGGCGTGCCAAGGCCTATCTTAACATAGTAATTACCAGACCCTATGGATAAACCAGAACTTACTGGAGTACTAGCCGCTTCCTGTCCAAAGAAGCGAACAGTTCTATTCAAGATCACTGAATAAGAAGATCTGCTCCCTAGAGTAATCCTATGAGTCAGAGCCTTGATTCGATTCTCATCTTGAGCAAGCACGTCAAGGAAAGACGCCACAGTTTCACCGGCAACAGAAGAGTTCGATCCAAGTCCATGGTGAACGCCCCAATAAATGATCGACGGGTTGGCTGCACAAGATATAGAAATCCTTCACGAATGAGTCGCGTGCTTATGGAACATTCCGAATGCATCAAACAATAACGAAACCAGGTAAAGGCCGTCGGGGCACACAGCACGACGGATTTGAAAGAGGGAATTGGAAGACGAGGCTACTGACCTTGAACATCTGGAAGGGAAGCTGCTCCAGACACGACGAGAAGGCAGCAAAGGAGAAGAAGCTTAAGAGGACCCATCTTTCTCTAACCCACCTCGATGCAAATGAGCCACAAACACACAACAGGGTTTGTGTGTGTGTATATATGTTGTTGCAGGAGGTGGAGAAAGACTTTAAAAGGGATGATGATGGACAGTTAACTGATTGTAATAATTTAGTTGGGACATCTATAAATGCCATCAATCTTCTTTCCCCAACTAATAAGTCATCAAAGTGTACGTCAATTCCAACTTTTTGGAGGGCTCCTAAATAATAATAATAGCAAGCGAGCCCATCACGAGCATCACAGTCACATGTCCAAACATATCAAACAACAAAGCCATATTCCACTCTGGTTAATGATAGAGTTCGAAGCTTAGGCCATTGTTGGCATGTCGAGGGAGTCGCGCGAGAGCATGTGTCGGTAGGTGATTGGATGGCGAGGTTGCCCCCATCCATGCATCATACTAAAAAAAAAAAAGGCAAGGGGACCTCAGTCGGTGATTTTCGCAGCCTTCACCATACATCCACCATATCCTTCAGTCCTCCCGATGATGATGGTGGAGGGGACCGACCTCTTTTGTTATCTTTCTCCTAAGAAAACGGGAGCTGCCAAAAGACCCCCATTTGGTCTTCTCTCCCCCATTTGGTCCCCTCTAGGTGTCCGGCCCTCTTCACCTTTCAACCTCGGACATTTAAATTAATTGTCTCGGATAAATTCCCGTTGTGAGATTCATACATTTTTCTTTTAGGAATTGTTCTTACATATATAAGATATGTAGTTTTTTTTTTATATATGTCCAGTCCGTGCAATTTTTTGTGATTCTTTACCTATCATGCTGTTATTATTCTTATATGTAATGTAATGGTGATGATTTCGTACGTGTTGAACGTAGTAATTTTGCATGGAATTGAATTATCTTCTTGATATTAAGCATCATATAATTAAGCAATTGAAGATAATGATGATAAAAAAAAACCCGTATTACATTTGTATATGCATTCAATTATATTAGCATTAGGTTAGGGCACCTAAAGCTTTACGATGGGATGATAAGTATTATTATGCATTACAAACACCGAGACATTTATTAACCCTCTCATAAATTGGTCTTCATTACTTTAATAGTTTCTTAACGCCGAAAAAGGCAATTAATACAGTAAATTATGGCTAAAAGGAGGAAGACATTATTTCGAAAGGTGTTACAATTGTGAGTCGTGGTTAATATGTCAATTACACTTGCTCGCTATCAATGAACAATGTAGTAACATCGTGTATGATGAAGTTATCATTAAATAGACAAAGCCGATTACAAGTGAGATCAATACTTTTCTGATAATAGTTGCCTTTTTACATTGGGTCGAAGGCTATATAATCCAGACTTTTGCATGTTTATTGTTAACGTGATGTAGAAAACACTGATTATCCATCCTTTCTACATTTTGTTGCCCTAATTGCATATATGCTAAACTTAGTTTTTCCCTTACATGCCGGATGTTGGATGCATACATAAATTGCAAAGAAATCCACGTTATGCCAAAAAGAAATCATTCTCACTCGTAAAAATGGCCAAAGATGTCATTCCAATTCAGCGTGAAGGGGTGTTAAATTGAAAATATAAAGTATATCACGCCTTCGACCAACGGTTCTTTTCTTTTAGAAAAGTTGATGTCAGTTCGTCCTAACTTTTTCAATTACATTTCCTTTATGGAGACAGATTCGTAGGATGGAGAATTTTTACGGCTGCCACTTCACTTTCCGCATCTTCAAATTTTAAGCGTATGCTTTGCCTGAGTTGCCAGCGACATAGACAACTAGGCTGCCACCGTCACCCTTGATGGTGAACAGGGGTGCCTGAGAGTGGAGCCACCAGAATAAGGAATGATGGAGATGGAGTTGCAACCAAGAGTCCTTATCTTGGTTGTTTTTTAGAATGTTGAATAGAAGAACACATCGAATCTTAATGGGGAGGGTTTTCTGTCTTGTTATTTTGTAGCCGGGCTTGGATATTGTCACAAGGAATGGATTTGGTGTATTTTTGCAGTGATGTTCAAACGGGGTTTTTCTTTACTCAACACTTGACAGTCTCCAGACGCCCAAAATTCCAAAAACGGTGATCCTAGGACAGAAAATAAAAGCTTGTTGCAAAAAACTAAACGGGTCACACGACTTGGTAGTTGTCCGCGACCAAATGTGCTCTTTGAGAGAACTTGGGCACCGGTCCACCACGGAGAGGTATCACATTCACCACCTGCAAGCATCCATGAACACATCTGCTTGGTGATCAAGGACATCTAACACAAAGGAAAGATGCACGGGGAAGGACAGAGTGAAAACCTTCACGTCGCTGAATGTGTTGGTCGCTGAAAACTGTACGGAGATGGGGAAAAAGGCCGAAGCATCAGCCGGAGGAACAACAAACTCCATGGATCCGCTGTAAGTAATACATCCGCAATATAGTAACGATGTGATCAACTCAAAAACAAGGATCGCCATATAGAAGGTCCAGAAATAAACAGAGTATTTGTTACTAAACCTGCGGTTTGAACTATCAATGAGAAGAATTGACCACTCAAAAATGGAATTTCTTGAGTCGTATCTGCCAGAATATGTGGGAAACGAGTACGTCATCAACTATCAACTGAGCACCACCGGGCAATTGTTTCCTTCTATACACATTAAGAAACTGATAAGAAAGTAGCAGATATTTGTGTTTACCTCCATTCCCCGTCAATCTGCCTCACATTTGGCGTTTCTCTGAGAGCTGGAAGCGGAACGGAGATTACGACATTTCTGAGATCAAACGCAGTTGAAGCTTCATACTCAAAGCTAACATAAGTTTCATTCCCAGAGACAGATGGCCAGCAGTTGACTACATTAAAGGATGAAAAACTCAATGCAGGAGAAAACAATATCCAGAATGTAGAATACGTTAAAGACCCAGAGTAAGACCTACTTGTCAAGGGCACCATTGATTCATCTGTACTTTGCATTCTCCACCTCAAAAGCCCCACTCCTGCTGCGTCTCCACCAGAACCAGTTGGGAAAGGCCTATTTGCATCTTTCAGGCCTAAGATATTCTCATTCGAGAACAACTCTTTGTTGATGTTTGGATGTGTCTTAAAAAGGATTGCCGGGTTACCACCATTTTCAATCTGCTTAGGGGAATATAGGTGACCAACACAAAACATGAAGACACGACAATGAAATCAGGTTTAGGGGACCCAATTAATTAATTATGTCATAGAACGGGAAGACACAGCAATGAAATAAAGAAGAGGCATGTCATGGAAGCACTACAGTGAAAACACGCAACAAGTGATGGACACATGAGAATTGAGAGCTCAACCAATTTTTTCTTCATTTCTACAGATAAACGTGGCATCTTTCTATATGTGAAGTTCAGCAGGCCCACTTTCAATTATGAACACAACAGCCAGTCCAGATGTGGGGCTTCATCTAAAAATGGAACAATGTAAGTGAAAAAACAAAAAGATTGGAAGACCACCTGAACTCGAATGAAACCATCGTCCTGGTTAAGTATTTGAAGCGACAGCGTTCCTTGAACATCAAAGTTACTCAACCCACCATCTCTTTTCAGCGTCACATTTATTTTCTCTTCAACAGTCAGAGTGACAGGATCAGAGGGTAGAGCAGCAGCCATCTTAGATGCTCCTGCTTTTGGTTGGACATCCTCAAGGATTACTTCACCTTCTGCCTTCAGGCTTTCCAAAAACTGGTTTGTCCGTTGAGTTTTTCCCAGCTGCATGCCAAGACCTTTAGGAGGAGCCGTGGCAGCAGAAGGAGCACGGCCTGTGAATGCCATCTGGAATGTTAATTTTATTTGTAGACAACATCCAACCATGTCTCAAAACCTTATATAAGGTGAACATCCAACAGACATCAGCAACAGACATTATCTTGCAGGAAAGTTCAAAGTGCATAGTGAGAATAAGGGCGAACCTTTAGGCTTAACAGAAAAGGAATCAGAGTCAGTAGTCATGGGGAATCCAGAGTTGTTTGAAAAACCACCTCCTGAGCTAGAAATGCTCATTTCCCCAAAAGCACTGCCAATTCCACTAGAGCCCATTGATTGCAGTGCCTTAAACCCTCCCTTGTCACCTCTAGATTTCTCAATCTGTGGAAGAAAAATAAAATAAATACATAAACAAGCTTCGCGAAACCACCTAATTGACTGCAGAAAGGAAGACACGCAATAGGTTAAATGAAACAAACCTTGCTTTTGTCTATTTCGCTAGCTTTCCGCTTCATAACATCCTTGGTCTCATTAATTTTACTTTGCATGACTAGCTTGTGCAACTTCTCCTCGTGACTCTCCATCTCACAGTATTGCTTAACCTGGGCAACAGTCACATTTTCCTTGTGCCCAAGAGAGACGACTTCGTCAAAAGCAAAAATAAGCTCAAAAGCAGTCTTGCATATGCCCTCTTCATCAAGAGACAAAGAGTACTCAGGCACCTATGTACAGACTTAAGGAATCAACAACCTCAGATTCCACCAACATGAATATAAGGCACGTGAAAATCATTAAGAAGTTGTAGGTCAGTGACACCAATACATCAGAGAACATCTCTTAAATAGGCTGCCTGAGAATATTTTGCCATTTGAAAACAGAAGCAATTCACGAGCTTATGTGATATTATAACAAAGAACAACTAACACCTATCTAATTCTTATAGACATCAAACAATTTGACACAGAAAGAGATGCAGAAAAGGATACTAATTTCGACAGGAGCCTGAGAGTTTCCAAATCTTCAAGAATGTTGCTTTGCTTGTTAGTAACTAAGAGCAAGTACAGAGCTTCAATGGGCTGGTAGACATAGCGGACATTCTCGGTCTCAACAAATGTATGTTGCTTTTCTGAGCCTACCAACTTTGGAAAAGCAGCAAGAAGACCTTCGATTCTAATCCGAGACATGTCAACAAACTGCCTTGAAACGAGAACTGCCAAAGACAGCAATAGCAAAACACAGTAAGAAGATGTCAATAACAAGTAGGGAGTACTATTTCTATCTGTCATTGACATAAAAAACTAGCTCATGTGTTTACAAGGACGTCACAAAAATTTCCTTGGAAATGTTAAAAATTAAATTAAGAGGGGAATACGCCATCAATGCAATATACTCGGGTTCCTTTCAGTTTACAATGAACCTTCTTAAAAAATGCGTTTCTGGTACCAAACTGATCCCAATCATAAATGAAATTGTTCAGAAGTAATGAGAGAACCAGGTCAGTCACCTTTTCCAGACTTGCTAACGATTGAAGCTGCAAGAACAACCTGTATACAACAAAGAATCAAGCAAACAGTAAATATCAAAAGCAAAGCAAAATAAACGAAGAATAGATATTCGGGAGCACCACCGAAATGTTAATGTAAATTCCTAGCTTCTGACACAGATTCCTTGCCCGATACATAGATCTACTAATTAAGCGAGATCCCATCAAGCTAAAGGAGATTTGATCACGGAAGAGGAATGGAGGTGTGTGCTCTGAGTCATCAATGACAGCAACTTGAATACAAAACGAACAGCCAAACACGAATCAGACAATCCAATCGATGAATCACAAGAATCTCACCATCTTTGTCCCGTTGACGAGGCACTGACACCCACGTCTACTATTTGCAGCGGGACAAATCGATCTGTTGGCACAAATAGGAATGACGGCAGTCAGCAAGACTCGCGGAGCTGAACGAAAGATCAATATCAACCCCAAGGAGGCCGCCCAGATCAAACTACAGAGTTTAAAACCATCTACCGCCCCTTGACCGATGAGGATAACTGTAATTGGACTGATATAAAGATAGCAGAACGAGATCCTATTAGCTAAATCGCACCGAAAGAAATCTCGTAAACCGACGAGATCGAGCGACGGAAGCAGGGATCAGTAATAACACGACCCCGATTCGATTACCTCTCTCTGGGATCTCCTCGTACGGTCAGGGGAGATCGTCGGGGATGAGGGATGACGGGGGCCCACCAATCCGAGCTGCGAACTCAACGCCAGGAGGTCGAAGAAGAACTGCAGCAAACAAGGCTCTCGTGGGGATTCAGAAAAAGCCCATCTGAGCGTATGGGCCGATAGGGAATGATGTTGGGATGACATTCATGGCAAAAAGGCTGGGCCTTTGATTCACTCCGTCGTCTTCTTCGTCATCGTCGTCCAGAAGATCTTCGAAATCGACGCCGACAGAGGAAGCTGATTCAATCGACCCGATCGGGGGGATGGATCTGGAACCGGAGCAGCTGCAGTACCTGAGGATACCGTCGATCCTGAGGGAGTCGGTGGGGATCCCGGGTCGATCCCCGCGAACCTTCTTCCTGATAACCCTAACCCTGGTGTTCCCCCTCTCGTTCGCCATCCTCGCCCACTCCCTCTTCACCCACCCACTCCTCTCCCACCTCTCCTCCCGATCCCTATCCCATGACCTGACCCTCATCCTCACCTTCCAGTCCTTCTACCTCCTATTCCTCTTCACCTTCTCCCTCCTCTCCACGGCCTCCATCGTCTTCTCCGTTGCCTCCCTCTACTCCTCCAAGCCCCTCTCCTTCTCTTCCGCCCTCTCCTCCATTCCATCCATCTTCCGCCGCCTCTTTCTCACCTTCCTATGGGTTGCCCTCCTCATGATCGCCTACAACATCGTCCTCGTCGCCTTCTTTGTCGTCCTCCTCATCGGCCTCGACGACAACAATCCCCTCCTCGTCCTCCTCTCCCTCTCTGTCATCCTCTTCCTCTTCCTAGGCGTCCACGTCTACATCACAGCCCTCTGGCACCTGGCCAGCGTCGTCTCGGTGCTGGAGCCCGTTTATGGCCTTGCCGCCATGAGGAAGAGCTACGAGCTCCTGAAGGGCAGGGTCTGGATGGGGTGGTTGCTCGTGTTCTGGTACCTGTTTATATGCGGGGTGATCAACGGTTTATTCGGCGGAGTGGTGGTCCACGGCGACGAGTACGGCTACGGTATCTTCATGAGGATCTTGGTGGGTGGATTACTGGTGGGAATGCTGGTGATGGTGAACTTGATAGGGCTGCTGGTGCAGAGCGTGTTCTACTACGTGTGTAAGAGTTATCACCACCAGAGCATTGATAAGCTTGCGCTGAACGATCATCTGGGTGGATACCTCGGTGAGTATGTGCCACTGAAGAGTAGCATTCAGATGGAGAACCTGGACATGTGAACGCAATAGTGATATGATCCCACGATCCCGTATTCGGCTGGCATTGTGCCGATGAACCTGGTAATGGCGGCCTCTGTCATGTGTGTATTAGAAAAGGTTTGATGCCAGTGGCAGGCAGCAGGATTAGCAAGTAACTTCGTCCTTGTACCAGAGTTCTTCTCCATGAAGACTATCAAGTGTTTTTACTGGAAACTCCAATGAGATTGCACGTGTTAATAAAAGTGATTACATTACAATTCAGGTTGTCCCTTGTCGATGCGCTTAGTGTGGCTGTTCTTCCATGTGTGATTATGTTATTCTAGTTCCTGTGATTTTGCAAAAATTCTTTTATCAACCAGTTTGGGATTCAGAGATCTGATGTTTGCACTACCGAGTTGATTGCATGTTTAACGATGAGGTATGTTTCGAAAAAAGTAAGTACTTTTAAAATTGTTGAAATAATATCCCAAAGTCATTGAAATAATGAAAACTTTATAAGGAATTGAAACTTTATAATTTCGATTTCAAGGAAACATTAAGATGATACAGGAAATCGGAACTATAGTCAAATTGAAAATCTGAACTTTAAGTTCGATATTGAATTAACTCAAACGTATAAATTCCGCATATCCTGATTTGAAAATTTTTCCAATTACTTTGGAACTAAAGTACTGGATTAATCTGTTACATCTTGATCCAGGTGTAAGCAGGCCCTTTTTAGCGAGCAAAAGGACATCGATTTCCATGTTCCGACAAAGGCTAGTTTGAATGGAACACCATGTGACTCACTTGTCCTAATTCGACACATGAAGACTTAAACAGGACTTGGAGTCACGTGGATGACTCCTGTCTCTGTTGCTGTTTTTTTGGTCTTCATGCTAATAGATGACTCACTCATTATGGTGTCCCGATGGTCGCGGGGGAATTAAGACTGATCCGTTTCCAGGGGTTGGGAAAGAAATTCCATTTCGGGCAACGAATCAACATCGCCATCTCTCTTTAGTTTTGGATTTTCAAGCTTGTAAGGTTAAACCCCAGTTGCTTCAGTCATGTTTTCTTTTTGCTGGGCTTGTGTGATTCTAATCTGATCTGGGGAGTAGGATGTGTCCTGGCTTTGCTGTTGTTTGTGTGGTCGTAATGCTGAACCGAGGGCCAAAAGTCAGTCATCGGGTTGATCGATGGATCGACGATCATGGTAATGGACAGGCAACCATGGATGGCTCGGGAGATAGTCCTCCGCTTTCTGGATTTTGTGGAGTAACTAATATTCTTGAATTTATGGCGTTGGTTGTGAAAAACTTGCTCTGACCTGAAAGGAATACGAGTCCAGGCACATGACCATTTTCCCTTTTTTTGCTTCTAAAGCTAACCCTTTTACCCCAAGAAGGGTCTGGTCCTATCTGTGTGTGGGTGTGTGTTTTGCTACCTCGGTTGTGGGGCAATGCGCACTTTTCACGGGAATTCAGGTCTTGGGGAAGGGGGATCTGTTTCTTATTCTTGATGAGATAACAACAAGCGGTGCAGTCGTTCCTTGAGGGACTCCCACCCCTTGACAAGAGGGAAAGAAACCAAAGGGACACAACAACTGCAATCTGGGATTGCTTTTCTTTCTCTTATTCATAATGCAGTTTGTTCGGAGAAGGGTACCTGCTCCTTTCTTTTCTGGGTTCTTTTGTTTCGTTATTCCAATGGAATGGCATCGGTTTGATTAATCTGATCTGATGGTGATTGTAGCTGCCGCATTCTGATCGATTTTGTCAGTGAGATCACAATAGGGATCCTTGAAACGTGTTGATTGTTTTTTATATCATAGCAGATCGACACGGATTCATTACAATGTCTCAGATTCGTTCTGTATATTTATAGCGCTAGAATATTTTTTATTATCTAGTTTTGATTCTAGAGATGATTTCAACCCAGATAAATGCATAGCCTTGTTAGGCCTGCATCATAATGTTCCTCTCTTCTCCATATTTAAGGATCAATATAAGTGGCTTCTTTCAGATTAGAGAGCCAGCAAGTTGCTGTTTCTGGCTTACAGAATGTTTTAGGGAAATCTGCTGTGCCAAGGAAGGGGTGTTGGCAAATACTTAGCTGAACGGGATAGTAATTCTGGGCAGATTAGCACATGACTCCAGCAGAACATCATGGACTCGGAAAGCGCAATAACGTCTGGGCTCTGGACCAGGAAATTGATCATCCCATGGATAAAGAGGCTGAGACGCTTCGAGACGAGAATAGGCAAAAGGTAGTAACTGTAATGATTTTGCATCTTTTCCGTTAACCTACCATTGCACGATGAGTCGTCGTCTTCCCATGACAATCTGGTGTGCGCCCCCTAGAGATGAGAAGTGCCTGATAAAGCATTTACCTATAGCTTGTCGCCCTTTTAACCTATTTCACCCGTTCTCCTCCAGAAAATCTCGGCATGGTTAATCCTCCGGCTCGCCTTCCAGAGCCTTGGTGTAGTATTCGGAGATTTAGGCACATCTCCACTATATGTTTTTTATAATACCTTCCCGCGAGGGATTCAGGACCCGGAGGACGTGATCGGGGCGTTGTCTCTCATCATATACTCCTTGACACTCATACCTCTTATTAAGTACGTCTACATTGTTTCCAGAGCAAATGATGGAGGCCAAGGTAAAAACAGGCATTGTCGTAACTTCTCTTTAGTCCTAAACTCTTAAGAAAGTGAATTACTGAATATATATGTCCGTCGCCTCAGAAGATTATCATTGTGCGTCGACATCAAGCTGTGACCCCCCATAAATTTGATTATAGTGCGATTTGTTCATATCTGCAATGTCCAACCTTGTTCTGCTTTCTCGAAAATCTCTTCCCTTTCTGAAATACAACATACTTATTTGTAATTCAACGCAGGGGGAACATTTGCTCTGTATTCTTTGCTTTGCCGTCATGCGAATATAAAAACTATCCGCAACCAAGATTGGACTGACGATGAGGTAACGACTTATAGCCGCGTCACATTTGGCGAGAAGTCTGTTGCTGCAAAAACGAAGAGATGGCTGGAGAGCAAATTGTCCCGGAAGAGGGCTCTTCTTATCGTCGTCCTCATCGGTTCTTGCATGGTTATTGGCGATGGAATCCTCACTCCAGCTATATCAGGTTATTGCACATCTAAGATAATATCCACTTCTGGAAATTCCATCGTCTTGTCAAATTCGTTTATTCCTGAGCATATGTTCTAAATTTCTAGTCCTTCACCAGTTCTTTCAGCTACTGGGGGAATAAAATTGGACCACCCAAAAATGAGTGATGGTAAGGTTTTCAACTCTCTCGTGTTTGCTTTCCCCGTACTAGTTCTTAACGTTGGCTGACATCTGTAACATCTGATTCGTTCTTCCAGAGGTGGTGGTTCTTGTTTCGGTCGTCATACTGATTGGATTGTTCAGTATACAACAGTATGGTACAGATACCATTGCTTGGCTTTGTGCACCAGTGGTGCTTATTTGGTTCCTTGTGATTGGAGGCATCGGTGCTTATAATATATGGAAATACGATCCCAGTGTTCTGAAGGCTTTTTCACCTCTTTACATATACCGTTACTTTAAGAGGGGAGGAGTCGATGGATGGACATCTCTAGGTGGTATAATGCTCAGTATAACAGGTAGACCTTGCCTTATGAATCGGAAGTCGTCTTTTCCCTGCCTTCATTTCAGAGCACTACTAGTCAGACATGTCTATCGAGTTGGATCCAAAGACAGGCAACCTCATTCTAACATTTCTTGCAAAACGCTGACAGGCACTGAGGCTGTTTTTGCCGATCTATCACATTTTCCAGTGTCGGCCATACAACTTTCTTTCACTGTCGTGGTTTTCCCTTCCCTTCTTTTGGCCTACTCTGGACAGGCCGCCTACCTCATGAAGAACAGTAATCACGTGGTTGATGCCTTCTACCGTTCTATTCCAGGTACAATCGGAGTATGAATGGTGTTTCCAAGTATTTCATGCAAGTTAGGTCACTCACGTTGGATTTTCACATTTAGATAAGATGCACCTTATCTTGATTGTGGGTGGTTTGCTTCTTGATTTACATACAGAGAGCATATACTGGCCAGTTTTCCTGATTGCTACTGCAGCAGCCATTGTTGCCAGTCAAGCAACGATATCTGCGACGTTTTCATTGATTAAGCAGGCCCTTGCAATGAGCTGCTTCCCGAGGGTCAAAGTCGTCCATACATCGAATAGGTCCCGCCATCAAATATACATCCCCGACATTAATTGGATCCTCATGCTTCTTTGCGTATCTGTCACGGCTGGGTTTAGGAACCAAACACAAATCGGAAATGCTTCCGGTAAGCATCATATGCATGGAGACTGTTCCTCAGAGACATGCCTATGCGTATGTTACTCATGGTGTTATATTTCCTCTAATGCTTCTCATGATCTCATTGACAGGTACTGCTGTGGCAGGCGTCATGCTTGTCACCACCTTTTTGATGATTTTCGTCATGTTATTGGTGTGGAGGTGCCACTGGATTTGGGTATTTATATTCTCAGTATTGTCATTGGTCGTGGAGGGCACGTACTTCTCTGCGGTACTATTCAAGATCGATCAAGGTGGATGGGTTCCACTGGCGATCGCTGCGGCATTTTTCATGATAATGTATGTCTGGCATTACGGCGCAGTAAAACGTTACGAGTATGAGATACACAGCAAGGTTTCAATGGCATGGATTCTCAGTTTAGGTCCTAGTTTAGGTCTCGTGCGCGTTCCTGGAGTTGGGCTGGTTTACACTGAGCTGGCGAGTGGCGTCCCTCATATTTTCTCGCACTTCATCACCAACTTACCTGCTATTCATTCCGTCGTCGTGTTCGTCTGCTTGAAGTATCTTTCCGTGTCCACTGTCCCAGAAGAAGAGAGATTCCTCATCAGGAGGATAGGACCAAAGACGTTCCACATGTTCCGATGTGTTGTGAGATATGGTTACAGTGACTTGCACAAGAAAGATGACGATTTCGAGGAAAAACTGTTTGAGAGCCTCCATATGTACGTCCGGGTCGAGTATCTGATGGAAGATTGTTCCTGCACTGAGAACAGCTTATATAGCCCTGGAATTGAACAGTTGAGTTCAAGGGAGCTGCAACCCGAGAGTAACGGGGGCACCCTCTCCTCCATTGTGGATGCAACAATCACCTCGGTGGAGTCGATCGTTCCATTGGGCTCCCCAGAACTCGGAACCAACAGCCTGAGGCCATCCAACCAAGGGGCGCGCGAGGACAGGTCCAACGACCTGGAGTTCTTGAGGAGGTGTAGGGACGCAGGGGTAGTGCACATAATGGGGAATACGGTGATTAGGGCGAGGAGGGAATCACATTTCATGAAGAAGTTAACGGTGGACTTCGCTTACGCCTTCCTCAGGAAGATGTGCAGGGAGAACAGCGTGATATTCAATGTGCCACATGAGAGCCTGTTGAATGTTGGCCAGATATTCTATGTGTAGTATTGAGGATGTTCAGACACCCAACCAAGTTTTGAAAGACATTGCTCAGCTATTGATTGCCTTAACCCAGTTTTTCTTTCTGGGTTTCGTTTTTTCTTTTACAAGGATGATTCCCCTGATTTGTTAGTAGGATGACTTCGACCGGTTTCATCTGCAACATCAACAACAACAACACCACCTCCTGCTGCCTTCTGATCTGATCCCTTTTCTTTCTGCATTCTCATGGTACAAACTCACTTAAAATATTCTTCTAACTCAAATTCACTTGCTATGTCTGGCAGGGACACAGTTTGTGGGGAAATTACATGATGAGTGCCTAATCCTAATCTTAATCCTAATCCCTTTGTGCGGAAAAGGTCTTGTCTGTATAAAAGAAGGTTGGCCAACGTGCAGAAGGCATCGATCTGAAGGCACCCTTCTTCAAAAAGTGGCCAACGAAGTGTTTAGTGAGACACTGCCAGCACTGGGGGGGTGGAAGGCGTGGCGGCGGCGGCGGAGGCTGCTGCTGTTGTTGTCGGCCTCGTGAGGAACCTGTTCGTGAAGGTGCAGAACCTGTAGTAATCCTCGTAGTTGCCTCCCCGTCCACCCGAGTCGAAGTTGAGCGCGTAACTCAGAGGATCGTACCTACACTGGAACGAAGCTTGCCTCATGTTCCTGCTCCTGCCTTTTCCCGCCACCAATTTCCTGCACTTGTTCAGCGTCATGACCAGCTTCGCCAAGCAAGAGCAGCCACGACTCCTGCAGGACGATGGCGATGACGCGGCTGGGCAACCAACGACAGAGCAGGAACCGGGTGCGGCTTCACCGGGGCCCATGACAATAGTGTTAGACGAAGTGAGGAAGACGGGAAAGGGGGTGGGGGGGGAAAGAGGGGGAAAAGTGCAGAACAATCCTGGGATTTAAATAAAGGAGTAGATCCGGGATGTATGTTTGGGGATGGTGTTTCATTCTGTTGATGTAAGAAGATGAGGTTGGTACGAGGTGAAATAAAAAATGAATCAATGCCCAGACCCTGTTTTAATCTCGTGGGTAGATTGGACAAATTTCAGTTCCCCTAGAAAGTTTTTATTGGGGGAGCCACCCAGTCCCAGCCAGGTTCATTCTTCTTCTTTGGGTGATAAAAAGAGCTTAAAGAATTCAGGGGCGCGGCACACACCAGACACTTTCGGCCGAAAAAAGGAAGGCGATCGTATAAATACCCACCACCACGATCCATCATCACACCCTTTCCTGTCCCGTGGCCTTTGTTCCTCGGCAAAAACGCCATCTCCCCCCTTGAAACAGGGGAAGCTGTCTTCTTTCGATTCCATCTCAGAAGTGATTGTATGAGTGTCACGACACCAGGCTTGCCGTGATGAAATCACCTTCAAGATCTATCCGAGAAAGAACCAGGCAAGGGAATGCGAGAAGCTCTTTTCCGAGCTGGGCAGAAGCAGACAATGTTTGCCTTTGGACTGCTGTTTTTTTTTTCCGTTTTCTGGGGAAAATACTCAAGTTGAGGGGGTCAGCCCCTGCAACATGCACATGATGTCTGTCAGGCATCTGGAAATAAAAGATTAAAGAAAAGAAAAGCATCTCCACTTGACCCACCGATCTGCAATTTCCCAGTGGGAAAATGTCAAGGAAATGATATACATACATAGGAGGGGTCCAAATTCAGGATGTGTCCTGACCACAACATGCGGCATGAAACCATGGGAACTTTGAATTTAATATGGAAGAACATCGGAGGTTGGGGAAGTCTAGTTTTATGCGACCGAGTTTGACCATAGACCACAGACAACTAGTCCTGATCACGTGGTGGATATGGGATTTGGTTTGATACGGTTTTAAGAAGAAGAACATGGGGCACCATGTGGGTTTGTGGAAGAAGAGACAAAAGGTTCCCCCCCTGCTCTGTATTCAAGGTTTAAATTAATCTCCACCTTGCATCCTTTGAGAATACAACACTAGGTATAGAAAATTCGAGCAACATGTACTATGGCATCGGAAAGAGAAGAAGATAAGGGTTAGCTGCTCACGGGTACGTGCCTCTTGTGCGAGGTCGCAGCAATATTCAGGAATACATCCCCAAAGTCGAGATGGGCCGTGGTATGTTCTTTCCTGCTCCTAGCCAGTTTCAGCCGCTTTTTCTTGAAGACGCTCTGGTGAACATCTCTCTGATGTTCCGGGAATCAGTCTCCAGTTTTACCTTCTTGGCTTGCTTTCCTCCCTTCACGGACTTGTTGACTACTTTGGCCTGCTCCAAAGCGAAAGAAATGGCATTAGTTCAGGTTCTGAGAAATGCTAGCTAGTGAAGAGTTTTGTTCCTTATTAACGCAGTCAAGCAAAATATTTTATGAAATAGGATATGTATTTTCAAAATTTCGACTAATGCCAAGAAATCGACTTTGTATCTCGAGGAAAACGACCTAACAAGTTTTACAAAAGCCGATTTCCTTGTAGATCAAAATTGACCTTTGTAAGGTCGATTTCTTGACATTAGTAAATAAATTTTAAAACTTGATACCCTATTTCGCAAAATATTTTGCCGACTAAGGAACAAAGCTCCGCCAATGAAGGCTATCTAGGTGCATTCAACAAATTTCATAAGCACCTGAAAGACAGAGACCGATCCAGTGTCATCAATGCCAGAAGCAGCATGAAGTTTTTCTGAAGCAGCTGTCTCTCCTATTTCGGCTGTCAAATTTAAACTACAAAGAAAGTATCGTGCCCTCTTAGAATTTTGTTAGAATCGCTTGCAGCAAACTCCTAAGATAGTCCGAGAGAAGTACTTTAAGTTATCACATAGATGCTTAATCCAAGGTTCCTCAGTCAAGTACTCCCCCATTATGGCAACTGCATCTGCCACTGCAATATAAATGAAGAGGTCAGCATAGCAAAACCCTCTAAGTAAATCAAAGGAACCACTAAGGCCAGCAACATGTGTTATTTAATGCCAATGATGAAATCCCAGATACTAGAACTTACAGGTTTCTTTCTCAGATCGTGCAGCATAGTTTCTGTCCAAAGTAGCCAGGGTGTTCTTCAATTGGTGCGCCTGTGATAAGCAACCACCTAAAATTTACATAGCTAAATAATCATAGGACGAGAAATTAGACAGGAGACCCAAGATTTCTGAACACAGACCTTGCAAGACAACCAGCTTAGGACCTTGGTATCATCAAGCCTAAAAAATTGTGTCGATCCAATCTCTACACATAGAAAACACGGGGTAGATCAACACGTGGAAACTGTATTCAGCACGTAGAAAAAGGGAAGCACAGCACATTTTGAAACTTCAAATCACCTTTAACCTCACACACCACGTGCATAGACTTTTCCGCGGCAGAAACCAAACTGTGATATGCAGGAAAGCCGTCCACAAACATTATCTCATCCAGTTGCCTGAACTTTCCGGGCTCGTCTCCTTTCTGGCATCATTAGGGAATGAAACAAGAAATCCAGTCTCCCAGACTCGATTTGAGCATAGTAAAGTGAAGTAAGGGGAACAAATGCATCATCATCACCTTCATTCGAGCATCCTCGAAGAGGGGCAACAACACAAATACCGGATCGACAGGGGTGGCCATGTAGAGACAACCGTCTGCGAAGCGCGAAACTCGGATAAGGGGGGGGGGGGGGGAGAGAGACACGGACGACGAGAGAGAGAGAGAGAGAGAGTTCAGGGAAAAAGAAAGGACCTTTGGAGACGTAATCACCAAGGAACCAAGACCCAAAACGCGACTTGAAGCGGTGAAGCTCGAGGAGGTTGCCGTGGGAGAAGAGATAGCAAGCAGACTGACCTAAACGGATTCATCGAGATGGGGGGACCCTTCCCCCCCCCCCCCCCCCCCCCCCCCCCCAATGGAATGAGAAGCAATTGACAGTAGGGAAGTGAGGAGGAAGAAGGTGGAGATTACCTGACTTGGGATGTCGAAGGGACAAGAAGTGGTCGATGATCCCATGTTCCCCCGCGATACCTTCTGCTTTCCAACCACACACGAACAAGAAATGAGGCCGTAGAAGGCGGGGACGCTAGGGTTTTAAGGGGAGAAATATACCGGGGGCGACGAGGATGCGTTTCTCCACCATTTCCCCTTCCGATGACGACGAGGACGACCGGCGGCCACCCCCCCTCTCCTCCTTTTCCCTCGGCCCCTTCCCGCGCGACTTGTCGGAAAAATTGTTTAGTTATTATATTATTTGCAGGAAAACGAGCGATAATGTGATTAAAGTACCCCTAATAAATAAAATCTGGTGCATTTTTATTCACATTTTCTTCATTTATTATTCCACCATATAATATAATCAATTCAAAATTCGTATGATCATGGAGACACCGAACCAAATAAGAGTGAAATACCCAAGTTTAAGGAGTTTTATTAGGAAAAGCGAGTTCATTTTAGAAAAGATATTTTGAAATTCGTTGTTCGCAAGGTAAGTCATTTTTATTTTAAGAGAGAAAATCGTTATTAGAGATAACTATTACTTTGCGTATGCAATTTGATGTTTCTTTCATCTACATTTCTTTAAGAAATTTTAAAACATCTTGTGTACTAAATATTTAATGAAAAGGATAAACATACAAAAAATCAGATTCATTTTAATAATTATATTTTCTATAGTCGTTGTGCTTTAATAGTTATATAATGAAAAGGTATTGAGATGATGCAAAAATTTGTTTTCATAGAAGAATGTATTAAAATTATAAAATGCGTTTATGCTGTGTTTGAAAATGAGAGAAAGGAAAAGAAAAAAGAAAAGAAAAGAAAGCTTTCCAAACAAACACAGCCTTTTAAGTTATTTGCAAAAAAAAAAAAAAAAAAAAGCTTAACCAACAAAATCAATATAGTAGGAATCTTCCAAAAGAACACTCCTAAGTCTTATTTAAAAAAGATAAAATTCCTTATTCCATGTTATCTCTACAGAACAAACAGAAGACAATGAGAGGGAGACCGGAAACTACTGCCTCCACCAACTCGCCGTATGGCTACTCCCTCAAGGATGCAGGCAAACTCAGTTACACCGGTTATTAAAAAAAAAAAAAAGCAACTCAGGTTCACCACCACCACCAGCAAACACACGACCTTCCTTCCCCTCTAGCATTATGTCGCACGAGATGTATATGCTCTGCATTCACACCTGACAAGGAATGCTGCTTAGAAAGAAATCTCGCACGGTGTGTGGAATGTCCTCCCTCTACACAACGCCTCCAGGTTCTCTCCTGCATACGAACAAAGTGGCGATACCTCCACACCTGTTCCATGTTTATAGTTTGGTGGATACACATCTCCGACCTAAAACATTTAATTATTTGTCTTGGATGAACAAGACCACGTACCCGTCGCATAAAGAGGAACTGAATGTGTCACTAAGTCCCCGGCAGCCACCACCCAACGTGTGTGGAGACGAAGCACCAGAAGCCTCGCACTGTCTGGCGTGTCGAAACTCAATCCGTTTGCGTTCTTAACCGGTGCAAACTCTTCGTCTCTCAACACCTGATAATAATCATCAATGAGCCTGACTCTTCTCCCTCAGGAACACTAAATGAATTACATGGACAGCTGCTTAATGAAAGTAACACCTCAAATAGAGCAGTCGAAGGAGCATAAGGAAATGCATCAAATATAAACTGCTCCAGTTTCAATCCGACCGTGTGCCCATGGATCGATGGGATTATCTTCTCGGCGAGTTGAAAGCTACAATGAAGATATCAAGACAATCGCATAAAAGCATATAAAGAAACATAGAATTTCGGGGGCAAGATATATGCAAATACAACCACCCACATGCTGTCTTTCTCAAGGCCATTCGCCACTTGGTTGAGAAAATCCAATGTAAACATATGTAAGCACACCTGCAAATACGAGATGGAAATGCTCAGCAAGCTGTGATGGCAAGCAGGTTGTGGGCTGTCATGAATAATACGCATCCAGAAACCAGCAGTTACTCTAAGAAATAACAAAGCAGAGTCTGTAAACTTTACATTGCTCCAGCAATAGCGCAAGCGTCCAGTTTCCTGATTAATTGCAGAAGCGAGGGTAGGATCCAACTCACTGTATTCAACCACAGTCAGCGGCCCACCTTTGCCTCGCCTAACAAAGACTCCAACCTTTTCCTGGGGATATGCCTGGAACATATAGAGAGAATATTCTTTTCGTCAAGTTGCCTGCCTATGCCATAAATGCAACTCATGAATATGATAGCAGCATCATACAATCGCCATGTCATCAAAATCGTTTTTCAATGCATATAGCAGACCAAAAATACATGATCACAAAATGACATGCGTTATTAGGAAGCTGCTAAAAGTAAGACATGAATCAGTTAAAGCCACTTTAGCTGCGGCATCCACCCCTTTATCAATAAAATAACCCAAAAAAGTAGGATCGGCCACACGGACCTGTTTTTGAAGACAAAACCAGCAGTCATAAGTGCTATCATAGTCATCAAATGAAGTAGAATCACAGGCGAGCAACAACGCACAAAGAAGAGGGAAAGGGATTTACCAACGCATTGTCAACTCCATAGCAATCCAAGAAAAAGTCTTGAGAGCTGAATTGATAAGCAAAAGAGGAAAAGAATGAAATAAAAGCACAGAAGTTAAAGTTTCTATCAGATCACAACAGCATCGCCGGTCAGTTGACTCAGCATTTCTGGAAATTTACCTGAATAGACTCCTCCGTTTCCATCCGGAGCTTTAGCTACCTGCACGCATATCAGATCAAAAGAGCAGTCACAGCTCACAGTGCAGTATAACTTAAAATGGGCGAGCCAACAAAAGTCACAGATCCAAAAGAATGCAGCCTCCACATCGAGTGTTTATATTGTGGAAACATTTAACAACCTTGTTTTTCAGGTACACAAAACTTGTAACAAGCTCACTGATTTGGCATTAAAAATTTGAACACATGGAAGCATGCGGAGACATTGACAATGCAAACTCTTACGCTGAATGGAGTCTCCATGATAAATCTGCCATCTTTTGACACGCAAGGCATCGTACCTTGCTGGAAGAAGACAACCTATCACAAACAACTTCAGTCAAGACTAGACGGCATAATCTGGACATTGACAAGTTTACATGATATTAAAATTTGTGTTGAGATCAATGAAAATCTTACTTGTTCAGCTTCAAAACCAAAGTACTTGTGGCTCTCAAAATACTTGCGCGTTGCCTCATCGGTGAATGGACTAGTCATTATGTACCAGTGGATTGGCACGGACGCAACAGGAGCTGCAAAAGATGATCTATCAAGAGAAGCGCAACAGGCAAACCCCAGGTTTACACAAGGCTTTACCCTATTTCATGCTGTGAGCAGCCAATTTCTGAACACATAAAATTCGCTCCGCCTGAAGTTGGAAAAGTGATTTTCCAGAGGAAGGCCAATATCTGGAACAAAATATTGGAAAATGAAAGTTATTACTAAAGCTGAGCTACTGACCGAGAGTTTCAAGGATCAAAGAAAGTTTCCACTTTTCCGAACAAGATTTTCTCGAAGGAAAAATCACCAGAACACCGAAGTTACTGAGAAATAAAATTAAACAAGGCCTTGTGCTTACTAAAACATCCTTTAGGATCTGAACTTCCAAGTCGAGTCCCCTGCATTTACTTGCAAGAAAATTTAGTCAAACAAATAGCAATAAATTATCATCACTATGTGTTGGAGCGCTAGTGACATAACATACACATACTGAAAGCATTATATTGCAGTAAAATCCAATTTTACTCCCACCATCTCAGCATTGAACCGGTTTAGCATTCAGACAACTACTAGATTATTAGCTCCCTTTCTTTACCCCTAACCCAAGACATCATAACTAGAGAGCACCATCACAATTCATATGCCGTCAACAGGAAGCTTCTTTACTGGATACAAAAACACAAATCCTAACTGATTGAAGATAAATAAGACACGGATCCAATCTAAAGGAAACACCAATCATTGCCAATTCATATTACAGGACCCTCAGTTCAAGCAGCAGTGATTTGTATGCTTTATAACAATCACTTTTCGACTTGACTAGGCGATAAACTAATCGTCATGATTAAGATTTTGATCCACTCCAACCTCATTGCAGTGAGGAATAGGACGCCCGATGCATAAAAGAAAAGGCGGAATACACGTGCAATGCGAAAAGGAAGCAAAATCATATATATATATATATAGAGAGAGAGAGACGGACGCGAAGGCTGGAAATGGAAGACTGAAGATTTAGAAAAAAGAAAATGTGTTATACTTGACCACCGGAGAGAAGTAAGACGGCCAACTTGCCCTCGGAGATGGCCTTGAGACCCATCTTCCACCACCTCTCCCGTTCTTCCATGGTTCTCCCATGGTTCTCCCATCCACAGTGGAGACGTCTTCCCCGGGGACGGGCTCGATGGCTGCGGTCGGCAATCCTGAAAACCGCAATCGTCCAGCAGCGGATTCAGATCGGAGGATCGAAACAAGGTGTTCGCGTAGAAAACGGACCACGTCGAAAATATTTGGCAATTGGACTCACAGGGAATTGTATGTTGTCGCCAGAAAGATGAATTTTAATGATAAAGGACAAGGCTGTTACAAATTCAAAGTTTTACAAAAGTAAACGAATGCTTACAGCCATAAAAAATGAAGGAAAAACGGTGTTACGGATGATGGAGGCGCTGTAGACTTGCTGCTGGAGGTGTGACTGGAGCTGACGTCACTGCTGACGCTGTAGACTCGTTGTCGCGAAACGTAGACCTGGTGCTGACGTCACTACTGACGCTGTAGACTAGGTACAATACGCTGTAGATTTGCGCCCCGTGAAGCAGAGTCTGGCGAAGGTCGGATGTGGATGCTAAGGCATTGGATGAACACCTTAGTGGCGGAGATGCAGGCGGAGGATGATCGTCGGAAATACGGTTGCTCGTCCCGGCGGTGGAGGTGATGGTGGAAGTTGAGTGCCGAGACTACGGCTGCTCGCCTCGACGATGGGAGTGCTGGCGGAAGGTTGATCAACGGAGCTACGGTTGCTCACTCCGCTGTTGGAAGGATGACCCAATAAACCCAGGCCGAGGTATCTACTAAACTAAAGGTGACGAGCAATGCAAAGCTTGTATTTGGCTGATTGATCGTGTTTCTTCCCAAGGGGGATCAGTTCCTTTTATACTGAATTTTACTTGTCCTACACGCTTCACACGTCCTCACAACGATCCTCCAGATCGTGGCTTGATCTCAACTTCCCCCCAAGAATCTCGGAGTTTGTTTTTAAATATCTCTCTGATTTTTTGAATTATGCGTTGGGATCGTGTGTGTGTGGGATCGTGTGTTCAGGCTGTAGACTTAGTACAGGCCCAAGAGATCTCGTAGCGCCAACATGTTGACGCAGGCTGCAGACTTAGCTCAGGCCTGCATCCCATGTTGGGCTTTTCTGGGCCCGTAGACTTAACACAGCCCCAAGATATTCCGTAGTGTCAACATAAACCCCCCATTTTTTGCTGAGGTGACTTCTGTTGCCTAAGCACAGTTGTCTGCTTCCTGGTTTAAAAGGAAAACGTTTCGTTTCCCTCCTTTCACTTGCGACGTACGTATTACCTTTCTTTTCCTCGCAGACTTGCTCTTCACGAAACCCTAGTCTTCTCCTTAGAAAAAAAAACTTCTCTTCGATCATGTCGAAACTTGCTTCTTTCCAGTGGCATCAGCAACGCGCTGGCCCTTCCGGCGTTGTTCAGACTCCAGACGGCAAAGGCCTAACTCTGGGTCCCATTCTTGACTCAGCGCTTTTCCCGGACCCTATTCCTCACGAGTATCTCATTATAGAGCACCAAATCCCTATCTGTCGGGAGGGTTTCATCGATCCACTTGGCTGGGAGAAGAAGAGTGGCTTCCTGTGCTTCCCCTCTGTGGAGAAGGCCCTAGTACGGGAGTGGTTCTCCCGTTGGCAAGAAAGGCTGGAAAGCAAGCTGAAAATCTGTGGGATTTGGGCCTTCCTGAAGCTTTCTTTGGTCGCCAAGCATTATGACCCACGGGTATGTGCCAGCCTCCTCCCCTTCTGGAATAGTTCAGTCAACTGCTTTTACTTTCCAGAAGGCCCAATGACTATCACATTGGAGGATGTTTACTTCTTGACGGAGAATTATGTAGCTAGGACTCCCGTTCGCCTTTACCCTTTGGATAGCGATCATAATCCGTCAGGGATGCTCCAGATTTTGGATACAGCGACGAGGCGTCTCCAATTACTCAAAGGCCGCCCTCATTCTGCTTGGGGAAAGGCTGAAGAAGTGGAATTCTTCAGTGTGTGGCTGAGCAAGTATGTATTCTGCTTTCCTGGCAAGAGGGTGCCAAAGTTGGTCTATGGAATTGCCAATTTTCTGAGTAATGCTTCCAGCAAGGTAGCTTGGGCGCCCTTTTTATTGGGTCTTATCTACCAGAGCTTGTATAGGAATAGTCCTGTACGAGCCCTTTCCCCAAGTATCCGGCTGGCGGCCTTCTTTGGCTCATGCGTCTGTGGGCTTGCACATGGATGCCAGGACTTATAGGGTACCAGATGCCTTCTGGTGCTATTAAGGTTGGCTGCTATGGGACACACATGCTAGAGGCATGCTGTTATAACAGGAGCCAGTGGTTGCATGCTTCGGTGACAAGGCACATGAAGCACATCATCGACACTGGACGAGGAGAACGCCGCAATTGGGCTCCGTTCCCTAACGGCCACCCTGTTCTCAAGCGCCGAAAGAAGCTGTGTCGTGTATATATTGGGACTCTGTGTTGACCAGCAGGGACCTAGTGTGCGCCACAGAGTT
Organism: Melastoma dodecandrum; assembly: GCA_029817715.1. Lineage (NCBI taxonomy): Eukaryota > Viridiplantae > Streptophyta > Magnoliopsida > Myrtales > Melastomataceae > Melastoma > Melastoma dodecandrum. Next base: position 3,331,281 of record JARUPY010000606.1, read on the forward strand.
AGGCTTTGGTTTTGAAGCCTACAATCCCCAGCTCTGCGCAAGGCAACTGGGCTTCATTCAAAGCTCTGCAGTCCCCTTTTCCGATACTTTTAATGTCCCAATCCATATTAGGAATAGCTGCGTTCTTTCAAGGGACTCTCTTCGGGCCTCCCTGGTCCTCTTATCGCAGAAGGCAGAGCTTCATCGTATGGAGTTTCCCCTTGAGAGTACTCCAGCTTATGCTACTAAAGCTTTCTCCATTCAGTGGGCGCTCACCTTTGGAGCCCTTCGCGAAAGGATGACTTTCTTCGAGACTTCTGCTGAGCCGGACCTTTACCTGTCTACTGACATGATGCTGAAGTCTGGTCAGAAGCTTATCACCGGTAAAAGAGGCTTTATATGCTCTAAAGAGTTTCATATCCCTGTATTGGAGTATTTCCTCTTAATCTTTATGGTTGTGATTACAGATTCTGGAGATTCTTCCCCTGAGAGGAGCCCTCCTCCCCAGGCTAGTCGCTCGGCTCGGCGACAACAACCTTCTGCCATCAAAGGCAAAAAGCCTAAAGTCGAGGGGCAGCCTTCGGGGAAGCTTAGGAAGCGCAAGCGCGGGGTTGTATCCTCGTCATCTTCTGACTCGGAGAACACCCCGATATCCAAGTTGCTGAGGCAAACTCAGCTGGTCTCCCGGGGGTCTGGTTCTGTTTCCTCTGGGACCCCAAGGTCGTTATTGGCTCAATCTACGAGTTCCCTATAATATTCCTTCTATTCCTTTTGAGAAGCAAGAACACTTACTGATTCTTATGATGTTTGGCTTTCTTTTAGACAAGAGATGATGGCTCTGGTGCCTGTAGCTTCTCCTACGCCAGAGACTTCGATAGAGCCTGAGAAAGAGGTCAGTCTCTTCCTAGTAACGTTTTCGTCCCCTGTCTCTGTTTCTAATATTTATCATGTTTTCTTAATCCACAGGGTGTCTCTCCTCCTAGCCTTCCAATCTCGACACTCGGGGAGGAGGATGTTGTTATCATTGATGTAGAGGTTGCAACTCCAGAAGAAACAGGCGCTCCTGAAGTCAACCCATCTGTTGCTGCAGCGCCAATGTCAACGGCAGAAGCTGCGTTTTCAGAGGAGGTTGGTACCTTGGGAGCCGATCCTGATGATGCTGCACAACCTACTGTGGCAGAAGCTGTTCCTTTCTCCTCCCCACCACCAAATGTGCCTACTGGAGAGGGTACCTCAGGCTGCCTCAGCGCTTACGATCAACTAGTGCGGCACGTGGATCGTATCGGGGATCTTCTTCTTCTCGACAAGTTTTCTGAAGTTCAATTTAAGGAACTTCAGGGTCTGGTCGATGAAGTAGAACGCTCCCCGGCGGCCAACATCCAGATGCAGGCCGCTTGTGAGGACTTCCGGGCGCAATTCTGGACTGAATGGACAGCTTACCAAGCGGATTTTCAAGCGCTTGACGACACTACGTCCAGGATTGCCCAAAGACTCCAAGCTCAGGAGGAAGAGGCAGCTGACATCAAGCTACTTGAGAGTCAACGGAATGAATTATCTCCCCAACTTTCACAAGTGCAGAAAAGAATTAAAGAACTCTTGGGTTACGACGCCGATCTCAAAGATCGGATCAGCACAATCGGCTCCCTGCTCGATAATCGCCTTACCCAAGCCTCTGCTCGGCAACACCAAGATGAACTAAAGTCTTGGTATTGCCAACAGAACGAGCTTACTATAAAGCGGACCCGTGCCAAGGTTCTTACCTTCTTGTTTGTGGAGGCTGTTAGTTCATTACCGCAGTCTGGCACTAGGACACTGTACCTACGAGACTTTACTCATAGAAGAGTTTGATCTTAAACGGAGTTACCCCTACTAGGCGACCTGCATTTTTATTTTCTTGCAGTCTTTTGTTTTCACTTGTTCGCTGTAGACGATACTCTGTGCGCAAGTTCACAGGTCTACAGCTGTGTAGATTCCCTTAAGACTCCTTTCTTTGCACGATCTCTTTTGCGATGGCCGGGAAACGCTTCTCCAAAGTTCTTTTGTGAGATTCCCAGATGGTCTTCTTGTATTGCTTCAAATACTTACCATTAATTTTCAACGGTTGCTTAGCCCCTTCGAGCGTTGACAACCTATAACTATTCGTTGAATAGGCTTCAATTACCCGGTATGGTCCCTTCCAATTTGGGGACCATTTCCCTAATACTTGATTCTTGGATTTTAGTGGCAACACCATTTTCCAGACCAAGTCGCTGACGTTAAAGTGTTTATGGACTACCTTCTTATTGTAGTGTCGGGCTATTCTTTGCTTGTGTGCTTCTAACTTGTCTACAACCTCTAACCTCTTCTTCTCTAATTCCTTTAGAGCTATATACATAGCTTCATCTTGTAGACTTGACTGTGCAACGTGAAGCGACTTATACCTCATTTCTATGGGTAGAATCGCATCATGCCCGTAGACTAGCGCGAATGGAGTTTCTCCAGTGTCTTCTCGCTTAGTGACTCTTAGAGCCCATAAGGTGTCATTTAACACTTCATGCCATTTTCTCGGATTACACCCAATCATCTTTTGGATGTTGTTTTTTATCAGTTTGTTAGATGCTTCAGCCTGCCCATTCGCTTGTGGGTAATACGAGGTAGAGTTCGAAATTGTGAAGCCAAACTCTTCAGCGAATTCCCTCACCTTGGCATTGTTAAAAGTTGTCCCATTGTCTACAACAATGTTTTGAGGAATGCCAAAGCGATAGATGATGTAAGTTCGCAAGAAATCAATCACTTCACTGTGGTCAATTTTCTTGTAGACTTGAGCTTCTATCCACTTAGTGAAGTAGTCAGTTGCTACCAAGATGAACGAGTCCCCTCGACTAGAGTGGGGGTGAATCTCTCCTATTATATCTAAAGCCCAAGTTCTAAAAGGCCAAGGTTTGACTATGGGAATCAAGTCAGTCGCTGGTGCACGAGTCGACGGGCCGTGTCCCTGGCAATCTTGACATCCCCTAGCCATTTCAATACAATTTTTCATCATTGATGGCCAATAAAACCCGTGTCTCCGAATAATGCAACACATTTTAATTCCCGATTGATGCGATCCACAGAGTCCTTCATGGGTTTCTAACATTATTGGGGTAGCTTCTTCTAAGTCTACACACCTCAGAAGTACTCCATTAGTATCTTTCTTATAGAGGACACCATCTAGAAGAACATACGCTAGTGCCTGGACTTTAATTCGCTGTTTAACCTTTCGACTCGGGTCAGAGAGAAAATCTATGATTGGTTTTCTCCAATCTTCGTCTTGCTTCATTATGTCTATAGCCATGACATTATTTCTTGGCTGCAAATGCGACTCTATTTCTATCAAATCTCCTAAGTTAACTTTCCCTCTATAACCTGAGGCGAGTTGTGCCAAGTTATTAGCTACTCTGTTTTCGTCGCGGCTTATGAAATGAAAAGTTATATTTTCAAAGCGTGCGACCAATTGCCGAACTATATCAAGGTAAGGTCGTAACTTCTCTTGACACGAACACTCCTCATTTACCTGGTTGATAACCAATTGGGAATCACCATTGATTCGAACTCGCTCTGCTTTTAATGAAAGGAGTTCTTTTAGCGCTGTTATCAACGCTTCATATTCAGTAGCATTGTTGGTTGACAATTTGTGTAAACGAAAGGCCAACCTGATGTCTCTGCCCATAGGAGACATTATATGAACTCCTATCCCTACTCCGTTTCTTGTAGATGAACCATCAAACCACACCTGCCAAATATCGTCAATTTTCTCCTCTTGATCTATCGACAGGTCCGGGTCATGATCCATTAGGAAATCAGCTAATTCATGTCCTTTGACCGACTGCTGGGATTTGTACCTCAAATCATACGGGGAAAGGATTAGGCTCCATTTGCTGATACGTCCGGCTAGTAATGGACTTTCAAAGAAATATTTAATTATGGGCGACTTAGACACCACGTAGATTTCCCTGTTCCTAATGGAGTGTCTAAGTTTCATTATGGCATAGAATACCGACATGCATAACTTCTCTTTTGGACTGTATCTAACCTCAGTCGGGGTTAGCTATCTTGATAGATAGTAGATTGCCCTCTCGCGCCCGTCCTGATCTGTTTGTGCCAACATTGCGCCTATTGTTATTCCAGTGGCTGCTACATAAAGAATGAAAGGCTTTCCTTGTTGAGGGGGAATCAGAATTGGTGGATGCATTAAGTATCCTTTTAGGGCATTAAAAGCCTCTTCGTGTTTTTCAGTCCATTTATATTCACTCCTTCCTCTTAATAGATTAGAGAAGGCTTTTGTCTTTCCTGCGACATTCCCCATGAACTTGCGCAGGTAATTAACTCTCCCTAAAAAAGCTTGCAATTCTTTCTTATTCCTTGGTGCTGGCAGGCTCTGAATGACTTTCACTTTATTTTGATCAACCTCAATGCCACGTTGATGCACTAGGAATCCTAGGAAATGCCCTGCATTGACTCCAAAGGCACACTTAAGAGGATTCAACTTCAACTGGTGCGTCCTCATTTTCAAAAAGGCACTTCTCAAATGTTCAACATGCAACTCTTCCTTTGTCGACTTGACCACTATGTCGTCGATGTAGACTTCTATTATTTTTCCTAGATAGGCATCAAATATGATGTTCATTGCTCGCTGATAGGTAGCCCCAGCATTTTTCAAACCAAAAGGCATTACTACCCATTCAAAAATGCCTAACGGACACCTAAATGCAGTTTTGTGAACATCTTCTTCTGCGATGAAGATCTGGTTATAACCTGAAAAGCCGTCCATAAAGGACATGACTTGATGGCCCGCAGTTTTGTCTATAAGGTCATCTGCGACAGGCATAGGATATTCATCCTTAGGGGTAGCACGATTTAAATCTCTGAAATCTACGCAAACTCTGATCTTTCTGTTTTTCTTTAATACAGGAACAATGCCAGAGATCCACTCTGTATACCGTGAGGTCCTTATATATCCTGCCCGAAAGAGCTTTTTTACTTCTTCAAACACCAATTGCGTCACTTCTCTAGACATTCGTCTTGGAGCCTGTTGCACTGGCTTAAAATCTTTCTTGATAGGCAAAGTATGTTCTACCAGTCTACGGTCTAGCCCTGACATTTCGGTGTAATCCCAAGCGAAGCAATCTTTAAATTCTTCGAGTACATCCTTGATCGCATCAAAGAAACCTTTATTTATTGATGAACTAATGAAAAGATTCCTAGGAGAAGCCTCGCTTCCCAAATTAACACTGACTAAAGGGTCACATGGGATCATCAAAGATTCACGACCGTTGTTACCACCAAGACTAGTGGACACGGGGTTATTACAAGCATCGAGCGCTCTAAGCCCTGTTAAATTTATTGCTAAAGACGATGTAGACTGGTCCCAGAAACGTCCTTCTTTATAGACTCGGAGTCGCTGGAGGACATCAGCGACCGTCGCATCCCTCTCTTCATTCTGGTCCATAAGTTCCCTCCTGCAGGAGTCTATCGGGCTCCAATTCCGCTCCGGCACTTTGTTGTCCCCCTAAAGCTTCTCTCTTGTCGCTTTTGTCTCCGCTATTTATGCTTTCCTCAGCAGGGTTCTTGCTTGAATTAACCTCTTGCAAGACCTCCTCTATGTTTTTGTTAGTGAACTCGTCTCCCCAACCCGTCGGGATGATTGGGCCACTCTCAGTTTTGGGATGCGATGTCCCGTAGTCTACGATGTAGTCGAATTTTCCGGATGGCTGGCTAGGGGACCGACTGTAGGATCACCCAACTCGTATCACTGATGCAGAGTAAGGTCTTTCACGGTCTTGCTTGTCTCTACATGCAAACTATCTCTATCACAACAGGAATAACCATTAGCCTTAATGATTTCAACCTCAGAATCAAGCCATAACATTAATTCCCTATGTAAAGTAGATGGTATAGCGACGGCTTTATGAAGCCAATCGCGACCAAGCAAAGCGTTGAAGGTTGGAACTATGTCTATGACGAAAAAGACAGTTTCGTTTTCCTGTCGACCCACACCTAGGTGTACTGAGAAGATCCCTAAGCATTCTGATTTCCTGCCATTGAAACCGCTTACGGCTACATCCGTTCTTACCAGGTCGCGCGGCTTATATCCAAGCATTTTAAACCTGGATAACGGCAGTATGTTTATAGTGGCTCCATTGTCTATTAAGACGCAGTTCACCACAGTACCATCAAAGGTGGCAGTGATGTACAAGGAATGCATGGGTTGTTTCATACTCCGATGGCTTCTTAAGCCAATGGAGAGGGAAACCCGACGGGTAAACTAAAGGATGAGGAAGAGGTGACTTACCTCTCGAGGCCTCTGTATCTTTCACCCTGGCGAAGTCTGCAGGCAAAGTGATGGCATTACACCCCACTATCACCTCCTTACTACCATTAGCATCACTCAGTATCTCGCTCCGAAGATGGGTATAATCGAAACTTGAGCCAGGCTCTTCCGAATGGTCCGTAGACTCGTTGCATTCGGCTTCCATATTTGGTTTCTTCGCGTGAAGTTGGGCATGCGGAGCGACCAACATCGGGGCAGGTATAGGCCTTTTGGCGACGTGACTTAGACGTCTGTCTCTCCTTTTCCGGGTCTGTGGTGGTAAAGTTGTTTTACCCACAGCTTTCTGCCAATATTTCGAAGGATTAGTCACCTTCACCATTCTTGATTTCTTAGAATCAATGGTGGTCTGATATACCTCAACGAAGTCCTCAACGAACGGATCATATCCCACGACTGTTCGTGACGGTCCCTGTTTCATTTCCGAATTATATAAGGGGTTTCGAGTACCTGTAGTCGCATGGTAAGCTGGCTGGACCACGATCTCTCCATTCGCCGATAGGTCTACGAGCTTGAGAAAATAGCTCACGCAGCATGTCGTACAGAGTTGCGTAATCAGAATCCTGTTTCGCCCGATCAGTTTGCACTTCTGGCACAGCAACCTCTCGTCCAAGAACTGAGCGATCGACAGTCCCATTTGGATTGCTTGGGCGTCAACTTTATGTGAGCCATACCTTGGCTTAGCTCATTTCCTATGTGCTTCATCGCCTTGCTGCCCTCTATCAGTCGCACTTGCTAGAGGGTGCGATTCATGGGTGCGACCATCATTTTCCTGCTTAGCTTTGTGCTGGATCAGCGAATTGCCGAACTCCAATTGTCGCCTGGAGCGCTCCATAGCATGAGAGTGGTGTTCGGGCGCCCTTCCTCTACCATGGGGACCACCTCTGCCTCCTCGAATCGCTGCCCTGCGTTCCAAACTCGGTGGACTTTTGAATCCTCTTTGCGAATTATTGGGGGCGATTCGTGGTCTCGGGGAACCTTTTCCCATTGCCACCTCCTCAAGCGGAGTCAGATCATACCAGGTGTCGCCCTGATTAGCTTGCAGATACTTCCGAAAGGTGTTACACCTATCAGTAGTGTGCGTGTCGTCCATGTGCCAACAGCAGAGGTTACTGGCAATTGCCTTGGCTGGGCAGGTAATTACCCCCTTATCAGTCAGTCTACGGAACAGGGCATTCGCCACCACGGTCTCTCCAGATGCTTTTGCGTCCTGCGGGGAAAAACCATTGTCAGCTTCTATGAGATTTATGTCTACATCAGAAATGTCAAACATATGAATAGCGATTTCATCATCAAATGGTTTCTCGTCAACCATAATGACTTCGTCGACTTCAGGAAAACATAACTCTTTTGCCTCTATGAGGTCTTGAATAATGTTCCTAAAGGATAAGCAATCCTTGGTCGTGTGTGTAAACGACCCATGCCACTTGTAAAAATTCCTAGACTTTTCTCTATCTGTCTGGGGGGTCTTATGGCCTGGTTTCAACTTAATTCGTTTTCGCTGGAAAAGCCAATCGAAGATCGCATCCGCTTTGTCGGCGTCAAAAGAGTATTTCCTTTCCTCCCCTGTTTTCTGGGATGCTTTTGCTTTGGAATTCCTTCGTGTTAATGGCTCACAAACGGTGGCCTCCCTTTTATGAACTCGGTCATGTCTACCTCAACAGTTTCTAGCTGATAGGTGCGCGTAGACTGGGCTTCATCCAACAATAATTCATGGTACTCAGTCGCTCTCCTGGCGAGATCGTAAAGGTCGGTGAACCTCTCCCCCTGTAATTTCTTTTTAAAAGGGATAGATAAGGCATTTAATGCCACCATGAGTTGATCTCTTTCTGGGATTGCTGGCCTACAGCGAAGCAGTGCTTTCCGCAAGCGCATCAGAAACTACCCTGGATGTTCACCAGCGGCCTGCTTCAAGCGCATCACTTCAAAGATCGACAAGGGCGAGTCCAAGCAGGCAAATGCCTTCATAAAGGTACTCTGCATTTCTGTCCATGATGCCACCGATCCAGGGGGTAGACTAGCGTACCATGCAAAGGCATCTCCCGTGAGGGAGTTCGGAAACAACTTTAGTTTCCAAAAATCATTAGCTGCAGCTTCCCCGAGTTGATGGGTGAATCGCGCTATATCCTCCAGATGGGTCATTTCATCCTCTCCTGAGAAGCGGGTGAAATCAGGCACTCTATACCCTCTGGGCAATGGGAATTCCCTGTCAACATATGCCGGATAAGGACTCCTGTAGAAGTTAGGATCATCCTGTCTCACGACTCCCGGTACCATCTGTTCTAGCACTTGGGCTATCGTTTCCCTCAAATTTAATGGGGGTGGACGACCAATCGGCTCTCGTACAGGGTCTTGACCCCATCTTTCTCCTGCGTAAGGCGCTCTTTCAACGCCCTTCGCGGGCAGTGAGTCTACAGGGACTTTAGTATAAAAACTTTCTACCCGGGACGGACCCCTTGCGCTTGGCATGTCTCCTGGCGGAATTTCATCTATGGGGGCTTTTTCAGGTCGACGAGCGGGGACAGAAGGTGCATATCTATTTGTCTCACCTTGAGCCTCGCCGTACTCGTCCTCTAAGTTTACCGCACAGACGGCATTTTGCCTCCATTCTGTGGGCGATCGAGAAGAGGCTGGCCTAGAAGGGGATGTCCTGTCCCTCAATTCTGCAGGGTATTGGTTATCACCATTCCAAGGATCATCATTTTGGAAAGAGACACTCCTTTTCTCAGTGCGCCGCGCATCTCCCATAAAGGAGAATTCCCTGTCTACGGGGTTATTCGCACCTGCGACAGCACTGGGCCTATTTAAGGCACTGATTTGCTCTAGAATCCGAGTTATATTGTTTTCCAGTCCAGATATCCGTCTGTCGACCAAATTCTTCATATCGTTAAATTCCTCGTGGAATTCGAGCCTCAATATGAATTCGGAAGGCGCGTGTCCCACAAACTCGGTCTGTGTCTCGTTCAACTGACCACTTAGGGCCACATTTTCAGTGATCGCATCCCCTGTTTGAAAAGTACCATCTCCATCTAATGGAGGTGGGGGATCGCGGTTCGCACCACTTCTAGTATTTTTTGCCATCTGCAAATATGAGGTATTTTACTTGCTCCCACTGTGGTCGCCAAAGACGTGTTCGCGTAGAAAACGGGTCACGTCGGAAATATTTGGCAATTGGACTCACATGGAATTGTATGTGGTCGCCAGAAAGATGAATTTCAATGATAAAGGACAAGGCTGTTACAAATTCAAAGTTTTACAAAAGTAAACGAACGCTTACAGCCATAAAAATGAAGGAAAAACGGTGGTACGGATGATGGAGGCGCTGTAGACTTGCTGCTAGAGGTGCGACTGGAGCTGACGTCACTGCTGACGCTGTAGACTCGTTGTCGCGAAACGCAGACCTGGTGCTGACGTCACTGCTGACGCTGTAGACTCAGTACAGTGCGCTGTAGATTTGCGCCCCGTGAAGCAGAGTCTGGCGAAGGTTGGATGCGGATGCTAAGGCCTTGGATGAACACCTTAGTGGCGGAGATGCAGGCGGAGGATGATCGTCGGAACTACGGTTGCTCGTCCGGCGGTGGAGGTGATGGTGGAAGTTGAGTGTCGAGACTACGGCTGCTCGCCTCGACGATGGGAGTGCTGGCGGAAGGTTGATCAACGGAGCTACGGTTGCTCACTCCGCTGTTGGAAGGATGACCCGAAAAACCCAGGCCGAGGTATCTACTAAACTAAAGGTGACGAGCAATGCAAAGTTTGTGTTTGGCTGATTGATCGTGTTTCTTCCCAAGGGGGATCGGTTCCTTTTATACTGAATTTTACTTGTCCTACACGCTTCACACGTCCTCACAACGATCCTCCAGATCGTGGCTTGATCTCAACTTCCCCCAAGAATCTCGGAGTTTGTTTTTAAATATCCCTCTGATTTTCTGAATTATGCGTTGGGATCGTGTGTTCAGGCTGTAGACTTAGCACAGGCCCAAGACATCCCGTAGCGCCAACATGTTGACGAAGGCTGTAGACTTAACTCAGGCCTGCATCCCACATTGGGCTTTTCTGGGCCCGTAGACTTAGCACAGGCTCAAGATATTCCATAGTGTCAACACAAGGGGAATCAGGACGGAGGACCTTGAGATTAGATGGAACAGCGGATGGTGTAACCCAAGTTGAGTTGGGTGGGGGCGGGGGAGTCCATCATGCCAGCGTGATCCCAAAGCAGCTTCTTATTCCCTATGAAATTTTAACCAACTCCTATGCCAGCTGATTGAATGTCGGACAGCGACCCCGAAAGGTGCAGGGCTTGGGCTGGCCCCAGAGATCTCTGCCCATCCAACAAGAAAGGACCGGGCTTCAAGGCCCGTTTAGGCTCTTACTAGTTAAATTTATTTATTAAAAGAAGAAACCCTACGAAGACAACAGCCAAAGAAAAGAAAAAGAGAAGAGGGTTTTGAATGGTGCGTTGCGTACAGAAGAAACAAAAGGAAGGGGGGGGTGGGGAAAGTGTTACCATAAAAGGGAAAGAAGACAGGGGGATAGGGTTGGACAGAAAAGGAAAAGGAACAGGGAGAACCAGCTGGTTTGGGGGGGGTGGAGGGATGTTTGGGTGGATGGGGTTGCATGGCAGAGGTTTTTAAGCAAAAGGCAAAAAACAAAATCCCTATAAAACCTATATATCTATCATCTAACTATATCTACACCCTAACCTGGCTAACCCACGAAAATGATTGATGGCTCATCAGTTCCGCGATACTATCGTCAATTCAATTAAAGGCCCTTCGATAAAATTATATATTTAAATCGTATTTCGTAAATTATTTTTAAAATTATCCGTATTTTCGTCCATCCGACTTTACGGGAACAAAATTTAATACCATCGCCCCCCTTTCATTTGACTGCTTCACTCCCTCCAGAGAGAGAGAGAGAGGGGGTGTTCCTATTTAACCCAATTCGTACGGGAACATTACATCCTCTCCCGCAGCCTACATACTGCCGCTGCTGCTGCTCCTCTTCCTCCTCTGCTCTGCTGCCCATCTCTCGAATGTACGTCTCCTCCCCCTCCCCCACCCTCTCTCTTTAAAAGACAATATGGGCTCCCCCCGCCCTAGTCCTCTCTCAAACAATTAATTACAGGGACAGCGATGGGAGAGGCGATGGACGTGAGCAGTAATTAGAGCAACCGAGTGGGATTAAGGAAGGGAGGGAGGGAAGCCCAGAAGATTTTTGCGTGATCCATTCAATAATTACATTAAGGGGAGAGAGAGGGGGAGGAATTGACCGTACAAGAAACACCCCTCCCCCCCACAAAAGAAAGAGAGAGAAACAACATAAAAGAAAAAACATTAACATCTGATCCCAAATGCGCCGTCCCCGAGTGGTGGCGTGTGTGACCGACCACTGTCATTTATAGCCAGCCTCAGCCACACACCCTCACTTTCCCCTCCCTCCCCACTGACATACTACTACTACTACCTCTAAAGACAGACAGACAGACACAAGACAATACGAGGCGGAAGGCGAGGACTGAGTTCCAAAAATTCTGGTCCCTTACCGAGTTCTCTCCCTGTCGCTCTGAGAGCTGTTAGTCTGGCAGCCTGGAGGGGTTGAATTCGGATCCAGGAGACGCGAGGATGATGAGCGGGGGTGGAGGAGGAGGAGGAGGAGGAGCTGCGATGATGAGGAAGCCTGGGTGGCTGGAAGGGCTTATGGGGGAGACCTTCTTCGGGAGCTGCGGGTCCCACGAGGACCGGAGGAAGAACGAGAAGAACATCTTCTGCCTCCGCTGCTGCCTCAGCATCTGCCCTCACTGCCTCCCTTCCCACCGCCCCCACCCCCTCCTCCAGGTAAAAAATTACCCAATAATATACTGGGGAATTCCCTTTTTCCCCCACCTCCTGCCGCCATACCACACCATACAACAAGTCTCGTGCACTGCTCTAGTTCTGTCTATGTCATTCGCTGTTGTGTGTATTAATCACCTTTGATCGTAGCAGGAGAGGTACGAGCTGAGTCCTTGTTGGCGGGGAGGAAGGGGTGTTCGTTCCTTTGTCTTGTTTATATTATTGTTAGTAGAGATGGGAGGAGGAGTTTGTGTTGAAATTTGCGTGGGTGTGTTTCCAGGGAGGGTGCAAGTGAGAGGCTGTGCTGGTGGATGAGCGACCACAATTAATGTTTCCCCCTCTTCCTTTTTGCCAATATTCCCCATTTGTGGACGTCTAATCTCTTCCTTTCTTTTTTACTATCTCTTCTACCTCATTGGGGGGTCTGGCCATTGCCAATCCCCACCCCTCAACCTGTCAGCTTCAGAAAGGCAGGAACCGAGTGGTGTTGGGGGGGAGGGGTCCCTTCTGCCCTTTGTCTAGTTGCTTTCAAAGAAAGTGGAAGGTTTGACCGAGAGCTTCTTTCCCCCCACTAGTCACTCCCAGTTTGGTGGGTCCCTTCTCGAAACTCAAAAACACCCTCCTCCTTCCTTCCTTCCTTGCTCTTCTTCTTCTTCTTCCTCTTCATCTTCTGCTGCACTACTGCACTGCAAGACTGTGGGGTGTAGTTAATTCGAGACCAGAAGGGGACAGGGGGAGGTTCATTCAATTTCTTAGTTCAGGGTGCCCAATAATTGAACACCTAAACTCTTGGGTATATAATAATTATAATCGCCCGATGCTGTGTACCCAATCTGATAGAAAGCCCTAATACTTTTCGTTACTAATTGGCGTGTCCGAATTCCGACAGCATCGATCCGTTTGCTGCCCTAAGACAAATCCTGAACTTAGATACCCAAAAACCTCAAACCAGTTGAATCTATCCAATGGTCTTTCATATTTATAATGGCTATCGTTGTTGTGAATTACGGCGACCCCGATGGACGCGCAGGTGAGGAGATATGTATACCATGACGTGGTCCGTCTCGGGGATCTGGAGAAGCTCATCGACTGCTCCTTCATTCAGGTATAGTATCATCTTATGCTGTAAAATTATGTAAATACCAATCTCCAACCTTTGACGAGAGGGGGGAGGGGGGGTGGTGGTTTTGGTTTTGTTTCTGGATTTTGTGGACATGAGTATGTGTGTGGTGTGTTCCTGATCTTGGAGCAGCCTTACACGATCAATGGGGCGAAGGTGATATTCCTAACGCAGAGGGCGCAAACCAGGAGCTGCAAGGGTTCTTCCCACTTCTGCTTCAACTGTGACCGCATCCTCCAGGAACCCTTCCACTTCTGTTCCCTCACCTGCAAGGTCCGTTGCTCTTTCACTCTTTTTCTTTTATGGTATTACCCGACCATCCAACGGATGGGCTTGACCGTTCATTAAGTGGTTCCGCGGGCAGGTGAATCACTTGCTTTACCAGGTCGGCGGGAGCCTTTCGGGAATCCTGCGCAAGTTCGACGAGTCGGAGTTCACCATCACCCAATTCGAGGGTTTGAGGATGGACAGCGGCGGATTGTACGACGTCGTGGCCGAGGAGGACGTTGACTTCCCCTCCAACACCATCCAGGAGAACACATCATTATCGGCCCCGCATCACAAGCAGGGATTGTCGAGCTCCAGTGAATGCGAGCCTCCGGCGTCCGCGAGTCCCGTGAACACGAGGAGGTCGGGGAAGAAGAAGGGGATGATCGGTGGGGGAGGAGGTTACATTCCGGGGATGGTGATGTCCCTCGGAAACGGGGGAAACGCCAACAGGAGGAAGGGGGCACCTCATAGGGCTCCCTTCTCTTGAGGGGAGGAGGGGGAGACCACATCTACTACGGTCGCGTTTTGTTTTATGTCCTACTTTCGATAAAATGGGCTCGAAGACGGATTGGTTGGTTTTCCCTAGTTGTGGGGATGATGATGAAGACAATGATGATAGGCTGCCGGAGGAGGAGGGGCTGCCGACTTTTGCGACTGTTTTTTTTTTTTTTGGTGATTGGGGTGCTTCGACTTTTTGTTTGTTTGTTTTTTCTTCCGAATGATGTTTGCAATACTTTTTTATTCTGATTTGTTTTCTTAGAAAGGCTCTTACTTGTCCACGTCCCAATGTCGTCGTTAGTTTTGTGGTCCTAAATAACCGAACAGGAAACATATTTAGGATTTTCCTGAGGTTGTCGGCTCCGGACAGGAAAATATTCGACACGATTGTTTCGACGACTACAAACACATAGTAAAGGATGATGATGATAAATGATATATAAATCCAAGTCACGTAATCCATTCCCACTTGAGGGATTGGCATCCAGCTCATAATTTTGGGGTAAATTTGGCAAGACCCGGTTGGTGAGGTGGGCTTAGAGTAGTAATGGCCGGTGGTGGGTCTGAACTGAACCCGAACAACAAACACCTGACCACCAAAGAGAAACTGGGCCAATCTGTCCTGGAGATATCCTTGCCCTCCCCAGTCCCACCCCCGACTGACTGACACCTTTCTTACAACTTCATGGGGGTTTGATGTCTTTGGATCCATGTGAAGGGGAGGGCTGCTTGCAGAGGGATAAGGACAGAGTTGAGTACAGGAGGTGGAAGGTGGGCCCCCTCCTCCCCTTTCTCTGTCTCCCAAATACTATTTTGACCCGAACGACAGTCGTCTTCACCCTTTCCCTTGGTAGAAAATAGTCCCCCCCAATCGGAGGGAGGACATATCCACCTCTGTCTGTCTCTCAATAGTCGCTTGCTGCGATTTGCTTCCGATTGATACACACACTCGTCTGTAGTATTATCTCTTTTCAGGATCAAAGATAAATGGCCCGACGATCTGTTTGTTTGTTTTTTTAATTCCGGAATCTGGGGACACTTCCCTGAGAGAAAAAGTGGACGTGAGGAGAGGGGAGGAGGTGGCCTTGCTTTTTATTTTTAAATTGACTCGAGTCTTTTTTTTTAAAAAAAACTCATTGCTCCACCGTCACGTACACAGTGGCGGCCACGACCACGTCCGACTCCACCGTCACCCTGTTCTTACTCGCGCTCCTAAGGATGTGCCTCGGGAACGATCCCCCCCTGCTCGTGCTCAACGAGTATTGCACCTGGCCCATCCTGTCCGGGAACAGCAGCACCGACCCAAAGTCCACCGTCCACGACCTCCCGTTCCCTTGCGTCGATCCCCTCCCTATCGTCGACCTCGTGTTCATCCCCACCGCATTGTTCCTGTCCACCACCACCTGGCTCACGTCCCGGAAAGGCCCCTCCATTTCGTCCAGCTGTACCGTGTCCACCCCTCCGCCCGACCCGCTGAACATGTTGCTCACTATGTTCAGCCCGTTGGCCACCCCGTTGATCGATTTCAGGAGGACGTGCGCATCCCCTAGGAAGAAACTGTTGGTTATGTCCACCTGCACGGGGTCCTCCGCCACGATCCCAGTGTAGTCCAGGTAGCAGTTCACGATCCTCGTCTGTGCGTTCCCCGGCAGTTTCAGGTATATGCCTGTGCCACCGAATCCGGTGGCCTTGTTGTAGCAATGCACCCCAGAGAACACGTTGGCCTGGCCAGTCGCCATTATCCCCACTTCGGCCGAGAAGATTATGACGTCCGTCACCGCGTTGTCATTCCCCTGCAAGTTGATGGCGATACCGGTGAAGTTCCTCTCGCCCGGGTCGCCCCCCGCGGTGATGTGCTGCCCTAGGTAGGAATTCCTAATGTAGGTCTCGTGTCCTCCCTTGACCAATATGCCGTTGCTCATGAAATGAGTGATGAAGCAGTTGTCGATGCCGGTGCGCACGGAGTTGGGGACCGAAATGCAGCCTCCCCTGTAGTTGGCGTCGAGCAAGAGGTCCCTTAAGGTTATGAACTCATAGTTGTAGGACGAAGACGATGACGTGCCGTTTGAGCTCGACAGATCGATCAGATATCCGTCCATAGGGAAGTCGTCCGATGCTAGCAGCGTGCCCCCGTGTATCTGCTCAAAAAGATTAGCAAATGGTAAATGCCTCCGGTCAATAATCCTCCTTTCAGGGATGGAATGAAACGGCCCCGTATGTCTGCATTACCACGAGATTCCCAACACCCGTCGTGGGGAACCGGAGGGGGCGACTGACTTTATAGATTCCACCTTGTAGGCTTATCTGCGCACCTCCGAGATTGGTTATCCCCGCCATCAAGGAACCATGAGAGGGGCCTTTCAGCGCATCGGACATAGCCGAGAGGATCGCATCCGTGCTGTCCCTTATGCCGGACGGATCAGCACCGTACGACGTTACCTCGTAGACGAGCTGCCTGGATTGCCCCTGCATCATCATCGAGCGCAAGGGAGTGAGGTTGAAGAAGGAAGAAGGAAGATGATGGGGCTTACGGAGTGGCGCAGGGGGAGGGAAGCCTTGAACTCGCGGAGTTTCCGAACAGGGTCAGGGCGATGGTGGGGGGACATCATGCCGACCCTGGGATAGTCCCCGCGGACATGCGGAAGCAACAAACTAGCGAATGCGGATGATAATACAGATAGAGCAAATAACAGAGGAATGCTAGCCATCATTGCAACAATTGCCACTGACGTTGCTCCCGGGGGGAGGCTTTTCTTTATACCAAAGGAAGAAGAGAAAAATCTTCTAAAAATGTGGAGGAATGATCTTAACAGACAACAAACTCAGATAAAAGAACACTACAAATCGAACACCAAGCACAGACATATCCAAAAAGACTTCCTTTTTAAAAAAAGAAGGGCCTTTTTGTAACATCATTACGGGGATCAATCAATCATTTGACTTTACCTCAACTCGTCTGATCTGATGATGTTTGTGATGCTTGCGAATGAAGTCATGGAAGGAAGAGGTGGTGGGGAGCAAGGAGAGACCGCCCCCTCCACCCCCAGACCTTTTCCTTTTCTACTTTCTTTTTGTTTTACTTCTTCTTTGGGTAAAGATTTCATCTATGGCGGGCTGTCCTTTTGACACTTTTAGACTAGAATGCCACCGGTCGGATTGAGGAGATGACCCCTAAAGTGCAGCAGTAGTCGCGAAAGAAGAAATTCGGAGAAGAAGGAACACCTTCAATTTCCCAAATGGTCTTTTGAAGCTTCTTTAGGCTAAACGACTCCCAAATCAATACGCAGTCAGCTGTCTTTTTCCAATGAATCTTATCTTTGTCAATGGCATTGTTGTGGTCGTGGTCGAGACTCATTGACTGGGGTTGAATCATACAGTTAGGTCCAAGTTCGTTCTGGTTTGGCGTTAAATTAGGCGAGTTTGCAGATGAGCTGCGATGGTTTAGCTAGGCAATGTCCTGATTTACGACCGACCGACCCACTCTACCCGCTGTGACAGTTCCATTGCTCTTCACACTTCCACTACTCGGAGCACGTCGAAGCTGCAGAGTTGTCCCTATCCAAACTCCTTGGTTTCACAACACCCTGTTGGTCATATAGCAACATTTGAACGATTCACGTTTCCATATATGGACGATTAGAGATGCCGGGAATGAATAAATACTTAAATATAAATGCCCGTCAGTTGTCTCTCAGGATAAAGTCGATACTGGTCTTGACATGCTCAGTAATGGGGCTTTCCTATCCAAACGAAAAAACAAACTCCCAACACCCCCCCCCCCCCCCCCCCCCCACCCCCAAGAAACAAAAGGACAAAAAAGGTTTTAGCAAACCAGAAGCCCCAAAATTTCTTCCTAGGAGACCACCACTTCACCAGTCTCCAAACTTAACACAGCAAGACGCGAGCAGGCATCCCTTAAAGACGGGACACGAGCTCCAGACGTAAATATGCCCAAGAGGAAGCTGTACAAACCCCCCTAACACCCCCTACCGGAAAACAAGGTGTTACCCCGCACCCCTCCTTCATAGATGGACTCCGTTGCAGCTAATGTGGTCACCATTCACCAACACATTGGATATTAATCGGGACCGACCACGATGAAAAACTTTGGATGCATAGTTTCCGTTGGCGTGACTCAGGGAGATTCTTTCCGGGCCATTATCAGGTGGAAGTACTGAATCCAGCTTGCCACTTGCTGCAGCCACGAAACCTGTTTGAAATGGTGGTAAAAGAAGTAAGCATCTAAGGCCGAGAATATATATTGCAAGTTTTAAAGGACCTTTATCCCACCATCATACCAAATTAGCAGTCAGGTTTTACTTGTATATATATATATATATATATATAGAGAGAGAGAGAGAGAGAGAGTTATACCTAGAAACGTGGCGGAAGGATGCCCAGGCCTTGATTTAAATTCAGGATGAAATTGAACTCCGATGTAGTATGGATGTCTAGGTAACTCCACTATCTGCAGGGTCAGCATCTGAGCACTCAATGGATCTGCACATACAGAGAAAAGAGAACCAACACAGTCATGGAGGCAGTAATTACCTCCATTCTCTGACCAGTTTCATCCTTTCCGGGGAAAGTAAGCCCAGCATTTTCAAAGCGAGGAACCATGTCAGGATTCACCTGGAGAAAACAATGTTGTCTTCTCAGCCAAGAACGGCCTTAATGGCATTTGCAGATTTAGAGCTTAAATCAACACTGTCAGAGGACATCTACAACCCACCTCATATCTATGTCTATGCCTCTCATCAATGAAACTTGGGTTTCCGTAGCTGAAACATAAAAGGCAGACAGTAAGTCTTTGAATATCTAAAACAAGAGGAAAGGCAATCCAATGATAGATTTGTCTCAGTTCGGTATGGAATCCCTTCAAAACTTACAGCCTTGCAGATAAACTGTTGCGGTTTTCAAAAAATGTCCGGCGTGAACCAAGACGCATTGTTCCTCCCATATGAGTTTTTGAACCCTGTCAGCCATTAACAAGTAACATTAGGAGGAACAAAACAAGCCGTGTCATCACTGAATCTACAGATGGACAAGGACTTGCCTCAGGCATGAATATCACACAGGGATTCTTGGTAGAAGGATCAAACTCAGTGCTGTTGGCATCCTTCAAACCAAGGACAGAACGTGCAAATTCAATGACAGCAATTTGCATTCCCAAACATATACCAAGGAAGGGGACTCTGCTTTCTCGGGCATATTTGGCTGCGAGAATTTTCCCTTCTACTCCTCTGTCCCCAAAACCTCCAGGAACTAAAATCCCATCAGCGCCCTGAACATAAAAGACCAGTCTCATCTCTCAAAGCCAGTTTTAAAAAATGAATTTAACCCAAGAAATCTAGAACTCAAGGGAACAAACCTTTAACAATGTCCATGCAGCCGTGTGAGCCTCCGGGTTCTGCAGGCAGGACCAACATTACATAAGTTAAAATGAACACTGAGCAACACAAAAAACATGAAGTCGACTAAAGACCTGTTCAGCAGTACTATTCTCAAGATCACAGGCCGGAACCCAGTCAATGAAAAGCTTCTTCCGGCAGGCAACAGAAGCATGCAAGAGGGCCTGTGAAGACATAAAACAAGAAGCGAAGTCAGCAGGAGAAATAGTCCTTCAAGACAAGAAAGGGAATTACTGATTGCATTATCTTCTCTCGGGGAGAAATATCGACTGTTGTCTTCAATAACGACATCCAAATTTACAGGATCACGTTCCTAAAAGTAGCTCAAAAGCTGGTGGTGCCACATCACAGAACCTTATCTCACTGGCTAGGGTCCTCAATAAGGATTGCCCACGGCCAATTTTGCTAGATTGCTTGTCATATCCTAATAGTCACTAGTCAAAAGCTAATATCTCTATGAATTGGACCAAAATATATGGATGTAAAAGCTAGATAGAAGCGAGAGAGAGAAAGTGAGATCTGTTCTAACAAATAGAGATTCAATGTACCTTCAGTACAGAGAGGTAAGAATCTGAATGCCCCGTATACTTCCCCACCATTGCGATTCTGACCTGTAGCCGAGATATGATTATGCCAAAACAGTAAAATCAAGAACAAGAAAGAACTCCACAGATGATAACTGTCCAAACTCACCGGCTCTTGCAATGTTTTACAAAGTTCGGCCCTGGCATTCCACTCTTTCAGAACTGGCTCTCTGGTGACACTGAAAGATTTTACAAGATCTGTCACTGGACATGTAAACAAACATTTTGCTTCAGATGGCGTTATCATAAATGAGATGTAAGGGACAAACCCCCAGAGATTCAGCACTTTCAAGATAGCTTCATGGGCCCTTTGGTCCTGATCCAATATCAGATTTCAGAAAAAGAAAATGAATTATCGATGATACTAGCTTCATGCAAACTATAGTATACATGGAGAGGAAATGGCATTATTACAACAGGAGCGCAGATTAACTGCATACTTTTAAAAGTAGAGGAATGTGCCAGATATTTGGAACGTCGTGGACAGTTAGAATGTTTGGCACCTAAAAAAAAGTAATCTCCGGTCAGCTACGGCAGAAAGTATATAAGTCTAACAGGAATGGATCCTAATAAGAAAGTACCGGAACATGGCAAAACTGCGAGATCTTTTCCTTCACATTCTCGCTAAGTGCCTGCATGGCACAACAAACGATCAACAGCAGACTAAGAAAAGTAGCCGTGGTGAAGGAGAGAAAGAGGACAGACCTCTGTACTGCGACAAGCCAAAATATTTGGAGCCAACCCCAGCCCTCGAAGTCCCCTAACACTGTGTTGTGTTGGTTTTGTTTTCTGCAGAAGAATGACCCGAGCTATGTCAGATTATCTGAGTTCCCAACCAAAATGCCACAAACCCAGTGAAACCACGCACTATAGGCAAAATTTAGTCTGGGAGTTCTTACTTGTTCGCCCACGACATTCAGAACAGGCACGAGACTGACATGAACTATACAAAAGTTCCCTGGACCTGGTTTTGAGAAAAATAACAGAATCAGCATCACCAAGTCATTGGTTCGGTACTAGCTTACAAGTACAAGAAGAACACAGAAGCAGACGTAGAAGAAAGAGGTCTAGAAGGGAGTTTTCCTCACCCACACGATAGGAAAATTGACCTAAAGCCTCGATGAACGACATTGATTCGATGTCTCCTGCAGGTTTCTTATATTAACCCAAGAGAAAAATGTGCAACAGCTTGCGATGCAGCTTCTTGAGAGAATATCAAAGCTTACCAACTGTTCCGCCTAATTCAATGACGCAAACATCAGGGGCGCCATCTTTTCCATCCACCGGAACAGCCGCCACGCGCTCGATCCACTCTTGAATTTCATTCGTGATGTGAGGGACAATCTACAAACCCCCAACATTCAGTAACAAAAACGGCCCAGAGAATTCCTATATTTTGATGCCTTGGCCAGGGCGTCCGGTAAACCTTTTCAGAAACAAACCTGAACAGTTTTCCCCAGATAATCTCCTCTTCTCTCCTTGTCCATGACCGCCTGGACATCCATAATCACAACAAAAGCTTAACTTCAGTCAGGCAAGTCCGGGCGACTCGAAACTGACAAGTCATATATCCGCAGGAAGAGAAGAAGACCAGCGAATACTCGGACTCACCTGATAAACTTTGCCGGTAGTGATGTTATTATTACGCGTCAATTTGATGTCGAGAAACCTCTCGTAGTTCCCTAGGTCCAGGTCCACCTTAAACGGATAGGATCGAAGACAAAGAAGGGGGTCAATCAACGCAATGTTGCGAGTCAACCTGTCACTGTTAGCTGTACAGCACCAACCTCGCCGCCGTCATCCAACACGAAGACCTCCCCGTGCTCGAAAGGGGACATGGTTCCGGCATCGGTGTTCAGGTACGGATCTGGGGCGGGGGAAAAGAGAGGAGGCAGTCAGAAACAGGGGAGTGTCCAACGAACAGGGCAGGGAGAGCACAAACCGGGACCAGAAAAAGGAAGACCCCGTGGGAATGCAGCAGGCTCTCAGGAGAGACAACAAAGGGGAGAGGAGGGGAGTACCAATCTTGATGGAGGTGACGCGGAGACCGCATGCCTGGAGGAGTACGCCGATGCTGCTGGCGGTGACGCCCTTCCCCAGGCCACTGACGACTCCACCGGTGACCAGCACGTACTTCATCGTTTTAACCTCCTCCCCTGTCAGCCGGCGAACAGAAGAAGAAGAAGAAGAAAACCGACGACCGAGACGAAAGCAAAAGGGATGGGGAGGGGCGGCAAGGGTTTTGTGTGGGAGGGGGACAAGGGAAAGAAAGACGGCCCTGAGATATTTGCTTTCCCTTCTTCTTCTCCTCGGTGTGTGTGGTTTTTTAAGAGGTTCCTGGAAGATGGCGAGGGGATGTTAGGGGTTGCCGGGGAGGGGGAGGGCGGCTTTAAATAGAACTCCCCATTCCCCCCCCCCCCGGTTCCTTCCTGTCCTAAACCCTCGCACACTACTCCCCCCGCTATCGTCCGCTTTCACCATCATATATTATAACATTACTTGTAATATAAAATATATCTATATTTGTATAAAAAAATATTTTAAATCAAGGGAAACATGTAAAGTAAAAGTAAAAAATATATTTTTATTGTATATGGCGTCATTATTCATGTCGGAGAGGGGTATCAAAGTGCAGATTAATTCCTTAATGGCACGACTACTTATACAAGTTAAAAAAACGTGGATTATACGATGCTACACAAAAATGAAACGAAATGATTTTATATACATATATTTGACAGTCTGTCTCGTCCTGCCCCGTAGTGTTGAGGTGAAAGAGAAAAAGATTAGGGGTGTTATACCAAACGTATAATGAGGTTAAAATGTTATCCTAACCGTGTTTTTTTTTTTTTTTAATTAGGCATGGAGATTTCGCGGTCATCCATATTCTTTTCTTTCAGGAAGAATGTGTGTAAGGTTTTAATTGGAACCGCCATAAAATTGGATATTGTTTGGAGCAGGATAAAAGAAAAGAAGGATGGGCGAGAGACCCCACCGAGGGACGAAGGGATGACCGAAAAGTCTAATAAACAAAACACGTGGAGCCGACGCGTTTAGGGGACCCTACCGATGACCAATAAAGTAATAAATACAACAACATGAATTTGATTGATGACGGAGAAGTAAATACATAAAGGATACGATCGTCCTCCTCGTGGATTGGTGGAGGACTTAATATTTATTAATTTTTTTTTTTTTTTTTTTTTTTGAGGGAGGGGTCAAAATGTTATCCAGAAACCCCAACCGCCGACCCATCAACCGAAAAAGGGCACGGGGGGGAATCCTTCCATGTCAAGCAACCCAACGACCAACCCCCTTGCACCTCGTCATCTCTGATGAGGAAGACGGTGAGTGACATGTATCTTCGTCATCACCTCATCCATCCCCTTTGAACTAACATTTAAACAAAGGAGTTCGTGCTCCGAGTGCGTAGGCTTCTCTCCTTTCCCTTTCCAAAAGTATAAAAACCAACCCCATTTGACTCCATTTTCCATTTTCTTTTTTCTTTTTTTTAAAAAAAAGAGCAGGCGGACATGCCCTGAAAACGTTTCCATCGCTCCATTTCTCCTTCCATTTTTTTAATATAAGATATATATATATATATTGGCGGTGCGTGTAGTCAGTCGCCAAGGCTAGAAGTTCCCCCGGAATCAAAGAGAGACAGAGACCGGAGGGCCGGCCTGGGCGTTCAACAAGCGCCGCCGATCTGTACGGTCGGACTTGGTTGAGACTTAGCCTCGAAGTAAATGTTCGTCGTGGAATGGCCCCTCCGTCGGGTATTATTATCCCTCGTGTCCGTCCATACGCGGCCGTTCCCGTTTTCAGAGGCGCGGGGGGGGGGGGGGCGCTACCGTGTATACTCCACAAATATAAAAACAAAAAAGAAAAAAAAAATATATATATAAAAGAGCCGATCGACTCTTTTTAGTTCTTTTATTTTTGGTTTTAAAAAGGGATGGGCCCATGCCCCCCGGGAGATATTCGGCCGAAAGGGAAATTCCAGTGGAAATTCCGAGGAAGAGAGGGAAGGGAGCCTTATCCTCTTTTAGGGGGTTGCGTTGCGTATTGAAGTTTACTTTGTTACCACCCACATGTATAAAAATTAAAATTTTTTATGGTTATAATTCCAATGCCGCCCAAAAATAATGATAATGATAATAATTATAAGAAGAGTTAGTGTTTGGGTTGGGGGATTGGACAGTTGGACGATGATGTTGATAAACATTAGTTTTTCTGATTGTGCAGCCTCACAGAACTGGCCAGCCAAGACAAATTGGGTACCTCCGTTAGAGGATAGTTCCAAAGTACATTGGGGAAAGAAAATATTTTAATTTTTACGATCGGTAGTTTTCAAATTACCAAAACACCGCTCCTATTTCTTTTGCAATTTCTGTTTTTAAGAAAAAACCCAAAATTTTGAAAAACTTTCAATTAAGTCATTGAAATGGCTGGAGAAGGAAAATCTTCGGAAAATCCTTCTGGAACCCCTTTACGATTGGAGTTCGTTTCAGAGCCTAGGATGTCTCCTTTTAAAATTAGCAAGAGTATAAATGAAATTTTAACTCAGCTAACCGTTCAGGAGAGTACAGAAAGTCTTGAGAACCGAAACCACCTTGCTCGGGAAGTAGGTTCGATAGTAAATAAGATGTTAGACTCTTTAGAGCATGAGAGAAGTTTAAAAAGGCCTGAAGCCGAGGCGACTTCTGGACTGGAAAGCTCTATTAGAAAACCAGTCGAAAAATTGAAACTGGGAGGAAGAAATTCCAAACACGATCAAGGCAAAAGTGTGGATGAAATGTACAAGGAGTCAGTAGCTCCTTACATTTTAGACTCACAAAAGCGAAATGCAAATTTGAACTCTCAGAGTGGAGAGTTGGCGAAAGACCTAAGGAAAGCCTTAGGTTTGGCAGAGGAAATTCCAGTTCATTTAGACAACCGAACGTTTAATGAATTGGTGACTGCGAAGAGGGAAATTTACAGGCCCAACTATCCTCATAGAACTAAACAAGAGTTTATTCCAAGGGATAACGTATTAAAGCCAATAATCACCCTGGTGCTTTTCTAGATATCGATTGTGAGAAGCACGTATCTGAAAAGATAGATGAGTGGTTATCACTAATTCGAATGACTGCGTCTGCTGGGATATTATCCCCTGGATCAGTTTATGAATTATCTTTTGTAGCCCTCATGGGAACGGCGCAGAAATACTGGAAATCTTTGGTGGATCATACCGACATCAAAGAAAAGATAGATCAAGCGCTGCCCGTTGATGGTGTATTAGCAATCATTGCTGATGCATTAAAACGGGAGTTTTGTGGTTTTTCGTTATCCACTGAAACTGTGGAAAAAGAGCAATCATTGACTGCTCTTGTTAAACTACAGATCTGTGATATGTGTTGGTTTGATAGCTACGTATGTGAATTCCAGAAGTATTATTACAATCTGGACGTAGTTTCTCAACAGTTCATATTGGGAACCTTTTTTGCAAAACTTCCAGAACCTTGGCCGGAAGTTGCGCAAAAGGCTTATGAATTACTTCGGAGTGAAGAAAAAATTGTTTCGGGACTCGGAGGAAAAATTCAGGCGGTTAAGTACGCGATGAGGAAAGCGTGTACTGAGCTCCAGGTTAAGGAGGCAGCTAAGAAGCCGCCTTACCTGAACAAGAGTTGTTGTTCTCAAATTGAATATGTACCTGGGAGGTATGGATGTGATACTTCAGGTGAATCAATGAGAACAAGAAACTTTCCGAGGAAGAAAAAATTTGTTGGATACAACAAGAGGAAAGTTTGGCCGAAAAGAGATCTCAAGAAAAAACAAAGGGGTGGTCCTGCTTACAAACCAAGAAGGTTTGTAAGGAGACGGACTAACCTTAAGGATAAAGATAGGATTGAGGCCTTTAAGCGAAAGCATGACCGAGAACCTAAATGTTCAAAGGGGAAACCGTTGAGCAACTGTAATTGTTGCTGGTTTTGTGGATCGAAAACCCACAAAGCGGATACTTGTCCTCAGAAAAACCAAAGGAGAGAAAGACTCCGAATGGTGTTTCTGGATGACAGGATTCATGAGGAAGAAATCCTGGCTTATGAACCAATAGATGAGCAGGATATTTCTGACTTAGACTTGGAAGTAGAATCTATCTATGAAGTTGTATCAAATTACGATACAGACTCAGAAGAAGATTCTGATTTCTGGAAAATGCATCTGTTCATGATGAGAGCAGAGCAAAATGGAAATGGTGATGAGTTGGTTCCTTTGGAAGCATCGAACCAGGTACTGGAGAAATCCCACCAGTACGAAGATCCATCCCAGTCAGTTCTGGAATGGAGGTTGCCTAATGTTAATGTGAGGGAAGTTTATAATGTGTCATGATTCAATTTTAGATCTATAATGGACATCTCACAAACAGAAGCAACGGCTCAAGTTACAAGTACGGAACTTGAGACTTTGGATATTCCATTACTAAACGTACAACGCATTAGGGAAACCATGCAACGTGCGAGAGGTGTATATAACTATATACACATTGGGTTGATCCAAGTAGGATTAATTCCGCTATTCCATCTTCCAGCGGATAGTCCTGTGGTAGTAGCTGTGATCGATAAAAGATGGAGAGAGTTTCGAGATCAGCTGATATCAGGAATACAGGCTAACCTAGCACATGGCCCTGTGTGGTTCCATGTCCATCCAAACTTCATGATGGCTCTGAACGATCGTTGTTTGGGAAATTCATTGACCTTAAGGATAAAATCAATGAATATGGATAGAATGAATTCCCAGGCCAAGTTTTTGGCGTATCACACTAGGGTGATTTACCGATTGGTAAATACTACTAGTTCGGGTGTGAGGAACATCTCAAGACTAACTGAGTTGTTCGAGGAAGGTCATAATAACTACCAACAATTTCATAGGCGAGAGGTGAATCCACTGGAATTAACCTGGCCAAGAAATTGGGTTATGACTGAGCCTGGTAGTAGCTCTAGACCGATTAGTGCGGCTAATATCCGACAAAGAGGTAATGAGATTACTTTAATGTTGGGATAACCATTTAGAGGTAGTGATAGAGCTGATAGGCATTTGCCTGTGAGGATACCAATCCTGAGAGAGCCAAGAACTCATACGCTCTCTGAAGTTTCTTCTAGAGCTAGCGATGTGGGAGAAGACATAATCGTGTCTCGACCAGCAGAAGCATCTGCTTCACCGCTAATAGAAGAAATGTCTCGAAGGTCCACAGATTCGAGAAGCCCGTCTCAACATACGGGTAGAATCGTAGGATATAGACAGGTATCATTACCGGTCAATGAAGATCCGGTAGATCAACCGAGAGAGAAATCAATACGGATGATGAGAGTTACCTATCCAGAAAACTCTTTATCCAGTATTCCTGATGTCTGTAAGGTTATTGAGCAAATAGCCGAGCAGAGGTCTATGTCAGTAGACGAAATCTGGAGGATGATAGAACCATCCAATGAGGTACCCAGAAATATTAATTTTAGTATAAGGAAAGAAGACTTGAGCACATATGTAGCTCTAAATTTCAAATTTTCTGGATACTATGAGTATTCTCTGGATACTTTGATAGACACTGGGTGTAGCATAAGTTGTGCTAGACTCAATGTTCTACCAGATGAGTGGTGGAAGTCACTGCAGAAACCTAACCATATGGTAAATGTAGATGGAATGGCGACAATTGTTAGCCATCAGGCCAATACTGTGCCTGTCTTTATTGGTGGACAACAATTCATCATTAAAGAGATCCTGGCCCATCCTTTATTGTAGGCAGACATCATAATTGGTAATGTCTTTCTAAAAGGACAAAAGGAAAATTTACCTTTTGTGCAGGATGTCCATCATGTGTCCACAGGGGGTGTAAAGATTAGTATTCTACAGGAACCTAAATTGAGGTTAAACTTTGGGTTCTATCCGGTAAAACGGACGGAATACTGTGGTAGTTCACCATGTGAAAGAGCTTTCAGAGTGGAAGCTCAGCGTGGTGATATACGGTTGGATGAGAATGACTTATGGGTGCAAACCTTGTTTTCTCCAACGGATACCAGGAGTTCTAGCTGGTATGACGACTTGTTTCCTAAACAAGTGTGTAGGGCAGTAAAGTTAACCTGAAAAAAATGGGATAAGTTCCTGGTAAAACTTGCCGACAATTTTAGTGAAGATCAATTAAAATTGTGGAGTCGGAATAGCCTAAAGGCTAGACTCGAGTTAAAGGATCCCGGAACCATTATAAGAGCCAGAAACATTACGTATACGGCTGAGATGGTTGAGGAGTTTGACAAACAAATTCCTGAATTGCTTGAAAAATGCTTGATTAGGGACAGTTACAGTTCACATTCTAGTCCTGTCTTTATGGTAATTAATCATGCCGAGCAGGTGCGAGGAAAAGCACGAATGGTTATAGACTATCGTCAGCTTAACAAAGCTACCAAAGACGATGGCTATAAGATTCCCACAGCGGGAGATTTAATTGATAGAGTTAGTTTGAGTTAACCAAAATTCTTCTCAAAATTTGACTTGAAAAGTGGATACTGGCAAGTCAAGATGAAGAAGAGTCGGTTCCTCTAACGGCCTTCAATGCTCCGCAGGGAATGTTTGAATGGCTGGTGATGCCGTTCGGCATGAAAAATGCTCCAGGCGTATTTCAGCGCAAAATGGATAATGCTTTCAAGCAAATCCGAAAATTTTGTGCGGTCTACATAGACGACGTGTTAGTCTACAGTAAGACTGAAGACGACCCCATGAGGCACCTAGACAAGGTGACTGATGTCTTCCGACAGGAATGCATGATTCTATCAGAAAGAAAGATAGAATGGTTTAAGGAGTCAGTTAATTTTTTAGGTATGGAGATTGAGCAAGGAAAAATAAAATTGCAAAGTCATATTGCCGAAAAAATTGTTGATTTTCCTGACAGACTTGAGGATATAAAACAAGTTCAAAGATTTTGTGGATTTGTTAACTATGCAAGAAAGTTTGTGAAGGATCTTTCCCAAGATCTAGGAAGGATTTCAAAGAAAACATCTTCTGTGAATCCTTGGTTATGGGAAGATGAGGATACTCATGCTATTCAGAGGATTAAGAGAAAGGTTAAAAATCTACCTCAACTCTCTTTACCATCTGATAAAGATGAGTTAGTCCTGGAAATTGATGCTTCTAACGAGTTCTGGGGGGCTGTCCTTAAAATTAAAGGAAGAAAGCCTGAACCCGTTTGTAAGTATTGGTCGGGTAGTTTTAAGGGGTACGAACTCCGATACCCGATACACGAAAAAGAAGTATTAGCTTTAAAAAATGGAATAAAAGCCTTTTACATCTTTTTGGCACCTAAGAAATTCTTAGTGCACTCTGACTCGACCTATGTAAAAAGGTTTATGAGTCTGAACCTCAAGGAGGCTAGGCAGACTAGACTTTTGAGGTTGTAGGAATGGTTTAGCTATTATAAATTCGATGTCGAGTATATCTCGTCGGACAAAAACATAATAGCTGACTCTTTCTCTAGAGAATTTGCAGATGGATCCAGCCGCAAAGAGGAAGATCTACTGGGGATGCAAGCAGGAGGGGCACTCCAAGAAGGTATGTCCCAATAAGAGAGATAATGAGCATAGTGATGCTGGTTCCAATTCTATAACGAAATCAGCTTTGTGCTGGCAGTGCAAGCGACCTGGACATAGATCATTCGAATGTCCAAACAAGCTGAAAGCTACGGATTCCCAGAAGGGAATGGTTGATCTTAAGGAGAAGGTAATAACCAACTCCAAGAGAAAAGCGGAAACAAATCTCCAGAAGGAAATGGTTGATCCTATGGAGAAAGCTTCGGCTAGCTCTAAAGGAAAAACGAAGATTGATTCTCAGAAGAGAATGGCTGAACCCAAGGAAAAGATAATAACCAATTCCAAAGGGAAGGCAGAGAAAAATTCTCAGAAGGGAATGACAGGTCCTAAAGGAGGAGGTAATATCAACTCCAAAGGAAACGGGATGAAAGATCTTCAAGAGAAGGTGGCTGATCCTGAAGAGATAAGCTCTAAAGGAAAGGCGAAGATGGTGGATCTGAAGGAAGAAGCTCAGGCTAATTCCCAAGGAAAAACCGAGAAGAAGAAAAAAGCGAAGCAGCTTAAGTCTTCTGATCATGAGAAGGATGGAAAGGTTGAAGAGCTTGGTGGTACCCGTTAACCACGGAGCAGTTCAATTACTGTCGTAATCATCTGGCCAAAGAGCAGAAAATTTCCATAAATCAAGCTGTTAAATCCTATAAGGCTTTATTACAATGTCGGAAGGAACAAAAGGAGCGGATGGAGACTGAGTACGCTGAAGAGGAGGTAAAATTCAAAGCCTTCATAGGAGAGCCAGTGGTTCGGAAGGAAGAACATCCTGACGATACGGCGGAAATGGAGTACGACGAGTATTTCAATTACGAAATACCCGGAACACTCGAAGAAGGTAATCCTAAAACTCAGGAGAACCTTGAGGAAGTAATTCCTAAAGGAGGTTCGATTAGAGAACTTGGTGAGCAAGCTCACGATGACAAGGGTCATGAAGATCTAGATGGATCTTGGTTTTTTGATCTGGATTCTTTCGAAGATGGATCCCTATTTTGGGATGCCACTGTTGTCCGTGGAGGACTCATGGGTGGTATTAAAAATAATTACCAACGCTAGATTGAGTTTTTCGCAACAAAGGCGATAGAGTACATCAAAGATCTGGAGTCTAAGTTGACCTACAAGGCTGCAGATGGAGAAGAACTGTCTAAGACCGTAAGGGATAGACAGTAAATTCTCACCACGACTATGTCCATATTACCATGCGAAGTCAAGGACTACGAGACTTCAAAAGTAATAGTGGATATGAGAGAATCCTCTCTGGAGGAGAACTCTGTACTTCAGCCTTATCTACACCGGATATCGGAGAAGTGGCCGTCCATAAGGATTAATTCAGGTATGATGGGAGTTGCTTTACCATATTTGCATGTGGGTTTTGTCGATATTCTGGAGATTGATAGATCAGAACCAGAGCAGATAGAACCATTGCCGCACTTGGTAAAGTTCATACTCGGATGCCTTGGCTACAGATCAAAGTATGCTACGACATTGATTACTAGCACTATGATGGAGGAAGAGGAACATGAAAAGTTTGGGAAAGTAATCCTTCCCAACATGCAAGTTTGGGACATCCATCCTAGTGAAAGTAGGCATCTGATAGAACCTCAACGACAGGACCTTGATCAGAGGGGTTTATGGCGAAAGTATTACAAGGATAAGACTGTAAGAAAAGCCATAAAGATTGAGTTTCTGAAGGATGTGTTGGAGCACGTATTTGACCGCAAGGAGTTATACTATGTGCTCAGTGACGGGATGACAACTGTCACGATCCTCCGTTCCTATCTCAGCTATGCAGATGAGCAAGCAGGGGAGCGAGGATGGGAGAGAGTTTTGGATCTTCTGGATAGTTTCTGGAAGAGAAAAAACTCTGAGTTGTGCCTCCGGACGGACACCTTTGAAGTCTGGAGAAAAATCGCTGACTACACCGACAAATCCTTAGCCCAACGGTTTAAGCAAGACGAAGAGAGAGCCCAACAAAATTGTGAAGGACTAGGACTCTCTGAAGTAGTTGGAAAAACATCAAGAGCCAACGAAGAAGGAATCTCCCAGGACAGAGCAATGATGCAGACGGGAGAAGAAAATTTTGTAAAGATAGATTAGACAATTTTGTAGCTTTTGTAAGCTTTGATAAAGTAGATTCTTTTACTTTTGAGCGGGCATACAGTGCATAGGCACCAGCTTCTTTGTGTATATATTTCACAACCCTCTACCTCATTTGGGGGGAGGCGATCTGAATAGAGAATTTTCTCTCACATCTCTCTGAGTCAAAATTCTTTGATCGTTCTCCAAGGATACCTTAAGGAGTCAAGAGTAGTTAGAATTAATCAAAATTGATTAAAACTAACTTAAGGTCAGATATTCGAATCGAAACCTCGAAGGAAAAGTCTTTATGACTAAACCTTGTGTTTTGGATAAAGAGTGTCTATATAAGACCCTCAAGGTAAGGGCATTCAGAAAGACACAGAAGAGCCTCTCCCTCTCACAGAATTCTTAATTTTGAGAAGTGAGTATCTCTTGAAACCTCCACAGTTGCGGAAGCTTGTTGTACCCTTGAAGCTATCCACTGGAGTAAGGTATGATAAGCATCTTATGTTAAGTTGTTTATGTTCTGAGATAATACTTTAATTAAGAAATTAAAGTGGTGCAGTGCACGAGTCATTTTTATGATTGATTGCCCGAATCCTGAGTTATTCCATTTGGATCACGGGGTGGGCAAGGATTCTACTACTGGTCTTCTCAATACCATAGTAGATCGGTTAGAAATTCTATCGGCAGAAGTAACGCAGTTATCCAAGCTGGTAGAAAGTTATTCTAAGAAATTAGAAGAACTGACTCTAGTACAGAGTGAATTTGAGGAATATTTCTTTGAAGGTAAGTCCAATCTCGGATTTACGGCAAGTTCAAAATACTCAAACGAGTATTTGAGGTTGGTGGAACGCCGACGACAAAGACAATTGGGAAAATCTTCTTAAATTCGATTCCTTTCATGTTTGAAGAGTATCTAACATGCTGATATTTAACTCTTCGGGGAGTTAATTTGCTTTGCTTGTCTTCACCAATTGTAATTGGTATCAGAGCCGCTTAAGAATAATTTTCTTTATTGTCTTAAGGATTAAATTAGAAGAAGTTAAGTTTTGGGGAATAAAATTCAGAAGGTTAAAGGATTGGGAGAAAGGCGGTATATTGGGAATAAAAATCCAAACAACAGTAAAATTCAAATTTCTTTTGGGGACCACTATAGTCTGGAACAAAGCTCACCTCCGTTACCTTACTGTTTAAGGCAAGTTGTTTCAAAATTTCGTAAATAAAATAATACATATTTCAACACTCTTTCATTTACTTTATTTCCGTCGTATTTTCATATACAAATTAATTTGTTTTAGATGTTCCCTACTGAAATATTAAAACGCGACATAGGTTTGATACGAAAAATTCAAACCGGTTGATGTTTACGATGCGAATCTCAATGCGTGGCAGTTTTTCAAACCGTGGGGAGTCTATCCGTTAATGCGGAGCTTCTTCCTCTTCTCATCTTAGCCACCGGGAAAGAAAAGCCAAACCCTCGCCATCATCCCCAAACATGGCCAACGAAAAGAAAAGGGGTAATATTTACTACTGGTCAAAAAGCGCAACTTTCTCCCGATGCAAAAGGCATTACACCATTCCCATTCGCTAATCTTTCTTTGTGTGTATGAATGAACAAGAGGTGGGGAGGGGGAGGACGCATGCATGTGCACGCGTAGCTTCTTTTACTAGTCTTCCCCTCTATGGGTGGATCAAGCAAGTCCTTGTACGAAGATTATATACAAGTAGAGACACGTGGACTGCATGGAAACCCTAAAAACGATGTCCCCGGGTTGCGGCACCATAATCGGCGAGTCAGCCGGGATTTATTTGATCAGATTCCTTTGAGAACAGTAGAAAATCCCTACCAACCACCACAAGGGCCAAAAGGTAGTACTACTACTCGAAGATCTTCTTATTTTTTATGTTAAAAAGAAAAAAGTGGAAGTGAAAGTGGTGGAGGAGGAGGAGGAGGATGAGGGTGTTAACAGTCAAACCGACAAGAGGCTGATATTCTAATTCCCCCCCAATATTCTTTATTTATATACCAAGTTTTAAGTTTTTTTTTTGTTATGGTAACGTGTAGGCGTTAGGTAAATACCATCATGACGTACTAATTTCCAAAAAGAAAATAGCGCGAATCGGAAGGGGGAACGTGTGGGCAAGGGCCGCCGAATCATGACGCTAACTTTTGGCTGTGGCCTGGCCGGTGGTTGGTTTTCAATAAACATTTAATAAAGAAGCAAAACCCATCAATTCCCCAACATAACAAGCGCCCTCTGCCAATCAATATATCTATTGCTAAACAAAACACATACCCGAGAATTTTTTTTAGTTTAACCCGATGAGAAAATCATCCCCCCTGCAACTTACCCCATTAGAAAATTTGTTCGATAGGGATGGGCACGGGGTGGCGATAGAAACCCCGGTTTTACCCCCCGGCCCCATCTCGTGTAAACAGGGGGTGGTGGAGTATTGGGGGGGGGGGGGGGGGTGTCAATTTATTCACGGGGTAGAGTGGGGGGGGTTCAATCGGGTTCAAATCTCTCTGTTCATCGCGATTTCCACCCACCCGATTTAGTATATTATGTTAAAGTATTTTTTATTGTTTTCAAAAATATATACTATAACGATTTTTAATTATTCTTTAAGAGTGATTTTCAATGAAAGACTTGTATGATGTATCTTCTTAACATTTATCGGATAGACTTACATTTTGATAGTAATATTTAAGTGATTTGAGTTGGTTATTTTAGATTTGTGATATATTATATATTTTTTTAACTGAGTTTATAATGAAATTGATACCGCTAAGGATTTTTAATCCTCTCATGAGGTGGGCTGGGGCTAACAGATAGGGCGGTTAAATTTACATGAAATCAGGGCGAGACACAAAATATGTTTCCAAATACGAGTTTTAAAATTAAACACATAATATAAAATTAAATAATATATAAAAATTTTTATTTTAAGTTATATTATATATAATTTGTTTTGAAATAAAAATATATTAGTTTTCTTTACATTATTTCTGATGTAAATTACCCTCTTCGTCGTCTTTCTTATCTCAGTGATTGAAGTATAGGTAGAATGTAGGAAGGAATATATTTTTGAAGTTTTTTTTTTTATTTTATAAAATATTGTATGTTTTTTTTATATTCTATTTAGTTTAAAATACTCTACTTGCTAGATTATTATTTAGTTTTATATGTATAATTTTTAAACTAATTAATATAAATATATTATGTTTCGAATTTCACAATTTGAAACTTGAATCAAGCTAACATATTTGAAGTTTCAAAACACAAACTCGACATGTTTACGACACGAATTACGCGAATATGAAATACGAGGGATAACAGGAACCCTACGCCATGCCCATCCTTCACGACGACCTTGTCTTGGCTCTATCCGATTCGATATTTTTTTCTTTAATTGAAAAGAAGGTGCTACGTTTTTCCTGGACGCGAATGTCGTCAAAGGAAAAAAGCGTCTTATCTTTTCCGGTTTTCCAGGGGCGTTTCAGCTATCAACAGATGGCGTGTAAAGTTGACGGAGATTTGAATTCTTCGGCTTAAGGCGACGAAAGAATATTGAAAGTACCCAGGAAAAACTAGGGGAAAAAAAAGAAGGCAAAATATTAATTTATGACCTTAATTTTTAGCCAACTTTCTGTTTTGTCATTAACTTAGTTTGTTATATAATTTTGTCCCCAACTTTTGTTTTTATTTTGATTTTGGCCAATCTTGAATTTTATCGTGCGTAAGCCAAACAGACCTTAATAGACAATTTTCATTTATCGACTAAAAAGAAAAAAAAATTTCAAAAAATAGGAAATAATAGTGAAACCTTTCTTTTGTATTTTTTTTTATAAAATTTTGATGGACAAATCAAGTGAATTGGAAGCAGAAGTTAACGATAGTTGTTGAAGTTGTCAAAAAATATGAAAAATCGATGAAGGTCGGATGATGTTCTATTATGGGGTGACTACTACTGATAAAGTAGATTATGTGACGAACGAATGAGAGGTCGAAACTCAACTATTATAAGACACGGGTCAGACTATATTAAGGCCTTGTTTGGCTTTCGCTAAAAGAAATTCATGATTGGCCAAAATAAAAATAAAAATAAAAGTTGGTGACAAGATTATATAATAAACTAAGTTAATGACAAAATAGAAAGTTGATTCAAAGTTGAGGCAGTATATTTTGCCAAAAAGAAACAATAATGATTATTTTAATAATGGACAGATTTATGCTGTTTTGGAAGGGTAAGAAAGAACAAAGAAAAGAAAAAACATATTCCGATAAATTCTTCCCTATTAAAATTCAAAC
The DNA here is from genome assembly GCA_029817715.1 of Melastoma dodecandrum. NCBI lineage: Eukaryota > Viridiplantae > Streptophyta > Magnoliopsida > Myrtales > Melastomataceae > Melastoma > Melastoma dodecandrum. The sequence goes on from JARUPY010000606.1 coordinate 3,367,320, forward strand.
TTCTTTTTTCTTTCTTTCTTTTTTTTTAATGTTTCCAAAACAGTAGTAGACTGGAGATAATAATGTAGCGAGGGGATGACGAGGTGTCACGTGGAGGGTGGAATTAGAGTCGGCAGTTAGTTTGGAGTCAGTGGTCCCAACGGCAAAAAGGTGGGCCCAGCTATTACACTAATCGAGGTGGGGTGGGGGGAGGAAGCAGTTATTGTCGGTTTTTTTGGCAGTTTGCCACGTCAAGTACACGTGCTACCCCCGGGGGGTGGGGGGTCTGCTTTTACTTGATTGACCCGAGATTCCCTCCCTCCCTCTCCAGAGAGGTAATCGAAGAAACAAACAGCTAATTGAGTTCCGTTGGATGACATATATGTCAGGGGGGAGGATTGCGTTTCTCTGGTACATCCTCATATTCAAAATTACAGCCGACGGCCATTTTTACAATTTCTTTGTTTTTTATCCCACTTCTTTTACTTATCATTTTTTCTCGTTTTCTTTAATTATTTTTCACGACGTGAACACTCGTCTTAAGACTTTAATACTAGTGTTGATATTAGATTTTGCGGAAGCAGTAAGGTACGTATATAATATTTTCGATAAACAATTAAAAAAGTTACCCAAAAAGCATACGTCTGAATTTAGATAAACCAAAAAACTTTAATAAACGATTAAGATTCCTACGTGTGACTCATATAACGGTATTCGCGCACACGTGATCGCGAAAACCTCTCGACGATCCTAGCCTCTTGGATCGCCTGGAAATATTTTTATTTCGAAAGCAAAGAAAAAGCTTTCGAAGTTCTGTATTTCTCCCGCACACCCGCCCTCTGCTCCAATTTCCTTTTATTCCACCTCTGAGACCCTTGTATCCTCAAGCGCTTTGTTTTTCTTTTCTTAAAAAAAAAAATTCGTTTCATTTGACAATTAAATAAATCGTAATGTAAAATCAGTAATACGATTTTCAATTAATATATTTGGGTTTCTCAAATGTAATTAACTAAACTTTAAATAATATTTTATATTAATTTATTTTCTCGAATAGAAACAAAATGTTAAATTAATGCAAAATACTTTTAAGCGTTACAGAAGGTGAACGACATTCATGCATTACTATAATTTAAAAAAATATTATTTTCTTAAATAAAATATCTCAGATATAATATCAAAATAAATATTAAATATTTATTTTATATCCTTTTTGTTTAATATAAATCGACCTGAATAAATCCATATTTGATCTTGGTTTAAATTTTGCTATTGTTATTTCAGAATAAATTAATAATCCAATTAATTCTAATTCTGAAATATTAGAATGATTAATTTAGTATCCACTAAAATAATCACTAAATGTTAGTGTCGACGTGCTATGCGTGCGACTCTCTAGGTCCTATACACGAAGGTTGTGTAAATCCATACACAAACTAAGGTAACCGTCTCGCAACAATTTTTAGTTATCGAACGTGTTAGGAAAATGATCATAAATCATAAACTATTATGAATATGTAATTCAATCTCTTCATCTAATCTAACCAACATCCCAATTAATATAGCGCAAACTACATCATCACCAAGATATAATAGATTCACTTGAAGGTAAAACATTCCTACCATGACCATGGATTTTAGAGTTGCTAATATCTCTATTAGCTTATACGTCAACTCTCTAATCCAAAATAGCGATGAATTCTATATTGACTCAACATTATTCTCTCTACGCTTTGTCACACATCCAACAATCGTATTATTCACAATTCGGTTAAAGACAACTTTTAACGATGTCAAAGCGCAAAAACTCCACGCATGGAATAAATGAAGGTCTCAAATCAAAAGATCAGTTACACTCGTCCATAAAGAGGATTGACCAATGATGTTCAATATGTGGTATCCTCTTAAACGAGTCGTGTCTAGTAACCCTAATCTCAGGGTACCCCTAAGTATAACTTGAAATACTTTCCCTCGGTACCCTAATCTCATGTATCATTGGGCTCTAACTCAAAAAGACCAAATACCCGTTACTTAGAAACCTTGCGATGCGTTCTCGTTTACATGACCAAGTTTACAATGCCAGAGATATGTTAAGCTTGAGTCGCGCGTTTTCTTTTTCTTCCATTCAACACAGTAAATCGGCTCATCCAAAGTCAGAATATATAAACCATTATTCAACGAATCATTCCCATGGAACATTCCATTCAAATATGAACATAAGTTGTCATTGAATTCAAATACAAATCGTTTGGAGTCTAAACTCGACACCGAAATGATGTTCTTAGAAAAACTAGGAACGAAATAACAATTCTCCAAATTTAAATCAAATCCACTTGGCAACTTTATTACATAAGTCCCTACAGTTAATGCAACAACTCTAGCTCCATTCGTCACTTTAGGTCCATCTCGCCCATAGCCGTCTGCAATCACTTAGACCCTGCAAGTTTACACAAATAAAAGAACTACTTTCGGAGTCTATGACCCACGATGAAGAAACAGAAAGATTGTATTCAATCACAAAGATACCTGAAGCATCCGCTCCACTGGCATTCTTCTTCATGAATTGGAAGCAATTTTTCTTCCAATGGCCTTTCTTGCCACAATGAAAGCATATAGCCTCCTTCTCATTAGACCGGGGTACATGTTGCCCTTTTTTAAGCCTCTTTTGAGCTGGAAGTCCGACACTCTTAACTGCTTTGGCCTTGTGATTAAATTTTCCGGTGCATCTTTCTATGACCTTCGAGTGCATCGCTCACCTTTTATACCCCTAAGTATAACTTGGAAATACTTTCCGTCGATCTATCTTGACCTCAGACATACTCAGTGATGATCTAGATGTCCATGTCCCCTCTAAACATTTATCCGATCACGGACTATTTCAGATTAATATACTCGTTAATCCGTGGGACTTTATCATTAATAATTTTACTTGCAAAAACGTAAAATAATCAATGACAAATACTCGTCTTTATTAATTATTTATCCACAAATACAATAAAATATCTTGATACATAAGTGCAAACACTAACGGCGTTGAACTTATAAATGAATAAATCAATCCAAATTCCCATTAACCCGCATAAGCAGCAACCGGATAAACAATTGGTCCTTTCTCTGCGAACTAAGAAGAGAATAAGCATTTCGTGGTATGTCGTTGGCCGAATCAGTTCGGGTAGAATAATTGATCTGAATGATATTTTTAATGGTAAGTTGTTTTTATTTTCTTATAGTAAGCCCAAGCACATTAATAACTTCGACCAACGATGTAATTGATGACCCGAGCACCAATATTATAATTATTAATTGATATTGAGTAAGTTTTACCCCGTTGCAAAAACCCACGAGCTCATTCACAAAAAGTAAAATAAAATAAAAATATTTTATCCAAGTAAGTAGTACCTCGCTACTGTTAAGCTTAAAAATGTTCACTTCACACGAAGTTCTGTTGGACTCGAACTCGGACTCGGGACCCCACCGATTAAAACCTGGGCCGTAGGGGGAGAGCATATGCAAATCCTCCCCCACCACCACCACCACTACCGTCATCAAAAGAATACTTCCCCCTGCGACCTAACAGAAAAACCTTGTACCGACAAGGGAAAGATCTCTTTGTGTCGGGTGGGGGGATTCGGTCCCCGGTGATCGCGACCCCTTAACCTCCTCCCTCACCTAATCCTTATCCCTATACTACTTTCACAGTAAGAAAAACATCCAGTGCTTCAGGCAGTCAGGCAGGCCATGTGAACTTTACGACCGACCCCACTCCCACCACCCCCCTTCCACTGATGCTCCTTGAGGTGAGCCTCCCGCTCCTGTCACTTTCACTTGACATGTTTCTTCAACGTCCCCGCCGGTGGGGAGACTCCTCGCCCAATGTCTCTACGTGTCAGTGGATCACTCCTTTCCGAACAACCAAGGAATCCCCGTCATGCAGGAGGCAGTCACCATCTACGTTTTCTCCTTCTGCCGACGCCTTGTTGGCGCGCCATGAGTCGAATTCGGTTCTTAATCGGAAGTTTACAAAAAGAAAAAATAAAGAGACGTAGAATTGCGTATTATGCTAATGAGCGGAGAAGTAGATTATTCCTATTAATGAAGTACAAAGTTAGGTTATACTCCCTCTAACCTCCTCTACTTATCGTAAAAAAAAATTCAAAATGGTTTCTCGCTTTTTTTTACTGTAACATTCTTTGCATTCGCGTATCACCCATGCTTCTGGGTTGACTCTCTCGTTATTGTTGTCCTTCGTTTATACCATTCAAAATATGAAAAATCTAGATAATATTTCTCTTATGAGCTTTTGATATAATTTAATATCGCTCAATATATTTCTCTAAAATATATATTACTTATCATTAGTATATTTGACGAGCAATCAAATATTGCTGAAGTCCATAGAACGTCCAAGGAATTGTCAGTCCGTATACGAGTCTTCCCCTGAGACGAATAGTGAATATTTACCTTCCTATCCTTCGGGCTCCGATGAGCCTGGTCAACGGAACGTTAAAACCCATCCTCGATGGAATTGATAACACACATCTTCTCGCCTCCTTGCGCTCACGGCCAATTACCCGCTTCTTTGATGATTGAATGCTCCTATTGAAAATTTCACGACTCCTTTTAGAAGACCCCATAAACGGTAACGACACATCTCACATATAAGCCATTCAATCAAATTTCAGTAATCCACAACCGCTTTCCTCGACGAACATTGAGGCAGCTGAAGCAAAAAATATGTATAATGTGTCTTCTAGCATACCAACGAAAACTATACTCCTCGTGATGTTAGGCACATGTCAAACAACAATATGAGGATTTATGTGAAAAGAACTCCCTGAATAGAAATTCACTTCTCACCTAATGGTTTCTCTGACTTGGTTTCAATAGCTTTCACCTCGTTAGTACGAGCACGTCTTCGGGATCATTATCACTGGTCTACACAACCACCCCGTCGACGCTTGCAACCCTTATCCTTTCTGTTAGCTTTCTACAATTTTTCTTCGTGTCCCTTCTAAGTGCTATGAAAGTACATTATGATGCCGCTACCTTTGAATCTTGTAATGCGTACTATTAATGCCTCTCATATAGGTCACCCAATTTATTTTGCATATTTGACGAGTGAATTAAAATATTTTCCAAACTCAATCTAATCGGGTCACATATCCAACAATAAGTCACATTCTAACTAAAGTTCACGTTCATCTACTTGCACAAAATATTAAGATGAATCATACATAAGTTCGACTAAATATAAATCATTCGATGCGTTATTAAAATCATCAACTATACTCGTACAAATAATTCAGGTTTGTTGGAAGATAATGCCATGGACCCGTGTCCCAACATATAATCTCCGATAATAGAAGGGAGATGGTCCGTCGTTGGCGCTCTCTCTGTCTTTTTTATTTCAAAAAGTTTCGTGTTTTTGTAAATATTCCTAATAATTCTCCGTGTTTAACGGGCCGGACCCGAAGATTAATGGGCTGTTTGTTGGTGGGCCGAGAGTCTTGGTCAAAGCGAGGTTGCCGATTCCCCCAATTACAGACGGCGTCGTGTTGAAGGAGACGCCTCGGGGCTGTTCGCCGATCAGCGAGAGATCTTCGTGGCTCGTCGTCGCCGGCGGCGGAGATGATACTCCTGCCGTCTCATTCCAGATTCCTCCTCCAGGCGCTGATCAATCGGGTTCAGAAGTCAGTTACTTCCCACCACCCCGTCTTCCCTCTCTTACCTCCTCGTTTCTTTTCTCTTGACGGCCTTTGAATCTGATTGAGTTCAAGATCGAATGGGATTGACGAACGTCGCGTGACCAGGATGATGTCTGGCCATTTGACCTTTTTTCCCCTCTTTGTCTGGATGTGTTTGTTGTAGTCTCGAGAAAGGGGAGCTGGATTACCACTGGGTGGAGTTTGATGATATCCGTTATCATATCCAGGTACGAGTCAATTCAGACGCTGCATTTGTTATTGTTGATCATTTTTTTTTTTTTGAAATTGCAGCTGTTGGATTGGAATTTTGTTTTAAATCTTTGCAGGTCACGACCAAGAACACAAATATCTTGCTGTTATCTCTTTGCTTGCCCTCCCCACCTCCGGAAGCTGTTTTTCCTGGTGGACTCCCTCCCGGAGCCATCGAGGCTATAAAATCTTCCTACGGGTCGCTTGTTCAGATCCTCGACCCCCCTCGAGATGGTTTCAACCTCACCCTAAAAGTGAACCTGTCGAAACTTCCTCCAGATGAAGGTTCGATGACTTCCTTTCCCTAGTTGTTGTAGCTTGCCGCGTACTTCTTTCTAAATCTAATGTGCACATTATTTATGCGTACATATTTTTGGAAACTTATTTTCTTGGCTTGTTTATCAGACCGTAGGCATTCTCTCTTGGTCAAGGTTGCATCGGTTCGAGAAATAGTGCTAGGTGCTCCGTTGAGGCAGTTGTTGAGAGCACTTTCTTCGAGAACCATTGTTTCGGACACAGAGGAGGAGCCTGTGGCTCTTGTCCATCGTCCTAAGGAGTCCTTTCTTGTAATTCCCCAGGTATCCGCTTTCATTGCCTGGTAGAGTTGACATTCGTTCTGCTTTTATGTGGTACAGTAATTTTGGTTTCGCTGGCTTTGTAATATCTTTGGCAGGCTGACAGGGTGACAGTTGTGTTCCCTATGAGATTTAAAGATTCTATTGGCATTGTTCTTGCGACATCCTTTCTTCAGGTATATGTCGGTTCACTCGAGCATAAAAGGAAAATCGTTATTTTTACGAATGGCAATCCCGTCATGTTGAATCTAGGATTCTTTAGCATGTGTGATGGTTACTTTCAGGAATTTGTGCTAGCAAGACGAACTGCTGGTTTGAGTAATGCACCTCTGTGCACGTGGTCCGCATCACCTCCTTCTGAGTTAAAGAAAGCTCCTGCTGAAGCACTTTCAGCAAATGCAGGATTTGTAACTTTTGGTTGTTTGATAATGATGGTTTCTTTCTTATCATTTTATTTGTCTGGTTTTGGCTCTAATTAGCTAACTTGTCCCAACTTGCAGTGATTTTTCCTCGACATGTTGAAGGCAAAAAGTTGGAGCAAACTGTTTGGAGTCTATCCACATTCCATGCTTATGTTAGTTACCATGTTAAAGTAAGTCACTTTATCTGATATTTTTTGACAAGGAGTGCTCAAGTAAATTGAAATGTACCTATCATACAAGAGTAACAAATCGCTGTTTTGGTTTTGGAGGGATCCTTTCTAGCTATTAACTTGTGGTCTGTCAAATGTCGTCTCTTTTCTAATCAATATCTATCCAATGTTTGCTCAAGTGCTCAGAAGGTTTTATGCATACACGGATGCGGCGAAGAGTTGAGACTTTAATACAGGTACTTATTCCCTAGTTTTCTCACTATGGAGTTTGAAAAGTCTTCCTTGGCCCTATCTTCAAAGCACCTTAGTGGGATATTGTTCCAAATCCAGTTAACTTATTACCACTTGAGTTCATATTTGAGACTTTCGTCTGCTTAAACTGGTCTGGATTTTGCATAAAGATGTAGCCTATTTCTATGCGGGTCAAGCAAACAAAAATTAGGTTATTTCAGTAAATACTTTCAACCTACTCCATTCTTTTTACCCCATTAACATTTTGGAAGGTTTAACAAAACCCTTATCACTTAGTTTTCGGCTTTTAGGAAATATTTTTTTCCTAACGCCTCAGGCTGTTTTGCGATTTCCTCCGCAGCTTTGGCAAAGAAATAATTTTAATCTATCCATATACGGAATGTTGTTTGATGGGATTGGATGATCTGAGAAGTTCTCTGCCTCTGAAAATTAGGTATAGATTCATTCTTTGTGGATAGAGATAAACGGATTGCCAATATGAGATATGAATGCGGCCTTCTGCTAGCGTATGTAGGTCAGGCATGTGATTCACAAGCATCGTTTAAACTAGATTTTGGATAATGACGGCAAATGGAGGAGTCCAGTTTTTGTCATCCTTTTCGGGCACATGATAGGTTTCGGATGAGTGAGGGATTTTTTTTTATGTTTTGGATATTATGTGAATGTACCGTGTCATTTGGCTTGAGATTGCTGTAAACGAGCTCTTATCATAGAAATGGTTTTGGTGAAACATGGTCATGATATGTTTCCAGGCCTTGGACCGAGCAAAAGCAGATGGGGATAAGTCCAAGAGTTTGGGAAACACAAACAACAGATCCTTCAAAAGGCTGGTTCGTGTGAAGCGTAACCTTAGTAGTTTTTCCTCGGTCCGTCTAAATAGTCAATAAAATGGAGTGTATTTTTCCATGTTTTAGAGTCTGAAAGAAGGGCGGGCTAGTTGGCTCTGATGAAAGGCTTGGTTCAAGGCGGCTAACTTGCAGATAGATCTTCAAGGAAGGCATTTCGGTTCTCCCACCGGGCACTTGGGAGATCGGTTCGAGACCGAGCAATGCACGTCTTTGCTTCGGCTGGAGGTGCAACTCGTTCGTTCCCCGCCATTTTCAAATGAATAGAGCATGGCATTTGCTTTCATATTCTTTTATGTATATGCACATGCTTTTGCCACTTGGTTCCATTTGGGGAGAGTTGTAATTATACAATAGGTAACTGTGGGATGGAGGGAACCTAGACCTTATGCCGACTGTCAGGGCGTGACCTTCCTCGAATGAAATGGGAATCTGGCATCGTTTTCCGTGTTCATGAACCAATCAGGGGGCAGAGGGGGGGGGGGCGCGGGGGGTGTGGAATGGAGAAAGGGTGGTTCCGTGCCGTGGCAACCAACCAAAAGAGCTATCTACCTACCTTCCTCTGTGTCGCACTTGTCCTTCCCCCCTCGCCTCACGTGGTCGCACGTTTTTGTCCTAAACTAGGGGGCCCTCCCCCAGAAGAACACTCCGATCTTATAGAGATGCTTGGCCGACGTCCCACTTTCCCAAGACTTTCCCCACAATGAGTTAGTTTGGGCGAGAGGCCAGTAGACCAAACCCCCACGTGTCCGGTGAGCATTCGGTCGATAATCCTAAATATCGATTATCAAAATATCAAATTTTAAAGAAATCAAAAATTTAGATTTCGATATCGATTTCGAATTTATAATATCGAATGTGCATAAAAATAAATATCTACTGCACATTTCGAATCATTAAGTTACACAATTTACACCAATACTTGATCATGCAATGTCGGAATTTATTAAAAAAATTGAGAATTGTTTTAGATACAAAATCGAAAAAAACTTCACAGACACAAGAGCATGCGAAGAACAGGTAATTGTTGAGATTAATGGATTCGACCTATTAATTTTTTGTTAAACGAGAGATCAAATTGTGAGTACCGTGAAAATTCAATATTCGATAAATATCAAATTTTATTTTTTCAATACCGATCCCAATACCAAATACCGTTTTAACATAAACATATTCCCATGCCAATTCCAAATATCGATTTCGAATTTCAAAAATTTTAAAAATTCGAAATTAGAATAAGTATATCAAAATTTTTGCTCTCCCATGCCAGCCGTCTTCTCAAACTCCATTAAATATTCTTTTAATAAATTACAAACGAAAAAGAATATGTCGTGTAAAGTATACAAAACCAAACAAATGCTTGTCGACCAATTTAAGAAAGAATTTTGCACCCCGCCCCCTGTTATCACTTCTTTTTTTTTTCTTATAATATATATATACGTTCAAATGTCCACTTCTTGGAAGAAGCCCGAGCCGCCCCTATTGTCGTGTCCTCAGCAACCTAACGCCAATTGTCTTGAGCTCGAACCTCTTGACAGCGCCAGATGCTTCCTGCATCCTGTTGTCCAGGACGTAAGGGTTTGAGTCTGCCGTGAGTTCCGAGGAATTGGTCAGCATCCGGCAGGGCTCCCGTCGTTGGGCGATCGTCCCGTGATAGTGGAAGTACTTCATGCGATCCACCTTGTGCATCGTCTGCCCATCTAGGTTCTGGGACATGTGCACCCCGGTTGCGTACACGCTGCGCGGCTGCACCGCGTACTTGCGGTCCCTCCTCATCACCCTCTTCACGTCCCTGTACACCAGCTTCTCGAAACCCCATTTCCTGTTCGCCACCCAAAAAAAATACAAGTTCCGATGAGATATCCGGTGCCAGCACTTGATAGCGAGTTCAAGTACTAAGAGGGACAAAGCAACCGACATTCAAGACGGTTAAGGTGCAGAAAGTGACCCGGGGACGTACTAATTGCCATAAACAATGACGTCCAAATCGTGAATATGATACACTAATTTCTCTGAAGAAACCACATGACCCAACTTCCTAGAATGCAATGCCCAGAGCCACGAATCGTGGTTGGCCTTCATCGTGATAAAGCAACACCACCTGATTAAACAACCACAACTGTTTCTGATATTCCGACGGGGCTAAATCGATCAGGAGCTGCTGTTACGCAAGACCGATCACTGGCTTAGCCAGGCATAACGGATGCAATGTATCAGTTTGGTCCCTCCCATCGATGAATGGCAAACAGGAACAACCGAACATCCTGCCCAGTAGGACACCGAGCCGGTCCCATCACCTAATACAGCTACACAAGTCCAATGGAACACAGATTTCCTACCATCACAACACGCCTAAAGCCGCAACTAATCCAATCAGCAGTCATCCTCCATTTGGGAGAGACAAACTTTTGTGCTGGCTAATACTTGCTTGGCTTTCCTAAAATTCGAAGATGTTTCCGGATCAAGTAATTGCATCCAGATCACATCTCACCTATTGATGCCGTCATCAACGGTAAATGTAAATCAATGTATTGAGCTAAGAAGCCAAATCCTATAGATCTAGAATGACGATTCTCGCTTGATTTGTGCCCAATAGCTTCAGGCAATTGACAACCAATAAGCTCGAAAACAAATTCTTAGATTATATTCATCGATGGAAGAAAGAGATCGGAATGTGAGCAGTGAGGAAATGAGGAGAAGGGGTTGAGAGTTACCTATAAGTGGCGCCGGGATCATTGGAGAAGCAAATCTGACCACTCATAGGCACCTGTTCGATAGTGAACTGGGTATAGGGAAGCAGGGAATGCATCACCGACCTCAGGGTGCTCCTCGGCGGGACATAGATGAACTCGTCCACGTCGAAGAAGAACATCCACCGGGTGGCAAACCTGTACCTGTGGAGGCAGTCGTTCACCACCATGAACTGGTTGTGGTAGTAGCCATCGAACCTCTCCTGACCCCTGATGTCGTGGATGGTGACGTAGCCCAACTCCATCCAAGGCCTCAGCACCTCCAGGACCTCCGGGTGCACCCCGCCTGCATCGTGGATGACGAAGTGTGACTTGCCCCCAAATAGCCTCACGTGGTAGGCAATCCACTCCCTCACCCTCTGGGGGCTGAGGTTCCCATACAGGGAAGATCCGCAGTAGAGATACTCGTACTTTGGCTCCGAGGTGAAGACGGAGAAGTCCACGCTGCCGGGGAGCTCCTCGAGCACCTCCATGGTGTCGGTGAGGTTGAGGCTGAGGTCACCACCACCGGACGTGGAGGCATGGAGAAGGAGCTTGCCGCCGGAGTTGTCGGCATTGACGGGGTTGGAGAAGGTGCAGTTGACGACAACAACGGTGTAGATGCGGCCGTAGCCCCAGTCGGGTAGGACCTTGTAGGAATGCTGGGAGATGATGGGGGTGGAGTTAGAGGTGGAGTTGGAAGGAAGCCACTGGCAGTGGTAGGAGGGGTTGGCGTGGAGGTGGAGGGTCTTGGAGGAGAGGCCGACAACGGCAAAGGTATGGGGTCCGCCGCGGTAGGCGCCCATGGTGATGAAGCTGTAGGCAGCCCAGCCGTAGGGGTGGAAGGCCCTCCGGATGAGGCCTGGCTCAACGACGAGCTCAGCAGGCGACCTGGGGGGAGGGGGAGGGGGAGAGGGAGAGGGAGGGACGGGGGAGATGCAGGAGCGGAGATCATTTGGATTGGTGGAGAGGAAGCGGGGAGGGAGGAACTGAAGGAGGGTGGCGAGGGTGCAGAGGACGAAGAGGGCAGTGAGGAGGAGCTTGAGCTCAGCGGCACAATTCCAGAGGAAGCCCAGCAGAGCCCGGCGGTCGGTCTCCCCCTTGATGTCTTTCTCCTTCCCCATTTCCCACGTCAAGCAAGGCTCGATACACACAGAGCAGCAGAGCAGAGCAGAGGAACCCTGCCTTTTACAGTAACATTGGGGTTGGGGGTGGGTGATGTTTGGCTTTTTGTTTTCAGACAAGGGGAGGTGGGTTTGATGTGAACATGATGGATGGATGGATGATGACAAGTGATTTGTCTTCTGGCTTTTTCCTTTTATCTCCGTTGGTCGTGGCCAGACAGGTGGGTGTTGCTGTGTGGGGGGTGGGTTCCAACTGGGGGTATGTGTGTGTGTTCTTTGTTTTCTTGGATTCTTCCCTAATCCTTCTTTCCAGAAATTATTCCTACTTGTTTCCTTTTTTTGTGTTTGACTGGGGGTGTAATATATTTTTATTTCCTTTCATAAATCGATTTAAAAAAAAAAATTTGATAAGAAAGAATCGTCCGATCTGGGGTGGACTACACTTTTTTCGCATACATATAAATTCCTTTTTCTGATTGGAGAATGTAATTTTGTTCTTCCCAAGGCTAAGGAGATGGAAGATCTCTAGGATTACTCTCTCTCTCTCTCTCTCTCTTGAGCCATTCTTCTATTGTGTTTTGGCAGGAGGATGGTGAAATAACGGATATTTTTTTTAAGTTTTAAAATTTATCTAAGCTCGTTAAGGAATCGGAGATGTATTTTTTATTTAAATTTTTAAGGAAATTAAAATTATTCTACGAATTTTAAAAGGCAAATTATCGATTTATGGCCCAAACTATAGGCCAACTTTCTTCTGTGGCCTATTGTTAAAAAAGTTTTAGATTTGGCCCAATCTACATTTTATTTTTTGATTAGGCCTAATAGCCGACGTCCGTTAACCGGTGCAGACGTGGCTTTGACGGATCGTTATGATCACCTACGTGACTCTCTATTTTTTTGCAGGGAAACGCTATGTGGCAAAAATTGATTACCAGACGAAATAAATCAATAAAACGGGTTTAGGGTTAGGGTTCGTGGTCATTTCGATTTTGGAAAAAATCGCAGGAAGTCCGATTTCAGGAGGGGTTTGTCCGCATTGCTTGATTAACTCCCTTTGCGTCATCTAGGTAAGTTTATTATGTTTGTTTTTTCTTTCTTGTGCTTCTTCACGACGAACTTCATACCTGAGGGTTCTGATTTGGGGGTTCGTTTGTTTCTGCGATTCCGTATGTACCTGCTGTTGTCATTGTCGATTCATTTATTTTCCTTTCTACAAGTTACATGATTTTGCGTGTTTTTAACCTTTTTTTGAGTCGTCCCGGCTTAGTGGGGATAACTGGGTTGATGCGAGTTGATAATAGGGGTTCTTGCGCATATAGGTGGGCAGGTCAAAATGAAGAGGCTTTCCTTCGACTTGCATGTAGATGGTGTAGTCTCTTAGGGGAATAATTTTGAATATGTTGGTGGTAAGGTCCTGAAATACACTGATGTAGACTGCGATTTGATGGGTTATTTCACGTTGGTTGCCTTCGCCCAAGATGTTGGTTCCTCTGTGAGGAAGATGTGGTGTGCTGTTGGGACTGAGGGTGTTAAGGAAATTTTGGCTGACAAGGAGGTGGTAGAGATGTGTGATCGGTGTCCTGATGGTTCTACTGTCAAGGTATTTTGTGAATGTACTATGATAGATAATAGATCTGAAAATGAGGATACTAGTCTGGACATTTCTTTAAGTTTGTCTGATAGTGAAGTGGATAGTTCAGAGGCTGAGCAGGACTTAGAATTGCATGAGATAAATGTCCAGGAGAGGGTTGGTGGAATGTCCCAGGAAGTTGAAGCTGTTAGTGGTCCTATTACTGTTGAAGTAGAAGGAGATGCTAGTAATGTGGATGCTGTTGATGACGTCGAGAAGTCAGACGATGATATTCTTCCAGACGATGGAGCATCCACCACAGGAGTAAAGAGGAAATATTTGAAATCTCAACTTAGTATGTATGATCCACATTGTGATCATAAGGTGATAAAGTTAATACCTCGATTGTGTTTTGAGACTCCACGGCAGATGCATAATGCTATACAAAGGTATGCCATTGCTAATGGATTCAATTTACGGTGGAGGAGAAATTCGAAAATAAAGCAAGAGGCTGTATGCAAATTTGGCTGTCCATGGAGGATTTATGGGTCATGGTTGAAGAAGGACGGATCCTTCGCTATTAAATCTGTGTTCAGCAGTCACACATGTGCTCGTAACATGCGTAATAGACAAGCTACTACCAAATGGTTGGTTGAACAATTGGTGCATGGTCATATAAGAAGGGCAGGTGCCATGGCGAAAGAAATTCAAGAGGAGGTAATGAATAAGTACACAACTGAGGTCGGATTGATGAAGTGTTACAAGGCATGTTGGATTGCAGATGGCATGGTGGTTGGTTCAGTCGATGATCACTTCAAGAAGCTCCAACCATATTTAGCTGCTCTGAGGAATAGATATCCAACGAGTTGTTTTGAGTTGATGACTGATATGACATTATCCACAGGACTACGCACCACATTTTGGAGATTATACATAGGATTTAAGGCTTTGATCAAGGGGTTCCTTCTAGAGTGCAGACGGGTTGTGGGATTCGATGGTACCTTCATAAAAACGAAAGTTGGAGGGATACTATTGACGGCTATAGGACGGAATGGGAATGATGACATGTACCCAATTGCATGGGCTGTGGTCGAGGGAGAAAACCAGAATTCATTGACATGGTTCCTTGAGTTGCTTTTAGCAAATGAAAGTTGGAAGTGGGCACGGTTGGACTTTCATTAGCGACCAGCAAAAGGTTTATGTATCGCTTTATATTTATTCAACGTTCGTTATAGCTATTTCTAATCTGAAATTTTTTTTATTTCAGGGTCTGCTGAATGCCATCAGCCTTCTTGTACCTGATGCCGAGTCGAGAAACTGTTCAAGGAACATCTACCAAAATTGGAAAGTCAAGCACAAAGGAATATTCATGAAGAGTTGCTTCTACAAAGCCGTGAGATCTACAAACGAAGTGGACTTCCAAATTGCCATGAGGGAGATGACTTTTGGTAGGGATGGTGTCCCAGGGTCCCTCTTGGTGCTGAAGACTTCAACAAACAAGGTTCCCGCTATTTCTGTAAGGCATTTTTCAATACTTCAAGTAAGTGCGGTACACATAGTAACAATATGTCAGAAACATTCAACTAATATATTGTTGCCGCTAGAAGACTGCCTTTAATTGATATGTTGGAGTGCATTAGGCGACTGCTAATGGTTAGGCAAGTAGAAAAGAAGAAGGCTGTAGCCAAGAGGACTGATTTAGTGACACAAAATATCAGAGAAAACATAGAGAGCATGAAGGAAGCTGCAGCTAGATATGTGGTTAAACCCTCCATCACAGAAAAATTTGAAGTGTCAATGTCTTTAGCCGACTCAGATAGGTTTTTAGTTGATTTAAGGGCTGGATCTTGTAGTTGTAGAAGTTGGGAATTACATGGCATTCCATGTACGCATGCAATGTCTTCTATTCTGTATATGAAGCGGAGGATAGAAGACTATGTCAATCCCTGTTTCAAGATGAACACATATCGCCAAGCCTACATGCATGTTCTAGAGCCACTGGAAGGCAGCAAATTCTGGCCAGAGGTAGAGGGTAATCCAATAAGGCCACCACCTTATAAGAAGTTGCCTGGAAGACCAAGGAAACAAAACAGGAAGAAAAGCAAGGAAGAGGACCCGAAGACAGCTCAAACTCAGTTGAATAGGAAGGGCCTGCAGATGACGTGGCAACATTGGACACAACAGGAGAACCTGCAGAAGACAACCTGGATCATAGCTATCATCCTCTCAACCATCTTCACAGCCACAGAACATGCGTCGGAACCTGCACAAGCCGCAGATGCAGAATCTGCAGAAGAATCGCACACCTATCGTGATTATGGTATGGAGTAACGACCCTCATTACATCTTCTGGTGTAATTATAGGTTCTCATATCGAAAACTTGACTTTAGGTGTTATTACAGTTCTGGTTTTCACTGGAGAGTGAAATGCAAGTTATGTGGGATGGTAGGGCATAACAAGAGGACTTGCTTAAAGAGAAGGGTTGAAGGTGGTTTGGGTGGTTCTGGTGGTTCCGGTCATAGTACATCAGCTGAAACAGGACACACCATCCCTGACCTTGGACAAAGCTCAACTTAAGTTGGACACAAATGTTCTGACCTTTTTGGTTTAGTTGGATATTTGGAGTTTTTTGATTTAGCAGCTCTAAACTTAAGTTGTATGGAAATTGTGGTGTATGGAGCTTATGCATGGATCTTATGGATTGGAGGTATCCTAGAGGGATGCTTATGTATATGTATGCAAATTCTGGTGTTTTGGAGGTTATGGTGTATTGGAGCTTAGGTTTCTGCCAACACCAGAATTCTGTCTAATTTTATGACAGTATGAAGACTATCGCTCTATCATTCTCTGCCAACATTATATGATTTCATTAAAAACTGACTTACATACAAGAAAGGCAACTGACTGACTAAGGAAATCAACTGCCAACACGAATTTCTGCCATTCACGGCTACAAGGATAATCTTCAAGTCTAGGCCACATATATAACAACGCTAACTAAAACTAATACAAGAAAGGTCATGAACTTGAAATTTCTATCTAATTTCTTCATCATCGCTTGATTTGCACGTTCTTCCAGCTGATGGGATGACTGGAGCATCTTATGCTTCAACACCTGTGCCTCGAGATGCTTGATAACTTCTTCCATTGCAGCTTGGTTCTTCTGCATCAGCTCGACCTTACTTTCTAACAACTTCTTAGTCTCAACAAGGTGTGATATAATTTCCTTTTCTTGAGGAGGTATCACATCATCATACCAGCTGAAAAAGCCACAATCATCATCCTGTATACATGGTCAGAACACACAATAAAATTCAGATAATAACACACAGCAGAAAAGTATCCCCGGATCAGCTCAGAACACAACAGAAATTCACATCAGAACACAACGAAAGCACCTTCCACTCTGGACAACGAAAGAAACGTCTCCCCGGATTGCTTCTACTCCAGGAGATGTACAATACAGCTCGCATCCCATGTTTGCACCTCCTTTCACAAGTAATAGAGGTGGAGTTGGCAGATTCTGCACCCTCGATACAACTCATACTAATGAACCTCTACATTTAACAAAATAATTTTAAAACAATTCGAAAACATTAACCCAACACCATACAGACTTCCATTTACAAAATCCGACCCAAAATCCCAACCCAGAAACCCATACGAGAAGCACAAGGGAACAACAATAAGAAAGTGAGGAACCTCAATAACCAAGACAAGAAAGAGCGACTAACCTGATGAACGTACGCAACAATACGCAAGGAACCCCAGGTGAACACGGCCAAGAACAACCCAGATGAACACGAGGAGGACAGAAATTAGAAACGAACCCTAATTTCCCAATTTCTTTCCTTACTTTATAATAGATCCCTGAAAAACCAAAAAATCGAAGCACTTTCTCAGTTTTTGCCACGTAGCGTTTCCCTGAAAAAAAATAAAGAGCCACGTAGGTGATCATAAAGGTCCGTCAAAGCCACGTCTGCACCGGTTAACGGACGTCGGCTATTAGGCCTAATCAAAAAATAAAATGTAGATTTGGCCAAATCTAAAACTTTTTAATTATAGGGCACAAAAGAAAGTTGGCCTATAGTTCGGGCCATAAATCAATAATTTGCCATTTTAAAATTATCTTGAAAGTTGTTTAATAACAAACCACGCAAAAGAAGTGACAGTACATCTTCACCCAATATAACATAAACCCACCTCGTATTCCCACAATTTCTAACTATATAAACAGACAAAACCCAACACAAAAGAATGAATCTGGCAACAACAACAACAACAACAACAACAACAACATTACAGTACAGAGATTTTGCATCAAAACTGCTGGGACTATTCAAAAGTTAAAGAAGACAATGGCCACGAGATCCTTTTCCGTGTTTGCTCGAGCAAGATCACATCCGTTCTGTGCTACTACCCCGGTCGTCTTCGTCGTCGCGGGAAGGCTTTTGCAATTTTTGTCAGCTGCTGCTTGATCCTTTAAAAACGGTCCTCTGGAGCAAGAACTCGGTTCACCCAAAAGATATAAAAAAAATGTAGAAACAGGGTAGTTTTACTCTCGTGAATCTGGATATGCCCTCACAACATCCTCGATAGGGGCTCGACAAGTCGGGCATTTCCCGCTGCCAAATTGCAACTTGACGGCACACTCGAGGCACGTGCACATGTGCCCGCACCTGGATCAAATGCAAATGAGGTCAAGCTGTCAGGGCGCACAAGGTTGAGAGGTTGAAGGGGAAGAGCATCGACTGACCTGTAAAGGAGAGAGTCTATGGGCTTGTCGTAGCAGATGCAGCAGCTGCTCCTCAGTAGCATCTGCTTCATCGACATCCCGTCGCCCCTTTCTGTGTCTCCACAGGACAACTTCATCAGCCCGGTAAAGAGGAATAATATATACTGCTAACCACCCATAGATGAGGGAGAAGGCATGGCCTACCTGACGAACTAATCTCTTGTTTCATGGTATACTGCATGGTGGCTTGAAAATCTATGCAGGTTTTTATCGACCTTCTGAGCTCGGACATCTCGCGTCGGAGCTGCTTCATTTGTCCCCTCAGTTCGTTTATGAGCTCGATCTCCTGTGGATTCATGTAACGACATAAGGATTACCAAGGAGACAAATGGGAGGATCCAATGAGCAGACAAAGGAATAAAAGGTCACCAAGGAGAGAGGGTCTATCGATCTCGTGTGCTGCAGGGGGTCCATGTAATATGCCCGTGACCGTGGAGATTGAGCAGAGGAGAGGCAGGCTGCTTGGTCATGAGCTTCGAAACCCCATGATCTCGTCAGAGATTCGAAGGAGGAGGAAGACCGCGAGGATAGAGGGCTGTGACGGGAATGGTCACTGGCTTCGTGATACTGCTCTCTGATCATGCTTCTTTCAGTTTCCTCCACCACTAATTCCTCCACTGCTGCTTCCTCAGCCGACAGCTCCTGCCCTGCTTCGTTGCTATCTCTATCTATTACCTCCCCGATGTCCCAGGCCCCACTTTCTTCCACTTGCAATTGAACCCTTTCCCCATCTTGCACCGGCTCTCCGACGTCGCTCTGTTGTTGGTGGCTAGCCGAACGGTCACGAGCTAGTGTACTCACCAACATGGGAAAGTCCAGATGGATTTGAGCATCCTCGGGTAGAGCTAATAGGTCATTCTGCTTATGGAAATGGGAAACCATGAGGTCATCCATCCTCTCTCGGAAATCGCTGCATAGAAATGTGGACACCCTTCTCCTGGATTTGTATTGCCAGAAAAGAGTCAGTTCTCGGGTACAGACAAAGCACCAAAATAACCAAATCTAGGTTGATGCAGTGATGTTAATGCTTCCAACCAGCTTTGCAATGTTCATGTTTGTACCTCCGAAGGAGATGAAGAATGTCGTCATTCACCGAGTCCTGCTCAAGTATCTCCCGGTACCATGACTGTCGGCGGTCCTCCCAATAGCTTCTCGGGCGGGATATCTTACTAATCCAGTCATAATTGCTCTCCATTGTTGGTAGCTCTTCATCGGCTTCTTGTTCATCTTCATACCATAAAACCGAAGACGAACATGCATCCATTGATTGCTGGCATTCCAGACTAGGGTCCTCATAGCTGAGTATTTCAACAGCGGAATCTGACACCCTTGCAACCGAATCATCGTCATATTTGCTAGTGGTAGACTCCATTGATGGGGGAGCCATAACTTCCGAGTCTGGCTGAAGGCTTCTGCACCCCTTGTCATCGGTGTCCTCAGATGGCTGATCACTCGCTGAAGTAGTCGCCATCTGAGAGACATTGCTCATAATATGCCGAGGAGAGGCACCGAGATCCACCAACCCCTTGTGTTCTTTAAGGTCGAGCTCTGCCGTTGTCTTAATCATTTCCCTGTTTTGATATAGGGAGCTGGGTTAAGCCAATGAATTAGACAGTTTGGCGTAGGTCGGGACGTGAGATTATCGCAGGAACCTAAAACAAATAGTACCACCAGGCATGAACTGCACCTGAGTGGCGGGATGCTCGGATTATTTGGTGCACTGCCTCTGCTGGGGCCTCGAAACAGATTGAGAGGGTGCCGCTCACGTGCCGCCAACCCATGCTGGAGAAGTTTGAGCTTGAGGTGGGCCTGCATTTTTAAACTGGTGCCGTCATCTCGGACGGAAAAATAAAACAGAGCAATGAACTATTATTCCTAAACGACACACGATGGTAAAAAGAGATGTACTTGGATTCGACCCCTTTGCGAGAATTTCGAAACCGCACAACGGTCCGTTAGAGTTTCTAGCTCCTTATGCCTATCACGCTCCATCTGCATGAGTAAGTCTGAGAAGGCTTGCCTTCCTCTGATCCTTGGAGAACTTGCCGCATGGAGAAAAAGTTTTTGGTCCGCGATAGCATGGCCATGATGAGGTGTACGTTCCCGCTCTCTATATGGAGATTCAGCAGCAGGAGATGCATCATTCTCATTTGCATCGCCGGTTGATGTCAGTCTCCTAATGATATTGGCGACCCTGCCTCTCTCGCTATCCGATGCACTCGAAGCCCGGCCTTTAAACGAAGGTGAAGGGTCCTTACCCGTGCCTGCACCATCGGATTCCCAGTCCGTGAGCAGATCCTCATTTGTCTGGTGAGCTCCTTCAAAATATGACAAGGTGTCTTCTCTAGGGGAATTCATGACGTTCTCTGGGCAGCTCAATGCGGAGGAATTGCTACGGCTGCAGCATCCAATGGAATTGGTGGTGTTGCCATTCGGCCTAGACAACCTGGCCTCCCACATTTGCACGAGGGAAAAGGCACCTTTGTTCGCATTGTCCAAGGATTCCGTTGGCGAGGTATCCCCCAGGGACGTGGATGTCCCGGGCTTCCGTGAGTCAGATTCATACAAAAGGTCAGCCTCCTGTGCGTGCTTCTCAATGGTGGAGACCATTCCCCTGGCCTGCTGCGCCGCCCACCTATCTACGATCCGAGCCTGAGTCAGGGACAGGGCCGAACATTCACCTTCTCTCTCAAAGGCATCGCCACGGGGTTCGTTCCTAGGCTCCTTGATGAACCAGGGGTCAATCCTACCATCCTTAACCTGGCCAACCTCGGCAGGGAATGCCGGGAGGTGATCCCTGACGAGGTTCTTCAACAACTTATTGTGGAAGGTATCCTGGGGGGTCATTGCGGCCTTGTTAGGGTCGGGGTGTCGATTGCGCCTTCGGCTGTGATCCTTGAGGACACAACGAAAAGGGGAGGGAGAGGCGATCTCCACATGAGAGGACGCCATTCCCCAGGGGGATCCCGGGGCGATCACGTGGAGGAGGCCGGCGAGGAAGGGATCATAGGAGACGAGGCCTTGTGAAGAAGAAGAGGCGAGCAATGAGATGATCAAGAGGAGGGGGGAGAGGAGGGAGGAAGAGTTGGGAAAGGAATCCAGCGCTCAGAAAAACAAGAAGAGAAAGGATGAGGACGAAGACGATCGATTCAATCCAAATCCATAAAAGAGAGGAGGGAGAGGAACTACGTACGATTCCGACACGACGAGCTACATTTAAGGTTTCTTATTCGGAAGGGAGGGAGGATTTGCCTAAATTTGGTTTTGGGGGGATGTTGAAAAACCAAAAGGGAGGAGGAAACGCAAACCATATGGACATGCAAAGCATGCATTGTTGGGTTGGATGGCTACGGACACACAAGCCATGCATTTATATTTAAAAGCCAAAATATACGTTTATGTCCATAAGTATTGACAAACTTTCTTTTTATGTCAACATCTTTTTTTATATACAAAAACGTCACTAACTATATCATCAACCTTTTTTCTAGCCAATCTTGAATTTCTTATAGTGGAAGCCAAACGGAGCCTTAATATATTCTAACTCTCTTGCTATAACAGTTGATTTTCAACTTATCATTAATTCGTCTTATAATCCTACTTATCCGTAGTAGCAGTCCCGTAATAGAATATCATTCGACCTTCATCGATTTTGAATATTTTTTGACAGCATCAGTAACTGTAGTTAATTTCGGCTTTTAATTCACTTGATTTGCTCATCAAAATTTTAAAATTAAAAACACATAAAAAGTTTTAATATTATTTTTCAATTTTTTTTTATTTTTTTCCTTTTTAGTCAAAAAATAAAAATTATCTATTAAGGCCCCGTTTGGCTTGCACTATAAAAAATTCAAGATTGGCCAGAAAAAAGGTTGATGACATAGTTTGTGACATTTTTGTATATAAAAAAAGATATTGACATAAAAAGAAAGTTTGTCAATACTTAGGGACATAAACGTATATTTTGCCTATTTAAAATGGTCCTCTCGATTTCTTATCCATCTTAATTAGTCACCTCCTTTACTTTGACTGGATTTTGTTCTACCACCCCCAGCAGGCACAACTCCCTCTTTTTTTGGAAAATATTTTATGTGAAATCCAAGTGATCCTTTTTTTAAATGAATTCGGATAACACATGATAGGTATTTTTACAGCCGAGCCCAACTGGGCTTTGTCCGAAAGGAGTATGGGATTGGGCTTGGGCTTGTAATAAGAATGGAAGCCCCCACCACCAAACACACAACAGTCTCCTCCTCCTCCCCCCGTCCTGTGGAGAGCGGCAGACGGAGAACGAGACGAAGAATGGCGTGGAGCGCGACGATGACGGGAGCTCTGCTTGGGTTGGGCACCCAGATGTACTCCAACGCCCTCCGCAAGCTCCCTTACATGCGCCGTTCGTTCCCCTTCCTCCCCTCTCCCCCCCCCCCCCAATCTTTTTGATCTTTCCCCTTTTTCGGGGGTTCTTGTTGGGTTCGGTTTGCTTGGTGGTGACTGAAACGACTAACCAGAAGGGTTCAATCGATCGTCGATTTTTGATTGTTTGTTTTTGGGTGGTTTTAGATCCATGGGAACACGTGTTGGGGATGGGCCTTGGTGCGGTGTTCGTCAACCAGCTGGTCAAGTGGGATGCCAAGCTCCAGGAAGATCTGGACAAGATGCTCGAGAAGGCTAAGGCCGCCAACGAGCGCCGTTACTTCGGTACTCCTCCTCCTCGACCCCATTTACTCGCTTGCGTGATTCCGCGCTTCAAAATGAAAAAAAAGGATCAATCTTTCCCCCACTCCACGTTTTCCCATTTGAGAATTGAAAAAGCTTCTCGGATGAACGACCTCGGTATTCATTTTCCACAACTGTTGTCTATTGATATTGCAAAAACGATACGCCCTTCACATATGCAACTGTCCCTAAGGTTCTAAGTGAGCCTTTTACTTGTGCTTAAGCGATCCCAGATTTGTCATCAGTTTGTTGACTTTGGTGGGACATCAGCAACAATTTTGGAACTGGTTATACGGGACCCTCTGAAGCCATCTAAAGATATGAGATCAATGTGGCTAATCCTCTTTGTATGCCATGAGGACTGCTTGTTGTTTCATCTATTTAGCATGGTCTGAAGATAAAAAGACCCTGGCAACAACAAGTTTAAGACCTTGGCAATGAATGTCCGCCATACTTGGACACTGATGGACTCATGCTTAGCTCACATCATGAGTCTTCTCCTAACAACAACTTCAAGACCTTGGCAATGAATGTCAGCCATACTTGGACACTGATGGACTCATGCTTAGCTCACATCATGAGTCTTCTCCTAATTTAGTTTGACATTTTTGTTTCTTCTCCACGTGGCTTTACAGAGTGATTACGTTGGTGCTGCTGAAACTATCTTCTGAGTTCATCACGTGTCTGTGGTGTCCAGGAGAGAGCAAAAGTTGTTCTCTGACATTTTGTGAATGCTGGGTAAAACAAAGAAACCTATCAAGTATCAACTAACCAGTTGTCTATTAACCGTCTGCAGATGAGGACGATGATTGATGCCAATATCCTTGTGCTGCAAGCTGCCCGCTGTCAGCTGAAAAAACAGTAGGATGCAGATTTTTGTTCTCCAAATGCTTGCTTTTTTTTGTATTGTTTCAAGACTATCCATCTCAGATTATTGATTGATGAGGCATAGCTACTTTTTTCAATCATGGTTGTTGGGTGCATCTATCGGAATTCCCGGGATATAAATATTCACGATTAATAAGATTGGCTTAGCCGCTGTTTGGATACGACTTCCTCGCACGAGTCCAATGTTGTTCTGGCAATTGGGTTTGCCCTTTGCTTCATGCCATCGCTTTGACGAAGTTCCTGATTGATATGATCACTATTTTCGTTGGGACTCTATGACTTTACCATTCGTTTTTAAGAAATACGGTTCATGTTACTGATGGGGTGTAATTCCTCCACTTGCAATTTGCGCTAGTGGTGGCATGGTTGTCAAAATCGCAATTTTAATCGTGTAATCGGGCGATTTTACGATTTTTTTACACCCTAACGAGTTGGATCGTCGTTAAGATCGTTTTTTGGTGAAATCGTAAAATCGTTCGTAGGATCGTAGGATCGAATCGTTCGTAAAATCGTAAAAATAGCTGACATAGGGCCATAACAATCCGAAGTCCCAAACCCACCTAATCCTAAGCCCAAAGTTTGAAAGCCCTAGCCCAAGTCCACTTAATCCAGCTGTCCTAGATTCCTATCAGCTGATCTCACTCTCACCCCCGAGTCTCCCTTGCCGATTTCCTCTCACCCCCGACCCCGAGTCTCCTTTGCCGATCTCGCCCCCAGGAGCGGCCCCCAAGCAGCCGGCGTTCCGAGCTTGCTCGCACGCAGCCGGCGTTCCGAGCTTCCCCGCACGCAACCCCAATCTGTCTGTGCTTCCGCGTTCGTCGTATTTGCGTAGGTTTCACCCCCTTTTTCTAATTCTTATCCTTTTTTTTCGATCTGCGAATTTCTCTGCTGTAGCGCATGAATTGGTAATGCTTGGTAGTCAAGACCGTGGTTGCTTTTTCAGATTCATCCGTGTAGTCTTTTTTGTTGGTGATTGGTGGGCACAAACTGGGATGTCAATATTGGAGGAGCACTGGACGTGAGATCTTTCATAAATTCAATGAATGTACTGAAGACATACATATTTTTCTAGCAAATAGCCTGCCAAATTCTACCTGTTGTTGTTTCCTATCTTCACGTGTCATTACACCTCTTGGCCATATCTATCAAATCTATTTCAGAACCCTTGCAATATGTTGTAGTTCATGTTGAATGATATGTTTTGGAGTCGTTTTCATTTTCTTTCGCATTATTTTTTGCTGGATTTTTTCAAAGTCATGATACCTTTGCTATTTATGTGTCCTCGGTGGCTTGCATAACTGCTTCGAAAAGGTTGTGGAGTGCCTTTTCCTAGTGTTTGGGTCTTCTAAGGAGCAGCCAAAAGAGCGGCCACCAACAATGAGCTCTGTGGCGATGCCTTATAAAAGGGGGACATAAAGAAGTCAGGAGAACTTGTCTGTAACAAGGGATGTTGATTTGTTGATTTCTTTACATTGCAGGATGTTTGAAACTGGAAGTGGTAGTTCTTCACATGTTGCACTTGCACCTAAACGCCAATTTGCAAAAAATGCTCCTGGAGCCAGGGAAGATGTGGGTTGAGAGTATGATGTTGCTGTTGATAACAATCCAAGGAAAGTTCAGTGCAAGTTCTGTGAGAAATTGTTCACTGGAGGTATTTACAGGCTAAAGCATCACCTTGATAAATAAAGACGTTGGAGCTTGTAGAGCAGTTCCTGATGATGTGAAAATGAAGATGATGGAGGTTTGTTGCAGTTTGCAAGAAAGACTTATTAAGAAGTCAAAATTATCTTCGTCTGAGGATGGGAAAGCAAGCACGAATCAACTGTTACAGAATTCATCTCAATCTGGGAAGGATCTCTTCAAAAGAAGTGCAAGTTCTCATCAAACAATCAATACTACGTTCAAGAAGGAACTTAGAGAGGAGGCTTGTGAGGAAATTGCATCTTTTTTCTATAACAATGCCATTCCCTTTAATGTGTCAAAGAGTGAAGAATACCATAAGATGTTTGAATTGGTTGCTCGACATGGACTTGGGTTCAACCCACCTTCCTATCATGAGATTCGAGATAAGTATTTGAAGAAGAAAGTAAATTCGACTACAGAGGCTATTCAAGAGCATAAGAATCATTGGAAGAACTTTGGATGCTCGATCATGACTGATGGGTGGACTGACAAGCGAAGAAGGACTATTTTGAATTTTCTGGTTAATTGCCCAAGAGGTACTATTTTCTTAAAATCCATCGATGCCTCTCACATTTGTAAGAATGCTGAAAATGTCTATAAGATGATTGACGAGGTTGTTGAGGAGGTTGGAGAAGAGAATGTTATACAGATTGTCACGGATAATGCATCAAATTATAAGGCTGCAGGGCAATTATTGATGGAGAAAAGAAAGAATTTATATTGGACTCCTTGTGCTGCCCATTGCATTGATCTCATGTTGGAAGACTTTGAGAAGAAAATACCAATTCACAAGGAGACCATCTCAAGTGGAAAGAAGATAACCACTTACATCTATGGAAGAACATCTCTCATTTCGATGTTACAAAGCTTCACAAATGGAAAGGATTTAGTGAGACCAGGTGTGACTCGTTTCGATTTTATTTCGAATGAGAACATCTCTTATTTCGATGTTACAAAACTTATATGTATCTTAGGTGCGACTCGTTTTGCTACTGCATATCTCACTTTGGGATGCTTGCACGACAACAAAGGAGCTTTGGTGAGGATGTTTACATGTGATAAGTGGAAGGCCAGCCAATATGCAAAGACAAATGATGGGAAACATCTCGAAGAAATGATTACAGACAAAACATTTTGGAAGAATATTGTCATTTGTCTAAAAGGTGCTTTTCCCTTGATCAAAGTGTTAAGATTGGTTGATTATGAAGAGAAGCCAGCAATGGGGTTTATTTATGAGGAGATGGACAAAGCTAAAGCGAAGATTCAGAGTGTCTTCAATGGAGTCAAGAGAAGGTAAATATGGTTGTTTTATTTTTAGCTATCTATTGCATTATTTAGCTAAATATGCTTATCTATTTCATTGTTTAGCTATCTGCCTTTGTGGGAAATCATTGATCCGCGATGGGATAACCATATGCATAAGCCTCTTCATGCCGCGGGCTATTACTTGAACCCGAAGCTACATTATAGTTCCGGGTTCAAAGCTGACTATGAAGTGAAAAAAGGATTATACGACTGCATGCAAAGGATTGTGGGAGATGTTGAAGAAATCTCCAAGATTGATTTCCAACTTGAGGAGTTTAAAAGTAAATCTGGCATGTTTAGAAGTGTTGTTGCAACCAAAGCACTTGACACCAAAACACCGAGACAATGGTGGGAGTCTTATGGGAGTCAATATCCAGAGTTGCAGAAATTTGCAATTCGTGTGCTAAGCCTTACGTGCAGCTCCTCTGCTTGCGAGAGAAATTGAAGTGCTTTTGAGATGGTAACTTCCACACCACAATCTTTTTTTATTTAAATGAGAGTTCTTAGTTAATTGAAGTTGACTATTTGGTTACTTATCTTCTTGTGTTTGTTTAGGTTCATACAAAAAGAAAAAATCATTTGAAACAAAAAACTATGAATAATGTGGTTTTTGTGATGGCGAACTCGAGGTTGAGAAAGAAAAAGCAAACAAGGACACCAAAGGATTATGAGATTCATGACATTTCCTTGGATGATGAATGGATCCTTGGTGATGATGTTACGGAATATTTCGATGATGAGATTGACATTATAAGTGAAGATGTTGTGCGAGTTGGAGACGAAGTGGGAGCTAGTAGTGATGGTGATTATTTGCATATTCGAAGCTTTGAAGATGAACTCGAGGAGGAAAACGAAGATGATACGGGCGACGGGGGAGATGATTATTATGATCAAAACATGAATGTTTTGTTGGATCCTTAGATGTTCTTCTTACGCTTGTTTGATTTACCTCTTTAGACTTGGTGTGTTTTGTTTGGAAGAATTATATGTTTTGTCACTTTAAGGTGATGTGTCCATTTGATATTAGGACCATTTCTTGTTGACAATGGCACCTTATTCCAGGATACAAAGATTATGAAGTGCTTGTTGTTTGATGACCGTGGCACCTTAATCTGAAAGTATTCAAATTATAATTTTGTAAACTCTTTCGATTTTACTTACGATCCCACGAGTTACGATCTTGCAGCTCCCTCCCGATCCCGTGTAAGATCTCGATTTTGACAACCTTGAGTGGTGGTGTTATCTCCTGGCAAGGAGGAATAAGTGATTGTCTCATTTCAATAGTATGTTTAACATTTCTTCAAATGCTTGAAGCTTGTGCAATGTTGTACAAAGGAACAGGAGAAAGTATGGCATCTGGGCTGGCTTGCTGTGGGTGAAAGCCTGCCCTTTTTACCTCCAGCTTTTGTGGAGGTGTCGGATTCTTTTGCCTTTTGAGCTCTCTGGATGATCCCGGTTCTTTGTGCTACTGATGTTGGCATACGACCCCAGTGGGATGTGTTGCTGCTCCATTTCACAGTGAACCTGTTATCCACGGGAGGCTGATCGTGATGGTTAACACCCAAAAGTATGCATTAACGTCGTCTTATGGTTTTTGACCCCTTTTCATTTGAACCTTTTTGCTTATAATCAAACAAAGGAAGATCAGAATCACAGAAGCAGTGCTCCTGGCCAGACTTTAAGGGGAAAGGGTGAAGTGAATCCTGGAGGGAGTGACTGTTGTGGTGTGGTCAGTTCCGACGCTTTGATAATTTTTTTGTTGTCCGCCCGGTTTTCGGAGCTTCGCTTCGACTAATCTAGATTCGACCCGCTAACGCCAGAACATAAGCATGTGTTGTAAGCGAATTAATCGCAAACCAAAATCGTCATAGTCGATTTAGGACACAAAATAGGGAGAAAACATAAGTGTATATGTTTGCTCCATAATCTCCAAAACAATCGCAGAGGCCAAGATCTGTAGATACAATCTGCAAGAAACGTCAACAAGGTGTACTAGGAGTTCCCCTCCCTCCTGGCCTCCTGACGAGACGGCCGATGGAACTGTCTATCGATATATTAGTGGGAGAATCGATACATCAGTAGGAGAGGGGTCCTAGCGCTATTATAAATGTGACGAGCCCTTCCATCACGGTCTTCCGTCGACATTTGGCCTACACTGAGTTGCCGTCCAGCCCACATTAATAGCAAAAATCGAGACATCGCAAAAGCCCATAGATCAGCCAAAACCAAAAGGGGCTATCATGCATTGTCTCGTAATTAACATACAGTTCGTTTTAAAATAAACAAAACAATTAATTATAACCCAAAGGAATTTAAAAAAACAAAATACAATAAAATATTTATAAAAATTTTCAACATTCTCCCACTGTGCTATGAATAATTTCAAAGTTCAAAACATTTAGTTTTAAAACGACTCTCGGGCTATACAGAGATATGACCATATCATAATAAACAATATACATGACAACATCTCAAAACCGCTTAGACCATTAAAGTCGCTAACACCGAACTATGGTCGTCATCACATCATTTAACGACATTGGACAACCATAATCACGAGCATCCACAACTCCAACGTCAATAGGTCAATGTGGCGGTGTAGCTTAAAACAATGTCTCTCAATGGTGATCATAACGATGTTATTTTCGGTCGGTCCTATAAATTTTCCTGTAGCCTTTATACTTCACAGAAGTCAGGAAAATCCCTCTGTAATCTTTATATTTCACTGAAATCAGAGAAAACCTCTGTAACCTACATACCTCAGTGAAATTAGAGTACCCATCAGTGAACTTAATGCTTCTAAGAAGCCGGATGCAATAAATTGGCACTAATGCCCCGTATGTCTCAAACATAAAACTCGCAAGAAACTTAATGGTGTCATCAGAGATATACAAGGTTGACAAAACCGTCATGCTCAAGATAGACACCAGATTTGGAGACTTTCAAACATGTGCACATGTAACATTTAACAAAATGAATAACAAATGATCATTATATAATATTGAAACTATCAAATGTCTCAAATCTTACATCAACATCGACGTCAAAACCATTAAAACAAAGACTCCCATTAACCAAGTATATCAAAAGACTCTAACACCCCATGCTGGTAACATGAACCTGAAAAATACCAGGTTAATGGGTCTGCAATCATGCGTTAGTGCAGATGCATTCAATCTCACCATCCTCTTTCTTTACATAACCCCTGATAGCAAGATGTTTGATCTCTATATGCTTCGAACCACTAGAACTCTTATTGTTCTTTGAGAACATCACAACCGCGCTGTTATCACAAAATTCTCTCAGTGGTCTGCATATAGAATCAACAACCACAAGCCCTGATATGAAGTTTTTAAGCCAAATAGCGTGTATCACTTCCCTATAACATGCCACAAACTCTGCTTGCATAGTGGAGGAAGCTGTCAGAGTTTGTTTCACCCTTTTCCAAGAAATTACGCCTCCAGCAATCATGAATATATATCTTGAAGTAGATTTCATATCATTTGGACAAGTACCAAAATCAGAATCAGTATAACCCACTACTTTAAGATAGTCTAAGCACCTGTACACAAGCATATAATCACGTGTCCCCTTCAGATACCTCATGACTTTCTTGGCAGCCATCCAATGATCGAGACCTGGATTAAACTGATATCTGCCAAGAAAACTCCCTGCAAATGCAATTTCTGGCTTATGCATACATGTGCATTCATTAAACTCCCAACGAACATATGGTACATTCATCATCGAATTCTTTTCGAAATCATTATTGGGACACTGATTTTTACTGAATTTGTCCCCTTTTTGTACAGGCGCAACACTGGGCTTACAACCTTCTATCTCAAAACGCTTGAGCACTCAGTCAATATATGCTCTCAGAGAGAGTCCCAATAGCCCACGAGATCTGTCTCGGCGTATATCTATCCCGAGAACAAAAGACGCCTCTCCAAGGTCTTTCATATTAAAAGACCTTGTCAACATCTTTTTAGTTTCATACAACAAACCAACATCACTGCTAGCAAGGAGGATGTCGTCAACATACAAGACCAGAAAAATATATTTGCTCCCACTAGTCTTTAAGTAGATACAATGATCTACTTTGTTCTCAACAAATTGTCAATTGATTCGGTGCTCACATAATAAAATAAATATCCTCGAAATCATCGTGATTGATTGGAGATGCTGTGTGATATATATTTTTTTATTTCCTTTCTTCTTCTTTTTTTTTAGTAAGAAAATAAAAAATCTTAGATTAATGGAAGGGTTAGGGAAAGTCAAGGTACATGAGAAGATAAGGTTGGGGATAAAATTAAAATAAATTTTATAAAAATGGGTTTAAGGTGGGCTTTGGCCCTTTTTGTTAACCCAAAATAAACTAATGTGTATGGACTTAAAACATTTTTTTTTGGACCGGGCTTATGTAGTGGGTTAAAAATAATTTGAGGTATTACAGTTTGCCCCTCCTTGAGAGGAAATCTTAGAAGATTTTCTCGCAAGGATATCATAAATATCTCAAATTATGTTTCAGGATCGTCCTTGGCCAACATGTATCCTGAGAGCTCAATAAGAAAATCATTAGCAGTGACAAAGACTTCATAAAACTGAAACGATCAAGCATGTGTGATTATGATGCACATGCATGTTATACTTTATTTTGAAGAAATATGTTACAATTTCTTCTGAGTGAAATTGGAGAATAGCTTCCTGACTTCTCTCACGACTCATTTTTATTTTTTTGAAATATGCCTCGGTTAGACTTTAGAATCTCTTTTATTTGGATGCTCATGTACCAGTCGAAGTAATCTATGTATGGTTGTAATGTAGGTTTGGCGTAAGGCCTTTTTAGGTAAAGGCTGAATTTATCATTTTGAAGGAATGAGTCTAAGGACATCATCGGAAGCTGTTGTACCATAGAAGTTCCACCGTCCAAACAAATTCTCCATCTTCCTGACAACAGAGTTGTTGAGATGCGTCGTTAGGGACATCACTATTTTACTTGAACTTGGGAATATGTTTTGGGGAATGTCTTCTCCTTGCTTTGTCCTGGAGATAACACCTTTGCTTTTGTGACCGTTCATGTCGGCCCTAGTGCTTTACTTTGCTCTTTTGCTTGCTGTGCCTTTTTTTTTGAAGAGTTTGAACACTACGCTTTTTATGACTTTTGGGAACATTTCCCAGTCTTGTCCATTTTCTCCGTTGGGGATGTTTTGGACTCCTTGGGGATTTTCATAGTGTTGATGAAGACGATTATCTTTGGTAACGTCTCAACTGTGCATGTCTGTTGATGGTGCTTCTTCGCTTGGACCTTTAGGAAGTGTCGCCTCTGTGGTCCATTGCTTCCGGTTTCTTACTACAGGATCTCCATTTACCTCAATGTGAGGCGGTCCTTAGACTCGGAAGGCGTAGTGTATACAGAAAAACTTCAAATTTGGCTCGAAAGGGGTTAGCAATGGTCAATTTTTGTGTTTGGGATAGAGAAGAAATGTTTGATCTCATCCCGGTTTGAGCATCTTTTCTCAAAGGATTCGTTGTCCGCCGGGACGTTTACATGTGAACCCTCATAGTGTTTGCACTCATCTCTCTGGGGTAGGTGTTTAGGAATGGGTTTGCCTTCTCCAATTCCGCTCAGAAGCAATCTTATTATCAAAAATCTTTTCAAATTGTATGCAAATGGGCACACAAAAGCTGAAGGAATAAATAGGTTCAGATACACAAACCTTTTTGGAGATATTATATTGAGGAGGTGCTCATGTGCAAGCTTCGCGGGGAAAGTGTTTGCACTTTCATGCCCCAGTCATGGTCCTTGAGATTAGACTCGGAACGGCTTCCACCCGACCACCCACGCCGTTGCCTAAGAGTTTGTACCGTACTGTGCGGAATTCTTGTGCCTACACAGTTGGCAACGGACGCAGGTGAAGTTAGCTCATGTACTTCGACTCTCGCTTGGGGAGATTATAATAAAGTTGGGTATTCGCTGGGGATATGAGATGAATATGCCCATCTCAATGGTCGTTCTGGAAGAATATACTTGTATATTCTACTCTTGTTGAGGATTGCGGTGTTTTTAACCGACTCCAGCTGGGGAAATAGAGGTATGACTCCGTCTGGAGGGATGATAAGAAATTTGTTAGAGAGTAGGGTAGTGATACTCCCTTTCCATATGATCATCCTTGGTGACAACAAAGGCAACTCTGAAATTTTGGTTCGAAATTTTCCACCCGACCGCCAGCGCCTTTGTCTGTAATGTAGGATGCTCATGTACCTACACAAGGCAAAGGACATATAACAAGTAAGCTCATGTAACTTGTTTCTCTTGAAGTTTGCTCATGTAACTCCATTTATATGAAAGATGAAGTAGAGCTTTGATACTTCCCCTTTTTTTGTTTCGTCATTGCATCTTCGTCCTATGGAATCGAATGATTAACGAAGATTACTCCTGCCCGATGTCTATTTTGTAAGGAAGCTCATGTATTTATCAAATTGATATCGAGAAACAAGTAAGTTCATGTGACTTGTTTCTGTTAGAGTAAAAATCAACTTTGTTCATGTAACTTCATTGATAAAAAGGGTGAAGTAAATTTTTGGTACTCCCCTTTAGTATGGTTTCGTCATTGCGTCTTTGTCTGAATGAATCAAAGGATTGACGAAATTGCCACAAGCCTTTGGCTTGAAGCTTTGCCACCCTGCCACCCTCTCCTTCATCACAGGATTTTTGTACCATTCGTGTGAGGAACTCTTATACCTGCCCACGTGACAAAGGACGTAAACGAAATAAGCTCATGTAATCTCGTTTAATTTAATGAAGAAAGTAGTAATTCTAAGATTCTCCCTTTTTCATGAATACTACTAATTTAAAACCCTGACACCATTTAGGTGTAGTAATGTTGAAGAGCGTCCGGATTGATTGGTTGTGACAGTTCTCCTCCATTCATCTTTGTTAGGATGGTCGCTCCTCCCGAGAAAGCATGTTTGATGACGAATGGTCCCTCATAGTTTGGAGCAAATTTTCCCCTAGGATCTTTGATGTTTGGAAGGATCTGTTTGAGGATGAGGTCTCCTGGTTTGTGCTTGACCTCTTTGACCTTTTTGTTGAATGCCCTGGACATGCGTTGTTGATAACATTGCATGTGATCGATTGCGGCAAGTCGTTTCTCATCGATGAAGTCGAGGTGGGCGAGGTGGTGATTGACCTTCTCTTCTTCAGTCATGTTGCTTTGGAACGAGATCCGGAGAGTAGGTAGCTTGACCTCTGCTGGAATGACTGCTTGAGCGCCATAGACGAGTTCGAAGGGAGTTGCCCCAGTCGAAGTGCGCATCGTCGTCCGATAAGCGAGTAGTGCAAAAGGAAGCTTATCGTGCCAATCCCGATATGTGATTGCTGTCTTTTGAAGAATCCTTTTCATGTTTTGTGAGCAGCTTCGACTGTGCTGTTCATTTGTGGACGATATGGTGAAGAGTTCAGGTGTCTGTTTCGAAATTCAGTGCATAGGGCACCCATTTGTTTGCCGTTGAAGTTTGTGCCGTTCTCAGTGACGAGTAGCTCTGGAATTCCGTATCTGGCGATGATGTTTGTTCGCGTGAAGCGTACGATGTTATTCGCAGTGACTTCCTTGAAAGATTGTGCTTCGATCCATTTAGTAAAGTTGTCGATGGTGACCAGTATGAACCGATGTCCGTTTGATGCCTTGGGATTAATCGGTCCGATGACGTCCATGCCCCACATTGAGAACGGCCACGGTTCAAACAGTGGGTTGAGCCTTGTTGGAGGGACGTGCACCTTATTGCAGTAGATCTGACATTTGTGGCAGGTTTTGACGTATTTGATGCAGTCGGCCTCGATTGTGAGCCAATAGTATCCCTCACGCATGATCTTCTGAGCGAGAGCATAACCATTCATGTGTGGTCCACAAACGCCTTCATGGACTTCGAGGATGATGGCCTAGGCTTCCTGTTCGGTGACGCACCGCATGAGGGTTGTCGTGAAGGACTTCTTGTAAAACAAGTCGTTATTAAGGAAGTAGCTCCTTGCAATCCTTCGGATGAATTGCGTTCCTTTCCTGTGCTGCCTTTGGGAAAAGCGCCTGTTTCTATGTAAGCTTTTATGTCTGCAAACCACGGTGGGGAATCCTCAGATTGGCTGGGCTCGAAATGCATGCAACTTGGATCTTCAGCAATGTCGATGCGAAGAGGTTCTATGTCCATTGCTCGTGCTAATGGAATCATTGATGCAAGAACAGCAAGAGCGTCAGCGAAACGATTATCTACCCGGGGAAGGTAATTGAACTCAATATCAACGAATTGGTGGACTAGTGTTTGTAGATAGTCCTGATAAGGGACGAGCTTTGGGTCCCGTGTGCGCCATGCCCCGTTTGTTTGGGAGATGATGAGTGCTGAATCTCCATGAACGTCAAGAAATCGGACTCGCATATCGACTGCACATAATAGGCCAAGGATGCATGCTTCGTATTCAACAATATTATTTGTGCAAGGGAAAATGACTTTAGCAGCTGTTTGATAGTATTGTCCGTCTGGGGATATTACCACCGCTCCAATACCTGAACCAGAAGAGTTGACTGCCCCGTCGAAATACATTGTCCACCGCTGTTGTGACTCTGTGAGGAAAATGTTTTCATCTGGTAATTTGATTTCCAAAGGCGAATTGTCTGTCCCTGGATATTCCACAACGTGATCAACGATTGTTCTACCTTTGACCGATTTTGTTGAGTGAAATCGGATGTCAAACTCTGCTAGTTGCAACTGCCACTTTGAGACTCTTCCCATGAGCGTCGGCTTGTCGAAAAGGTACTTAAGAGGATCGCTTTCGGATACCAGGAGAATTTTCTAATGAAGAGTGTATTGTCGAAGTCGGTGTAGAACCCAAATGAGTGCGCAACAAGTACGCTCCGAAGTCGTGTATCGGGACTCGCAGTCAGTGAACTTTTTACTCAAGTAGTAAACGGCATGCTCCTTGGCGCCTGGTAACTGTTGGGCGAGCATTGCTCCGAATGACTCATTCCTGACCGTAAGGTAGAGTGTAAGTGGATGCCCCGGCTTTGGCGGGATGAGTACTGGCGATTCTATGAGATAACTTTTGATTTGTTCAAATGCGGCCTTACAATCATTGTCCCACTCAAATCTGATATCTTTTCTCAATTTCTTGAACATATGTTTTCATGTATCCGCCAGGTTGGAGATGAACCTTCCAATGTAGTTGACGCGGCCCATGAAGCCTCGAATCTCCTTAACTGACTTTGGCGCTGGGAGGTCGCGAATTGCTTTGACTTTATCGGGGTCGATCTCGATGCCTTTACTGCTGACAACAAAACCGAGAAGTTTGCCTAATGTTGCCCCAAAGACGCACTTGGCCGGATTGAGGCGAAGCTTATACTTGCGTAAACGCTCGAACAACTTGCGTAGAACAATCGTGTGATCCTCCTCTCCTTGGGATTTGGCGATCATGTCGTCGACGTAGACTTCGATTTCTCGATGCATCATGTCATGGAATAAGACTACCATTGAGCGTTGATAAATTGCTCCGGCGTTCTTGAGTCCGAAAGGCATGACTCGGTAGTAGAATGTGCCCCAGGGTGTTGTGAATGTAGTTTTCTCCTTGTCTTCTTTCGCCATACGTATTTGATTATACCCGGATAATCCATCCATGAAAGAGAACCTACTGAATCTGGCGGTATTGTCCACTAGTAGGTCGATGTGCGGCAAAGGAAAGTCATCTTTGGGACTTGCTTTGTTAAGGTCACGATAGTCGACGCAGACTCGGACCTTTCCATTCTTTTTGATCACAGGGACGATGTTGGCCACCCATTGTGGATAATTAGCAACCTCAATAAAGTTGACTTGGAGGAGCTTATCGACCTCCTCCTTAATTGCGAGAGCAAGTTCGGGCTTGTACCGACGTTGTTTCTGTTTAATGGGACGAATTAGTTGATCAGTGGGGATTTTGTGCTCCACTATCTCCGGGTCTAGTTCTGGCATATCCGCATATGTCCAAGCGAAGACATCTGAAAATTCCCTAAATAGGTTGACGATACTCTAGGCCTCATCTGTTGGGAGATCAGTCCCGATGTGTAGCTCTTTGGGCTTCGTCTGTTTCAATGTTGATTGATTTGGGTTCTTGCAATGTTATCTCTCTTGGTTCTTCATGTCGTTGGAGACCTAGCTCAAGATCATGATATCCATCGAGAGACTTCGGGTTATCTATGATCACCTCATCTTGTTCGGGGTTGTTTTCAGGTATGTCTGAAGCGCCATTCCTTCATGAAAGAAACAAGTCAATGTCATAGTTGTAGCTGAATTACTTGAGATTTGAGATATTATACTACGTGACAACTATGACAAGTCAAGCGTTCTAGAAGAAAAAGAAAGAAAGAAAAAAAAAAGAATAAAACAAAAGAAAATGTTGTGGGATCAGGCCTCAGCGGGGCCCTCTTCGTTTCCTTAGATTCACCCTTTATCATCAGCGTCCCGATCCCACAGACACTAACTAGGGTCGCGTTACGAACAACCTTGCTAGTCCGCGACCAGAATATAGCAAGGCAATTTATTCTAGACTCAATTATTCTAAGTGCGAAAAGTAAAGTTGGAAAGGTTCACCCTTCAAGCGGCATGTCTGACTCTGTTGGGTTAGACGCTTCCATCATGTTGATTTCTTCTTCGGGCTCTTGTGCCTCAATCTTCATTCCCTCCATCTGTTCGGAGAGGATCTCACCTTCCATTGTCGTCGCTGACGAATGAACAAAAGGGATGGCTGACTTGCCGCCAGCGCGCATGTCCTGGATTGTTGGTTTAGGCCTCCGTGGTTCATTGCCCTTGGATCCGAGAGCGCGTGTCCCCAACTGGTAGGTATGTCGATCGGATGTCGGATGCCTTGCCCTTGAGCTCCGAGTCCTTGACCAGGCCGGTATCCGAATTTGATGAACTGTCGAGCAGTGCTGCGGTTGCCCCGGCCCATTAGGGGATCTGACCTGAAGTCCCTCCTAGCCATGTTTACCATCTCGAACGCTTGAGCTGTCTATGGTTCGCCAGTTGGTTCTCCGACGTACGACATGCCAATTTCGTGGTATATTTCCATGGTGCACTCCCCTTTAACTGTGATTAGCTTGCCATTTGAAGGAAAACGAACCATCTGATGAGGGTCGAAGGGATTGTCCCGGCTTAATGGATCCACGGACGTCCTAGCAACATGTTGAAGGATCCGCAAGTTTAAGAATTTGGAATACAGAGGCGAAGAGAGTGGGCCCCACTTTAATCTCTAGGGTCACCTCGCCGTGGGCTTGACGTTTCGCGCCATCAAAAGCTCGAATGGTCAGGCTGGAAGGTGGGAGTTTCTCTATGTTGATACCGAGCTTACGAGCCACATCGTGTGGGATGATGTTGACTCTGGACCCTCCGTCGATGAGCACCTTGGAAACAATAGTATCGCGGCATTTGAGCGTGATGAACAAAGCGCTGTTGTGGTCCCGTCCTCCTTCTGGGAGGTCATCTTCCGAGAAGGTGATGGCATTGTTTGCCAACATGCCGTTCATGTACGAGTCTAGCGCGTTGACCTCAATATCTTCCGGTACGTGTACTTCGGCCAAAAATTTCTCCAACATCTCCCTGTGTTTATCGGACGAATGGATCAAGTCAAAGAGAGAGATATGGGCGGGTTGCTTCCTCAACTACTCCACAATGTTGTAGTC
Organism: Melastoma dodecandrum; assembly: GCA_029817715.1. Lineage (NCBI taxonomy): Eukaryota > Viridiplantae > Streptophyta > Magnoliopsida > Myrtales > Melastomataceae > Melastoma > Melastoma dodecandrum. Next base: position 3,406,021 of record JARUPY010000606.1, read on the forward strand.
GCTTTCTTTCACTGAGTAGATCACCTTGCAAATTTGTTCATTCGATGGCACCTTGAGCTTTGAAGACTCTGGCTGTAGTTGGGGTTCTGGAGCTGGTACCACTCTTCCTGAACGAGTAATGAGCTCGACTTCTGGGCTGGATGCCATGCCACTTGGACCAATGACAATTGGATTCCTTGGTTCCATCTGTGTCGGTGCAGGTGCTTGGGGTGGCATCTCCGGTTGTGCTGGACGTAGTGGGATCTAGACATATGGTACTCGAGGGAGTACTTGGGGGAAAATGTCCGGCGTAGCGGCATGCATCTGAAAAGGGTGTGTATCCCCTCCGTAGGATCCACGTCCACGTCATCGACCTCGGCCTCTTCCTCGACCACGATTACGGTTGGACTCGATCATGTCGATATACTCTTCTCGTTCAATCTCATGAGTCTTGTCCTCCGTATCATCCACCTTCTCAACCTCAAACTGCTTTTGCTTTCTCGGAGGTTGTACCTCAATTCTAGGAGGAACAATCGGAACCCAGTTTGTGTGGTTTCTTGGCCTGTCTAATATATGTCGGCATAAGGTTCAGGGGTATAGTCACATTGGGTGCTATATAGTGAGTGCGCATGCGAGGTCGGCGTCTCTAGCCTCGTACTCGGTTGACCTCAGTTACATTGGCATGTTCAGTGGTCTCTTGCTCCAGCTCGTGTAAATACACTTCTTCTTCATGATCAGTCAGCGGCGCGAAGGGTTTTGTCCCGATATAGTTGACGTGCTCGGGCAATGGGTTGCTCGTGACATTTGGAGTCATTGGCGGTGTCGCGAACGTAATGACGCCGGCATCCAACAAGTTCTGAATTTTGAATTTGAGCGCGATGCAATCCTTGGTGTCGTGCCCCAGTGCTCCAGAGTGATATTGACAACTCGCCTTGGGGTTGTAGCCAAAAGAGGAAGGGTTGGTCGGTTTGGGGTCCACGGTTGAGATGAAGCCCATGTCTCTTAGCCGGGTGAACATGACATCTAATGGATCAGGAGTCGGAACCAGATCCTCCAACCTGCGTCGGGGACGCTCTTGTCGTGCAGGCCTTGGCTGCTGGTGCATCATCACGGGTGCGAGCGGTCTAGGATTGGCTGCCACAGGCACGGGGGGTCTAGTTGTAACTGCAGCATATGACCTCGGCGCATATGAAGTCGGCGGTGCCGCTGCTTTATTGTGCTCCGCAGCTGCGATGAGCTCCTTGGCTTTGGTTTGACGGCTGGCTTTACTGAAGGGGAGAGAATCAGCTCTTCTCGGTTTACCCCGTCCAGTTTATCGGCATTGATGATCGCTTGGTCAAAGGTTGTGATGGTCTGACCAATCATGTAAGGTAAGTACTCACGTGGGAGAAGCTAGAAGAACTCATCTATTAGCTCCATTTCTTTCAAAGCTTGCTTAATCCGCGAAGCCATCTCCCTGAACCGATAGGCAAATTATTTGATGTCCTCGGAGCGGTACCTTTTCAGTTTCCGCAAATCTGATATCGTGGGTGCCATTTCTACATTGAAACTGTAGTAATTAAGAAAGTCGAGAGCCAACTCCCTGAATGTTGCGTACTGGCTCACATCCTTGGTGTAATACCAGTGCAGTGCCGATTCCGCCAAGCTCTCTTGAAACATGTCAATGAGAAGCTTGTCATCTGCCGGGTACACAGCCATCTTGTGACAAAAGTGCTTGAGATGTAGCTCTGGACATCCGTTCCCTCGAAACTTATCAAATTCAGGCATTTCGAACTTTGGTGGGATCTGAATTTGGGGAATCTGGTAGTCGGCGTACTCCCAGTTATGAGTTCGGTGTCCCTGAATGGCATTGAGGCGTTCTTCCATTCTCGCCATATGATGCGCCTCTTCTTCTTGCATAGAGGCGATCTTAGCTTCGAGTCTTGTCTCGAAAGCGTCGGCCTGCCACTGTTCGCCAAATAGTTCTTTCACGATAGCCGCGTTACGGTTTCTTAGGTTTGGCACTGCCGGTCCCGCATGTGCTGTCGAGGGCGTTGTGGCCGGTATGGGGATCCCGAAGCCGCCAGTTGTAGGGGTGACAGGAAAATAGGGTGATGGCCCAAGTGGTGCTGATTGATAGGGAGTTTGGCCCTAGTACGGATGATTGAGGGTAGTATGGTGGAATGTATGGAGGTGTTGTGATTGTCGAAAGAGGCGGTCCACGCATGTATGGGTTATAGAAGGGTGCTATACTTGCGGAGATAACGGATCCGGGGATAGCATGGTTGTAGGGGGACGGAAGGCTTGATGAAGCGATTAAACTTGGTTGAAAATATGGGTAGTAAGGTGGCATTGTAGATGTGGTAGATCCAGGCATGATAGGAGGAAGATGGGGGTTTTGGGTGACAACAGGAGCTGGTATGGCTGCGGTCTGTCGTTGGAGTAGCTCAGTCATCATCGTCTTCAAAGATGATCACTCTGCGGTGAGTGATTCGACTTTGTTTCACAAGGAATTGTCGTCGGCACTTTGGGCCTGTGCAGGTGGTGCCGGAGGGGATGACGCAACGATTGGCACCGGTGATCTCTGTATTGCCGGTGCAGTGAAAGTCATCGGTGGGATGTATGTCGGAGTCGCATTTCCTCCGGATGACCGCCCGATGGTAAAAACCGTGGCTTGGGAAGACAGGGGTGGAAAAGTTTCCAGGGAAACCACTGGTGTTGCTGCTGATGGAGACATGATGACGATGGGAGTTGAAGTAGCGGTCGTTGCAGATGATCCTATGTTGGGCGTCATCGTATCGACCGAGGAAACTCCTAAGCTAGCCATGCGTATCGTCCGGCTTCGCAGCTCGAACGGACGTATCCTCGGAAGATTAATTTTGGTACCCTGGTAGTTAAAAGAGTTGAATCAGCATTGAATAATGTTATACATTGGATGCATGATATGTAATGATGTATGATCATGTCTAATGCAAGGATTGGATCGTAGTTACAATGAACTCAATCCAAGAGAGAGAAAGCAAGTTAGCGAAATGACATATAAGCCGGAGTTTTATTACAAATAGTACTAAGAAGTTTAACGAATAAAAGATGAAATGGGGCATCAAGCCCGTTATGATAGAATCAGTCTTCAAATGCGATCCCAGGGAGTGTGGCGCTTCTTCTGGAAACGAGCTGACTGGGAGTCGATGTCCTTCTGACATTTTGAGGAAGGTTCGAACTCTTTATCTGTGAGAGTCATCCACACCGGGCGAGGTGTGCCGTTGCTCGCCGAATCACGCCCCTTGGTGGTGGGTTGTCCAAGTCGATCGGATCAAATGGTTTAGTTGGTGCTGTTATGATCCACAGAGTTCCCCCGAACTGGTGCATGACCCGAGCCGAACAGTAGTAGGATGTCCCGGTGACCCCGACGATCGGGATGTAATCTCCATCTGATGAGCTTACGATTGCCCAGTCCATGTCGAAGCATTTGGCCATCCGGTAGAAGTCATCTGGATCTAGAGAGCGAAAAAGAGCTCGAACCCCTGCAAAGGTACGAGTCGGAAGCCGAGCGCGCTCTGATATGCGGTCGAGCAAATATGAAAATTGTTCTCGTCTGAATGATTTCCCGGTAATGCCGATGTGGATGTAGAACCATGCTTGGAGTAGTGTCGGGCTGAATGTGAACTTGTGATTTTGCAAACCTTCTCTAGCTCTGCGCGCAATTCGGGTGAGGCTGTAATTTGTTTCGCAGACCAAATTGGGAAGAAAAGGCCTTTCTTCGAGGATCGCTTTTGTCAGATAGACCGTTTGCTTGTTGAGTAATGCTTCACTATACAGGTAGAGTATCGTCCCTGTGAACAAGAGAACAAATGCCCTCGCTGAGCCTTGACCATCTCCCATGCGTGGTTCATACGGCGTGTTACGCAACTCGAAGAGTCTGTTGACGTTGATGTGTCCTTCTGCGATAAACAAGCTAGGTACAACTGCTGGAGAGATTTGAAGAAGACGAGCTTTGTAGTTCATTGGCTTGTCGTCATAGGGTAGGGGGAGGATTCCTGAGTGAGGAGTGAGTGCAGATAAATCTCCATATTCTTCGTAGGTCGGTGCCAGTTCCAAAGTACCAAATCTGAGGGTATAGCTCTCGGGATCCCAGCGAGCGACGAGATGCTGAAGCAAGAACCAGTCGACCTCCATGCGGATTAGGTGAAAGAGACCTCCAAGTTTTTGTTGCACAAACTCCCGTTCTGAAGGTCTGAGCACATCGAGCCATCGTCGCAGCAAATCGATAGATGGAACACCTTTGCGTAGAACTATTGACTTCATGAGGTCAACCTGCATGCTTGAATGTCATTCAATTGTAACAACAATCTAATCCAAATCCTAATATGAGGTGAATTCGCATGTGAGTTATTTATGTTTGAAGAGTAATGACATTGAACAAATATAGGTGCACCAATTATTGATCAGCTGGCACTTGTGTAGAATGAGTGCAAATGAATGTAATAATGTAAATAGGGGGAAATAGGGAAGGGAGTAAATGAATTGAGGAAACCCCCGCAATCAACCTAAACCGCTGCAAAATGAACAAAATTAGTTTTTACAATATATCGCATACAAGACCTGTCCCTGCACAGGTAACAGTCACTTAGTAACAACCAAATGCATATGCGGCGTCTGGTACCTGTAGTGGACAAACAATACTAGACTCTCGGATGAAGGCTTCTAAACCTCCCTCGGACTAAGGGAGGCGGGGTCCCGGCCAAAAAACATACCGCGAAGAGCAGCAGGCTGGGCGTCTCGGTGACCCCCCTAAAAATCCTAGCCCCGGGTTCGGGTATTCCTAGACATGCCTAGTAAGCGATAAACAAACACAACCATGAGGGCAGACAAAGGGCACCGAGCCAAGCAATGACATGCGCAAACAAAGACTTCACTCCTTATGGGGAATGAAAATTAAGAGTGTTCGAAAAGAATCCCCATGTAGTCCCCAGCGGAGTCGCCATCCGGAATGTACGCGCGCCTTCCGGCCTAGCACGCGCTCTGCGGTTCGAACGACCCGATGATCCGGATCCGCTCCCCAAGGCCCAACCGGTCGACGTCACGACTCGAGCGTCAGACGCTGCGGAAGGGAATTGGGTGATCCCTCCCTAGGTTCCTAACTGGGCCTGCTCGGGCCCTCGCCGACCGTCTCTGTTTTCCTAAGAGGCGGCGGGCGAAAGGCGGAGCATGATCCGAAAAAGGAACTTTCGGGAGAAATCGGGAGCGACTCGGGCCATCCGTTCCTCATCCAAAATGGCTCCGTAAAAAAAGGGTTGTAATTGTTTAACCTAGGTAAACTATACAGAGTCGCCACCGACTTTGTTTATAAAATCTGTTTTAAGTCGGAAAAAAACAGTGGTTCGAGGATCCTTAATTACTAACTCTTACACTTAGACATGCGAAAAGGTGGCGTTTGGTCAAAAGAATTTGTTTATGTTTAACGGGTGTTGGACCCGATCCGGGCATCACTCCGGACTTATGTCTCTATTTTACGGGCGTTGGACCCGATTCTGGCTTTTTGGGCCCGAACTCATGTTTATTTGTTTTACAAACAACATGCGATGATAAACCTATGGGCCTAAGGCATGCGGACAGGCACAGACAATTATTGAGCTCAAATGGAGCGGGGAAGGGTGGTGATCGTGGGCCTATGCACTTGGGCCCACGACTTGTTACATGTGGAGGCCCGCACCTCCCTCATGTACCTGAGGCATACTGGGATGATATGTCATCGGTTAAGCTTCATCAGTTGGGGGCCGCTTCAATGAAGCCTTCCACGGCGCCTCCTTGTCTTGTGCCACGTTTCCTCTAGCCTTCATAATTCGTCATGTCGAATCCCTCGAAGTTATCGTTCGATTTTTTTTACGCAAAATAAACGAAAAATGGTTAGAAAATTCGAATAATAGCAATCAATTACAAGTTGTCTTTGTATTTCTGTTTTTTTTAGGTAAATTGACAACGTGGAATTCTTACCACTCAATCGAGACTTTGTTGATTTTTTTTTAAAAAAGGGTGACAAATAATAGTGATTGTCATAGTAAAATACTAAAATAATAAATAATAAAATGAAACCTACCGTGAAGGAAATTTGTTAATAATGAAAATTGAAATAAAATGTTGCAGCACACAATTCATTAATTTGAAATTGAAATCAAAGAAACAAACGAAGAGATTAAAAAAATCAAATACATATATAAAAGTATTGAATCCATCGAAGACATGTAAATTCGAACATTTATTAAAAATGTGAACAAAACATTTTTTTTTATTTTATTGTTAATGTTGACATTTGCTAAAACGTGTGAGTCATCTGGTTAATGTTTAATGAATTTTAATAATAATAACAATATAATAAAACAAAATAATCAAGATTATACGAACACGGAGACAAGTGAAAGGGACGGAGATGCGTTTCCAAAACCTAATTTCAATTTGGGGAAAGCTCACCTTGTCGGGCATGGTAGTGATGGCGGCGATGGAAAGGGGTCGAGATTTCGTGGCCACGGCTGGGAAGGAAGCGTCGTCCAGGGTCACGGGTTGGCTGAAGGAGTAGAGCTACAAGAGAGGGGCCGAGCCGTCGGGGTCGTCGCCGGAGTGAGAGATGTCCGAAAGGGATGGGAGTATGGCCGCCGCTGGTAGTTGGAAGGCGGGGGAGCGTGGATGGAAGGTGGCTCTGTGAGGCTTTGTCTCGTTGGCGTCCGAAAAGGGGATGACTAGAGTCGGTGGCTGAAGACCTCAGATCTGAGGCAGGGAGCTAGTCAGGGAGGCGTTGCGACAAGTCCCGCATGGTCGGGGGATGGTGGACGCGTCCGGGTTGAGTGTCAACAGGAATGGGTGTTTAGGAGATCAGGAATCCGAGGAAAGCGAGGCGGCTGGGTGTATTGGGGCTGTCCGTCCGAAGCCGAACTTCGCTGGATTGGTCAAAGCGCCGAGCAAAGATGGGCTTTTGGAGTAGAGCTACAAGAGAGGTGCCGAGCCGTCGGGGTCGTCGCCGGAGTGAGAGACGTCCAAAAGGGATGGGAGTATGGCCGCCGCTGGTAGTTGGAAGGCGGGGGAGCGGGGATGGAAGGTGGCTCTGTGAGGCTTTGTCTCGTTGGCGTCCGAAAAGGGGATGACTAGAGTCGGTGGCTGAAGACCTCAGATCTGAGGCAGGGAGCTAGTCAGGGAGGCGTTGCGACAAGTCCCGCATGGTCAGGGGATGGTGGACGCGTCCGGGTTGAGTGTCAACAGGAATGGGTGTTTAGGAGATCAGGAATCCGAGAAAAGCGAGGCGGCTGGGTGTATTGGGGCTGTCCGTCCGAAGCCGAACTTCGCTGGATTGGTCAAAGCGCCGAGCAAAGATGGGCTTTTGGAGTAGAGCTACAAGAGAGGTGCCGAGCCGTCGGGGTCGTCGCCGAAGTGAGAGACGTCCGAAAGGGACGGGAGTATGGCCGCCGCTGGTAGTTGGAAGGCGGGGGAGCGTGGATGGAAGGTTGCTCTGTGAGGCTTTGTCTCGTTGGCGTCCGAAAAGGAGATGACTAGAGTCGGTGGCTGAAGACCTCAAATCTGAGGCAGGGAGCTAGTCAGGGAGGCGTTGCGACAAGTCCGGCATGGTCGGGGGATGGTGGACGCGTCCGGGTTGAGTGTCAACAGGAATGGGTGTTTAGGAGATCAGGAGTCCGAGGAAAGCGAGGCGGCTGGGTGTATTGGGGCTGTCCCTCCGAAGCCGAACTTCGCTGGATTGGTCAAAGCGAGCAAAGATGGGCTTTTGGCGAAGGGAATGGAGCCTGCGGTGCTCGATGATGATGGCTCGTCTAAAACGTCAGGAAGTCGGTGAAGGAGGGGACGGCCTTGGCGCTGATCACCGCTTTGGAGTATTGGTCTGACTTTCCTGTACAAACAGGTAAATGGGTTAGAAGACAAAATGACTTCCCACTGTGCTGATGCACACCCGTGAGAAGTTTTGGCCGCCCATCCTAATCAACAGCGGGATCAGCTAGGGGTAGATGAATCTGCTGCTTTGGTTGAAAGGATCGTCATCTGAACAAGTAGCCTGAGCGTCTGATCGGATAATGCTTCCTGTCGTTGGTTGTCGTAGGAGCTTTGGTCGTTCGCTGTTGCTATCTGGAAGGAAATCCAGACGGCTGGTCGAATTCTGGTTGATAGCGGGGGTTCATTCCGGTTTTGATTCCTGGACCTACTTTGGGGTCGCTGGAGATGGTTGCTACGGGTGGCAGGAGGAGCCTCTGATGGTGGAAGCGTACATCTAATCAGATAGGAGTCTGAAAGTGGAAGCGTCAGTCCGTAGGAGTGTCTCTGTTTGTCTTCTTTTAACGTTGGTCTAGTCCTCCTCCTTTAGGAAAAAAATTCATTAAGGAAGGAAATAGAATCAAGGCAAATTGTCAATTGATCCGGTGCTCACATAATCAAATAAATATCCTCGAAATCATCGTGATTGATTGGAGATGCCGTGTGATATATATTTTTTATTTCATTTCTTCTTCTTTTTTTAGAAAGAAAATAAAAAATCTTAGATTAACGGAAGGGTTAGGGAAAGTCAAGGTACGTGAGAAGATAAGGGTAGGGATAAAATTAAAATAAATTTTATAAAAATGGGTTTAAGGTGGGCTTTAGCCCCTTTTGTTAACCCAAGATAAACTAATGTGTATGGACTTAAAACATTTTTTTTTGACCGGGCCTATGTAGTGGGTTAAAAATAATTTGAGGTATTACAACGCTGTGTACCCATCATCTCTTCCGTAAACAAAGTTCTATGAAACACAACTCATTCGAACCCCACGCGCCTAGACTCCCTAGCCCAATCAAGAATCAAGATGATCCATTCATTCAAACCTAAGGACATACGAAGGTCTCGGGATTTTTTCATCACCGAAAAAGTTAGAGCAGAACATATCAGATACACCCAAACAGCAATCGGAAGAGAACAAACGAGCTTGCCCAGAAATGATTTCCATTTTTCCCATGTCCCGGTAAGTAATCATCAAAATCACCAAGATATAAAAAGAGTAGAGAACAATGGAACTGATATATGTTTCGAAATAAATAACTTTTTACAAAAAAAAAAATTCACGAAATATTAAATAACTTTTAAAATTTATTGAAAATATTAAATCAATCTTAAAAAATTAAAAAAATCGGTATTTCAAACATCGAATTCAATAACAGAAGAAACATTAAATTAAAAAATTTATTAAGTATTATTTGATGAATTTTTGAAAGCCACCTTATTTTACAATATTTTCTCGTCGAAAATTATTTTGAAACAAAGCTCTAATGCAACTGATAGCAATAAAAGCTGAGATGGGAGAAAAGCTCAACAGCCTTGTTGTGATTGAAAGAAACCACTAGTTTATTTTCATTTGTCTTATAGCGCACGATATCAACAACAGTAACGTCCTGAAACTGAAAAAAGAACCTTAGAAAGATTTCCCACTGCTGCAAAATCTATAATCTCATATGAAGAAGGGTCATAAGCAATGGCAACCCTTCACAAGTTTTGGGCAAAACTAGCAGCCTCGGCAGGATGGAAGCACACAATACGTCCATACATCCCCTGATGACCATTGCACTTTTGTAATGTGTAAGCTCTAGAACTTCGGAAGACAAAAGGCCAGATCAAGTTCTGAAGACAATGCCTTGGGAACCATCTAACAACATCACCAATCATGTCCCGTGTTTCCACCATGTCATTTTATTTAGTCATAAGAAAAGACGAAGCAATCATACAACAAAACCAACCTCCCATCTTTCACCTAGTCAAACAAATCGCCAAAGTAAATATGACCGACTACAATGACATTAACTATGGTCTCCTCCCTTCAAAATCACTAATTTGTTGGCCCACTCCGTTTGACTAAGCTGTAATACTTTTGCACATTCACATGACCAACATTCTCAGCAACAATACCCTTCAAGCACTTTGTTTAGTAGCCTTCATCAGCTGAATAAACTCCCGGAAAGCTGTTGAAATAAAAAAATCTCGTAAGGATCTAGGGATGTTAAGTTACAATGTTACAAAAGAGTTAGAGAAGTTAAAATGGGCCAATCGCCGTTATAATGTGAATTTTGTTAAATTGACTAACCTTAAACTGAAAATTAAAATCAATGAAATGAAATTATATAGACCGTTTTATTCAAATCAACCGCACAAAAAAGAGGAACTTCGGGAGACCATTTTTTCAATCAGTTATCCATAAGGTAATGGTGTAGCATGACACAAGACACTGCAAAAATAATAATCAACAGAAGCATTGTCATCTAAGTTATGAGCGATTAACTATTATTGAATTCATAAGATTTTCCATCAATAATCTTAATAGATATCAAACGAAGCATGTCCACAGCAGGAAGGACAGACACTCACAGTTATCAGAATCATGAGGCCCAGGAGATGCTTCAGGATGATATTGAAGGGACATCAGATTCATCGCTGGAAATGAAAGTCCGGCACAGCTTCCATCATTGAGATTGATATGAGTCACTTCCACACCCTCCGGCAACGAATCAGGATCAACAGCATAATTGTGGTTCTGCAAAGACATAACAGACCTTATTCATTATAAAAACAAAATAAACTTAAACCATTTATTCCATCTACAATGGAGAATAAAGAATTGACCATAACGCCTTTCATAGAATGGCCTGCACCTGCGCACTGATCTCAACACGGTAATTGCGTAAATTCCGGACAGGATGATTTCCTCCATGGTGGCCAAACTTCATCTTAAATGTTTTACCACCAAGGGCCTGCCCTAACAACTGATGCCCCATGCATATCCCAAAAACAGGCACTTTGCCAATTATCTCTTTCACCGTTTCAACAGCATAGGGAACAGCCGATGGGTCACCAGGACCATTGCTAAAAAGAACTCCATCTGGATTCATTTTGAGCGTTTCAAATGCTGGCCATGTCGATGGAACTACTGTAATCTTGCAACCATATGAAGCCAAGCGCCTTAGTATGTTGTGTTTGATCCCGAAGTCATACGCCACAACCTTCAGCAAAGGATCAAAAAGATGCTATCTAAGATGGCGAGACCAAGTTTAAATAGAAACCAATTTCTACATCGGTTCGAAAACTAACACGAAAGCAGTCACTGCCTGTGGAGCTGAACTCCCAATCAGATTTTGTTTTATCCACCCATTCATATGGAGATCTGCAGGATACACCACTTATCAAATCAACACCTGCAGATAAAATTTTGATGTAAACAGACAATTCAGCACGTATTAAGTTAAACAAGAAAAGAAAACAGATGCAACTCTCAATGAATAATAATCTTACCGACTATGTCCCATGATTGCGACATTCCCAGAAGTTCTTCATCGGTTTTAGATTGTTCTGTGCTAAGTACACCTATAAGGCTTCCATCTTGCCTTAATCTGCGAGTTATTGCACGCGTATCAACATCATCTGCAAAAGATGAGTAAAACAGGTGAAATGTGAAATGGCAGATCTACAATATTCTAAGAGTTCGACATAGATAGATTACAGCATTCATCATTACTCACATATTCCCATTATGTTTCTTTCGGCCAAATAATCACCCAGCTCTTTTGTGCACCTCCAATTCGAAGTGCTGAGGGACATACAGAACAAAGGGTCATCATAGCTGAAAACTATGAGCAACCTAATAATCTAAGACAAGAAAGAAAATGCAATCAGAAGTTATGCGGCACCTGATACTGAGACTACGAATGACAAGACCAGCAAGGAAGCACTGCCTTGATTCTTCATCGTCTGAATGGCGCATCGCTCGATTTTTTAGCATTCAAGAAACAATTAAACAAAGGAGTTGGTAAACACAGAGAATGTCTAAATGCACATACCAAAGTTAACACCAGTGTTGCCAATATGTGGGTTCGTCATCAAAACAAATTGCCCAGCATAACTGGGATCAGTGAGGATTTCTTGGTACCTAAAAATCCAAGCAAAACTTAGAACCATTGCAGTATGAAGTAAGCCATCTAAAGCTATATATCCAATTTCAATTACAATCCAAACTCCATGCCAGGAGGCTAAGTAGGGGTTACCCAGTCAAGGAAGTGTTGAAGACGACCTCCCCAACTTGAGACCCTGAAGCACCAAACGACTTGGCCCTCCAAACAGAGCCGTCCTCCAGCACCAACCTCGCGTCCGACACTTTCCACGGTCTCTCTGAACCCCAAATTTATATTTAAAAAAATATGCATGTCAGCCGTGAGTCCATCGAACCCAATATGTTTCAAGGCATGCGAAGGGGAGGACGAGGACCGGTGGACAAAGCGATGGTTGGAGGGGAGGAAGGGGCAGAACATCTGACGACGACGGAAACGAGGCATGCACTCCTCCTCTTCGGACAGGAGGGGGCGGTCGTCCTGAAGTTGCAACGACCATAACCGACGGGCTTCAAGGTCACCATCACCATTTTCTCCAAACTTTAGGCAAAAGAGGGCTGGGTGGAATGTCGGCAGGGTGTCCTGATTGCCGTAGGGTTTCCCTTTTTTACAAAGTAAAATAAAAAGTAATTACTTACCAAAAAATATAAAAAGTAATTAATTCAAGGCAAAATATCAATTTATGGATTCAAGTTTGAGCCAACTTTCTGTTTTGTCATTAACTTAGTTTGTTATATAATTTTGTCCCTAACTTTTGTTTTTATTTTAATTTTGGCCAATCTTTAATTTTATCGTGCGTAAGCCAAACAGACCTTAATAGACAATTTTCATTTATCGACTAAAAAGGAAAAAAAATTTCAAAAAATAGGAAATAATATTGAAACCTTTCATTTGTATTTTTTTTTATAAAATTTTGATGAACAAATCAAGTGAATTGGAAGCAGAAGTTAACGATAGTTGCTGATGTTGTTAAAAAATATGAAAAATCGATGAAGGTCGGATGATGTTCTATTAGGGGGTGACTACTACGGATAAAGTAGATTATGTGACGAACGAATGAGAGGTCGAAACTCAACTATTATAAGACACGGGTCAGACTATATTAAGGCCTTGTTTGGCTTTCGCTAAAAGGAATTCATGATTGGCCAAAATAAAAATAAAAATAAAAGTTGGTGACAAAATTATATAATAAACTAGATTAATGATAAAACAGAAAGTTGACTCAAAGTTGACTCAAAGTTGAGGCCACGTATATTTTGCCTTAATTCAACTTTCTTTTTCTCTCTATTTTATTAAAAATATTATATTATATTTCTTTTTTTAAGACAGAAAAAACACTTGACTTACCTCGTTAAGATCTTAAACATCTCACCCCTCTGTTTGTTATTGATCGGCTTGATTTTTTTTTTTATATGGCGGTGGGTTTATGAGATTCTGGTTTTCAAGAAACGGTTAGGACGGCAAATCCCTCCCCCCTCCCCCCTCTCTACCGTTCGACCACGAGGTGTTGATGGAGGGAGGGGACCCCCCCGATGAAACCCATCGACTTCCCCGGCCGAGGACAGACGACGCGTGGCACCCCCATCCAGTTGGACATCTCGGGAGATTTGCTCTTCGTCGGAAGAAGTCCACGGAATCGACGCCTTCCACACCCTGGCCGAGTTGGAGGGATTCCGGCCCTGGTCCCGTCCCCTCCGGCTGACATTGATTGCTACAAAGTCCAGGAAAGGGATGACAGTTTGCGTGACCCATGACTTCGCCCCTGTGACAAGAGACTTAACGACGGAGTCGCAAACGAGGTGAGGCCATTTCGGCCCTTCTGCCTTGAGGGCAACCTTCTTGATTAGTCTTTGTGTTTCCGCGGCATGATTCGGTCTGTCCTGTTTTGGAATATGTGTCGTCTGGCGAAGCGGGTGGAGCACGATGTGGTCGGTCGACGAGGACGATGAAGAGTGCCTCTGCGATTTTCAGATCTTTTGGATGCACGGACCATTAGTTGTCACCGCCACTCAAGAAAATACAGCTTATAGTCTCAGGATATGAAAAACTGTCCTAAGGAGCGTTTCCAGTTTCAAGTAGGTGTGGCCATTCTGCTGCTGCAGAAAAAGTAATCAAAAGGCTCAGGGGTACCGAGCCGAGTACGAGGTTCTCTTTGTTAAATGCAGGGGCCAGGTAAATGCCTTAGGTTCAAGCTTGATCAGGCACGTCGCCACAGCTATGGCATCACGTCATTGAAGGGACCAGAGCCATCAGCATTTTGTAAATTGACTCTTGCATGGGAAAGGAGATAGCTTTGTGCATGCCAGCGATTGGTGCTAGTGGTGAACTGACCATGCCTTTTGATCCGCCAATAATGTGGCCTCCTCCTATCTATGGGATGCAGGGCACTCGGGCAGGCAGACAGTTCTGGTCGATGAAGAATGACGCATGGCACGGGGTCGCCCTATACATTGCCCTGACTGGCAAGCTCGTCCTGGTTTGTGACGATTATGTGATGTTTAGTATGGAAGAAACCTACAAGCTGGACAAGTTCAACACGCTAGTGAAGATTAAAGACTTTCGGGAGAGGTACCAGCCACTGTCCACACACTTCTCCCCCAGTGTTAAAGTGGAGGACCTTGTCAGCGTGCGCTTGGATGTCGAGGAGACCGGCGAGGGCAAATTCTACGATTCCATAGTGAAGGCGGTGGGACTGCTTGAAAATGATCTTGAGGGTTGTTTCGGGTACTTTCAGTTTCTTCCTTCGTCAAAGCTTATCTGTATTAGCTGTATCTGATTATTCTCCCTTTCTTTCATTCTACTAAAGTTTAGCTGTTTTGAGTTACCAATTATTGAGGGGAATGATTGTGGTTCCTGGCATCTGTGTTTTATTTATCACTGCTGTTGTGGAGCTTCTGTGAGTTATATTGTATGGCTAGAGAGTTTTTCAACTGGGAGAATGAGGTGATGACTATATGATTCCCTATTGGTTTGATTTTGTTTGCCGAGATGATGGTACTCGACCTTTTGTATTAAGCTTTATTTGATCATTCTCCCTTGTCAATTATACTAAGTGTTATTGATTTTGTGTTTCTAGTTATTGAAGGGATTATTTGGTCAGCGTCTCAGATCTGAAGTTTTTGTTTTTTGTGTTGTGTTGGTTGGTTAGTTAATTAGAGTGAAGGGAACAATGGTGTATGCTTATTTTGAAGCCGAACAAGCCTGGTCTGAAGGATTCGCAGGAAGTGATTCACAGGATCAGAATCACCCTCTCTTCCAAGAATGTAAAATTCTGGAGAAAGGTATCGATTTATCATACATGAGTTGCATGTTCACCTTGCCCCTTTTGTAATACTTCACGTAGCCTATCATGGGTAGTTAATGAGACTTGAGTGGTCTGTTTCCTTCCCAGTTTTCGTATTTGTTTTCCAGTGTGTGCTGATCTGGTACGTGGTGCCAAGGACAAGTTGCTAAGGGTAAAGGGACCTGTGAGGAGGCCCACTAAGGTCCTTCACATAACCACCAGAAAGTCTCCCTGTGGTGAAGGTAACGATGATGTGATATGAACAGGCAGTCCTCGATGACCAGGAGACCTGTTTCTACAGTTAGATATTCTGGAAAGACGGACCACTTCTTAGAGGAGACATAGATGCAGATGAAGGTGACCACAACTATGGCATACATTTGAGCAGTTCCCTGGAGCTTACGTCCACTCTGAACTTGGCAACAATCAAGGCGGTGACGACTACCTCTCTAGTCTAGGTGTTAGATGGGCTTCTTTGACATATTTCTTTTGCCTACGAGTTGGGCTTCTTTTGGCCTTTTTGGCAAGCTTCGCGCACTAAGGCTGAAGGCCGATGTTGAGGGCTACTCCTACTTGTATGGCATGCTGGCGTCCATGCAGAAGTACTATCGACAACGAACATCCACACAGCATTAGCAAACACGTTCAACTGGGGGAGCCTGTGCAGATGAGGGGAGCCCTCGGAAAGCACGCCTATCGAACTTCCTGGCAATTATAGTGGGCAGCAACACGGAGGAAGTGAAGAGGATGAGTACTAGCAAAGTAAACTTGAACCTAAATAAATTAAGAACAAACTCGAACAAGGTCTGAATAGAACAACCTCGAACCCGGATATAGCGATGGCACCACCGTGAACGAAAAAGCTGCGAAAACACTCTCAACTCACCATACTTAGATTTTAGGCTAACTGATACAGAGAAAAGAAAGAACTACTCAAGTTTAAGCCTCCCAAAAGATTGCATACTTCTTCAAGAGAAAGGTGGAACTCTTCCGGCCATAACCTCTCGCTATAATACCAAATGATGCAGAAACACCCAGCAAAGTAAACTTGAACCTAAACAAATTAAGAACAAACCCGAACAAGGTTTGGATAGAACAACATCGAACCCATATACAGCGATGGCACCACCGTGAACGGAAAAGGCTGCGAAAACACTCTCAACTCACTACACTTAGATTCTAGGCTAAGTGATACAGATAAAAGAAAGAATCACTCAAGTTTAAACCTTCCAAAAGATCTCTCCTTCTCCTTCAGCATAGAACCCTTTAATAGACTTCGAAGAGAGAGTTCTAGACAAACTGCACTAAATGCACTCCCCACTAACCCCTTGCATCAATTCCCCCACTACCACCATCCCACTAACTTCATAAATGACTCCATTTAAAACTCTAATACTTCAAATTCGTCCTTCCATGGGCTGGGTCTTAAATAGGGGTCTTTACTTCTCCAAAATGCTTCAAACTTGCCAAATGAAGCATTACTTGGTCCAATCCACTCCAGCACATTATAGGCCACAACTTCCTCCTTGATTGTAACTTCTTTGATCTGGTTGTTGTGCACATCATTCCCCCTTTGTTGGAAACGATTTGTCTTCAAATCCTCGTATGGTACCAGGTCCTGAACATTGAAAGTTGCCGAAACTCCGTATTCCCCTGGGAGGTCGATCTTGTAGGTGTTATTGTTGATCCGTTACACCACATGAAAAGGTCCTTCTACTCAAGGCATGAGTTTATTCTTTCGTCTTGTAGAAAACCTTTCCTTACGAAGATGAATCCACACCAGATCACCAGATTGGAAGATCCGTTCTTTACGTCCCTGGTTCGCCTTCTTCATGTATCTTTCATTTTGCTTCTCTATATTTGCTCGAATCTGCTCGTGGAGTTTCAATATTGCCTCGGCTCATTTGACAGCATCCATGTTCACGGCATCCTTGCTCGGCATCGGTAATAGTTTAATAGGCACCTGCGGGTTAATACCACAAACTACCTCAAAGGGAGATGCTTTCGTAGTGCTGTGAGGAGCTCGGTTGTATGCAAATTTGGCAAAGGAAAGCTTGATGTCCCAATTCTTCTGATTCTTTGACACCATTGTACTAAGTATGGCTCTCATTGTTCGATTAACTACCTCCATTTGGCCATCAGTCTGAGGGTGACAAGTGGTGCTAAAGAGTAGTTACGTCCCAAGCTTGTGCCACAATGTATTCCAGAAGTAACTCAAGAACTTTGCATCACGATCAGATACAATCGTCGTTGGAATACCATGCAGCCGAACAATTTCGCGAAAGTAGAGATCCGCAATGTTAATGGCATCGTCAGTCTTCCTGCAATGAATGAAATATGCTATCTTCGAGAATCGATCAACAACTACCATTATGGAGTCCTTTTGTCAATGCGTTTGAGGCAAACCAAGAACAAAGTCCATGCTGACGTGCTCCCATGGACGATCTGCCACCGGTAGAGGAGTGTAAAGGCCTTGTGGCTCGATATGACTCTTCGCTCACTGAAGAGTCATATCCAGCAGCAATCCCTCCTCGATGAACTTTTCGAATCAGCAACTCTCGAACTGAACTTCGAGGAATGCATAGTCTTGAACCTCGAAATAGAAAACCATTGAAACGATGGTAATGATCCACTACCTTGGTCAAGCACTCGTGGTAAATCTCCTTGAAATCGTCATCGGTAGCATACAGCTCCTTCAGCACCTCAAATCCAATCACTTGGATTCCATCATACTAATTAACGTCATTTTCCTTGATAAGGCATTCGTAACCACATTCTTTGCTCCAAACTTGTGCTTCAACACAAATGTGAATGTTTGAAGGAACTCCACTCATTTCGCATGTCGCTTGTTGAGCTTGACCTGCCCATTTATGTGCTTCAAAGCTTCGTGGTCTGTATGAAGGACAAACTCTTGCAGCATCAGATAGTGACTCCAATTCTCCAATGCTCGAACTATTGCGAAAAAATCCTTGTCATAAGTTGAATAGTTCAGTCGCGATCCATTCAGCTTTTTACTAAAGTAGGCGATCGGTCGACCCTCTTGAAGTAGGACCCCTCCAATTCCAATCCCTGAAGCATCACATTCCACCTCAAACATATTTTTGATGTTCGGAAGCGCTAGAACTGGTGCCTCACAAAGTCGTCTATTGAGGTTTTCGAAACTCGTCCGGGCTTCCGCTGTCCATTCAAAGGTTGTTCCCTTCAGACATTTGGTCAATGGTGCGGAAACCTTTGATGAACCGCCGATAGAATGAAGCAATATCGTGGAAACTTCTAACGTCATGGGTGGTCTTCGGAATTGGCCAATCTCGGATCGCTTCGATTTTGCTCTCGTCAACCTGGATTCCATACTTGGAGATGACGTATCCCAAGAAGACAAGTTTGGGGACAAGGAACTCACATTTGTTGATGTTGCCAAAGAGGCGTTGTTCTCGAAGCTTGGCGAACAGCTGTCGAAGATGTTCTGAGTGCTCATTTTCGCTACGACTATACACAAGAATGTCATCAAAATAAACAAGATGAACTTGCCAAGGAAAGGTTAGAACACCTGGTTCATCAATCTCATGAAAGTACTTGGCGCGTTCGAGAGGCCAAAGGGCATAACAAGCCATCCATACAAGCCGAACTTGGTCTTGAACGCCGTCTTTCATTCATCTCCTTCTTTCATACGAATTTGGTAATATCTACTATGCAAATCAACCTTCGAGAAAACACACGCGCCGTACAGCTCATCAAGCATGTCATCTAAACGAGGAACGGGAAACCTGTATTTGACCGTGATCTTGTTGATAGCGCAGCTGTCCATGCACATTCTTCATGAACCATCCTTCTTAGGTACGAGGATTGCGGGCACGGAACATGGGCTGAGACTTTCTCGCACGAACCCCTTTTGAATAAGCTCTTCCACTTGCCATTGCAGCTCATTTGCTTCTTCGGGATTGCAGTGATAGGCTGGTCTGTTGGGAAGCGTCACCCCTGGAATGAGGTCAATTTGATGCTGGATATCCCGCAATAGTGGAAGTCCTCCTGGCATCTCCTTTGGAAACACGTCCTCGAACTCCTGAAGTAATCTCTTTACTGGAGGGTGTGTAGTTGCTTCTGCCTCCATGCTTTCCTTGAGGATCATCAAGACGCACATGTGCTAATTGCCTCGAACAGCCTTGATCAACTCAACTTGCTTCGTAATTTGACTTTGAGCATCCTTTAGTGACCTTGACGTGGCTGGTGCCGACAATGGTAGAAGCGTGATCATCTTCTGGTCCATGGTGATAGAGTAGGTATTTCGATATTCATCATGCACAGCTCGTCGATCATATTGCCATGGTCTTCCCAACAACAAGTGGCATGCGTCCATTTGCACGACATCGTAGGTCACCGTGTTCCTATAGTTTTGACCAATAAACAAGGAGATGAGAACTTGTTTAGTTACCCATATGTCGCTGTCCTTGTTTAGCCATTGAAGCTTGTAAGGTTGGGGATGTGGATTCGTAGGCAACTTTAACTTCTCTACCATGGTACTTGATGCTACATTGGTGCAGCTACAGCTATCCACAATCACATGGCACACCTTCTCTTGTACTGTACAACGGGTTTGGAAGATGCGCTCTCACTGGTCAGCTTCCTCCAGTACGACGTTTGCATTTAGAGCCTTGCGAACCACTGTACGCGCGCCATTTGGCCTAGCACGCGCGTGGTGATTCGAACGACCAGAGGATCCGGGCCCATTCCCCAAGGCCCAACCAGTCGACGTCACGACTCGAGCGTCGGACGCTGTGGAATGGAATTTGGTGATCCCTTCCTGGGTTCCTAACTGGGCCTGCTCCTGGGCCCTCGCCGAAAGGCGGAGCATGATCCGAAGAAAGGATTTTCGGGAGAAATCGGGAGCGACTCAGGTCATCCGTTCCTCATCCAAAATGGCTCCGTAAAAAGGGTTGTTGTTGTTCAACCTAGGTAAACTATACGGAGTCGCCACCGACTTTATTTATAAAAATCTGTTTTAAGTCGGAAAAAAAACAGTGGTTCGAGGATCCTTAATTACTGACTCTTACACTTAGACATGCGAAAAGGTGGCGTTTGCTCCAAAGAATTTGTTTCTGTTTAACGGGCGTTGGACCCGATCCGGGCATCACTCCGGACTCATGTCTCTATTTTACGGGCGTTGGACCCGATTCGGGCTTTTTGGGCCCGAACTCATGTTTATTTGTTTTACAAACAACATGCGATGATAAACCTATGGGCCTAAGGCATGTGGACAGGCACAGACAATTATTGAGATCAAAGGGAGCGGGGAAGGGTGGTGGTCGTGGGCCTATGCACTTGCCCACAACCTGTTACATGGGGAAATAAAGAAAATCGGGAGGCCCGCACATCCCTCATGTACCTGAGGCTTGCCGGGATGGCTTTACATCGGCCAGGCTCGTCAGTTGGGGCCGCTTTTGAGACGTGTTTCCGCCATGTGTTTCCTCGTGTGCCTCCATCTTCAAATTTTGTCCTTAGGAATTCTTTCCCGGGGATGCTCGGGATCAAACAGATGTTACACATGTAAAAGAATTAAGAAGGCTGGGATTAAATCATTTTTTTTAACGCAACATAAGACATTATCAAATTTCATTTTTTGTAAGCTAAAGATAATTATAATTTTAAAAATAAAAAATAATAAAATAATATGTTTATTATTAAAAAAATCACTATGCCAAATAGGTTTACGTAAAAAAAAAAGTGAAATCAAAGATTGAATCTGATGTAATTTGAAATTAAAAAAAAATGTTGAGACTTCGTTAAAATAATAATAATAATAGCAAATAAAACATTTTATTTTTTTAAAATAATAATAATAATAATAATAATAATAATAATAATAATAATAATAATAATAATAATAATAATAATAATAATAATAATAATAATAAAACAAATGAAACAATCAAACAAAACCATCTACGCACAATCCATTGATTTAAAATTGAAATCGAACAAAGGGGTGGGGAAACAGGCTTTCACCTCGTGGGTTCTTTGATTCTGCCATGGGATTGGCGGGATTGGAGGTTGGGTCACTACCGACGAATCCAGATTGCTTGTCGTTGGGAGGAGAAATGGGTGGCTGGAAAGGAGTCAGCCGTTGAAGACCTTAAATCTGAGACACAGAGCTTGTCGAGGAAGCGTTGCAACAAGTCCGATATGGTCGGGGGATGTTTGATACGCCCGGGTTCAGTGTCAGCAGGGATGACCACTTAGTAGGTCGCGATTCCAAGGAAAAAGAGGCGGCTGGGCATGTTAGAGTTGTCCATCCAAAGGCGAACTCGATGGGTTGGTTAAGGCGCCGAGCAAAAGGTGGCCTTTGGCGTGGAAAATGGAAGCCGTGACGCTTGATGATGATGGTTCGACCACATCGCTGGGAAGTCGACGGAGGAGGGGACGACTTTTGGCACTGATTACTGCTTTTGGGGTACTGGGCTAATTTCCTGTACAAACAAGCAAATATATTAGAAGACAAAATGACTTCTCGCAGTGCTAATACACACCCGCGAGAAGTTTCGTACGCCTATCTTCTATTCGACTATGAGATCGGGTTGTGAAGGAATTCGTTGCTTTGGTTGAAAGACTGTTTGCTAAGCAGCAAGAGGCGCGGCGTCAAGTTTGGCATTGCTCCTCGACGCTGGCATGGTTCCTTGAATCAAGTTGGTGATGCTAACGTCTTTTTCTATGTTGGAGACGATTGTGGTTGGGCTGGTTCTATTGGGGGTTTCGCTTCCGTCATTGTTACTGTGTCTCAAAGCAATGTCCAATTTCTTAAAAGGTAAACAAATAATAAAACAACATTCCACGAATGATGCTAAAGATAATTTCATGAAATTAGAGGATTCAGTGGCAAAGCAAATAATTATAAAAATCACGGGAATCTAAAAAAATCATGGCTAAATGGATGCGTAAAACATATGATTTGGGGGAATGACACTATAATTAATTTTTCTTGTAAAATGCTTTAGTTGTTTGGAAAACTTTTATTTAAAATTGTTTGCGAGCCCAAATACTAAATTTCTGCACTGTATAATTTAATGGATTTAGTAGCACATGATAAGATCGGTAGAGAGTGCACTTCGTTTGATGATTGCATCTCCTCTTTTCTTCGTGGAATATTTGACAATGCGTACGCCTTGGCTGAGTAGATAAGAAATTTGGGGTATTTACAACCACGAGCAATTCTCCCTCATCTGGCTTCTCCACATATTCTTCTTCAGCATCCCATGTGGGTCCGTCCTCTCGATTTCCTTCATTATCATCATCGTCGGACAGCTCCTTGATGGTAATCATCCTTTGTGTTGGACATTCAGCCGCGACATGTCCATAACCTTGGCATTTGAAGCATTTTCGGCCCCTTCCAGCTTCCTGGGGTGGACGGAATTCTTCTTTTCCTTTCTCCTTATTGGCTGCCAATGGATTAGATCGAGATGATGTACCGCCTTTGCTGGGAGGAAAAGCCTTAGTAGCTGCCCGTGGTGATGCTCGTTTCACTTGCTGCTTCTCAACCTTATGAGCAAGTTTGTACACATCTCCAAAGCTCCAATAAGGTTGTAACTCCAAATTTCCACAAAATATACAAATTCCAAATTGAATCCACGTTCCATCTTCAAAGGATCAAATACTTATAAAATAACAAAAAAATTAAATGAAAATGAAATATTTTGAAACCAAACCTATCCTCAGGAGGATATGGGATCAGATTTTGTAGTTTTTTCTTCTGCAGTACCTCGACGCTATTTGTGATTTGAGACCCTTGATGTATCTCCTATGGCTCAGATATGTCACATTGTAACATGAGCTGTTCGAACTCGCGAGTGTACTCTGAAACTGACGTTGATTGTTGCAACGAATTTAACTTGAGGAAAAGGTCCTGACGATAGCGTTCCGGCAAGAACCGCTTCTTCAAAGCCCGCTTCATCTTTTCCCATGAACGTATTTTCTCCTTACCCTCACGTTACCTTTGGAGATTGAGATTCTCCCACCACAGACTCGCGTACTTGCGGAGACGGAGCGCTGCCATCTTAACACGTCTGTCCTCAGGGATGTCTTCATACTCGAACACCCTCTCGATTGTGTGGAGCCAATCAAGAAATTCTTCTGGATCTATCCTCCCTTCGAACTCCGGAATATCAACTCTTATTCTAAAAGAACGAGCAGGCTGACGTTGTCGATGGACCCCTTGTTGAGCACGTGAATGGGTTGTCCTCCTCCGCTTGAACAGAAGACGAATGTGAATTACCTTCCGATGTACCACGTTCGCTGAGAAGTTGTCGAAGTTGGCATCTTATATCTGCTACTTCACGCTCCAAATGAATAGTGCGTGCTTCTTCAGAGAAAGGCCGCGTGGAACTCTAACAGCCATAACTTCTCGCTCTGATACCAAATGATGCGGTAACACCCAGCAAAGTAAACTTGAACCTAAATAAATTAAGAACAAACCCAAACAAGGTCTGGATAGAACAACCTCGAACCCGGATACAGCGATGGCACTACCGTGAGCGAAAAAGGCAACGAAAACACTCTCAACTCACCACACTTAGATTCTAGGCTAAGTAATACAGAGAAAAGAAAGAGCCACTCAAGTTTAAACCTCCCAAAAGATCTCTCATTCTCCTTCAGTATAGAACCCTTTAAAAGACTTCGAAGAGAGAGTTATAGACAAACTGCACTAAATGCACTCCCCACTAACCCCTTTAATCAATTCCCCCACTACCACCATCCAACTAACTTCATAAATGACTCCATTTAAGACTCTAATACTTCAAATTCATTCTTCCATGGGCTGGGTCTTAAGTAGGGGTCTTTACTTCTCCAAAATGCTTCAAACTTGCCCAAATTAAGCATTAATTGGCCCAATCTACTCCAGCACATTATAGTTCATAACTTCCTCCTTGATTGTGAATTCTTCGATTTGGTTGTAGTGCGCATCAGTATTGGCAGTACTCAATTGGTCTGCTTATTCTCCTGTTGTTGCTTCTAGTACGGGGAACGGTATGACTCCTGGAGGAAGGACGGCATGGACTACAACTATTTTTGAAATGGTGAGAAAAAGAAATGGAAAAAAAATTTGTCATTTTTTTCCAACTCCCCCTCTTACTCCCTTCACTTTTCTTTTCTTTTCCTCATCCCTGGAAACGACTCCTCCCACGGCCGGGCCTGCTTCCGTCCCCTCCGGCAGACATTGATTGCTACAAAATCCAAGAAAGGGATGATAGTTTGCGTGACCCATGACTTCGCCCCTGATGACCGGAGATTTATCGACGGAATCGCCAACAAGGTGAGGCTATTTCGGCCCTTCTGCCTTGAGGATAACCTTCTTGATTGTCTTTGTGTTTCCGTGGCATGATTCGGTCCGTCGTGTTTTGGAATATGTGTGTTGACATGATGGACTATCTTGGGCCTATTCTCTGACAAAGCCCACAGTAGGACGCGGCGCCCATGAGAGAAAAGACAGGACGCTCGCACCAGGCCTATAGCCCCAATCTACACGAACTACATGATTGATTAGTGACCCCGAGATCAGTGGGAGTCTAAAGCCCATGTCTGCATAGGTCACGCGTCTCAAAGGACGGTTTATTAACTCCGAAATCAGTGGAGTCTACAACCCACGTCCGCACGAGTAGCACGTCTTAGAGGACAGTTTGTTGACTCCGAGATCCACAGGGGTGGTTTAGATTAGAGGATCTTCAGAGGTCGTAACAGACCGGGTATAAAAGGGAGGAGATCTTCCCTTGGAAAAGGCACGATCAATTCAGCCAACATAAGCTTTATTTGCTCGTCACCCCTTAGTTGTTAGGATTCCCCGACCTAGGCGAAACTCTTGAGGTTTCATTGGTCATCACTTCCACCGTCAGAGTGAGCAACCGTAGCTCCGACAACTAAACTCCGCCTTCACTTCCACCGTCAGAGTGAGCAACGTAGCTCCGACAGCCAAACTCCGCCTTCAATTCCACCACCAGAGTGAGCAACCGCAACTCTGGTAACAAAATCTCCGCCAGCATTCCACCGCTAGGACAAACCACCGTAGTCCCGGCAAAACAGCTCCGCCTTCGACTCTGCCACCAGGGTGAGCAACCATAGCCTTAGTATCCAGATTCGCCACCATTCACGGCTACACTCCATTCATCAAGCCTCAGCAACCAGTTTCTGCCATCCAGAGTCGCAAGTGTACATCGCTCTGTTATCAAGTCTACGACGTCCTCCCAGATTCGCAAGTCCACAGCGCCCAGCGCCAAGTCTACGACGTCCCCATCGTTCAGATTCGCAAGACTGCAGCGTTCAGCGGCAAGTCTATGACCTCGCCTCTTAGTCTGCAGCGCCTAGGAGCAAGTCTACGACGTTGTACCACCGTCCTTACTTTATTTTTATGGCTGTAAGCACCTTATTTTTATTGTAAGACTTCGTATATTTAATTCAATCTATTTTATTTACTTACTGACGACCATATCTACAAACCCTGTGAGTATCATTTCTAAATATTTCCGACGTGATCCGTTTTCGACGCGAACAATGTGTCGTCAGGTGAAGCAGACGGAGCAAGATGTGGTCGGACAACGAGGACGATGAAGAGTGCTGATGCGATTTTCAGATTTTTTGGATGCACGGACCATTAGCCGGCACTGCCATTCCAGAAAATACTCTCGGATATGAAAACCTGTCCTGTTCTTGCCGAATTCTTGGACAAAGAAAAGTTCCCCGGTTGCCTACTACAAACAACTGTTTTTGGTGGGTGAAAAGGAATGAACAGGGAAGGTGTTTCCCTTTATATATCCCTGTAAATTGGTAATTGGTAAAATGGATTAAAGGTTAAGGTTGATGATTAGTTAGCTAGACACTACTTTCTCTTTCAGTTTGGTTCGAACCATGAGTGCCCCATGACGCATACGATGACGTCGGAGGTCAATCATAGTCGACCGGAATCTCCAAAGTAAATAAAAATTATGAAATTCTTACCTAGTCTTTTTTTTTAATTTTTGGGTAACATTTTTTCATTAATCACTAGGGATCAAATAGTCAAAATTTTACTACAAATTAAACAAATGATACACATTCACAATAATCCAGTTCCGACATAAGAAGATAAGATGGACCGACCGTTCTTTTACTTGCAGCCACCCAAATGTCAAAATATTTTTGCAAATGAAAACCCGAGTTTGTGTCTTCCGTCGTTTCATCCTCCGACCGGCGGTTTAACCTTTACATGACGAAGACTTAAAAAGCATGACCTAAACATAAAATTAAGCGGTCAGCGCCTAATTTATTTTCCTCCATCCGATCAGTTCACTTCAAGCCGCAAGTCATGTGTCTTCTACAATTTCAATAATAAATCATACCCAGGTTGAATTATATAATATAAATAAATATATCATTCTCCTACTTTAAAATAAACCTTACTTCAGCAGTTCAGATCAACAAACATCCCCCATCGTTCGCCGACCTAAGTTCTCGGCGGGCCCCCGACAACAACTATCATGTCCTACGGCGAGGTCTTCGTAGTCACCGGCTCCGGCCAAGGCCACGTCCACCCATCCATGGAGCTCTGCCACCACCTCCTCTCCCGCGGCTTCCTTGCCACCCTCGTCGCCCCTTCCACCCTCTCCTCCTCCATCCCCTCCTCCTTCTCTTCCCTCGCCGGTGTCACCGTCCTCCGGGTTTCCTCCTCTCCCGGACCCCCTATGCCCTCCTCCTCCGACCCGGCACGCCAGCAGGCGATCAAAGACCTCTCCGATCACCTCTCGGCGAGAATCGAGACTGTAGGTTCCCCGCGAGTTCTCTGCGCTATCGTCGACTTCCAGCTGGGGTGGACCAAGGAGGTGTTCTGGAAGTTTGATGTGCCAGTGGTTGGGTTCTTCACGTTCAGCGCTTGCGCGGCGGCCATGGAGCTTGGCTCGTGGAAGGCACAGGTCGGGGATGTGGGTCCAGGGGAAGCCCGGTCAATCCCTGGGCTACCTGAGGAGATGTCGATGACTCTCTCCGATCTGAAGAGGAAGCCCATGGGCCACCGTCCCCCGGGGCCAGCCGTACCACTGCCAAGCGGGCAGGGACCGAAGCCCGGCGGTGGCCCTCCCAAGCCAGGGGACCGGCCTCCGTGGCTGTCGCCGATTGAGGGCTCTGTCGCGCTAATGTTCAACACCTGTGCTGAGCTGGAAGCTCCATTCCTGGAGTACGTGGGGGTTCAGATGGGCATCCCGGCATGGGGTGTTGGACCGCTATTGCCCGATCGGTACTGGAACCGGTCCGATTCCCTTATGAGTGACCGAGAGATCCGAGGAGAACATCAACGGGATTCCAACATTGGCGAGGACGGTGTGATCAGCTGGTTAGGTGAAAAGCCACGCAGATCGGTGTTGTATGTGGCATTCGGTAGCGAAACGGGCCCGACCGAGGAGGAACTCTCTGAACTGGGGTCCGCCCTCGGAGAATCAACCTGGCCCTTCATATGGGCAATCGGGTCGAAGATGGGCTCGTCAGAGATGGTGGACAAACTGGAGGAGAAGGTCGGCGACAGGGGACTGATAATAAGAGGGTGGGCACCCCAATTGCTCATACTGAGTCACCCATCGACAGGAGGATTCCTGTCGCACTGCGGGTGGAATTCGACGGCAGAGGCGCTGGGTCTCGGTGTACCCTTCCTGGCATGGCCGATCATGGGTGACCAACACCATAACACCAAGCTTGTGGTGAAGTATCTAAAGGTTGGGTACAAGGTGGCTGAGGATATGTCCGAGACTGTAAGGAAGGACCAGATTGTGAAGGGGATTGAGAGTCTGATGAGCGACGAGAAGGTGCATCAGAGGGCGGCGGAACTCAAAGCCGTGTTCGGGTTCGAATTTCCTGCGAGCTCTACAAGGGCACTGGATGCCTTCAAAGAGTTTGTTAGTTCAAAAGAGTGATTAAGGTGGTTGTAATAAAACCTCCGGAAGTTGGCTTGTTGAGGGAAGTGAAGTGCAGTTCAGTTCAGTTCGTTTATTGCTTTGCCAAACATAAATGCGCCGATCTCCCTTCTAACACCATACGATATATGTATTGTAATGATCATCTAAAACATGTTTCATCCAATAAACTAAAAAAATTAATTAATTAAAAGTATCCGTCCAATTGATTTCGAGAGGAAACGAGACATTTAGGTTTGAATGATGGTTGATGTGTTACGAAGACAGAACCCGGCATCCGCAAGTCGTGGCCGAAATGTGGTGTCGTTGGCCCCCACAGTCCATGGTCTCCTTACTCCTTCCACTTTACTACTCTCTTGTTATCCGTCCATATAACACGCCATCGCAGCATTCATCTTCCTTACCTCAGGCTCAGCCGAAGAAGCTATGTCCACGCCTTTGGCTGAGATCATCATCGTCCCCAAGATCGGACAGGGCCACCTCTTCCCTTGCATCGAGCTCTGCAAGCACCTCCTCCGCCTTCGCCTCAATGTCACCCTGTTTTCCCCCTTTGACGACATCTCCTCCTCCCTCCCCACTTCCCTCCTCGATTCTCCCCATTTCACCCTCACCTCTGCCTCCTCTTCGGGCCATCAGGGTGGCCAGATCAATCAGTGCCTCGAGGATCTCATCGCCGATCTCAGCCCTCCTCCTGCCTGTGCCATCATCGACCATATCATGTACAAGACTCAGGATGTTTTCTCCCGCCTTGGCATCCCCTCCATCACCTTCATTACTTCCGGCGCCTGCTGGGCCGCTGTCCAGCATGCCGCGTGGGCTGTTAGCCCCAACGACATGCAGCCGGGAGAGGCCCGGTCCTTACCTGGCTTGCCTGATGGGATGGTCCTGACTTACTCGGACCTCCAGCAGAGGCGCCACTGGATGCCCGCAGGCGCACGGACTGGGGGCCGTCACATCGGACCACCCCTCCCGGGACAGCCTGCGCCTTGGGTGGAGGAGGTGAAGGCCTCGAGCGCATTGCTGATCAACACCTGTGATGACCTCGAGGGTCCATTCCTTGAATATGTGGAGAAACTGACTTCTAAGCCCGTCTGGGGGGTGGGTCCACTCTTGCCGAGCCAGTACTGGCAGGCCTCTGCTGAGCTCTTGAAGCACGGTAGGGAGGTCCGGCCTGAGCGAGAATCTAACTACTCGGATGACGAGGTAGTGGGCTGGCTGGACAAGCAAGGGCAGGGCTCTGTGGTATATGTCTCCTTTGGGAGTGAGGTGGGCCCAGCCGCGGAGGAGTACCCAGAGCTCGCCCTTGCGCTTGAGGAGTCAAAACGACCATTCATTTGGGTCATCCAAAAGAAGGAACTGCACAGCCAAGTACTTGGACGAGGGCCAGCACCACCAGGGGGTGAATACTTCCCAGTAGGCCTGGATGACCGAGTTGGGCAGAGGGGACTGGTGATCCATGGCTGGGCACCTCAGTTGCTGATCCTCAGCCACCCGTCGACAGGCATATTCGTATCGCACTGTGGGTGGAATTCTACTGTGGAGGCGATTGTGAGGGGTGTGCCGTTCCTGGCATGGCCAATCAGGGGAGACCAGTATTACAACGCAAAGTTGGTCGTCGACTATCTTAAGTCAGGGGTAATGGTTTCAGAAGGATACCCAGCTGAATCGGTGAAGAAGGATGACATTGTGAAGGGGGTCGAGAAGGTATTGACAGACAAGGACGTGAGACGAAGATCGTTGGAGCTTAAAGAGAAGTTTGAGAAAGGGTTTCCGGAGAGCTCATCTGCCTCTATAATAGCTTTCACGGATTTCATCACCAGCATAAGAAGAGGAGATTAATCTGGTGGATTGTGTCAACCTTTCTTTCTTCGACTTTCGTAATCTATGGACAATACGTTGTCCGTCTTTATCAACAAAGAAACATCACTAAAGCATCAACGATGAAAGAAGCTCTCTTGAAGAGAGAACAACAACGATAACAACGGCACTCAAAACACTCTGAGTTCTCCCGGAGTGTCTTATTTCTTTGTTTGGCCTCGTCAAACTGGCAGAGGATCGATGAAGATAGCAGTAATCACTTCCTTCAACATGGGGGTGCATTGCGTGAAGTTGTCAATGCCACTGTCAGATTATGGAGAGGGATTAGCATCATGTTGAGGTTGCACTCGAGGACCGCCATCAGGATGGGGTGCGGCCTAAGGAAACCTTCATTAGCTTCCTGTTCCACAAGTCAACTATCTACTTCCCGCATTGCGTCACAATGATATGGATCGACGATGCGACGTGGCCTCTTTCCTGTTCGAACTTCAAAGCCGTCAAACATTGGGCAAAATAAGAGCCAGTTCCTTTATGTCTCGGTTATGATCACTCAACGGGATCATTAACTTGTGCCCAACAATGTCATCGAAAAATCGGCTGAATTTCACCGAAGATCGGAACACACACGGTTACCAGTCAACCACTTGAAAATGAATTTTTCTTGATGTCATCCCCCATTCCAACCAAAGAAACCACTACAGTTATCTCATATGTGATCGTTGTCGTGGCTAAGTTGATGTATTCGTCTATAGAGGAATGTAATTCTGGTGGAACCATTTCACTTCCTTGAGGTATAACTTCGCCTAATCTTTCGTCTGTTAAACAGATGAAAATATGAAACCTTCTCTGGACATATTAAATTGTTGCATAAGCACACAAAGCTTCTAAGAGTGACGACCCGAAAAATGGGGAAACAACAATAATAAATGAAAGACTAACCATGCGCTTTGCATAGTCGAGGCGGTACAAATGTCCTCTACGATCCATCTCCTCTTTGGCTTCGTTGTAAGCATCCATAAGTTCCCTGTAAAAGAATTTCATGTTCTCCGGCAGTCTGTCTGTAGAGCAGATATCCCACCTGCACCAATGTGATGGAAATTTGAGAGACAAGGAAGGTGGAGGTGAAGCTCTCAATATAAAGGAGTCCATCATCAAATCGAGCAAGCATGCCCTTCACAAGCGCCTCGGTGAAGAGCTCTAGCTCTTTAAGTGTGCCATATCTGTCGAACATGTCATCCATAAGCACAATGATTGCAGATGTTTTGCGCCAAATAGAACTCTGGTTCGGTGATAATATCCGCAGGTGACATTCGGCGATTCTGTCCCACGCGAATGGGAGTTTACTGATAAAGTCACGATCCTAAATGCTTGGGAAACAATTTTATCATAAATGCAACAGCAGTACAAGTAATTACAAAATACATGTCTGCTGTTTTTACTGCACGATTTCTCAGACTTCCTTCTGGTGCATCTTTTGAAGGGAACTGAATCCAACTTGGCCAAGGTGACGTGAGCAGGTTTTCTGTTGATGACTGGATCAATATAGAAATATCATTTTTATTATTAGTTTTTAAAAATAAGTTTATCTTATCACTAGAAATTACGAAGGATGGATATAGTGATCTTCCTAATTTAGATTATTGTTTTCCTTTTTAAGTGTGTGGTAGGTCCAGGTCATTTTGTAATTCTCTCCGTATTTTGTTTTATCATAGAGTTTCGTTTTTATTTCGTACGACTTCACTAGGAGAGGCGAGGTTCTACTGTAAAGAAGTAAAGTTCTGTCATAACCCGTCCTGCTTCTGTTGTTGATTCTATCGCTGGTTCACGTTTAGTTCCTACACCAAGAAGACATCACAGGGAACTTAGTCCTGGTAAATACGGATGTAACGCCAGGCCTCCACTCTCGGACATCCCATCCAGATCAGCTGCTTTAGGACATGCCTTGAGAGTTTCGCAATGAAAGGGCCATCTCTTTCCTCATTGGTCGACTCAAGGTGTGTGGAAGTGAAGGCTAGTTGTTCTTCAAGGATGGCTTCCCCAGGGATCTGCATTTAGCTAGCTTCAAATAGATTCAACATACTTGTTGAAATTTGGATCTACGGGTATATCGAAATCGAAAGAAGACACGACGATTTACGTGGTTCGGGTCGACGGTGTACCGATCCCTACGTCCACGGGCAAAGGAGGGGGCAATTTTATTGATGGTTCTTGTGGAGGAGCTTACAAGGGAAAAACCCTAACTCTCATGAGACAAAAAAATATCTCACACAACACACACACGATCTCCTGACCCTATATTGTGTGTATGATAATATACCCCTAATTATTCTTGGGATATAATATCTCCCCTGATTTTCGAAAGACCCCAACAAAGAAAATAATATAATATTTTCTCCCCCTAAAGCTTCTCGGGTCTCCGTTTTAGGGATGTAAATTCAAGACACACTTTTAACAATCTCCACCTTGGCTTGAATTCTTCAATATTCATCAAAGAATTAACCTCCTTTGCCTATAGGCCCTGAGGGCCTAGTTCGATCGCTGCAGGATACCGATCAAGTCCGAGCAATGCTCGAACTTAGAAATGGGAAGACTCTTCGTCATCATATCAGCCGGATTCTCATGAGTGCTGATCTTCTCCACCTTGACATCTCCCTCGGCAATGACATCACGAACAAAATGATAACGAACATCAATATGCTTTGTCCTCTCATGATGCATCGGATCCTTGGTGAGATGAATCGCACTTTGACTATCGCAGAATAAGATAGTTGAATCCTTCTCCATAACGAGTTCTCCGAGTAAACCTCTCAGCCATATAGCATCCTTGACAGCTTCAGTGATTGCCATAAATTCTGCTTCGATGGTGGATAAAGCAACCGTAGCTTGCAAAGTAGCCTTCCAACTAATGGCGCAATCGCCGAGAGTGAAAACATAACCCGTGAGAGATCTTCTCCGGTCTTGATCACCTGCAAAATCTGAGTCGACGTAGCCGACTAAGCCAATAGAGCTTCGTCCAAACTCCAAACAAGCATCAACAGTCCCCTTCAGATATCTCAAAATCCATTTAACAGCTTGCCAATGACCTTTCCCGGGACTAGCCATAAACCTGCTAACAACACTGACTGCATGAGAAATATCTGGACGAGTGCATACCATCGCGTACATGAGACTGCCGACTGCACTCGAGTAGGGAACCTTAGACATAGCTTGTACTTCCTCCTCTGACTGTGGTGACATCGAAACGGATAATTTTAAGTGTGCGGCGAGAGGAGTGCTCACCGGTTTGGCACCTTGCATTGCAAATCTCTCAAGCACCTTCTCGATGTACTTTTGCTGAGATAAAAACAGCTTGGCGTTCTGCCTGTCTCTTGAAATCTCCATTCCTAGGATCTTCTTAGCTGCTCCCAAATCCTTCATCTCAAACTGAGAACTCAGTTTGGCTTTCAACCTGTTAATCTCAGATAGACCCTTCGCTGCGATCAACATATCGTCAACATAGAGCAGCAGATAGATATATGTCCCATCTGAGAGCTTTTGCAGATAAACACAAGTGTCGTACTTGCTACGAGAAAAGCCAATACTTATCATGAAGGAATCAAACTTCTTATACCACTGTCGAGGGGATTGCTTAAGTCCGTATAAAGACTTCTTCAGAAGACACACCTGGTTCTCTTTGCCTTCATCAATGAAACCTTCTGGTTGTTGCATGTAAATGTCCTCATCGAGGTCACCGTGAAGAAACGCCGTCTTCACATCGAGCTGCTCTAACTCCAGATTATGCATAGCGACAAGAGCAAGTAAAACACGAATTGATGTGTGCTTGACTACCGGTGAGAATACGTCGTGAAAATCAACTCCTTCGACTTGACTGTAGCCCTTCGCAACCAGACGAGCCTTGAACCGGGTGTCTTCAATAGTGGATCCCTCCTTTGTCTTGAAGACCCACTTGCAACCGACAATTCTCTTGTCGATCGGTGGATCTACTAGCTCCCAAGTCCCGTTCTTGCGAAGGGACTCGATCTCCTCTTCCATGGCTACCAGCCACTTGCTTGAATTGGGAGCTTGTATCGCCTCAGAATAAGTTGAAGGATCGGAGGAATCAATGCTCTGAGCGACACTAAGAGCGTAGGCGACCATGCTCTCATCATCATATCTTCGAGGCGGTCTTATAGCTCGCCTCGGCCTATCCCGGGCCAAATTATATTGTGTCGAAGGCGGTGTTTCAGCTTCTTCAGTCTGAGCTGGAATAGTTACCGAAGTTCCCTTTGGTTTGGACGCACTTCCAAGCTCAAACTCCACCTTCTCTGAAACACTCTCGTTTCCTGTATCAATAGAAACATAAGACTCCTTTCTCGAGTGGAGCATAACGGATTCATCAAAAGTCACATCTCTACTAATCATAAACTTCCTGGCTTCAGGACAATATAATCGGTAACCCTTAACACCCGATTGATAGCCAAGAAAGATGCACTTCTTAGCTCTAGGTTCTAGCTTGCCTTCCTTCACATGAGCATATGCAGGGCAACCAAACACTCGAAGGTGTGAATAATCGGAAGGATTACCTGACCAAACTTCATGAGGAGTCTTGCTCCCCAGTGCCCGATGAGGAGATCGGTTCACCAGATAACATGCCAGGTTAACGGCTTCTGCCCAGAAATCCTTTCCGAGTCCTGCATTCGAAAGCATGCACCGAGCTTTCTCAAGTAGAGTGCGATTCATCCGTTCTGCTACTCCATTTTGCTGTGGCGTACCGACAACCGTCCGATGTCGGATAATGCCTTCTTTTAGGCAGAATTCATTGAAGTCTGAGCCGCAGAATTCGAGTCCATTGTCGGTACGGAGCCTTTTCACCGGCTTTCCTGTCTGCTTCTCAACCTGAGTTTTCCACTGCTTAAAAGTATCAAAAACATCAGATTTGTTCTTCAAGAAATAAATCCATACCTTCCGAGAGAAATCGTCGATAAGGGTCAGAAAATATATGCAGCCTCCCTTCGAGGTAACTTGAGCTGGTCCCCATAAATCAGAATGAATATAGTCTAGAGTTCCTTTCGTCTGATGTACTGCAGTGTTAAAACTGACCCTCTTCTGCTTCCCGAAAACGCAGTGTTCGCAGAAATCGAGTTTCCCGATACTTGGTACGGGTAGAAGACCTCTGTTACTCAGTGCAGACATACCGTTCTCGCTCATATGCCCCAAACGCATGTGCCAGAGTTTTGCCGAGTCAGACTCGGACAATGAAGATGATATAGCTGCTGATCCGGTCACTGTCGAACCATGTAGAACATATAGACTGCCTGTCTTCGTTCCTTTCATAACAACGAGGGCTCCGCAAGAAATCCTGATAACGCCGGACTCGATGGCAATTTTGTAGCCATGAGCATCCAGAATGCCGAGGGAGACCAGATTCTTCCTTAAATCAGGAACATGCCTGACATTTGATAATGTCCTGATGACGCCATCATGCATCCTCACCCGAACTGTACCACTGCCGACGACGCTACAAGTCGCATTATTGCCCATGAGGACAACTCCACCTGCAACAGGAGTGTACGTAGTAAACCAGTCCCGATTGGGACACATGTGGTACGAGCATCCAGAGTCGAGAATCCACTGTTCCTTATACTTGGGCTTGCTGTCTTCAGTGACCAACATGAAGTCATATGTCTCCTGCTCAGCAACTCCTGCATCAGCTGTCTTAAGTTTTTGTTTTCCCGCATCATTGTCTTGGCCATCCTTTTCCTTCTTTTGAAGCTGCCAACAATCTTTTCTAAAGTGGCTCTTCTTTTTGCAAAACGTGCAAAACTTGGATTTTCTCCTCGATTTGGACCTGGACCTGTTCGTGCCAGAAGATTTGGCCTGTTCTCTGCCTCTTGCGAGCAATCCAGAACCCTGCTCATCGGACTTGATCGAGTCCGTGCGGTTATCCAGCTGC
The DNA here is from genome assembly GCA_029817715.1 of Melastoma dodecandrum. Taxonomy (NCBI): domain Eukaryota; kingdom Viridiplantae; phylum Streptophyta; class Magnoliopsida; order Myrtales; family Melastomataceae; genus Melastoma; species Melastoma dodecandrum. The sequence continues at coordinate 3,441,824 of JARUPY010000606.1, forward strand.
TCCTTGCCCTTCACATCCTCGAACGTGAGAGAGTTTCTTCCATAGATCATCGTCTCACGGAACGTGGAATGCGAAGAAGGCAAAGAACACAATAACAGTAAGGCTTGATCCTCATCTTCAATCTTAGCATCAACGTTTTTCAAATCATTAATTAGGGTAACAAAGTCACTGATGTGCTTCTTGATAGACGTACCTTCGGCCATACTGAAAGTGTATAGCCGCTGTTTCAGCACCAGCCGATTGACGAGAGTTTTCGTCATATACAAACCTTCCAAATTCTGCCATAATCCACTCGCCGTCTTCTCTGTCAGAACCTCTTGTAGGACATTGTTGGAGAGGCACAATTGAATTGCTGTGAGTGCCTTCTGATCCAACTTCTACCAATCGCTGGCAGACGTTTCAGCCGGCTTGTCTTCCAAAGCCGTGTCGAGGTCGTTCTGCACGAGGATTGCGAGCATCCGGACTTGCCATAGTCCGAAATTGGAATTGCCGTTGTACTTGTCGATGTCGAATTTCGTCAGCGGCATCTTGAGTCGATGTAGAGAGAACCCGAATCCGAAAGCTCTGATACCAGATTGTTGTAATTTGAATCTACGGGTATATCGAAATCGAAAGAAGACACGACGATTTACGTGGTTCGGGTCGGCGGTGTACCGATCCCTACGTCCACGGGCAAAGGAGGGGGCAATTTTATTGATGGTTCTTGTGGAGGAGCTTACAAGAGAAAAACCCTAACTCTCATGAGACAAAAAAAATATCTCACCCTACACACACACAATCTCATGACCCTATATTGTGTGTAGGATAATATACCCCTAATTATTCTTGGGATATAATATCTCCCCTGATTTTCGAAAGACCCCAACAAAGAAAATAATATAATATTTTCTCCCCCTAAAGCTTCTCGGGTCTCCGTTTTAGGGATGTAAATTCAAGACACACTTTTAACAATATTGAGTACGTTTCTGGCAAGCGATTCTCATAACTTCCCCGTGGCAGTGTCCTTGAACTTGTTGAAGATGTGCCTTCTGAACAACTCCATGAGAATTGAATCAATCTCGTCCCAGATGATAAGCTATGTCGAGGTGTTGCAATCGATCAATCAACTCGATCAGGGCTAGTGAGCCCCTGTGCCGTTAGCTAGCATGGTTCTGACTTCGTCAATGAGGGCCAGAACCTTGAACACCGGGAGAGTATGCAATTTCACGCTACTCCGATCCTTGGGTTGCCGAGGACTCCATCCTCCCGCGTTTCTTCGCCTCCTTTGGACCGAACGATATCCAGAGGATGCTTTCTTAGTTTGTTCGCGTGGCTCGTTCTTTTGAGGACGTGGTTTAACTTATAGGGGTGAGGAGGCCATTCTTTTAGCAAAGTCCCAACGGCGAAAACGAAGGAATAAGCACAGTTGCTTCAAACCATCCACCAAACTGACATGAAATGATGTTGGCTTTAGTGGAGTGATTGGATGGATTTCCCACCACTTCCTCCACCATATATCACGATCTGAAAACATTAAAATCCATTGAAGCTGCCGCCGCGCCTGGGAACTATGTTAGGTTTTCCTAATCACTACCTTAACTCAATATTAATCACACGAATTTTTACTACCTTCTGAACATCTCTCCTTCAAAACCTTGGACCCACGCTCGGTATGACTGATTCCAGGAACGCTCATTAGACTAGGACCGATTCCAAGAACAAATAAAACCTCCGATGTTTACAAACATGGGGTTGGTCCAAGTGGTAAGGAGCTTGGATTCGCTTAAGGAGGTCTCGGATTTCAAACCTACCGTACGCAGCCACCCCTGTTGGAAGACTCACCCATCATAGCCAGGTGTCCTACCCAGGTCGAGTCCGGATTAATAAGAGCGAAGCTCCGGAAACCAGACGGGCAACAAAAAAATACCTACAATGTTTGTTTGATACATGTAATTGTCTTTAGGACAACTATCGTTTTGCCTTTTACGTCCAAAAACTCTATGTTACGGATCATCACTATCAATTTGATTGTCTTATTGAGCCTTAAGAAATTGCGGTGTAATGTGATTTATAGAATCACTATAAATCAACTAAGTTAGATCAAGAATTTTTGCGGAGAAACACGTGACAATAAATAAATGATCTTCTTATGTCTTTTACGCTTGTTCGTCATTTCGACTATTGGCATGACCTGCATCACACACTATAAAGAAACAACATTATATGTCAAGGTGAGTGCATGGTGAAAATTTTCTTCTCCTTGGCTTATTTATAAATTGTCTTTTAGCCTCTCCAGATCTAGATGATATAGCAACATACGTACCTTCAACGATCTTTTTTTGTTATGACGTTCTTTGTTTGCATCAGCTTTATCATATCAACATTTTTCTTTTGAGCTTGAAAGTCACGGATAATTTCGGTCAACGATTTTTTATAAATCTTTGGAAACAAACTCAACACACTTTCTCCATAATTCTGTTAATTTTTTTAGAAATAGTATCTTATTTTACAACCGCCATAAATCTATTATCATATTCTTTAACAACTTTCATCTACAATTGCTTTAATTCTCTTAACAAATTCGGTTTCGCCTATGTACATAAGCCCCTTTTGCAACTCTTCGCTTGAGTCCTTGCGAGTCCCATAATTGATAATCTTGTGAGATCAAATACTTTGTAGTTTTTGTTTACTCATGCTCACCGAGTCAGATTTGATTGAGTAGGATTTGATTTATGATTGAATTATTAGTTGGATCTATGTCAGCTTTAACCCATTACTACAAATCTTGACCTCTTAACCTACCACTTTTTCACCATGCGCGAAGAGATATCCAGCCGGAAGACATAGCAACCGTCGAACCATTTTTGGATAAAAACCGAAAAATTATTAAATCCATTTCTAAGCATAAAATCGAAATATCAAATACTAATAACGGGTCTTTTTCATGTGGATCGCTCGGCAGCAACATGGCCCGAAATTTCAATTGGCTTCTGACAACCTTGGACTCTTGCAGACAGACGTCCGGGATTTCTTCTGGGCTTAAAGATCTTTTTTGCCATCAACGATGACCTCCCCTCAATCATGATCTTTGTTAGGAGCGACGGCTGGGAAGTCAAAATATTTGGATTGATGTGGTCCCTGAATGTACCATAGCCTTATTTCTCTTACTGTAACTTATTTTAAGTTTCGTACATAAATACGATTAATTTTAAAATAAATTTATAAAATACGGTACAAGTTTCGTAAAATACAGTTTTACCATCGAAGGGGCACGTTTTCAAAACCCGCCCTCCATGTATATAGGCAGGGGCGAGTTTTCAAAACCCGCCCAAACCCGCCCCCAACACTTAGCAAAAGGGGAGGGCGTCTAACGGGGGCGGGTTTTGAAAAACTGCCCCTTTAATAAATGAATAAGGGGCGGGTTTACCGGCCCCTCTAGTCGAGTTAGTAAAAGTACTGTGAAACTTGCGGGACGTTTTGGGTTCGAATTCTAATGGCATCAAAATTTTTTTTATTTTTAAGTAAAAATATAATGAGAATTAATGATGACAGGAATTGAACTTAGACAAATTTTTTTGTCTAATTTTTCAAAAGGCGGGTTTTTCATTTAATTAAAGGGACGCGTTATCAAAACCGGCCCCTTGTTCATTTAGTTAAAAGGGCGGGTTTTAAAAACCCGTCCCTTTTTAAAATGGCGGATTTTGAAAATACACCCCCCGTTAGACACACCTCTTCACCCGACGAATGAATATTTTTGTTGTGTGCCCCTTGCCTATTTATATGAGGGATGGGTTTTGAAAACGCGCCCCTTCGACGGTAAAATCGTATTTTACCAAACTCGGACCGTATTTCGTAAATTTTTCTAAAATTAACCGTATTTACGTACAAAACTCCCTTGTTTTCTACAAAGCACGTTTCTTACAATATTCCAAAGACAGATTTAAGACAGACAATCAATCATTTGACCATCCGAAAACACGATAATCAACAGGCAGTGTGACCCCGAACTCTTCCCGCATGTCGAGATCGTCTGACGACATCCCGTTCAGGACCTTCCACTCGAACGACTGTATCAGCGAAGCCACCATCAGATGCATCATCCGGCTTGCTAGTGGCCACCCCGGGCAGATCCTCCTGCCCGCCCCGAATGGAATGTACTCGAAGTCCTGCTTTGTAATCCAAGCTTGAGCCTAGGAATCTCTCCGGGATGAAGGACAAGGGATCACCCCAGTAGCCGGGGTCCCTCCCAATGGCCCAAGCATTGACAAGGACCTGAGCGCCCTCGGGAATGATATACCCTCCTTGAACCTCCACGTCCGCTTTGGACTTGTACGGGAGAAGGAGAGGAGCAGCGGGGTGAAGCCTCATCGTCTCCTTGACTACAGCTTGAAGGTACGGGAGTCGGCTGATGTGTGGTTCTTGGACTGGTGTTTCGGTCCCAATGACACGAGTAATTTCTTCCTTGACCTTCCGTAATGTCGCCCGACTGCGAATCAGTACGGCCATTGCCCATTCCGTCGTTATGGATGAGGTGTCAGTTCCCGCAATGAACAGTTCCTACAAGAGCAGACAAAGCAGTTCAAAGGTGATTGACTGTCCCTGTCAGGTTTGTGAGGGGATGGGGCACCAAACAGCCACGCGGTTGTTGAGAGTTTTCACTCACGAGGATCAGAGGCTTGATATTTCCACGATCGAGATAGGAGTTGACGTCCTGGCATTGATCTAAAAGCACGTCCAGTAAGTCGTCCCTCCTCCTGAAGCCGAAACCCTCTCTTGCAGACGTTTCTCGATTACGTCCTCGAAGATCTCATGTAGCCTCATCAAGAAGACCAGATGTGTCTCTTGATGCCATGCAGGTCGAACCTCCTGACCACCGGGAAGTAATCCAACAAGTTCAGCTTCCCGGCATCCTTCATGATCCTCCACACCAAATCCTTGAACTCCTGGGCATTCCCGAACTCGGGGTGCACCAAGTCCTGGCTGAAGATTGAGCTCGAAATCAGATTCATGGCCGTGCCGGACGCGAGCTATCCTATGTCCACCGGCTTCCCTACTGGGCAGTAGCTGACCCTGATGTGCTCCACGAGCTGCATGAACTTCTTGTGGTGGAGGTGCTGGAGTCGGTCGAGGCTCTGAGAAGCAAACAGCTGGGTGCTGCAGAGACGACGACGGTTACGCCACTTGCTGTCTCCGGGGACCCAAGCAAGTGTGTACTCGGGGTTCGGCTGCACGGTGATGGCGTTGGGGATGGGGCGGTTGGTGAAGCTCTGGTCATTCTTATGGAGGAGCTCCTTGGCAACCTCGGGAGAAGAAGCAACGATAGTTAGGACAGAGCCGAGACGGAGGGAGAAGACAGGGCCGTAACGCCTGGCCATGTGGTAGAGGGAAACATGGGGACTCGAGCTGGTGGAGGGAGCCGATAAGGGGGAGGTTGGTGCGCTTGTTGGATGGCCGATGAGGGGGAGGTTTACCACGACCAAACACTTAGAACTTTTCTAAGCGTTGTAGTGAAGGAGGCTGTCTTGTGGAAATCGAACTCTAAAAGTTCGAGTTCTTTGCATTAAAAGTTTTTGGAAGCCTCGTGTCTAAATAAGACACAAACTTCAAAAGGTTTCTAACCACTTGGCTAAATGATAATTTTTTGGCCAAATACTTAAATATATCCTAAACTTTGACGCTTTTTTTCTTATTTATCTTAACATTGAAAAATATCTTCTTACATCCCAAAGTTGGACCGTTATCTCAATTATATCATCCGTTAGTTAGCCGTCCCCACTAACGGAGTCCTACGTGGCGCTGACATAGCAGTTAACGCCGTCAACTCCACGTTTAATCTATTTTTCTCCATAATAAATTAACAAATATATCCTAAACTTTGACTTTTTTTTCAATTTAGCCTAACATTTGAAAAATATCATCTTACATCCCGTCGTTGAGCCACGTTGAAAAATAGATTAAACGATGTAAGCATTGCGTTTAATCTATTTTTTCTCAAATTGAACTATAAACCTCGAATAAAGCTCCAAATATATTTTAATCTCACTCTTGACGAATATTTTAATGATACTTCCGACCAATACACCGGCACCCGATCACAATCTCACCCCGAGTCTTGATCCTTAACCACTATCCCATCATAACTCTCGACTTTCAACCCCAAAATGTTGACATCTCAATAATGTTGGTTTGGATTTGTGCGTTTTTATAACAATGTTGACGTACTTATATAGTGTTATTTGCTTGGATAATGACCATGTGTTTGCCTACAAAATGTTTGACAATGTGTTTGCGTGGGCATGTCCTGAAATTTTAGTAATACTGGATATGTTTAAAAAATTTAACTTTGACTCTAATTAGAACAACTATAATTTGTTCATAATAACTAAAAAATCTATTACAATATTTGTTCGTATTAGGGACGGCTACAGATTATATGATGGAGGTAACAGTCCAACGATGGAATGCAAGATGATATTTTTTAAATGTTAGGCTAAATTAAAAAAAAGTGACAAAGTTTAGAATATATTTGATAATTTAGCCCGAGGAAAAAATAGATAAAACGTAGCATTAACGGAGTTAATTGCCACGTCAGCGCCATGTAGAACTCCGTTAACGGGGACGACTAACGGAGGATATAATATAGATAACAGCCCAATGTTGGGTTATAAAATGATATTTTTCAAATGTTAGGCTAAATCGAAAAAAATGCCAACGTTTAGGATATATTTGCTAATTTGAATTAATTTTTGTATTTATTTAGACCGAAATCGAGCTTCACTCCTATTGCGAGGAATTTTGAAGCTTACTACCTTAAATTAGAAAATATTTTATGGACCAATAGTATTTATGAACAAAAATTGTAGGAGGACCATTGTTTCCTTTTGCTTTCCCATTCTTTGAAAAAAATGGAGAAATCTTATTGTTCGTTTACTGTTTCACATGATACATAAAATTAAATTCTTGACTGGGTCATCAGCAAAAATCAGCCCCCCTCCAACTGTGCATAGCTTCTTGGTGTAATTACCAGGGGCTGGCGTTTTATCCTCACCCCACGATCACGATCAAGCTTTGCCTGACAGCAGGGACGGAGCAGATCAACGATCCGAAGATGCCTGTGAGTGCATATGCGATGGCACAGAACGGGAGAGCTTCCGGTTCCTTTGCAGACAATGCCGCCGTCCCCAATCCGTGCGCACTGAGGAAACAGAAGGAGACAGAGACCATCAACCAACTCGGTCGTAATTGGAAAGCTGAGGGCGAAGAAGCGTACCTGGATGCTGTTGCTATCCCCCTGGCAATAGGATCTCGAAAGTCTAGCTTGTCTAGGACGGCTTGCACAAAGTTTGCGCGGACTAGACCGGTCACCACCACAACTGCTGCGATCAGCGAGGAATTGGCACCTGGAGCAAAGCAGATGTTTGGAAATTGCTTGATACGGCAGTTGTTTTTTTTCGTCTCCTGGTAGGTAAAAGAATCACTGACCTTCGAAGAGAGACACAATGCTCAGGGCCAAAGCCACAGTAATGCAACGGGGCAGAATGGACACGGTAAGGTCCGGTTCCAATTTCACGAGACGCCCTACCAAAGCAGTAGAGTAGAGAGAGAAAATCGTGGCAATTATAACAGAAGTGAAGATTTCAGCTGCATGTCTCTTCACAAGCTGCAAAAATACACAGCAGAATACATCACTGTTTGGCTTCCCCAAAAGCTAGCTTCCTTACATCACACACCATGACGAAACTGGAAAAGCAAAGCTAACATCCAGAAACTCCTTAAGGCCACTTTTGATTCGCTGAATGGCATGGAATGATGAATTTTCATTGTAATCCTCTCTGTTCCATTTCGGCCACAGTGAAACACAATAAAATTCTTTGCTCCGACTTCTTTCCATTCAGCAAACCCAACATGCAATTCGTATGCCGTTTTCATCGGGCTCACGATTTAGCAACTACTATATGACCTAGCTATATCAAGAGTGCTCTGTTCAAAGACAAAAATGAAATTGTGAACTTAGAGAAACAGGCACGATACAAATCTTTAAACAGAAAAACTCTGTTCGTTGATGGGAGAGAAGTCAAGATGGGATGTTCATGAACAGTGAGCTACCTTTCTCTGCTTGAACATTGAAAATGCGAAGGAAAGTATGACAGATCCCAAGAACCCCATTAACACATCACCAGCTCCCGGATTGGACGATACTTTCGTCAGGTAATGCCCTGAACATAGAGAGAGCAACTGTCAAAGCCTCCGAAATGCACAATGATGAGATCTTATGGGCAAAACACGCATCAATCCTCCCGGATTTATTTTATATTGCTTTTTGAACCAACAGCTTGCTTTAAACATTTTTTTTCTCTCTCCTAAGTTAAATCAAGGTTCGTGTTGAGACTATCAAGTTGTCTCCTCTAATTATGAATTCGCGGTTCATGTGAAGCTCTATCTTTGACCCATGGCTAACTAATACAAAACTACAGGAGCAAGCAGCTGGACAATGCAAGTGCTTACCTAGAACAGGATCTAATCCAGATTGAGAAATAAAACCAAAGGCGAATGCCGCTGCATCGGCAGCCAGTGCACAGCAGATGATTGGATGGAAAACTTTCTTCACACCGGCTGGCAAACTGACAAGAGAAGAAAGATAAGAGCTATCTACAGGTCCCTTAAATTGGGGGGGGGGGGGGGGGGGGACTACTGAATCACATCCAAAGACCACATTGAACTTTGCATTACCCAGAACCAATGATGTAGCCCAGCACAGTTGATGCAAGGAGGAAAGGGAGACAGGTTCTGGCATTTGTTCCAAGTGCTGTGGGGTAATACAGTGCCACAATAAATGACGCTACAAAAACCCCACTCCAGGCCCACAATTCAAGTGCAGAGAATGGTGAAGGCTTTCCCATGGGTTCTGCATCAACCAATTCTGTTCTCACAAGTTTCCTTACAGATATCGCAGTGTATCCTGCTACACAGAGTGATGCCAGCCACCCAGCAACTGCAAGGAAACAGATATAATAAAAACATTTGTAATCAATTATTGGTAAGAATAATAGCAAAAGCAGGCATTGACAAGGAAGCATGTTGGCAATCAGCAAGAAAAACGGATACATTTTTGCGGTGACTGCAACCAACTGTGATTATCCAATAATTCACCCCAGCAATGAAGAAAACAACTTGCTCCCCCAATAACTGACCCATGGCATGCAATTTAGAAGAAAATTATCATGAATGTTACTTTTTTCAAATGATAGCCACAATTAGTATTTGCTAAGAAGCAAGTTATAGGTTTCATGTCCCCTAGTTTGTCAGAGACTAACAGCCAAACTGAGATACTCATATAATATTAAAAACTTGCTTTCCCACCACGACCAATTTTACAATTTTGCCCACATCCTTTGAGCCAGTCTTGGAACCCTTAAGTTATATAAAAAAAAAATTGCCAACATAAGTCATAGCTGTCACCAAAGTATGCCCGTAAACAGCAAATATAAAGAAGCAAAAAAAAAAAATGCTCGATACCTATAATGAAACAGATCTTAATTCCCGAAGCAGCAGGAATGTCCTTAACAGCAAGAGGCAAGACCACCAAGGAAGGAACATAGAATAATGGAAGCCACCTCTGAATAAACAAAAGACCAGGCTCGAAGAAGCTCATCAAACCAGATGCAGCAGCGGGCACGATAGAATCAAGGGTCATTAGGACTGTGAATGTGCAAAACATCCCAAACAGAGCACTAGGGAACTTGATGGCCGCTGCAACAAATGCCCTTTTCAGTAGTTTGTCCATTGCAAGGATAATTCCAAGGGAAACGACCAAATGTAGCAGCCCTACAACCTATCACAAAAAAACACATTAACCACAATCAAATAAACCATTAGAAACATTGATTTTCAAAATATTTATCTCTATTCTAGAACCATTATCCCAGCAATTTATATTGACCCATGACCCCTTGCAATTGCAATGCATTTGGATCTAGTGTGGTCTCATTTTTCAACATGGACGACGCCATTCACGGAACTGACCAAACCTTTATCAAATTGAGCCAGGATCAAGTGGACATCTGTCAATGATGATAAGAAATTTGAAGCACATAGGTGCTCCTCGTCTGCTGTGAATTAAGAGGAGGATACTGGCGATACATGTAAGCCAAGGGATGGTACCCACAAGCCAAACAATCGATATTTTTCATTCATCTCAGCTGAAAGCAACTTCAATGACACTGAACGGGTCCATTAGCATGGATGATCAGTTTTTCCAAAGGGCGTGCGCACCGGATACATGTATGTAGTTCGATCCGCGGGAAAACCATTCTAATGCCCAAATATCCCAGCAATTTATGTGCTACTTCTAAAGCTGTAGACCCTACAGGTTCCTCGGACAGAAACCAAGCAGAACAGCTGACTCAACTGTGGATAATCATGGACCTTGCAGACTTCTAAATAAGAATGACTAAACCAGTCCACAGAAAATTCATTCCTCCTTTGCAGTGAATGCCTCGTCGACTAGGACACCCAGCTTCCCCGAAAACCCCGATGCAACTGAAAATTGATGAAAGGGAGCACCTTTTGGGATACCGTGGAAGCGACATCCCCGCCGCCACTCTGCGCACCCACAGACCTCGCGGAAAACCTTTCCCGTGACCTACCCTTGATGGGGGAATAACCAGGGGACATCCCGGATTCATGGGGGGACGGTGATCTCCAGGTTCCATGGCCAACGCGGGGAAGGAGGAGGGGCTTGGGAGGAGGGTTACGGGAAGAAAGGAGGGAAATTTGGGGACGAAACGACGGTGGGTCGGTGAGCCGGCGGCCGCAGAGGAGGAGAGGAGCGGTGACAGCTGCAAAGGCAGACATGCCGAGGCAGTTGGAGGGGAGGGTCTTGATGACGAGGAGGACATGCACTTCGTCGGTTGTCGGAAGGCGAGGTAATAAAGCAACCGGGGGGAGGGGGGGGGGGGAATTGTGATGGGTTTTGTATGGACAACAATTGAATCTGGATTTTTGGAGCGGAGTGAGTGAGTGGGGGACAGGCACACGTACAAATACCAACTGATTCTTCCCTTCTTCTTTCTTCCCTTTTTTCTTTTTTACAATTTTAGGTTTTAATTATGCTTTAAGAAGATATGAAAGCCCTCTCCTCTTCCTCTTCGGGAAGGTTAATATCAAAGAAAGATTCTGTTTTTTTTCTTTTATATTTCGGCCAACGGCAGCCGCAATTGCCGCACTTCTCCCCTCCCCCTACTGTTACGAGATGATATTCTGTTCTCTAATTGCAGCTGGGGAGAAGCTGGTGTTGCTGGAGCTGAGGAGAAGCTGGTGATGCTGGGGATGTTGATACTGTTGGTGTGTTGGGGATAGCCGTTTACGTTAGTTAGGGGATTTATGGGTTGGGCTTTTGTAATACGTGGGCCGAAAAGGCTAAGAAATAGATAAAAGGGAGGGAGTCGGGTTGTTAGAGCGGTTAGCAGAAAACTGTCTGAGTGTCGAGGAGTGCGCCTGAGGCGGTGGTACGAACTGAGGAGCTGGCTTGGGCTGTCGGAGGTGGAGATTGAAGTGCGGATGTGGAGAACGGTTGAATTGTTGGTTGTTGGTTGAATGTGATTGAGATTTGCTGCTCTGTTGATTGTTAGAAGCTGTATTTGATCTGTGTTCTGATAGTTAGCCATTGGTTGACGGAATTGCACGGAACAAGGGTATCAGAGCATTGATCCCGGTAAAGATGGTGGAAACTCGATCGGAGGAACTCAGGAAGGAGCAGGAGGCGTTTGGAGTAATAGTAAGAAATTTAGCCGAACAGGTGAAATCACTCACAACGCAGGTGCAGGAGATACAGGCGCAGACCTCTACTCACTGGGAAATGATGAAGAAGCATTTATGTGGAGTTGAGAAACAAAAGGATTCTGAGTCTTCTATAGCGGATAGGGCTACTCTGGAATCAATGGTGCGGGAGGATCGAGAAATGTGGGCTCGAAGTTCTAATCGTTACAGTTTACCAAAAATTGAATTTCCAGAGTTCAATGGATCGAATCTGGAGGATTGGCTGTATAAATGCCAAAGGTACTTCGAGTTAGAAGGTGTACCAGATGACAAAAAGGTGAACTTAGCTTCCTTATACTTGTTTGGAGGTGCATTACAGTGGCATTTCACGTATATGAGGAATAGGAGTAAGCATTCTGTGCTGAGTTGGGAGGAATATGTGGTTGCTCTTAATAAGAGGTTTGGGAAGGAAGTGTTTGAGGATCCGATGGGGAAGATGAAAAATCTGAAGCAGGAGGGAGAGCTTGATAATTTGTATGCCTATATGGAAGAATTCGATGTATGTTTGCGAAGAGTTTTGGAGAAATTAGATCTTCCGATGGCTTTCCAAGTTAGTCTGTTTATTAACGGTCTTAAAGAAGAATATCGAAGCACTCTTTGGCTATTAAAGCCCACTGATTTGTTGACGGTGCAGACTAATGCCCGAATACTTAGTCGCGATGTACCACCTGGGGAGATGAGCATCACTGCGGGTAAGCCGTTCAGGATGGTTAAGAGTAATTCACCAGTGATACCTTGGAGGAGTAGTGTTACGACAGGCATGAAGGATAGGGAGGTAACTTCGACCCCTTCAAAGGTGGGGTCAGCTGCAGCGGGGCAAGCAACAGAACTGAGGCCTGATGTTATGTTTCCAGCTAGTAGTTCGGCACCAATAGGAAGGAGGAGGTTAACTCAGGAAGAGGTGGATGAAAGAAGACTCAAAGGGTTGTGTTTCACTTGTAACGAACCCTTTAATAGGAGCCACAAGTGCTCTAAGAAACAAATCTATTCCCTAGTCCTGGAATCTGAGGATGAACCAGATGTTAGGGATGAAGAGGGGCTGCGAGATGGTTTGGAAGGGAGAAGTGGAACTGGTCAACCCAGTTTGTATGTCATTAATGGTGAGATAGGAAGGGAGGGAGTTCAGACGATGCGGGTAAAGGGGAGTTACAAAAGGAAGTCACTGTATATTTTGGTGGATAGTGGAAGTACGCATAACTTCTTGGATTTGAACACCGTCAAAGGGATCAACATTGTTACAGAACCCATTATACCGGTGAAGGTGGTAGTGGCAGATGGTAGGACAGTTTCTTGCAACAGGGTGATACATCAATTTTCTTGGATCATTCAAGGAATTGAATTTAAAGCTGACTTTTACATCCTCGCTTTGGGAGGTTGCGAAATGATTTTAGGAGTGGATTGGCTGAGTCAATTGGGAGATATAACCTGGAATTTCAGATTATCCACAATGAAGTTTTGTTGGAAGGGTGAAACTGTCATAATGCAAGGAATCTTGGATAAGGAGGATAATGCCCAGTTGCATATGGTTAACTGTGACAGCTTGTTGAGTTGTGAAGCTTCTAATAACAGTGGATGGATGGTATTTCCAGAATTACAACCCTTACTTTGCTGTGCAGCTGAAATGGAGGAAACTGATCTGTGTGCAGAGCTTTTGTTAGACTTTTCGGATATATTTCGCGAACCAAAGGGGCTACCACCTTTCCGAGGACAGGATCATTCTATAGTATTGAAAGAAGGGGTGCAAGGGATCAGTGTGCGACCTTATAAACATTCCGCAGCTCAGAAGGATGTGATTGAGAAGATGGTGCGTGAATTGTTAGATTCAGGGGTTATACAAGATAGTAGGAGTTCCTTCTCTTCTCCCGTTGTTTTGGTGAAGAAAAAGGATGGCACGTGGAGGATGTGTATCGATTATCGTGAGTTAAATAAGCAGACTATAAAGGATAAGTATCCCATCCCTGTTATTGAAGAATTACTTGACGAATTACATGGGGCCTCTGTTTTCTCAAAAATTGATTTGCGGGCTGGATATCATCAGATAAGAATGGATCCTCGGGATGTTCATAAGACAGCTTTTCGAACTCACGACGGCCACTATGAATTCCTCGTTATGCCGTTTGGGTTAACTAATGCTCCCGCAACTTTTCAAGGCCTAATGAATGCAATTTTCAGACCTTATTTGAGGAGGTTCATCTTGGTGTTTTTTGACGATATTTTGGTTTATAGCAAGTCGAAGGAGCTCCATATACAACAGTTACGGCTGACCCTTTCTGTCCTCAGAAAGCATACACTGTTTGCGAAGAGATCTAAATGTGTTTTTGGGTGTAGTAGGGTGGAATACTTGGGGCATTACATTGATGGTGATGGGGTTTCGACTGATTCGACCAAGGTTAAGGCAGTTGTTGATTGGCCCACGCCTAGCACAGTTAAACAGCTTCGGGGGTTCTTGGGCCTGAGTGGTTACTATCGGCGTTTTATCAAGGGGTATGGAGTCATTAGTAAACCCCTGACTGAGTTGCTTAGGAAGGATTGTTTCAAATGGACAGAGGAAGCTGCTGCCTCTTTTATTCAGCTCAAACACTTGTTGGTTACTGCGCCAGTGCTAGCTTTGCCCGATTTTGAAGAAACTTTTGTTTTAGAGACAGATGCTTCGGATATTGGCATTGGAGCCGTGTTGATGCAGAGGGACCATCCAATTGCCTTCTTGAGTAAGCATTTGTCGCAACGACATCAAGCCTTGTCTGTATATGAAAAGGAGTTGTATTCCATTGTTCATGCCATAGGTAAGTGGCATCATTATTTGATTGGGCGCCACTTTGTCATCAAAACAGATCATAAGAGTCTTAAGTTCTTATTGGATCAGAGGCTACATACGGAGAGTCAGTTCCGGTGGCTTTCTAAACTCATGGGATATGACTATGAGATTTGTTATAAGAAGGGCAAGGAAAACATTGCTGCAGATTCTCTTTCGCGGGTGCAGAGTGCAGAATTACTCTCATTGGTGGTCGAAACTTCTGATCCAACTCTTCTGGATGATGTTAAAGGAACTTGGCACTCTGATGAACAGTTAGCCTCATTGTTACCTTCGTTACAGGATGGCAGCTTAGTTCATAAGAATTACAAGTGGCATCAAGGCCTGTTGCAGAGGAATTCTCGCATTGTTGTGGGCAAGGATCCTGTGGTGCGTTTGAAAATCATCCAAATATTCCATTCTACAGCAGTGGGTGGTCATTCTGGGGTCTTAGCAACGGAAAAACGTATTCGTAGTTTGTTCTTTTGGAAAGGATTGACCAAGGATGTTAAAAACTTTGTGCGGGCTTGTGATGTTTGTTTGCGTTGCAAACCAGAAAATGTAGCTTATCCTGGGTCTTTGCAACCTCTGCCCATTCCTAATGGAGCTTGGTTAGATATCTCTATGGATTTTATTGAAGGGTTGCCAAAATCTCAAGGGAAGGAGGTCATTCTAGTGGTGGTGGATCGGCTTACCAAGTATGCTCACTTCTTAAGCCTCTCTCATCCTTACACAGCTCAGGTGGTGGCTCAAGTGTTCTTAGACAATGTTTTTAAACTACATGGGTTGCCTCAGATCATTGTCAGCGATAGGGACCCTATTTTCTTAAGCAATTTTTGGCAGCAATTGTTTACATTGCAAGGGGTTGCATTGCACATGTCTTCCGCTTATCACCCGCAAACGGATGGCCAGACTGAAGTTGTTAATCGGTGTTTGGAAACTTATTTGCGGTGCATGACAGGAGATTGTCCTTCCAATTGGTCTAAGTGGTTACCTCTTGCGGAGTGGTGGTATAATAGCACCTTCCACTCTACTATTCGTATGTCACCATTTGAAGCCTTGTATGGCTATTCTCCTCCTGTGCATTTACCTTATTTTCCTTCTGGGACTGTGGTGGCGGCTGTGGATGATGCTTTGCGGGACAGAGATTCGATGTTGCAGCTGTTACGTTTTCATCTCGCTCGGGCTCAACACCGTATGAAACAGTTGGTGGATGTGCATCGGACTGACAGGGAGTTTGAGGTTGGGGACTTGGTTTATGTTAAGTTGCAGCCTTATCGTCAGACCAGTGTGGCTGTCCGTCGTAATCATAAGTTGTCTCCTTTGTACTATGGTCCCTATAAAATCATCGATCGAATTGGGAAGGTCGCTTATCGGCTAGACTTACCTGCTGGGTCTATTGTTCATCCTACCTTCCATGTCTCGAAGTTGAGGGCTGTTGTTTCTGATATGTCGAGGGTATCTGCAGATTTGCCTGCTTTCTGCACTACTAAATCTCGTGTTCCTGTTGCCATTCTGGCTCGCAAGATGGTGAAGCGTGGTTCTGTTGCTGCTACAATGGTTTTGGTGCAATGGAAGGATGAGGCTGCTGAGGATGCAACTTGGGAATATTTGTTTGATTTGCAGAAGAAATTTCCTACCTGTACACTTGAGGACAAGTGTTCTTGAAGGGGGGAAACTTGTTACGAGATGATATTCTGTTCTCTAATTGCAGCTGGGGAGAAGCTGGTGTTGCTGGAGCTGAGGAGAAGCTGGTGATGCTGGGGATGTTGATACTGTTGGTGTGTTGGGGATAGCCGTTTACGTTAGTTAGGGGATTTATGGGTTGGGCTTTTGTAATACGTGGGCCGAAAAGGCTAAGAAATAGATAAAAGGGAGGGAGTCGGGTTGTTAGAGCGGTTAGCAGAAAACTGTCTGAGTGTCGAGGAGTGCGCCTGAGGCGGTGGTACGAACTGAGGAGCTGGCTTGGGCTGTCGGAGGTGGAGATTGAAGTGCGGATGTGGAGAACGGTTGAATTGTTGGTTGTTGGTTGAATGTGATTGAGATTTGCTGCTCTGTTGATTGTTAGAAGCTGTATTTGATCTGTGTTCTGATAGTTAGCCATTGGTTGACGGAATTGCACGGAACACCTACCCCCTGCCGCCGGGAATCGAAAAGGGCTTCTTGCGTCTCCCCTACCCAGCTGTGCAGTGGCGACAACCAAAGTTGTTGCGGGTGAGTTTGGGGAGTCCGAGGTATGCGTTAAGCTTCCCCTGGGGCTTTGTTCATCGGCTATTTTGTTCCTACTACTGGGTGGAATCAGAAACGCTTCATTTCGTTACCTTGATTTATGGGCACCCGGAAGTTGTGGTGGTGGCTCGGTTCTTTCGGAATTGGAAGGTACCCGTGTTTGAGCAAGACTGCTGCTTAGACTCGCAGACGTCTTTGTCCCCACGGTTGAATGCTGTTGCCACCTCCTTCTGTTGACCTGTTGAGAGGGCCGCAATGTCCATATAGTATCGTTTGAAGTGTTTGAGACGTGTGATTCGGTGGCAGAAGAAGATGGTACAGCAGAGAATTGATTGATCCATGGCCACCTCGCAACACCGTTGCGTCTTTGGTATCCTCTTCTTCCTAACTTTTTTGTTAGATTACCGAGCTTCAGTCCGTAGTATTGCAATCGGACTAATTTTGGGAATAATTTTGTCATCTCTGTGATCTGGTTCAGTTGGAAACATTCCCTATGATGCTACGGAGGAACAGCTGATAGAGATCTGCCAGGAGGTTGGTCCCGTTGTATCTTTCAGGTTTGTTTGCTTTTACAATGGTTTCAGTTTTGGTTGAGAATCACTTTTTCAGTTATGCTTCAAGAAATTCCTCGCCAAATAATTTCATTGCATCTGTGCATGTTACACAAATTATTATTCTGATGCAAACTGAGTCTTTACAGAGGTGATTGTGTTGTTGAAAAAATCCGGAGGTGTAATGTTGTGGTACATCTAGTCATTACCGAGATTGGACTATGCAATATTATTATTTTGTAGTTTAGGTTTCAGTGAGAAGTGTTATAAATAGTGTGATGTTAACGTAATGGGCTGTGGCTCTTACTTATGGGTTATTTATGCTTTTCTTAGAAAGTAGGATTCTTTGCATATATTTCTAGCTTGCGTATCCTATTGAACTATAGAGTATTGATTTGTCTGATGCACGTTAATTCCTAACACGACCTGTTTAAAATATTTGAATGGACAATGGAATTAAAACTTCAAGTCATGACCTGGTTAATTCTTGGTTGCTAAAATCATCATCTCCTTTTTCTTAAATGGACTTTAGAGTATTTTTCCAGTTAGGAATAAAAGTATCTTTCCTATCCCTACATTCCTCATCGTTATAAATTTTATTCTGATTCTTTTTTCAGGCTGGTAACTGACAGAGAAACTGGGAAACCAAAAGGTTATGGCTTTTGCGAGTACAAAGATGAAGAGACGGCATTAAGTGCCCGGCGTAATCTCCAGGGTTATGACATTAATGGCCGGCAATTACGGGTGGACTTTGCTGAAAATGACAAAGGTTCTGATAGAAGCCGAGAACAGGTGGGACAATGTTTTTCGAGGTTTATATCACTCCTGTATCACTTCTTCATATTGAATGTTCATTGAACATCAAAATAATATTTTGGGCAACAATTTTTTGACCGGGGAACTGGTTTTGGTTGTGTACTTATCCTTTTATGAGTGACCTAAATTGGCATGAATCTCAGCTGGCAAAAACCTCTCTTTTATTGAGTCAGTGTCTTTAATTATAGGCACATTGAGTTTATATTCTGGTAGTGGTAAGAATATAAGAACACTCATGCCAAGCTTGCTTACATATGATGATACTCCTTAACTTAGTGCTAGGTGATGGTACTTGAGAACGCTCACTTGCCTTGGATTTAGAATTTCCTAACTGATTTCATAAAGTTACTTGAAAATTGTTAAATTAGCTCTCAATGTGATTCCACATGTTGGTTTGGCTTCATCATCTTTGAAAATCATTTCCACATGTATTCGATCCGATGAATGATCGACAGCTACCGTGAAAGCATGGGAGGAAGTGGATTACTGTAAAAATGAGCATCTTTGTCTTTGTGCCATGACTCACGCCTATTTGTGTATTTGTTATTTTATGGATACAAGAGAAGAGAATAATAGTTGTAGGCTACATGGATGCATAACTATTTATTCTCATTCAAATTCTGATTTATACTGTTGCATTGTGTATTTTAGCATTCAGAAATAAATAATGTCAACAGTTCTTCATATTTTCGAAAAGCTAAAGCTAAAGGCATCAATTGATTTCACTGGAAACTACGAATATCCTTCACAGACTTGTTTTATGGATTCGAGCTGCTTCTTATCTCCTTTGGAATTATATTACCTTGTCTAACCATCTGACATGCCAATGCCCAATTAGTGAGGTGGAATCATAAGCAAACTTCAGACCTGCACTTGTCCCTTCCAAGAGTAATATGTGAATAACTAGTTTAATTTTGCGACTGTGTTGTCAAGAACTATTATTGTTTGTTCTAGCTTCCAGAATCATGGAACAGCTTTCTAACAGTGATTCTTGGTGTCCTTTTCGAGCTGTTCATACTTAACTGTGCTATAACTTGTCACAGACAAGATTTGTTGACGTAATGCATAAGTACTTTAAATTATGAGGATGCATATTTTCACTTCACTTTAATCAGTGGACAAGCTTGAAGATGTTCTAATGTGGGGTCGTATATTTCCTGTTGCCTGCAGTTTAGGTGGTGATATTGCATTGATTACACCTATACATTTTATTATTTTCCTTTCCAATAGAAAAGAACTTATCGGATCACAAGCTTTTGTGTTCTGGTCTGTGTAAGCAAGCTCTTAATTAGAATTCCTAGTCGTCCTGAAAGAGATTTAACAAAGATGTTTGTTAAGAGATGTCCAATGTGGCACTTACTGTACCTTTGATGTAAATTGTTTGATCAGCTAAAATTTTATGTGATTTCTGATTCACATGTTGAGAGTATCCATTTATGTGAATCTTCCCTAATCATATGAATGAAACTGCAAGATCATTATGGTTACTCTGTCATCAACAGTGATACTGATATATTGAGTTATTTTCATGTGTATTCTCTGTAATGGTTAACTTCTCCAGTTTATGAGATGTACATCATGATACAGTCCAATTGTGTCAAGTCATACATGCTCATCTGATCATTTCATTATACTGCCATTACACTGCCTCTTTTACACTAACTGTACAACATTTTTTAATTATGTCGTACCATTATAAGAGGAAAGTGTCCATGTAATTGGAAGTTGTGTTGCTTTGCTGACTTATGTAACCCGAATTCTGCTTTGACTAGGAAAAGATGAAATTTTATACTTGTTATTATGTTTTGCTCTTTGGCTAGCGCGATGGTCAGATTGCAGTTACCTCATGGTGTTCTTCAAAATCTTTAGCTCATTAACGGGAGACAAAAAGATGTAGAGATGAGAGGATGTGAAGCAATACAGACATGAGAGACAGTGAAAATAACCATACAACCAACAGGAGGATGTTTCTTTTTTCTCATTTTGGCCATTGGCATGTTCTTTTCTTATTTTTGTTGTGTTTGTCTCTACAGTCATTTGAATTATCTTGATGCATATTTTTCCCCATTATAGATTTTTTTTCTTCCACCTGTTGCAGGGTCGTGGTGGCCGAGGGGGTGCTGCAAATGCTGGTATGTTTTTCGTAACTCGCATGATACGCTGGGATTTTACTCTGGTTGAAGTACATGGCAATGATATTTTATTTTCCAAAACTCTGTTTGCTGTTTCAGATAATCAAAAGCAAGCTGCAGTCGTAGCTCATGGGGATGCCTCTAGTGGTCAGCCTATTGGTCTTCAAACAGCTACAGCTGCTGCAGCAGTTATGACTGGAGCTCTTGGCGGTCCTCAAGTTGGTAGTTTTCTTAATGAAAATGGGTTTCAGAGTCATTCCACCATTGCAGGGGATCCTCTAACGCTTCACCTGGCTAACAGGTCAAAGAACCAACTCAGTGAAGTTCTATCCGAGTTAAAAGTGGGTACCTTCATGTTTTCTTTTATGGCAGCCTTTCTATTTTATTTTATTGTGGATCCTCTAAAGTTTGGCATACATGTGGCAGGGCTTTGCCACCCGAAACAAAGAATCAGCTCGGAAGCTACTACACTCAAGGTCTCAGTTAGCAAAAGCTCTTTTTCAGGTGAATCTTAGTGACTTAGCATTTCCTTAACAATAAATCTTGAATCTCTGAAAATTGTCTTTGATGCCTTGGTCAGCTCAACTAGACAAAGTTACTTTCTTGCAAAATGCTGCGAGCATCCCAAATTGCTGCTGTTACTAGGTTCATAGCAACCATTCTCAACATAATCTACTTGTTCGAGAAGTGAACATAAAACTAACTAATAAATGGACATTGAATGCTAGGAGGTGAAGTTCTCTTTGGGCACCTTTTATTCTCAAAGTTAATATTATTTAGGTTGGAACATACCAGCTAGAGCTGAACCCACCTTGGTGGATAAAGGCTTGTGACTTATGAAAATACAAGCTGGAGTAAATGCAGAAATGGCATTTTGGTGTTGTGTTTCGATTGATGATGCTGGAGGAAAGTGGAATAACCATTATGGAACAAATCAACGTTTGCTTGGAAAATGCCACTCTAATGTCAGAAATCAATTTTGACCATATTATCCTGAAAATGGGAGCGATATTTGAAACTATATCTGGCTTTTTCGGTTTGAATCGGAAAGCTCATGCATGGCTAACTTGGAACAAATTTAAAGGGAGCTTCTCCCTTCTTATCTGGTGACTTCATTTTATCCACCCCTTTCCTTTTTGGGAGTCACTTAGGTGCCAAACTGAAACCTGGAAAATAAAATACTGCAACACTGACTTCACCATTTGAGAAAATAATTCAGGGCTTGATTTACTGATGCTTGATAAGCAATGCAGCATATGTAAATTGTACTCATCTGTTCTGTTTTAGTTCAATACTCTATCATGATGGATCATATATTTTTGTGTGAACATCCTTAAGATCTCTCTTCCATCTTAATGTTTCTATTCTTTTTTTTTTTTTTTTTTTGCAGGCGGAGATAATGCTAGGAATGGTCACCCCTCAAGTGATGAGTTTATTGCAGATTCTTCTTACATCTTAATGAAATCATCTAACTCTCCCTTTTTGTTTAATTCTGAAGCTACAAATGCCCAATCTGAGGCAACCTCTTCAAACTGCCCTTGTAGAAAGTCAGGTGATGTGCCAGGCAGCTATCTCAGCTTCTTCCAGGCTACCCCCACTTGCACATAGAATGGACTCTGCTCTGACGGATATACATGGTCAAATGCCAATAGTTGTCCCAGGTTCTATCATCCCCAGCCAGTTTTCAAGGCCCGCACAACCTCCCGTGCAGCCACAATTCCAGCTTATGCCACACAAAAATTTCCCACAAGGCGAACTTTCTGGTGTTAATCTGGGTGAAGCTTCGCAGATAGGCCTTGCTAGCAAGCCAATGCTCACTTCTCTTTTGCCTCATCAATCAGGAATAGATCCTCATTTT
Source organism: Melastoma dodecandrum (assembly GCA_029817715.1). Lineage (NCBI taxonomy): Eukaryota > Viridiplantae > Streptophyta > Magnoliopsida > Myrtales > Melastomataceae > Melastoma > Melastoma dodecandrum. The sequence goes on from JARUPY010000606.1 coordinate 3,463,997, forward strand.
CAGGTTTGAAGCTTTTGCTCATTTGTGGGGAATTCTCTGTAATTTTCCAAGCAGCCCGTGATGGCTTCTTATTTGCATGCTGCAAATGGGATCCCTAGTCAGAGTTAATTAATGCATCTTACTCATGGCTGTGAGTGTGGATGAGCCGATTTACTTTGTTATTGATGGTTTTGTGTGAAAACTTTGGTGGGCTGATAAGAGATAGCTGCATCTATGTTAGACTTCATTGGAGTTTATGTATGTAGAAATTTAATAGACATATCAATCCCCCCCCCCCTAAAGATCCCGAACAATGAATGAATATGATATTTTGAATTCCTTTGATTTGTGCTTGTATAGTCGATAGCATAAAAGTGAATTTGCTGCTCTTATTCAATCGGTGAATGCAACCAATATGCGTGTATAACTGAGGGTAGCATAAGTCGAGATATAGCACTCAAAGGTATTGATTTGCTTGGCGCTTGAGGATGATGTCTGTTTATGAGTTCCATTCATGACATCTTAGTTTCCCTCAAGATGAAGTTAATCGTTTTGTGTTTTATTTTATGTTCTAATGTTATCTGAAATCGACAGGCTGGACCCTCTGGCGTCTCAGATGGACGAAACAGTAACGCTGTACTTGGTCAAGTTTATGTGGATGCGTCTGTCAGTAGGAGTGATCAATACAGACATTCCGATGTAGGGTTTTGGTCGATGCAATACGTGCTTCCTTTTCTACCTTTATCTATTTAGTATTTTATTTTTTGTTGCTGCTGGGTAATTTTTGGGACATCACTTGCTTAGTATTTCATCCTAGGTGATTTATGTGATTCGGTCCTTTCATCTTGCTCCTCTCTATCATTGGAGGCATGGGAGTTGTGCCTGTAGATGTGATGTTGGCCTTATTTCTTATTTCCCTTGACCATAACAGGCGGTGCCCGAAGTGGATATGAGCTTGCTGCAGCAAGTCCTGAGCCTGACTGCAGAACAGTTAAACACATTGCCGCCAGAACAGAGGCAACAGGTGTTACAGCTGCAGCAAAAGCTTCGGCAGGGTCATCAGATGATAGCTGATTGATGAGGGTGGCAGCCGGGATGGGCTCGGGTGAGAGGCTTCTTTTGCAATTCTTATTTCGTCCTTGTATTTCTGGGTAGGACAAAGTTACACATACCCCCCCCCCCCCCCATCATGTACTCCACGTAAGGGCTAGAGCTGGAAAAGGCCTTAGGGATGTAGTGGGATCCACTATTATGTGTCATCATAAATTGATTTATACGAGAGACGCATACAAGAAGAAAAAGGAAGAAGGAAAAAGAGTTGTGTTGGGATCTCCTTCTTGTCAGAATCGTACTCTTGAATTTCCATTAAGAATATAAAATATATGATGTTCTTAGCATTTGAGCACGATTCCATTAGTTGGTAAAATTACATACTTGATCACAGCCAGCACAAACTTATCACTTCATCTCACATTGGGTGATCATTACACCAATTTCCTGTCTCTCTTTTACAACAAACGGACGCCGGTCTTTCTAGAAGGAAGTTGCACAATACCCACCTTGGCTCTGAGAGATGCTAGTCAGCTCTGAGCAAGGCCACGGGCTCACCTCGTATGCAGCCCCACTGACATCCGAACACGACCATGCCCCTTCCCTCGGAGCCGGTTCCCCTCCCAGGTTGATGTTAGATAAACAGATCCCTGTGAATGGTGAGTCCCTTATCCCTTTCATTAGACCCGCCTGCAGAACATTCACTCCCCAGAAGTCCTTCATGGTTATCCCCTTCACCAGTGGGAGTGCGCTCGGGTTGTAACTGTCGTCTGGGTGGTCCCCTACATCCCCTGAGATCTTTATCCCTTTCCTCGCCTTATCAATATGCACGTTCGACACGGTGATGTTCCTGATGAAAGCCCCTCTTCCGACATTGGTCTTGATGTGGATCCCGACACCCATGTTGAAAAGTGTTATGTCCTCTGCAACGATGTTCTCTACCCCTCCGGACATCTCGCTTCCCACCGCAATGCCCCCGAACGGGGACGACCCGGTTAAACGCCTGATCGTGATATTAGAGCTGGGTGCATTGTAGGAGATTCCATACTCGTCCCATCCACTCTTTACTGCGACGAGGTCATCCCCCACCATGATGAAGGAATCTTCTATGCACACGTTGGAGCTCGAATCTGATGTTGGATTGGTTCCGAGGAGACAAAAAGTGGTGGTCAACTTCTCAGCACATAAACGATGAATTTGAACATACACCGAAAAATATGTAGATTGCTATAGGAGAGAAACATTAAAACAAGTGCAACAACAAAGTGGAAAAATAAATGAATAAGTTCGAGATGAGTCAGGAAGATAAAGCATGTCTGAGAAAGAGACAGGAAATACGCAAAGGCGCATACCTGGATCGATTCCATCTGTGTTGGGAGAATCATATGGAGCTAATATCGTCATATTACGAACTACCACATTGCTGAAGGAAATAAAAATCAGGGAGACTTTTAGATGAAGCCACAGAAGAACAACGAATTGAAAGTTTGGTTCACAGGAAAAAGCATACTGAAGATCACAAATGGATGATTCTGAGAATGACCTGCAATAAACGGGATGGACATTCCAGAAAGGAGAATTCTGAAATATGAGATTCGAGATTAATATGTCCCTGGAATTCATGATCTCGAGTAGATTAGGTCGGGTAAAGTCAAGCGTTCTCTGCCTCCACATACTCCACCAAACATCTCCTTGTCCGTCAATTGTCCCATTGTCGCCTGCACAAAACGATCGTGTTATTTTTTTAAGACTTTGATCTGTCATCACACTTCACAGGCTCAAGATGGATATCAAACTAATTCTTCAATATCTCCCAGAAAGCATTCTGGAAAGATTAGAAGTCTACAAAGGGAATGAAAATGTAGTTAACAAGGCAATCTGTAATTATCCAAAATGAATATTCCCTGGATATTTTATCTCGTCAATAGATATCCATCAGAAAGTAGAAAAAAAAGGAAGGATGCCTACCGGTAATAACCACGTCAGTTAGACCATCTCCGTGGATGAAGCTCATGTATCTTCCACCAGGACGCTCTCTCCCTCTTCCATAAGATGGCAGAGGTGCAATGAGAGGCCACTTCGAGGTATCCTGGAGAGTCGCAGACAGCAACAAAAACTTTAATAACCTTGTAAATAGAGAGCAAATGTTTTCGGATAGCGCCACTTATTCTCATCTTGTGGGTTCTGGAACACCGGAACATTCACGTTCGAACTACAGCAGAGCTCAGAGCACCTCAACAAATCAAAAAGAAAAGGCATCACTAAGTTCACTGCAGCCGTCTTGGAACTGTGACATCTTCCCAGTTAAGTTTAAAGGCCAAAGCATCTTTGCAGCAAAAATTTACAAAAGACTCCTAATCATTCATTAGCTACTGCCTACAAGTTCTGATCACACATGGAGAATCTCTCATGCTATAACCATTTCTGAGACTCTGGGAGGCAGATACCAACCATTAAGCACCAGTTAACTCTAATAATTTAAGCTAACAAATGATTTAAAGGAAACCCAACATGGATCCCTTAAAAATGGACAAAAGAAAAGTCAAAAGGGACAGGAGAATGGAGTCCACAATAAACGAGGGCGTTCCCTTGGTAGCATCAAACCCAATAAACAAAGCACAGTATTTGGATGCAGAAGAGCGTTTGCATGTTACTGGGGAATTTGACAACACCATAAAAATAAAAAGGCATCGCACAGAGGTGGGGACATTGTCCAGCTATGAGGCATTTAATTATTCCACATGGGAATCTTTTTAAATCCTTCCATTATTCAGCCATCAACAACAACAACACAGGGCGACCTCAACTGGGACTGGACAACTCGATATGGGTCCTCAACTTTCAATGGCCAGTAGCTCATAACGTTGCCCAAAGTCCACCCTAGTTACCCATCGAATGGGTCGATTGACAATATACAAATAACCCTAACCTAAATCTAAGACTTCATTTCACGAATTTTATAACCCAAAGTACTTTAGCCGAAAAGAAAAGAATTTAGAGGTTTGCTTTTATCTTCTTTGGATTCCAATCCAAGCCATTAATGCCATCATATCACATAATTGCAAACTGCCATACATAAAAAATGAAAAGAAGAATAAACAAAGGGTAAAGAAATCATTGATTGCCCAACATCATACATTTATCTTATGCATATCACAACACAATCCCATTCTTTCCAGAAAAAGGAAAAAAAAAAGATTTTCTTGCCTTTTTCTTGTTAAAACTGATCTCGATCCATATAAGAAACAAAATGCAAATGAAAAAAGCAGGGACATTCAATCACAGGACCAAAACAATACCAGCAGCAGATCTTCAAAAGCACGGACTCAAAAACCGACAAAACACATTGCCCCAAGTCCTAACTTTTTCCTTGGCATTTTCCCTAAATCGCGTCCAGAAACCCAAAACAAGAAATTAATAAATAAACAAAGATATCTTCTTTTTGTTTTTGGGTGTTTGATTACCTGAGTGGCCCTGCTGACTGCATCCTTAGCCAAGTAAAGGGTCATGTGGCTGGTCAAGTTGAAAGGCCCGGTCAAGTAAACCCCCGGGGGTACGTACAGCACGGTGCCGCCGGGACGGTGGAGGTGCTGGATCCTGTAAATCGCCTCCCGGAAGGCCTTGGTGTTGAGGGTCCTCCCATCCCCAACCCCGCCGTAGTCCGTGATCGAGATCCGGTCAGCCCGCCACGGGAGGGGGACAATGTCGGAGCAAGTGGCGGGGGAGGAAGAGGCAACGTCCGCCGCTGCAACCACCGCGAGGAGGAGGAAGAGGAGGAAGGGGAGTGTCGGTGGTGGCATGGTTTCGGGAAGCGGGTCGGTTAGTTAGTTAGTTACGGGAGACGGTTGAGTTAGTTAGGAAACGGAAGGCTCTCTTTTCTTTCTCGGGGGGGGGGGAGAGGATGGGTACAAATGGGAAGAGGGCGAGGAGGGAGATACGGAGGAAAGTGGGGGATGAGGAAGGAGGAAAAGCTTGTCCGGGAGTGATGTGTTTTCTAATAAGCGTGAACCGTGAGGGAGAGAGTGGTGGGACTTTTTTTTAATATGATCAAAATGTGGGTTGGAGCTGTAATGGAATTTCAATTGCAGGTGAGGTGACCAAAAGAATGATGATAAAAACTCCAATAAAGGAATTAAATCGAGATTGGTTGGATGCTCAGTTTAATTGATTATGATTAAAATGGTATTGGTAGGTAAGGTAAGCCACTTGCACTGTCCCACTGCTGCTATGTCGAGTAAAGGTTTTAAGGACAGGGTAGGAGAGGACATGACTTCATGGTCAGTTATGTGGTAAGGATATCACCTCTCATCTCATCTTCATGTTAATTCGCGGAGGACTTCCCATATCAACTCCAGGTCAAAAGATGGCAACTTTGACAGCGAGCATCGGTCCCTCTCCATGTCCTCCACCGGGTAATCAGCCGAACCTGGTGGCAAACCATCGTCATCGCATCTCCAGTACTCATCCCCCGGGATTGGTAATGTTGTGGGTTCGCTTCCGAGCATCTGTGGCGGTGATGACGAGCACCGTGTATTCGTTTTGGAAGGTTCGCAATTACCGTCGCCATTAGACGGATCGACCGTCTTCACGATCTTCCTGCACTTCTCCCTTCTCGCCTTTTCACAAATGGCTTGTATCTTCGCGTCAACTGCGCTCTTCAAAGCGTCGAGCCTAGCCCAGTCCTTGAACCCCAGCTTGGCGAGGTCATCGATGTTGGGAAAGTTGAGCCTTGCATACTCCCCCCTAAGCTTGTAAGCAGCTCGGTCGTAGGCATACGCCGCAGCTTCAGCGGTCTCATAGGTGCCAAGCCACACCCTCATTCTTTTCTGGGGTAGCCTGATCTCGGCCACCCACTTCCCCCAGTGCCTCTGCCTTACTCCCCTGTAGAGTTTCTTCTTACAGGGGGGAAGGTACGCCGAGGAGCGAACCGAACCCCGGGAAGCCTGTGAGGGATGCAAAGCCGGAGGGTATCTCGTCCTCGTGTTTTTCCTGCCGTTCTTCTGGCAGAACTTGTTGAGGAGTTCTCTTTGGAGGAGATAGACGGACGAGCCGAGTTGTTGTGGGACGAGCCCGGGAGGAGTCACCGGCGTTTGCGGCGTGCAAAAGGATAGGATGGAGTCCAGAGTGCTGGTGTTTTTACCGGCCAGTATGAGCTCCGACAGCGAATCTTGGCGATCTCCATACATGGATTTCCGGCCGTCTCCTTCCATTTGTTAAGGATGCCAAACCTGGTATAGCACAGTACCCCGGAAGCATAACAAGAGGGCTTGAAGCCGCCTTAACAGGGGGTGTAAGAAGACGAGGTATTTTCACACGATGATTTAGGATAAGCTTGTATTTATAGATGAAGAAGGTACGGATAGAAAGAAAGGCGTTAAATATTTTGAATGTTCACTTTCCCATTAGTCCTTACTATAATTAGCATATGGAAATAGGTTTAACATATTTGTAAAGGTAAAAGTAGACCATTTTGGCCAACTCAAGTGTACTAAAACCAGATTTGATAGAGTCGGAAGAGGAGTCAATACAAATGCCTTTTTCTATCGTGCCCTTTTTATTTAATAACAATTTTACGAGCTAAACCATCCTCAAGCAATGTGGCTAAGTGGGGCTCCTTTGCTAGTAGTACCATGTGTTTCACATTGACTTGAAGTGGTAGTAGCATCGTATCTACGTCCTAGCAAAGCTATCCCCTACATAGGGAGTCATACATTTACATGACATAACTGATGTATCTGATTCGTATCCATGTACTTCTATTGGGGAAAGATGGCATGCACTGCCCTTTCCTTGTCGAAGGAAAACCTTGCCCCTTAAGGGCTGGATGGCTACAGGAATGGCACGCATAATCGGTCATTAGCACCTCACATTCGTGCTAGAGTGTTTAGCATGTGCTGGTTATTGCACAAAATAAGCAACATAGTAGCCAGAAAAAAACTTGCCATCCATCGCAATCAGGAAACATCGAAGATGACCGCCCGACGAGCACTGGATGCACTACTAGTAGTAGTATAGTTGCAGAAAGTATCACTGCACTAGTTGAAACCTACGGGCAAAGTCGTGAATGTCGTATGAGTTACGCGTGTAGCTTCTTCCGTATGCCACTCCCCATGCTCTTGACTTAATTTTCTCTGCGACCATAGCGAGCACATGTATATGCTCGCCCATCACCACGCCCAAGTTCATGAGACAATGCATTAGAGGTTTCGCGAATTAGTAGAAGCGTACCCGTGAAGTATGGGTTGGAGATTGCTCCATTGTCCGTGTGAAAATTCCGCAGTCCGTTTATAAATCTTGTAACAAATAATTGTAACATGCATAACTTCTAGCTTTTCAGCTAGATCAATCTCACATGCTGCTTCTAAAAAGATTTGATGAAGAATCTCTTGATGAGTTATTAACTCGGTTAGATCAATTCCGTAAGTTTTTACCTCGGAATTAATCCGGAGAACTTGAAACCTCCTGAAATAATTTATTTTAATATTTTATATTTTTATAATATTTTTATATAATCTCTATTTTTTATTTGTATAAATATTTTTAAAAAAATTGTTTCTTTGATCCATATGATAGGTTCTTGATTCTAAAACAAAGAAACAGTCATTATTACATGTTACAGTTTCTATATTGGAAACTTACCCACCCTGAATTCTGCTCATCTCTAATGACAAAGAACACATGATTGTAAAAGCTTATTTGACTAATCTCTTGAAGAACAGCGAAGAGCATGTACGCCACAATTTACAAGTACCTTACGAACAAGAGGAGAAACAAAACAAGATAAAACTTACGGGACCACAAAAAAAAAAGCACTTATGAAAAAGAACATGAATATTTAACTTATCCAAAAATTTGATGCGCATTAATTTGATTGATGGGAGTTAATAGGACATTAACAATATGCGGTTTAACTCCACGAAACTTGAGTTAAACATGCCACCCTAGTTTGGTTGTCGGACACGTCAAACCCTGACCTACCGTCTAAAATTTTGACTTCCGAAATATATATATATATGTGTGTGTGTGTGTTTGTGCATGGCCACTCCAATGACATGCACACACCATTGTTAATGGTGATGCTCATGTGAAGGAATAACGTACACGAGATTGTGTTATATTAGTCGGATTCGTGTCCATGACACTCCGAACGCGTGACGAGCCCTCGTATAGAGAGATTAGGGTTCGTCTTATTCATTATTAAACGAGGCAGGCTGCTTCAAAATGGTAGATAAGATCAATCAGGTTGGATGATAACGGTGAGTGATGTGGTAGAATTCTGAACAGGGCAAAAAATCAAATCACGGGTCAATCTAATTTATTTTTCACGCCACCCTCCTCTTCAATTCCAGATAAACTTTGATTCCGACACACCGAACGTGGCCTGCCTGCCATGTGGATGTGGAAACACAAAGGGCCACTGGAGTTGGGCCAGGCCTCCCTTGGCTTGGGTATTTCTCAAAGGCTCTTTACCTTCTGATTGGGTCACTGGAATGGAATCTCCATAATTTATTACCAATGACTTGTTTGGAAATTTTTTCTATACGAGAAGAAAATGCGGTGGAATATTTATTGATGAAAAAGTAATGGAATATTGTTAGGAGGAAAGGAGGTTTCCTACCCATTTTCCTCCCCCCCCCCCCCCCCCACCCCCCCCCCCCCCCACCCCCCCCCCCAACCTCGTCCACACAAAGCCTAAATCTTGGGAACATTTTTCAGATTCGCACTTTTTATCTTTTAGTATGTCGTCTTGACATCTTGTGTTTTTACTTATAAAAAGAATGTTTTGCCATCTTTTCTAGTATGTTGTAATTTCTTTTATGATACTAACTTATCTCGGAAATTTCATATAATTTGTGAATTCCTGAGGTGGTTTATTAAGAATGAATGCTAAACTTTTAACCTGCAAACTTTTATCTTATAATAGTAATAATATTGTCAACTCTTCTAAGTTACTAAAACGAAATTCGGAGGTACTGTTCTCATTAAGCTAATGTTTTCAAATAACACAGAAAACCCATTTTATGTCTCAAAACATGCATTCTGGTACTCTCATTTCGATAATTTCTTCCTAGGTGTAATTGGGGGGGTCGCATTCCTTACTTCCCACCCAGCATTTGGGGATCATTACAAGGGAAACCCTATAGAATATAAGACTGTCTGCATGCCTGATTAAACTTATCGTGATTCTGTCTTTTATCAACACTTGTAACTTCATGAATCATTCTTTTTATGGCGATGCTTTCGGCGCGCTTCTACCTTATCATCATCCTGTCCAAATAATGGCGATGATGACACATACGTCCATCCCTCGGAAACGTGGAACAGAACGAAAATCCATTTGATCATTCAGACACCCCTGCGATCTTGTCTTCATGTGATGTCGGAACCCTCTTCAACCTCTCGGAGGCATCTCTCCATCGTTGGGATTTTGCTCGCCACCGAAGCGGACGACGAAATAATTCGGCTTTAAGAGCCATAAACAAGGAAGGCATACAAAGTAATCTTGGGAAAGAAGTTAATGATTCTATATCTTTAACTGGTAAGTCCATAATTCATCAATGACGTGACGCATCTGTTGTGTGTATATATTCGGAGCATGTGAAAGTGAGGGAGGGAGACAGGTGGTGGTAGGAAACTCGCAGGGCTTCTTGCTACACTCCAAATCTGCCCCATCAAAAATGTGAATCCAACCCACGTGCTTGGGATTCCAAAGCAAAAAAACAAAATAAAAGATTATCAAGCAGAATGAGAGACGACATGTGTCTCGATGCCAACGTAACACTAGTATGATTAGTTATGAATTGTTTGGAACTTAGCTACATGAAATACTCCCATAAAGAAACCAACGGATGAAAAGGGGATTCCCCACCACTCGAATTCGAATTCAGATTCCACCGAGGGCAGCCCCGGGGGGAAGCTAATGTAAAACATTTGGGTTCATGTCTTGGCTAATACGGGGAAGGATTTATGGCCGGAGGAATCAAAGGAGGGGAGGGACAAGACAACGTTCGGACAGGGGGAGAAGTAAATGAAGGCACGTGGTTCGGTCCCATACCTTTTCTCGTAGGGGGAGGAGCAAACACGTGGTGGTGGGGGCTATGAAAATTAGAGAACCAAACCTAAGAAGGAGAAACGCGAAACTCCTATTCATAATTTCAACGTCTCGTCGTCGGCCTTCGTCTAAAAGCAGGAAATGACATGGACGTCCTGTTAAATAATAGTTACGATGTGCAACCGCGACTAGAGCGTACGTATTCGTGGGGGGTTTTCAGTAGAAGCATTAATCGACAGCACGAGTGAACCCAATATCATCACTATAATAATGTTAGCAGTAGTTGTAGTAGTATTTCCATCTTCTGCGACGCCGTTTCAGTAACTGTTTTTACTTGTAAGTGACTCCTCACGATTTTTTTTATGGAGAGTGGCGGAAGAACTTTGTGACGAGTCAAACTCGGTAAGTGTGTTCCCCACGAAAGATGGGATGGGGTTGGGTTTGAACAGCAATCGAGGCCATGCGTATCCTTTTCAAACCATTCATTCTTCATATTCTCCCTCTCCCAATAAAGAAACTCAACTCAACTCCCCTCCACCACACCGCTAGATGAAAGTAGAATCCTGTCAATTGTCAATAATTAAGACTAGGCGTGACTGTTAACTTTTGTCTTAAAAAAAATGTAGACCATACGCTAATATTGCAATGGCTGAATCATACAAGAAGACATATCTTTACTTTTTATCGTTCTAACTTAAAAAAACAAAAAAACTTTCATGTAAGAACGAATGAACGACTCCTATTGTGTCAGCGGTGTGTCCGTTTGGCGTACTCCTACACATAACTGATTAGACTCGACGCCTAACATTCATCACGTGTTAAGAGTCTCCTGTCATCATCGGTCGAAAGCAGATCCCTAACAACGACAATTCGGTGGTGTTTTTTAGTGTGATCTTGTTTGGGCATTCAATGTTCCGAATCTCTTTACAGTCCTGCTGTCGTATGGCGCCAAACGCTCAGTGTTGCTTGACACTGTGATTGTCTTTTCGGTGAATGCAGCCGACTGTCCTTCGTCCCTAGTTGGAAAATAATTGCTCTTCTACTGTTAATTTTAGTTTGTATTAGTTGCCGGCGGTTTGCACGTGGCAGGCAGCCCCTTCCCTTTTTGCATGAATATATAGTTTTTGGTGTTTTGTATTTTTCCACTGTGAAAGGAGCGGCGGCGATCGTGGGTTGAATTGATTGATTGTTTTTTGTTAATATATTTTGAAGAAAGGACATGGGTTTTGTTACGTTGGGACAAAAGGGGGTTGGGTCAATTCGGATGGGCGTGGCTCGAGGAGGAGGGAGAGAGGGGGTGTTGAATTGAGGTCGCTCGGTCGGTCCTCCCTTGGGGACAGTTTTTAATTGAACGAATTTTCACTGGTTTTTTTTTTTTTTTTGTAATTCAGAACTGACCGCCTTCGTGTTTAACTCCAGAAATTGTGGTGTAACGTCCTGGTCACGCACATCCTTATTATTCATTTGTAATTTGGGGGTCTATTCTAATTACTCTTTTTTTAAAGCAATTAATACCAAAAACTTAATACGCTCTATATTCAAATTGCCTCCATCGGTCCTAGCTAAGCCTACGTCGTGTTATTTAATTTTTTTTTTCAACTGCACCTAATTCAGTTCTTACCTTTATTTATTTTAATCGGCTAGCCTCGCATTAACGACTAAATACGAAACCCTGACCTATAAAAAAAGAAAAGAAAATTCTTGAATAAGGCTTTTCCTTAACTTCCCTTTTATAAAAATTTTTATTTCATGAATAATAATTTCAAAATTTTAAATGAATCGAATTCATGTTTTCCATTCCACTTTCTGTCATTTCTCTGATTTTTTTTTTGGGTATTAATATTAAGAGAAAAACAACATCCTTTTCCTAGAAGGACGAGAATAATACCGAAACTGAATCGGGCGCGCGTGTTACTTATGATACAAGATAAGATGGGTATGGTTTCCCTTTGCCCCCGCTGGTCTAAGTAGTAATTGCTGCTGGTCACAAATTCAACTAAAATCGTAGGGGGTGGGTGAATGATTAAGAATGTTAACCCGGTGATTCCGTGCCTGATGACTTAAAGAAGTATCCATTCGTTGTCATTATTCGTCTAATTTTATTACGAGTAGTATGAAAATCAAAAGAAATCGGTCAAATTATCAAATATATTATATAATATATTCATTTTTTTCTTATTTATCCTATTATTTGAAACGCTTCCTACCTATATACGTGCTTCCGCCGTTATATCGAATCTATCCCCCATCAACCCACACACTAACGACACCCACCTGGTTTTAATTCCATTGCTGCTCTCGTTATATCCCCCAATCCCCATCATCTTCTACAACTTCCTGTTCATTAGGGCTTCGCCTTCATCCCAGCTGTTAGAAATCGTGTCGGGGGTTAGCCCTTCACCTAAAAGCTAGCAAACCTAAAATGAAACAAGAATGATTGAGTAGAAGGTTCATGAGTAGGTGGAAGGAGGGGGCAAGAGGTAAGTCCCTGAAAATTCCTCGGTGGATATGAAAGATTCGAGGGTGTGTGGTAATCATTGTGAAAGGGTAACCTACTGGGATGAGTTTTAAAGCAAAATGTTAATAGCACACGCTAGCGGTGAATAACCTCTGACTCTGAATGAAGTGTGCGACCTCATCTGAGGGTGTTTAAGGACAATTTGCAATCAAAAGACTAAGGTGGTCTGAGGAGTGACGTTGAGTCTGTGTTTGCTTTGCTTTGGCATGTTTTCTTTTGTTTTGCTCGAGGACTAGCAAAGATTAGGTTTGGGGGTGTGATAACTCTAGTAAAACAGAGTTATATGATCACATTTAGGCTTAATTCTAGTTAGTTATTGTTTGCCAATTGAGCTTAAATTGTCATTCATCACGTTTGCTTTGCGATCGTATGAAGTAAATGAAGGCATGACGGAAAACAAAGCAAAATGGTGAAGGATGAAGAGGAATAGAAGGCGGAGGACACGGTGCAGCTGCAACCAATCTTCTTGCAGCTGCACAAGTGAAGCAGAAGAACGACAGACAGGCTCGTGTAGCTGCAACTCCAAGCTCGTGCAGCTGCACGACGAGAGGAGGAATTGATCAAGGGCATCAGACTGGTCGTTGCAGCTGCAACGCCAGTCCCCTGCAGCTGCACGAGTGCGACAGGGCAGATATGAAGAGAGCTTCAGAGAGGTCGTTGCAGCTGCAACGAATTCATCTTGCAGCTGCACGACATAATATTGCCCGAAAATTAGATTTTATTTTTTAGATTTGCTTTAGGTATAAAAAGATGGGATTTTAGGTTTTCGGGGGGACCTTTTCTCTTTTCCCCTTCTGACTTTGGTTTTGGCACCCGACGACGGCTAGGAACAAGGAGACGAAGACGTTGATGGAGACTTCGACGATCTTTCTTTTCTCTTTGCTTTTTGTTTCGTTTGCGATGTCGAACTAAACATCTTTTTCTAGGATGATGATGAACCGACTCGTGTAGTTGGTTATCCACTTTTTCGGAATCAATTCAAGAAGATTTATCGTTTACTTGTGTTTCTTCTGTGTTTAATGCTTACCTATCGGGTTGATCGCCGGTTTGTATGAACTCTTAGTCTTAAGTGAACTCGAGAGAGACTTAGGATTAGAAGAGGGGAAACATAACTTAGGTTAAGGCCGAGAGATCGGTTTAACTAAGAGGAGTATAGAGATATACACTCGTAGGTAACCGAGAGAACAATTGGATCTCAAGGAATTCTGATTATTCGTGATTCGCTATAGAAATATAGGTTTACGGGTGATTAGTAATTCACAGTTACAGCCTCGAGAGAGGTGTAGCGATTGTTAGGGAATTGTGGTTAGTAAACGGTAAAACGGATTGAATTGAGGAAGAGAGAGTGCGATAATCTACGAATCGATAGGGGATTCGGAGTCCTAGGCTTTTATTATTTGAATTACAACCTTGCTTTCATTTTTCTTGCGATTTACTTTCTTGCACCAAACCTTTCATTACTCAACCTTCTTGACTAGAATTTGAACTCAATAATTGAATTTTGGCAGTAGATTCTGTTTAATCAGTCCTCGTGGGAACGATCTTTCTCATCACTTTATTACTTGGCGCGACCCGTATACTTGCGTGTGCGTTTTAGCGAACAAGTTTTTGGCGCCGCTGCCGGGGACTGAAATAGAATTATTTCAGTCAAGTTTCAGTTACAAGTTTTATTCTAGTCACTGATTCTCTTTTCATCTTTTGCAGGTGTATGCGACATCGCAAAGGTGACAAAGAGCTACTCTTTGACCCAGAAATTGAACGAACTTTTCGGATTTTACGAATAGGTCAAAGGGACACCATGGCGAACGCCAACAACAACAACAATGTTGTTGACATTGCGGCGCAGCAACAGCCGAGGACGATGCGGGACTATGCACAGCCGACTCCCCAAAATCATGCTGGTTTTCTACGTCCTGAAATTCAGGCGGATACGTTTGAAATTAAACTTCATATGATCGAAAATTCGAATTTCGGAGGTTTAATTAATGAAGATCCACACTGGCACCTAACGCGTTTTGAGGATTTGTGTGGCACTTTCAGGTATCATGGCGTATCGGCAGAAACAATCAAGTTGAGGCTATTCCCGTTCTCGCTTCGAGACAAGGCCAGAGCGTGGCTATATTCGCTGCCCGGAGAGTCAGTCAGCTCATGGGACGACCTCCGAAAACACTTCCTGTCCAAGTACTATCCACCGAGCCGAACCGTCAAGATAAGGAACGACATTACTTCGTTCCGCCAACTAGCAGGTGAATCAATGTACGAAGCATGGGATCGCTTTAAGGAGCTGCAAAGGTTATGCCCCCACCACGACATCCCAAAGTGGATGTTGGTTCAGAGTTTCTACGACGGGCTAGCGGAGCAACTCCAGTCCACAATCGACTCTGCTGCCGGGGGCACCATTATGAATAAGACTCCAGATGACGCGTTAGAGCTATTTGAGGCAATGGCTACTAATGGCCAGAGGAGAGCACCAGCAAGAGGAGGACTCCAGCAAATTGATG
Organism: Melastoma dodecandrum; assembly: GCA_029817715.1. Lineage (NCBI taxonomy): Eukaryota > Viridiplantae > Streptophyta > Magnoliopsida > Myrtales > Melastomataceae > Melastoma > Melastoma dodecandrum. The sequence goes on from JARUPY010000606.1 coordinate 3,479,097, forward strand.
CTATCACAGCCCTTAGTTCTCAATTGGAGACTTTGACTAAGGAGATGGCTGCTTTGCGTACGTCGACGCAATTATCTAACGCTCCTCGCTCTAATATGCAAGTTATGGAGATGCAGGAGTTGGAGGAGGCGAATTACGTGGGAGGCAACAACAGGAATAACCCGTACTCCAACACGTACAACCCAGGATGGCGCAACCACCCCAATTTCTCGTGGAGAAGCAATCAAGAGCATCAGGATGCCGGGCCCACGCGACCGAACCAGCCACCGGGATTTGCACCCCAGATGCGACAACCCGTAAGTGAACCTAAATCTAGTGTTGAGGATTTATTGAGACAGGTTCTTGCTAGTAATGAGGAGGTCCGGAAACAACAAGAGGAGACAAGGAAGCAACAGGAGCTCATACTAAAGGATCACGCGACCTCGATCAAGCAATTGGAGATGCAAATGGGACAACTTGCAGGATCGTTGGTCATGAGACCACATGGGACGCTACCGAGTAACACGGAACTCAACCCCAAGAATCGAGAGAATTGCAGCGCGATTACCCTTCGAAACGGGAAGGACCTTGAAGAGGAGTTTGAGCGGCAAGAAGCCGAAAAGGAGCATGCCAGGGCAAAGCGTCAGGCTAAGGTACGTGAGACGGTGTCTGGAAAGGACTCTGAGCATCATAGCTCAGAAACACCGGTATGTACTAATCCTGTACCTATAATTCCTGTTATTCCGCAAGTTCCTTTTCCGCAAAGGTTAAAGAAAAACACTTATGAGCAACAGTTTAAGAAATTTCTTGAGGTTTTTAAGAAGTTGCAGATCAACATACCTTTTGCGGAGGCACTCGAGCAAATGCCAAGTTACGTGAAGTTCATGAAGGACATTCTATCGAAGAAGCGGAAGCTTGGAGGGAACGAAACCATCTCACTGACTGAGGAATGCAGTGCGATCGTGCAAAGAAGACTCCCACCAAAACTCAAGGATCCGGGTAAGTTCACTATCCCGTGCCACATTGGAACGGATTTTTTTGGTCATGCTTTATGTGATTTAGGGGCGAGCATCAACTTGATGCCATTTTCAGTGTTCAAGAAATTGAACATCGGCGAAGTAAGACCGACATCTCTGACTTTGCAATTAGCTGACCGATCGTACACGTACCCTAAGGGTATTGTGGAAGATGTTTTGGTGAAAGTAGACAGGTTCATCTTCCCCGCAGACTTCGTCATCCTGGATTACGAGGAAGATCGAGAGGTCCCCATCATCCTAGGACGACCGTTCTTAGCAACGGGGAGGACACTAATCGATGTCCAGAAGGGAGAGCTTACCATGAGGGTCCACGACCAAGAGGTGACGTTCAACATGGACAAGGCTATGAAGATGCCTAACGAAATTGATGAATGCAGGTACGTGGACATACTTGAGGAAGTTGCCATCGAGACATTCCTAGAAGCATTTGAGCTACAGCCGGAAGAAGAATTGCCGAAGGAAGATGCATTACAAGATGAGAAGTTTGAGGAAGAGGTGGCCTTTGTGCGGCAATTCCAAAGGGTGGAACCCCTCGACCGACCTGCAACGACCACTAAGCCGTCCATTGAAGAACCCCCGAAGCTGGAACTAAAGCCGTTGCCTGACCACTTAAGGTATTCCTACCTGGGTAAGGACAATACTCTTCCAGTTATTATTTCATCGTCATTAACTAACGAACAGGAAGAGATGCTGGTACGAGTGCTTCGGGAGCATAAGACAGCTATTGGATGGACCATCGCGGACATAAAGGGGATTAGTCCAGCAGTTTGCATGCACAAGATTGTCCTGGATAGTGACAAGAAGCCAACAGTCGAACATCAAAGGCGATTAAACCCGCATATGAAGGAGGTGGTAAGGAAAGAAGTTATTAGATGGCTCGATGCATGTATCATTTATCCGATCTCGGATAGCTCGTGGGTGAGCCCAGTCCAGTGCGTACCTAAAAAAGGAGGCATAACGGTGGTCGAGAACAGCAAGAATGAGCTCATCCCAACAAGGACGGTCACCGGATGGAGAATATGCATGGACTACAGGAAACTCAATGCAGCCACATGCAAGGATCATTTCCCGCTTCCCTTCATCGATCAGATGTTGGACCGTCTCGCAGGTAAGAGTTTTTATTGTTTTCTGGACGGATATTCAGGTTATAATCAGATAGCGATCGCACCGGAGGATCAGGAAAAGACCACCTTCACTTGCCCCTACGGTACGTTCGCTTTCCGTCGTATGCCATTTGGATTATGTAATGCGCCTGCCACGTTTCAGCGATGTATGACAGCGATTTTTTCGGACATGATTGAGAAGACCATTGAGGTATTCATGGATGATTTCTCAGTTTTTGGAGTGTCATTTAAAAATTGCTTGGATAATCTTGCGGCTGTTCTTGCGCGATGTGAACAGACTAACCTGATTCTGAATTGGGAAAAGTGCCACTTCATGGTGCGCGAAGGCATTGTGCTTGGTCACAGGATTTCGGAGAATGGTATTGAAGTGGACAAGGCCAAAGTGGAGACGATCGAGAAGCTACCCCCTCCAACATCAGTGAAAGGAGTCCGAAGCTTCTTGGGACACGCTGGCTTCTACAGGAGATTTATTAAGGATTTCTCGAAGATCACCAAGCCGCTTTGCAATCTCTTGGAGAAGGATGCACCATTCCTTTTCGACGGTAAGTGTATGGAAGCATTCCTTACACTAAAGGAGAGGTTAGTATCATCCCCGATTATTGTCGCTCCTGATTGGAACTTGCCTTTCGAATTGATGTGGGATGCGAGTAATTTAGCTGTAGGAGCAGTGTTAGGACAAAAGAGAGATAAGCACTTTTGTGCTATTTACTATGCTAGTAGAACACTTGACTCCGCCCAGGTTAATTACACGACAACGGAGAAAGAAATGTTGGCGATTGTGTTTGCTTTCGATAAGTTTAGGCCTTATTTGATTGGGTGTTCAGTGATTGTGCATACTGATCATGCGGCCATACGCTACTTGATTTCTAAGGCGGACTCAAAACCACGACTAATCCGTTGGGTGTTATTATTGCAAGAGTTCGATCTTACCATTGTAGATAGGAAAGGTTTCGAGAACCAAGTAGCTGATCACCTATCCAGGCTGGAGGAGGGAATGAAGAGCACACCCTCGACTCTGATAAACGATTCTTTCCCTGATGAGCAACTGTTCGCTGTGGAGGTAGCCGCGCCTTGGTATGCCGACTATGTGAACTACATAGTCGCAAATATTGTTCCTCCAGACATGACAAGCCAACAGCGGAAAAGGTTCATCTATGAAGTTAAATTCTATATGTGGGATGAACCTTTGCTTTTTCGGAAATGTGCAGACCAGGTCATTCGGCGTTGTGTTCCGGAGGAAGAAATCAGGCCGATCCTTGAACAATGCCATGCCGCCCCGTACGGTGGACATTTCGATGGTCAGAAAACCGCAGCAAAGGTTTTACAATCAGGTTTCTACTGGCCCTCATTATTTAAGGATGCTCACACTTTTGTAGCACAGTGCGATCGCTGCCAAAGGGTAGGAAATATTTCACGTCGTGATGAAATGCCCTTAAATAATATTCTAGAAGTCGAACTGTTCGATGTGTGGGGGATAGATTTTATGGGGCCCTTTGTTGATTCCTTAAAGAATAAATACATTTTAGTGGCTGTTGATTATGTGTCCAAATGGGTAGAAGCTGTCGCGTTACCCACTAACGATGCTCGTGGAGTTTTGAAATTTCTTAGACAGATTTTCACGCGGTTCGGAACACCACGGGCCATCATCAGTGACGGTGGAGCTCATTTCTGCAACAACAAGTTCACTACACTGATGCGGAAATATGGAATCAAGCATAAGGTGGCGTTGCCATACCATCCTCAGACATGCGGCCAAGTAGAAGTGTCCAACCGCGAAATCAAGAGAATCCTGGAGAAAACGGTAAGTGCTAATCGAAAAGATTGGTCCACCAAACTCAACGATGCACTATGGGCATACAGGACGGCCTTCAAGACCCCGATTGGGACATCGCCGTACAAGCTAGTATATGGAAAAGCCTGTCATCTGCCGGTGGAGCTAGAGCACAAGGCTTATTGGGCGGTTCAAAAGCTTAACCTGGACCCAAGCGCAGCAGGGGAGCAGCGATTAATGCAGCTGAATGAAATGGAGGAATTCCGAAGAGACGCATACGAGAATGCCCGCATTTACAAAGAGAAGACCAAGGCGTGGCATGATCGTCGACTTAAGGAGCGTAAATTCTCCCCTGGTCAATTAGTACTTTTATTCAATTCACGGCTTCGGTTGTTTCCAGGGAAACTCAAATCGCGCTGGTCAGGACCCTTCGAAATTACCCAGGTACTACCATTCGGTGTTCTCGAATTAGTAGGTACTGATTCTTCTGACAGGTTCAAGGTGAATGCAAGTCGGGTCAAGCCATACTTTGGAGTGTTGTCCACCGGGATCCGGGGACACTAATGATGAAAGACACGTAAAGGATCAGAGCGTCAGGCTGACGACGTTAAATCAAGCGCTGCTCGGGAGGCAATCCGAGTCAAATTTTATTTCCTTTTTTTGGTTTATTTGTTTTCTTTTAGTTTTTGAGTTTGATTTTGGCTAAATTTTCTAGGGAGCAAAAACAAAAAAAAAAAAAAAAAAATTACGGAGCGATAAGATCACGGGACCGGTGTTGCTGAAAGGAGAAGTCAAACATAATGATGCAGCTGCACCAATATTTCGTGCAGCTGCATGGGGGACAGGGGAAGATGTCTGCCAGGTCGATGCAGCTGCAACGATCCCCTTGTGCAGCTGCATGAGATCCTCAGTCAGAGTCAAGTCACCAACAGCAAGCTTCGTGCAGCTGCAACCAAATCTCTTGCAGCTGCATGACTAGGGGAGACCATCAGACCAATCCGTGCAGCTGCACGCTTATAATAGGGGGCTGTCTGACCGGTCGTTGCAGCTGCAACGACCTCTCGTGCAGCTGCACGAGACCCCCAGAAATTCAGTACGGATCATCCGACAGGGTCGTGCAGCTGCACCGGTTCGGATTTTCAGAAAAAATAAAAGAGGGGCCGGCCGCCCAAACCCTAAAAACTTTCTTTTTCTCTCCCTCACTCGCAGGTCATCGCCCCCAGACGCCCCACCACCTCCGGTGCTTGACGATTCCGCCGATTTCCGTCGTCCACAACCTCCCTCGGTGTAAGTATCGTTTCTTACCTTTCGAGCTCAAGCGCCCCTTTCCAAATCTCTTCGCTCGGACCTCAGGTGCGTTTTTCTCCGTCGCTCTCCGGTAATTCGTGGCTCTTAGCTGTTAGATTAGGACGTGCATCGGTGGAAATTTGATTAGATGGCTCCTAAGAGGCAGAAAACCGGTGCCGGGTCTTCCTCGGGGCACACCGAGGACGATAGGATTAGGGAAGCGGCAATGACCCGCTCTATCATTGAGGAGCGCGGGATTAACGCTAATGAGCGGTATCTCGAAAGCTTCCAGTATATAATTGATAAGCTAGGATGGGTCGAGTTTTGCTGGGAACCGGCCCCGGCTAGTATACCGTTGGTTAGGGAATTCTATGCGAATGCGCATACATATGACCCGAACGGTGAAACAATTCGGGTCAAGAATAAGAAAGTAGTATTTAGCCCGGACGCAATTGCGTTGCTTTATAACTTGCCCCGTTATGAAACTGATGGCTGGAATGCGTATCTCGCCGAATCCTTTGATGCCCAAGCAATATTAGAGACATTAACTAGGGACCGGGCAGGAGCACGTTGGATATTGTCGACATCAAACGAACCCATTGCACTCCAGGGTTCAGATCTCCATGCGACGGCGAAGATGTGGCAACTCTTCGTTTCCGCACGACTTATCCCGGGAACCAACGTCTCCCGTTTAACTAAGGAAAGGGCGGCGCTGATATACTGCATATTGCAGTTGAGACAGATTGATGTAGGGGTAGTAATTAATGGTATGATTCATCGCTGTCTTCGTGAACTTAATCTTGGATTATGGTTTCCCACCATAATCACTGAGTTGTGTAGACAGGCAGGGATTAGGGTGGATCCGAAGGATGGGCTGCTCCAACCTCAAAAATCGCTCAACAATGCATCATGGCTCAGGATCCAGCACGAGATCACGGTCAAGGAGAGACGCGACGGGGGTAGAGTCCCGGTTCAAGCTGCTACTGGAGGGGAAACATCCCAACCCGACCCGACTCCGGTATCGCGTTTTCCCTCTGAGGAAGAACGTTGGGCTCAAATGACGACGTTCATGCAATCCACGATGGACTTCCAGCAGCGTGCCTTGGCATTTCAGCAGAGTTCCTTGGATTTTCAAGCGCGGTCGCTAGCTTACCAGCAACATACCATGGACTACCAGAGGTATCAAATGGATTGCCTCCGTCACCTCGGTGTTTCTCATGGCGTGGATTTCTCTTCGTTTCAGGAGCCCGTTTTTCACTATCCTCCTCCTACGGAAGACGCAGCGGATGATCCTATCTCTGAGGATGAGCAGCCCGGTGACGATTGATCAGGAAGTACTATTTCCTTTTTCTTTTGCACTTTCTTTTCGAGTTTCTACTACGGCGTTATGTTTGCACCGAGGTCGCTGCAATTTTTAGGTTTGGGGGTGTGGTGTTTATCTGCTGGTGCAAGTTTGATTGTGTTAGGCTCCTTTATGTTTGTTAGAAATTTTGTTTAGTTTGTTTTCATTTCCGATCATTTTTAGGTACGTTTAAAAAAAAAAGAAAGAAAAAAAATTTTCATGACGAACCTCCTCAGGTAGCCTTAGGAATTTGAGAGCGAAAAGTCTAACTCTAGGATGATGCCTTGAGGTAGAGCACACCTAAGGAAGAGAAGGAGGTTGTTCTAAGTTAGCGTGTGGAATTTGAATAAGTAAAAGAGAAAGACTCAGTAGGGAGCATGATTAACAGTAAGAGCTTCACACCTTCCTTGAAAGTATAGCCATTGGGATAAGTAGGGGCTCTTAAACCAACTCTTGAAGCTAGCTCTGACCTTTGTAAAAAAAAAAAAAAAAGAGAAAGAAAACGGTTGTCAAGGCTCTGAGCACCACTATCCAGGTTAGAAAGTGTGAAAAATTGAAAAAGAAGCAACGATTAGTGAGTAATGAAAAGATAAGGCCTGGATATGTGCTTGTGGTGTGAGTCTTCCTTGCGGCTCGAGATTTCGTCCTAGGGGTGCTTTATCACCTAGTGCCTTGGTCCAACTGGACTGGGAGACACTGACTGAGAACTCGCTACACGGGCGTTTGCGGGAATTGATTAGCATTTAGAGTCGTGCAATCGAGAAAAAGAAAAAAAAATGAAACAAGAATGATTGAGTAGAAGGTTCATGAGTAGGTGGAAGGAGGGGGCAAGAGGTAAGTCCCTGAAAATTCCTCGGTGGCTATGAAAGATTCGAGGGTGTGTGGTAATCATTGTGAAAGGGTAACCTACTGGGATGAGTTTTAAAGCAAAATGTTAATAGCACACGCTAGCGGTGAATAAACTCTGACTCTGAATGAAGTGTGCGACCTCATCTGAGGGTGTTTAAGGACAATTTGCAATCAAAAGACTAAGGTGGTCTGAGGAGTGACGTTGAGTCTGTGTTTGCTTTGCTTTGGCATGTTTTCTTTTGTTTTGCTCGAGGACTAGCAAAGATTAGGTTTGGGGGTGTGATAACTCTAGTAAAACAGAGTTATATGATCACATTTAGGCTTAATTCTAGTTAGTTTCGAGAATTTCAATTGTTATTGTTTGCCAATTGAGCTTAAATTGTCATTCATCACGTTTGCTTTGTGATCGTAGGAAGTAAATGAAGGCATGACGGAAAACAAAGCAAAAGGGTGAAGGATGAAGAGGAATAGAAGGCGGAGGACACGGTGCAGCTGCAACCAATCTTCTTGCAGCTGCACAAGTGAAGCAGAAGGACGACAGACAGGCTCGTGCAGCTGCAACTCCAAGCTCGTGCAGCTACACGACGAGAGGAGGAATTGATCAAGGGCATCAGACTGGTCGTTGCAGCTGCAACGCCAGTCCCCTGCAGCTGCACGAGTGCGACAGGGCAGATATGAAGAGAGCTTCAGAGAGGTCGTTGCAGCTGCAACGAATTCATCTTGCAGCTGCACGACATAATATTGCCCGAAAATTAGATTTTATTTTTTAGATTTGCTTTAGGTATAAAAAGACGGGATTTTAGGTTTTCGGGGGGACCTTTTCTCTTTTCCCCTTCTGACTTTGGTTTTGGCACCCGACGACGGCTAGGAACAAGGAGACGAAGACGTTGATGGAGACTTCGACGATCTTTCTTTTCTCTTTGCTTTTTGTTTCGTTTGCGATGTCGAACAAAACATCTTTTTCTAGGATGATGATGAACCGACTCGTGTAGTTGGTTATCCACTTTTTCGGAATCAATTCAAGAAGATTTATCGTTTACTTGTGTTTCTTCTGTGTTTAATGCTTACCTATCGGGTTGATCGCCGGTTTGTATGAACTCTTAGTCTTAAGTGAACTCGAGAGAGACTTAGGATTAGAAGAGGGGAAACATAACTTAGGTTAAGGCCGAGAGATCGGTTTAACTAAGAGGAGTATAGAGATATACACTCGTAGGTAACCGAGAGAATAATTGGATCTCAAGGAATTCTGATTATTCGTGATTCGCTATAGAAATATAGGTTTACGGGTGATTAGTAATTCACAGTTACAGCCTCGAGAGAGGTGTAGCGATTGTTAGGGAATTGTGGTTAGTAAACGGTAAAACGGATTGAATTGAGGAAGAGAGAGTGCGATAATCTACTAATCGATAGGGGATTCGGAGTCCTAGGCTTTTATTATTTGAATTACAACCTTGCTTTCATTTTTCTTGCGATTTACTTTCTTGCACCAAACCTTTCATTACTCAACCTTCTTGACTAGAATTTGAACTCAATAATTGAATTTTGGCAGTAGATTCTGTTTAATCAGTCCTCGTGGGAACGATCTTTCTCATCACTTTATTACTTGACGCGACCCGTATACTTGCGTGTGCGTTTTAGCGAACATTAAGCGTCATCTGCCTTGATCCTGTTCACACTCCGGCACGACCTTAACCATCTTGAACACCACGTCTGCCCTCCTCTTGATAGCCGCAAGATGGAGCGGGGTCCTACCGTAGTGATCCCGCACGAGGCAAGCCTCGGGACAGGCTGTTAGCAGATCCTTCGCTACCCCATGGTACCCTTTGGCTGCAGTAACATAGAGTGGGAACGAGCCATGAAGGTTGGACTCAGCGGGCTCTGATTTCAAGGCTAGGAGTCGCTGACAAAGGCAGTGTTCCAGGAGTGACCCCACATGTAAGGGAGAGTCTCGGAGGCAGATCGGTCGAGGACCTTAGCATCCTTCCATAGGATGTCGAGGAGATCGGCAATGCTGTCGTTGAAAGTCGCTTCGCGTAGCTCCTTCATTACTTGGAGATCCTGGCAGTTACTGCCAGATGGGCTGCCATATATGCTGCCGTTAGTATGTAAGTTAACGGATGATAGATTTGATATAACGACGAAAGAACATATATGAGTAGGATGCGTTTCAAAGAATAGAATAAATCGGAAAAAATGAGCAAACTACATGATATATTTGATAATTTGGCAAAAAAAATCAGCCGGAAAAAATATGGTTGGTCCCTGCGTCAAGTGAGACAATTCTGATGGAAGGGCACCGCTGGGATGCCGTGGAAGGCATCGAGCACGTTTTTTCTTTCACCTTTTTAAGACTTCGTTCCACCGTGGCCGATTTCATAATCGACCGTGAAAATAAAAAGCATTTTTTCTAGTTTGTGGTTGACGTGTGAAAGGAGAAGTTTGTTCTTCGCATTTTTTTATACCGCGACTCAATTTGCGGTAGTTCCATTGGTTCATAAAAATTCGTACCGTAACGAAATTTTCGAATGAATTTTTCAATACGAACATTCACGAATAAAACAAAATACAAATGGATATAATTTTTTTTATAATAATTATACGAATATTCATATTATAAGAAGTTCGTTTTATTCATAAACATTCATAATAACCTTTTTTATACGAATTTTTCAATAATAATCGTTCCAAAAGATGTACGAAACTTTTTTATAATGATTACTATAAAAAGTTCATTCGAATGATATAAAAAGAATACGTGATTTCGACTCGATGTTGTGAAGAATTCCGTTCGATAGTAACATATTAGTAATTTTGAGTTATATCCAAACATTATAAATCACTATAAAACTAATAAATTGAGAAAGAAAGCAATAATATAAATTTGATACTCTAATATTCGATTTGTTATGATTTTATAATAATTACTATACCTCAAAATCATATTAAGCTAGAGCTGCCTTCTTTGAATAGAAAACAGAATGCAACATAAAATAATCCAAATTTGATCATCAGAATATGGATTTGCTACGACAAATTATTTCCTAATAATTGTACACCTCAAAATCATATTTAAGCTAGAGCTCGTTTTTCAATAGAAGTCCGGTACTTAATCTCTTGTATAGTAACTATAAGGGAGGTTCGCATTACAAAAAATTCGTTGTAAGTTCAAAATGTATTGCAGTCTATCGAAGTATAAAGAAAGATTGATAAGCATAAACTCTTTTTTTTCCATTCGATCCACCACAAAATAGGCAGCGGTAGACGCAATACGATCACTGCACGCACACCTCATGTGATGATGCATTTTAGCGGCAGCGCTGGCTGATGGAAAGCCCCCCCTGTTTATCAATCATCTTCCTCTCAATTTAAGGACACCTGTCGGAGACAATTCTCCATTAATTACGGGAAAAATTAGTACTTTTGATAATTGGGAAAGAAGAAAGAAGTAACATGGAGGTGGGACAAGCCCAAGGGATGGTGGTAGCATGAGAATCTGGAAAACTTAGCACCGACAGGGGAAAGGGGAGCACATGGTCGATATTACCCGAGTTGGGGAAATAACTCTAAACAAATAAGTCCTTTTCCTTTTGAGTAATTTTAATTTCCTTCTTCTTCTTCTAATTTTTTCTTCTGCCAAAACCAATCACGTTATGCCCCTCCAAAATTTCACCAAACCATATTCGGCTGCCTTCTTCAACTACCCCCGAAATAAGGACAATAATAATAATAATAGTAATAAAAGATAAAAGCTTGTGAATTCTGGAATTTTTTTGACACTGAAAAAGTTTTTTTTTTTTTTTTAGGCGGTGGTTCGTTTAGTTTATAATAAGGAAATCAGAGGAACGGAAGGCTCTCTCCGCCCACCCCACATCGAATACAAAACCCAATTAAAATTCTTACTGCACCGAATGATGGATAAAATGGCTGCACACCCACTTGCCATTTACAATTCGTCGTGTACTTTGGATCTTACCTAATCCTAAGAGGAGGGGGTAGATTTCTCGTATTCCCACCCACTAAATAATAATGGGCATTAAATTCAATATACTTAAAACGGTAATTTTACACAGACCCGACCCCTCCCCTTCTCGTCTCAAGGAAGAAGAATAAGAAGATTGGTGGGGGTGGGGTGTAATTCCCACCTCCACCCACATGCCTCGTCGTCAGTGTTCAGATTAAGGGCTGTTTCACGAGATATTTTTCGAGGCGGTGATTAAGTGTAAGGGTGTCTTAGGAGTTCGAAGGTTCATATTCAATGCTAAATCATACAACCACGAAAATACTTAAACAAGGAGGAGGCTGAGGAGCTGCTTGAGCAGCCATAATTATCGCTCCCGACCGGACAACCAAATGAAGCTTCTTCCGCCTGGCTTTTTGATTTTGGACTTGATTCGTTTTCAGTTTTCACACTGAACCAACGCAAACCCCTTTTTCTTATTTGGGTCGAAACAAATAAGTCAGCAGCCTTAGTGCAAACTCACTTACCCCACTAGCAAATAAACAAGGAAGAAGAAAGAAAGACAAAATCCCGAAAAAGTGCAAATAAAAAAGCAGAGCAACAGTGTAAACAGAAAAAACCGCCGCATTCAATAAGAGATGGACGAATTTCCATTATTTCATAATAATAATGAATAAACCCGAACGAATAAATTGAAAACATTAAATGTTCATTAGTAATTATATTCAATGGCCTCCCTTCCCTCCTATTTAATTCCCTCCCTCCCGCCCTTCACCCCCTGCCCAGCCTTTCCCCCGCCCTACTCTCTGCTCTTCCCTTCCCCCCCCCCCCCTAACCCCTTCTTCCAGATTCTTCCTTTCTTCCGAATCTCCCTCCCTCACAATGGGACCGACAATGGTTGTCCTAACGGCGGTCCTCCTCGTGTTGTCCCGGGCCGTGCTCGGACACGACTATGGGGAAGCCCTGTCCAAGAGCATCCTGTTCTTCGAGGCTCAGAGATCCGGTTACCTCCCCTCCACCCAGCGTGTCACCTGGAGATCCAACTCCGGCCTCTCCGACGGCAAGTCCAGCGGTGTCGATCTGGTCGGCGGGTACTACGACGCCGGTGACAATGTCAAGTTCGGGCTGCCCATGGCGTTCACCGTGACGATGATGTCGTGGGGGATACTCGAGTACGGCAAGCAGATGGCCGGCGGGGGCGAGCTCGGGCACGCCATGGAGGCCGTGAAGTGGGGGACCGACTACTTCATCAAGGCTCACCCGGAGCCTAATGTCCTCTACGGAGAGGTAAGAAGCTAGATTTTCACAAAGCGCTTAATGAGTGCAATGCTGATTAATGGTTAAACTCGTCTGTAATCTAACCCATGTGTTCTTGAAGGTTGGGGATGGGAACACTGACCACTACTGCTGGCAAAGGCCGGAGGACATGACAACAGACCGCCGTGCGTACCAGATCGACCAGAACAACCCGGGTTCGGATCTCGCAGGGGAGACGGCCGCCGCAATGGCGGCTGCGTCCATGGTGTTCCATCACAGCGACCCGAGTTACTCCGCGGAGCTCCTCCGACACGCGGAGCAGGTAACTGATTCCTTCAACCCCGTCATTACTATCACTTCATCGGAATTAATTCTCCAACTTGAAAATTCATCGAAATATTAAGCGGAGTGAAGTGGGAGGTGTCCAGTGGGAAGCTCATTTATTAATATATAAAATAAATAAATTGGAAAACAAATATTAGGACTGGGGCGCACTTTAGATGGTTAAGGTTAAGGTAAAGGGGTGCGTAAGTTAGATGGGGGTGGGGGGGGGGAGTTAATAGGTAAGAAGGGTAGGCAGTTGGGATTCTGGATCTGGTAACTCTGTTTTTGTTTTGTTTTGTTGGGTCAGGCTTTTTTGGTCGGTGCATGCTGTCAGTCGGTGTGTTTGGGTCCCCTCTGTCCCTACTGTTTCTTCTTCGTTACACTCCAAAGTACAGACCACATCTGTCTCTTCTTTTAGTCTGTGATATAATTTTCGAAGCGTGAGTTTATTTTCTTTTATTGGTGACCCGCACAATTAGGATCTCTTGTCTGGCTTAGAGCTATTACAAATTACAAGATAATCTTTTATTTTTATTTTATTTATTAAGACGATTTCAACATCTGACGACGACCTTGATCGCATTAATTACTCAGTAACTTGTTCTTCATTAGAAGAAAATATGCGTGGAGTTATTTATTTGCTCGATCTTTGTATGCAGTTGTTTGAGTTCGCAGACAAGTACCGCGGCAAGTACGACGGCAGCATTACCGTCGCCCAGAAGTACTACCAGTCCGTCAGCGGCTATGATGTGAGTTGAGATCATCGCGTGTGTTTTCGTTTGCTTGTCCGGCACTAGCCTCTGTGATCTGACTGTTTTCTCATAAACGAGCAGGATGAGTTGCTGTGGGCTGCTGCGTGGTTATATCAAGCGACCGAGGAGCCGTACTACCTTGATTACCTTGCAACCAACGGTGACTCCCTTGGTGGAACCGGTTGGGCCATGACTGAGTTCGGCTGGGATGTTAAGTATGCCGGCGTCCAGACCCTCGTTGCCAAGGTAGCCTTTTAGTAGTGAGCTGACCCGTATGAGGAATGTAGCACTTTGTAAAATTGTTGATTCTTTTGGCCGGTCTCAATTTGATGCAGTTCCTTATGCAAGGCAAGGCCGGTCACCACGAGCAGGTTTTCGAGCAGTACCAGCAGAAGGCGGAGTCGTTCATGTGCGCGTGCCTGGGGAAAGGATCCAAAACCGTGCAGAAGACACCTGGCGGGCTCATCTTCCGGCAGAGCTGGAACAACATGCAGTTCGTCACCAGTGCGTCGTTCCTTGCTACTGTTTACTCGGATTACTTGTCCTCATCCGGGAAGACTCTCAACTGTGATTCCACCGATGTCAAGCCTTCGGAGCTCCTCTCGTTTGCTCAATCCCAGGTCGATTACATACTCGGGGACAATCCTCGAGGGACGAGTTACATGGTTGGTTACGGGAACAACTACCCGAGCCAGGTGCACCACCGAGGCGCGTCGATCGTCTCGATCAAGGTCGATTCCTCGTTCGTGACCTGCAGAGGAGGCTACGCCACCTGGTACAGCAGGAAGGCCAGCGACCCCAACCTCCTCACGGGTGCCATTGTGGGTGGACCTGATGCCTACGACAATTTCGCCGACCAAAGGGAAAACTATGAGCAGACTGAGCCAGCGACATACAACAACGCCCCTCTTCCGGGGGTGCTGGCTCGTCTTCATGGCGGCGACAACGGTTTTAACCAACTTTCAGGCTTGGTACTTCCCACACTGAAAGCCGTCGTAACCAAGGCAACTACACCGTCGACAACTTCATCCCCTTCGATCAACATCGAACAGAAGTTGACCGCATCATGGACTGCAAAAGGACAAACGTATTACCGTTACTCTGCGAGGGTGACCAACAACTCCGACAAGACACTGAAGTCCCTCAACATCTTGGTGTCCAGACTCTACGGCCCTCTGTGGGGTCTAACGAAGACGGGGGACTCGTATGGCTTCCCGTCGTGGATCAAATCCTTGCCTGCCAGGAAAAGCCTCGAGTTTGTCTACATCCACGCCTCTTCCCAAGCGCAAGTGTCAGTGTCGGAGTACACGCTGGCCTGACCCCCCCTTCTGAGTCCGGACGGTCAGGGTGCTCACGTGTCTTATAACCATCCGTTTGGAGTTTATAGGTTTTGTGGGAGGTAAAAAGAGGAAGGTGAGAAGAGACGACCACCGGCAAGCGCAAGGGGAAGTGCTCATCCTCTTCCTCCTCCACATCCGCCCATGGTTTCATTACAAGCTTTTTTTATCGCAGGGAATCCATATCCTGTGTTTTCTGATGGATATGGACCTCATGCAATTGCAATTGCACTGAAACTATTGGCTTCTTTCTTTGTGTTTGGGTGAATCTTTTGGTTACCACCTCTTGTGTTTATATATATATTCGGTCAAGTTTATTTAATTTTCTTGCCCATGCTGTCTGGAACAGTATAACTTTTTCTCTATTTCTTTTTTCTAATATCATAGAATTTCCAAGCTAATTTAGTATAGTGGAATTTCAAAAGAAAAATCGAGTAAGAGGGTGAATTAGAATGAACTAACTAAAGTTAACTGAATATTTAATTAATTCTCCAATAATGAGGATTTTTTAAATGAAAATCCCCTTATCACAATTTGCTAATTCATTTAATTTCGAGGCACATCTGGACCCGGTGACGTAAGACACGACTGTTAATACAATCACTTTCCTAAACCATCGCCAGTCAGTCGCCATTCCCCTCAACTCCTCCGATTAACGGAGCGGCCTGAGTATTCGATTTCCAAAACCAACCCAACTACGGCGATCTTCATCCGATAGCTCATCGATTCGGTCTCTTGAGGCGGCCCGCCTCCTTGGTCATATCCAGGTCCCGCGCCTCCGTCGGCTGCCTCCCCCACCGCCGTGACGATGATCGCTGCGACCAACCTATCGTCGTCATCGGCGATCGGCTCCCGTCGAGGTCGTCCGGCGGATTCGGCGCGATGCTGGGGAGTTCCAGGTACTCCCCGAGCGCGGGGCTCGCTTTCTGTAGGTACATGTCTACTGCTGTCGGTGAAGGTGCTGGGAAGATTGACTTCGTCAGCGATGTGGCGGACGCACTAGCTGATTTGACTGCGCAGTCGGTTGCTTCCCTTGCTGCTGCCCCTACTGTGAACGAGGTGGCTGTGGCTGCGGCAGATTCATTTATGTGCATCAGCTCTCTGGATTTAACTGGTACGTGCCAGAACTTTTGTTTACCGCTGGTGTCACCTGTTGAGTCATCCGTGGGCTTGATGGAAATGTATCTCGATCAGTCATTGTTATTTAATTGACTGTTCATGTTGATGTGGAAGCTTCTGCCGTCTAGATAATATTCTCGTGGAATTATCTGTTTATGGGGGCAAAAATATCTGAATGATTGGCTGCTCGTTGGAATAGATAAGGAGTTATTGTAGTAGTGTCTTCTTCTCCATTGAAAGAGTATTTATCACACATTTTTTTGCGAGGGATTGCTCCTAGTTATTAGTTTATGCTGAACTCATTGCTGGACTACCTTACAGGTGGGCCTCTATTGTGCTGACGACGATTTTGATTAGAGGATATACTGTTCCGCTTTTGATTAATCAGCTAAAAGCTACTACAAAACTCGCAGTATGATTCTCCTCTTATTCTGTCTTCCTTTCTCTTCCCATCGTCATTCCACCAGTTTACGATGTTTCTTTGCGGCTACATATTATTTGTGGATTGATATATGGTTTCATCCTAATTATGTAACATTCTCAAATTGATCTTGGTTCCCAAAGACCTTGTCAGTGTCATCTTTCAACTCTCTTTGGCTTTTATATCTATGGAGTTCCATATAATTTATTTGCAGCTGAGCCTTGCACTTTTGGTGACCCATTGATCACGGGTTTGAGACAGAAACAAATTCTCTTTCTTTGTGTTTGACTTTTTGTTTAGTTGGTGCAATATAGGATGGGAATCTCAATATTGAGTGATTTAGCTAACATTCTCTGTTGAAATGGCACAGTAAGTACTGCAAGCCCCTGAGAGACATTTTTCATTGTACCTGCAGCAGGGTTTCCTTCCATACCTTCCTGCATATTGCACTGAAAAAAGGGGCAAATTACAAATCGCCAATGTACCACACCATGATTTCCTAAGAGGGAAAAGCTTAAATCGAGCATGGTTGGGGGTGGGGAGGAATCCGTGGGTATTGGTATGTAGCTTACAAGCATCCAGACTTTACACATTATGAAATATACAAATCATAAATTAAATGAACATTCCATCCAAATTAGGTAAACTCTTCAATGAATTAGCTATGACCCAGAATAACATTATTCCTAATACCCGCCAAATATGTAAATGGCATATAGCACAGATGCACATAACATCTATTCCTCCTCTATCGAGGTTATTTTTCCTATCTTTGCAGACTTAAATTTCAGCTGAACTATATTGTTCTAACATTCTTAAGCATTCTTCTCGGCGTTAAGCGAAAAACATGTACCACATAAGACCAGTAATCTTTTCAAGTCAGGTGTCTAATATGGCAAATCTCAGGTACCTGGCTTTTGTACACATTTTTTCATAGTAAAGAGAACATTTACCTCAGCGGTAATTAAGAATGTCAGTCCCCTCAAGATAGGCAATGCGTAGTAAGGATCAGGAGTTGAGAGATCAAGGAACCAGAAAGCTCCACCCTCTTTGAAAGAAGGAACCTTTTCTGCCATGTTTGTTATCTAATTCAGTGAGATATCCAATCACTACTAGCAGATGATAAGAAAATATAGGTGAAAATTGCTTGCGAGAGAGGTTTATCTTACAGCCATGAAAAAGCTTATGAAAACAGGGCCTTGAATGAAAATTCCCTTGAGAGGAGTAAATGGACTGACGCCACTTCTGCAAAATTGGAAGGCAAGGAAACATACGTCAGAACAACATGTCTGACTGTCATACTCACACTTTCTAACAGCAGTAGCTTATATTGTTGCAAATTACACTGCCCTAAACGAGATGAAGAATCATCTGCTTCCGGACCAAAGTAACGAAGCTAAAGTAAAGGATGTATGATTATATTGTCAATATTAAGAATTTGGAAGGTGAATTCCTCCAACCTCTTGCATTTTGAGCTAAGTTTTCCTTCATAAGCTAAAAACTTTTCCCTATAGGATGGATAACTACATAAAAGTTCAGATACATCGTATCAATTCTTTAACTTCACACAGGACAAACGAGGACAATCTCTTGTCAACGCACCACCAAGGTACAAGTATTCCAGAAACAAATTTTTGCAGCATCCTCGTCTACAGAGGTGAAGGCCGCCCGTGTCCACAATATCTCAATTTCACATTGCAGGTCAACATAAATGGCATCAGTTGTGAATTCCGGTGATTGGCATGAAAACAGAACATACTCTCTGAATAATTGCTTCATTTTCCGTTGACCTTCATCCACTGCCATTGGATCCATACCCTAAATGAAACAAGATACAGACAAGCAATTTTCAGATTAAAAGAATAAAAAAATTTAGTCGAATGAATTTTAACATTGTTCAATACATGAGCCTATAACTATCAGAAATTGATGGATTATGCTCTCTAACAGGTGGGACGATATCTCCTTCTCGAAATTCCTTCAAACATTTCTTGTTAACTCTGTATCGTCTTAATCATCCTTTTTACAGGACCGTCGTAAATTATAATTTAAAACCTTCCAAATACACGTATGGGGAGTCTGTACAACACCAAGATATATGGTGTTGGAATTTTATTGAACCTTTGTTTTCTTTCTTTTGTTTTGTTTATAAAATTCCTTTGGGCTATAATTAATTATATTTTATCTATCTTGAAAAACCGGGTTGTATGTTGATTACGGGACAATGCATGATAGTCAATAGGTTCGGTGATCTTTGTTATGGACTTTTGCGACATCTCGATTATTGTATGATGTGGGCTGGACGGCAATTCGGTGTAGGCCAAGTATCGGCGTAAGCCCGTGATGGAAGGGCCCGTCGACTAATGTAAGCGCTAGGTCCCCTCTTTCGCTGATAACCTAAGGATTGTTGTTCCATCGGCCGTTTTATCAGAAGAAAGGGGAAGACCTAGGGCGCCGTTTTCTTGCTGCAGATTATACTGTTCGTCTCTTCCGGATTGCTGCTAAGGATCGTCACTTCCGCGTTCTGATCGTCACTTCCGCGTTCTTTCTCTTGGAGATCATGGCGCAATCAGGTACGCCTCCGTTTTCCCCGTTCTTGGTGTCCCAAATCGATACGGTGATCTTGGGTTAGCGATCAGATTCGCTCACATGTGGTATCAGAGCAACCGTTTGTCGATTTGGGATCCGCACGAAGTTTGATTATGTATTTCTGAAAAGATTTCGCGATTTGGGATCGATTCTGGTGATTAGGATCGGTTTTCGCGAAATTAGGTTTAGAGGAAGACGAACAGACGTCATTCCGCAGCTGCGGAACATTCTGTTACCGCGCGCCGCAGCTGCGGAACATTCTGTTACCGCGGGCCGCAGCTGCGGCGGATCATTCCGCAGCTGCGGAACATTCTGTTACCGCGCGCCGCAGCTGCGGAAGTCCCTAAAAAAAAAGGTTATTATTGAGCGTACATATGTGACTAAGGGAACATGTGATTTTTGTGAGTGAACTTGTCGGTGTTTTCACATTTGTGCTGTAAGCGTTTGGCTGCCAAAGTGGCTCGTTTACGGTGACAGGTGGGTCATTTCACGGGCATGTGCATTAAGGGTAAGCGGCTTTTGGATTTGTGCTCAGGTCGTTTGGTTGCCAAAGCGACTCGACCTGAGTGACAACCGGGTTTTCTTACAATCGCGCGTGTTCTCAGCAAGTGAGTTATCTCATATTTGTGCTTTGAGTGCTTGGCTGCCAAAGCGGCTCACTCAAAGTGACAGGTGGGATTTTCTTGGACTTGTTGAGGGTTGCTAGAGTGTCTTGACTTTGCTGGTGTGGGGTCCTTCTGCCCAAAGGTGTTGGATTTACTGCATTTGGCGTTGTTTGAGGCTCTCTGGTTGATAGTCTATGTAAATGACTATTGCTGTTATGTTCACTAATGTATTTGTTCCTCTTGTTTTAGTCACTCTTGCCTTGAACAATACCGGTGTTGGCGTAGTTGAGGTCCTAAATGGATCTAATTTCAATAAATGGAAGGATGAGCTTTTGTATGCCCTGGGATTTGTAAATATGGATTTAGCCTTGCGAGTGGATCGCCCCGCTCCGCTTACTGAGGCTAGTACCCCAATGGAAAGGGAGTACTTTAGCAAGTGGGAGCATTCGAACTATATGAGTCTTCTAGCCATGAGGAGATCAATTTCAGAACATCTGTTGAGTGGGTTACCTGAGGCTTCCACTGCTAAGGAGTTGCTCACTGCTCTTGGAGATAGGTACCTTGTAACCGATATGGCTGAATCTAGTGTCCTGTTGAAAAAGCTGACGAGTATGTCTTATGACAATGTGGGAGGAGTGAGAGACTATATTCTGAAAATGATTTCCCTCCAGTCCAAACTAAAAAGCCTTGAGATTCCTCTCCCAGATAAGTTCATCATTCTTCATGCTCTCAATTCCTTGCCTCCGAATTTCTCTCAGATCAAAACTGCATTTATTTCCCAAAACGAGAGTTGGACTATCAATGATCTCATTAGTAAGTGTATGGCGGAGGAGGAGAAACTTAAGAGGGAGAAGAGTGAGAGTGCCTTTCTTGTGTCTTCTTCTAGACCTTCTTTTGTGAAGGGTAAGAAGCACTCTAAGCGTTTTCACCCCGGTGCTTCTAAGAATACGGGCTTTAAGAGGCATGGTCACGATCAGAGTGAGGAAGGTTCAAAGGTTGTCTCTAAAAAGGATATCGAATGTTTCTATTGCCAAAAGTTAGGACATATGAAGAAGGATTGTTTTAAGCTTAAACTTGAGCAAAATAAGTCTGGAGGTAACTCTTCTATTCTAGTATGTTTTGAATCGAATCTAGTTGATGTCTCACCTAGTTCTTGGTGGATTGATAGTGGAGCTTCTGTGCATGTTACTATGACATTACAGGGGTTCAAGAGCATAAGGAAACCAAGTGAAACGGAGTCAAAGCTTAAAGTGGGGAACGATGTTGAAGTCCAAGTCGAGTCCATAGGAGTTGTTCGTCTTGTTCTAGAGTCAAATCATGTTCTCATGTTGAGAAATGTCTTTTACGTTCCCACTATTAGAAGAAACTTGATTTCTATTTCAGCTTTGAACTCTAGTGGATACTCTTTTCTTTTTGAACGAGGTTCAGTTCGATTGTCTTTGAATTCTCAGATTGTTGGTTCTGGAATTCTAAATAATGGATTATTTCAATTGCTTTTGACTCCTACTCCTTTTCAAAATTTCTCGGTTGAGTCGAGTACCTCCAAGAGACCTTTATCCGTTGAAAATTCTTGTCTGTTGTGGCATAAACTTTTAGGCCACATATCGAGAGAAAGGATTCAAAGATTAGTCAAAAATGAAATTTTACCTTCTCTTGATTTCAATGATCTAGAAACTTGTGTAGATTGCATTAAAGGCAAATTCACCAAGTCTAAGAAGAAAGGAGCTACTCGTAGCTCAGAGCTTTTAGAAATCATCCACACTGACATCTCTGGACCTTATCCTACTACCTTGTGTGGAAACAAGTATTTTATAACATTTATAGATGACTTTTCTCGGTATGGCTATCTCTATTTCATTAAAGAGAAGTCAGAAGCTCTCGACAAATTTAAAGTTTTTAAGACTGAAGTCGAGAAGCAGTTAGAGAAATTGATTAAGGTAGTACGGTCTGATCGTGGTGGTGAGTACTATGGTAGACATGATGGTTCTGGACAACAAATGGGACCGTTTGCTAAGTACTTACAGGAATGTGGAATTGTTCCACAATATACCATGCCTTATACGCCCGAACAAAATGGCGTGGCCGAAAGGCGGAATCGCACCCTTATGGACATGATGAGAAGCATGATGAGTAGTCTAACCTACCTTGTTTTCTATGGGGTGAAGCACTTAGATCTGCTTTGTATATCCTTAACCGTGTTCCTTCAAAATCTGTTCCCAAAACTCCTTTCGAAATTTGGACTGGTCGTAAACCTAGCCTTAATCATCTTCGTGTATGGGGGTGTCCTGCTGAGGTTAAAATCTTCAATCCCCATATGAGTAAAATCGAGTCAAGGAGTTCTCGTTGCTTTTTCATTGGATATCCTGATAGGTCTAAAGGGTACAGGTTCTATTGTCCTAGTCATGGGAGGACTGTGATTGACTCCATGAATGCAAGGTTCTTGGAGTTTGATGTTGCTGATGAGGTTAGTACTGGAGTTGATGTTTCAGACACTTTCGAGCAGAATGAGAAAGTATTCTTTCCTCTTTCAATCCCACATAGTGACGTGCCGATTGTACCCAGTGATGTTACTGAACAGCCCATTGTTGATGATTTTTTCACACAACCTGAGTCTTCTTCTCAAAAGGCTCCTGTCAGGAGGTCTGTTAGACAAAGACGACATGCTATCAGTGATGATTATATAGTTTATCTTGGTGAATCTGATGTTAGTCTGACAGACCCTTTGAGCTATCGGGAGGCTGTTTCTGTTCCCCATAGTAGTATGTGGCTTAATGCTATGCGAGAAGAAATGACTTCGATGTCACAGAATGATGTGTGGGAGCTTGTGAATTTACCCGATGGTCATCGACCAGTTGGGTGTAAATGGGTGTTCAAAACTAAGAGGGATGCCAATGGAAAGGTGGATCGCTATAAGGCAAGGTTAGTGGTGAAAGGGTTTACACAACAACCAGGTATTGATTATACCGAAACCTTTTCTCCCGTCTCCTCTAAGGATGGCTTTCGTATTATCATGGCTTTGGTTGCACATTTTGATCTTGAACTGCATCAGATGGATGTTAAGACTGCTTTTCTAAACGGTAGTCTTGAAGAAGATGTTTATATGGAACAACCTGAGGGATTTGAGGAAATTGGTAAGGAGAACATGGTTTGTAAGCTTAAGAAGTCTATCTATGGTCTGAAACAGGCATCTCGTCAGTGGTACTTAAAATTTGATGAAGTAGTGACTTCTTTTGGATTCGTTGAAAATAAAGTAGATCATTACATCTACTTAAAGACCAGTGGGAGTAAGTATATTTTTCTGGTCTTGTATGTTGATGATATCCTCCTTGCTAGTAGTGATGTTGGGTTGCTCCGTGAAACCAAAATAATGTTGACAAAGTCTTTTGATATGAAAGACCTTGGGGAGGCATCTTTTGTTCTTGGCATAGATATATGTCGAGATAGATCTCGTGGGCTATTGGGACTTTCTCAAAGGGCATATATTGATAGAGTATTGAAATGTTTTGAGATGGAGGGTTGTAAACCCAGTGTTGCACCTGTACAAAAGGGGGACAAATTCAGTAAAAATCAGTTT
This sequence comes from Melastoma dodecandrum, assembly GCA_029817715.1. Lineage (NCBI taxonomy): Eukaryota > Viridiplantae > Streptophyta > Magnoliopsida > Myrtales > Melastomataceae > Melastoma > Melastoma dodecandrum. Next base: position 3,502,422 of record JARUPY010000606.1, read on the forward strand.
CCTAAGAATGACTTTGAAAAGAAGTCGATAGTGAGTATACCTTATGCTAGTGCTGTTGGGAGTTTGATGTATGCTCAGGTTTGCACTAGGCCGGACATTGCATTTGCAGTGAGTGTTCTTGGGAGATGTCAGTCTAATCCAGGTCCTGATCACTAGATGGCTGCCAAGAAAGTTATGAGGTATCTAAAGGGGACACATGATTATATGCTTGTGTACAGGCGCTCAGATAGTCTTGAAGTAGTGGGTTATACTGATTCTGACTTTGGGACATGCCCAGATGATAGGAAATCTACTTCAGGATACATATTCATGATGGCCGGTGGGGCAGTTTCTTGGAAAAGTGTGAAGCAAACTCTGACAGCTTCATCCACTATGCAGGCAGAGTTTGTGGCCTACATCATATGGGGCAGTGACACACGCTATTTGGCTAAAAAACTTTATATTGGGGCTTGTAGTTGTTAATTCTATATGTAGGCCACTTAGGATATTTTGTGATAACAGCGCAGCTGTGATGTTCTCGAAGAACAATAAGAGTTCGAGTGGTTCGAAACATATAGAGATCAAATATCTCGCTGTCAGGGATCATGTAAAGAAAGGGGATGTTGAGATTGAGCACATCTGCACTGACGCGATAATTGCAGACCCATTAACCAAGGGATTACCACCTGGTGTTTTTCAGGTTCATGTTACCAGTATGGGGGTGGTAGAGTCTTTTGATGTACTTGGTTAGTGGGAGTTTGTGTTGGATGATTTTGACATCCATGTTGATGTATGATTGAAACATTTTAAAGTTTCAATGATTATATGATGATCATCTGTTATTCATTATGTTGGTTGTTACATGTGCATATGTGTGAAAGTCTCAAGATTTTGCGTTTATCTTGAGCATGACGGTTTTGTCAAATTAGTATGTCTCTGATGACACCATTGAGGTTCTCGCGAGTTTTGTTTTGAGACATACGATAGCAATAGTGCCAGCTTATTTCATCCGGCTTTTCTAAAGCATTGAGGTTACGGATGGGTACTCTGATTTCACTGAAGTATGTAGGTTACAGAGGTTTTCTCTGACTTCTGTGAAATATAAAGGGTTACAGAGGGTTTTTCCTGACTTCTATGAAGTATAAAGGTTACAGGAAAATTTATAGGATTGACCGGAAATAACATCATTGTGATCACCATTGAGGGATGTTATTTTCGGCTACACCGCCACATTGACCTATTGGCGTTAGAGTTGTGGATGCTTGTGATCATGGTTGTCTAATGTCGGTAAATGATGTGACGACGGCCATGGTTCGGTGTTAGCGACTTTGATGGCCGAGGTTGTTTTGAGATGTTGTCCCGTATATCGTTTTCTATGATATGGCCATATCTGTGTACAGCCCGAGAGTCTTTTAAAGTAAAGTTTTTGAGTTTTTGAAATTAATCATAGCCCAGTGGGAGAATGTTGGAATTTTATTGAACCTTTGTTTTCTTTCTTTTGTTTTATTTATAAAATTCCTTTGGGCTATAATTAATTATATTTTATCTATCTTGAAAAACCGGGTTGTATGTTGATTACGGGACAATGCATGATAGTCCATTGAGGTTCGGTGATCTTTGTTATGGACTTTTGCGACATCTCGGTTATTGTATGATGTGGGCTGGACGGCAATTCGGTGTAGGCCAAGTATCGGCGTAAGCCCGTGATGGAAGGGCCCGTCGACTAATGTAAGCGCTAGGTCCCCTCTTTCGCTGATAACCTAAGGATTGTTGTTCCATCGGCCGTTTTATCAGAAGAAAGGGGAAGACCTAGGGCGCCGTTTTCTTGCTGCAGATTATACTGTTCGTCTCTTCCGGATTGCTGCTAAGGATCGTCACTTCCGCGTTCTGATCGTCACTTCCGCGTTCTGATCGTCACTTCCGCGTTCTTTCTCTTGGAGATCATGGCGCAATCAGGTACGCCTCAGTTTTCCCCGTTCTTGGTGTCCCAAATCGATACGGTGATCTTGGGTTAGCGATCAGATTCTCTCACATATGGATCTTCAGTAGTTGTAAAGATTCTGATTGTGTAATTCAAACAAATTTGATTAAGTTAAATAATCTAATCTACAATATAGCCAAGTAAGAGTGTGTAAGCTCGAGCATGTAAGGTAGGTTGAACACGCTTTCACTAACCCATCGACCGACAACATACTGTCAAAGCAGACAAGCTAGGTGCTACTGAACAAGTTAGATAGTGAAGACCAGGAAATAACATGGAATATACCTTTTGTTCCATTTCTCCCTTTATTTCCTCCATGCGAGGTCAAATCATCTGAAAAAGGAAGTATTACGATTTCAACATCAGATGACACTATAATCCGAGTTAACAGTAAACAGGAGAAAAAGTTTCATTTTTCCCTTTTTGCTTCTGGATCATAATTCATCATCTCAAGACCCAATGCAAGGAGTGCTTCCCGCCTTTCGGGGTTGGGGAGGATGGATGTATATGTACACATCCTTGTCCTCGCAAACTTGCAAGGGCAGTTTTTACATGCTTTGAATCAGAACTAATAAAACAACAGAATAAGGTCAAGTTATCCACATCATAACCAAGAATATTCTCATTCATCAAAGGTATTGACAACTCAAAGTAAAACATCATTTAAAAGCAAAAAACCAGCACAAGCATGTACATCTGACAGTGGCATCCCATTGTTACACGACATCAAATCACCAGGTCTAGCAAAAGTAATCGTCAGTGAAATGAATCACTCCAATGCCAAGACATCGTAGCTCCACCTCATGTCATCAAAAGAAAATCCACCTATGGCTAAAGCGACCGGGAGGTAAACTAAAACCTCAACCCACTACATGCAGCACCAGAACCTGGTCCTCATCTGCCAAAGGAAAAAATTAGCCCAGCCTTCCTATTATCACCCAGCCAACATTCCACTTCAAAGCCACACATGTTCAATTTTATTGAAGCACGGATTGCATTGAGTGTTTTTTTTGGTAATAATTGCATTGAGTGTTGGGATCATGAAAATGTCCACTTTGTCTGCCATAATTCTGTCTGTCCTTTAGCCGAATGAAATTATGATACTGGACAGAGAATTTTATTTAATGGTGAAAACTAATTCACAAAAGTAGTAATTGCAAGAATTATTTTTCTACTGACGAGGTGAATAACAAGGTATAGGATAGGTACATTAGATAATATATTAAAGCTATTCCTAGTAGGAAACTGAATACCTACTATTTAATAAAGTCATTCCTTGTAGTAGGAATATTAATTAATTAGAATATATTAAATGAGACTAGAAAAAGAAACTGCTAGAAAGGAAATTCATGTGTCTTCTCAATCCTTCATGTCTAGCAATTCCTCAATAATAGAAATTCCTTAATCTTCCAAAATTTCATGCTTCTCCTTGGGCTGTAATATTAAGTTTTGTCAATATGTACTTGGAACTTGGATCTTCAGAGCTTCACAAAGGTTTAATACTCGATATTCGATCACATGAAGTGAATTTTAGACCCTTTACCCTTCTAAAAATTTGGGAAAAATTTAATGAATTGTTTGAATGATACTGGTTTAATAGTAATGAACTGATGTAAGTTCAGTCACTTTGTTCACTGACTAACATATTCCTTTGGTGGCCTGTACGGGCTCATGGTACGAAAAGATAACTGTTTTCTGGAAATGATATGGACATGTATATATGTGTGTAGCCTCCCCAACTCCACACTGGTGGAGGTGTTTCCTTAGACTGAGTTTTATCAGAGGGGATTGGGTGTTGTTAAGCTGTAGGTTGGCTTTGGGTGGCTTTGTTGTTCTCTCTTTCCTTCTATCCAAGTGGGTTGAACTAGTTTTCTCACACTGACAACATGAAAAATCTCCGACAATGTCTTTGAGCAGGCTCTTTTTTGTTACTGGATCACCTCTAATGTTTTCTCGCTGGCATATGGGATTGGTGTGTCTCAAAATATTCCCAAATGTAAATGAAATTTTGTTGTACTGAAACTTGTTCCGACATAGGTTTTCCCGGTGTCAAACTTTTAATTTGTTTTGTTCATTTTTTGCACCTTGATAACGGTCAGTAATGAGGAAGCCTCATGTGAAGAAGTTCTTGGGTATACCAGATATGCCCCCCCCCCCCTCCACCAGCTTCTTCGCAGCAGTTGACCTTCTCCATATTTTCAGCACTTTAGAAGTCGATATCCTCGAACGAGAATCCCACTTCGGCAATTGCTCCATCAACAAGGGTAGCCGTGGACCGTAAGTCTTCCCAATCCATTCTTAGTCAGAGGCTGAAAGCTCTAGAAAAAGATTTCTAGGTACAGGAGGTGCACTGTCATGGCATTGTGATACAAAAACCTGTACTGCCATCGCCGTACACCATGAACTTGAGAATGGGAAAAGAATAAGAGAGGATGATTAGTAGAAGGTGCATGGTCTATTGTTGGAAGGCTGTCAGTTCTTCTAAAGTCCGGTCGGGCGGACTTGTCTGAGCATCGCATATGTTGATCAATCCCTTCCTCACTGTTGTCAACGGCAGCCCTACGCCGTGGGCTTTGGAGCATCAAGAAACCGTCAAAAGACAAGACAGATCTAGGTTGTGACATTCAAGATAAATGGGCAGTCGTGGCAGGGCGCGTGATGGATGGGGAGAAAAAAGAACAACATTGAGGGGTGGAGGGGTCCTGGAACATTCTTTGTTTTAATGTCCAACCCTATCGAAACAATTTGAAAAAGGAAAACAATAATTGTATTTCTAAAGAAAAGAAAATATGATATCAAGTGAAGAATACATGGTGGCATTATATGATGCCTTTGAATACAATTAAATGTAGATATGAAGCGTCACGACTGGGATATCAATATATTGGAAAGACAATAAAAGATATTTAATGACTATAATAAATGTTGGTTTTCACCCCGCCGCAATCTCATGCTCTGGTTCGAGGGTGAGATTGAGTCTTTGAGCGAGGAACGAGGGGCCGCCAAGGTTCTTTGTGAAGATGTCAGCAAACTGTTCCTTATTTGATACGTATTTAATGAGAAGAGCACCACGACGTACCTGTTCTCGAACAAAATGGTAATCAATGGAGATGTATTTTGTCTGAGTGTGTTGGATGGGGTTCTCAGCCAGGACCGCGGCCCCGATATTGTCGCAACAAATGACTAGAGGAAGCTGCAAGGGTAGACGAAGTTTCTGTGCAAAAGAGGTTAGCCACATGACCCGGCAGCTGCGTAGGCAATAGCCCGATACTCGGCTTCGGTCGAGCTTTGTGCAACCATTGGTTGTTTCTTGGACTTCCAGGAAATGAGTGTTGAACCTAGAAAGATTGCATAACCTGTTATCGAGCGCCTTGTAGAAGGGCAACCTACCTAGTCAGCGTCCGCATAAGTCATCAATTTGGAAGTGTCTGTAGAGAGAATGGGTAATCCAACACTGGTCGTTCCACATAGATAACGAAGAATCTGCTTCGCAGCTTGAACGTGTTCTTCAGTCGGAGAACAGAGAAATTGACTCAATTGGTTAACAATGAAAGCAATATCGGGTCGTGTCAAAGTTAAATACTGGAATGAGCCGATCATTTCGCGGAAGGTAGAAGCTTCACTAGCCGGCTGGCCACTTGTGGCTGGCTGGAATTTTGTGGAAAGCGGTGTCTTCGCAGGCTTGCTGTGATACAAATTGTATCGCTTAAGGACAGAGGTGGCGTAGTGTTCTTGTGATAGAAATAGACCTTGTGATGTCCGACTGAAACGGATGTTGAGGAAGGTCTTGGGGAAGCCAAGATCTTTCATTGCGAAGCGTCGGGAGAGGTCGGTGATGAACTCAGTTAGATGAGGGCCGAGAGTACCTTTGAGGAGAATGTCGTCAACATACAACAACAGAAGAATAGTGGCATCGGTTCGGTGACGATAGAAAAGCGATGGATTGGCATAGCTCTGGGTAAAACCGAGGGAGCAGAAAGTTGTCGCAAAGCGTTCAAACCAGGCTCTGGGCGCTTGTCGGAGACCATAGAGCGATCATCGAAAACGACAAACATGATTGGGATATTGCGGGTGACGAAATTCCGGTGGTTATCGCATAAAAACAATTTCTGTGATGTCCCCGTGGAGGAAGGCATTGCGCACGTCGAGTTGACGAAGTGTCCACCTTTTAGAAACAGAAATTGCTAGAACCAATCGTATCGTAGATGGTTTAATAATCGGGCTGTAAGTTTCACGAAAGTCGAGCCCTGGTCGTTGGTTGAAACCTTGTGCGACAAGACGAGCTTTGTAACGATCAATAGATCCATCCGGTCGTGTCTTGATCTTGAAAATCCAACGACAACCCAACATGCTTTGAGATCTGTCCGGTGGTACCAGAATCCATGTGTCGTTAGCCATGAGAGAGGCAAATTCATTCTGCATCGCAGCTTTCCATGGAGCCGAAGTGAGTGCTGCACGATATGATGTAGGCACTGGAAGTAGGGTCATGGTATGAAGACTAATGATATGTCGAGGGCGACGGGTACCATCTTGGTTCTGTGTGACCATAGGATGTCTTCGTGGAACAACGGGGCTATCTGCATTTGAGGGGGGTGAATTTAATGTCTCATTGGAAGCATGAACGTCTACATGGGCAGCATGGGGGAACATTGGAGAAGTCGAGTCCTGGGAGACAGAAGGGGGTTTATCAATGGTCTGTGAAGAACTAGCCACAAACGGCATGGGAGTGGTATTAATGATAGGTCGGAGGGGCAAAAACTCGAGAAGAGATTTGGTTGTCGAATTGTGGGGATGACTTGATACTGTGAGATCTTCATAAGGAAAAATTTCCTCCACAAAACGGACGTGTCGGCTGTAGTAAATCTTTCCCGAAGTCAAGTCCAAGCAGCGATATCCTTGATGATTGTCGGAGTAGCCAAGGAGGGCACATTGCACACTTCGGGATTGAAGTTTTTGGGCAGCCAATTGACCGACGTAAGGATAACATAAACACCCAAATGGCCTCAAAACAGAATAATCGACTTCATGACCATGTAGCAGTCGGAATGGTGTGCTGAAAGCAATAGCTGCGGATGGTAGACGGTTGATCACACAACGAGCAATATGAATGGCATCGGCCCAATAGGGAAGGGGCAGTCGCCATTGATCTAACATCGTCCGAGCAAGGTTGGAAAGATGGCGGTGACGACGTTCAACGACTCCATTTTATTGTGGCCTGTATGGGCACGAGAGTTGAAGGTCGATGGCTCGATCCGCTAGTAGAGTTTTTATCGTTGTTGAGACAAACTCACCACCACCATCACAATGAAGTGATTGTACGTTGGATGAGTATTCCATAGAAAGAAGATTTAGTAATAGGACAAAGTGGTCAAACACCTCTGACTTGCGGCGGAGAAAGTATATCCATGAGAAACGGCTGTAGTCGTTGACGAAGATAACATAATACTTAAATCCAGTAGTGGATAAAACAGGTGATTGCCAAACATCGGCATGCAACAATGCAAGTGGCTTATCGACTCTTGTTGCGAACCGTGCGAACGGAAGACATTGTGCCTTTCCTACAGCGCAAGTTTGGCAGTGTCTTGCTGTCGATACATTGATAAGAGGCGGCAACAGCTTGTCATGAAGTAGACGACGAAGAATATCATGATGTGAATGGCAGAGACGAGAGTGCCAATCGACGGTAGAAGAGACTGCGAGCGCGAGAGGCGGAGAGAAAAAAAGGGGCCTTCAGTTTGTACTCACAGGCGGGTGAGTCCCGTGTGGCGATCCTTCACAATAAATGAATTATCATCAAACGACACAATGCAATTATTATCACGGCATAATCGTTTAATTAATAGATGATTGTGGCGAAGCTTTGGCACATGAAGCACTTGTGTCAGTAAAAGCGGAGAGTCTTGTGCCGTAATGGAGAGATTGCCCACGCCAGCAATTGACAGGAGTGTACCATCGCCGACATATACACGTCGCTGCCCATCATAACAAGTGTAGCGATTTAGCATACCAGGGGAATTTGTCATATCATCGGTGGCTCCAAAATCTGGATGCCACAACGTCCGAGCCTCATCCTCGATGTTGACAGCAGTGAGAGTTTTGGTGACGTTGGTGACTGTGTGGTTGAAACGATGAGAACATGTAAGTGCTGCAGGGCCTCAACGGCCACAAATTTGGCAAATCAATGGTCCATCCGAGGTAAGACAAGGTCGGAACGGGTAGGACTACGAGGACGCGACGGAGGCGTTCTTCGACCAGCAGAGCCCGTGGCGTGCTGCGTTTGGGGAGAGTCGGGAACAGGAGCCCTTATAGCCCTACGAATATTGAAATGTCGCCGAGGTCATGTGTTGGCTTGTCCATGGCGCCGTAATGGTGAGGAGGCTGAATAGAGAGCGCTAATGTCAAGAGATAACTGGCGTAGATGTTGCTCATAGTTGAGTAGGTATGCGCGAATCTGATCGAACGTTTGATCCGCCGCGGAATACGAGAGAGTGGTGACTAAACTCTCATAGGAGGATGGCAGCCCACGAAGAGCATACAATATCATTTCTGACTGGGGAACTGGTTTTCCTATTGTGGCGAGTTGATCGCCTATACTCTTGAGGTCACGTAGGTAGCTGGCCATGCCTTGATTGGTGAGACGCAATGAGAGGAGGCGATCACGAAGTTCCAATTTGCTTGCTAAGGTATTTTGCAGAAAACGACGACGGACGGCTAACCAAATGTCGTATGCTGGCAGTATGTCGTAGAATTCGAGCGTCAGTTCCGACGACATTGTAGCGAGGAGATTTCCCCGGATGGAGTGGTTGATGCGCGTCCACGTCGGGAGTTTCGGGTTTGAAAGGCGGAGTCCGTTGGCAAGGATAATATCCGCAGCAGGTTGACGGATGGAACCATCAACATACGACATCTGTGACATGGAGCTCATAAAGGATGTCATCGGCGAAAGCCATATTGAATACTTGTCAGCATCGAGTTTCACAATGACGATGCTAGTGACGTGTGGCGTCGGCCCAGATGGGAAGGTGGTGGCGGTGGGCAAATCGATTTGTCCTGGAGACACAAAAGTGGTGTGATTTTGGTTAGGGCTGAAACCTAGAGGGGGAAGAGTAACATTAGAGGGGGAGGAGGGCAGCAGAGTATTCGCGATGATATCGGCGGTTTGCAGAGGGATCGGTAGTGTTTGCTCTGATGCCATGAAACAATTTGAAAAAGGAAAACAATACTTGTATTTTTAAAGAAAAGAAAATCTGATATCAAGTGAAGAATACATGGTGGCATTATATAATGCCCTTGAACACAATTAAATGTAGATATGAAGCGTCACCACTCTTGGGATATCGATATATTGGAAAGACAATAAAAGACATTTAATGATCGTAGTAAATGTTGGTTTTCACCTATCCATCATGATAAGTTATGTTTTCAAATAGTATTAGTTGGAAAACAATTCACGAAATATGGTAGATAATTTCAAAATTCCGCAAATAATACTCCAAAGTCGAACTTATTCGAGTTCTATTATGCAGGTTGAATTCAGGTTTGATAACATCGAGTTCATAGTGAAATTTTAATGCCTCATGAACTTGTAGTTGAGAACTCCGAGTCCTCAAAATTCTCCGGAACTCGAGGTTTTAAACCTCGATTTCCTTCGCAACCAACTTGGAGTTTGAAAATCCGAGTTTGAGGCATTATTTCACCAGTTTTGAAAGTTGTTGTCTTATTTTGACAATTATTTTCATGACTAACATTAATTAGGAACAAACTCGCTTTTTCACTCAAAGAAGAAGGGATACGACGTCAAAGAAGAGGGAGCAGTTGAGGATGGCCATTTCGGTAATTGAGTTGTTGGACAATTACGTAAAAATAATTCATGATTTTTTTAATTGAGTTTAGACACGAACAAAGATAAATAAAAATAAGTACCCGGATTTAACATACTTCAATTACGCCTCAATTATCAAGCTTGTAACTTTTCTTTGCGACCATCAATAACATCCATAGAAATTGATCCCCTATGCATAAACAAATAACACAAAAGCTTAAATTCTTAAAATCAGGTTTTCTTCTCCTTTTTCTATACGACTGCTCTTGATGGAAAAGGTGAAACTAAATTGAATTGACAATATGAGAATGTAACCCACGTATCCTTGTAGGTTAGTTTTGCCCCTTAATTAAATATTTGAAGGACAAGAAGGGACTTAACCGTAATTAACCATAACATATGTCATATCCATCAACATACAATATTTTATAAAAGACTTAAACCCAGTCGTAAACCACATCAAATAAACGAGATGCGCAGATCCCAGTAACTTTAGTGGGATTTCATATACTTTCTTACGTTATAGCTCGTTTTATAAAATATACTTTAATAAAATGAAAGAAAGTAAAAGGTAATGTAAAAATTTACAATTAATGGAAGCCCAAACATGAAAAATTTTCAATATTTTCACACTTGAACAACATTAATTGTATTAAAAAATTCTTTGAAGTAACTCTCGGGATGTAATATTCTATAAAGACAACGTCTTAAGCAACCTCCACCGACTAAATCCCTTGGGATCGAATTATGATCGTTAGACTATTATTCAATGATACAAAACAACCATAATCATATCACAAAGAAATCAAGTCGGCACGAGTCAATGAGGTGGTGTAGCCAAAATAGCATCCCTTATATGATTAAATTTAATGATATTTTCGTTGTCTTTATCTTTATATAACTTTACGCCCATAACGAACCATAAAGACCTTTGAGCAAAAGTTGCTCACTTGTTTGTCTCATAAATCTCAAAAACGTGAAAACTTGCGGTGCTTTTATGAGAGAAAATGTTAGTAACAATATTAAATTCCCCGAAACTAAACATCGAATCTCAAGATTTTCTTTAATAAAGAACAACCTTCAATCCAGTCGAACTGTTATTAGGAGACTTGTTCGAGTGAAACACTATCTAATGAACCAGTCAATGCAGTCGACCGACCATCAAGGAGAATTCAATTATATTACCGATCGCCCAATCGCTATCTTTACTTTAACCAATCATGTATTTCGTTTAGAGCGCATGCAGTCTAGTTGTGCATGTCATTACCGCTTAAGCAAATATTTAATTTTCAATTGGCATTTATGTCTAAGTTCAAGGCACCTCTTTCTCTCTCGATAAATATATAACGCCTTATAATACGATGATTTTTAAAATTTAAAAACGGAAAAGGTCGATGGCGGATTTTTTAAACTCGCCTTCTTTGTGATTTAGGAGACGCATTTTGAAAAGGCACGTATTTGACAATAAATTTGTATTTTACGAAACACAAATTGTAGTAAAATTTTTTTTTAAACTAAGCGTATTTCATATTTGTTTGTTTTATATTTCTAGAGCAATGGCCAGCCAGCATCACATGTAGAAGGAGTCGGAGAATGCGATGAATTAGCCAACTCCGAGGTATAGCTTGGCGACACGGCGGTCGTTCTTGTGACAATGCCCATTTGTGATGTTTAATTCTAATGAAAACGTGTCCAATGACCCGAGTCCTCCCTTGTTAGTTACAACAAAGTTTTCGTCCTTTACTACAAGAACAAACAATAGGCCTCGTCAGTGGAACAATTACTACTTATGTGCGCGGCAGACGGGGCAGGCGCCATTTCTCTTGAGCCATGGGTCGATGCAACAGTCGTGAAAGTAATGTCCGCATACCGGGATGCTCCTTATCATCTCCTGTGCTTGGTACTCGGACAAACATATGGCGCAGACATCATGGTCGGGTCTCGGCACGACCCCGTCCTCGTCCAACCTGGTCTTGGGATATGACTCTAAGGTAGGAGAATCGATACCCCTTATGATGGCGAGCCTGGTACGGGGAGCTCCATGAGTCGTCGCTCGGCCAACCTGTTCCTCTACGTTGGCGACATCTGCTGGAGGAGTAGGCGTATTTGGCGGTACGGCTAGGGTGGTAATTGGTCTCTGCACTTTGGAGGTCATGTAGAATGCAACTCCGACGAGGAACAGAAACCACGGCACCACAACACCAGCCAGTATCACGCACTTGCTGGCTCTCGAAATGCCTAGAAACACAGAGAAACCGTCAAGGACGGGGTTTTAGAAATGTCGAGACAATGTTCGAAATTGTAAGTTCGAGACATTCTAGCTTAAGTTTACCCCTTTTGATTCCGTAACATTCGAGCTCGGTGGCTGAATAATCCTTCCGTCGACATCTCCCGCCTTTCGACTGGCATGATCTACAGTATTCCATATCCCACTTCAACCAGATACTTTGACTTACAGAGATCGACTGCGGTGACACCACGGGGACATTCGCCGTCCAAACCGAGCAAACTTCAATGCTCATGTACGGTACAACAAATGGATCGGTAGTGGCAGCGGCGACGACAGTTAAGTCATCGCTGAGGCACCAGATGATGGAAACGTCCAAAAGCGATGCCGCCGCCTCCTGCGGGCACCTCAGGATGGTGAAGTTAAGGTTGTACAGGGCGGTGAAAGGGGATCCGTCGAGGCTAAGAGACAGCAGCTTCCTGGGAAGGCAGCCCTCCAGGTCTCTTACCAGAAGCGACTGGGTGTCGTAGTTGATGTAGTCAACGACAAGGTCTCCCAAATGCGGGAGACGGATTATCGTCTGGTTGAGATCATCGCAAATGGGTTGGTATCCCGGGTAGCCGCATCGAGAGTTTTGTGTCTTCAGATAGAAGGGGAAGCGGATCGCAGGACCTCCTGGATGACATCGCGCTTCGTTGCACGTGTAACCTCCTACACGGACCAATTCTACCGAAAAGATTGAAACAAGGAAGACGAAGATGATCTGACAGGAAGGCATCATCAGATGGCATACTGTGGCGGGACTGAAACATCCTAGGCTTTAAGCTGTCCGAATGTCTCGTCTGACCGATGATATCAAAGATCGACGTGAAAAAACATGCTCCTCCCCGATGCCTGGTAAATTACGAAAAAGTTATTCGGACGGTCGAGAAGTCAAAACTAAAATTTAGATCACAAAGTTAAATCTTATATTTCGCAGTCTCCGTCTCTTGAACTCTCCTCTGCTGTTCTGCTGAACTATATATATTCATCATTTTTGTTCTTATTTTCAAGGATCAATTTACGTTATCATATTTCTTGGTATTATAAGAATGTCGAGGATGGCGATTTCAAAAGTTTTCTGGTTACCGTTTTTTTTCACAAGTTCTTTTAAAACCTTAATGCTCCTACGACAGGTACCGGAAAGCTGCCTCCCCAGACACGTTCGAGGAGGAGGAGTTCGTAAGACTGACAGGAAGATTCAGTTATGGGTGAGAAGGGGCTTGAAGCCATCCCTTGCTCATCCCTATCAAGCTCGATTGTCTGAACTTACATACAATACTATCTTGCGTTCAACGAGATTACATGTCATGCGGGCCGCCGCCGATGGGAAACTATGGATCCTGAGAGTCCCCGAGCAACCTGGTTTCCATGATTCGACTAGTTCAGGAGCATCCGCCCATCTGTGAGGCAAAAAATGGGACGTAACGACTACTCATCGCCATATAAACCACCTTTATATGAGTCCAGAACGTAAACCATCTATTGTGGTTGGAAGCAAAGCTGAGGGATTCCATTTCGGTGAAAAAAATATGGAAATCCCATGTCTCATTCATTCTTTACCCTTCCCACATATTCCCCCATAACTTTGAGAGAAAAAAAAAAAAGGCCAAAAGGTCGCATCTCCCCCCTTTCCTTACAGTCTCTTCTTCTTCTTTTATTTTTCTTTTTCTGTTTCATTTTCCTTACGGCTTGAAATTTGGCACAAGACATTATAAACGTATTATTCCGATGTTTTGGATTGGACATAATTTATTCTTAGTCTCAAGCCGCATATAACGTAGCCTGTTCATGTGCTCAGTCCCAGTTAGCACGACCGACTAGCCCGCTATCTAACTGTATTTGAATAATATAATTTATAGGACTAATCGTGTTGACCATAATTTTTAAGTTTGATTAAATTTTGGGCCAACAAATAAAATAATAACTATATTTTTTACTTTTATTTATTTTTATTTCGAATTTCGATTTTTATTTATATATTTAAAGAATATTTATAGGTACTCAACTTCAACCCGATTTTAGATAAAAAAATTTTAAACTCGACCTTATGCCTAAAGTTTGGTTCGAATAAACCCGACTCGAAAGTACTCAACCCTCCGTTGAACGGGTTTAAAAATTTAAAAACCAAAAAATGGATTAAATTTGAAATATGATGGAAGAAATAAACGATTTCCGACAGGTGGGGACAAACCCAGGTCAGGTTACGCCAATAGATGAACACACACGTGCATGCCGTTTGATTAAATCTTATCTGAACTCCTTTGCGTGCGCCCCCCAGGGAGAGAGTCTGGGTTTTAGGGTAACGAATCGGAGTGGGGGAAGAGACTCACACACACACAAACACCACACTGAGAGAAACGAAATGAGGCCCCAGATCTTCAGATCCGCCGCCAGGGCTGTTGCTTCCCCTTCTGCCAGGAATGCCTCCACCTCCTGCTCCCGCCGCTTCTTCTCCTCAGGTTCCCTCCCTCCCCCTCCTGTCTCTGTCTCACTGTAATGGTTGTTCCCATCGAATTAGTTGCGTCTCCTTTTTTGGCCACCAGTACGAGGTTGTCCCTTTGATTGCTTCCTTCCATTCTTTTTTGTTTTTCTGTATTGTTCCTCTTCGCTGCTGCTGCTGCTGCTGCTGCAGAAGGAAGGACTGTCACAGCCGCCGCGGCTGTTGCCGGCACTGCGGGCAAGCCTTTCCTCTCCACGGCCTTCGCCAGGGCCGGTTCCGAGTCAGCTTCGATCCGAGGATGGATTTCTGGGATGCTCGTTCTCCCCGCCGCAGGTTTGTACTATTCGGAACTCCACTGCTTGCTTCGGATCTTGTTGTGATGTTCTCTGAGCATGGCGGCTTGCACATAGATGAATTGGATGTCGGCGAGTTTGAGATTGGTGAGTGTACAAAGAGGAGCCTTTGCATGAATGCGAGTTCTTGCAAGATGGTATCCGGATCCTCGTCGACAGTAGTAATATACATCATGCTTTGTCATGGCGGTCAGGATTCGGTGTATCGGGTCATAATTTTGTACTGTATTCTGCGTTCGATGATTTGGATATCCTGATATTATGACCACTAATTGTGGCTAGGGGCAGTTTCGGTTACCTTGAATGATTCAGAAGTGTCTAAGGCTCGTTATCTTTTGTGTTTTCAGCCTACGTGCTTCAGGAGCAGGATGCGTACGCTGCAGAGGTACAATACCTCCTCCCTTTCCTTTCCTTGGACATTCATGAATAGTTTGACAGAAGATGCGGATGTTTCCTGAGTTAAGTCACAGAAGTCCCGCAAGCTGTTAAGCTTCTTGTCAAATGGGCACTATGGTCGATTCTTGACTTCGACACAATTTTCAAAAATCATGAATTCCATCTCGTTCTGGTCCTCGTGTAAACATTTTGGCATCAGTTGCTTGTTTCTTAATGCACAGTGTCTACCACAAAGTTTTCTGCTAATTGGGGAGTGTTCTTTCTGGTGTTTGCCGCTCATGTTTTTTGCTTTATTGACGTAATGTTCTCTTGCAAT
This sequence comes from Melastoma dodecandrum, assembly GCA_029817715.1. Lineage (NCBI taxonomy): Eukaryota > Viridiplantae > Streptophyta > Magnoliopsida > Myrtales > Melastomataceae > Melastoma > Melastoma dodecandrum. The sequence continues at coordinate 3,517,978 of JARUPY010000606.1, forward strand.
CAGATGGAACGTACTTTCATCGCTATTAAGCCGGACGGGGTACAGAGGGGACTGGTAAGACGCTTACTTCGCTTTCACACGTCTCATCTATCTATTCAATTAGGGAACACCGTCTTGGTATAACCGTTGCCTGTTGGAGAAACACATTGATATGCCCATCCTTGTTTATCAGATAGCGGAGATTATCTCTCGCTTCGAGAGGAAAGGATTCAAGCTCGTTGGGATCAAAGTAGTTGTTCCTACTAAGAATTTTGCCCAGAAGCATTATCATGATCTGAAAGAGAGACCTTTTTTCAACGGTCTGTGCGATTTCCTCAGCTCCGGGCCCGTCATAGCTATGGTCAGACAATAGTCTTCTTCTTGCGAGATCTCTACTTTCGTCATCCTTACATGTGACCAGCACCAATAGCCGCATCGGTACAAAAAATCTGCAGGTTTGGGAAGGGGAGGGAGTCATTAAGTACGGAAGGAAGCTCATCGGAGCCACCGATCCTCAAAAGTCCGAACCCGGAACCATCAGGGGCGATCTCGCTGTCGTCGTCGGAAGGTGATCATCTCCTCCTCCATGGATACTCTTGCTCAGATCACGGACGCCTCATATCTGTGATAATATAACATGATAAAAAATGCAGGAACATCATCCATGGAAGCGATGGGCCCGAGACGGCCAAGGACGAGATCAGCCTATGGTTCAAGCCGGAGGAACTGGTCAGCTACACCGCCAATGCGGAGAAGTGGATCTACGGGACAAACTGATCCCTCGTCGGCGGTTGACTTCTCCGATTTCCTAGGTCCCAAATAGAGGGGGGGTGGGGGGCGGAGTTGGAAGAATAAAATTGTTGGAGGAAGAATAAGAAAGATGGCGGAGAGAGAAGTGCATAAGTTATACGCATTATTAAGCTAATAAAAAAATTTCATGTGATTTTGATTTCGAACGTGATTAACTCCCCAACCCTTGAATTTTGTTCCGGTCCCCAAAATATTTCGTCAAATTGACTCTTAAGTTTGGAAATTCCTCATCTAATTTGTCGAAATTGGTCTTACAAGAGCCGACTTCGACCGTAAAAGAAGTCGAAACCCTTAAAAAAAACATTTCACTAAAGTCGATCTTTGGAAGGCCGACTTCCTTTTCTTCTACTTTCCTTCTTATCCCCCTAGAATCTCCATCGTCTTTTCCTTTCATTTTTCTCGTGATTTTACCTCGGGATTAAGTCAGCGTTCTTATCCCCCTAGAATCTCCATCGTCTTTTCCTTTCATTTTTCTCGTGATTTTACCTCGTGATTAAGTCAGCGTTCTTATCCCCCTAGAATCTCCATCGTCTTTTCCTTTCATTTTTCTCGTGATTTTACCTCGTGATTAAGTCAGCGTTCTTATCCCCCTAGAATCTCCATCGTCTTTTCCTTTCATTTTTCTCGTGATTTTACCTCGTGATTAAGTCAGCGTTCTTATCCCCCTAGAATCTTCATCGTCTTTTCCTTTCATTTTTCTCGTGATTTTACCTCGTGATTAAGTAAGCGTTCTTATCCCCCTAGAATCTCCATCGTCTTTTCCTTTCATTTTTCTCGTGATTTTACCTCGTGATTAAGTAAGCGTTCTTATCCCCCTAGAATCTCCATCGTCTTTTCCTTTCATTTTTCTCGTGATTTTACCTCGTGATTAAGTCAGCGTTCTTATCTCCCTAGAATCTCCATCGTCTTTTCCTTTCATTTTTCTCGTGATTTTACCTCGTGATTAAGTCAGCGTTCTTATCCCCCTAGAATCTCCATCGTCTTTTCCTTTCATTTTTCTCGTGATTTTACCTCGTGATTAAGTCAGCGCTCTTATCTCCCTAGAATCTCCATCGTCTTTTCCTTTCATTTTTCTCGTGATTTTACCTCGTGATTAAGTCAGCGCTCTTATCTCCCTAGAATCTCCATCGTCTTTTCCTTTCATTTTTCTCGTGATTTTACCTCGTGATTAAGTCAGCGTTCTTATCCCCCTAGAATCTCCATCGTCTTTTCCTTTTATTTTTCTCGTGATTTTACCTCGTGATTAAGTCAGCGTCCTCTCCTTTCCTTTTTAATCATAGTCATCAACTGACTATGATTGAAAGTTTTTTTTTAAATAAGGAGGGGGTCGATTTTTGTAAAGCCGGCTTTCTTGTTGGGTTGCCACTTCATGCGAGAGGGACTGATAGCATGAAGTCACCTTTATAAGGCCGACTTCACTTCGCTTATGGCGAAATCTGCTTTACAAAGGTCGACTTCCTTCATTATTGAAGTTCCAAAAAATTTGACTCTTCACCCATTTCAATATAAAGGATTAATCAATCAAATAATCGAGAGTAAACTTAGAAAATTATTTGACAAAATACTTTAAAAATCAACTTCATATTGGAACAAAACTCCCCGACCTAGCGGCTGTTTGTGACTTTGTTCAAGGCCTATAAAATTTATTTATTTATGATAATAAGTATATTAAGAAGGTGGTTAAGAAGAAATTGACAGAGAACAAGGACTGAAACCGCGTCTCCCCCCCCCGGCAAACGTCGTCGTCGTCGTCGCTTCCTTGTTCTTCGTTATTGATTAATTTGCCTAGCCCTGTTGTTGTTGTTCCAAACCCTAATTTCCTTCAAAGATCGTTCCTTCCGCTCCCCTCCTTTTTTCCCTCGTGTGTTTTGGTTGCGAAGGTCGGTTTCGTGTTTGTTGCGTGGTTGCCAGTGCGATTTTGCTGTTGTTGTCCATGGGTCTCCGTTCCGGGGGGGGGGGGAGTTCGGGCAGTTGCTTAGGGATTGTGATTCGCCCGGTTTCGTTTTAGCCTTTTTTTTGTGATGTCTCAGGGTCTTCCTTTCCCTCTTCCGTTCGTAGTCGTGATGGGGTTGGGTTTCTTAGGGCATTAGATTCTCTTGGAAATGGTACTTATGCTTGTTATGTGTCTGGGTGTTCTTGCTTCGTGCAGATGGCCACGAAACCAATGACGAAGGAAGCGATTGCTCTCACGGAGAAGAAAATGGACATGGCATTAGGTAATTAACTGTCGCCTTGCCGCGCCTCACCTGTTTGGCGGCTGTGTTTATTCATACGCTTAGTGGATCCTTAATACCCCTCCCCCCTTCAGATGATATTATCAAAATGTCCAAGACTGGCGGACCTAAAGTGAAAAAGTCAAGGCTTCCTGTAAGTGAATTATTTTGTGCACATCATCCTTGAGCAGTTTTTACCGGATATACAGTTACTTGGATTATGTCTTCCATCCTGCAGAATAAAAGTCATAGAAACTTCTCTAATGTGGCCCAACAAAAAACCACGAGATTCAAGCAATACATGAACTCCAGGTCCTCAGTAAGACAGGTTTGGCTTTTACTCGCCCTCGAATTTTTATGTGTCTTGTTTTTCATGATCCAGTCTGTTGTTATAAGTCTTACTTGTCTGATAACTTCTCTAGGGAGTTCTTGCCCAGAGGAGGTCAAATTTTCAGGGATCCCAGTTTCCTTTAACTAATGAGGCTGCAAAAAGGGCATCTGCACTACCATTTCGAAACGGGTTTTTGATTCGTGAGAGGAGGGGCAATCCGAATAGAGGAAGGTACAACATCTTGCCAGTGGACTGTTCACGTGGATAATTGGTTCTTCAATGCTACTGTTGTGTGATGTAGAGCTTATAGTCTAATGGAAATGTTGATGGCTATCTGGGGGCAGACAGGATCTCTGTTTCTTGCTTTGATTCGTTGGGTGGTCCTCAAGTTCACATTTTTCTTTGTCAAGGAAAGGAGTGAGAATTTGGGAGGTCATGGAAGTGGAAAAATATATGCCATCCCCCAGATATGTTTGCATCATGCCTACTCGTGAGATGATTGGCGATTTAGTCAACTTATAACAAAGAGGATCCTCCGATGTGGATCCATTGATAATTACTAATGTCAACAGCTGTGAAGAGCTCCCTTCAAGATCAATGAATTGTACCGAAGGTTCTTCTCACCTTGAAGGAGCACAGTAAGGACCAATGCTGGCTCTGTAGCCATGATGTTGGTGCTAGGTGGTTTTGGGTTAATAACGGGTCCCAGTTTGTTGTCTATGTGGCGACCTTCTTATTAGCTGCTTTTTGGTTACAATTCAGCTCCTCGGTTTCCACAGGAATTGTCATTTCTGTCATATTTTGTGAGATAACCGTATAATCAATATCTATAGTTTTGATGAGTGATGGCTAGCTGGTTGGGACTTTGGACACTGTTAGTCTGTACTTGTCAAGATACCATTTTGCTTGCATTGGAGAGGATAAGGATATTCGGCTGGTGAACTGGGCTTTTGGTTTCTCATCACTGTGCATTATGAGGAATTCTTTTGAGTTGTCTTTTCAGCTTATGAAGACCTTAGAGCCAATTCAATAAACGCAGATCATCTTGTCATGTGTCCGGGTTTTCTACTTGTAATGGGCTAAATTTTCTCCTATCCACTATATTTTGCACCATCATTCAGATGAAGGCTTCTGTTTAGAGAGAGAACCCGACCTTTTGCTGCAGTCAGCAGATTGTAAATGGGCGTGAGCTTTTTGTTGTGAGCTTGAAGCATTTACTGTACTGCATATTTGATGCCATAATTAAAGTTTAAGTGGGTACAAGCTTTTTTTATGATGAGATTGGAGCAATCACTCTGCTGCAATCTGCAAGTTGGCCGATCGTGTTGGGAGGTGCTTTTCTGGAGATTATCACGGTGTACTAGATGGTTAAACTGAAAGACAATATTTCAAGGAGTTGTCGTCCATCCTGGGTCTATTGTCTGCTTTCTTGTTAATTGCGATTACATCTCCTCCTGGTGAGATGTCTGACCATTGAGTATGTTCGGGGCAGCTTCTCAACCCTTGAACTTCTAGTTCTTTTTAAAGAAGCTTATTATGTCATTTACTGACACTCTGATGGGAAGTAGCTCTTTTTTATTATTCAACTATATATTTCTTCTCCTTCCTCTTTATAAGTGGTGTTTCTTACCTGTGTAGGAATGGAGCTGCTTTTAGCAATTTTAACAGTTCGGATGAAACCTACGCCCAGGTAAATGGAGCAGTTTTGAACGTATGTTTAGCGCTTAGATTTGTGAGATATACCAGCTGCTGGAAGAGTATCTCTTACTGTTCATTTGCTTTTGTTCTCTGAAGCTCTAGTTGGGTTTTATCCTGTTTTTTCTAGAAATCTGAACCGATCATCTTAATTTAGGTAGAAGTTTCAAATACCACACAGGGTTACTAGACAAGCCAGTTTGATATATCCCATTTGATATCTTCGAATTCGAGAATCCGCAAATTCAACCCCTCATTGTTCGCAAAATTTTTAGTCTTCTTTTTCATCTCTGATTACTCTAAATTTCCACAAGCACAAATTCCACTTTTGAACGATTAACGTCTTGGCATAATTTTCTTTTGTGGAACCAATATAGCTTTTGTTGCGAGTAAACAGGCATTCATTATAATTATTTCTGTCTTGTTCTCTTCAGTGGGAGCAGCAGCAAGAGCTAATCACGGGACCAAAGGAGAAACTCCATACGCTGGATGTGCTGTTTGCAAGCTTAAAGGAACAGAGGTTGAACCCTGGGCCCCGTCGCAATGGCCCTTTGATGCGCAGCGGCCCTTCAACGCGAAATGGTCCTTCAATGCACAATGGCCGGGACAAACAAATTCCCCCATGGAGTAGGGGCCGATTCGGCAAATGATGTAGATATATCCAAAACTTGCTTCTGGTCGATAGAGGTATCTGCTCGTGTGAGCCCATAAGAATTTCAAGATCTCTTGCTTTGGAGATACACAGGCTTGTTGCACGTGGGCAGTACATACTCAGTTTGAGGTTCGGTTCGGCTCTATGGTAGGCTTGGAATATGGATTCTGTGGTATTGGTGCAAGATAGGCTTGTTGTACCTTTTGACTATGTGAAGTCAGCATTTTTGCATAAGACGTTTCTATTGTTCTTGTACCTCCCTTGGTGGTTTTAGAGTTTAGGCTGGGTTGGGTCGGGGGGGGGGGGGGGGGGGTCTTTCTGGATACTTTTCGAAGGCCCCCGATGAATAGATAGGATGATCCTCAAAGTTTGTGCAAAAGAAAGGTTGGTTTATCGAGGGTGTCAAAAGTATGAATGGTCGTCCCTGATTCCCAATCCTGTTTCGAAGTTGAAAGTTGAGCTGTCTTCACTTGGAGGGTTGGGTTTGGCGCCTTTCGTTCGGATCTGGAATGTTGGGTATAATATTATATTATGTAATTGAAGACTTTTGGATGCATGCACAGGGGGGGTCCTCTGGTGTTTTCATCTTGTAGGGGAGGTGGTAGCCTATGTTACGAAAAGAGAAGAGATTCGATTGCTTATCAAAAATGTTAAAAGGTTGTGGTGTGCCACCACCCCCCACCTGGGAAACTTCCATCCACTTCCAACCCAATCTTTTTTCCTACTAAAAGCAACAAAAAAAAAAGTGTTATCTTTTTTATTTGACACCCACAAATTTATTAAACATGTTTTTTCACAACACGAAATAAATAAATTTAGATATGATGATAATAATATGAGGGGGACAGGGACGTAGTGATTTTGATATATGATTGATGGATGGATGGGATCATCATCCTCATGCTTTCTGTGTTTCCGTGTCGATATAAAACATTAGATTTATTTTTCAAAAGTATAAAAAGAAGGGAAATTTTGTTCCAGGGAATGAATGATTCCTTCTTTTATTTTTCGTAGTTATTCCTGTTGTCGTCCTTGTCCTCGTTTTTATCGTCTGAGTTGGCTGCCACTCGCTTGCTTGTTCCTCCGTTCCCATCAATCGCCCTGCGTAAGCGACTCATGGAGGGGAAGAAGGTCCTCGTGACGGGCGGCGCCGGCTACATAGGGAGCCACACTGTTCTCCAGCTCCTCCAGGGGGGTTTCCGCGTCGTCGTCGTCGATAACCTCTACAATTCCTCTCCCGTCGGCCTCCAGCGGGTCGGGGAACTCGCCGCTGGCCGCTCCCACAACCTCTCTTTCCACCAGGTAACCTGCGTGGCATAAAGTTTGCTCCTTTATGCGTTTCTCTCTCTCGGGTTCTCTTGGTTTTGTGGATGCTCGCGTCTTTTCTGGGGAACCGTGATTTCGTGTTTTGGTTTCTGTTCCTCGAGGAAACTTCAGTTCGGCAAATCCCCCCGGCTGGGATGTGAAAGAGGGATTGTTGGGAGATTTCCCCTTGTGACTGGGACGTGGTTTAGAGATGGGGTTGAACTATTATATGTTCGGCTCTTTGAATGTGAATCCTGCAACCTTAAACGATTCGCTTTTTAATATGCATACGTTTGTAATAGAATAGTTCATTTATTTATTTCTTTGTTTATTATTGTAGTTTGGTTCTTTGTGGTTGTGGTTGGTAGGGGCAATGATGATGTTTCGGTGTTTGTGGGCTCTGGGCGTCTATATAAAGCTTCTCGGTTTCATTTTCTCTGTTATTCCTTTATGCAGATAGATCTACGGGATAAACCTGCCCTTGAGGATCTGTTCTCATCCACAAGGTGAACTTTTGTTACATTTGGAATCAGAATTTTGTGATTTTGTTGCCTAGTTTCACAGCAGTAGTTAATCCAATGGAGAAGCTTCCTATTTTGTTTTTACCAAACTGGGTTTGCCCATCTATCATGCAGCTTTCAATGTTTCCTCAAGTGCTAACTTTTTATTGCAGCTGATGATTTTATGACTCCGATCCCTTGTTCTTGTGGTGTTGTAGCTTTGATGCAGTCATCCACTTTGCCGGGCTCAAAGCGGTCGGCGAAAGCGTGGAGAAGCCGCTGCTCTATTTCCACAATAACCTTATTGGCACGATCGCCCTGTTGGAGGTCATGGCTGCTCATGGTTGTAAGAAGGTTTGTGTCTCCATCTCTCTTTAGCGGGTCGCCTTGAAGGATTGCACTTTCATGTGATGGTTTTCTGTTTGCTAAGTCCATAGCGTCTACCAATTTCGCGATATCCCCTTACGTTTTACTATGCTGAAATCAACCTGGCCATCGAGTGCTTTGTTAGTAGTTGTAGATATTGAGTGGAAATGAGCTAGTACAGAGCCAGTAGGATCGGCTATGTACATAAGGCATGGTGACCTTTTTCACGTGATTCGTGTTCTCAGCCTGCAGAATACAAAAGTGAGGATAACGGTTTTGTGCTTGTATAGTTCCAAAACTTTGGACTGTTAGGTCTATATTGCTTAGTTAATCAGTTTGCACTGACAGGATGAGTGCACAATCTGCAGCTTGTGTTTTCCTCATCTGCTACTGTGTATGGATGGCCGAAGGAGGTCCCTTGTACAGAAGAATCCCCAATTTCTGCAATGAACCCTTATGGACGAACTAAGGTTAGCCAGTTGGACTTTTCCCTTTTAAGAAATTCTCGGAATAAAGGTTTTTTTGAGTACAGGCTGTGATATTAAAGGGGGAGATGTATAGGATGAGTCTCCTTAAATCTGTGGCCATGCCATCTCCTTTAGTGACCGTGTCTCCTTGTGGTGGTACACTTAACTCCACAGCTCTTCATCGAAGAAATTTGCCGTGATATCTATAGAGCAGACTCAGCGTGGAAAATTATATTGCTTAGATACTTCAATCCTGTCGGGGCTCATCCTAGTGGCCGTATCGGGGAGGACCCAAAGGGCATTCCAAACAACCTTATGCCATTTGTGCAACAAGTGGCTGTAGGTAGACGGCCTGCTTTGACAGTTTTCGGAAAAGACTATTCAACAAAGGACGGAACTGGGGTATGCTGCTATTTTAGTTTCCATGAAATCATGCTGTGGTTTCAATTTATCCGTGTTTGACTGATCGCTGTTTCTGGGAACAGGTTGACATTTGCATTGTGTTCACTTACACTGTATGCCATTTCAGGTACGAGATTACATCCATGTTGTTGATCTGGCTGATGGGCACATAGCTGCATTAAATAAGCTGGACAAAACCGGCATAGGTCAGTCCATCTATCATCATCTCTCAGTTTAAGTTCTAGCAAATCTATGGCCTACAGGAAGTTTCCGGCAAGCTTCTGAGTTGTGGCATTTGATGGCAATGATGATTCCATTTTTAGCCTAAGGAGCTCTATTACGTCGTGTTTACTTGCTAATATATTGAAGATGATGTTGTAAACTCGCTACAGGGTGTGAAGTATACAACCTGGGAACAGGGAAGGGGACATCAGTATTGGAGATGGTTGCAGCGTTTGAGAAGGCTTCTGGGAAGGTATGATGCTCTGAGAATTTGCTGTGATTTTCTATTTGATGGCCTGACATTTTGATTCTGGTTGGTATAATCAATGTTGGGAAGGTGTAATCCTCTGGTTGTCTTGCATAATCATTTAGATAAGCTTATTGCATTTTGTATTATGTTTTCTTATGAATGGTTCTCTTGTGGATTACTGATATAGAGAAATTGTGGATTAGAAATTCATTGCTAAACGGGCTCTGGTCCTCTGGCCAAATGTTTTCCTGTCCCATGACTCGTGGCTTAACAGAAACCAATTTCTTGTTGGGCAGAAAATTCCTCTAAAGTATGCCGGTAGACGACCTGGGGATGCTGAAATCGTGTATGCCTCGACGGAGAAGGCCGAACGTGAGCTGAACTGGAAGTAAGTGATCAGAGAAATGGCTTGCTCGCTTTTTATTTAGTTTCGGCACCTCACAATTCGTGACACGATCCTTACATACTGTGCTGAACCGTGACTATCACGAGGAGCTCATTGCTCTTTCTGGGTGTTTGGCTAACTTCTAATGATCAGGGCGAAATACGGGATAGAGGAGATGTGCTGGGACCAGTGGAACTGGGCGAGCAAGAATCCTTACGGCTACGGATCGCCAGACACCAACTGACCTAACCAGCTCTTCAGGATGCAGTTTTCAGATTTAAAAATAAGGAGACAAGGTAGACAGAGACTTGCAGGCGGGTGGTGGGACACACGTAGTATTTTTGTTTTGATTTCTTGGTTTTGGTGGGGAAGAAGCATCAATGAACCGCGGCCCGCCGTGGTTAACGCTTATCGTATTTGCTGTTAGGCTTGATGTTATTAGTATCATAGTCAGAGACATTTTCTGCTAACAAAGTGATATACATACATGATGTTGATCAACATTGTATACATACATGATGTTGATCAACATTGTCTGTCGTAATAGAGACATTGGTATACTACAAATCCAAAACTGCCAAAGAGAAAGGGGCGATGGAAACGAATTGCCGACCACGGACGAACTTCTCGGCTAGTCACGCATGATCAGGTGTGAAGACAAATGGAGGAGGCAAAAAGGAAAGGTACAAAAGTCACAAACGCAGGGTCAGTAAATGTCAACCCTAATAACCTCTTAAAAATCCAAATTAGGAGTGTGTGTGTTAATCCATTGTCATATTATAATACTATGTATGATATGAATAAATTTAAATCAAGTCAAGCCAAGTCAAGTCGCCCTTCCCCTCCCTTGTGCGTTGTGTTGTCATCTTGTTTTTGAGCCCCGTTGTGGGCAGAGAGGGAGGCGTTGCTTTGGGCACCCATGTCTCGTTTCTAGTTATATTTAATTAATGTTTTGGCGGAGGCCCCAATCAATCCCCCCCTGTTGTATTCCGTTGGATTTCATTTAAAATAAAAAGGAAACTTAAAAAGAGTTCAATAATTAAATAAATAGCATTCGGTTTCAAAATTTTTTTGATAGGGAGGGTGAATGAGCAAAAAGTCTTTTCAAAAAATGGCCTCAACGGACAGAAAAACGACGTCGTTGGACTCGAAGCTAGAGGAGACGACCCACCCCACCCCCTCTCTCACGTTTTAAAAGCGGTGTTGTTTCAACTATATTATTAACCCAAACTAATCGAGACTTAAACACTACGCATTTCCCCCCAGTCTCTCTCTCTCTCTCTCTCTCTAGATATATATATATCAAAAGCATCGAATTCAAAAAGCCCCCAAAACCACTCCTCCTCCTCCTCCTCCTCCTCCTCCTACTACTACTACATCCAAAATCTGAAATTTACTCCCTCCGCCCGCCGACGGTTCTACATCCCACCCCTTCGTCGGATCCGAGCGAGACCACCCACCCACCGACTCCTACCCTTCCCGGATCCCCCCCCCTGCTCCCAATGGAGAGCCTTATCTCCCTCGTCAACAAGATCCAGAGGGCCTGCACTGCCCTCGGCGACCACGGCGAGAACACCGCCCTCCCTACCCTCTGGGACTCCCTCCCCGCCATTGCTGTCGTCGGCGGCCAGGTCCCCCCCGATCTATTTTGTTTGTTCCTTTCCTGTCCAAGTCAACTCTAGGGGCCTCGAGCTGCTGTCTCGTTCCTGCTTGGCCCCCACCTTCCTTCATTTCTGGAGAAATGCTTTCAGAAACGTTGAGTTGAGATTCAATCGGGCACGAGACTGCTATTGTCTCGCATGAATATTCCGTTTTTGCTGTGGATCTTGCTTGCTTCTTCGATTATCTTTATTTCTATCCAACCCTTTTTTCTGCCTCCTTATATATTTGATGCGTTGTTTCGCTAACTAATTAGACGTTCTTGCTCGAATTGAGTTTTTCCTCGGTGTTTCTCAAGTAGTCGTTGTTGTTGGTGAACAGAGTTCGGGCAAGTCCTCGGTGCTGGAGAGTGTGGTCGGCAAGGACTTCTTACCTCGTGGATCTGGTAAATTCAATGGATTTCCTGTCGCTTGGCTTTGTTTTCTGGAAATCTAGCTGCCGTGCAATCTGATTCCCCTGTAAATTCTGCAGGTATTGTTACCCGGCGTCCCCTTGTTCTGCAGCTTCACAAGATCGAGGAGGGAAGCAGGGAATATGCTGAATTTCTTCATCTCCCACGGAAGAAGTTTACTGACTTTGGTATGTCTATGTCCTCAGTTTTGATCTTATACATGGCTTTAACCCTGCTCCTCACTCATTGTGGGACATTGGGTTTATGAGTCCACATTTGTACCTTTACATTTTCTATGTGTATGTGCTAAATAATTGACTGAACTGAATATGTAGCTGCCGTGAGGAAAGAGATTGCAGATGAGACTGACAGAGAGACAGGTCGAACCAAACAAATTTCAAGTGTCCCAATCCATCTCAGCATTTATTCCCCCAATGGTATGAGATATTGGCACCCTTTTCGTTATGATTGTTGTTGCTTCAATGTATCATTGGGTTCTTTTTCTTCATACTTCATCTGCTGCTCTCTTATTCGCATTTTTTTTTGTAGTGGTTAACCTTACATTAATTGATCTTCCGGGGCTTACAAAGGTTGCTGTTGGTAAGTTAAATATCCTCTTATGCACTTGCAGCTACTACTGAAGCCAAAATCTGATAAATTATTTCATTTGGGATTTCCGTTGTCACAAAAATAATTATGTTTGATTTAGCATTTTGTCATCTCTCGCTCTCTCTCAAAGTTTAATGGGAGCCTTTCTTCAGGTTTAAATGTTTGTCAATTTTCTGATGCTTCATTGTTTTGGACAAAAAACAGAGGGCCAACCTGACAGCATCGTGCAGGAAATTGAGAACATGGTCCGATCATATATTGGGAAGGTAATCTTGAATTAGAATGATTATTCTTGGCGGAACATGTCTTTTATTGTCCGTTTCTCCTTATTGGAAATTGTAATCATTAAGTGAGTGGGGAAGTATGCTTGTCCACCTATTGCTGTGTCATTACTTTTATTTTCCCTTATGACTCAGTAACATTGCAGGGGGGTTTTGTGAAACGTTTGGGAAGTTTCATTATTGTCTCAAAATGATATAAATTTTTTCCCTGTTTGTTGCAGCCAAACTGTATAATTTTAGCTATTTCACCAGCCAATCAAGATCTTGCCACCTCTGATGCAATCAAGATCTCTCGAGAAGTTGATCCTACGGGTAAATATTTTCGTACTTTCCCTTTCCCTTTGCTTGAAATTACTTCTTGTGCTATGACGCCTCCTTGATGAATGAATAGTCGAGATGACAGTTCTAGTAAAAGGATTATGCAGTTTATTGAATTTAAATGCTACTGTTGACTATATTCTTTTCCCTAAACCAATGTCTGTGATATATCACTGCATTTCCAGGGGAGAGGACATTTGGAGTATTAACTAAAATTGACCTGATGGACAAGGGGACAGATGCTGTTGATGTAAGATTGTTTCAGAAACTTTTGTGTTTCTTATGTAATATGATGGTTGATGACACGGAGAACTACAGGGGCGATGCTTTTGTATGAGATATGGCATTATTGGAAAACCTCAAATTTTTCCTCTGTTTTTTGTGCTTTTAAAACATGCAACGAACCATGGTCATTAACTTGAGGATTTTCATAAACAGTGCTAGTTGCACCTGAAATTAACCCTGTTTCCAAAAGTTATATGAGCTATCTTGACGTGTAATTTAGAATATTGTACTGATTGCCTGATGTTTAAACTGGCTGATATTAGTTCAATATTTTGCTGCCCAGATATTGGAAGGAAAGTCGTACCGGCTCAAATATCCTTGGGTTGGTGTCGTGAATAGATCCCAAGCTGATATTAACAAGAACGTTGACATGATTGCTGCACGCCGAAGAGAGCGTGAATATTTTAATAGCACCCCTGAGTACAAGCACCTTGCTCCCAGGATGGGATCAGAGCATCTAGCAAAAATGCTTTCTAAGGTTGATGAATCTTGATCCTCAATATACTTTTGTGAACAACTCTATGGAACTTACCCATAAACATGTGCAATGGCAGCATCTGGAGAATGTGATCAAGTCCAAAATTCCTGGCATCCAATCCCTAATCAATAAGACAATTGCGGAGCTTGAGATAGAGTTGAATCGCCTTGGAAAGCCTATTGCTGTGGATGCAGGAGTATGTGTTCTTTCCTCTCTGAATCTTGCATGCACATGACATTTCTGTTGAAACAGCTCTATGTTGACTCAGATCTAATTGATTTTTGCAGGGAAAGTTATACACGATCATGGAAATATGCCGCCTTTGTGATTCTAACTACAAGGAGCGTCTTGATGGCGTGTATGTGCAGTAATTTCTTATTCTTTGGCAGCACATAAATCCTGGTTTTCTTTTGCTGTGTGGATGATAGTTAAAAAAATGTTATTTTTCCACAGGCGTTCAGGTGGAGAGAAAGTGTACAATGTTTTTGATAATCAACTCCCCGCTGCCCTTAAGAGGTTGCAATTCGATAAGCAACTAGCCATGGAAAATATAAAGAAGCTCATCACCGAAGCAGATGGTTATCAACCCCATTTAATCGCTCCTGAACAAGGATATCGTCGCCTAATTGAATCAGCCTTGGTCACTATAAGGGGTCCTGCTGAGGCTGCTGTAGATGCAGTAAGCTAGAATTACTTGGGCTAAGATTGTTCTTTTTGATAGGCTCAATTAGTGAAAATTGTCGTTACTTAATATCTTGTTCTCCTCAGGTTCATGGGATACTCAAGGAATTACTCCATAAAGCCATTGGAGAGACACCGGTATGGGCCGCTGGCTTTCCCTACTTCATGCTATGTTGTTGAATGCTAAGTTAACAGTAGGTGGGGAAATGGAACTTTCTAGCTCACATCCCTTTGATAATTGGTAGAGGAGTTCATAAATCTCTGCCAGTAAAACTTTGATAGATTTATTTCAGTAGTATCTTTTCGGTTCAAGTTGGTTTTCTCAGTTCAGCAAATATAGTTGGGGCTAGTTGGGGCTTTATTCATGTATCTTCATATGCTGAGAGTTTAGATTCCAACTGTCATTCTCAGGAACTGAAGCAGTACCCTGCACTGAGGGTGGAGTTGACGAACGCCGCATGTGACTCGCTGGAAAGAATGAGGGAGCAGAGCAAGAAAGCGACCCTTCAGCTGGTTGACATGGAGTGCAGTTACTTGACCGTCGACTTCTTCCGGAAGCTGCCCCAGGATATTGAGAAAGGCGGCAATCCCACAACCTCTATATTTGACCGATACAATGATGCCTATCTCAGACGTATTGGTAAGTGGTTGGAGTGCTGCATCTTCCTTGAACAAAACAAGTACAGAAACGAGTCCATCTGCTTTCTAGCTGACCACTTCTCATGAAATCCGAGCAGGATCAACGGTCTTATCTTATGTGAACATGGTTTGTGCGAGCCTCCGGCACGCCATTCCAAAATCAATTGTCTACTGCCAGGTGCGAGAGGCCAAAAGAAGCCTCCTCGACCATTTCTACACCGAACTTGGCGCAATGGAGGTTGGAAATATCCCGTCCATTTCTACTTAACTTTCTTTCCTTCCATAATGTTTAGAACCTTAACCGTTTTAATTTATCCACGACAAATTCAGCAAAAGCGACTCTCGTCGCTATTGAATGAGGACCCAGCAGTGATGGAGCGGCGATCTGCCCTTTCGAAGAGGCTGGAATTGTACAGGAGTGCTCAGGCAGAGATCGATGCCGTCTCCTGGTCCAAGTAGCGGTTCCAACGTGCAGGTATTGATGCATTGCGGCTTGGTTAAGGCTTTGGGGGGGGGGGGGCGGTGGCATGCCCTGTCCGCGCTTTCTTCTTGTTATGTTAAAATGTATGATTTATCAAGGCCCGGATGAGGTCGTTTCATTTGATTACCTATAAATTGTATGTCAATTGCCAACGAAGACAGTATTATGGTTGGGCAAGTTCTACATTATATTGATTCATGAAGTCTCAGTTTTGCCGGGACATGCGATGAAAAAAGTGACGTGATTAAGCTCAATGCTACATGTCCCTATGTTTTGTAATTTTTGAAATATTATCCAAACGAGAGACGGTTTTCCCCAAAAGAGAAGAATGTGAAGTAGGTCGGATCTCTTAACTTAATAAGCAAAACCTGAGTTCCATTACAGTTCTCTTAATTTGATACAGACGGCCATGATCGAGTAAGCACAAAAGGAAAAAAAAGGATTTTGCGTTCGTTAGATCGATCGCTTGTCCGCTCCACTACTGCCACAAGCCTCACGTGCAGTGAGACTCCATCTTCTTGATCGCATTCTGTATGGCAGGTAAGTTCTTGCTTAACGCACTCCACTGCTCCTCTGTCAGGCTTATTCCTGTGAGAGGAAACAAGACCTGTCATTCCGGTGCACTCGTCCATCGGCACAAACAGGGAAATGAAAAATCATTCCAGGCACCAAATTTTTTCTGACAAATTTTGTTGGCAGAATCAGACAACAGCTGCAGCAGAACATCCATACACTAAGGTCAAAGGAGAAATTCTCTAACCACACAAATTACAGGTCCACGTTTGGCTTGATTATTTTGATCACAACAGTCAGACTAGAATACTGGCTTAAAAAAACATTTGCCAAGCAATAATTTTGCTGATAAACTTGCTATCACATTCATGATGGGGACATAGAACAAGTTCCTATCACTCAGGCAAATGATATGGGTATCACATAAAGCGCTTGAAACCATGAAAAAGAGCAACTGAGTCCAGATGTGAAGATTCAGAAGAGACGGCATTGCAATGTGGCAATATAAAGCCCCCCCAAAAAAAATCCATCCAAGACTATTGCCTGTAAGCATTGAGACTCAAAATGAGGAAATTCAAGCAATAACCAAGCTGCACATACCTTTCGATGTGGGTAAATCCTTGCCCCCTTTGGAATAGTATTCTCTGATCGACACCAACTTCCTGCCCCTGAATTCCTGCATCGTGACCTTCCTTCTCTTGGTCAGCTGAGACACAATCACAGAAAGATAAGTCTCGATTATGAATTGATCAGTGACATTATTGAACAGTGTATCATGTACCAATACAATACGTACAATCATAAGCAACATAACCATCCTTTAAGAGCAGAAATGCTCAGATACAATTCTTCAGTAAAATCGATTAAATCAGACTGGAGTCACGATGCACGCAGCGCTCCGTCTGGTTGTAGCTCATGAAGATACGGTAAATTTGCATACAACTGTCTGGAAAGTGGTTGTTTATATGCCTCGTAGCCAATGATCAATCAAAAGAACAAAGTTAACGAAACAAACTTCACGTGAAAGCACGCCAACTCCACCCCCCCCTTGATTTAATATCCACGAGCAGCCTAAACTGTAATCTCTGTAGGATCACAGCATCAGCAAGAACAAAATCTCCTCGAACAAGTCAAACCGAGGACAAACCTAATTCGTTTATACACACACTCACACACACACACACCTTACAGATGACGTGATCATCATCTTCATCGTCATCGCCATCGCCATCGCCATCGCAATCGCCTCCATCTCCGCCGGCTACCTGATCACGGCCCTCGTCAACTACTTCCTCCTTGGGGGCAGTCTGCTGCTCCAGAAACGACTGGATAACACTCCGGACGAGGGACTTGTGATTAGGGAGGGAAAGGTCGATCCCAAGCCTGGAGGAAGCCTCCTTCCTGACCTTGTACTCCGTCATCTCGTTCATGTCCGATCCCTCCAGAATCTCCCTCACAGTCTCCGCAATCTCCTTCTCCTTGCCACTCCCTCCCTCCGCCATTGCCTCCTCCTTTCTCCTCCTGCTTGCACTTCCACTTCCTTAACGCTCCGGAACTTTTGCAGAGGCCCAAAAACGGCGGCCGCCACTGCCAGCAAATTGAAGAGGGAGAAGACCAAACGACGGGGGTTTTATTTTTATTTTTATTTCCCTTTTCGGATGCCAGGAAAGCAAAGAAAAAATCTTACTTAAACAATTATACTGCAAGTATTAAGATCGAGATTCAATCCCCGTAAAAGGAATAATTATAAACATACGAAGGTTGAGTTTTTAGATAATTTGTATGATTATACGGTTAATTTAAAAAAAAAAAATTTATAAAATATAATTATAATTTTTAAATTTATATTTATGAAGTTTTGAAAACTCACGTATAATTTTATAAAAAAGACTAATTTTACATTTTGAAAATCATCCTCCAACGACTTAAAATTTTTTAAAGGCAGGAGCCTTGGATGACGTATTTTAAATGCGACATCCAATGACATTTAAAAGGTAGGAGAAAACGTTGTCGGGATAAAGGGCCTATTTTTAAAATAGGTCCGTCCTTTAGCTTTTGAGGTGAAGTTTTTAAAATTCGTCTTCGGGCGAATTTTTAAAATACGACTTACCGATAATAAAGAAGTAAATCCCATTTTACGATTTACTAATCACATAAACTTCTATTTTGTGATTGCTAGTCCAAAATGAATTTTAGAAAGAAGTGACATTCTGTGACATTGATGCTAAGCATATTTTTTATTTGGCTAAAGTATGAACATGATCATGAACCTACAAATGCAACGCCACGGAGGTAAAATAACTCCTTTCTATAACAAAACCATTGTGTACAGCAGCTTCAGGTGAGATCCCCTTCCTCACAAGCCCCTAAACCATTGCCCCCGCGGCAAAGATCCAGTCATCCTCGTTACGGTTGGATTCAATCGAGGGCCTTGTGGGATAAGGAGTATCCCTCTTTGTTAACCAGGGGCGCTGTTTCCAAAGTCGCACGGGCGACGTGGGGGAGCGTACCGAGAACGCTCTGCCTTTCTCGGTAGGATGCCCAGGTGACCGTATAAAGACCAGCGATTATCAGAGACCCTCCTAGGATACTGTTTTTAAAAGAGCAGCAGTGGAAAGTCAGATGCTTACATGTTGATACAAAAACACGAGATAACAAAGAGAATATAAGGTCAGACGTTCGTGCAGAAATGGTTAGCTGACAGTTTATCGTGGGGATTACCTTCCCAAGTATACTGGACTTCCAAGGAAAACTCTGGACAGGAAAGAGGATGCGGCTGGCTGGAGAGGATTGTACAGGGCAACCAATGCAGGCCCTAGAATCTTATTCGACCAAGTCAACAGTCCATAATTGAATGCTGATGCAACAACGCCCTGCAAACGAGATCCCCTATTACATTATGGAAGTCAACAACCGGATGGGAATTACAAGTTGGAAGACAAGTTTCTCACAAAAGACCAAGTTGCAGATCTATTCCAAGCAAAGTCATCAGTTATCTTCCTTTTATTTCAACTCCAGTAATAATGTCAAACAAGCCGCATGTTCACTAGCAAATTACCAGAACACCCAACAACCATGATTACATTGCCCCGGCTACTCCAGTGGCTGTAGGGATCAGGTAGCTAGGTGACGATCGATGGATATACAAAACACCATTTTACAACACCTTTACTAGTGACGTGCATACATGAATAGCAGTAGTTTATCGTCGCAATATCATTGTTCCAATAAAAAATCTCTTCATCAGATCAGTTTGTATCACCTCTTCTCTAATGCAGAGAAAGGATACCTTTAAAAATAAAAAATAAAAAGATAGAGAATACGTCCGATTCAGCCTGGTATTCTAATTTCTACCTTCATTACTCCACAATGATATTCTTGCTATTCCATGTTAAGTGGGGTGATGTAAAATAGCAAGAATAATAATAATTGACAAAATCGTGGTTGATAATATGGACCAATCACGAGAAGTTATCGGAGGGTGATCATGGCAAAATATACACCTAGCCTACATCCCAGTTGAATTACGAACCATCTTCATCACAGGTATCATCATGTGTCATTCAAAATAAACTTACGGCATATATAACAGCACAGAGCTCGGATTGTGTCAGACTCCATCCTGTTGATTCACTGGTCATGAAGAATGCAGTTGTTACCATCAACACAGTGCCGAAGAAGTATGAGTAAGCTGTGACAGACAAGCTAAAAGGATATTGCGCCAAAACTGGAGCCTGAAATGTTTATACAAACATGTTAATGAACAGCAATCTAGCAATATCATAGACTTAAGTTAGAAAACTGAAAGCACAACCAGATAGAAGATTGTTTGCGATGTATACATATAGTTCATGACAGTATAGGAATTGGCAGGCATAGACTTAGTACCCAGCAGTTAAACCTAAAACCTTCCCTCTCTAGACAAGTTAAAGAGTAATACAGTCTAAACAACAGTCCCCAAATGTATACAGTTTATATTTCAAATTATCTTTGTGAAGCTCCATTTTTATAGCATATATAGGTTAAACAATAATTTCCTGAAACGGTGTCTTTGAAGCACCAATATCAGGATGAATTCAGAAGATCTTCCGAGTAATTGCCAACCTATCTATGCTTTCAAACTAATGAACCAGCCCATCTGATCTCCTATACACAGGATTCTAGGATATGAATGCCAACTATATATATAGTGAACAATAATAAAAAGTCATGATCAGCTCTAATATTCTGAAACTAGGGGTGCTGGATGACAAGTGGATGCAAATGTTTTGTACAGACTGTTCCAAGTCCTTATGATAAAACGAAGAAAGAGATGAATCCAAATCATCATATTTTTTAGTTTCTAACAGTCCGTTTCTACAATCACACAATGATATTGTCCATCTTCCATGGACTATTGTCTATCAGTCCCCATACATTTAAGGACAAAACAATAATAGTCAGAAACATCCTACTCATTAGATGTGTTAAACATAAAATTTCTTAATAGGTTGGTTGCACACATGTTAAGATGAGAATTGAGTTTTCAATTATATTTATATGATGAGAAGATCAGTAGGATGGTATTGCCAGGTTATGCAAATCTGGGCTTAGGAACCTGATAATACTTCAAAGATGAAAATTTAAACTACGGGTTTCTCGAGAAATAATAGTCTCAAGTGTACGATGCACTAACCCACGAGAAAGATAGATACACTAACCAGAGAAATTCACTAGAAAATGTTAACTCGGCAGAAAAAAATATAACAAAAGAAGTACAATAATGGCAACAATTCTGCTATTTCATGCTAATGGTCATACAGAATCATGCAACACTACAAAGCTGTTAAATAGCAGATTTTCCTTTTCCTACATGAAGTTGACACGTTAAAAGACAATCGAACACCCAGAATAGCCGGGAATACCATGTTTGAGATGTTGCATGCTACTCAGATCAATCTAAACAATGAGTAATGAAGAACAAATTTGGAGAAAAATGAAAATAAGAGAAGACAACATAAAATATATTTTTTGGCTCAATATCAATAACCACATTAAAATATTAGCAAAATAAGATCTTAAATTCATCGCATTTTGTAGAAAGATCTTAGCATATGAAGTGAACATACTACTCCATCCCTACCTGTGCTGCTAAAAAGGCAGCCATGCACAGGCAATTCCCTATTAAGCATATGACCCCAATGTGCCAATCTTCAAACCCCAACCCTAAAAGAGCTGACATAAACCATCCGGCAGGCTCTGGTTGACTTCTGGCGCTAATTCCATGATTTGAGAAATCCTCATCCTTATATCCAAATATAACGGGGCCCCGAAACAAAACCATCAATATTGCACCACAGACGCATATCAAAGTACCTCCAACCTTGGCCCGGCCTTCCATTCTCATTAAGTTCACCCTTTCTGTACTGCACCAAAATGTTTGTTCATGATATATAATGGGATTGTATTTGCAAATGATGGCAGCCCATGGAAAGCCTACATGCCACACAGCATATTAAGTAACATGCTAAGGATGAAAATGTATCGAACTGACCCCATCAATACTGCAAAAATAAAGGTAAAGACTGGAATAGCAGGCTGTATTGCAGCAGCATACGTCGGATTTGTATAGCTAAGACCGATGAGAAATAAAAGCTGATTTCCAAATATCCTGTAAAGGTCCAAGGAAAGGATAAAGTTGCATTAAGTAAGAAGGCAATTAAAGGTTAATCAAACTTGAGATATTACTGTGAATTTAGGGACAATTTTTTTTAGCTGTCCATCCAATGATACTCAAGCAATATGATCTGTAAAATTAAAGGATTAAGGCCAGGTAAGGAAGCAGACCCTGTCAGTCCAAGGAACAGAAATGACCATAACAGCTGTCTGGTCACAGGAAGCCGAATTCTTCTGCAAGAAGAAAATATTTCGTTAAAAATTAAGTGATCGTGATTAAAGTTAAACTGTTGCTACTTGACTGTCACAAAAGAAAATATCTTTCATAGTTTTATTGCAGGAATGCTTCATCCTAGCAACTGAAATTAAATTTTACCAAATAATCATAAAGAGACACGATAATATTATAGTCCTGCCATGAAAGAAGTGTCCAACTTAAAAGAAAAAAGTAATCAAAACCACACATCTGCATGGAGGGAAACAACATTCTTAAAAATAAGTTCAGAAATGAAAAAAAGTTCAACTGTAAGGCCAAATGCCTTCAACACTTTTTAACAAACAAGATTTGAGGAGCTTAACTAAAGATAGAACAGTTCCTATATAGTTGCAACAGTTAAAGTCACAGCAATGAGAACAACCTGGAGAGAGAAAGATCAATATACTTACTTTTCATGGACATAAGCAACCGGAGCAAGAATAGAGAGAGCAATGAGGTCGCGAAACACACAGAAAACAAGTTGGTTAACCCCATCATTAAGTGCTACTTTTGTAATTACATGGTAACCGCCATAGAAGAGCTGCACTATGGCCATCGATGCATGCGCCTTCCAGACATCACCTCCCATTGCATTATTCAAGACAGCGGCCATTTCTGGAATCCAATGCCAAAAGCATCTTCTAGAATTATAATTGTTCAAGTAAAGAGATTGATAACAGGAAAGAGAAGGATGGATAACTGAAGTAGAATTACCTGAATGAAGCAAGACAGTGTTTCTTATTTGCTGTAGTAGGGAGAGAGACTGTGCTGAGTATCTATATTTTCCTTAGCCACTCAGTGATTAAAGTTTTGTTTTAGTCACAATCTTAATCAAAGCATCTGCAATATTGCGGCAAAAAGAACCTGCATATACTGCAAGAAAATGAAAATTTCACCAATCTCAAGTGAAGAGAAAATCATCAACAGAATAAAAATCAGTATAGCAATCTCAGTCCGCAGCTTCGGAATGAAAATACCACTTCCAAGGCAAAAGATGAGTTGTCAGTCGTCTTTGAAAAATACAGTTTCATTGTTCACGCCTTCTTTTTTCCTTTTCTTTTTTACGTTGAGAATGAAATGATTATTTTTGTAGAAGGGTTATAAAAAGATGGGTCCGTATCTGCGACGAGTCTCCAGTACCACATTGGGACAGTGTCAGGTTTATGACATCACACCTACGTTGGACAAATAACATCATCACCGGCGAGACTCAAGGATGACGGTTCCAAACCTCCGAACTAACCGAGGAGGAATTTGGGACAGAAAAGAGTCTTCCGCAGTAAAAGGAATTGCCTGGTACATGCGATATAGGGACTTGCTGAATGGACACTGAATCACATTTAAATTCAATGGACGTTTATCATGACCATCAACCTACGTGAAACTCTTAGTAAACCAACTTCAATGATAACTACTCTCTATTCTCATCAACGATCACTTTTTCTCTAGAAAGTAGAATATCTGGACTTCTTGAATATAATAGCTTTTTTGTGCTGGGCAAGGATTTATTATCTGGAGAAAAGTGCACAGGCTCGCCTTTTTCAAGGACAGGCTAGGTTGATGGAGTCTCCGTAAAAGCCTTGAGCTAATTGGAAAGAAGACTACTTTGTCCATTAGTAAACTAAATCCCAGAGGAGGATTGATGAGGAACTCGATCCATTTCATCCAAGGACATTCAAGATCTTCAATCTCCCATGGAACAGTTATTCTTGGAAAATGTTCTGACAGCAATTGAACCCAAAAATCCTAAAACCAAACGCTCTTTCCAGATATTAGGACATTGACCACCAATGTTTACCAGAAAATGGCTTTCAACAAACACCATTCCCTTGGGAACACTCAAATTAACAATCAAACAATTGGCAGACTACAAAAACAAACTTAGAATTACTCCCGACAGCTCAAGTATTATGCCCTGACTACGACCTCCAAAAAAAAAAAAAAATGGTCTCGCAAGTAGAACTTAAACTGCCACCATCTAACAATAAGCATAACAATCAATCAACAGTACAATTCTATAATCAATCAACAGTACGGTTCTAAAAATAAGCACAACAACCCCGATCCAGCACATGTGCCAAATATCAGCAAAAATAAAAGAAGATGCCCACAAAAAAGAAGAGTGAACATTCGAGATCCGACACCGGCACAACACATCCAGGATGTCAACTCATACGGGGGCAGCCCCAGTAGTTATGGAACTTTGAAGAAAAAGAGAGGCGGTCTCCGTTCTCAGCCGCCAAAAGAGAAGCTCGCGACTATCAGTATCACAATCGAAACTCGTACCAAAAGGAGGAAGGGTCTTTCAGGACGACGTTGCGCCCCTTTCAGAACGACCAGACGCACGGAAAAGCTGCGAGGAAAGGGAGAAGGGGATTTTCTTACCAAACCAAACAAACACAGGCAACAGCAACGTTGGACCAGCTCTTCTTCTAGTTCTCTCCCCTTATAGAGTTTTGGGCCCGGTGGTGACGGTTTCGCTGGAGATTTTTTCCCATTTAACTATATTTTATTGGTTATCGGACGTCCTCAAGGAACGACGTTATTATTGTTGTTATTATTATATCCGATTACTTTATTTATCCTACTTTAAAATACATGAATCAGCATTAAACTGAAACAAAAAGTCCAGTCGGTTTCCTGTGGCTGATGCTCCTCCTCCTTCAGAACATGACCTCTAATTATATGTCCTTCATTTTGTCTTTATTTTACAATTATAAACAACAATTGTCATTTAGCATATACAAGAACATCAAGAAAGGTGATGTCGACGTTGTAATTCAACATGTACCGCCGTAAAACCCTCCACCGAATGTCGCGGTTCAGTCGATTTTCACATAGGTCCAGTTTGATTAATTATGGCTGGATTCAGATTTATATACGACGTGTGGAGACGAATACCCAATTGCCAGAAAGTCTCAAACTCTAGTTTGAGTTGAAGACTGATTTCATTCGAAGAAGAAGACAAAAAAGATGACGCTACTACATTTCCTATGAAACAATACCAGGATGAAAGACCCAAAAAGGAGAGCGATTTCAGAAACCTTGATGAATCTACGACGACCACCACGTGATCGATTCTGTTTTCCCCCAGCATGCACACATTTATCCTCAACTGAAGACCAGGGGATCCCAATTTTCCCAAACCCCCAGAGACAAGAAGACAAGATCAGCAACCAAGAAACTATACACAAAAAAGATCAAATCTTCTCAATCAAGATGTGAGATGAAATAACCCACCTAGATCATAACCAGAAAGACAATTTCGTAAGATTGATTCCCCTAGCATCCCTCTCCCCATCAATGAAATCATCAGAAATAAAAATCATAATAGCATTGCCTACCAAATTACCACCAAAGTAAACTATTGTTGTCGTATACAAACATTGCGTATTTACCCATGCAAATTTTGCTGCCCCATCTCTCCGTCAATGAACATCACTGAGTTGTGATGATGTACCATGTACCACCTCCCGTTGTGGAATTCGAAGATGTTAGTAACATTAAATGGTCCGGCGTCCATGTTACCCACAAAAGTTTTCATTGTAACCCAAGCCATATCCGTCATTACTCGAACTCGGACGTCACGAACCAGAAAGTCAACCCCTTGATCCCAATTAAAAGCAAGCTGCCAACTCTGTATCACAGCATTATACCTGTAACCAAGAGATCCGGCTGTCTTAAACATTATGAAGCCGCCCAAACTGAAATTGCAGACATGGAGCATTCTTGAGTGAAAAACAGGAATCCAACTTCATGCTCACATATGCAGGTTCTACCTCAAACAAGGGAACACTCGAGGAACATCGAAACCTGAATCGATAAAGTAACACATCCGAAATATGGCATGATGGCATTGAAGCATATTTAAAGAGGCCACTCCAAAGTACAGGCCAAATTTTCTCCGGAATTCCCCAGTATAGAGATAGGATGTGACAAAAGAAAGGGCAATTTTCAGTTCATTAAGATCGATAGCAATCCTTAAGCCGAAAACATTGCTTCAGTCAAAACCAAGTACTCCTTCCTCCACCAATGACAGCATCAAATTGAAGACGAGAAAAATCTTGCCAGAGGAGTTAAATAGTTACAATTTCATTAAGTTAGAGATGCCAAGATTAATTCATCTCAGTACTTTACCCCTTTCATTGTTATTGGCAAACAAAATTGAGGATTCAAATGTGATAAACTTCGAAGTTAGATATAGCTAGATTTAGTCTACTTACCCTGGCACAACTACTATTAATGTTAATCTTCAATCCAAGCCAAGAAAGCGTACCCGGAAAAGAATTCTCCCGAAGCATGAAAACACTTCACATAATCAGCATTAAACCAAAGGCGGCTCATGGCTTGAAGTGAGCGCTCTTTTATGATGTCAAAGAATTCTGAATTAACATTCACAACAGCCCTCGTGGCTGCATAGTAGGCTTTCCAACCATTTACTGGTGTGACACTGCCTTGCTCAAGAGTAAAGTCCTACAGAAAGACGGCACTTCAGCTCAAGTGAGAAAGAGAAACACAGCTGTTCAGTGACTCAAAGAATATCAAATAAGAAAACATTCTCAGTAAATCAAATTTAACAAGCCACAATTTGAAGATGCAGAAAAGGGAGAAAAGAAACAGGAGGAAAAAAGATACGACGCCATTATGACACACCTCAAGTGCAGTAAAGCACGAATTACATTTCCACCTCAAACTCAACTAACTTTAGATATATCATATCGCACCTAAAAGCACACTTCAAAAGATCATAGCAGAGCAGGCTGATAATGACAAAGAAATTCCTGGCGCATGGGTACTATCTATGGCAGAGCCAGTGGCACCATCAAACATGCACTTACTTTTCTACTATTAGACATAGCATTAGCTTTCGAACATGTCCTCAAGTTGAAGACATTAGAAATGATACAACCATGCAAATATGTGGCGGAATACATAAAAGTAATATCTTTGCAATATACTTGATATAAAAGAAATCCAGTATCAAACCATGGCTTCTAAAGATGTTCCCTAGGTCACTTAGGCTCCTTTTGGGAAAAGGAAATCCATGTCAGAGGATCCTTCCCAGCTTATCAGATGCAATTACACAATATCCAGATAATTTCAGCACAGTCCTTAGCCAATTTATTTCATACCTCACATGGCAATTGTAAATTTAACTGTTTTCTTTTTATAAAAGAGGCACAAAAATCCCAACATCAAAGTGAAGACACAAAAGAGCGTGCCACATCAGAGGTTTTGTACATCTGCTTTTTACCGTATCACATTCCAACATATTTGAGCACCCACAATGTTGTTTAGACCACATTGATGAAGGACAACAGCATCAGTTACTAAAACTGATTCTCTGCATTGGCCAGCCCAAATGATGTGATATGACACATTGCACATCCAGTACTCCTTAAAAAACATCTCCAGCTTTAGCTTTTGAAGGTGAGAAAAGAAGGCAATTTGGTCAGTAAGTTGTACAACCAAATAGGACCTCATGCGATATGCTTTCCCAATCAACAGGCAATAACAGAAATATAACAACTGAAATGAGAAATTTTGTGTGCCGAGAGAGGTGAAACGATGCATGGAGGTACCCTATAACTCCAGAATCAAACATTTCAGCTTTCCGCAGTTGAACCACTTCAAGAAAGAAAAATTCACCCTTGATCAGCATCAAATGATTTCAATAGAAGTACAACCAAAACCACTGGAAGCAAAAGGGTATTCACCAATCCTCCCCAACCGGCGGAGGCATCTTTGGGGATCGAAGTAACAAATTATATACGGAAATATTCTTAATCCATTTGACCAGGATCTAACAGTTTTGTCCTCAACCAGGAATGAAGTTCAGTTACTTGGTTCAAGAAAAGCTCCATTATATAACATTAACCAATACAGCAACAATCAAGAAAACAATACCACCATTTGATGCTGCAAAACAGGCCATACACTGAAATGCTACACACTCCATTAAACTTCAGCACCCTGTACAAAATGTCACTGACTTAAAATACACATAAAAACTACACCAATGTCCACAATTGGAAGAAATAAGCTTAGGGGTTAAGGCATAAATATAAGTTCATATTCTTTCAAACACAAAAAAGGCACTTGGCATTTTGAACCCTAAGAATTCTTAAACTATACAATCCGCAAAATGTCCGTATGCCGAAGTAAAGAGCAGTTACGATTCCACAAGCCTTTTCCAGAAGTCTAAAATCCCACTAACATATTGAGGCGTCACAATTAAATAAAATTCCAACAACCATAGTAAAAAGGGAATAGACCTTGTGATACAAGACCTTCCAAGCGTTATCGTCATTGGCGGCCTTGCGCATCAAGGAATTTGTCATGGACAGCCTACACAAGCTAGTGTAATCCAGGTAACTAAGAGCGTGAGTCGTGATTTCTGGCACGAGCTGCTCCATCATCGACGCTCCCGCGTTTCTCTCCACCGTCGCAGCAGCAACGGTGCCACCAATAGCCATGGAAGAATGGGAAGGGGAAGGGTCGGAGCAAGAACCTGCCGTGTCGTCGCTACAGCAGTCGTCGGAGACAGAGGGTCTGGATTTGGAAGAGGAAGCGGAGACCACGAAGAGGAAGAGGGAAACCAAGCCAAGGACAGTGAAGAAGACGGAGGCTACGAGATAGGGCTGAGAAGAGAAGGCGAGGAGAAAAGAAGGCGTTTCCATCTAGGGCTAGACATGAAAGTTGGCGACGGAGAGGACATCAACCGGAGGGAAAGCGTATGGCGGAGACAGCCAAGGCGTTGACTGGTTCCAGAGAGACCGGACGTCGTGGCTGGATGGCGGTTAGGGTTTCGACAGCCGCCGCGTGGGGCGGGCGGGGGAAGGAGGAGGAGGGAGCCGAAAAGGCAGTTTCGCCGTCCTGGAAGAAATGACCAGACTCAAAGGGGAAGGGTGAGATTGGAAAACGTGGGAGTTTTCCGAGGACAGTTTAGTCATTTCACTAATTGATACGCCGGCATTTTCAATACCCGCTTGGTGGGAAACAAATTCATTAGCTTTATATTATTATAACTTTAAAACCCGTAAATTTAAAAAAAAAAATTAAATAAAATAAAAAAATTTCTATTAATAATAGCAAATTTCATCACTGTCGAAACAACAAATATAACAATTTTTTTTTTTATATAAATTAAACTCGTTGTTTCGAAATGATATTTTTTGACTTATTCATACCTACCTATTCTAATATCTTACATTGAGTTTATTCCATTATTCTTATATACTCTCTTTAAACACGTCTAAAGAAAGGAATACGAGATTCATTCTAGATTTTTAAATAATCTTGGCCAAGCGACTAATAACAAGTGGGTCGGGGCTGGAGGATGAAACGTCGACTTGAAATTTATTAATTTTGTGCGATTTAATTTTTAAAAAATACTGTTACTTATATTGCATTATTAATAAAAATAGGATTTCTGAAAAAAATTTATCTAAATATATTCAGTATGCAAAAGCAAAAAAAAAAAAAAAAAACAACTTAGTAGAAGTGGAATATTTTTCGATGCACCTACCATTAATATCAAATTATTCAATAGTTAGAAAACACATCAAATTCTAGACACAATAATATCAATCTCATCCTAATTGACACCCCTACCAAAAGAATAACTATTAGGGAACGTACACACCGTACGTGCAACAATTTGAATCGTTCCATGTATTACGGATTTTATTTTTTATTTTTAATTCTTCTTTCTATTCAGGCGAACGAAATGATCATGGAAATAATGTCTGTCCGAATTGCAAAAAATGTAAGGCAAGTCTCGTAAATATCTTCCTGTCACTTTATCCTATATAACACCAGTTCTTCTCCGTCCTCCGCGGACATCGGCAAGATACAGTTGGTTGAGGCGGTGATGCTCAGTGGGACTTGTGATGACGACGTCTCACCCGGACGCCATTGGCACCCCTTCGACTGTTTCTACAAGAAAATTTTGGGTCACAAGTCCAATAAATATGCAAGGACCCGCATTGGCCTATGGATAGATTGAAAACCTGACTCCAATCGCTCAATAGCATTTCATCCGAAACCAGAGGGACGACATGAAATGTGTCGCATTTATATGGGATTAAGTGAAGATACGCGGAAGAAATGGAGATCCTTTCACAATAGCGAGAGTTCGTTGGAGGTCAGCACGATTTGAAGGGGCGCTACACGATTGGACGAACTGCATAGGATCTTTAGTTTAAATACTTTGATTTTCAAGTTTAGAATAACACAACACAAAGACTCTTATCATTTTTAGACGTACGTACTTTTGTTATCCAGCTACCTATCATCGAGTGACAATTGTAAATATAATTTATTCTACTTAAAAGTGTTTTTGATTTCCCATTATCTTTTATCCATATGTTCCTCTGATAAGGGCGAAGGGTAACCCGTCATTTGATTAGCACTTAATTTTCCATGCGCTCTCTTTTAAGGGTGAAAACCTCCTTTTGAAGAGAATCATATCAACCACATTTTCTACTGAGGGGGAAAAGCAACCCTCCTTTGAAAGTTTTTTAGTTTTTTCAAAAGTTTTCACCGACAAATTTGGTGGGTGCGACCATTTTACAAAGCTTTCTTTACCTGGGATATAATCAATCACTATTTTCTATTTATTTTAAAAGTATTGTGTCACGATATACGAGACAATGCATGATGATTCATTAAAATTTATGTGATCATTTTGGTTTGGCTTCGCACATCTCAAGTTTTATTTTTAGACGACTTATGGTGTAGGCTCATGTGTTGAGTAGGCTCGTGATGGAAGGGCCGGCCCGTCACACGTATGTCCCCCTCCTACTTGCCCTAATCATAAGAGACACGCTCCAACGGTAGTCGACAAGTCAGAAAGAGAAAGACCCAAATCATCGCCTTTCGTAGATGTTGTCAGGAAATACTTCAGTAATTGATATCGTTATGAAGACAAAGTTTAAAGGCTTGATAAATCAACGTTGATGCTCTGTTTTCTTGAGGTATGTCAACAACGTGCTCTGTTTTCCGTGCTTTTCGTGTGCTAAGTTCGATTACGATAATCTTCCATTAGATGAAATTTCTTACACATGGTTCACCAACATGGCAGTGTTTCAACTCCCCGGTCATGAGCATCCTTTGGAGCCCTGGACTCCGCTGCAAGAAGATATCAGCCAATTGACAATGTGACATTTACTACCACAAAAAATGCGTTGAGGCACCATCCTAGATAGAGCACCACCCTTTACATCCTCTCCATCTCTGCTCCTCCTCTGTAACCGTCCATCCTTTGGATGTGATGCTTGTGATAAACTTTTCAATATCGACAGTTGCTTATTCAAGTGAGAAAATGCTAACTTGATCTAGACATAAGTTGTGTTTTATCTACTCTATTTGATTGTGGTAGCTATACGGGGAGAGGGGGCAACCCCAGAGCAGATCATCTATACCGATTCACCTCTCTTCCACCGTGTCCCTTGCAACTTTAATCTCAATGAGAAGTACATGGAACTTCTAAAGGTTGTGAAAGCGAGATTCATCGGCAACCATTGACTCTACGTCAAACCTTTCTGGAGGACGATTATGGGATTACTATTATGAGCACTGTGAGAATAGAAGGGATGCTCGATTAGTGTCTACGTGTGCGGTGAATGTAAGATAAGTCTACCATGGTTTATCATATTGAGTGTGTTCTGCCCGAAAAAAGTCAACTTATCATTGTTATTGTTAGTATTTCCAAGATAAGCCTGAGAAACCTCTTGCTTATTGCCCTAGAAATGTTTACAAAGCATGTTTCCCCACAGCTTTAAAAGGTGCAAAAGAATGTGCATAATCCGGTCATTGACAGATTGTCGAAGTTGATAGAGCGAAAAGAGGAAGAAGGTGATGTAATAAAGCAAAGGCTAGAGAAAATAGAGCTTGGAGTTGGATGAACTAAGGAAGAAACATAAGGAACTAGTCTTGAAAGAGGAGAAGAATAATGCAAACGCCCCTTGATTTGATAGAAGGCACTTATGTGCATCCCAAACATTGGAAGTTCTATTCATCTGGTCCTTACCTGGGCAATTCATGTATCTACGCGTGTTAATCTACCACGACAGGTAAGTAACTCAGGCTGTGATCGTTAAAATAATAAATCCATGACAACAACGGGTTCGGTTTAATTTGAGCTTGATGAGTCGGTACGATTATCATTTTCATTATTTACAACATAGTTTTTCTGGGTTGCCTCAAGTCAGGCATGGAATTCCTTCACGAGCGCCAACTGGTTTGTTCGACTCAGTTCATTACATCCAGTAGATTACTAGACTCATTCCCACAAGCTAGAAATATGTGATTTCCGGCAATGTTTTCTCGAACGACTCCAAAGCAGGCATATATTCTTTAGTTCTTCTCCTGTTCGGAGATGAGCTCTTCATATTTCTTAACCAGATCTTCCAACTCCCGATTCAATTCCTCCAACTTTCGCTTTCCTTCCTCTAGCTTTTCTTCTGTCGCATGAACCTGCTCTCTTTTCCTTGTAATATCCTCGGCCAATCTTTTGATCACAGCTTTTTGTTGCTTCTTCACATAAACCTCTTGAAGCTATTGTAATACATGGTCAGGAGTGTTGCAGTGAAGATAGCAATAGATTTTAAAGCTCATCTCCATATGCAAGAACAATGATCAGCAAACACAATTATTTTACCTCGGGGAGAACACACTCGATATGAAACGCATATGTCACCTTACACTGTTCGCAAACATAAGCACCTAGACGACCGTCCCTCCTGTTCCCGCAGCGATCGCAATAATATTCTCCTGAATCATCATCGATGTAAGTTTCTCGCAGAGTCAATGGGTGGAAATGAGTCTCGTGTTTCACAAATGGAGGAAGTTCCACACACTTCTCGTGAAGGTTAAAGTTGCAGTGGACACAACGGAAGGTAGGCGAATCGGTACGCAGGCCGCAGCGATTGCATTCTTCGGATGCAATCTCATCGAAACGTAGGAGCTCATGCTGGTGGAGGTAGTGCTTCAGAGTAGGAGCACGAAAGGCACATTCAAAATGAAGGTACAGTGCACATAGTTCACAAGAGAAGAACACGCCAACGATTATTCTGCAACAAGCTCCGCATAGTGGAGCCTGCCCATCAGCCACTTTGTGAAGAGTGATCGGATGATCTGGGTGACAAGTGCTGTTTACAATTGATTCTGGTTCTGCACACTGCTCGTGGAGAAGGAATGGACAGTTCTGCACTTTACAGACATATGTTGGGCCATTTAACATACCATTGCAAGTGGAGCAATGGTCCGAGACGGATTTGGTTCTGTGACAGAGGACCAGCGGATGAGCATGCCAAGGGCTTTCGATTTTTACTCTCTTTCCTTCCTCACAATAAGCCAGGGTCTGGTGGGCGCATTTGACATGAACGAAGAACTCACAGGAAAAACAACGATAGCACAACTCACCCCCAATGGAACCTGAACAAGATTGACATTGTAATTCGTGGTTGCCGGTCCAATTAATGAAGAGGACCAGGGAATGACCCGGATGAAGAGGGTATTGAAGGGTATCCTTCACCGGAATGCAATCCCTGTGAATAAACACTTCACACCTTGGACACCCGATAAACTCACCCAATGTATCTGATCTGCATTTTGCACACTTTCTTGGGTCCGTCTCTTCCCCCAAAATAAGGGTCTCAAGTGGATGGCTGTGATAGACTCGAGGAGCCTTGGTACCATCTGCACATTGAAGATCTTGAACGCATCTCCTGTGGACGACGAAATCAAAACATCGGCGTAAACAAAAGTACCCATCCCCTTTGACATGTTCCTGGCAGATCAAGCAATTGCTTCCCCCAACAAAGTCGTGTCTCTTAAAAAATGAAGTCAAAGAGTGGGGATGAAGCGGGAGGTAGATCTGCTCCGGGGTTGTCCCCTGGGAGGAGCCTCCTCCTGATAAATTAGACAGAGCACAGCTCAGGTCCAGGTCAAAGTTACAGTCCTTGCAATAGAACGAGGTGCCGCCAAAACTGTATTCTTCAGCACATGTATCACAAAAGAACATCGCCTGGTGTTGCGTAAGGATCAGAGGGTGTTGTGGGTGCAAAGGGTGGTGCTCTATCTTTGGAGGCGCCTCCACGCATACTCTGTGGTAGTGGATCTGGCAATCCCGGCAAGTGTAGGCGTTGCCAGATATTTTCCAGTGGCAGAGTTTACAACTCGGGGGGATGGACAGATGAAGGATGCTCAACTCCAGGGGTTCCAAGGGATGCTCATGACTGGGATGTTGAAGAAGCTTCGTAGTAGTAGTATGAGCAGCAGCAGCAGCTGCAGCCATTGTTGCGTTGTCGTTGACCTGCACCTTTACCAACAAAGGGGAAACAATTTATTGGTTAGCTGGTCGCCTTTTCATTGCCTTGTTCACTGGCAATTGTGTGGTTGTTATATTTTTAATCAATAATTATTTTTATCCTTTAGCATTTTCCATGTCCTAAACCCTAAAAATATCAGTATTCTTCGTAATGCACAAAGTATAAGTCCGTGACAATTTTTTTAAAGATGAACAAATAATTTGTAAATAAAGAATAATAATTTATATACAGATATTTTTAGTAACTATTTGAAAGAAAATTTAAATACTTACGAAATTAAGCTAAAAAAAATATTTGTAATTTACTAACATAGTAACGATTAGAAATAGTTTTGTAATACACAAACTTTTTTTTTGTTTCTTCAATAAGATAAATCGTGCCTTTACAAAATTTATTTTTTCTTTGTGAAAGAAAAAACTATTTGCAATTTACAATTTGTTGTTCTTTTATAAGTTGCATAAATTTAGTATATTTGTGCAAATATCTTATAATTTAATAATTTTTTTGGTTCTTCTAAATTTACTAGGTTTCTTGTAGAGAATAGAATAACCTTAAGAGTAATTCATAAGCAAATTTATTATAAGTTGTAGTTTTTTTAAGCAATAAAAATTTAGAAGAATTTTATTTTCTTTGAAAAAGGAATGTAAGTAGGAGGAGAAATGTTTTTCTAAAAAATTTATGTATATATTTTTTATTATTTAAAACATGATGTATTACTATAAGAAAATTACACCCTCTGGCCCCCTTCCATGGTCGTCCCCTTCATTGAAATGCAATGCTTGCAATGAGCTTTTCAGTTCAGGTAGTAGCTCCATCTGTTGCGACGGGTGTGGATTCAATTTGGACATATGACGTGCTTTGTCAACGATGTCGGATCAGAGGGAATCACCTGGTCGTGGGGAAACTGCGGATCAGAATCACCCTCCCACGTCACCCCCACCGATTTACTTTCTTTTCCACGAGAAATGACTTCGTAGGCGACAAACGTGGACCAATCTGTTTGGCAACTCTTGATGGGGCCGGGTACATGTGCTCGGCTCATTATCGTGAGTTCATCATCCACAAGAGGTGCATTCAAGATCTGTATTGCGTAGATGGTGCTAAGGCTCTGCGAGTCCATCACGCCCACCCGCTGGAGCGCTGGAGATCCTAGTAGGAGAAGACGTGGGATCGAGCATATGTACGTACCATAGATCCAATAATTCAATGGAGTCAATCGGCTATCCAAGTTGTCGAGTGTTCTATCACAAGGATTGCGTTCAGACGGCCGAGATCCTTCAGTACTTTCTTCATCATCGTGAACATACCCTAGTCCTGCTCATTAATTGCACTGACGATCCTAAACTGAGATGTCGTTAAAAATAAAATTAATTTAAGATAATTTATATCGAGAGTTTTAATTTTGAATTTAAGATGTTTTTTAATGGAGTATATTAAGGTTTTGTTATTGCGGTGTTTGGTAATGGTAGATTTATTTTAATTTTGGTAAATGAATAGCCTGGCGATTTTCCCTTTAAATTTCTTTATAACGTTGATTTGAAGGAGTTAGTTGCAGTGAGTCTTCCCAAAAAATTATTAGATTACTTTCTCAGAGAGCCTAATGTTTTTTCTGGTAAGTCTATTGATTTTTCCGGCGAATTGCAGCGAGCGCTCGCCAACGTTTCCAACGAAGGTGGATCTTGCTCCAATTACTTGAAGGGTGAGTTGCACTACCATTACACTTTCTGTGCTTTCTTGGTGCATTTTCGGTGTGCCCTCCTGACCATTGCCTACTGCAAGGATATGAACATCCACTGCTCCTCTGTCACGAAACTAAATCTGTGCTCCTCTGTCCACAATGACCCACACTCATCACCCAGATAATCTGCTTACTCTTATGGGATGGTGACCATAAGCTACCACCTGCAAAGGTTGTCGCAAAACAATTGTTGGGTTCCGCTTCTTCCATGAATCTTGCCCATTCTTACTTAATTCAGGAAGTGCCGCTCGTCTTCCTACCCAGAAACACTATATCCATGAGCACGAGCTTCAATGTTTGGACGAGGTATGGTCTTGGGAATGCAACAGTTGTAGCACTGTCACTGATTCGCCGTTCTTCCATTGTGTCCAATGCGACTTCAACCATCAGGAGAAGTGAATGAAAGTTCATTGTGTCATTGCAACTTCAACTCTTGAAAAGGTTTGCCCGTAAAAAAAGAAGAAGAGTCTGATTTAGTCTATAATATCAAATTCTAGAGACAATAATATCAATCTCATCCTAATTGACACCCCTACCAAAAGAATAACTATTAGGGAACGTACACACCGTACGTGCAACAATTTGAATCGTTCCATGTATTATGGATTTCATTTTTTATTTTTAATTCTTCTTTCTATTCAGGCGAACGAAATGATCATGGAAAAAATGTCAGTCCGAATTGCAAAAAATGTAAGGCTAGTCTCGTAAATATCTTCCTGTCACTTTATCCTATATAACACCAGTTCTTTTCCGTCCTCCGCGGACATCGGCAAGATACAGTTGGTTGAGGCGGTGATGCTCAGTGGGACTTGTGATGACGACGTCTCACCCGGACGCCATTGACACCCCTTCGACTGTTTCTACAAGAAAATTTTGGGTCACAAGTCCAATAAATATGCAAGGACCCGCATTGGCCTATGGATAGATTGAAAACCTGACTCCAATCGCTCAAAAGCATTTCATCCGAAACCAGAGGGACGACATGAAATGTGTCGCATTTATATGGGATTAAGTGAAGATTCGCGGAAGAAATGGAGATCCTTTCACAATAGGGAGAGTTCGTTGGAGGTCAGCACGATTTGAAGGCGCTACACGATTGGACGATCTGCATAGGATCTTTAGTTAAATACTTTGATTTTCAAGTTTAGAATAACACAACACAAAACTCTTATCACTTTTAGACGTACGTACTTTTGTTATCCAGCTACCTATCATCGAGTGACAATTGTAAATACAATTTATTCTACTTAAAAGTGTTTTTGATTTCCCATTATCTTTTATCCATATGTTCCTCTAATAAGGGCGAAGGGTAACCCGTCATTTGATTAGCACTTAATTTTCCATGCGCTCTCGTTTAAGGGTGAAAACCTCCTAACCCCATTTTCTGCTAAGGGCGAAAAGCAACCCTCCTTTGAAAGTTTTTTAGTTTTTTTCAAAGTTTTCACCGACAAATTTGGGTGCGAACATTTTATAAAGCTTTCTTTACCTGGGATATAATCAATCACTATTTTCTATTTATTTTAAACTTATTGTGTCACGATATACGAGACAATGTGTTGATATAATATGGTTTTGATGACAAAGATTATGTATTGCTAATGTGCTATTTAAGTGTACAGAAGAACAGGTCTTCGGGTGTAGAAGATGGTATATGTTATCCGTGCAATACGTAAAAGAGTTGTGTGGATTACTTCAACGGGAAAAATGATCTAGCCATCATAAATGGTGTTCTGAGGACAAGATCTACTATCGAGTCCATTATTTCTGTTACAGAGATGAGCATCTGTGTCACAGTTGCTATAACTCTCCTTGTTGGAGTACTTGCTATGGTTTATAGAATGGTATTTCTGTGAGTGACGATTTCCTTATTGGAGATTGTCCTATATGCTAGCACGTGAGATATTTATCTCATACATCCTTATTGGAATCATGTCTAGGTTCATCTTTGGACCTTGAGTTATTTGGAAAGATTCATTTCCTTAACTAACGTGATCATATATTTGGCAACAATCTTATCAGGTTAAGATCTCCCTATATGGTGAGAATAATTCTACGAAGGGAATGTTTTCATATTATGGAAACTCATAATCCCAATGCCAAATTATAAGGAAGTGTGCTGATTCTGCTGTCGCAGAAAGCAGCTTCTGAGCAGAAGACATTATCTCTTGTTGAACGATCATTTTGTTTTATTATTATCTGACGTGACTAAGGGTAATGCTTTATGCTTTTGGAAGGTTCTTGGCTCATACGAGTGGTGCATTTAGTGCGTTCAAAGGCATCGTCACAAAGCTGCAGAATGAGAGAGTAGCCTCTCTTAAAAGCTTAAGAACTGACCATGGTGCAGAATTTGTAAACCATGAGTTCCAGTCATTCTGTAACATAAATGGCATATAACACACATTCTCTGCTCCTTAAACTCCCCAACAGAATGGAGTAGCTGAGAGAATGAATCAAACTCTTCTTGATATGGCCAGAACGATGATGTGTGAAAGCAAAAATCCACAGAATCTGTGGGCTGATGCAATTAACACAGCATGTTATGTGTTTAACCGTGTACATGTACGAAAAACACTTAACAAAACCCCTTATGAGTTGTACAAGGGCAAAGTGCCTAACATCTCATATTTCCACCCTTTTGGAAGTCCCTGTTACATACTAAGACTTCCTAAGGATAATGTTGGAAAATTCGATGCTAGATCAGAAGAAGGAATCTTCCTTGGTTATTTTGACTCCCGCAAATCTTATCGAGTTTTCAACAAGAGAACTCTTGTTGTTGAGGAATCTATTAATGTCATCATTAATGACTCTCAATACACAGAGGAATCTGTCTTATTAGACAACCAAGCTCACAGTTGATTGCTGCTGATGCATAGAAAGAAAGCGCTGTCCTTCTTGAGACTGATTCTATGCAAACCCAGTCCATCATTTGACAGGAAGCAATCTCTGAGGGCACCTCAAAGAATAATGATTCTGAGAAGAATCTCTTGGACAGAGTGCCCACTCTTTACAAGAAAAGACACCCCATTGAGCAAGTCATTGGGGATGTACAGGAAGGGATACAGACGAGACGTGCTATGAATCTCTTCTGTGAATGTTCTGCGTTCCTCTCCCAAAAGGAACCAACAAACATTGATGAAGCTCTGGCAGATCCTAACTGGATTATTGCCATGCAAGAAGAGCTTAATCAATTCGAACGAAACAAGGTCTGGACGCTTGTTCAGAGACCGAAGGATCGTTCTGTTGTTGGAACCAAGTGGGTCTTCCGCAATAAGCTTGATGAATCAGGCTCTGTGGTTAGGAACAAGGCCAGACTCATGGCCAAGGGGTACTCTCAGTCAGAAGGAATTGACTATGATGAGACTTACGCCCCTATAATGCGCCTAGAAGTTATCAGACTTCTGTTAGCTTATGCGTGTTATAATGATTTCAAACTATTTCAGATGGACGTGAAAAGCGCCTTTCTAAATGGTGACATCAAGGAGGAAGTCTACGTAGACCAACCTCCGGGATTCGAGGATCCTAAGAAACATGATCATGTTTAAGAGCTTGATAAAGCTTTGTATGGCTTGAAACAAGCTCCCAGAGCTTGGTATGAAAGGCTAAGCCAATTTCTTATTGAAAAAGGCTGTAGAAAGGGAAAGGTTGACACAACTCTTTTCCTAAAGAAGCACGGAACCGAGCTTCTGATAGTTCAGATCTATGTAGATGACATCATCTTTGGATCCACGAACAATGCCTTGTGTAATGAGTTCGCAGAACTCATGAAAGGTGAATTTGAAATGAGCATGATGGGGGAATTAACATTCTTTCTGGGCTTGCAGATTCGCCAAACTTCAGAAGGTACTTTCATCCATCAGGAAAAGTATACTGAACAACTTCTGAAGAAATATGAGTTGACCAACTCAAAACACGTGTCTACTCCAATGAGCACAAACGCTATTGTGGAGAAAGACGAAACAGGAAATGATGCATATCTTAGCCTCTATAGAAGCATTATAGGGTCCTTAGAAGCGTTATAGGGTCCTTATTGTACCTTACTGCTTCCAGGCCTGACATTCTGTTCAGTGTCTGCCTTTGTGCTAGATACCAATCAGCACCAAAGGAGTCCCATTTAATACTTGTTAAAAGGATATTTCGATATCTTTCTGGGACTACAAATCTAGGGCTTTGGTATTCCAAGAGATCATCATTTGATCTTATAGGGTATTCCGACGCAGACTTTACTAGCTGCAAAATCGATCAGAAGAGTACCTCCGGAACTTGCCAATTGCTTGGAGATAGGCTTATATCTTGACACTCAAAGAAGCAAGCTTCTGTTGCATTATCAGCAGCAGAGGCATAATATGTTGTAGCAGCGAGCTGCTGTGCACAGTTTCTGTGGATGCGTCAACAACTTGAGGACTATGATTTCAAGTTTGACAATATTCCAATACGGTGTGATAACACCAGTGCCATAAATCTGACCAAGAATCATGTTCGGCATTCAAGGTCTAAACATATAGAACTAAGACATCATTTCATTCGAGATCATGTCCAAAATGGTTCTATTGTTGTGGAATATGTGAGCACAGAAGCACAGCTCCATGATATCTTCACAAAACCATTGAATTTTGAGAAGTTCTCAAAATTATGAATTGAACTAGGGATTTGCTATCCCTTCTAAATGGATCTTATTGATCCGTGTGCATGATTGATTTTGTGAAAATTTTGATTTTCAAAAATTAATTTCAATTTTTATTATCTTATCTTTGGATTTATTTTACCTATCAAATCTTTCCCGCTTTTATTTATTCCCTTCATTTCAAATCTCATCTGCACACACACGTCTCCTCCTGAAAACCCATTTATTTGTCTCTGCCACGTTCTTCTCTCCAACCTCTCTTTCTCCTTTCCTCAAAAACCCTAACTTCATTTTCCCTACTTCAATCTCTCCTCATGGCACCACGATCCAGAAATCAGCGCGCTGCCAGAGCAAGGCATCTTGCTAGACTCAACAATGAGTCTCTGTCTGATCGGGATTCTCAGGAGACCCAGTCTTCATTACAGGGGAGCGACTCTAAGACCGCAAGTCTCTCGTCAAAGGAGACGAAATCTGTGTCCCGGCACACTCCTCCCGAGAGTTCCAAAGCTCTGAGTACAGAGCAAGAAGTCAACCAGCCACCCGCAAAGGAGGTCCTGCACTTGCAAAGGAGGACCCTCCTGCAGCAAAAATTTCTGAGCCAGAAATTGAGGACATTGTGATTTCTCCACAAGGACAAGCTGAGGGAGATGTTCCCATACCTCAGCGCGAAAGCCCTCCTCTTGAGTCTCTATCCCTGGCTATCATACCCTACACTGAGACTCTGCTTCCTCCTCATCCTCTTCTAAAGCAAAAGTTGGTCCCAACTTCATCCAATGCTGAGGATCAGGCTGTGAACGCTCCTGCGGTCGCGGTACAGGATAAAGGGAAGGCATAGAAATGCCCATCTGCGACACCGCAGAAGGAGAACAAAAAGCGCAGAGGTATTACTCTGACCTTTACTCTTGAAATTGGGGATAGCGTTTCTGTTGAAGAAATCCAGGCTGTGTTAGATTCTTCTGAGTCTCCTCTAGAGATCTTGAGAATAGAAAAATCGTTCCATGTCGATTCATCAGATTCTGGTTTCTGAAAAACTGAAAACTCTGGATCTGTTGTCTCAAAAGTCACTCTTTTAAAGTCCCTGCTTGTTTGTGTGGCTTGATTGAAAATCTTTTGATGACATGTTTTTGGTTCTATGAAATCTGTTTCCTTTGATGATGCAAAAAGGGGGAGAAGTAGCTCCCTGGAGAATTTTTAGTTTTAGGACAGGTGTTCTGTGAGCCTTAGGAACAGACTCTGCATTTTTTTCTTGTGTTTCTCTGTTTGCAGGTCGTGAAGATGCTGAGAAGATTTCCTCAGTGTAATACAGGTCTCAACAGAATTATTTTCTGCTTTGAGAAATTCCTCGCCAGAACTTTTGGTTGAGATCAACTTGGGTTTGAGCAAAACTGCTTAAACTCAAGGGGAGTTAGAGAATCGTCTCTGCTCATTTTCGGGTCAGAATATCACTTTTGTGTGACGTTCTGAACTCTGATTAAAAGTTCGTCTTAGAACTACTCACCTGTTCAGGGGGAGCTATGACAGAATAGTACTTCTGTCCATAATGCATGTTATTGCAATCATGAGCGCTGATTTGATCAAATCATATAAATGCTCTGAACGATTAGGTTAATGAACATTAACTAATCTCGAAAGTTAATCTTCGAACTAATCACCTAATCGCCTTGTATCTCTCCACCGAACCATCGCGAGTTTTCACCTTATAGACCCACGGTCTTACCTCGCCAGGGTTTGGAACCAAACCCCAAGTTTGGTTTTCTTCCAATGCTCAGATCTCTTCACTCATTTCCTTTTGCCATACCTTATGCTTTGATGCTTCTTCGTAGCTTGATGGCTCTTGTGGATCAAGTCTTCTGCAAGTGCTGCATCTATGTATCTTGTTGGAGGTCTTCATTGCCTTGTGGACCTCCTCAGTGGTGTCGTCCCGTCACCAGTTTCTTCTTCCACTACATTCTCTTCGAATGACCTCTGGTACACTCCTGTTTGCCAAGGCCTCTCTTCTTCTATGTCATTATTCCCTGTTATAGTGGGCCCTTCATCAGTCTCCTCAATGATTGGTTTTAGGGTTACTTGTTCCCTCTGCTTCAATT
The DNA here is from genome assembly GCA_029817715.1 of Melastoma dodecandrum. NCBI lineage: Eukaryota > Viridiplantae > Streptophyta > Magnoliopsida > Myrtales > Melastomataceae > Melastoma > Melastoma dodecandrum. The sequence goes on from JARUPY010000606.1 coordinate 3,560,582, forward strand.
GAGCTTCTTCTTCTGGTTCCTTGAAGACAACCACCAGGAAGTTCCTTCATCAAAGACGACGTTCCTTGATACAGTGCACTTGTTAGTCATAGGATCGCAACATCTCCATCCTTTTCTCTCTGTTTCATATCCTACAAAGATACACTTCGTAGGTGGTTAGGGATGAACACATATTAGACACACCCAATGACTCGAAAGTGGCTCACTGTAGGCTTCATATTCCATAGTAGCTCGAATGGTGTCTTCAAGTCAAGGCGAGCTTGCGGTAGCCTATTTGCAACATCTGCAGCTGTCTTCATGCACTCTGCCTAATATCTTCCTAGGACATTTCTGGCATGCAACATACTTTTGCAAGATGCCTATTCTTTCTTTCTGCCACACCATTATGTTGGGGCGTGTGGGGACAAGTCAACTGTCGTCTTATCTTGTTCTCTTTTAGGTATTCTACAAACTCCCTAGAGGTATATTCCCCCCCATTGTCAGTACGTAGGCACTTCACCTTTGTCTGCAAATCGCTCTCCGCCTTGATCTTGAACTCTCTGAATTTTTGTAGGACCTCCGACTTCTCCTTCATAAAGTCTACCCAGACATACCTGGAGTAGTCATAAATGAATGTCACCATGTATCTATAGCCACCTACTGATGGATGCTTCACTGGACCGAACACATCGGAGTGGATTAGCTGGAGTGGTTCATCTGCCCTATACTCGGACTCTTCATACGGTAGCTGGTGTGATTACCATACTGACAGCCTGAACAAACATTGTCGACATTCACTTCCAATTGCGGAAGGCCCTTCAACATCACCTTGTTCATCATTACCTTCAACTTGTGGTAGCCAACGTGCCCAAGTCTCTCATGTCAGAGTTCCGCTGTCTCGTTCTTCTTCACTTTATCTATGTATGCAGATTCTGCAGACATGACGTAGATAGAGTTGACCTTCCGCCCTTCCATGAACAGTGTCCCTGAAAACTTCAACTCACGGTAAACCTTCATATCTTCTGGCCCAAACACCACAAAGTTGCCTGGGGCTGTCAGTTAGGCTACCGACAAAAGATTTTTCTTTATTCTAGGGACATGGTATACTCCTTGTAGTTGCACCTTGCTGGAGCTATCATCGGCAGCTATAACAGTCTTACCAACATGGGTAAAGGGCAGTTTAGAGTTGTTGGCGGTGACGACGACTCGCTGTACTTTGTATTCCGACAACTCTTGCAACTTCTCTTGGTCACCCGTCATATGATTGGAGCACCCAGAGTAAAAAATCCAGTTCTCTGTATAGTCCACAGAGTTATTGTTGACCACTGCAAAAGCTTGGTCTTCCAACAGTTGCTGTTCTTCTAGCAAGGCGAAGGATGCTTCCAGATTCCACTCTTCTTTGGATTTATTTCCGTCTTGACTGCTTGATGTGGCAACATTTCCTTCTACGTTCTTCTTCCTAGACCAGCAGTCTCAAGCGTAATGCCCTTCTTACCACAATTGAAGCATTCCTCATTTTTTCGTTGAGTTGGCCTTCCTTGTCTCCTTTGTTCTTGTGGCCAGATTTGTTTTTGCTGCTCACGTCGACCGTTTTTGCCACCTCGAGGGAAGCTTCTCTTAGCATTTTTAGCAAACCCTTTATGATTTCTTCCCTTGTTATTGTATAACGCTTATTCTTCATTTTTCAAAGTCACGCCCGCCAACTGTTTTGCCAGCGTCTCCTGATTAGCTAGTAAATTTTCTAAATCCTCTCACGACGGTGGCGTGGGCCATCCTTGCACAGCCACAATAAATCCTCTATACTCCGGTCTTAACTTGTAAATAATAATCCTCCTCATTCTATCATTGCTAATCTTGGATTCTGGGTCTAACTCTGATATCTCTCGGCAGATAGACTTTACTTTTGTAAAGAATTGATTAATTCCTAAATCTTCTTGTCTAACTGCCAGGAAGGCATTCTCTAGCAATTGTAGCCTTATATCATTCTTCTTTTGAGAATCTAGTCGCTCATATATATATCCCATGCATCCTTTGGGGTAGTGGCGTACATTATATGCTCCAGCATTTCCTCTTCTATGGTACTCTTAATGGCGAAACTGGTCTTCCCTGCCTTAATCCGCCATTTTCTCAAAGCGGCATCATCTTCTTTCGGTGGGGTCGTCTCACTTCCACCAATGATCTCTCAGAGATCTTGGACTTGGAGATATGACTCCATACACGTCTTCCACATGCTATAATTTTGGTTATTTTGTTTCTTTAGCATGCCGACAGTATTAAACTACGCCATACCGAATTTATCTTTTAGAAGCGTAGCCTGGTCCCCGACCTATGCCCGACGCTATTCCAAATTGCAGTTTCCTTGACAGAATTTCGGTAGTATTTCGATAGTACCTTCGCTGAACTTCGACAGATTCTCTGATGGACTTCGGCAAAACCTTTGCTAGATTTTGACAGATTCTCGCCTGGACTTCGGCAGAACTTCCGCTGGACTTTGACGCCTGGACCCCAACCGCCTGGCTCTGATGCTAAATGTAGAGTTGAGAAGGAATGATTTGAGAAGGAAGAGTTATATTCATTGTGGATTAGTTACAAATGAACCAATAATCGCTATTTATAGGGAGGGTCTAAGATGGATTCATTCTCCACCTTTCTAGAACTTTCCAATCTAGACTAATCCTATAACCTTCTAGACTAACCTTAAGAACCTTCTAGGATAATCTTAGGAACTTTCTCGAGCCCATAACAGAGGTGTTGTTATTTCTAACATAGCTTGGGCGGGATGCCGATCCAATTTAGCTACCAGGATCTGCAAACAGCGACGAACAACTTCACAACGAAACTCGATCCAAAGAGGGCATTCGTGTTCCCTCCGGCACTTCTCCAGCGGCAACCCACAACGCCCTAGCGGCGGTGACGAAGTTCCAACCTCGACGCTTTTGTCCCTTCGCCCATGGACGTTTCAACCTCGAGCCACGAGCTCCCTGATTCTGGTTCCCAGCGCCACGCCTCCCTGATGAGTTTGGAAGTCAAAGACCCAGAAGCTCAGGTCTTCCCTCCGACCGGACCTCATATTCTTCTTTGTTTCATTTGCAATTTGTCTTTTTAATTTCAATTACATTATTTGGTTTTTTCAGCTTCAATATCATTTCTTTTATTTTCAATTGTTTCACCTCTCTCCGATGATCGCCAATTTATCTATTGTTTCACTTGTCTAGGTGGATTTACGTACACGTAGAATTTCTTGTCTTACCATTTTTATTTTCAAGTTTAATTGTTTCATAATGATCCCTTTAAATAATTTAAATTGCATATTTTTATTTCTTTTAGGAGTCAACTCTTATCCATTCAAGTAGATAGTTTCCGTATCATTTCCATTTTCATTATTATGTTGCAAAAAAATATATCTCTTGAAGTTAGCCTCGATAATTTACAGGCTCATCATGTTTCAATTCTTTCTTCGAACAGTTTACTTCGTTTATTCGATATTTATGCAGGTAGCTTGGGGGGCGTGCCTTGCGAACAACCAAGGCACACACCTCATTCAACGCGTTCAAGATAACGGAAGTTATATTCGAGGGTTTATTTTGGATTCTCGAAGATCAAGACCCTCTGAAGACGGCTTCGCACTACTCATCAACGTTACGGCATCAGCGGCTCGCCAGGTTCGTTGTAAACCTATTCTAAGAAGGGCACCGTGAGGTATAAACGCTAACGGGAGCGTTCTACAGAGAGCGAGAAACGGTACAAACACCCGGTTTTCCCTTAAATTTACTTTGGCGTAGAAACTGTTAAGGGCATTAATCAATCTATGCTGCTTGTAATTTGCCCAAAATCAACTTTGAAGAAATATTTTCTAAAATTGATTCACGTAAACATTTTAAGTATTATTAAGCTCGAGAATTTTTTAATGTCAAACAATTTCTTTTTTTTTTTAAACCGAGCTTAAATAAAATCGGACGTAAAAAACACACGATAAAGGCCTCCCTTTTCTTTGTCATGCATGAGATTTAGTCATACCTAATTCCCGAACCTTAACGAATCTCTATAGTTTTTCTAACTTAAACTTAAAATAAGTTAGTGGCGACTCCGATATTCTCAAAATACGAAGCCTTATCGTCAAGGGAGGACATCCATTTTCAATGGAACAGGAAACGGGATCCACCCGCGACAGAATTTCTATTCATCTGGTCGTTACCTGGGCAATTCATTTATCTATGCGTGTTAATCTACCACGACAGGTAAGTAACTCAGGACGTGATCGTTGATATTCGAATTTGGAATTTTCCAACTGAGTACCCTTATCTAACATATTCACCGAGTTCAAGTGCTATTAACGAACCTAATAAGAACAATTAAGCCCTTGAGCCTTTAACGTAAATTCTCAAGGTTCATTATAGTTAAAATAATAAATCCATGACAACGACGGGTTCGGTTTAATTTGAGCTTGATGAGTCGGTACGATTATCATTTTCATTATTTACAACATAGCTTTTGTGGGTTGCCTCAAGTCAGGCATGGAATTCCTTCACGAGCGCCAACTGGTTTGTTCGACTCAGTTCATTACATCCAGTAGATTACTAGACTCATTCACACAAGCTAGAAATATGTGATTTCCTGCAATGTTTACTCGAACGACTCCAAAGTAGGCATATATTCTTTAATTCTTCTCCTGTTCGGAGATGAGCTCTGCATGTTTCTTAACCAGATCTTCCAACTCCCGATTCAGTTCTACCAACTGTAGGCCCAGTTCCTCCAACTTTCGCTTTCCTTCCTCTAGATTTACTTTTGTCGCATGAACCTGCTCTCTTTTCCTTGTAATATCCTCGGCCAATCTTTTGATCATAGCATTTTGTTGCTTCTTCACATAAACCTCTTGAAGCTATTGATGGTCAGGAGTGTTGCAGTGAAGATAGCAATAGATTTTAAAGCTCATCTCCATATCCAAGAACAATGATCAGCAAACACAAAAAGACGGAGTAATATTTTACCTCAGGGAGAACACACTCGATATGAAACGCATATGTCACCTTACACTGTTCGCAAACATAAGCACCTAGACGACCGTCCCTCCTGTTCCCGCAGCGATCGCAATAATATTCTCCTGAATCATCATCGATGTAAGTTTCTCGCAGAGTCAATGGGTGGAAATGAGTCTCGTGTTTCCCAACTGGAGGAAGTTCCAGACACTTCTCGTGAAGGTTAAAGTTGCAGCGGACACAATGGAAGGTAGGCGAATCGGTACGCAGGCCACAGCGATTGCATTCTTCGGATGCTAGCTCATCGAAACGTAGGAGCTCATGCTGGTGGAGGTAGTGCTTCAGAGTAGGAGCACGATCAGCACATTCACAATGAAGGTACACTGCACATAGTTCACAAGAGAAGAACGTGCCAAGGATTATTCTGCAACAAGCTCCGCATAATGGAGCCTGCCCATCAGCCACGTTGTGAATATTGATCGGATGATCTGGGTGACAAGTGCTGTTTACAATTGATTCTGGTTCTGCACACTGCTCGTGGATAAGGAATGGACAGTTCTGCACTTCACACATATATGTTGGGCCATTTAACATATCACCGCAAATGAAGCAATGGTCCGAGGCGGATTTGGTTCTGTGACAGAGGACCAGCGGATGAGCATGCCAAGGGATTTCGATTTTTACTCTTTTTCCTTCCTCACAATAAGCCAGGGTCTGGTGGGCGCATTTGACATGTACGAAGAACTCACAGGAAAAACAACGATAGCACAACTCACCCCCAATGGTACCTGAACAAGATTGACATTGTAATTCGTGGTTGCCGGTCCGATTAATGAAGAGGACCAGGGAATGACCCGGATGAAGAGGGTATTGAAGGGTATCCTTCACCGGAATGCAATCCTTGTGAATAAACACTTCACACCTTGGACACCCGATAAACTCACCCAATGTATCTGATCTGCATTTTGCACACTTTCTTGGGTCCGTCTCTTCCCCCAAAATAAGAGTCTCAAGTGGATGGCAGTGATAGACTCGAGGAGCCTTGATACCATCTGCACACTGAAGATCTTGAACGCATCTCTTGTGGACGACGAAATCACAACATCGGCGTAAACAAAAGTACCCATCCCCTTTGACATATTCCTGGCAGATCAAGCAATTGCTTCCCCCAACAAAGTCGTGTCTCTTGAAAAATGAAGTCAAAGAGTGGGGATGAAGCGGGAGGTAGATCTGCGCCGGGGTTGTCCCCTGGGAGGAGCCTCCTCCTGATAAATTAGACAGAGCACAGCTCAGGTCCAGGTCAAAGTCACAGTCCTCGCAATAGAACGCGCTGCTGCCAAAATCGTAAGCTTCAGCACATGGATCACAAACGAACGTCCCCTTGTGTTGCGTAAGGATCAGAGGGTGTTGTGGGTGCAAAGGGTGGTGCTCTATCTTTGGAGGCGCCTCCACGCATGCTCTGTGGTAGTGGATCTGGCAATCCCGGCAAGTGTAGGCGTTGCCAGATATTTTCCAGTGGCAGAGTTTACAACTCGGGGGGATGGACAGATGAAGGATGCTCAACTCCAGGGGTTCCAAGGGATGCTCATGACTGGGATGTTGAAGAAGCTTCGTAGTAGTAGTATGAGCAGCAGCAGCAGCAGCAGCAGCCATTGTTGCGTTGTTGTTGGCCTGCACCTTTACCAACAAAGGGGAGACAATTTATTCGTTAGCTGGTCGCCTTTTTATTGCCTTGTTCACTGGCAATTGTGTGGTTGTTATATTTTTAATCAATAATTATTTTTATTCTTTAGCATTTTCCATGTCCTAAACCCTAAAAATATCAGTATTCTTCATAATGCACAAAGTATAAGTCCGTGACAATTTTTTTAAAGATGAACAAATAATTTGTAAATAAAGAATAATAATTTATATACAGATATTTTTAGTAACTATTTGAAAGAAAATTTAAATACTTACGAAATTAAGCTAAAAAAAATATTTGTAATTTACTAATTTCTTGTAACCTAGTTGTCAGAGTTATAAACATAGTAAAGATTAGAAATAGTTTTGTAATACACAAAATTTTTTTTGTTTCTTCTATAAGATAAATCGTGCCTTTACAAAATTTATTTTTTCTTTGTGAAAGAAAAAACTATTTGCAATTTACAAATTTTTTGTCCTTTTATAAGTTGCATAAATTTAGTATATCTGTGCAAATATCTTATAATATAATAATTTTTTTGGTTCTTCTAAATTTATTGTAGAGAATAGAATAGCCTTAGGAGTAATTCATAAGCATATTTATTATAAGTTGTCGTTTTTTTTAAGCAATAAAAATTTAGAAGAATTTTATTTTCTCTTTGAAAAAGGAATGTAAGTAGGAGGAGAAATGTTTTTCTAAAAAATTTATGTATATATTTTTTATTATTTAAAACATGATGTATTACTATAAGAAACTTACTTTTCCTTTATTATTTATAAATTAGCCAGAAAGGATGAGTAGTTTTGTAAAACAAAGAAAAATATTTTGGAAATACAAATTTTATGTATTTTTAGTATTGTAAATGTATTCAAGAATTTAGTATTATAAGTGTGTAATGAACGTCCTTTCTAAAAGAAGTTGAAGATTTTGTTTTCTAACATTTACTCTTCTTGTCATGATCCACCTAAGCCTTTTAACAATTTAGTAGGAAACAATATTTAACTGGAATGATGGGCGAGTATATTGAATAATGAATTCAATTAAAACAATTTTTCCAACTTTTTTATTTAAAATAATCTTTCATTTAAAACATTATTCGAGGAATTTTAAAAGTCACTGTCTTATTTCATGAAATATTTTTTCGACGAACAGTATCACGTAAAAAGACATTGTTGATGGCTATTATGTGCCGATGATGCGTCGCAGCTGGCGGAGGGTCGGGTCCACCGAGTGGAATATGATGAAGAAGCTGTATATCATGTTCCTGAACTTCCCACGGTTTGAGAATCCGACCGTTTGGTTCGATTTTTCTTTTTTCGGGTTCATTTGCGTGACTTTGAAAAAATAGGCGGCAGACACATTATAATCATTACTTTAAAAAAGTTGCTACTAATCATTTCGTTCGTGACTTATATGTTAACGTATATGTAAATAATTATTATTAAAAGTAAGTATTTATTGTATATTAATTACTTTTGTGCTTTTAATTTATTGTAAAGTTTCATAGATTGATTATTTGTCAATCTAAAATTGTCCTTGGATAGATGTTTAGAGGCATTTAGATTAACGCTGAGTATAACTCATGTCAAGTTAGACCGAGGGATGAATGCCCATGTTATACTTGGGGTGCCCAAGTTTAGGGTACACTTCTCTTGTTAAGCGTCATTAGTCACTTCTCTTGTTGAACGAGTGTAACCAATCTCCTTACTTAAGACATTTATTTATCCTGGAGTTGTGCACTTTGATGTCGTCAAAAGTAGTCTTTAATCGGATTGTGAGTATACGGTTATTGGGTGTACAACGAAGTGTAGAGAGGATATTGTTGAGTCAATATATGATTCATCGGTCTCTTGGCTTAGAGAGTTGACATCCTGGGCACTTGATAGAGATACTAGTGATTTTAAATACACGACCATGGAGAAATGTTTATCTTTCAAGTTAGGATCTATTATATCTTATAAATCAAGTAGAACGATTAATTCAGTGATGAAACATGATGCACTGAATTAATCGGATGTCAGTGTGTTGAAGAGATTGAATTACAAAGTAATTCATGATCAATATTCTATTACGTTGAGTGGCTAAAAATTGCTGTTAGACGGTTACATCAGTCTGTATATGGATGTACACTACCTTCGTATATAGAACCTAGAGGGTCACACGCAAAAGCACCGACACGAATATTAATTGTTTAATTCTAAAGAATATTAAAATTAAAAGATATAAATTTCAGAACTAGAATTTATTGGCTGAACTATCGAAAGCAATAAATCCTAGTTTTGGATTTAATTATGTCTAAGTTTTAGGACAAAGAATTTCATAATAATTCTTATATTTTAATATTATATTATTATTCTATATAATAATATGGGATTACTAACTTGCTACGTGGGATTCGGATTGTTAAATGAATCCTAAAGTGGTACTCATTCTTTTAAGAAATTATAATTACCTATTCATACGATGCAGCACAGCTTTGATACTTGGCAATTGTTGATTAAATTTTAGAGTCGGTACCCCACAGACAAAAGAAACCTACATTATAAATTAGGTTCGGGGTCCTACAGAAAGTGATAATGGGCGAGAGAATTTAAGACAAAAAGCACTCGGATGAAAATAATCTGTGTTACGACGTGTGTGTGAATATTTCTAGAGGACTACGTTTGGAGTTTTAGAAGAAAATCGTATCGAAAATATTTCAAGATTACAATGTATGCATTATTTAATTGCTTTATTATTCGATTTATACGTATAACATAGATTCGAGACCGGTTTTGGAAACGTTTTTTCGAAACGGGCTTCTGCTGTGTCCGCTGTTGCGGGTGGATCCTGTTTCCAGTTCCATCTATCTTCCCTTGACGGCTTCAAATTTTGAAAACATGTTGGAGTCGCCACTAACATATTTTAAGTTCAGGCTAGAAAAACTATATATATTCGTTTAGGTTCGGGAATTAGGGATTACTAAATCGCATGAAAAACAAAGAAAAGGGAGGCCTTTTTCGTGTATTTTCCGATGTCCAAATTTATTTGAGCTAGGTTTTCGAGAAACAAATTATTTGACATTAAAAAATGATCTCGAGTTCAATAATGCTTAAAATGTCTATGTGAATACTTTTTATGAAATCATTTCTAAAAATTGATTTCGAACAAAAACGCAAGCAACATAGATTTATTAATGCCCTTAACTATTTTTAAGCCAAATTGAATTCAAGAGAGAACCGGGTTTAGGGAAAGTGAGGTTATTACCATTTCTCGACTTCCTTAAAATGAAATGCCCTCATTAGCATTTGTACATCACGGTGCTGTTTTGAAGTAGGTTTACAGCGAACTTGGCGAGGCACTGATGCCATAACGTTGGTGAGTGCGAAGTTGTCTTTAGAGGGTCTTGACCTTCAAGAACTCAAATAACCCTCGAATATATACTTCATTTATTTTCCGTTTTTAAAACTTCGAGCGGGGTGCGTGCCTTGGTTGTTCGCAAGGCATGCCCCTTGACGTCTGCATAAAAACAAAAAAAAAAAAAAAACGAAGTAAAATGTTAAAAGAAAAATTTGGAAGTTTATACTTTGTTTTCTCCTTTTATAATTTTTCCGTAAAGTCTCAAGTAGCAAAGCTGGACTAATGATTTTCTAATGCAAAACAAATTATGAGCAAGTAGTAAAGATGGTAATAACACCGTACGGTTAAAATTTTGAAAACACTGAGGAAATATAAAGTATAGTCAATGGTGTGAAAATTTAAAATTCAATGCATAAGATGAAACAGTACGGGTAAAAATGGAATATGATTTATGTGGATAAAATAATAAAACTAATGCATCAAATTGCTTTTAACAAGAATGACGGGGAAATATCTTTCGATTGCAAAGAAAGTCTCGGGGACACGCACACACAAAGAAAGACAAAGTTAAAAATCAGAATATTACCTTTAGTCAAAAGAAGGTCGAAGAACCGCGGGTCCGATTGACGCAGAGGAGGAGCGGAGGTGGCTGAGTGAAACTTTGGCACGGGATGAACGTCTGGAGCTGATTATAGATCTGACGTCGGTGAGTGTGATATGCGCGACTATCATAGACCGGTGAATAATTGCAAAGACGCCGGGATGGCTAGATTCAGAATACTAGTTGGAGGCACAATCGTCGCCGATAGATGTTGGCTTTCCGGGAACATTATAACCGAATAAAAGGGAAGAGTGCCGCCGAAACCAGTGCTCGGACGGGGCAGCTCCAGGAGAAGACGGAGGCAGAGGCGACGCAGGGGTTAACCGTGGTGACGAGGCTGTCGTCTTGTATTCCGAGGAGCTGAAGTCCGGAGTAGACGCCTTGGGATAGGGAATCCTCAAGGCTGCAGATGTTGATTTTGCCGGGAGATGCTAGTAAACCACCAAACCTGTTTGGAAGTTGATCGGGAGGCACCTTCGTCAATGACAGCCGCAAATCTGGGATCCCTCATCAACTATTGCTCGCTTGCTGACAACTCCATTGTGGTTGAAATTGAAAGGACGTCATAGGCTCTGGCGTCTTGGTGTTGAACTAGCTGAAAATCCATGAGATTGAGGACATTGTCGTCCTCGTCCATCTAGGGTTAAGAATCCCGAGCTTTTTCCTAATCTTGGGGCGGTGGAGGCAGTGAGTGAGACATCGGCCGAGACCGACGGCAAAGAGAATAAGGAGCAAACTGGGACATCCTGTATGTATGTATGGAAGGAATTAAAAGTATGCAAATTCATCAAATATTAAAGTGGGACCAGGAAATGAGTTACCGGGTGTCGAAGACGTATGGATGGAGGAGTTATCTGAGGCCGCCGAGGAATAATATGAAGCTACTATCGCGCCGAAGGAAGGCTCCGTAAACCTGATGCAATTTCTATCGAAAGGGCAATGATTTTCTTCGGAAACAATTCCTCCTGGAGTCTCTCTCAAGTCCGTCTCTTTTCTTAGTGTCTGTTATGTGCTTCCCTTGTTCTAGTTATTTATAGGGACCATATGGTGACTTTATTATTATTTTTTATTAGATTTTTTTATGATTTTTCATGATTTTGTGGATTTTTTTGTGGATTTTTTCTAATTTTGTGTTTATTTTTATTTTTCTAATTTTCGGTGATTTATAATATTTTTTGTAGATTTTCGATTTTGTAGATTTTGGTAGATTTTATTATATTTTAAAACATTAGGGTATGACAGTTGCACCTCTTTTTTAGAATGTTTGGTAAAATGTTGAAGCAGAAGTTTAATAATAACCCAATTTTTTAAAAAAGGAATGCTAAGTCGCCGCGTTTGTTTATAAACGCTTCGCCGAGATAGGAGTGGTGTCACGTTTGGTGATAAACGCTTAACCGAAAGTGGCATCGCGTTTGTTAAAAAATGCATAACTAAGAGCCGGTGAAAAGAGGTGTAGCGTTTGTACGAACGCTTAACCTAAAGGGTAAAAAATGATGTTGCGTTTGTACGAACGCTTAACAATAAGGTAAGTAGAAATGGTGTCGCGTTGGTACGAACGCTCAATCAGGAGGATTGGAAATGGTGTCCCGTCTGTTAATAGACACTTAACCAAAACTGGAAAATCAAAAGTGGTGTCATGTCTGTTAGTGGACACTTAACCAAAATAGAGGTTGGTGTCACGTTTGTTAGTAAACGTTCCACCTAACTGACTTGAAAATAGCATAATGTTCGTTAGTAAACGTTTTACCGGATGGTATCGCGTTTGTTCATAAACGCTTTACCGAATGGTGTTGCATTTGTTAGTAAATGCTTAACCATAGTGGAAAAGTGGTGTGGCGTTTGTTAGTAAACGCTTTAACCAAATTGAAGATGACATTACATTTGTTAGTACGCTCAGTCGAGTGGTGTTGCGTTTGTTAGTAAACTCTTTAACCAAATTGAAGATGACATTACATTTGTTATTTAACGCTCAGTCGAGTGGCGTTGCCTTTGTTAGTAATCGCTTAGCTGAATTGAAGGTGGTATCGTGTTTGTACGAACACTTAACCAGAAAGAAAGTTGCGTTTGTACGAATGCTTAACCAAGAGGAAGGTGGTATCACGTTTGTACGAATACTTGACTTGGAAGTATTGTCACACCATAAAAGTGCTTAGCAGCAGTGAAAAGGATATCATACCTTAGCATAAAGGTCTGAGTTTTGAGATCATGAAGTATGTGCTTGAGATTGTTTGCATCTCCCATATGCATTTCTTGCTAAAATGTTGACTGCGAATGATGTGAATGCTGGATGTTCTATATGCATGCGCAAAAATTTCTTTTTTTTTTCAAAAAATACAAACACTAGTGTGATAGAGAATAAAGAAAGTTTTTTTTACGTCTCTCAAGGCTAGCTCAAAATATGTTTCTATGCTATCAGAGTGGGAACTTCGATTCCTTTGAAATGAATGCTCAAAGGCTAGTCGAAATAGACTTTAATTTTGGTTGTATTGCAGGCTTGGTGTAAGACAATGTTTATAGAAGGCTCAATTTTTAAGCAAGAAGAAAAGTCAAAGAATCTCATCAAATAAGACTCAAAATGCAAGGGCGTCACCTTTACGCATGGTTCTCATAATGTAGACTTGCTCATCGACACAATACTCAAGGGTATGGGCATGATGGCATATGAGGGTAAGAGTGTGTTCAGAAATGCGCTGAAGAATGATTTTTTCTTTCTCCTTTTTTCTCTACAAGAAATGAGGCTTTTGAACTAAAGTGACTTGCCCCAGAGTGGCAATCAAGATCTTTTGTTTTATTGGGGTCAACTTTTGCCCCCTTTTTCTAACACTTTGCTTTTGCGACCGTCATGTTTCGGCTCGTGTGTTTAATTTTGCTCTTTTTTTTTAACTAGGCTAATAACTCTCTTCTCTCTTTTTTTTTGTTTGCCCATGTCTCACTTTTTTGAATATTCAACAGACTTAGTTCTCTGGAATTGCTTAGAATGTATTGAAATGATTGAAAGATGGGAGGAGTATTATGTCATCTTGTAAGATCCATTACAGATGTATTTCACACTCAAACTTGAGGAAGTGACGCATCTACATCTGAGTCCTGTTCGGAAGTCTAGGCTACATGAAGTCCTTTTACCTCGATGTGAGGCGACTCTTTGACTTGAAAGGATCATTGTGTTTTGAAAAATCTCCACTTTGGCTAGGAATGGCTAGCAATGGTAAAGTGTTTGGGGATAAGAAAAAAAATGCTCGATGTCATTCTAGCTAGAGCATTTTTCGTCAAAGGGAGTTTCTTCCCACTCCGATGCTATCGTGTATGAATTCCTCACAAGTATTTACACTCAACTCTCGAAAGGATATGTGTTTGAGGATAGGCTTGCCTTTCTGTCTTTAGCACACAAGTGTTCCGCTAGGGAAAGTGTTTCAAATTTTGAGGATGCATGAGAATATGAACATGTAAGCATGATAACTTTACCTATGAATGTTCACTTTGACATTAAGGCCCTGAAGGGAAAGAGAGGATGTATACTCATGTTCAATGGGACAAAATTTTAACTTGGAAAGATACTTTTCTTTACCGGTTATCTAATAACGCTCGATCGTTGCCCCAGTTAAAGCATCTGCGAAGGAAGGTAATACCGATTAGTCTCAAATTTCATATGTTTTGAATTAGAACGATACTTTCCTTTACCAGTTACCTAACAACACTCGATCGTTGCCCCTGTTGAAGCATCGGTCATCTAACCATGATTGATCGTTGCCCCGGTTGAAACACCTTTTATTTAGCATGGCTTGTGAACCTCGTAAGTTGAGTACTTTTTGTCGGTCTTTTTCTTAGTTCGACGATCCTGCAATGTTTGCTTCAACTTTACGACCTCACGACGGTCATTAGTGCTCCAGTTAAAGAATAACGCTTGATCGTTGGCCCGGTTAGAGCATCTTTTGTGTAGCGGCAAAATTTTCGTTTATGACCGTAGTAACCATCTGGTGACTCAGCGTTGTGGACAAAACAGTCATGAGGTTCTTCATTTAGATTTTCATCAGTGTCTGAAGCGCCATTCATGTAAGATATAATACTTCAAAAGTGTCATAAAAATGAAAAAAGGAAGAAGAAGCGAGAGGCGTTAGGCATCAGTGAGCTTGGAACAACTATGAATTGCCCCAGAGAATGCTCATTTTCGTCATACGCTCAACGTTGTTCCCTCCACACTTCAATAAGACAACTCCTAATATACTGTGTTATCACATATTTGGACTACCTTGCTAGTTCACGGTAAGAATATAACAAGGTGACTCGACCTAAGCAAAGACGCATTCGTGTGTCCACAAGTCGAACATAATAAACTCAACACAATTCAAAAAACTAAAGCTCAAAGTAAATGTGAGGGAAAAGTCAGAATATTAGTGGTCACTCTGACTAAGTAGCAGGAGAAAGGGGTGGAAGTTCTGCCCCGAAATCATCATTTGCTATCACGTTTGCATGCTCAGGTAGAGGATTTTGTTGAATATTTGGTGGGTTGATCGGGGTCTCGAAAGCTATTATCCCTTTTTTTTTTAATAAGTAAAAGCTACTATCTTTTTGTCGAGCAACGACTGTATTTTGAATTGTAGCGCGACACAGTTCCTCGTGTCATGACCAATGCCACCTGAATGATAGCGACACACTGCATTTTGATTGTTGCCACGAGAAGACAGGTTGACTTGTGCTGAGGGAATGGGAGTGATGTAACCCAATTCATGCAATTGGTGATACATGACATCCAAAGGATCAGGAATTGGAGTTAGATCAGCGATTCTCTTCTACGATTTCACTGTCTGATCGGCATTGCTCTGCTCCTACAAGGTTGTGAGTCTTCTATCTGCATTTGGGTTTGGGCGAGTAGTTGACGATCGATACATCTTGGGCTTGGCGAATGTTTGAATGTTGGCACTTCGCTCTATGTTCGCGAAAGTTTCATTCTTTCCTTTTCCGCGAGGTGTTGACTTGATAGTCGAGCTAACAGCAATCCAGTCGTCCCTTATAGCGTCTTCTAGTTGCTCCCCATTTAGCACAACTTGACTAAATGAGGAACCGCGCTGTGTGAATAAATATTGGTAAAAATCTCTCAGGAGGAGATGGAGGAATTCATCCACCAGTTATCTGTCTTTGAGTGGAGGTTGGATCAGCAGGGCTTTTTCACGAGTTTGGCAGGCAAATTCCTTTATAGACTCGTTGCAATATTTCTCGAGTTTCCGCAGATCGGATATAGTGGGTGCCATTTCAATGTTGAAGCTATAGTGGTTCAGAAAATCGTGTGCCAGCTCTTTGAATGACACATAGTTAGAGGTGTTCAAAGACAGATACCATTGTAGTGCAGTACCAGTGAGGCTTTCCTGAAAGAGAGCTACTTGGAGTAAGTCATCCTTTAAGTAAATGGACATCTTATGTATAAAATGCTTCAGATGCATCTTCGGACAACCAATCCCCTTGAATTTCTCGAAGTTCGGTAGCTTGAATTTGAGGGGGACTGAGATCTGTGGGACTCGAATGTCGTAGTCCTCAAGAGAGTAGATATTATGGCCTTAGACCGCATTCAGCCTTTCTTTAAGGCGGGTAAGGCGTTTATATTCTCCCTCTTGTAAGGATGCAATTCTAGCTTCAACTCTAGCCTGGGTTGGTTTGCCCGGGTGACTGATCCAGCCATAATGTACTCCTACCTAACGCCCCGGCAACCGAAGTCGAGCATACATCGATGTCAGCTTCTTCTTCAAGCGATGGAAATAACTCTTCCAGTGCGGCTGCATTTTGCCGTGTTGGTGTTTAAGCGACAGTTCCAGGGGTACAGACCTCCGGCAATGTGGCGAGTGGAGGAAATATTTCGGGATGCCGAAATGGTTGCATCCCCTCGGTGTCAGCATTAGAATGAACCGCAATGTTGTGGAATGATGCATGGTGGGGAGGTGCCAACCCTGAAGCAGTGCCTTGTGACGAATGCCAAAAAGGAATTGTTGGCGGAGTCGTGGTCGACAACATTGGTACTGTGGGCATTGGAGGTACAAAGGATGGGAGCGAAGGTGTTGTTGTTGCCGATAAAGGAGGAGTCGGCGTTGTAATATAGGAGCTCATTTGTTAGCTGTGGATCATGTTACTTAGCATGCTTTGTAATAGGTCCATGTTCTCGTAGAGCATATCCACTCTTGCCTCCAAACGGGTATTTGAAGTATGCTCCTGACCCATGTTGCTTGATGAATTGTTCAAAGTGGCACCCGATCCCAACTGGTGATCGTCGATCATCGAATGTTTGATGAGAGCAGGAGTGGAGTCTGTAGACATTCCTGTATTGGGCAGTGACGTGTCAGTCAGGGAGAGTCCTGAGCTAGCCATGTGTACTGTCCGACTTCACAGTCTGAACGGACATGCCATTGGGAGATTAATTTTGG
The DNA here is from genome assembly GCA_029817715.1 of Melastoma dodecandrum. Classification (NCBI taxonomy): domain Eukaryota; kingdom Viridiplantae; phylum Streptophyta; class Magnoliopsida; order Myrtales; family Melastomataceae; genus Melastoma; species Melastoma dodecandrum. Next base: position 3,577,568 of record JARUPY010000606.1, read on the forward strand.
TACCTTGTAAGAAATGAAAAGATAGACTGTAAGGAGAAGATGGCTTGATGATTTATGAATGCTTTAGATGTGATGCATATTCCATATTTGGCATAATCAAAGAAAACTAATTTGAAGTTTAAATAATTCATAATTGAATTCCTATGAGCCTATAAAATTCAGAAAATGAATTCATACGTGGCGTGCAAGCCTTTAAATCTAGATAATCCTATGCCAAGAATAAAAACGTCAACGCTTGAACGAGCGGGCCTAAGCGTCGAGCTTTTCCGCTTCGATTTCTGGTGGAGTGGAAGGATGATGACTATGTCCTAAATACCATATGCTGACGATTCGTCTCATCTTCATGTCTTCAATGCCCATGCCTGGGTATAGGAAATCTGACTCGATTGATAGTTGCAGTTCTTTTAGAGGAATATGTATTTCTGCACTACCTCAAATTTTGTGTGCATCACGAGCTGATAGGTAATGTGATGAGTAATGTGATTCCCAGTATTGGAATGTATGTGCCCTTCGTGGACTCGATGAGTACGTCGTCCATTTTGAAGCAGCGAGCCATGAGGTAGAAGTCCGCTTCTGTAAGGGCCTCGAAGAAATCATGAACTTGACAGAAGCTCTTATTTGGGAAGGTAACATAAGTGGCCATATAATGCATCAAGTTTGGATGGTGGTTGAGACTCAGTGCATGCATATCCAATGATTCCCAAATATGTTAGGAACAATGTTTGCAGTAGCGGCAGGCAGAAAGATGCGGTGTGGTGTTTGATTCCACGCTAAGCTTGAGAAACAATCTTAGTCAATCCATAATGGTTTCTCTCAGTAGGTTTGGTACAAAAGGGTGATCTTCCAAGATGGCCCTTGCAATGTAAACTTCCCGGGTGCCTGCTTATGGGAAGTACGGTGCATGCCGAAAGGTAAGGATCCTTTTGATTAGAATGTGACCTAGATTTGCCGATACGATTAAGCTACGAACCGCTGCGTATTCCATCCTGAACAGTAAAGGCAACTCATCGCATAGTGATCCTTTTCAAATAAGGGAAATGATCCCCTACTTATGGCTGAAGCCTGTCAGCTACAGGTACTCTTCGTAAGTGGGAGCCAGCTCGGAATTGTTGAAGTGGAAGGTAAACATGTATGTATTCCATTTTGCCGGGAGATTTTGTAGAACAGCCCAAGTCCAGCTTCACCTTGATGAGTTCCATCATATCTTTCAATTTTGAATCCACCAACCTTTTCTCACTAGGTGGAAGGCTACTGAACCAATCCCTCAACAACTTCATCGGAGGTTGATCTGGCCTCAGTCCAATGTAATACATCTTTGGGACTTGCAAAAAGGTTAGTTGTTTGCTATGATTACGCCAAATATGGACCTATATGAATGAAAACGAAATAAGAAAATCCACGCTGACCGAGCCTGAAATAACTTGCTAGATAAAACCAAAGCAATGGTTAGAGTCATAACATTTTATATGGCCTTCAACCATTTCTCGACTTCCTTAAAATGAAATGCCCTCATTAGCATTTGTACATCACGGTGCTGTTTTGAAGTAGGTTTACAGCGAACTTGGCGAGGCACTGATGCCATAACGTTGGTGAGTGCGAAGTTGTCTTTAGAGGGTCTTGACCTTCAAGAACTCAAATAACCCTCGAATATATACTTCATTTGTTTTCCGTTTTTAAAACTTCGAGCGGGGTGCGTGCCTTGGTTGTTCGCAAGGCATGCCCCTTGACGTCTGCATAAAAACAAAAAAAAAAAAACGAAGTAAAATGTTAAAAGAAAAATTTGGAAGTTTATACTTTGTTTTCTCCTTTTATAATTTTTCCGTAAAGTCTCAAGTAGCAAAGCTGGACTAATGATTTTCTAATGCAAAACAAATTATGAGCAAGTAGTAAAGATGGTAATAACACCGTACGGTTAAAATTTTGAAAACACTGAGGAAATATAAAGTATAGTCAATGGTGTGAAAATTTAAAATTCAATGCATAAGATGAAACAGTACGGGTAAAAATGGAATATGATTTATGTGGATAAAATAATAAAACTAATGCATCAAATTGCTTTTAACAAGAATGACGGGGAAATATCTTTCGATTGCAAAGAAAGTCTCGGGGACACGCACACACAAAGAAAGACAAAGTTAAAAATCAGAATATTACCTTTAGTCAAAAGAAGGTCGAAGAACCGCGGGTCCGATTGACGCAGAGGAGGAGCGGAGGTGGCTGAGTGAAACTTTGGCACGGGATGAACGTCTGGAGCTGATTATAGATCTGACGTCGGTGAGTGTGATATGCGCGACTATCATAGACCGGTGAATAATTGCAAAGACGCCGGGATGGCTAGATTCAGAATACTAGTTGGAGGCACAATCGTCGCCGATAGATGTTGGCTTTCCGGGAACATTATAACCGAATAAAAGGGAAGAGTGCCGCCGAAACCAGTGCTCGGACGGGGCAGCTCCAGGAGAAGACGGAGGCAGAGGCGACGCAGGGGTTAACCGTGGTGACGAGGCTGTCGTCTTGTATTCCGAGGAGCTGAAGTCCGGAGTAGACGCCTTGGGATAGGGAATCCTCAAGGCTGCAGATGTTGATTTTGCCGGGAGATGCTAGTAAACCACCAAACCTGTTTGGAAGTTGATCGGGAGGCACCTTCGTCAATGACAGCCGCAAATCTGGGATCCCTCATCAACTATTGCTCGCTTGCTGACAACTCCATTGTGGTTGAAATTGAAAGGACGTCATAGGCTCTGGCGTCTTGGTGTTGAACTAGCTGAAAATCCATGAGATTGAGGACATTGTCGTCCTCGTCCATCTAGGGTTAAGAATCCCGAGCTTTTTCCTAATCTTGGGGCGGTGGAGGCAGTGAGTGAGACATCGGCCGAGACCGACGGCAAAGAGAATAAGGAGCAAACTGGGACATCCTGTATGTATGTATGGAAGGAATTAAAAGTATGCAAATTCATCAAATATTAAAGTGGGACCAGGAAATGAGTTACCGGGTGTCGAAGACGTATGGATGGAGGAGTTATCTGAGGCCGCCGAGGAATAATATGAAGCTACTATCGCGCCGAAGGAAGGCTCCGTAAACCTGATGCAATTTCTATCGAAAGGGCAATGATTTTCTTCGGAAACGATTCCTCCTGAAATCTCTCTTATGTCCGTTTCTTTTCTTAGTGTCTGTTATGTGTTTCCCTAAGTCTAGCTATTTATAGGGAGATATGCCGACTTTATTATTATTTTTTTATTAGATTTTTTATGATTTTTCATGATTTTGTGAAATTTTTTTGTGGATTTTCCATGATTTTGTGCATTTTGGTAGATTTTATTACATTCTGGGGTACGACATCCGGTGAAACCTAAATACAAACCAAAATACACACAGTTTTAAATAATTTCAAAAAAGAAGATTCAAAGTAGTATGGGCAACTAAAACGCCGTCAAGGAAGATGTGAACAATCAAAACATCTTGATATTAATATGTCCTTAAGATGTGTTTGTATATCGTGGAAAGGGATGGAAATCGGAGGAAAATACAAAGCCCGAGGAAATACTCTCCCTTATCGTTTAAACTTTTTCTTTCCATTCTTTTCTTTTCCGTCTATTTCTCTTAATCCAAACACGGGGTAAGGGAAGATGGATATGTAGTGGAAGTCACCCAAGGCCACCGTCAAAGATTGAGTTGAGATCCAACATCATTTAGAGCTGAAAGGCGACGAGGGGTGAGAATATATATATATATATTGTTGGATCGTTCAAGAATATTATGAGGGGGTGAATTTATTAATTTAGTCGGGGCTGGAGGATGAAATGTCGACTTGAAATTTATTAATTTTGTGCGATTTAATTTTTTAAAAATACTGTTACTTATATTGCATTATTAATAAAAATAGGGTTTCTGAAAAAAATTTATCTAAATATATTCAGTATGTAAAAAAAAAAAAGAAACAACTTAGTAGAAGTGGAATATTTTTCGATGCACCTACCATTAATATCAAATTATTCAATAGTTAGAAAACACATCAAATTCTAGACACAATAATATCAATCTCAACCAAATTGACACCCCTACCAAAAGAATAACTATTAGGGAACGTACACACCGTACGTGCAACAATTTGAATCGTTCCATGTATTATGGATTTTATTTTTAATTTTAAATTCTTCTTTCTATTCAGGCGAACGAATGATCATGGAAATAATGTCTGTCCGAATTGCAAAAAATGTAAGACAAGTCTCGTAAATATCTTCCTGTCACTTTATCCTATATAACACCAGTTCTTCTCCGTCCTCCGTGGACATCGGCAAGATACAGTTGGTTGAGGCGGTGATGCTCAGTGGGAATTGTGACGACGACGTCTCACCCGGACGCCATTGACACCCCTTCGACTGTTTCTACAAGAAAATTTTGGGTTACAAGTCCAATAAATATGCAAGGACCCGCATTGTCCTATGGATAGTGTTGGAAAAGGTTTTGATGATGAGCCAGACATCTGTGCCACAGAAGGTCGAACATTTCTAGCTTTGATGATGAGCCTGACCCTCTGTACTACAGAAGGTTGAACATTCTATTCTACAGAAGCTTCTCTTGTTAAGGACTTCTTGTAAGAATTATTTTTGTAATTAAATGATTAGTTATCAATTATTTAATTACGAAATACACATTCTCTGATTATGATAATTATCTGATCAGATTACCCTGATTTGATTTTCAAATAATCATATTGGAGATAATATTTCTTGTAGAAGGAAATGTATCTTCTATATATGGAAATGTTCTATTATTTGATCTACAGGCTTCTGTAAGCTTACTTGATCAACATACGAACATTATTTGATTCCCAATCACCACCACCTGTCCAGATACACTCTCACGTGTGTTTTTATCAGGATGGAATTGACTTCAAGTCATTTGGAAACAAATCAACGATTGTTTCCACCTGTAGAAGGTTATCAAGCAGAACCTTCTGCGATACCTTCTGTGGTGCACTATTCATGGAAAATATATCATGATCTTATTCTGATTTATTTTCTGAATGCTTGCACGTGTATATCATTCTGTTTATTTTGTAAACTAACTTTTAATTTCTTGTTTTGCAGATTTCGTTTTTATCTTTTCCCATTTAAGTTTTCTTCTTAGCTTTTATGTATAAATAGTCACGCCCTCTCTCCCATGAAAAAAACGAATCCATCCATCCCATTCTGTCCAGAGAGAGCGTGAGCTTCATTTGTTTTAATTTCCTTAGTTCTCTCATTCTTTCATTCGTTTTGAGTTAGTCACACGAGGAGTACTAGCGACGGACGGCTGCATCGTTGGTGAAGCCTTCTGGGAGAGTGACTCGGGGGCTCGAGGGACTCGGCTGGAAGCTGCAGGAGACGTTGTTGGAAGCGTGTGTACGTGGGCAACGTGCAGCGGGCCGGAGAGAAGGGCTGAACCTCGGGAGCACAGAAGGTGAGGGACTGACCAGCTTCTGTTGTGTAGAACTCTGTGTGCAGGAACCTAGGACGGAGGCTGCCGTCTGCTTGCGTGGGGTTTGCCACGTGCTTGCGTGGGGTTTGCCACGTGCTTGCGCAGGGTCTGCTGCGTGCTTGCGTAGGGTATGCTACGTGCTTGTGTGGGGTACGCCACATAGTCGCTATCTCGAGGAGATCGTGCAGGTCGTGTGGAGCCGCCGGAGGGAAAATCCATCCTTGAACAGGGGTTGCTGTTCGCTTGCGTAGGGTCCGCTACGTGCTCGCGTGGGGTACGCCACGAAGTCGTTTTCCTTAAGAGGATTGCGCATTTGGTTACTTTGTTAGTCACGTTAACGCGTGCAACCTTCTGTTGTACAGAATCTTCGGATTTGTATAACCCTCTGTAGAGCAGAACCTTCAGGTCTGAATCTACTTTAGTGCAGAACCTTACGGTCTGTACAACCCTCTGTAGTACAGAACCCTACGGGTCTGTGCATACATTTTCCTGGTCACTTTTACTACAGAACCTCACGGTCTGTTCAGTAGAAGGTCGACTACCCTTGGTACAGAATCTTTCAGATCTGTGCTTTTCATCTAGGTCATTTTCCTATACAGAACCTTCTGTTGTGGATTGACATACTCGGTACAGAACCTTACGGTCTGTGCTATACCTTCTTCGACACAGAACCTTCTGTGTTGTGCCTAAGCTTCTTCGACACAGAACCCTCTGTGTTGTGCCTACCTTCTTCGACACAGAACCCTCTGTGTTGTGCCTACCTTCTTCGACACAGAACCCTCTGGTCTGTGTTGTGCCTAAGTCTCTTCGACACAGAACCCTCTGGTCTGTGTTGTGCCTAAGTCTCTTCGACACAGAACCCTCTGGTCTGTGTTGTGCCTTACTCTCTACGATACAGAACCTCCTGGTCTGTATTGAGCCTAAGTTACTATAGTACAGAACCTTCGGGTTTGTGCTACATAACGAGCCTCTACGGCACAGAACCTTCTGGTCTGTGTTCTGCCACTCAAGCCTCTATTGTACAGAACCCTACGGGTTTGCTTTTGGTTGCTATCACTTGTGTAATTTGTACTAAGATACATTTGAGTGGAAACCATCCAGATATTTGGGTGAAGAGTGGACGTAAGCAATTTGCTGAACCACTATAAAAATCCTTGTGTCCATCAAACAAATTTGCGTACACAATCAAACGTTCTGTCTTACAGAAACTTACAGGCTCTGTTTAACAGAAGCTTTTCATTCCGCTGCGGGGTAAAACGAAAAAGGGTTAAAATCCAATTTTGGTGATTAACACTAATTCACCCCCCCTTAGTGTAACAGATAGATTGAAAACCTGACTCCAATACGAAATGTGTCGCATTTATATGGGATTAAGTGAAGATACGCGGAAGAAATGGAGATCCTTTCACAATAGGGAGAGTTCGTTGGAGGTCAGCACGATTTGAAGGGGCGCTACACGATTGGACGAACTGCATAGGATCTTTACTATAAATACTTTGATCTTCAAGTTTAGAATAACACAACACAAAGACTCTTATCATTTTTAGACGTACGTACTTTTGTTATCCAGCTACCTATCATCGAGTGAAAATTGTAAATACAATTTATTCTATTTAAAAGTGTTTTTTATTTTCCATTATTTTTTTATCCATATGTTCCTCTAATAAGGGTGAAGGGTAACCCCTCCTTTGATTAGCACTTAATTTTCCATACGCTCTTTTTTAAGGGCAAAAAACTCCTTTTGAAGAGAATCATATCAACCACATTTTCTGCTAAGGGGGAAAAGCAACCCTCCTCTGACAGTTTTTTAGTTTTTTTTCCAAAATTTTCACCGACATACTTGGGTGCGACCATTTTACAAAGCTTTTTTTACCTGGGATATAGTCAATCACTATTTTCTATTTATTTTAACGTATTATATCACGATATACGAGACAATGCTTGATAATCCATTAAAATTTATGTGATCATTTTAGTTTGGCTTTGCACATCTCAAGTTTTATTTTTAATGTAATTTAGACGACTTATGGTGTAGGCTCATGTGTTGAGTAGGCTCGTGATGGAAGGGCCGGCCCGTCACATGTATGTCCCTCTCCTACTTGCCCTAATCATAAGAGACACGCTCCATCAGTAGTCGACAAGTCAGAGAGAGAAATACCCAAATCATCGCCTTTCGTAGATGTTGTCGGGAAATACTTCAGTAATTGATATCGTGATGAAGACAAAGTCTAAAGGCTTGATAAATCAACGTTGATGCTCTGTTTTCTCGAGGTATGTCAACATCGTGCTCTGTTTTCCTTGCTTTTTGTGTGCTAAGTTCGATTACGATAATCTTCCATTAGATGAAATTTCTTACACATGGTTCACCAACATGGCAGTGTTTCAACTCCCCGGTCATGAGCATCCTTTGGAGCCCTGGACTCCGCTGCAAGAAGATATCAGCCAATCGACAATGTGACATTTACTACCACAAAAATGCGTTGAGGCACCATCATAGATAGTGCACCACCCTTTACATCCTCTCCATCTCTGCTCTTCTGTAACCGTCCATCCTTTGGATGTGATGCTTGTGATAAACTTTTCAATATCGACAGTTGCTTATTCAAGTGAGAAAATGCTAACTCGATGTAGACATAAGTTGTGCTTTATCTACTGTATTTGATTGTGGTAGCTATACGGGGAGAGGGGGCAACCACATAGCAGATAATCTATACCGATTCACCTCTCTTCCACCGTGTCCCTTGCAACTTTAATCTCAATGAAAAGTACATGGAACTTCTAAAGGTTGTGAAAAGCGAGATTCATCGGCAACCATTGACTCTACGTCAAACCTTTCTTGAGGACGATTATGGGATTACTATTATGAGCACTGTGAGAATAGAAGGGATGCTCGATTAGTGTCTATGTGTGCGGTGAATGTAAGATAAGTCTACTATGGTTTGTCATAAAAGTCATCTAAAATCAATAAAAATCATCCAAAATCACTAAAATCTCACAAATCATAAAAAATCTAATTAAAAATAATAATACCTATTCCCTATAGATAGCTAGACCCGAGATGGAGATAAGGACAAAAAAGACACACGAGAGGAAAAGAACGCTTGAAAGAAAGTCGAGACTTCGTCGTCACCAAAGGTAGGGTTCTTTTTTATGTTTCATTGGTAGATATTGCATCAGATTATCCCAGTCGGCCGAGCATCCCTTCGGTCATCGACACGACCCCCAACTTGTTTCCCTTGGAATGCAAAGCGCTCGACAACTCTCTTCACGACTCGCGTTACCCGACAATCCGGTAAATTCTTTCATTTGCTTCTGTTTAACTAGATGAATTTACTACTTTGATTCTTTTTACTTTTTGCAACCAGCAACGGCGGCGTCTGCGACACTGGTGAAGGTGGTCCAATTCAGAAGTATGCCACGGGCAACAGCACAGTTGACTTGTACACCCTGTACGGGATGGTTCGATGCAGCCCTGATTTGAGTAGTCACTCCTGTAGCAATTACCTGGGTTATATCACAGGACTGCTACCACATAATTGGACTGAAGGAGGAGTTAGGACACCTAGCCGTCGCGTGAAGTATAGTACAATATGCTTCTTTGGCCCTATCACGATCTCTCTCTCGACTCCTACATCGACCCATCCATCGATCCAATCAGGGAGTCCAACTCATCTACAAAATGGATAATCATTGCTGTTGCATGCGGTTTCGCCGTTTTTTTCATCGCCGATGTGGTTGTCATTGTTTTGTTCATAGCAAGGCGAAGCAAACGTATTTTGGAACGATCAATGACTGAAGATCACGACGACATTAGCGTGGCAGATTCTCTACAGTTCAATCTTGACGTCACCAGGATGTTGGGGCGGTTGCTGAGAGTTTGGGAGCGGAAAGCAAGGGTCCCGGGAGTAATGAGTGGACCAGGATTAGGCACCAGCACAGTCAGAGTATGGATGGGCCTACGGGTATTAAGATCTCGGGTTCCGAGGAGGTTTCGCCCGCCGATGTTAAGAAGGTCATGTCTGCAGCCAAGCTCGCAGAACATGCTCTGATTGATCCCAAGCGTGCGAAGAAGATTTGGACAAATAGGCAGTCAGCTGCAAGGTCAAAGGAAAGAAAGATGCGGTATATTGCTGAGCTGGAAAGGAAAGTGCATACCCCGCAAACAGAAGCTACAACACTCTCTGCTCAGCTCACACTTCTCCAGAGGGAAACAAGTGGTTTGACTGCTGAGAATAGTGAATTGAAATTGCGCCTGCAAACAATGGAACAACAGGTTCATTTGCAAGATGCATTGAATGAGGCTCTGAAGGAAGAAAATCAGCACTTGAAGGTGCTTACTAGGCAAGCAATGCCAAATGGTGGACCAATGATGAACTATAATTCCTTTGGATCTGGCTAGCCGTTTTACCCCAACAACCAGACTGTGCACACTCTTTTGGAGCAGCAGCGGCACCAGCAGCGGCGGAGGCGACGGCAGCGGCGGCACCCGCAGCTGCAGCAGCCAAATCACAGAGAAACTAGCTTTGGAGACGGTGGTTTTCGTCGTTGTGTCAAAAGATGCGCAAAGGGTGATACCATTGAGGAGTTCTTAGCCAAGAAACCCAGGATCAAAGGGGAAACATGACAGGCCCAAGCCTTGGGATGAGGACCCCAGTATTAATCATTGGAAGATCGACAGATTCGACCCCTTTTGGAACGAAACCGGCCTGTTCGAGGTCAGCTCCTTCTCCACCCTCTTCCCCAAGTACAAGGAGAAGTACTTGCAGGAGGCTTGGCCCTCGGTTAAATCCGCTCTCAGTGAATGTGAGGTGGCTTGCGAACTCAACCTCGTTGATGGCTCTATGACTGTTTCGACCACCAGAAAGATCAAGGTTCTGAAGTATCGGGAGGTTCCCTATTTCATCGGGAATCAGTCATGTGATATTGTTGCTGCCAAGATAAACCTCTTGCAGCCCTTTAAATTCGTCCAAAGAAACGAGAAGTTTACCGAAAATGAAGCTGTGATTGGCCGCCAGTGACCGAAGCTGAAACTGTGTTTTTTTCCTTGTTCTTTTTTGAACCTCGGGAATCGACCCGGATATGATGTTGTGCTGAACAACGAGGAAAATGAACGATGGGGAGCTGATCACGCCAAACGGAACTGAACCAGAAATCGAGTTGAAGCTGACATTGAGTATGTACAGCTTGGTGCAGTTTGCTAGCGACTTCGGAATCGATCCGGTCAATGAATTGTTGCTGACATCGAGCGTCTGGAGCAGAGGACAGTCTCCGAGAGAAGGAGGGATAGAGCCGGCGAACCTGTTGTTGAACAACTGAACTCCTCTAAGGTTGGGAAGGAATCCCAACGCAGAAGGTATTGGCCCTCCAATCACGTTATCGTGAAGGCTGAGCTTCCTCAGAGCCTGAAACTGCTCGATCTTCTCGATCAACCTCCCTCCAAGATTCTTCCACGGCAATTGCATAATGAAGACCTGTCCCTGGGCGCACTTGATCCCAGCCCATCCCCCGGAACACGCTCCGAAAGCGAAATCCATCAACCAGTGCTCTCCTGACAATGCGGCAGCTCTCCACAGCTCTCCGTCGGCGTTGCTTCATGCTGGGATCCTCATGGCTGAGGTGTTGGGGAAGACAGGCTTGCAAGCGTGGGAATCCATCCCGATCATGCCGAAATCAAAGCCGTCCACGAGTTTCGGCCACCTCCACTTCTCCTCTGCATCAATCGGACCTAGTCATGAAACGTAAGGTTTCTTCCTATTTCGACTTTTCAATATCCTATTTTAACTTATTTCTATTTCTTCTGATGATAGAAATTTTGCCCGTGAGTTTGTGTTTTATTGTTTTTATTCTAAGTTGGGACTGGTTTCCTTTTACTACAAATTCCTCCGTTACGTGGATTGAAGATTTATGCCGTGGTTAGCAACTTTTCTTTTGAAGGCAAAATTTGTTATATTTCCTCATAAATCCTCATTATCTTCGTATGCGAAAATTTCTACATTATTTCATAGAATTTTTATTATTCGTCACGCTAATGTTTTTGCCTCTTATCATTTTAAGTTTTTTTTCTCTGTTAACTAGTCAAAATTATGTTGAACTTGTTATACTGAAAATCATGACTACACCCTTCTATTTCTAATTCGCTGCGCGTTTCATTATTTTAAAATCATTTTAAAATGACAAAATTGTTTAGTGCGCATTCGAAACTTGATTATTTCTTCTCGAACGGTTTACTTCGTTGTTGTAGTCTTTATGCAGGTATCTCGGGGGCGTGTCATATGGACAACCATGACACGCATCCCATTCAACGTATTCAAGACAACGAAAATTATGTATATTCGAGTGGTTATTTGGATTCTCGAAGGTCAAGATCCTCTGAAGACAGCTTCGCACTCACCAACGTTACGGCATCAACGGCTCGCCAGGTTCGCCGTAAACCTATTTTAAAACGGCACCGTGAGATATAAACGCTAACGGGGGCGTTCTATATAGAGCGAAAAATGGTACAAAAACCCGGTTCTCCCTTGAATTTATTTTTTGGCTTAGAAACTATTAAGGGCATTAATAAATCTATGATTGTCTGCATTTTTGCCTCAAAATCAACTTTCAGGAAATATTCTTCTAAAGAATGATTCACGTAGACATTTTAAGCATTATTGAGCTAGAGATCATTTTTTTATATGTCAAACAATGTCTTCTTCTAAAACCGAGCTCAAATAAAATCGGACACCAAAAACACACGATAAAGGCCTCCCCTTTCTTTGTAATGCATGCGATTTAGTATTCCCTAATTCCCGAACCTTAACGAATCTCTATAATTTTTCTAACTTGAACTTAAAATAAGTTAGTGGCGACTCCGACACGTTTTCAAAATCCGAAGCCTTATCGTCAAGGGAGGATATTCATTTTAAATGGAACCCGAAACGGGATCACCCGCGACATCGGCCAAAGACAAAATATAGAGACATAATCGATTACCTCTATGTTCTCGTAAAGATCTTGGATAGTTCTCGACCTTTGTAATCATTCATTAGAGCTTCCATTTGATGAAGATGCATTAATGTGTTCGGCGTCGTCAAAGAAACTACGGGCTGCCATGTTTCTTCTCCTTGAATTTCCTCATCGAAGAATGGAAAAGATCTGTCGACGACATCTTCTCGTTCATCCCAATTCTAAGTAGCATCTTCATCAAACTCCATATCCCAACTCATAACAATCTTCCCGTTGATAGGATTGTAGAGCTTATACCCCTTTGATTTTTCGTCATTGCCGATGAACACAAACTTCTCACTTCTATCAGCAAGTTTTGTTCTCTCTTGTTCCGGTACATGCTTGTAAGCAATACTCCAAAAAATCCTCAAGTGAGATACATTCGACTTCTTCCCGCTCCAAGCTTCAATGGGTGTTTGATCTTTCATGCTCGGGTGATTGATCAAAGGCATCCCCTTCATCTTCTTCTTTTCGGACATCATTTTCAGGCCATCAAAATTGAGATGTCCCATCCTCATATGCCAACACCACGTTGGATCCTTCACACACACTTGCAAGCAATTCGGCTCTTCGATTTGTATAGGGAGAAAACACCATATTCTTCGACATTGTCACCTTCGCAATCAAGTTTGCGTTCCCTTCCCGTAGCCAAATGTTACGATCCTTCATCAGAATCTCGTAGTCCCTTTCCATGAGTTGCCCCAAACTCAAAATATCGCTCTTCAATCTAGGGACATAATACACATCGGAAATAAACTTGTGATTATCATCCTTCAACCGAATCAAAATGGTACATTTACCTTCAATATGAATTTTCGAAGCATCTCCAAACGTGACACTCCAAGTTGCCTTTTCTTCAAGCTCCACAACCTTTCGATTTGTCACCACACATGTGATTACTCGCACCGTTGTCGGGATACCATTGGCTTCCTTCTCCATCAGCTTCTTGGTTGAGTGCTAACAACAACGTCGACTCTTCTGCTTCTTTCTCCTCGACCAGATTGACTTCATCTTTTGCGTCATCGGTGTACCAGCAGTTACGGGCATATTGACCCTTTTTGTGATAATTATAGCACTCAACCCGCGATTTGTCATACCCCCTCTTGTATCTGTCTCTTCCTCGTTCTCGTCCGCGTTCTCTTTCTCTTCCTCTACCATGACCTCTTGGATTTTCTCGAGGCTTTTCATCATTCTCTTTCTCGACTACTTGATTTTGCCGCGACCTCGACCGCCACCACGAGAATAACCGCGACCTCGACCGCGACCACGACCTCGGTGAACTGCTCTCCCCTTTTCAACAAATGAATGCTTGACTTGAAGGGCTTGCTCCAATGGCTCTTTCTTGTGCTTGTTATCTGTTCTTCATGCAGCCATAGCATTCCATTTAATTCATCAATAGACAGATTCTCCAAATCTCCATTCTCCTCGATTGCAACCACAACATGATCAAATCTCTGATGTAGAGAGCGTAAAATTTTCTCGATCACTTGAACGTCTGCTACACTTTCACCGTTTCTCTTTATTTAGTTGACGATGGACAAGACCCGCATGAAATAGTCTGAAATAGACTCCGACGCTTCCTGATGAAGAGCTTCAAATTCTCCCCGTAAGATCTGAAGCCGCACTTTCTTTACCTTATCGACTCATTTGTGAGAATTTTTTAGAATTCCCCTTTGCTCCTTCGAAGTTGAGGCATTTGCTACTTTCTCAAAAGTGGCATCATCTAAACACTGGTGCATGATTAATAGGGCATGGTGGTCCTTTGCTCTTCTCGAACCTTTGAATAAGGGCCAACTCCGCATCCTCGTCGGGTTCGGCAAACCCATCGCTCACGATTTTCCACACACCTTGGGAACCGAGTATCGCCTTCACTCGGATAGACCAACTATCGTAGTTGTCTTTCGTAATATGCGGATACTGGAAGCTTAAAAGCATTCTCGCTTTGATACCACTTTGTTGGAAACGTTGGCGGGCGGCAGACTCACCAGAAAAAACGTTAGGCTCTCTAAAAAAAGAATCTGATAATTTTTTGGGGGAAGACTCACTGCAACTCACTCATTCAAATCAACATTACGAAGAAATGTAAAGGGCAAATTACCAGAGCCCAAATTAAAACAAATCTACGGTTACCAAATACTATAATAACAATCACTTAATTTACCTCTCAACGTGTAAGTTTGCGATCCTCGGCGCATTAAATGAGTGGGACTAGGTTTTCACGATGATGAAGAGAGTATTGAAGGATCTCGGCCGTCTGAACGCAATCCTTGTGATAGAACACTCGATAACTTGAATAGCCGATTGACTCCATTGAATTATTGGATCCACAGTACGTACATATGCTCGATCCCACGTCCTCTCCTACTAAGATCTCCAGCGTTCCAGCGGGTGGGCGTGATGGACTCGCAGAGCCTTAGTACCATATACGTAATACAGATCTTCAATGCAGAGGGTGTAAAGGGCAGTAATATCAAAGTCCCATGATGGGATTAGTACTGCATCTATTTTTGTTCTATATTTGTAGGACGTTTTTGTCTATGACATTGAAGTCCGATTCTGTATTGTCCATATGAAGTTCCGTTAACCAGTCCATAAAGAGATCAGTTGACACTCCTTTATGATTAATAAAATTTGTTGTTCCATTGCTAGTGTTCTGAGTTGATTAATGTTGCTCTATTTCCGATGGGTGAAATTGCCAATTTGATGCAGAAAATCGAGCAAAGATCATGAAGAATCCACATAAGAATATGTGCATACGAGCGGAGCTTCTGAATGAGCAATGCGCACCAAGTGGCAAGCAAAAGTCGACAGGTCGTGCCTTTTGATCTGGGAGATGTTGTCCCGATGCGCTTAAAAGAAGTTCGATTTCAGTTAAAGGAAGATCGAAGTGGAAGAATCGGTGCTGACCAATCCCCACCTACAGTGGTGCAACAATACTCATACAACAAACACCTCTTGGCAAAACGCCTAAGGATCTAAGCACATTCTTGATCAAGTATTTACGTAGTTATTACTTCTTCTGTGTCTAGTTTTGCATGTCTCTTCAATTCTTCGGCGACTAGTTCTGTATGTCTCTTCTCCAGTTCATCCCACTCTCGCTCCATTTCCATTAGCTTTTCTCTAGCCGTCTAGACCTTTTCCTTCTTTTCCACAATTTGCTTGGCCAATCTTTTGATGATAGAGTTTTCTATCTTCTCCTCATAAACCTTTCCAAGCGGCTAGACATAAGTCAGAATTCTCGTAGACAAGATGTTTGGATATTTTAGAGCTCGCCCCAAATGATCGAACACTTTGATGATAGTCGATATAGTACCAAAATGGACATTTTCAGTAACCAACAGTATGCTAACATGACAGAGATATTTGGTAATTTGTAGTAAAGCTGTCGCAGAATACTTGACGAGTTGAGAGGGAGAAGTTTACCTCAGGCAAAACACACTCGATGTGATAAATCCGTGGTAGATTTATCTTGCATTCACCGCATACGTAAGCACCCAATCGACCGTCCCTACTTTTCTCACAGTGCTCACAATAGTATTCCCCAGTATCGTCCTCAAGAAAGGTTTCATGTAAAGTCAATGGATGCCAATGAATCTGACTTTTCACAATCTTTGGAAGTTCCATGCACTTCTCATGGAGATTAAAGTTGCACGGAACACAAAAAAAAGGCAAATTGGTACTTCTCCTGCAGCGGTTGCATTCCAAGGGCCGCACCTCGTCGAATTGTAAGAGCTCATGCTCATGGAGGTAGTGCTTTCGATTAGGAACACGAATGGCACAATTGACATGAAGGTAGAATGCACAGAGTTCGCAGGAGAAGTTGAAGCCATTAATTTCTCTGCAACAAGCTTTGCATGGTTGAGGCGACCCGTCAACCGATCTGTGAAGAGCGAGCTGATGATCCTGGTGATAAGGGTGGCTGATAGTTGACCGGATCCCAAGGCATCGGTCATGAAGAAGTAATCCACAGTTAGCCACTTTGCAAGCATACGTTGGTCCATTTAACTTATCTCTGCAACAATAGCAGTACTCGGAGTCAGATTTGACTCTGTGACAGAGGAATAAAGGATGTTCTTGCCAACACCATTTGATTTTGTTGGATCGTTTATGTACACTAAGAGGGGGGTGAATTAGTGTTTATCACTTTTTCGCCCTTTCTCGGTGTAAGCGGAAGCGTACTGTATCACAGCAGAGCGTTTCTCAAAATGAGAAATACCTTACTGTAACTGTTACGATTTTGTCGAGTAGGTTTTCGTACGAGTGTTGCGCGATCGTAATGGACACATTGATTTATAGTGGTTCGGCCTTAATTGACCTACGTCCACTCTCCACCAACAAGGTGATTCCACTATATAAAATAATGAGTGCAAAAAGCCCTTGCACTAGGCGTATGTTCCTCTCACAAAGTGAGATTTAAGAATTCCATACAATAGATGATCACTCCTGGCAACGGTCAGCTCCTCACACAGTGGACGTATGCTCGTGTCCAGCAGAATGATGCTTATCCTCAGCAGTTGGTAGCTCAATGGATTCCACACATCTCGTTGTCGCTTAATATAAACCTGACTTATCAAAGAACACAGACAACGTTATGTTAGAGTATAAATCCTCACAGATAATTCCTTACGGTGAAGAATGTATTCTCAGAGAGCAGCTCGTTTCTGCTTCACAACGAAGGATTGCTTCAGCACTTTATCGTTCAGCAGAGGATTTCCACACAGATCTTGTCTCTCCTTAAGATAAGCCTGCACTTGCTTAAGAGACAACCACAAAGTGGAACCACAAAGATCACAAAGAAAATCACAAAGCCACTTAGAAGGTATCCGTCCTACACTCAGTTCGGACGTGCATGGCTACCACAACCGTGACTCACTCCACTATTCACCCAGTGCCTAGGGTGGAATTTTTAGCTACGATGGCTCCCACGCAACCTCCTCTACTATCCCTCTGTATCAGTAGGTCAAGACTTCTACACAACACCCCCGTACTTGGGAGAACCTCTTTCCACTCCGGCAGCGTTCCCAACTCCTGCTCTACCCTGCAGGCACGAGACTTCTGGCGCGCACCCGCAAGTGCGTGTCTAACTGCTCAAACTCCGTAGGCTCGAGACTTCCCTGCGAAAAGACACGACAAGAACGGCTTCTTGTCGATGGGTCAGCAACCGGTTCCTGAATTCAGAGCAGATATTCACTTAGCTTCCCTCAGACGATTCGCCGGCTGCTCGTTGAACGCACCGAGGACACCTAGTCCCGCTCAGACGATCAAAGGATCTGACCTCAGTCCCTTGACACTCTCACACGCAGCTTGCAAGAGAAAGAACCAGGAGACACTTAGCACCTTCCGCTCTCCGTCGACACACAAAGCTCACACAGACCACACAGGCCACACAGACGCACAAAGACCACACAGATGCACAAAGGCCGAGAGAAAATGTCGTCCTTGGTCTGATTATAACGGAGAAAGAAGCATAAGGGACGTCCAGGTAATCTTCGAGATTTGTTGCCAAAACTGGCAGCCAGGATTCAGCAACAGTCTGCTCAACGTTTGCTGTGCCATAGAAGGAAAGACACCAACGGTAACTTCCTTTACTCACCTCAATCAAATAGATTATTTCTAATCTCCAACATCATATCTAATCGATTATGATAATTAGATATATTTAATTTGATATTTTCTCCCATTACAGCGAGACGTTACTGCAGAAGATCAGAGAAATATTTTGTTTCCAAAAATAACAATTGGAAAGGTAATCTCATTTTATTTGTTGCCTAAATGCTTATGATAAAATCATTAGGCTACGTTAAATGAACCTAGACACTCAGAATAATTATCTGAGATAGATTGAAATAAATCTTTTAATAAATCGTGATTATTAAAAATATATTTCCATATTTTCAACTTCTATGCGTAATATCACAGTAACAGTGTACTGGAACGCAGTAATATATAGCGGTTACTAGCTGTGGTTCAGCAACGCATTGCTCAAGCTCATCACTAAGAATGAACACATAACTTGTGAAACATTACTACTGACCACCAGTAACATGTCGCTTACCACCAGTAACATGTCTCTTAAGTTCATCATCAAAACCAGGTCAACATATTTCCATACTCATGCCTTCCTCCAAATAAGCCAAGATCTGGAGGATGCATCGAGCATGAAAGAAGAACTCACACGTAATGCAACCATAGCTCAACTCCCCTTTAGAGGAACCTGAGCAAGACTCACATCCCCCTCCTTGTTTGACGGGGAAATTAATGAACAGGACCAGGGTATGACCCGGATAGCGAAGAATCTCAGACATTTGAATGCAATGCCTGTGATAAAACACTTCACAACTTGCACAGCCGATGAACTCACCAGTTTCAGTAGTTCCGCAATATGCACAGCTGGTAGAGTCCGTGTCCTCTCTAAATATCTTCAGTTGATGACCATGACAGACATCCGGAGCTTTAGTCCCATCCGTATATCCTTATTAGTAATGTGATCCGAAGTTGAAATCTTGGAGAATATGTTAAGTAATATCACATAAGATTTCATGTGATATTATGGGATATCAGAAAAATATCGTCCTAGATTTTATCGTCTATTATAAATAAACGGATTGTCCAGAGCTTCGAAGACGAGAGTCGGATAGGTGAGATCCACGGGTTAGTGCGATGTAGACTCTATAACTAGGGTAAGGGAGGCGACGGGTTATCGCGCTCCGGGGTCTCTGGTGAGTCGTTGTACAGGGAACGGGTGATACACGGTGAGCAGTGAGAATGTTTTGAGAGTCGAGTAGGGGGTTTTCTACGAGGAATCGGGGTGAAACTTTCTCAGGACTTGTAATCGTGTAACTCGTTGGTTATAGTAGAATCTCAAGGAGGACCTCCCCGTAGACGTAGGCCAGTTTGGGCCGAACCACGTAAATCTGTACGTCGGACATCGTCCTCCGTTATTCTTTCCACTTTCGTCATCGGCGCCGGCGGTTCCCGCCCCAACAATTGGTATCAGAGCGAGGTCGTGAAGATCGGTGGATTTCCTCGACGGAAGTTCAGAGAGGGCGAGTCTTGATAAGGCGAAGGATGACGATGCAGTGGGCGAGATGTCGACGAGAATGCAGATTGGAAAAAAGAGTGCTTGGAAGAAGCACGTATGCATAGATATATGCATGGGTTCATGGATTTTGAGCCAAGAAAGGACGTCGATGGTAGTTAGTGCATTGGGTTCGACGTAAATACTTGCGGGATCGACGGACGCGTTGAGAGCAAGAGGGAACAATTCTTTAATTCCACGTGAACCAGTTTGAGGATTGAACTTCTTATAGTGAGGTGAAGAAGTTTGAGGATTGAACTTCTTGCGGTGAGGTGGAGTTCACCGGTTAATGATCAAGTGTGCGGAGCACGGATAGTGAAAGTTACGTGAATACAAAGGCGCAAGTGCAAGTCCATGCGAAATTTGGGGTCGGAGTCAAAGGAGTTGGTCATCGTGCCCCGTTATTCTTTCCGCTTTCGTCGTCGGCGCCGGCGGTTCCCGCCCCAACAATCCTGAATACACCTCTTGTGGATCACAAACCTACAATGACGATTCAAGCACATATACCCATCTGCTTCTACAGTTTCCATACATATCTTGCAGTTTTGGCCCTCGACAAAATTATGTCTTGTGGAGAACGAGGTCAACGAGTGGGGATGGAGAGTGTGGGTGATCTTCTCTGGATCTTTCCCACCAAGGGAGCGTCCTTGATCCGATACAGCAGACAAGGCACAGCCTATGTCCAGATCAAAGTCACACTCCTTGCATCCGAACGAGCTTCCGCTGAGTCTGAAAATTTCACCACAAGCATAACATTCGAAGGGTGGCCGTCCATGGAGGATTGTCAGAGGGTGGTCAGGGTGTAAAGGGTGGCATTCTATCTGGGAAGGAGCCTCGGCACATGCTCTATGGAGGTAAAATGAGTTGCATTCTTCCCAGCAGGCATAGGCAGCGGCTGATATTTTCTGGCGGCAGAGAGTACAGTCAGGGAATTCGGCCTTAAGGCGTGCATCCCACGACACCAAGGGATGGTAATGATTAGGATGATGAAGCAGAACCTTGGTCCTAGCAGCATGGTACAGATCTTGAATGCATCTCTTGTGGATGATCAACTCAACTTATCCAAACACATGCACCCATCCCCTTCAAAGCATTCCCCACAGACCTCGCAGTTGTCTTCCTCGACAAAATCGTGTCTCACAGAAAACGAAACCAACCGGTGGGGATGAAGAGGGTGAGTGATCAGCTCAGGAGTGTTTCCCCCAAGGAAGCCTCCTTGATCTGGTACAGTAGACAAAGCACAGCTTATGTCCAGATCGAAGTCACACTCAACGCATCTGAACGAGCTAACGCCAGATTCAAAGTATTCGCCACAAGCATAACACTCGAAGGGCAGATGGAGATGGAGGAGGATGAGAGGGTGGAAAGGGTGGCTCTCAATAAGGGGAGGAGCCTTGACGCACGCTCTGTGGAGGAAGAAGTAGCAGCCCTCGTTGCAGGTGTACGCCTTGGCCAATATACGTCTGCAGCAGAGATGACAACTCGGGTGGAAGGAGACATCGCCCAAGTCCAGGAGCTCTAAGGGATGATCATGAAAGGGATGTTGAAGCATAGCAGTTGAGGCGGGAAGAGATTATGTTGATTGCTGCTGTTGTTGTTGCTGTTGCTGCTGCCGCCTCCTCCTCCCGCATGTCCTCCGCTTGACCAATGAACATTATAAACAATCGTTTCTTTGATTAATTGAATTCCTTCATAAAGAAAGACAGAACCGCTGGCGCTCGGAAGAGAAGACGATATGAGATCCAATTTATTAATGTGAAATTAGGCAGCATCATCACATGGCATATGGGATGACTAATAACATCAAACACGACCCTGGAAAAATACATGATAAGGATGATGTATGCTGGCATGCATAATAATATACGAGTGATAATGTTGCTCAGCCTGGTTAAACTTACCAGACTTATATGCACAGATGTGTTTTTTCCCTTCTTTTTCCTCAATCAAGATTGCGGCCCAAAACTGATCACTAGCATCTGTTTGGAGTATCCTTACTCCGTCTGAAGGAATCTGCAAAGGAGGAAGCATTTGTAATTGGGCTTTCAAGTACCTGACTACTTCCGTCTGGGCTTCTCCCCAGGGCTGAGATCCTTTTCTTAACTGGGCTTCCAGTGGGCTAGTGTACCTGCTAATGTTGGGCACAAAGTCTGTCAAATAGTTAACAATTCCCAAAAATTGTTGAACCTGTTTTATGGTCAAGTTAAAGTCCAGGAATTTTAGCAGTTCTTGGGCATATGTGGTCCTGGATGATATTGTCTATCTGAAAGTCTCATTCCCAAGAATTCAATGGTATTCTCAAACAGTTTCACCTTTCTCTCAGAAAGCATTATTCCATACTTTTGCACGAGATCTGCAAATTGTCTTAGCAAAAGTTCATGTGAATGTCTGTCAGGACTGAATAACAGGATGTCATCAATGTATATCAACGCTGAGTCCTGAATAGGCCAAAATATCTTAGTCATAGCTTTCTGAAATAGAGATGGGGCAGTCTTAAGTCCAAAAGGTAATATCGTCCATTGGTAATGTCCATCTGGGATACAAAATCCCGTTTTCCATCTCTCTTCAGAGTGAATGCCAAGTTGCCAAAAGCCACTTTTAAGGTCAAATTTAGAGAATAATTTTGCCTTGGCTAATGAAGCAAATAATGTTGTTCTATTTGGCAAGGGGAACTTGTCATCTTGTAAGAATTGGTTTAGAGGCTGGTAGTTAATTACTAACGTTTTCTTGCCTCTAATCTATTCTGAGCATTTGTTAACATAGAAAGCTTCACATGCCCATTGTGAGTTTGACTGCTCAATCAATCCATGTTGCATCAAAGAGAAACATTCTTCTCGAGCTAGGCGAGCGTCATTAGGTTTCATACCAGAGTGACTTGCCTTTGTAGGGTTGATGTCTTCATTCTGCTTAAAGGGCAGACTCACAAAAAACTCCTGATTTTTTCATAAAGGATGTGGGCATTTCTGCAGAAACTCAGTGTGGTTTTCTGCAAAAGATGAGCTAAATAATTGTCTTGTCTTTTCTGCAGGCTCAATGGAAAACATCCGTGTGAGTGTCGTGTACGGCTTGAAGTTTCCATGATACTTGAGTCCCGTGGTCAAAATGTTTAGCTCTGGCAGCTGCTGCATTAAATTCCATCCCAACACTATATCTCTTCCAGGAAGATCAGTTGCAAATAATGAAGCAATGATAGTGCAGTTATGAAAAATCATGATCTTCAGTTTTTTGGTCTTATAGTGAGTATGGAATAAATCACCGGATGCAGCGATGAATGACTTCTTGTGAGGCACAAGATACTCTTGGGGTACGATCGCTAGGTTGATCATACTTTCTGCTGCACCTGTATCGATGAAAGCCATTGCAGTAACTGGTCTGTGGTATTTTGAAAAATATACCTGCACCTTTACATGTGGTGCCATATGTGATGCTGCTATGAGTGGAATCTCCTTTTCCTTGAGTGGTAGAGAACTTTCTTCGTTCTCAGAACTCTCTTCATCTCCAACTTCAACTTCTCCTATGTTGGATTCATCTGTAGGGACTCTCCTTGTGGGTAGGATAGGAAAGTTTTCCCTAATAGTCTCTGGGCTAGGATAGGCACTGATGGTGCAAATCCTTCTGTGCTGTCCTTCAGATGAAGAAGACTGGCTGTCCTGATCTGAGCTGGAATCTGAAAAATATCCTTCAAGACAGCAAACAGTATGTGAAGACGGTTCATCTTCTAAGGAGAAAATTGATTCTAAATCATCATCCTTCAAAGAAGCTCCAGAATACTTCTCTATCTGGGCGACCAACTTCTTTTGTCCTTTAGGACAGTTCCTTGCGAAATGTCCCTGCTTATTGCAGATAAAGCATCTGGTCGTTTTTCTTTGAGGATTCCTTTTCCTCTTGAAGCGGAGGAATCTCTTCCATTTTTTGGGAGACCTTCGCGGTTTATCTGGATTTCTTTCAAACCTGCGACGGTTCTTTCTCCTAAACTTTGGCTTAGAGGGCTTGGTCCCTGGAGCACAAGTACACAAATCTTTAGAGGTGCATTTAATTTTGTACCTGTTCGTCTTGCTCCTGCAAACCTGATCAAGCCTTTTATCCTGCTTTAGGAAGCCTTGGATAATATCTTTTCTTTGACAAAGTTCACTGACTCCTAGATGAATCTCCTGTTGGATCTATCCAACTGTCAAGTCAGTGATTCTCAACTGTTTACTGGTCAGACTCTTTTCTACCATGGCGGATATTGAAGATGGTATAGATGATAAAAATACTGGCTTTAAAGAATCATTACCACCCAAGTGAATGAATAAGTGCAATAGCCTTTGGTAGTGCTTATCCAAATCTCTGACCTTGTAAGAACAACACTTATGCCGGAAGAACTCTGTACGTTTCTCTTCCAGGATGTTGTTTGAATTTCCAATGAAATGTGCATGGAGATTGTACATGAATTCCTGTAGAGGAACACTCAGCATTTGTACCTGAGTTTGTTCTGGAAACAAAGTCCACCAAACTAGAAGGGTTCCTGTGAATCTGGAAGTCATGTCTGCAAGAATGTCAGCGTTATTAAACACAGTCAATCTCTTATGCAAACACCACGCATAAAAGTCCTGTATGCGTTGTGGCCTTTTGTCGTAAGGGATATCGTCAAAAGTGAACTTGATATTGCTGATCCCTTCACTATTTCTGGTGGTAGGCTGGGCCTCTCAGTGGCTTCTTCTGATGATAGTTCTTCAGCCATGGGTTGTTGGTCATCTCTGTCAGCCATGAAGATTTGGGGCGCCTCCTCTGATTCTGTAGAGCCCCCGGATATTTCTTCAGTAGCTTCTGAGGTGCTATCACCTGACGAAGTCTGGTCTGTTGACTCCTCAGACTCTTCAGACTCCTCATGACCTGTTATCATCAAAATCTGTGGCGGCACAAACTGTGGTGATTTTTCAAAGTATCTCTGAATAGAATCATCCTTATATCCATCTGAGTCAGTATAGCTTTCTGAGAATTCAGAATGTGTTGTTGACGGAGTAGGGATTGTTGTAGTTACCCACTTTGGGGTTGCCACCTTTGGATGTACCTTAAGATGATCCATCTTAATCATTAATTGTTGTGTGTGGGGAAACTGACCTGAGTCTGTATCTAGACCTGGAGGATTTAGAGGTTCTATGTCTTGCTGAAGGTCTGGAACCTTCTGCCTTCTTTTTCCCTTCTCTGATCGCCTCACGCTTCCTATTTTGCTTTTGTTGATCCCGAACAATATTCATTAGTCGGCTGGATCCTTTTTTCCCATTTGGCCAAAAATAGGATGCATCGTCTCCTATTCCTGCACATAGGGGACAATACTTCTTCCAAAGTCCAAGATATCAGAAATATAAGGTTTAGGTCTGGGGTTAAGATCAAAACTCGGAGTAGTAGACTTGGTCCTTCCAAAACTTAGGAAGCTAGCCATATTTGGCTTCTCTGAGAAGTCTACCTCTTTGTCCTCTATGATCTTTATCTGTCTTTTGAGCTTGGCTATCTCAGCTTCTGGGTCAGACCTGAAATGAGCGGGAAAAATATCTTTCTCTTACTTATCTAACCTTTTTTGGAGAGCAATCAATGTCTCCCGAGTCTGTGTGTGCTGAGAATTCATTTTGTCCGAAAGCCTCTTTTCAGTCCCTGCCAAATTCTCCTGCATATTGTCAAATTTATGGCAGATAGCATTCAAAGCTGAATTCTGAGCTAAGGCATTCTGACTTTGCCAATTCAAGACAGTCTCTGCAATGCTGTTTCTTATGGGATTCCCATTTTTGTCAATTTCTGTAGGGATAGGAATCTTTGCACAGTATCAAACATTGTCGATAGTTTGCTCATTAAGTGGAGGAAAATTTAATCCAGGTTTACCCATCATCATGATTGCGGGTAAAGCTGCTGGGGGTGCTGCTGACTTTAAAGCCTCCTGAGCACAACTGGTTGCTGCTAGTTTAGTTTCCTTTGCTAAAGCCGGCTCACTCACTGGGACTACCTATTCAGTAGGGTATTTCTTCTGCCATTTTAGAACATTTCTATAACAGGGTAGTACCTTGGAGGGTTGTTTCTTCGGCCTTTGCTTCTTGGCCTTTTCCATCAGGAATTGCCAATCCCCATAGCTTTCCTGTCTGGAGGAAACTGCAATTTCTGGGGCAGTGTCTGGCTCATCATCCTGATGCGGCTGATCATCCTGATCATCATTATCACTGTCACTGTCAGAATCGGGAAGATTTCTATATTCCGACCTTTTCTTTCTGTTTCGTCTGGATGAGGGAACTTCGTCCTCGTTGTCGCTGTAGATGTAATTTCCATTGATATAGTCGTTCTTGCATCCATAGATAGACGAATCACAGATGTCCCAATAGCAGTGATCTGTGTGAGGGTCTCTGAAGTGGTAGGATGCCTTTCCCTGTCCATCAAAAGAGTGGATTATCGAGTTCAAACAGTCTGGTTTCTTACGCTTGGGAATAGGCTGGATCATGAACATTGTTGGGAAGATTGAAGGTGTATGAGCATCCTTCTCATGCGAGCGGTCAAACTTGATGGTGACAGTCCCATCCTTCTCTCTGATGAACTTAGATTCAGAGGACTGTATCGGTTTGACGTGCTGCTGCAATTGTTCATAGTTAGTGATCCATCTCTCTGGCAATAGCTTGAGTAACTCTCCTCTCGTAATCTGTCTTGGTACGTGTAAATACGTGGGAGCCTGTGCATGGTGATAATCAACATAAATGATTAAGGCATCATTAGCATCATCGGGAACTTTAAGATCTAGTGCATGGTTCTGCACTCTATAAGACATCTGATAATGAAGTGTCGATTCAATAGAGTTGGGATCCTGCTGAGGACCAGCTATCTGGATCTGAACCTGCAAAGCTGTTAAGATCTTGGGATCCTGTAAAGACATGCAGAAGTTTGGATAAAGAGTCACAAAAACAGTTCCTGCATTAAGAGTCATCTCTATAGTTCCTATACATGCATACTGATACTCCACATATCTGGAGTCTAACAGGGCCATTCTGGCTGTAATAGGCAGTCCTTTCCTCTCATGATAGGTAAGTGCCAATCTGATTGCACCAAAGTGGAGGTGAGTATATCCCTTCTGGGACCATTGTCTAGGAAAGCCTGCCGGCAGTTGGAGTGACACAAACTGCTCTATTTGTGTAGCCCAAATTGGATGCTGATTAAATTTGCTGGCCTGTATATATTCTAGGACCTGAGAGCTTGGTTGTCGGATAAGAGACCTTATCCTTCTAATGGGGCTGGAAGACGGCTTACTAAAGGCTGTGTATGGGTTGAGAAGTGGGATGTTGGTGTCGGAAATCTGGTTATTATCTGATATGTCTTGGTGAGAAATCTCATATAAACCATCTAACCTATCTGAGGTGAATTTGCGAAAGGAATGGCAAGAATTTAATGTGATGGGAGCGTTCATCACGGTAGGGCTAATATCAGTGGATGTATCCATAGGTGTTTAAGGCAAGGTGCTTCTCCAGGTAGGGTTCTTAGTCTATCTCTCTCCCCCTTAAAAAGAAAGAAGAAAATAAGTTTAGCACACTGTGATTTAACAAACTGGACTCTGATACCAAGAGTACGACTATCACAAGCAACTCTAGAATACATGAGAAATACTCTGGACAATGGAGTACATAAGGAGACACTAGATAAAGAATTGTACAATATAGAAGCTTCGACCACCAGAACAGTACAACTAACACTATAATTGTACAGGGTCGGTGAGAAACCAGGAACAAGGATACAAAAAGTGGCAGCAGAATTACAAAGATTATAGACAACTGCTTAGAACAAACTTTTAAAAACACGAGATTTTCAGCGGAAGAAAACAACTGGTACTTATGCAGAGTTCCAATAAAGATTGCATCTTTGGTACCAGACAAGAAATCTCCTATATTGGACATGATGCTTGAGTTTTTTCCAGTGGTTGGAGTGTAGAGGATCATAAGGATTGAGGTACCAATTTTTATCAGGGTTCTCGGAGATATCATAAGCAAGATGTGCAAGGACCTTACGCTCAATGGCTTTGACAGTCTTACGCTCTATGTAATCACTCAGCCATCGGATGTAGAATTAGATTCATTTGAGGTGGGTTGGACACTTCCACGGAGGCTGATCTCTTTCTCTGTTGCTAAGCAGAGTAACAAAATAGAGTCTCCAGTTATCAGGAAAAGGGGGCCGACAGAGGCATTGCCTTCTCGGTGGATGTCTCATCCTTTCACCTACTACTAATGTCAAGCCGCGATCGGTGCCTAGCAGCCCTCCTGGCTTAGACGGCAAGTGGTCCTCTAGGGCGATTTCGGTAGCTTTACGGTTCACTCAGATGCGACTCTACTTTGAAGACAGATCCCTGTAGCAAACACTCTTAACGAGATAGTGTAGACCTATAACAAAGCTATTACCTCCGATTAGGATTCAGGAAGGAGAAATGCTTGGGAAGCTTTGGACACAAAAGGGCTTAGAGACATAAGACATGCAGGACTATCACCTAAAAGATGAAAGAAGGTAACACAAAGATTTTGGGTTTTCTGAATTTTTTGAATGTTTTTGGAGTTTGGGGTTTTCTGATGTTTTTGGATTTTTTGAAAGCAAGGGGTTTGGCGAGAGATCAAGAACTAAGAGACCACTACCATGGATAACACCTTTGGAAAACTTAGAAGGCCATGGATGAAAAACTCTAAGGTTTTTTCTGTGTGTATTTCGTTCTAACTCGCTCTGCCGAACTCCATGAATGGGAGTGGCTATTTATAATACAAGCTAAGCAAAGAAAGCTTGGCTGTGGTTTCTCCATGGAGCCTTTGCAAAAGTAAAGCTAAAAGACTAGTGGAGCTAAAAGCTAAAAAACATTAGTGGCCTTATCGCTAAGGAATCTTGCAGCTTTCCAAAAAGTCGTTTGGCTGCTGGTGCCGACCTTATCTTCAAAGAATCTTCTTATCTTCACATGGGCAGCTAATTCCTCGGTCTTTTTCCTCGCGGGTCCTGCGGATGGTTGTCAGTCCTTTTGTGAGTGGAAGATGGTCCCGCTTGTGACGATCCTGGGCCTGGGCCTGAAGTTGAGCTTGATGATCCTGGGCCTAAGTCCACTTTTGTTAGAAAGTTCTGGGCTATTTCATCCCAGTGTAGATCATCTTGGCCGTGCTGGTGAAGTGCACATAGAAGCCTGTAGACATGATTGGGGTTTGTGTGTTGGATCCAGGCTTGTACTACTTCATCAGGGTTTAGGTAGTGGAATCCATTCTCTGTACAAAGTTTCTGCTTGAGAAACTCGTTGTCTGTGATCGCCATTTCCTTATCCGAAAAAGTCTTGTGTTCGTCATGTGTGAGGGAATAAGGAAGACTGGAAAATTCTTCAGAATTGTTGATGGCCACCATTGCCTGCAAACTAGGGTCAAAATGCCAATACCTGCGAAACAAATAAACTAAATAAGGGGTTAGTCCTCCGAACTTGAAGTATTTGTCTTGGTGAAGCTCAATCCATGTTCGCCATTGGCTTAATGGGGCGAACCAAGACAATATCTCTGCTAAGTGAGCATGAGGCCTTCTGTAAGGCGTGTATGTCTGGAGGTTCCCAAGCTGATCAAAATACTTGAGAAGTTCTTCTGTGGAAAACTCAAGTGCCATTGTGTATTTGTGCAACAAGTACCAAAAGAACCATTTTAATTCTTCTGGAAACATCCCCATAGGTTCAATAGGGATGGCCTTCAAAAATGGATAGCAAGGGTGCAATCCCTCCTGTGGAAACATCATCTGGCCATATTTGCAAAAGATTATCTCCAAGTACTTCTGTGTCATCTGAACAGAGTGAGCTAGTATTGCTTCACATGCGCTTGGTCATAGCTCATAGATTCTGGAGGAAGAAATCTGGGTAGTTCTCGCTGCTTTGGCACATATGTAGAAATCATTGCCTGCAAGCTTGGACTTTCTTGAAGTGCAGGGTGAGCAATATCAAAAGGTCTGGACAAGAAGTCAGCTACAACATTATTTTTACCTTTGATATGCCTCACTGTGAATGAGTACTGGGAAAACAATTCCGGCAATCTGAGCAACTGAGCGTTTGGTATTGTCTTTTGCCTGATCTTTAACATAGATGTGAAGGAAGACATATCGCTTTCCACAATGAAATGATGCTCAACCAAATGGAATTCAAATTTCTTAATCCCATATTTTACTGCCAAAATTTCCTTTATGGTTGAATGATAATGTTGCTCAGCCTGGTTGAACTTACCAGACTTATACGCACAGATTTGTCTTTTTCCCTCTTTTTCTTCAATCAAAATTGCGGCCCAAAACTGATCACTAGCATCTATCTAAAGGATCCTTATTCCGTCTGAAGGAATCTGCAAAGGAGGAAGCATTTGTAAATGGGCTTTCAAGTACCTGATTGCTTCCCTCTGGGCCTGTCCCCAAGGCTGAGATCCTTTTCTTAACTGGGCTTCCAGTGGGCTAGTGTACCTGTTAACGTTGGGCACAAAGTCTCTTAAGTAGTTAATAATTCCCAAAAATTGCTGGACCTGTTTAATGGTCAAGTTAAAGTCCGGGAATTTTAACAGTTCTTGGGCTATATGAGGTCCTGGGTGATATTGTCCATATGAAAGTCTCATTCCCAAGAATTCAATGGTGTTCTCAAATAGTTTCACCTTTTTCTCAGAAAGCATTATCCCATACTTTTACACTAAGTCTGCAAATTGTCTTAGCAAAAGTTCATGTGAGTGTCTGTCAGGACTGAATAATAGTATGTCATCAATGTATATCAATGTTGAGTCCTGAATAGGCCAAAATATCTTAGTCATTGCTTTCTGGAATAGAGATGGGGTAGTCTTAAGTCCGAAAGGTAATACCATCCATTGGTAATATCCATCTGGGATACAGAATCCCGTTTTCCATCTCTCGTCAGGATGTATGCCAAGTTGCCAAAAGCCACTTTTGAGGTCAAATTTAGAGAATATCTTTGCCTTGGCTAATGAAGCAAACAATGTTGTTCTATTTGGCAAGGGGAACTTATCATCCTGTAAGAATTGATTCAGAGGCTGATAATTGATCACTAACCTTTTCTTGCCTCTAATTTGCTCTGAGCGTTTGTTCACATAGAACGCTTCACATGCCCATTGTGAGTTCGACTGCTCAATTAATTCCTGCTGCATCAAAGAGAAACATTCTTCTCGAGCTAGGCGAGCGTCATTAGGTTTCATACCAGAGTGACTTGCCTTTGTAGGGTTGATGTCTTCATTCTGCTTAAAGGGCAGACTCACAAAAAACTCCTGATTTTTTCATAAAGGATGTGGGCATTTCTGCAGAAACTCAGTGTGGTTTTCTGCAAAAGATGAGCTAAATAATTGTCTTGTCTTTTCTGCAGGCTCAATGGAAAACATCCGTGTGAGTGTCGTGTACGGCTTGAAGTTTCCATGATACTTGAGTCCCGTGGTCAAAATGTTTAGCTCTGGCAGCTGCTGCATTAAATTCCATCCCAACACTATATCTCTTCCAGGAAGATCAGTTGCAAATAATGAAGCAATGATAGTGCAGTTATGAAAAATCATGATCTTCAGTTTTTTGGTCTTATAGTGAGTATGGAATAAATCACCGGATGCAGCGATGAATGACTTCTTGTGAGGCACAAGATACTCTTGGGGTACGATCGCTAGGTTGATCATACTTTCTGCTGCACCTGTATCGATGAAAGCCATTGCAGTAACTGGTCTGTGGTATTTTGAAAAATATACCTGCACCTTTACATGTGGTGCCATATGTGATGCTGCTATGAGTGGAATCTCCTTTTCCTTGAGTGGTAGAGAACTTTCTTCGTTCTCAGAACTCTCTTCATCTCCAACTTCAACTTCTCCTATGTTGGATTCATCTGTAGGGACTCTCCTTGTGGGTAGGATAGGAAAGTTTTCCCTAATAGTCTCTGGGCTAGGATAGGCACTGATGGTGCAAATCCTTCTGTGCTGTCCTTCAGATGAAGAAGACTGGCTGTCCTGATCTGAGCTGGAATCTGAAAAATATCCTTCAAGACAGCAAACAGTATGTGAAGACGGTTCATCTTCTAAGGAGAAAATTGATTCTAAATCATCATCCTTCAAAGAAGCTCCAGAATACTTCTCTATCTGGGCGACCAACTTCTTTTGTCCTTTAGGACAGTTCCTTGCGAAATGT
This sequence comes from Melastoma dodecandrum, assembly GCA_029817715.1. Lineage (NCBI taxonomy): Eukaryota > Viridiplantae > Streptophyta > Magnoliopsida > Myrtales > Melastomataceae > Melastoma > Melastoma dodecandrum. Next base: position 3,609,244 of record JARUPY010000606.1, read on the forward strand.
CCCTGCTTATTGCAGATAAAGCATCTGGTCGTTTTTCTTTGAGGATTCCTTTTTCTCTTGAAGCGGATGAATCTCTTCCATTTTTTGGGAGACCTTCGCGGTTTATCTGGATTTCTTTCAAACCTGCGACGGTTCTTTCTCCTAAACTTTGGCTTAGAGGGCTTGGTCCTTGGAGCACAAGTACACAAATCTTTAGAGGTGCATTTAATTTTGTACCTGTTCGTCTTGCTCCTGCAAACCTGATCAAGCCTTTTATCCTGCTTTAGGAAGCCTTGGATAATATCTTTTCTTTGACAAAGTTCACTGACTCCTAGATGAATCTCCTGTTGGATCTGTCCAACTGTCAAGTCAGTGATTCTCAACTGTTTACTGGTCAGACTCTTTTCTACCATGGCGGATATTGAAGATGGTATAGATGATAAAAATACTGGCTTTAAAGAATCATTACCACCCAAGTGAATGAATAAGTGCAATAGCCTTTGGTAGTGCTTATCCAAATCTCTGACCTTGTAAGAACAACACTTATGCCGGAAGAACTCTGTACGTTTCTCTTCCAGGATGTTGTTTGAATTTCCAATGAAATGTGCATGGAGATTGTACATGAATTCCTGTAGAGGAACACTCAGCATTTGTACCTGAGTTTGTTCTGGAAACAAAGTCCACCAAACTAGAAGGGTTCCTGTGAATCTGGAAGTCATGTCTGCAAGAATGTCAGCGTTATTAAACACAGTCAATCTCTTATGCAAACACCACGCATAAAAGTCCTGTATGCGTTGTGGCCTTTTGTCGTAAGGGATATCGTCAAAAGTGAACTTGATATTGCTGATCCCTTCACTATTTCTGGTGGTAGGCTGGGCCTCTCAGTGGCTTCTTCTGATGATAGTTCTTCAGCCATGGGTTGTTGGTCATCTCTGTCAGCCATGAAGATTTGGGGCGCCTCCTCTGATTCTGTAGAGCCCCCGGATATTTCTTCAGTGGCTTCTGAGGTGCTATCACCTGACAAAGTCTGGTCTGTTGACTCCTCAGACTCTTCAGACTCCTCATGACCTGTTATCATCAAAATCTGTGGCGGCACAAACTGTGGTGATTTTTCAAAGTATCTCTGAATAGAATCATCCTTATATCCATCTGAGTCAGTATAGCTTTCTGAGAATTCAGAATGTGTTGTTGACGGAGTAGGGATTGTTGTAGTTACCCACTTTGGGGTTGCCACCTTTGGATGTACCTTAAGATGATCCATCTTAATCATTAATTGTTGTGTGTGGGGAAACTGACCTGAGTCTGTATCTAGACCTGGAGGATTTAGAGGTTCTATTTATTGCTGAAGGTCTGGAACCTTCTGCCTTCTTTTTCCCTTCTCTGATCGCCTCACGCTTCCTATTTTGCTTTTGTTGATCCCGAACAATATTCATTAGTCGGCTGGATCCTTTTTTCCCATTTGGCCAAAAATAGGATGCATCGTCTCCTATTCCTGCACATAGGGGACAATACTTCTTCCAAAGTCCAAGATATCAGAAATATAAGGTTTAGGTCTGGGGTTAAGATCAAAACTCGGAGTAGTAGACTTGGTCCTTCCAAAACTTAGGAAGCTAGCCATATTTGGCTTCTCTGAGAAGTCTACCTCTTTGTCCTCTATGATCTTTATCTGTCTTTTGAGCTTGGCTATCTCAGCTTCTGGGTCAGACCTGAAATGAGCGGGAAAAATATCTTTCTCTTACTTATCTAACCTTTTTTGGAGAGCAATCAATGTCTCCCGAGTCTGTGTGTGCTGAGAATTCATTTTGTCCGAAAGCCTCTTTTCAGTCCCTGCCAAATTCTCCTGCATATTGTCAAATTTATGGCAGATAGCATTCAAAGCTGAATTCTGAGCTAAGGCATTCTGACTTTGCCAATTCAAGACAGTCTCTGCAATGCTGTTTCTTATGGGATTCCCATTTTTGTCAATTTCTGTAGGGATAGGAATCTTTGCACAGTATCAAACATTGTCGATAGTTTGCTCATTAAGTGGAGGAAAATTTAATCCAGGTTTACCCATCATCATGATTGCGGGTAAAGCTGCTGGGGGTGCTGCTGACTTTAAAGCCTCCTGAGCACAACTGGTTGCTGCTAGTTTAGTTTCCTTTGCTAAAGCCGGCTCACTCACTGGGACTACCTATTCAGTAGGGTATTTCTTCTGCCATTTTAGAACATTTCTATAACAGGGTAGTACCTTGGAGGGTTGTTTCTTCGGCCTTTGCTTCTTGGCCTTTTCCATCAGGAATTGCCAATCCCCATAGCTTTCCTGTCTGGAGGAAACTGCAATTTCTGGGGCAGTGTCTGGCTCATCATCCTGATGCGGCTGATCATCCTGATCATCATTATCACTGTCACTGTCAGAATCGGGAAGATTTCTATATTCCGACCTTTTCTTTCTGTTTCGTCTGGATGAGGGAACTTCGTCCTCGTTGTCGCTGTAGATGTAATTTCCATTGATATAGTCGTTCTTGCATCCATAGATAGACGAATCACAGATGTCCCAATAGCAGTGATCTGTGTGAGGGTCTCTGAAGTGGTAGGATGCCTTTCCCTGTCCATCAAAAGAGTGGATTATCGAGTTCAAACAGTCTGGTTTCTTACGCTTGGGAATAGGCTGGATCATGAACATTGTTGGGAAGATTGAAGGTGTAGGAGCATCCTTCTCATGCGAGCGGTCAAACTTGATGGTGACAGTCCCATCCTTCTCTCTGATGAACTTAGATTCAGAGGACTGTATCGGTTTGACGTGCTGCTGCAATTGTTCATAGTTAGTGATCCATCTCTCTGGCAATAGCTTGAGTAACTCTCCTCTCGTAATCTGTCTTGGTACGTGTAAATACGTGGGAGCCTGTGCATGGTGATAATCAACATAAATGATTAAGGCATCATTAGCATCATCGGGAACTTTAAGATCTAGTGCATGGTTCTGCACTCTATAAGACATCTGATAATGAAGTGTCGATTCAATAGAGTTGGGATCCTGCTGAGGACCAGCTATCTGGATCTGAACCTGCAAAGCTGTTAAGATCTTGGGATCCTGTAAAGACATGCAGAAGTTTGGATAAAGAGTCACAAAAACAGTTCCTGCATTAAGAGTCATCTCTATAGTTCCTATACATGCATACTGATACTCCACATATCTGGAGTCTAACAGGGCCATTCTGGCTGTAATAGGCAGTCCTTTCCTCTCATGATAGGTAAGTGCCAATCTGATTGCACCAAAGTGGAGGTGAGTATATCCCTTTTGGGACCATTGTCTAGGAAAGCCTGCCGGCAGTTGGAGTGACACAAACTGCTCTATTTGTGTAGCCCAAATTGGATGCTGATTAAATTTGCTGGCCTGTATATATTCTAGGACCTGAGAGCTTGGTTGACGGATAAGAGATCTTATCCTCCTAATAGGGCTCGAAGATGGCTTACTAAAAGTTGTATATGGGTTGAGAAGTGGGATGGTGGTGTCGGAAATTTGGTTATTATCTGAGATATCCTGGTGGGAAATCTCATACAAACAATCTAACCTGTCAGAGGTGGATTTGCGAAAGGAAGGGCAAGAATCTAATGTGATGGGAGCGGTCATCACTGTAGGGCTATCCATGGTGTTTAAGGCAAGGTGCTTCTTCAAGTAGGGTTCTTAGTCTCTCTCTCTCCTCCTTAAAAAGAAAGAAGAAAATAAGTTTAACAGACTGGTTTTGACGATGAGTTTAAGAAGCTATGTTATAAAATCATAGTATTGTGTTTCTGTAACACTTCGCTTGTCTTTGATGATGAGCTTGAGGAATGTGATGCTGCGTCACAGTAAGTTGTCGTTGTAATACTGCGTATATTCTTTTGTAAAAGTGGAAATAATTATTTTTACAGAATAAGTTATTGAAATTAATTCATATTTTAAATTATCCAGATAATTTAATGTTTCAATCATTATCCGGATGTTATAAATATTCTAATTTAATTTAGAATATAGTTTACTATAGTTATGGTTATAAAGCCTCTAATTATGGAAGTAAATCAAAATCTTTTTGATTAATTTCATTCATAAGAAGAAAGCTTATCTTTAGTAATTTGCTTGAGCAAAGTATTTCTGAGTCTCAACTAACGTGAGCAGTATGTTGCTATTTGACAGTATGCTGTTACTGTAATGATACGCGAAGTGCCAACATTCAAACATTCGCGAAGCCCAAGATGTATCGATCGTCAACTACTCGCCCAAACCCAAATGCAGATAGAAGACCCACAGCCTTACAGGAGCAGAGCCACATTCCTAAAGCAGATCGCAATGTCGATCAGACAGTGAAATCGTAGAAGAGAATCGCTGATCTAACTCCAATTCCTGATCCTTTGGATGTCATGTATCACCGCTTGCATGAATTGGGTTACATCACTCCCATTCCCTCAGCACAAGTCAACCTGTCTTCTCGTGGCAACAATCAAAATGCAGTGTGTCGCTATCATTCAGGTGGCATTGGTCATGACACGAGGAACTGTGTCGCGCTACAATTCAAAATACAGTCGTTGCTCGACAAAAAGATAGTAGCTTTTACTTATTAAAAAAAAAAGGGATAATAGCTTTCGAGACCCCGATCAACCCACCAAATATTCAACAAAATCCTCTACCTGAGCATGCAAACGTGATAGCAAATGATGATTTCGGGGCAGAACTTCCACCCCTTTCTCCTGCTACTTAGTCAGAGTGACCACTAATATTCTGACTTTTCCCTCACATTTACTTTGAGCTTTAGTTTTTTGAATTGTGTTGAGTTTATTATGTTCGACTTGTGGACACACGAATGCGTCTTTGCTTAGGTCGAGTCACCTTGTTATATTCTTACCGTGAACTAGCAAGGTAGTCCAAATATGTGATAACACAGTATATTAGGAGTTGTCTTATTGAAGTGTGGAGGGAACAACGTTGAGCGTATGACGAAAATGAGCATTCTCTGGGGCAATTCATAGTTGTTCCAAGCTCACTGATGCCTAACGCCTCTCGCTTCTTCTTCCTTTTTTCATTTTTATGACACTTTTGAAGTATTATATCTTATAGGAAAGGCGGTTCAGACACTGATGAAAATCTAAATGAAGAACCTCATGACTGTTTTGTCCACAACGCTGAGTCACCAGATGGTTACTACGGTCATAAACGAAAATTTTGCCGCTACACAAAAGATGCTCTAACCGGGCCAACGATCAAGCGTTATTCTTTAACTGGAGCACTAATGACCGTCGTGAGGTCGTAAAGTTGAAGCAAACATTGCAGGATCGTCGAACTAAGAAAAAGACCGACAAAAAGTACTCAACTTACGAGGTTCACAAGCCATGCTAAATAAAAGGTGTTTCAACCGGGGCAACGATCAATCATGGTTAGATGACCGATGCTTCAACTGGGGCAACGATCGAGTGTTGTTAGGTAACTGGTAAAGGAAAGTATCATTCTAATTCAAAACATATGAAATTTGAGACTAATCAGTGTTACCTTCCTTTGCAGATGCTTTAACTGGGGCAATGATCGAGCATTGTTAGGTAACCGGTAAAGAAAAGTATCGTTCCAAGTTAAAATTTTATCCCATTGAACATGAGTATACATCCTCTCTTTCCCTTCAGGGCCTTAATGTCAAAGTGAACATTCATAGGTAAAGTTATCATGCTTACATGTTCATATTCTCATGCATCCTCAAAATTTGAAACACTTTCCCTAGCGGAACACTTGTGTGCTAAAGACAGAAAGGCAAGCCTATCCTCAAACACATATCCTTTCGAGAGTTGAGTGTAAATACTTGTGAGGAATTCATACACGATAGCATCGGAGTGGGAAGAAACTCCCTTTGACGAAAAATGCTCTAGCTAGAATGACATCGAGCATTTTTTTTTCTTATCCCCATACACTTTACCATTGCTAGCCATTCCTAGACAAAGTGGAGATTTTTCAAAACACAATGATCCTTTCAAGTCAAAGAGTCGCCTCACATCGAGGTAAAACGAGTTCATGTAGCCTAGACTTCCGAACAGGACTCAGATGTAGATGTGTCACTTCCTCAAGTTTGAGTGTGAAATACATCTGTAATAGATCTTACAAGATGACATAATACTCCTCCCATCTTTCAATCATTTCAATACATTCTAAGCAATTCCAAAGAACTGAGTCTGTTGAATATTCGAAAAAGTGAGACATGGGCAAACAAAAAAAAAGAGAGAAGAGAGTTATTAGCCTAGTTAAAAAAAAAGAGCAAAATTAAACACACGAGCCGAAACATGACGGTCGCAAAAGCAAAGTGTTAGAAAAAGGGGGCAAAAGTTGACCCCAATAAAACAAAAGATCTTGATTGCCACTCTAGGCAAGTCACTTCAAGTTCAAATGCCTCATTTCTTGTAGAGAAAAAAAAGAGAAAGAAAAAAAATCATTCTTCAGCGCATTTCTGAACACACTCTTACCCTCATATGCCATCATGCCCATACCCTTGAGTATTGTGTCGATGAGCAAGTCTACATTATGAGAACCATGCGTAAAGGTGACGCCCTTGCATTTTAAGTCTTATTTGATGAGATTCTTTGACTTATCTTCTTTCTTAAAGATTGAGCCTTCTATAAACATTGTCCTACACCAAGACTGCAATACAACCAAAATTAAAGTCTATTTCGACTAGCCTTTGAGCATTCATTTCAAAGGAATCGAAGTTCCCACTCTGATAGCATAGAAACATATTTTGAGCTAGCCTTGAGAGACGTAAAAAAAACTTTCTTTATTCTCTATCACACTAGTGTTTGTATTTTTTGAAAAAAAAAAGAAATTTTTGCGCATGCATATAGAACATCCAGCATTCACATCATTCGCAGTCAACATTTTAGCAAGAAATGCATATGGGAGATGCAAACAATCTCAAGCACATACTTCATGATCTCAAAACTCAGACCTTTATGCTAAGGTATGATATCCTTTTCACTGCTGCTAAGCACTTTTATGGTGTGACAATACTTCCAAGTCAAGTATTCGTACAAACGTGATACCACCTTCCTCTTGGTTAAGCATTCGTACAAACACGATACCACCTTCAATTCAGCTAAGCGATTACTAACAAAGGCAACGCCACTCGACTGAGCGTTAAATAACAAATGTAATGTCATCTTCAATTTGGTTAAAGAGTTTACTAACAAACGCAACACCACTCGACTGAGCGTACTAACAAATGTAATGTCATCTTCAATTTGGTTAAAGCGTTTACTAACAAACGCCACACCACTTTTCCACTATGGTTAAGCATTTACTAACAAATGCAACACCATTCGGTAAAGCGTTTATGAACAAACGCGATACCATCCGGTAAAACGTTTACTAACGAACATTATGCTATTTTCAAGTCAGTTAGGTGGAACGTTTACTAACAAACGTGACACCACTTTTCCACTATGGTTAAGCATTTACTAACAAATGCAACACCATTCGGTAAAGCGTTTATGAACAAACGCGATACCATCCGGTAAAACGTTTACTAACGAACATTATGCTATTTTCAAGTCAGTTAGGTGGAACGTTTACTAACAAACGTGACACCAACCTCTATTTTGGTTAAGTGTCCACTAACAGACATGACACCACTTTTGATTTTCCAGTTTTGGTTAAGTGTCTATTAACAGACGGGACACCATTTCCAATCCTCCTGATTGAGCGTTCGTACCAACGCGACACCATTTCTACTTACCTTATTGTTAAGCGTTCGTACAAACGCAACATCATTTTTTACCCTTTAGGTTAAGCGTTCGTACAAACGCTACACCTCTTTTCACCGGCTCTTAGTTATGCATTTTTTAACAAACGCGATGCCACTTTCGGTTAAGCGTTTATCACCAAACGTGACACCACTCCTATCTCGGCGAAGCGTTTATAAACAAACGCGGCGACTTAGCATTCCTTTTTTAAAAAATTGGGTTATTGTTATTTCCCAGCTTCAACATTTTACCAAACATTCTAAAAAAGAGGTGCAACTGTCATACCCTAATGTTTTAAAATATAATAAAATCTACCAAAATCTACAAAATCGAAAATCTACAAAAAATATTATAAATCACCGAAAATCACCCCTCGTCGCCTTTCAGCTCTAAATGATGTTGGATCTCAACTCAATCTTTGACGGTGGCCTTGGGTGACTTCCACTACATATCCATCTTCCCTTACCCCGTGTTTGGATTAAGAGAAATAGACGGAAAAGAAAAGAATGGAAAGAAAAAGTTTAAACGATAAGGGAGAGTATTTCCTCGGGCTTTGTATTTTCCTCCGATTTCCATCCCTTTCCACGATATACAAACACATCTTAAGGACATATTAATATCAAGATGTTTTGATTGTTCACATCTTCCTTGACGGCGTTTTAGTTGCCCATACTACTTTGAATCTTCTTTTTTGAAATTATTTAAAACTGTGTGTATTTTGGTTTGTATTTAGGTTTCACCGGATGTCGTACCCCAGAATGTAATAAAATCTACCAAAATGCACAAAATCATGGAAAATCCACAAAAAAATCTCACAAAATCATGAAAAAACATAAAAAAAATCTAATAAAAAATAATAATAAAGTCGGCATATCTCCCTATAAATAGCTAGACTTAGGGAAACACATAACAGACACTAAGAAAAGAAACGGACATAAGAGAGATTTCAGGAGGAATTGTTTCCGAAGAAAATCATTGCCCTTTCGATAGAAATTGCATCAGGTTTACGGAGCCTTCCTTCGGCGCGATAGTAGCTTCATATTATTCCTCGGCGGCCTCAGATAACTCCTCCATCCATACGTCTTCGACACCCGGTAACTCATTTCCTGGTCCCACTTTAATATTTGATGAATTTGCATACTTTTAATTCCTTCCATACATACATACAGGATGTCCCAGTTTGCTCCTTATTCTCTTTGCCGTCGGTCTCGGCCGATGTCTCACTCACTGCCTCCACCGCCCCAAGATTAGGAAAAAGCTCGGGATTCTTAACCCTAGATGGACGAGGACGACAATGTCCTCAATCTCATGGATTTTCAGCTAGTTCAACACCAAGACGCCAGAGCCTATGACGTCCTTTCAATTTCAACCACAATGGAGTTGTCAGCAAGCGAGCAATAGTTGATGAGGGATCCCAGATTTGCGGCTGTCATTGACGAAGGTGCCTCCCGATCAACTTCCAAACAGGTTTGGTGGTTTACTAGCATCTCCCGGCAAAATCAACATCTGCAGCCTTGAGGATTCCCTATCCCAAGGCGTCTACTCCGGACTTCAGCTCCTCGGAATACAAGACGACAGCCTCGTCACCACGGTTAACCCCTGCGTCGCCTCTGCCTCCGTCTTCTCCTGGAGCTGCCCCGTCCGAGCACTGGTTTCGGCGGCACTCTTCCCTTTTATTCGGTTATAATGTTCCCGGAAAGCCAACATCTATCGGCGACGATTGTGCCTCCAACTAGTATTCTGAATCTAGCCATCCCGGCGTCTTTGCAATTATTCACCGGTCTATGATAGTCGCGCATATCACACTCACCGACGTCAGATCTATAATCAGCTCCAGACGTTCATCCCGTGCCAAAGTTTCACTCAGCCACCTCCGCTCCTCCTCTGCGTCAATCGGACCCGCGGTTCTTCGACCTTCTTTTGACTAAAGGTAATATTCTGATTTTTAACTTTGTCTTTCTTTGTGTGTGCGTGTCCCCGAGACTTTCTTTGCAATCGAAAGATATTTCCCCGTCATTCTTGTTAAAAGCAATTTGATGCATTAGTTTTATTATTTTATCCACATAAATCATATTCCATTTTTACCCGTACTGTTTCATCTTATGCATTGAATTTTAAATTTTCACACCATTGACTATACTTTATATTTCCTCAGTGTTTTCAAAATTTTAACCGTACGGTGTTATTACCATCTTTACTACTTGCTCATAATTTGTTTTGCATTAGAAAATCATTAGTCCAGCTTTGCTACTTGAGACTTTACGGAAAAATTATAAAAGGAGAAAACAAAGTATAAACTTCCAAATTTTTCTTTTAACATTTTACTTCGTTTTTTTTTTTTTGTTTTTATGCAGACGTCAAGGGGCATGCCTTGCGAACAACCAAGGCACGCACCCCGCTCGAAGTTTTAAAAACGGAAAACAAATGAAGTATATATTCGAGGGTTATTTGAGTTCTTGAAGGTCAAGACCCTCTAAAGACAACTTCGCACTCACCAACGTTATGGCATCAGTGCCTCGCCAAGTTCGCTGTAAACCTACTTCAAAACAGCACCGTGATGTACAAATGCTAATGAGGGCATTTCATTTTAAGGAAGTCGAGAAATGGTAATAACCTCACTTTCCCTAAACCCGGTTCTCTCTTGAATTCAATTTGGCTTAAAAATAGTTAAGGGCATTAATAAATCTATGTTGCTTGCGTTTTTGTTCGAAATCAATTTTTAGAAATGTTTTCATAAAAAGTATTCACATAGACATTTTAAACATTATTGAACTCGAGAGCCTTTTTTAATGTCAAACAATTTATTTTTCTAAAACCAAGCTCAAATAAATTTGGACATCAGAAAACACACGAAAAAGGCCTCACATTTCTTTGTGATGCATGCGATTTAGTAATCCCTAATTCCCGAACCTAAATGAATATATATTGTTTTTCTTACCTGAACTTAAAATAGGTTAGTGGCGACTCCAACATGTTTTCAAAAATTGAAGCCCTATCGTCAAGGGAAGATAGATGGAACTGGAAACAGGATCCACCGGCAACAGCGGACACAGCAGAAGCCCGTTTTGAAAAACCATTTTCCAAAACCGGTCCCGAATCTATGTTATACGTATAAATCGAATAATAAAGCACTTAAATAATTCATACCTTGTAATCTTGAAATATTTTCGATACGATTTTCTTCTAAAACTCCAAACGTAGTCCTCTAGAAATATTCACATACACATCGTAACACAGATTATTTTCAGCCAAAACTAGGATTCATTGCTTTCGATAGTTCAGCCAATAAATTCTAGTTCTGAAATTTATATCTTTTAATTTTAATATTCTTTAGAATTAAACAATTAATATTCGTGTCGGTGCTTTTGCGTGTGACCCTCTAGGTTCTATATACGAAGGTAGTGTACATCCATACACAGACTGAGGTAACCGTCTAACAGCAGTTTTTAGCCACTCAACATAATAGAATATTGGTCATGAACCAAAACCACCATGACCGATTACTTTGTAATTCAATCTCTTCATCTCACTGACATCTGATTAATTCAGTGCATCATGTTTCATCACTGAATTAATCGTTCGACTTGATTTATAAGATATAATTGATCTTAACTTGAATTATAAACATTTCTCCATTGTTGTGTATTTAAAATCACTAATATCTCTATTAAGTGGCCAGAATGTCAACTCTCTAAGCCAAGAGACCGATGAATCCTATATTGTATCAACAATATCCTCTCTACGCTTCGTTGTATACCCAATAACCGTATTACTCACAATCCGATTAAAGACTACTTTTGACGACATCAAAGTGCACAACTCCAGGATAAATAAATGTCTTAAGTAAGGAGATTGGTTACACTCGTTCAACAAGAGAAGTGACTAATGACGCTTAATAAGAGAAGTGTACCCTAAACTTGGGCACCCCAAGTATAACATGGGCATTCATCCCTCGGTCTAACTTGACATGAGTTATACTCAGCGTTAATCTAAATGCCTCTAAACATCTATCCAATGACAATTTTAAATTGACAAATAATCAATCTATAAAACTTTACCATAAATTAAGAGCACAAAAGTAATTAATATACAGTAAATACTTACCTTTATTAATAATTATTCACATATATTATAAAGTATCTTAGCACATATGTACACATGCTAACATATAAGTCACGAACGAAATGATTAGTAGCAACTTTTTTAAAGTAATGATTATAATGTGTCTGCCGCCTATTTTTTCAAAGTCACGCAAATGAACCCGAAAAAAGAAAAATCGAACCAAACGGTCGGATTCTCAAACCGTGGGAAGTTCAGGAACATGATATACAGCTTCTTCATCATATTCCACTCGGTGGACCCGACCCTCCGCCAGCTGCGACGCATCATCGGCACATAATAGCCATCAACAATGTCTTTTTACCTTGGAAAAATATTTCATGAAATAAAAAAATAACTTTTCAAATTCGTCGAATAATGCTTTAAATGGAAGTTTATTTTAAATAAAAAAGTTGGCGAAATTGTTTTAATTGGATTCATTATTCAATATACTCGCCCATCATTCCAGTTAAATATTGTTTCCTACTAAATTGTTAAAAGGCTTAGGTGGATCATGACAAGAAGAGTAAATGTTAGAAAACAAAATCTTCAACTTCTTTTAGAAAGGACGTTCATTACACACTTATAATACTAAATTCTTGAATACATTTACAATACTAAAAATACATAAAATTTGTATTTCCAAAATATTTTTCTTTGTTTTACAAAACTACTCATCCTTTCTGGCTAATTTATAAATAATAAAGGAAAAGTAAGTTTCTTATAGTAATACATCATGTTTTAAATAATAAAAAATATATACATAAATTTTTTAGAAAAACATTTCTCCTCCTACTTACATTCCTTTTTCAAAGAGAAAATAAAATTCTTCTAAATTTTTATTGCTTAAAAAAAACGACAACTTATAATAAATATGCTTATGAATTACTCCTAAGGCTATTCTATTCTCTACAAGAAACCTAGTAAATTTAGAAGAACCAAAAAAATTATTAAATTATAAGATATTTGCACAAATATACTAAATTTATGCAACTTATAAAAGGACAAACAAATTTGTAAATTTTAAATAGTTTTTTCTTTCACAAAGAAAAAATAAATTTTGTAAAGGCACGATTTATCTTATAGAAGAAACAAAAAAAATTTTGTGTATTACAAAACTATTTCTAATCTTTACTATGTTTATAACTCTGACAACTAGGTTACAAGAAATTAGTAAATTACAAATATTTTTTTTAGCTTAATTTCGTAAGTATTTGAATTTTCTTTCAAACAGTTACTAAAAATTTCTATATAAATTATTATTATTTATTTACAAATTATTTGTTCATCTTTAAAAAAATTGTCACGAACTTATACTTTGTGCATTCACGAAGAATACTGATATTTTTAGGGTTTAGGACATGGAGAATGCTAAAGAATAAAAATAATTATTGATTAAAAATATAACAACCACACAATTGCCAGTGAACAAAGGCAATAAAAAGGTGACCAGCTAACGAATAAATTGTCTCCCCTTTGTTGGTATAGGTGCAGGCCAACAACAACGCAACAATGGCTGATGATGCTGCTGCTGCTGCTCAAACTACTACTACGAAGCTTCTTCAACATCCCAGTCATGAGCATCCCTTGGAGCCCCTGGAGTTGAGCATCCTTCATCTGTCCATCCCCCCGAGTTGTAAACTCTGCCTCTGGAAAATATATGGCGACGCCTTCACCTGCCGAGATTGCCAGATCTACTACCACAGAGTATGCGTGGAGGCGCCTCTAGAGCACCACCCTTTGCACCCACTACACCCTCTGATCCTTACGCAACACAAGAGATCGTTCGTTTGTGATACATGTGCTGAAGATTACAATTTTGGCGGCAGCTCGTTCTGGTGCGAGGACTGTGACATTGACCTGGACCTGAGCTGTGCTCTGTCTAATTTATCAGGAGGAGGCTCCTCCCAGGGGACAACCCCGGCGCAGATCTACCTCCCGCTTCATCCCCACTCTTTGACTTCATTTTTCAAGAGACACGACTTTGTTGGGGGAAGCAATTGCTTGATCTGCCAGGAATATGTCAAAGGGGATGGGTACTTTTGTTTACGCCGATGTTGTGATTTCGTCGTCCACAAGAGATGCGTTCAAGATCTTCAGTGTGCAGATGGTATCAAGGCTCCTCGAGTCTATCACCGCCATCCCCTTGAGACCCTTATTGTGGGGGAAGAGACGGGCCCAAGAAAGTGTGCAAAATGCAGATCAGATACATTGGGTGAGTTTATCGGGTGTCCAAGGTGTGAAGTGTTTATTCACAAGGATTGCATTCCGGTGAAGGATACCCTTCAATACCCTCTTCATCCGGGTCATTCCCTGGTCCTCTTCATTAATCGGACCGGCAACCACGAATTACAATGTCAATCTTGTTCAGGTACCATTGGGGGTGAGTTGTGCTATCGTTGTTTTTCCTGTGAGTTCTTCGTACATGTCAAATGCGCCCACCAGACCCTGGCTTATCGTGAGGAAGGAAAGAGAGTAAAAATTGAAATCCATTGGCATGCTCATCCACTGGTCCTCTGTCACAGAACCAAATCCGTCTTGGACCATTGCTTCAGCTGCGGTGATATGTTAAATGGCCCAACATATATGTGTGAAGTGCAGAACTGTCCATTCCTTATCCACGAGCAGTGTGCAGAACCAGAATCAATTGTAAACAGCACTTGTCACCCAGATCATCCGATCAATATTCACAACGTGGCTGATGGGCAGGCTCCACTATGCGGAGCTTGTTGCAGAATAATCCTTGGCACGTTCTTCTCTTGTGAACTATGTGCAGTGTACCTTCATTGTGAATGTGCTGATCGTGCTCCTACTCTGAAGCACTACCTCCACCAGCATGAGCTCCTACGTTTCGATGAGCTAGCATCCGAAGAATGCAATCGCTGTGGCCTGCGTACCGATTCGCCTACCTTCCATTGTGTCCGCTGCAACTTTAACCTTCACGAGAAGTGTCTGGAACTTCCTCCAGTTGGGAAACACGAGACTCATTTCCACCCATTGACTCTGCGAGAAACTTACATCGATGATGATTCAGGAGAATATTATTGCGATCGCTGCGGGAACAGGAGGGACGGTCGTCTAGGTGCTTATGTTTGCGAACAGTGTAAGGTGACATATGCGTTTCATATCGAGTGTGTTCTCCCTGAGGTAAAATATTACTCCGTCTTTTTGTGTTTGCTGATCATTGTTCTTGGATATGGAGATGAGCTTTAAAATCTATTGCTATCTTCACTGCAACACTCCTGACCATCAATAGCTTCAAGAGGTTTATGTGAAGAAGCAACAAAATGCTATGATCAAAAGATTGGCCGAGGATATTACAAGGAAAAGAGAGCAGGTTCATGCGACAAAAGTAAATCTAGAGGAAGGAAAGCGAAAGTTGGAGGAACTGGGCCTACAGTTGGTAGAACTGAATCGGGAGTTGGAAGATCTGGTTAAGAAACATGCAGAGCTCATCTCCGAACAGGAGAAGAATTAAAGAATATATGCCTACTTTGGAGTCGTTCGAGTAAACATTGCAGGAAATCACATATTTCTAGCTTGTGTGAATGAGTCTAGTAATCTACTGGATGTAATGAACTGAGTCGAACAAACCAGTTGGCGCTCGTGAAGGAATTCCATGCCTGACTTGAGGCAACCCAAAAAAGCTATGTTGTAAATAATGAAAATGATAATCGTACCGACTCATCAAGCTCAAATTAAACCGAACCCGTCGTTGTCATGGATTTATTATTTTAACTATAATGAACCTTGAGAATTTACGTTAAAGGCTCAAGGGCTTAATTGTTCTTATTAGGGTCGTTAATAGCACTTGAACTCGGTGAATAC
Organism: Melastoma dodecandrum; assembly: GCA_029817715.1. NCBI lineage: Eukaryota > Viridiplantae > Streptophyta > Magnoliopsida > Myrtales > Melastomataceae > Melastoma > Melastoma dodecandrum. The sequence goes on from JARUPY010000606.1 coordinate 3,624,880, forward strand.
CTTAGACAAGGGTACTCAGTTGGAAAATTCAAAATTCGAATATCAACGATTATGTCCTGAGTTACTTTACTTACATGTTGTGGTAGATTAACACACTTAGATAAATGAATTGCCCAGGTAACGACCAGATGAATAGAACTTCCAATGTTTGGGATGCACATAAGTGCCTTCTATCAAATCAAGGGGCGTTTGCATTATTCTTCTCCTCTTTCAATACTAGTTCCTTATGTTTCTTCCTTAGTTCATGCAACTCAAGCTCTATTTTCTCTAGCCTTTGCTTTATTACATCACCTTCTTCCTCTTTTCGCTCTATCTACTTCGACAATCTGTCGGATTATTTTGCACCTTTTAAAACTGTGGTGAAACGTGCATTGTAAACATTTTTAGGGCAACAAGCAAGAGGTTTCTCAGGCTTATCTTGGAAATACTAACAATAACAATGATAAGTTGACTTATTTCGGGCAGAAATTTTAGATTATTTTAGTATTTTTTGTGATTTTTGTGGAAAAGAAAAAAAAATTGGGTTACAACAGCCGAAACGAAGCCTTTGAATTTTGAAGAAGCTAGTAAGGAGAAGAAATTGAGACAAGCCATAGATGAGGAGATTCGAGCCGTTGAAAGGAACAACACATGGGAACTCACTTTTCTTCCCGCGGGTCAAAAGTCGAATGGTGTGAAGTGGATATTCAAAGAGAAAAAGAATGTCGAAGGTGTCGTGGAAAAATATAAAATGAGACTAGTCGCCAAGGGGTATTCACAATGACACAGAGTAGACTATGAGGAAGTATTTGCTCCTGTTGCTCATTTAGAAACAATCATAGGCACAAAGAAACTGAAAAATTTTTCAATTGGACGTGAAGTCTGCGCTTCTTAACGGTTTCCTTTAGGAAGATGTCTTTGTAGAGCAACCAAAAAGTTATGTGATGAAAGGACAACAAGAAAAGGTTTTTAAGTTGAAGAGGGCTTTGTACGGACTCAAGCAAGCTCCTCGAGCATGGTATAGTCGGATTGATGCCTACTTTCGGGAGAAAGGTTTTGCGAGATGTCCTAATGAGTATGCACTTTATGTGAAGATGGATAAAAATGGAGATTGTTTGTTCGTACGCCTCTACGTGGATGATCTTATTTTTACAGGAAATAATCCGAGTCTTTTTGAAGATTTCAAGAATGATATGGCTCGAGAATCCGAGATGACAGCTATTGGTCTAATGTCACTTTACCTTGGATTAGAAGTGCGTCAATTTCGAATTATGGAATTTTTTTTTGTCAACAAGCATATGTGAATGAGGTTCTTGACAGATTCAATATGTCGAATAGCAAACCGGTGTCGACTCCAATGGAGGTCGAAGCTAAATTGTGCAAAATTGACGAAGGAGAAAAGATGGATCCGACACTGTTCAAAAGTCTTGTTGGATGTCTAAGGTATTTGACATGTACTCGGCCAGATATTCTTTTTAGTGTGCGGATTGTTAGTCGATTCATGGAGGTGCCTACGACGAAACACATGAAAACGGCGAAAAGGATTTTGAGGTATTTGAAAGGTACCATCGATTTTGGACTGTTTTATTCGTCGTCCAAGGAATTTCAACTTGTTGTATATTGCGATAGTGACTTTTCCGGAGACTAAGATGATCGGAAAAGTACAACTGGATTTGTGTTTTTTATTGGCTCTAACGCGATTTCGTGGAGTTCGAAGAAACAGACGATCATTACGCTATCTTCCTGTGAGGCTGAATATGTCGTGATTACGGCATGCGCTTGTCACGCAATCTGATTAAGAAGAATATTGAAGGAGATAGGTTTGATAGAGAATGAAGTAACCACGACCTTTGTCGACAACAAATCTGCTCAAGCATTGGCGAGCAATCCTGTTTTTCATGATCGAAGTACACACATCGATACACGCTATCACTTCATTCGAGAAAGTGTTATGAAGAAGGAGATCAAGCTTGAATATGTAAAATCTGCTGATCAAGTTGCAGATAGTTTTACGAAGCCTCTTGGAGTTGACGTTTTCACCAAGATGAGCAGCCTACTTGGAATTTTGAAGAAAATCAATTTTAAGGGGAAGTGTTGAAAAAAAAATAATTTAAGACAATTTATATTGAGAGTTTTAATCTTGAATTTAATATGTTTTTTAATGGGGTAAAATAAGTGATTGTTATTGTGGTATTTAGTAAGTAGATTTGTTTTAATTTGGGCAAATGAGTTGTCTGGTAATTTGCCCTTTAAATTTCTTTGGAATGTTGTTTTGAAGGAGTGAGTTGAAGTGAGTCTTCCCCCAAAAAATTATCAGATTGATTTCTCAAATAGCCTAACGTTTTCCCGGTGAGTCTGCCGATTTTTCCGGCGAATTGCAGCGAGCGTCCGCCAACGTTTCCAACAGATGTGGATCTTGCTCCAATTACTTGAAGGGTGAGTTGTACTACCATTGCACTTCCTGTGCTTCTTGGTGCATGCTCGGTGTGCCCTCCTGACCATTGCCTACTGCAAGGATATGAACATCCACTGCTCCTCTGTCACGAAACTAAACCTATGCTCCTCATTCCACGATGACCCACCCTCATCACCCAGATAATCTGCTTACTCTTAGCAGGAAGGCTGACCACAAGCTACCACTCTGCAAAGGTTGTCGCAAAACAATTGTTGGGTTCCGCTTCTCCCATGAATCTTGCCCATTCTTACTTAATTCAGGAAGTGCCGCTCGTCTTCCTACCCAGAAACACTATATCCATGAGCACGAGCTTTCAATGATTGGACAAGGCATGGTCATGGGAATGCAATAGTTGTAACATTGTCACCGATTCGCTGTTCTTCCATTGTGTCCAGTGCGACTTCAACCATCAGGATAAGTGAATGAAAGTTCACTGTGTCCAATGCGACTTCAACTATTGAAAAGGTTTGCTCGTAAAGAAAGAACGAAGAGTGGTTTATTATATAAAGTCTGTCAGTTTACTCCCGAATCCCGTTGGGCTTGTATGATGGGCTCGGTATATTGGATGGTCTTATATTACTATCAAAGCTCGGTTAAGCTACAGATCTTAGCCGGAGTCTAGAATGAAAATAAGAAAGAATAATGATTAATGTTTTTATAAGAAAAATTATTTTCCTTTTCCTCTCATCCAATGGCGACATAAATTTTGTTCTTAGTATTGAATCACTTCTTGATTAAACAAGTGATAAAGAAAAATCGGTGTTTATTTTATAAAAATGCTATATGCTTTTACAATCAGTTATTGTTCCATAGCATACAGTGGGTCCTCACCGGAAGCCGACGGAAGAAGTTGAGTGACACAGACGGGCGCTTCTGCCAGAACCTCGGATGCCTAAGGGAGTATAGGCCAGCCAATAGAAGCACCACCTGAAAAGGTGTCAAGTACATAACCATCGCAACCACCACACAGAAAATCATGAACAAGGCCGTCACCCTCGGGTCACGCCAGCTTAGCAGAGGCTGGAGCCTATCACCCTGAGTGGTGAGGTTGCCAACCATCATGTGGATCCTCCCCGTGATGCTCCTCAGCCTGTCGTACTTCATCCTCACGATCTCGAGGTCACGAGAAGTTGGGAACGTATCAAACTCCTCATCAATCTCATCAGGGTGGGCGTCCGCATAGGAGAAGCGAGTGTCCATGTGCATGGGCATCCTCGGCCTCTGTCGGTACCCCCAACCTCGATCAGTAAAAGGAACACAAAGATCATGGGCAAGATCAGCTGGGGAGATATTATAAGCATGATCAACACCACATGAGCCACTACTATCATCATTGGGTTCTTCCAATTGCATATCTGGTCGAACTGTTTCTAGGGTGCCATCAGCCAGCCCAGGAGATCCATCATCCGAAAAAAGTTTCCCTTGGTTCGACGCATGCTCCACATTTGGGACCCCATCTCGAGCATGTACTCTATAACTTCCTTTCCTAGGGGGTGGTCGCCACAACTCTGATGCACGGGCACAATCTGGGTTGCCTGGTACCTGAGGCGGTCGAGCTGGCTCCCAGGCAGCGGGTGAATGAAGTGCATCTTCGGCAACAACGACTGAGAGTAAATGTGCATCATTTTGACCAAGGAAGAACAAGAGAACCTAACCGCGAGTTGGATCTCTCCCATCTTCTTGACTCCAGTTGGCTGCAGAACCACTAGAGGGTAAGAATGGGTATAGACTCGGTTTGTCTCCAGGGGACAGCCAAATCATCACTTTCCTTACCCTCGAGTCCCTTCTTGAGCTAGATTTCTCTCCTTTGTGGAGCTGGTAGTTGAGGAAGACTCCGATCGTTACCATGATGCAGGGATCGAAGACTTCCCAGGCATACTGCTCGTTCCACTTTGGCATAGAGCTGTTGAATATTGTCCTTATTTTAACTCGCTTCTTTCCATACTTAGCGACACAGTAAGCGTCTATCGTTCTGCGGCCATCCTTCGTCTTCATCGGTTGCAACCCCTGTGCAATCAAAATGCCCAGCTCCATAACACCAATGTGGTGCTTCCCCAGCTGTGTGGTTGTAGGCCTCAAATCGCTGTTGCAGTGTGAAAATTCGTCTAGGACATGATACCCACCTTCCAAACATATCCTAAGGTGAATCCAACTATCCAGATTTGTTTCCTCCTCCTTCCAAGCTCCTTCGACAACAACATGCTTCTCCAGATTATACCAACGAGAGTTCACTGGCTCTTGGTCCAACCTCCAGTCCACATACTGCAAGGGGATTCGGCACCATCCGAGCACCTCATTCTTATTGGGCACATCCAGATCCTCAACTCTAAAGAGCAGCTCCTCCTCAAAGGGCTTAGCAATAACAAACATCATATCCTCGTTCCACACCGGGTGAATGCTCTGGCTCTGAGAAATCCGGGTCCTCAGGACCTAATTTCCTAGCTTAGCTTTAGCGTGAACTTTGGGGTACCGGCCTTTGTCCGTTGAAGGCAGACCCCGTGCTTCTATCACACTAACCCTCAAGTACCACAGCTTTGGCGAGAAATACACCTTTGAGGGGATATTTGCATGGATGTCGGTTCCGCCAACAGTTGTCGGATCAGGATGCGAAGCCTCTAGGAGCTCTTTTGATGCAGAAGAGATTGCAATGAATTATATGGAGAAGTTTGATTTACGGCAGTCTACGAGATGTCGAGGATGAGTATGTAAGGGTGAGTCTACGAGGCTAGGTCTATGAGGGCGAGTCTATAAGATAAAGTCAACGAGAGCTCAAGGTTACGAGTCGATGGGGATGAGTCTATCAATCCAGAGTATACGAGGCTGGGTCTACGAGGATGAGTATGCAAGGGTGAGTTTACGAGGCTAGGTCTATGAGGGCGAGTCTATAAGATTAAGTCAACGAGAGCTCAAGGTTACGAGTCGATGGGGATGAGTCTATCAATCCAGAGTATACGAGGCTGGGTCTACGAGGATGAGTCTACCAGCCCAGAGTCTACAAGCCGAAGTCTACCAGTTCAGAGTCTACAAGGCAAAGTCTACCATGCCTCACTCGGAAGGAAATAAGATCCGAAGGATCTTATTTATTTTAGGAATTCCTTATTATCAGGATATTATATATTTTGGTTAGGTTTTTCTTTTAGAATAATATTAGGATTATAAATAGATTTGCTAAGCAAGACATTGGGACTATTCACTATTTTGATATTATTCAGACACTTTGAGGGTTTCCATGTGGAGATTGCTAGTTTGCAATCGTTTATCTTGGGACTCGTTCGTTGCTATCGGTTTCTATTGTTCGTAACGCTTCCGCGCTGCATCAGAGCGGTATCAAAACAAGTTCAGTTCCTGCGAGATGTCTTCTGACCGTGACGTTGATGGCAGCCGTGTTCACGATGGTGATTGTGATACGAGAGTCCAAAAGGCGAGGGAACCGATCCTAAGGATGGAGTTGGATGTTATTGATCAAAGGTTGGAACGGGTGGAACAACTCGTCCAGACTTTGATCGAGCGATTTGATGCCATAGGGGTCACTAATAACAGAGGTATGATGGATGAAAGAAGGAGGACTATGACACAAGAAGATTATGATATTCCAATCAATCAGCCTCGACGAGTACCGATATATGATGATGATTTAGAGGCAGAAAATGTGGAATTTGAGAGGAGTCAGCCACCTAAGACGGATTGTTATGGTGGAAGAAGGTACAAAGAGGGTTTCATGGATATGATCATCGTGACCAACCCGACGGAGGGGATTATCATCTAAGAGTATACCTTCCCTATTTCAATGGGACATTTAATATTGAAGAGTTTCTTGATTGGTTACCAGAGGTGGAAAGGTTCTTTGATTACAAGGACGTGCCAGAAAAACGTAGGGTTTAAAAATTGTGGCGTGTAGACTGAAGGGTGGTGCTTCTGCCTGGTGAGGGGGAGTTCAAAATAGGCGGATGAGAGAAGGAACACGACCCGTGCAGACATGGATGCGTATGAAGCAATTAATGAAGGGTGAGTTTCTTCCCCCTGATTATAAGCAAATACTTTTCTCGCAATATCAACGATGTCGTCAAGGGCTGCGAATTGTCCACAAATACACAATTGATTTTAAGAGCCTAGCACAACGCAATGATCTGAGGGCAAGGTATGTCGATGCCTTAAAGCTGGAGATTAGAGATAAAATTGGTGTTACGGAGTTGAGGAGTATGTGCGAAGCGAAGAACATGGAGTTGCGGGCCGAGTTCATGCTGAACGACAAGAATTCCATATTTGATGGGGGTGGTCGGAGGTACGGACTTGAAATGGGTGAACATGGCAGATCTAGCAAGGTGGTTGACGATAAAGAGAACAACGTCGTAGATGTGTCGAGTAATATTGGGGGAAAAAGAATGAGAGGTTTTAGAAAAACGGCCGATGGAAACCAAGGAGGGCCACAAGCAAAACAACCCGTATGCCAAACCCATCCCAAGCAAGTGTTATCACTACAACCAACTGGGACAAAGTGTCCAAATCGGAGAGCTATCAACATGGTGAAGCGAGAAGATGATGAGGATATTTATTGTGACCCTAATGAGGCCGAGTATTGTGGGGAGGATCACGAAGAACTTCAACCCTCATATGTTTCTATGATACTCGTGTTGGCACATAAATAGGATGACATCACTTAGAGGCATCAGTTATTTCGTACCAGGTGCACAATCAGGAAGAGGTCATTTGACTTGATCATATCTAGTGGGAGTAGTGAAAACATCATCAGCCGACATGTGGTCAAGGAGTTACGACTGCCTATAGAGAGACATCCTAACCCATATACCATTGGGTGGATTAAGACTGCTGAGAAAATTGACGTTCAAGAGAGGTGTATAGTGTCGTTCTCCATTGGGAAGTACAATGATGAAGTCTACTGCGATGTTGTGGACATGGACATTTGCCACCTTCTATTTGGGAGTCCTTGGCAATTCGATGTGGATGCTCAACACTATGGCAAAGAGAATCTCTATAGATTGGAGTAGGACGAAAAGAGTACACACTTTTACCTCTTAAGGTGGCACCACATCCTACAAGTTCTAAGCCAGAGGGACAACTTTTTCTGTTCGCGATGAGCTCGGGAAGGGAGATAGAAGAAAGGAGACCAAAGAGGTGCACTTCTGGTTGTGAAAAACGTTATAAAGTGGAAGAAGAAGGAGCCGAGAGAGTTTTTGAAGAAGTGAAATGAGTATTAGAGGAGTTCAAAGAGGAGATTCCAGACGATTTACTCGAGGGACTACCACCTTTGAGTGACATACAACACTAAATAGACTTGGCGCCCAGGGCAAGTCTACCGAATCTACCACACTACAAGATAAGCCCTAAGGAAACAGAAATCCTCCGGAAAAGGTTCAGGAATTGCTCGACAAAGGCTTCCAGAGACAGCCTGAGTCCTTGTGCAGATAGCTGAGTTATCAACAGGATCACCATTGGGTATAAGTTTCTAATACCCCGTATTGACGACATGCTTAACAAGTTGAACGGAGCAACAATTTTTCCCAAGATAGACTTGTGGAGCAGATACCATCAAATTAGAATGAGGCCAGGCAATGAATGGAAAACTACTTTTAAGACAAAGGAAGAATTATATGAATGGCTAGTGATGTCGTTCGGCCTTAGTAACGCGTCCAGTACTATCTTGGGCGTCATGAATTAGGTGCTCAAACCCTTTATTGCAAATTCGTGGTAATGTACTTTGATGGTATATTGATTTATAGTAAGTAAGGGGAAAAGCACGTTGACCACCTGAGAAGTGTATTTACTGTCTTGAAGGAGAATAAACTATATGCCAATCTGAAGAAGTGCATATTTATGTCTAGGAGGCTGATGTTCCTGGGATTTGTAGTGAGGGGGGAAGAAACTACAATTGATGAGGAGAAAGTGAAGACCATTAGAGACTGGCTACTCTAAAATCTATGACGACATTGAGGAGCTTCTTAGGGTTAGCTAGTTTTTATAGGTGTTTATCTGAACCTTCAGCACAATTGCTGCCCCATTGACGGAATGCCTAAAGCAAGGGAAGTTCAATTGGAGCGAGGAGGCTGATGCTGGATTTACTCTTTTAAAGGAAAAGTTGTGTAGTACCCCTCTGTTAGCTCTACCCGATTTTCATAAGTTGTCCACAGTCGATTGAGATGCTAGTGGGGTTGGGATTGGAGCAGTACTTTCTTAGGAAAAGATGCCATTCGCTTTATATAGCGAGAAATTATGTCATACTAGGAGGCATTGGTCCACATACGACAAGGAGTTCTATGCGGTGGTAAGAGCCTTAAGGGTATGGAAACATTATCTAGTGGGCAAGGTAATGTCTCATCAAGTAACTCTTCATCAAATTCCTCCACAAAAGCTTATTTGACTAATGGCTTCAACGTATGCCAGTGATAATGGCGAACACTCCTTCATTGGGAGATCTAGTCGTGGCTATCACAAAAACAGTAGAAGCAATGATGGATTTCATGAAAATAGAACAACAAATAAAATATATTGTGAAGAAGCTAGGAAATAAAGGAGTTGACAAAACACATATGGAAGGAAGTTCGCACGTTCAAGTTGATAAAGGAAGGGGGGTCATGGATGTTGATGATTAGGCAAAGCACACGCCTATTGTTGATGATCCGATTCCGGAAAAAGCAATGATGAAACTAATAAAAGAAGCAGTGGAAGGGGAGCTTGAAGGCAAATCCTTGTCAGCTTCAGCATATTACAAGCCTTACGGTCGGAGAATCGAAGGCCTCAAGATGCTCGTGGGGCATACTTCCAATAGTTCGATGGAAAGGGGAATTCACGTCAACATGTAACCTAGTTCATTTAAACTTGCAATAATGCAGGCATGGATGAGGATTGGATGGTTAAGCAATTCGAACGTTGATATTTCGTGAGCAAGATTTTAGTGTTCACAAAAATAAATTGAGCTGCTCGTGAGCCGATTCGAATAAAGTTTGGTTCGAACTCGAGTTTGATCGAGCTTGAGCCAGATCGTTAACGAAACGAATTGCCTCGGGTCTAACACTTATATTTTGGTGGCTCGCAAGCCATATAATATTATATAATATTATATAATAAATATAAATAAATTATTAATAAAAATATTTTCGATCCAATCGAGCCGAGTTCAAATTTACTGACTCGACTTTAAACTATGTGTGATTTCGAACCGAGCTCGAATTGAAAACCCGAGTTTAGGCTTGGTCTTTTTCGGGCTTTGCGAGCCAAACTCGAAACCCTTATAATTAAATCGAGTCAGGCTCGAGTTCAAATTTTTAAGCTTGAGTGAACTCGAGCTTTGTATTAGTATTATTGAGACGACCTTGAGACAAGAATGATTCGATCTCCACTCATCTCGTTTTCGCCCAAAAAGCAACTTTTAACTAGTTTTTTACATAATTTGGTGAAATAACAATTCTTTACTTAGAGGTAGCATGTGGTTTCAAAGTGTCGTAGAATTGGACAATTAATAGGGGACCGTAAAATATGAACCCTAAGTTGCGTTTCAATGCTCTTCCGGCTTCCCTGCCCCCACCCGATTTCCTTTTTTAAAATATTAAAATTAGCGACAATATAAAAAAATAATCGGACAAGACCGACCAAAGAGGAATTGGAACGGAGCGACGGCGTTAGTCCAATGGCTGACGTGGAAAACCTACGTGTTTTGCTTTGATTGGGGATTTTACTTGAAAATAAAAAAAGGCAAGCTCTATATTTGTAAAATTATTATTTTTATACGATTATATCATGTTCTACATTTTGTTTGACCAGAGTGAATTGCTTTAGATAAGTAAATCACTGACAAGGATTTGAGGAGTCTTAGTGGTTCTTACGTTGACTATCATATCCCGAAGAAACCACCAAGGAATTAATATGAAGGAGAATCTTTTTTCTCTAAAGTGAAGCAAAGAGAAACTTAATTGAAGCTGGGTCCGCGTACTGAGTTATGATTTGACTTTGTCAACGTGATGCATAATTGGCTCCCAAACTTCAATTTTGTTTTGGTTCGATTTGGAAAAGCGAAATCTCCTCCCTATTAATTTCATGCTTATTTTTTAGTTTGACAGCACACGTAAAACTCTGTCAAATCCATGTAAGCAATTTGCCGAAATTCGTTTACTTGACCAAAAGCTAGAATCTAAAGTTGATGACATAATTAATAGCAAAAAAAAAAGAAGTTGATAGAATGTAAAATTTATCTTAAGTTGGGATATAAACATATATTTTGATTTTTTTATTTACTGATAAAGTCATCAACGAAGCAAATCGTGTATGACTCCGTTAACTCCGCATCGGCTGTTAAACTAACATTTTCCACCCTGGGCCATAAAAAATATAAAAGAGATGCATAGTGATATAATCATATAACAAAATAAAATTCGATGGAATAAAAAATTTTTGAAAAATTTTTACTATAATAGTATATTTTACCTAAAAAATAAATCTTTTAAAGTTTCCTCTAATTTACTTGTAAGGACAAGGTTAAAGTCCGACATTCATTACTTTTTGTTTTTTTTTTTTAACGAATCGCATCGTTTTAACCAATTTTGAAAAATAAAGCGCAATCTTTTGTTACGTCGGTAAAAGACGTGAAGTGATGGCCACCCACAGATGGATTTTGAAAATCGAATCGTCCAAATTATGCCAAAAAAAAAAGAATATTAAGAAAAATATAATTAGGTTAGAAGTGGATTGTGATAAAAGGAAACGGCAAAGTATGCATAATTTAACAAATTTTAATTTATCTACCTGTTTTTGGGTAAGGATAGAAAATTACGCATGCCTAGATTGACTAAACACGTGTTCAAAGCCCCAAGGGGTTGCAACGAGACAGAGGGGGGAGTGCCCTACCTGTAAAACAATGTGGGTGTCTTTTTCTACCAACTACGACCGAAATGTATTTTGTCACCTTGTGCTATTATTACTAGTTTTATTACGGTGGATAGACTAGAAGGGGAGTCTTCCTTCGATTCCGAGTTTCTTCCGATTCAACTGTGGTCTTTGAGGGAGGATTACATTAAGCTTTAATAAGAGGCATATACAAGAGGGATCTCATCTCCCTCATATTTCCCAGGGTGCCCCTGTGACGACAATGGCCGAGTCCACACTCCAACATCCGAGTCATGAGCATCCCTTGGAGCTCTGGGAGTGGACCTTCTTCACCAGGAACTGTGATCTCTGCCGCTGGGACATCCCGTCCGAGGCCTACGCTTGCCACAAAGGATGCAAGACTTACTACCCCAGGGCATGCGCCGAGGCCCCTCCCCGGATAGATTCCCACCCTTTACACCACCTGCACCCTCTAACCCTCCATCATGGTCTGCAGCCCTTCAGATGCTCGGAGTGCGGCGAATTTTTCAAATCCAGCGGCAGCTCTTTCAGGTGCGATGAGTGCGGTCTCGATCTTGACATTAGTTGTGCTCTGTCTACTCTATCCGTCCGAGGATCCTCTCAGGGGGAAGTCCCGGAGCGGATCACTGTCCCCATTCATCCCAACCACCCGTTGACTTCTTTTTCCACAAAGCACAACTTTGTCCAGAGCGACTTTTGCTTCATCTGCCAGTCGATTGTCGAACGGGATGGGGGATACACGTGCTTGGTTCGTGGCTGTGCATTCCAAATCCATAAGAAATGCATCCCCGATATGTATTATGCCGATGGGGCCAAGGCTCCGCAAGTCTATCACCAGCATCCACTGGAGGTTCTTGTGGGAGATGATACGAAACCCGCCAGATGTGGTTATTGCAGGTCCAACAGATCAGGGGAGTTCATCGGCTGTGCAAATTGTCAAGTGTTTTATCACAGGGGTTGCATTCATGCGCCTGACATCCATCGATACCCTCCTCATCATCCAGATCACTCACTGGTCCTGTTTATTAATGTCCCACGCAACGTGCATCGAGAATGCGAATCTTGCTCCAGTCAACTAGGAGCCGAGTTCTGCTACTGTTGCCTTTCCTGTGAGTTCTTTGTGCACATCGGTTGTGCCCTCCAGACCCTTGCTTATTGTGAGGAAGGCATGAGTGCAGAACTCAAATGGACATGGCATGAACATTCACTGCTCCTTTGTCACAAGGCTGAATCTGGCTCAAGTCATTGCGCTTGCTGTGGGGATGAGTTAACCGGTGCGACGTACAATGCAACACAAGGGGTTGTGAATTCCTGCTTCACGAGCGATGCATTGGAATCCAACCGACAATGGTCCGCCCTTATCACCCAGATCAGCTCACTCTTTGCGCAAAGGCTGATGGCCCGCCTCCATCCTGTAGAGCATGTTGTGGAGAAATTTCTGGTATCAACTACTCCTGCAAACTCTGTGCATTCTACCTTCATGTCAAGTGTGCTACTCGTGTTCCTAATCGGAAACACTACCTTCATGAGCAGAAGCTCTTACGTTTCGATGAGATTCCGTCCTTGGAATGCAATCTGTGTGGCTCCAGCACCGACTCCCCTGTCTTTCGTTGTTTCCTGTGCAACTTCAATCTTCACGAGAGGTGTTTAGAACTCCCACGGGTCGTGAATGATAGCATGATTCATTGGCATTCATTGATTCTACATGAAACCTTCGTTGAGGATGATTCAGGGGAATACTACTGTGACCACTGCGAGAATAGGAGGGACGAGCGGTTGGGTGTCTACATGTGTGAACAATGCATAATTAGTATACCGCGGACTTACCATATCGAGTGTGTTATGCCCGAGGTAAAACTCATCCCCCCAAGCTCTTTAAAGTATTAATCATCAACTTGACAGGGAAGCCTTATTATCTGCATTACTGCCGTGACCATCATCGTGTCATTGGATTAGTCCATGACTTTGAAAAACTCTACATAGATAAACCTTTGCCTTTGTTTTACCAGCTTGGGAAGGTTTTCGAGAAGGGTCAGACTTCTGATGTCAAAAGATTGGACGAGCAAATTGCAAGAACAGCTGAAAAGGTTCGTGCAGATGAAAGAAAGCTCGAGGAAGCAAAGCAAGAGCTGGACCAAATGAAGCGAAAGTTAGAGGAATTGAGGAAGCAACGTGCAGAACTAACCTCCGGCAAGGAGAAGAATTGTGCAGCCGTGACTGAGGAAGCCAACTCTGAAGGTTTTGTGAGATTTTCCGTGTGAGAGAAACAACATAAAAAAATAAGAGGAGCAGGTTATGTAACAACAGAACCTTCCACATAAATATGATCAGATTAATTAGACGAAGAATACCACAAATCACTTGAGCAGAGAGCTCTTTATTCTGCGTGATGTTATTTCACTGTCAGGGTTAGGATACTGTATTTCTGAAACACATGACCCCAGAATCCAGTCTTTCGTATTGAATCTCTATTAGTTGAATTGTATCTTGTTGAGAAATCATCCGCTTTATTGGGTTTCTGGGTGTAGATAATCGAGATTCACACCATCAATCATTTCGTCTCATGGTCTTACTGCAAGTTTCTCATCCAGAGCAGATGGGGAGGAGCTTTTTAAATCCCGTGGGTGGGAGTTACGTGGTTCACTTTTTTTTTCAGGACAGAAAATTCATAAAGTTTGACAAAAAAAAAAGTAGTAATATACGGATGAATTAAATGTTACACACATGTCACAAAAATTTCGTAGCCCTATTTTCTTGTTATAGAATTTTTTTTGTCTTTTTGTTTAATGCTAAAAAATACCTAACTTTATGAATTTCTAACTTATAAGCAAATTTTCTGTTGTATAGAGTCTCAAATAAGTAGATAACCAACTCGTTTAACGATAAAAAATTTGTACGCGAAATATCCACCAAGCAGTCGTAGATACTAATATTTCATTCATCTTTATGAATGCATTGTACCAGTTTTTGGTGTCGGCAATTTGTAAATATTTCAAAAAAAATAATTTTATTTGGAAAACACGATTATTTTGTACTTTTTCATACTTTTAAATATAAAATACGTAAACTGAATAGTTTCATAGGGTATGAATTGTTTGCTTTAAAATTTTTCGTACAACTAAATATTTGCTTAGCTTTATGAATTTTTTGCTCTGCAAAATTTTCTATAATAAGTATTTCCTAAATTTTTTTTGGGTAATAAAAAAACAACAACAAATACGTATATTTAGGCATTTATTTCGATTTCTAGTGGAAATATATTATAAACGAATAAAATGCTTTGTTCTCCGTAATATTTGTCGGGCACCGGAAGTAATAATTATAGATATATGAACAACTACTTTGTGTCGCAAAAAAAATATGACTTTTTTGCTCGTTTTTACCAGAATTTTGTTCTTTTATATTTCGCATTTAGATTCAAAGAATTCGTTCGGATTGTAAAATATGAAAAAATCCGCTCCAACCCGTCAAATTAAAAGTCAAGCATTGATTGTTCAAATATTTGATTAAAAGATTTGGTAAGATTTGATAATTTTGGTGAGATTTTGTGTGATATTTTTAAAAAATTTGTAGGATTATGTGTGACTTTAAAAAAAAAATAGTTGTTGTTTACCTGTAATTCTTTATATTTATGATTGTCGAATTGTGGTGAAATATGGCTCCTAATTTTTTGGGATTGCCGACAATCCGAGTTTATCCGGATTATTGGATTCCTTAGAAATGTGGTAATTCGGTCAAAACCGGATTGCCTTCGAACATGCATTTGACCGGCAATTCTGCATTTGACCGGGAATTCTGCTTGTCCGGGGATTGATTTTGGCTAAGTGTCCAGACAGACCAAATTGCCTCTAAACTTGCTGCTACAGGCAATCCAGTCAAAACCAGATTGCCTGTAAACTTGCTACTGTAGACAATCCGGCAAAAAAAAAATTTTCATTACGCAGTGATTTCATAAAAGTCAACAAAATTTTCGTAAAGGTTGCAAAAATTTCATACAAACAGTGACATTTCCGATCATTTTGAGTAATTCTTGTACTTACATTGGTCTTTTCCTTAACTTACTAAGAACTTGTCGTAATATATCACCCCATCATATAGGAGGTTAACAATTGATTATTAGAAAAAGTTACTTGCTTCTATTAAGGTATTTAGTGGTTTTTTCTCCTGTTTTCGGTCGAAGCGTCGGCCTTCACTATTTAGTTCATATCTTGCATTTCACTAATCGTTTTGGTCTTAAATTTGTCTTTTTAGTTTCAGAACTTGAATAGTTATATTTGGGTAACTATGGTACCTTTTTCATACATCAAATCTCAAGTTATGCCTTGTTCTTTTATTTAGTGTAGTATTTCATGTATAACTTTAGTACCAATCTAATGAGTTATGCCTTGTTCTTTTATTTGTATCTCAAGTTATGCGTTGTTCTTTTATGTGTATCTTAAGTACAAATCTAATAAGACTAACCAAGCATGATTTGGATACTTGTACTAGGATTTTTAAAATTTTTAATAAAAACGGTGATGTTTCTGATCGTTTTGAGTATTTCGTGTACTTACATTGGTCTTTTCCCTGGCAAACTAAATTAAACTTACTAAGAACTTGTCGTAGTATGTTACCTTATAATATGAGAGGTTGAGGTTCATATTTAGAAAGTTATATGCTTTTATTAAGGAATTTAATGGTTTTTTGTCATGTTTTTGTTCTTTATTATTGTTTTCGGTCAATACATGTGTTAACCTTCACCTTTTTAATTAATATCTTGCATTTCGCAAATTGATGTGGTCTTAAACTTATCTTGATTGTTTCAAAACTTGAATAGTTACGTTTTAGTAACTATATCACCTATTGGGCATGCATTGGAACTCAAGTTATGCCTTAATTTTTTATGGTTGCTAATCTACCGAGAATTCCGTTCTTAACGACATTGAAGTATTATAACTCATGTCTTATTTATATTTCTCATTTCATGGAGTTTACTCCCTTGATTTGAATCTTGTTTTACTACATTCAAGTTTTGAGATTATCATTCGTATCATACTTTTATCATTTAACATTTATTTTCATACACATTTGACAATGCACTTACATTTGACATTCAGAAGTCATTTCTTAAATGATTTGTCTATGTCATTATTCCTTTCATGAAAGCTAAGTTCATTCATAAGTTCATTTCTTGTCTTAAATACAAATCTAATGAGACCAATCAAGCATAATTGAATACCCGTGTTAAGATTTTCAAAATTTTTAATGAAATAGTGACGAACCAATTAAGTGTTTACTCACAAAAAAAAATATGTTTTAATGTTAAAACGGTTAGGTTTGTGATTTAAAGTAAGAGTTGATCAAATCTATTATTTTGGTGCTAAAACCAGTAGTAAGACGTCTTCATTCTCCTCAAATATCTTTAAATGACAAATATTATGTTTTAATAGATCGATTCCCTCTGCTATACCACTTTTCGTCAGGTTTTATGAATTTATATTTAACAGAAAAACGTTTTTAGTACAAAAAAATAGAATTCAAAATCTCCTTATGCCACAGTCCTCCAGGTCCGTATTTTCTCTAATGACTTTGCCAAATTAGAGGCCATGGTGGATGCAGATAGACCAAAATGTAAAAACAAAATCAAGAAGATTAGCACCACATTTACCCCTAGCCGGTTACTTTTATATAAGTACCATGGTACTAAGGATTCATTAGATAGTACAAATCAATGAAAAATACCTAACATGGGTTTTGATGTTGATGTTCTCATGGGAAAGGTTTGTGATGGCATCCGGCGCTTAGCAACAGCTACCCTCTCAAAAGGAATTGGAGGAGCAGGAGGTGGACTGCAAACTGGCATAACTTCCATTGCTTATATAGATATTACTAATCTAAAGTCCAAACTATCCCACAGCTCTCTTGCTCCGCTAAGATTCCTGCCATCCAAATTAGTCCCGATTTTGGCACAAGTAAGAAACAGTGGGGAAAAGGGACGGGGCTTACAAGGCAGTTATATTCCTGATGACACAATCGACACCTTGCCAATTATCCCCCCCAAAGATCTCCACCAACCCCAGCAATCGCTTGACGGATCTCCCCCCCATATTCCTGTTGGTTTGGATCATGAGCAGTTTTTGCATAATCCTATTGGTCAGGAGTTGTCTCTTAATACAGGAAATGCCAGGAGGTTTGCCTAGAAGCAGCCACTCTTGAAAGAGTGCATAATAGCTCGCCGGTTGAGCACTCTTGCACTGAGGATAACCTGCAATGCATCTCATGCTTTCGAAGCGGATCCCCAAAATCAAGGTTGCTAATATGCACAAGCCTGGTGTCAATTACGCCAGTACCACACATTATTTGTTTGCCAGCCACAACTTTTCCACGAGCGATGGGACATCATACGAGGCACCTAGATAACTTCCACGATGAACAATAAACAAGGTTAATTCATCGTGCTTGGATAAGAAATATTCAGCTAGTGGTCAAATGCGACAAAATGTATAGGGGTGTAGGTGGTTTGACTTTAAAAGCTTGAAGGGAGATGTGAGGACTCCCTTTCCTGAAGCCCTGGTGCGCAATATATTTTCACGATCTTCCTACACCAATCAAATACAAATCAATTTTACAAAAGAAGAATACATAAAGACACCAAATTGCTCACGGACATCCTTCCTTCTAACTAACTATACAGACGATGAACACCTCTTGGAATATACAGGATGCCCATCCTTCCTTTTCCCCTATGCGACATCCAACTGATGGCTAATACTATGAAATTGGCTGCTATTCCAACAACAACCCACCGACATTCCAAAATTAAACAAGAGGATAAAGTCCAACAGAAATAATTTTGCTGACTTCCTTGAGGGATCATTTCAGACGATTCCTTCACATGAGCAAAAAGAAAATCAAAGATGCTAAATTAAATATTCCAATTGCATTGTCCATGGTAAGGCAACTCCTACTCGGCATGGAGAATGAGAGGACCTATAGCCTGAAATCAAATGAAGAGCCCGAAAATGTGGTAAGCTAAAAACATGAGTACCTGTTGAAAATACTGATTTATGGCCGATTGTAATGAAGGTACCGAAATATCGAGTGTTTCTTCATCAACTGAAAATAAACTACTTTCCATCCAGAGAATCGACAAATTTCTAGCTGGGCATTGGTCCTTCCAGCTGGCAACCTCTTTCAAGATTGTGTATTGGTTCACAATATTTGGAAATTTGGAGAACTCAACTTTCAAAAAACAGGCAAAACCAATTTACTAATGCTTCCTCTGGTCCTGTTTCTTTTGTGCATTGGGTCGAGGCTGCCTGCAGCCAACAGCTTAGAGTATTAAATCACGGGAAACCACATATTCCATTTGTTCAAATCTCGAGCAGAAGGGAAAAGAACTATTGTACCTATTTGAATTCACCGAATAACGAAGCTAGAGTATGAAGCTCCTCGCTGTTGCTAACATTCTAATGCTCAACCCATAAACGAGCATTCTCCTCACAAGGTTTACATGGATCCGTGTTCGTTAGAAATTAAGGTTAGGAATTTGATTCAGTTTAATCAATATTTTCACCTTGTTGGCGAGGCAGATCCTCTTGCCCCGATGATCCTTCGAGGCTTGAACCCAGGAGTTACAGGGGAAGTGGACGGAACCGGAAGGGAACCCCTCAACTGTCATGGTCTCAAGGAAGAACTCGTTCTGGTGATTGTTTGCCACCGTGAATGCCCCCGGGATGCCGAAATAGGCACCAACGGTGAACTCTATGGTGTAGTGGACCCTTTCTGCCTTCACCTTCGTCATCTTCGACCGGTCCCGGAGCACCACCTCGCTGCTCTTCTTTGGCCCCTTCGTCTCTAACAACAAAACCAAGCACAAAAAGGGGGAGCACCACGAATATCAGGTAAAACAGAAAACCTCACCAGGCAGAAATAATCAATCGAATAGAATCCGAGGATCTTCTCACTTGGGTCGATCTTGGTGCTGACTAGCTGCATTACGCGACATTCTGACCGACCATATCAGCCATGGCATCCACCTGTTTGGCGATCCGATCCTTTAAATCCACCTTCTTCTTCTGCTGTATTGCACCTCCACTCTAATCTTAAACTTGGCCCCGTTCACCACCACCTTCTTCTTCTACCGTAATGTCACCAGCAGGCACGCAACGTGAACAACACACCATATCACGTACCCGACAACCTAAACCTTAATCAGCGCCATGTCATCGTTGTCCTCGTTGTCACCTTGGCTGCTCAGCACCACCGCACAGAGGGCCACCTTGATGAACACGAGTACCAGGCATCTCCGGCGGTGAAAAAGGAGATGGGAAGCAGCATCAGAGGAGGATTGGGGAGGTGGGGAGGGTTTGTCGTGGCAACTCACGCGGCCGGCTGATTGAGGCACTAGAGGGAGGTTGTTGGTTCAGGAAACGAAGAGGGTGGTCAAGGCAATAGGGAAGGGTGGCTAGTTGAGGCTACGGTAGAGGGCGGCACAACGGAAGAGGCCGGCTTGTCTGGCAACGCAACGAGAAGGAGAACGGCTTGTCGGGCGACGCAACAAGGAGGAGGGCTTGTCGGCAACCCAAGGTAGGAGGAGGAAGGCTTGTCGGGTGACTCAACGGAGGAGGAGGTTGAGTTGTCGGGTGACCCAACGGATGAGGAGGAGGACGGGTTGTCGGGCAAATCGACGACAATGTGACACTTGCTCTGTTCTTTTACTTGCCCTGACAATGTGACTCTTGCTCTGTCTCCCTGGAGGATGAGTTGCATTGTGGTTGCCCTTTCTTCCGGCTCTTCGCGCAAGTGGGATGTGCCCACCAGGTTCTCGCTTACGGTCAGGAAGGCATGAGTGCTGACTGAACGCGGCTAACGTCCGCAGGTGGGACTAAGGGTGAGCAGGTTCCGGGTGGGTAGGTTCCGGACGTGGAACCGGGAACCTACCCTGTAATGGCCGGTTCCTTAATTTTAAAATCTAGAACCTACCCAGTAGTTTAAAGAACCACCCAGGAACCAATCTACCGGTTCCGATTCCGGTTCCAGTACCGGTTCCGGTTCCAGTGCCTTCTATTAGAACTTTCAATTAGCATATCAAAGTAGCAGAGAATACAGAGATTCATCCCAATTATGTACCAATATGCTAAGTATCTACTAGCCAAACCAAAAGTCTTAAAAACATGCTAGATATCCACAAACCAAATCAATTGTCCCAAAATGAAGACCAACTCGACAAGTTCGCATAACAAAAATGAGCTACGAACAATCCGACAATGCCTCCAAAGCTCAATACCGATCAACGTCTCCAAAGCTCAAAGCCTTCAAACATTCGTAATATCTGAATTAATTTCGGCAAAATCTGTATAAACAAGTCATGTAAACAAAACGTGAGCGAATGATACACAAAAACATCATGACTCAAATTGAAATAATTAAGATACCTTATTCATATCTTTCGGCATTTTCCAGGTTCTCCTCTATATTAATAGGAGATAAAGGAGATCTTAGCCAATCTTGAACGCATATTAATACCTCAACAACTTTAGGAGTTAATGAACTACGGTAGCAATCCAACACACGGCCCGACGTACTAAAAGCAGATTCAGAAGAAACCGTTGATACGGGGATAGCTAAAATATCCCTCGCAATGCAAGGCAAAATGGAATACTTTGTGGCATTACTTTTCCACCAACCTAAAACATCAAAATCAGCCTTACACTCTTCACATTTGTCTTCCAAGTATCGCTCCAATTCAGATTTACCTCCTACATTCAACTCTTCCTCCATGTATCTCATGTAGCCATCTTGAAGATTCTCATACATCTCACAACTATCATCCAAAGCAGAACCACAACTTTATTGCAAGAAAGCACGTCATTTTTAAGCATATCTGTGGCAGAAGAATGCTCATAATACTCAAATAACCGTTGTAAAACAAACTTCAGCCTTTCAACTATCAAGTTAATCACTTCCGAATCATTACAATACACTTTCTTGCAGCAAAACTTGACAAAATTCAACTTATAGCGTGGATCCAATACAACAGCAATTAAGACCATCATATTACAATTCTCCATACTGCCAAAGTACTTGTCAAACTTTTCCCTCATCTTGCGTGACATAATTTGAAGTTGAACATCCCTTTCTATCTTTGCCCAATCATTCAGAGCAGTCAATATACTAACTACTTCTTCAAAATAGGAATTTGATGTCACATACAAATAACCCGACAACCTCTTAGTAGCATCATAAAACTTCTTCATAAATTTAATTATCACTTCCAAGTTCGACCAATCTTCACTATTTGACAAATCATATTGGAGCTCAACACTCATTGACAAATCTTCTTCTTCTAATCTTTCAAATGCCTTCCTAAATTTCACAGCAGTCTCTAACATCAAGTAGGTTGAGTTCCATCTAGTTACCACATCAAGGCAAACTGAACCTTTATGTGGAATTCTTTCTTTTATGACACACTTTTGAAAATGATCAAATCTAGATGAAGAGCTCCGGATATAACGAATCATCTTCCATACTCGACTTATAGATTCACAAACATCACTCAAGCCATCCTTCACAATTAAATTCAAGATATGTGCAGTGCATCTCATGTGAAAAAACTCACCGCCTAAAATCAAGGAGTTGCTTTCAATGAGCTTATCTTTCAAGTATTTCACTGCAACATCATTAGAGCTTGCATTGTCAACTGTCACAGTAGAAATACGATGTTGTATTCCCCAATCAATAATGCACTTCTCAATCATTCTACCAATTTCCTTCCCTTTATGGCTAGACATAACCACAAAACTCAATATGCATTTATACAACTTCCATTCATTGTCAATAAAATGAGCAGTAAGACATAAATAGTTCATGTTCTGATTGGAAGTCCATGTATCAGTTGTAAGTGCCACTCGAGAATTCAAAGAGCCAATAAAAGTTTTGAGCACTATCTTCTCACTTATGAAAATCTTCATGCAATCTCTAGCAACAGTGAATCGAGAAACAGGCTTGAAAGTAGGCTGTAGAACATTAACAAACGCGCGAAAACCTTCATGCTCGACAAGAGAAAAAGGTTGTTCATCGACAATAATCATCCTAGCAAGCATATCTCTGCAATGTTCTTGATCAAACACCCAAGTAGATATAACATTACGACTTGTGCATCCTTCCGATTTGCTGCTAGTAAATATCTTTTGTCGCTTATCCATATTATGAGGAAACTTCCGAAGACTATTAATATGCTTCCACATCGTTGAAGTGCCCCAATTAGGATTATACTTGTACACATTGTTACAGTAAATGCACTTCACATTCTCTGCCTTATAAGTCTTCTCATTTAGAATTTTCGCAAAATGATCCCAAACGTTAAACTTTATGTTTTATTTGCCTGTTACCTTAGGAGCAGTAGGAAGATTGGCCGCTGTTGAAGCTAAAGTTCGCTTGACACTAGTTGTTTGAGCCTCATTGTTGTCAGAATCGAGATTCATCTTCTAATTCGAACAACCTAACAAATCAAACAATAGATCATTAAACAGATGATCCAGAGCACCAACGCCTCAAATTACATCAAAATCAAAATCCAAACCCCACAGAATCACCCCCTTACCGGCTATGTTCAGAAAAAAAGAACTTTTAAGAAAGTATTCTCATCACCCACGGCTCAATCAACCTAACCCATCCCTAAAATCCTCCAAAAAATCATAACCCAAAAAGAATTGTAAATAAAAATTGACAAGGCAAGGCGGGGAAGAAGGGAAAAAGCATATTAGGAGCTGACTTATCGTAAGAAACCGTAACCCCTAGAACCGTTTGATGAAGACGTTGTGAAGAGGGGGGAGAGACTGGGAATAGAAAGGTTAGGAACCGGGACAATTGTTTGGGGTAGGGTAAAGTTTAATTTAGGTTATTGGGTTGGGTAAAATTTAGGGTAGGTTATTGGGTTGGGTAAAATTTAGGGTAGGATATTGGGTTGGGTAATATTTAGGTTAGGTTCCAGGTTCTCCGAATTGGTTCCGGGGGGAGAACCTAGAACCGTACTTGGTACCGCCGGTTTTGTAAAATTTAGAACCTAGAACCTACCCGATCCATTCGAGAACCTGTACTGACACCGACCCTATGGTGGCGGTTCCGACAGGTTCGCGGTTTTACCCGGAACCTATTATCGCCCCTAGGTGGGACGTCCCTCTACTAATTTTCATTCTTTTTTTAGTATATTGTATCAACGAAATTAATAAAGTTTATAATTATTATAATTAGTACAATATACAAACTTATACTAGTGTAATGTTTATATATTGTATTAATTTGAACAGTAAAAGTTTTATACTAATTAGTACGGTTGTAATTACTACAATTATACTAATTAAAATTAGTACAATATGCAAATCGTGTACCGTTTGTACATTGTACTAATTTAAACGGTAAAAGTTTTGTACCAATTAGTAAGTTGTAATTATTACTATTATACTAATTATAATTAGTATAAGTGCAGTAATTACAAATTGTACTAATTTCATTTGTACAATGTACTAAAAAAGGTGAAAATTAATACAAACGGAGAGTCGTCACACGGCACGGGACGTTAGCCGCGTGCATCCTTTGTCACGGGACAATTGCAAGCGTCAGCTGTTCCTGAAAATTGTGCATTCCATCATGCTAGCCGGGGCATCCAGAGTACACAAGCCGAACCGAGCTTCTTGGCCCTATTCTGTTGTATACTTTTGGGATTTTTTGTATGCACAGGATTTGAACATATAACTGCATAAACTTATCGTTTAACCTCCTGGGTGTGGTGGAGCACACTATTCGCTTGCCTTGTGTCCCTCTTCCAGAATACTAACTTATGAATTACATTTTTCATTACCACAAAGGTAATTTTTCATACTCAGAAAAAAGATACTTGAAAAATTTTTCACTGTTGCACATCATTCATGCGATATTTGGACATGAGTAGTGTGACGTGTTTCAGAAACCGTGAAATTAATTATCTCGAAACGATTCAATGAATGAAATGTCAAAAAGAACGACTTCCAAATTATTGAACAGTTTCCTAAGCTTTTATTAAAGCAACTATGACATAACCGAGCGATACCAACTCAATCTCAGAATAAAAACCAGACGTCTCGTCATTGATTTCTACTCGAAAGCACTGTAAAAGCAATGGCCGCGACTCCAAGCGCTTCCATCGCCTGTGCACTGCTCCTCGTCCTCCTTATCTCTGGTGAGGAATGTCTTCCATAATTCTTCGAGATAATTTCAATGATTTTTGACAACCGACGGGCTGTTTGTTTGTTCGGGATGCAGGCGGAGCCAATGTGGCGCGTTGCAGCCGTTTGGGCACTGCACAAAAGGACCATTGGTTGATTCACGGGGATGAGGAGATTGCCCCATCTGATGATGATCAGAAGTACGCCTTCAGCGGCTGCGCCAGGAGCACTTGCCGTGACGGGCATAAAGGCTATGTTTGTGTGACTGATGATACTCGACCATGCTTCCATAGCTATTGGGAGTGTGAGGACGCGTGCGTTCCCTTCATCATCCCTCCTACCTTGGATCGCAAGAAACAGTAGGGAGAGTTACCTTGAGAAACAACGACTGAGACATTAAACAGAAAGAATAAGAGTCCTCATTTATGCTCATATCTGTAACTTAACCAGTTGTTGTGGGGGCTTGGGATCATTGGGCACGAGATCTACTGGGCAAAACGTGGTTCTCGATCCATGATCGTCGTAAAGGAAAAAAACCTTTGGGTCCTGGTCAGACATTGTTTTTCTCATAGGACTAACAATGAGATCGAATGACATTGGTCGAAAACATCCCTCTGAGCATTGATACGAAACAGACTCAACCACCGGAATAGTAGCACGGGTGAAAATTTCTCATCTCCGACACAGATCTTCTAGCCCACAATCAATGGCTTCGGCTTTGGATCCATAATTTGGCACTTTGAATGGGGATGGATTCTATCATTCGGGAATTTATCTTCTAGAACAGAACGATTCAGACCACGATGTAGATCCACGAGACAAAAGAAACAGCATTTTTGTTTATGTATCACATCATCTGTTGGCAGAATTGAACGAGGTTCATCGTTAGCCAAGATGACATGGAACAGGCATTTTATCAGATGGAACCGGTACTTTAGTAAACACGGTAATAGAGATTCATATTACATAATTTAATTACATCGCTCTTTGCATCGGAGCTATAGCCGGTTTGATAATCGTAGTACTTGGGCGAAATCCCCGCGCATGCAAAATTTCCCGAAATAAGGCGAGAGCCCAAAAAGTGTATGTCTAGCCTTGAATCAAGGGCCCAGAGCCAAAGATGTCGGTCCGGTTTGGCTTGAGGGGGCGTGTTAAGATATAAAATATAAATCAAGCATTCACTTAACGACTTAAGCTTAAACGTATAACCAAGCCTCACCTTACAGCTTAAACTTTTAGATCAAACGGTAAGGTTTCTACATGGTATCAGAGCGGTCATGAGTTCAAATCTCCCGCGCAAAAATCTCTAAAATAAGGCGAGAGGCCAAAAGAGCTCCTAGCCTTGAACCAAGAGCCCGGAGCCAAAGATGCCGGTCCGGTTCGACTTGAGGGGGCGTGTTAAACTATGTAATTTATATAACCAAGCCTCACCTAACAACTTAAGTTTTTAGGTCAAACGGCAAGATTTCTACGCCATGAACTATACTAGCAAGGTGTGTAAAACTGCACCCAAATGTAATCGAACAAATCGGTCTCAAGCCCGCCACCGAGCCAAGCATCAGGGAATGGGCACTGAGGAGCCGCGGTCGAGTACACCTTCTTTCCCTGCAAGCTGTACACTGACAGGTACCTCGCGAGGTCATTGTAGTGCTGGCTCGAGCCACCCTCGATGTCGGAAATGACTGCTCCGAGACTTTCCCACCAGGAAGTTATTCAGGTAGGTGGCAACCTGTCATGCGTTGTCCTCATAGACCAGCGAGTAACACCCTGAGCCTCCTCTGATGGACAATATAACCATAGCTCCTCTCTCCTAGTAAGACTTGATATCGAGGCTGAGTTTCGTGCACTGGTCGCTTGTCTGACCATTCTCAAAAGAGCATAGGAATGCGATGTCAACAAAGTTGTAGTCTACGGCAGTGCAGGTCTCGGCCAAGACGCCCTCATTTCTGTTTTGTCCCCAGTAGATGGAAATGCCGTCGGCATCGACTCCGACAAACAGTCCAAAAGTAAGCAGAAAAAGGAATGGGGAAACGATAAAACATTTGGGCATGTTTTGGTTGATGGGAAGAGGACTGTTTGTCTTAAAGAAAGATGGACGCGATGGGGGAGAATTCAAATCCGAAGGCCATAATTTTGTCTTAATTTTTCTGTTGTTTTAATTTCCAAATATATTTCTAATCACAAGTACATACAACACCAAAAGAGACATCCACCATTTTGACTGTAATCGTGGAAGGATAAACACTCATCCTCAATCTCGTCTTGGGCTTATTTAACTATCTCCCGAAAAATCTTCAGTGTTTTTATTGTTCCTGTAAACGTTTCGTATATGGTACAGATAAATATTATCATATTATGTACTTATGAGTTCCGATGGATCCTAGTAATGTACTCCCTTCAAAGCATAATTTTGAATTTGAAACCAACATCTGGTGAGCGATTTGAATTCGTTTAAAGTGTTTCGAAGACTCGTCGAAAAAAATGTAAATATGGAATGAAAGTGCCTAAAGATTTTGTACGAACAAAGGAAAGAAAAACATCCACCAATTGGGTGGTGGAGATGTTGCTTTTTTATTATTATTTTTATTATTTTAACTTGGTTGAGTGCATTAAGGAAAGGAAACGCCTCCTGAGAAACCCCCACCCGCGTAAAAGACAGGGAAAAAGCACACGCACTAACTCAACTCAAATCAACCGCACACAAATTCGCGCATTCAAAGCATAAATAAACAAAGCAGAGGCACACACCCACACCAAAAAATATATATATATATATATTCTCCCTCCACCGCCACTCCCAGAAAACAACCCAAAAGAAATAAAAGTAGAATGTTAATGAGAAACACCTGCACAGCCATAGCCACCACCTTTCTGTTGAGGTGCTCTTGCCTCTGTTTCTGCATGGTCAAGTCCTCCTACGTCTACTTATATCACGGATGCTCCCAGGAGAAGTACCCCCATGGCACCACCCCCTTCGAATCCAACCTCAACTCCTTACTCTCCTCCGTCGTCTCCTCCTCCTCCCATTCCTCCTACAATGCCTTCTCCATTGGCAACGACACCTCCCCTGACTCCGCCATCTTCGGCCTCTACCAGTGCCGGGGCGATCTTAAGCTCCCAGACTGCTCCGAGTGCGTGCGCAGCACTGTCTCCCAGATTGGGTTGGCCTGCCCGTACTCCTACGGGGCCTCGTTGCAGCTCGACGGGTGCTACGTGAGGTATGAGCACGTGGACTTCCTCGGGAGGCCCGACACTAGCCTTAGGTACAACAAGTGCAGCAGGAGCGTGGTGACCGACGACGCGGAGTTCCTGAGGCGGAGGGACGTGGTGTTGGCAGAACTAAGGGGCGATATCGGGTTCCATGTGAGCTCATCTGGCTCGGTTTCAGGGTTCGGTCAATGCTTAGGGGATCTGAGCTCATCAGACTGCTCGACTTGCATCTCGGAGGCAGTTAACGACCTTAAGACGCTTTGCGGATCGGCTGCCGCTGGGGATGTTTTCCTTGCTCAATGTCATGCGAGGTATTGGGCGTCGGGTTACTATAACTACGCCTCAGGTATGGTCCTCTAAAAAACTCTACATTGCACCAGAGGAGACAAAAATTTTACCACCTGTATATTTACATGCAATGGTTAGGCTAAAGGCGAAAAAGCATATAATCAAGAATGAAGATGATTAGGACTCGAAAAAGTAATTATGAATTTCATATTACTAAAAGTTTCTTTCGCTAATCTTGTTTCCGAGGCACTAACAAAAAAGCCGAATCAGTTGGAGTTGACGTTCTTAACATTTAAGTAAACTCTAACCATGCAAAAATAATAAAGAGATAGAAAAGAAAGATATTGAATTCCTAGAGGGAAGGGTTCAAGTCGATTCCATGTTGCTGTAGTTTATTCTAGGCGACAAGATAATACACACTACCCTCGGGAAGAGGTGCTGCTTTTCACTAAAGGAAAGGCAAGAAAGTAAAGGGTCCTAGTCCTACACTCCTTTCTGTTACCTTCATTATTTCTTGAAGAAGAGATCACTAGCCATTCATCAATACTCCTTATGACTGTATCTCGTAAGGATTCCACAACTGAATGAATGAGCTAAGACATCGTGCTAAGAATACATTTGCTTGGTTAGTGGGAACATAAACGCTGGTTCGAAGCGGGGGGCATTTAGTTTCGAGATTCATTTTAAATGAAGTCAAAAAGGAAGAAAAGTGGAGAGATTTCAGAAGGGAAAATAGGAAAAAGGAAATACTGTTCCAGTCGTGTCTCTGCTTATGGGCGCAAAAGTTCTCCACATTCACCAGTTAGAGCAATATAACGATGGGTCACTTAGTAATCTTATTGTCTTTTTACCTGACTTTTGTGCATTTTGGAGCGCAGAATCTTCGAGTGGAGACCGAGTTGGGAAGGCAGTGACAGTGATCATCGGCGTGGTTGTGGCTCTGTTTGTCCTTGTTGTTCTTCTTTCACTCTGCAAAAAAGCGATGGGTATGTTATTACTGATAACCTTGCATCTTTTATTTCTCAGACAAACCATTCTTTTCCCACTCTAATTACTGACACTCTATACATTGTTTCTCTGTGGTAGGTTGAAAGAATTGAAATTGAAGATCAAAAATAGTAAAAGCATTAGGAAAACTGCAATCACGCAACAAGCTTGGTGGTGCTTTGCAGTATCGACTGAATATTTAACTTCGCTAGCTCTTAGTATTTGTCCCTCTATGGTGGTACTGGGCTTTAAATGCTAATGCAGTCATATCGAGGACCTTGTGCCCCGAAGTTTCGAATCACTAGACCTAAGGATACAAAGGCATTTTGCTCCTCTGTTTGACCAATTAGTCCCTTATTCAACGTGAAAGAACTCAATACATATACACTAATCATCCTCAACCTATACAAGTAAAGTAATGTTCTCGGCTCTAAGGATACCTGAACTCCTCGTAATCATTAGATGTTACCATTGCTTTTGAAGTTTCATCTTTTATTGCTGTTGAAGAAGAGTTTTGCATCTTGATCAATAAATGGAGATCCTTGAAATCGTGACTGACGCCTTAAGCTAAAAAGAGAAATCATCTCTCTACTACTATTTGTGTCCCTTTCGATTTCCGATAAAATTGTATGAGAGCTACCTTTATCTAAGATAACGATCAAATTATAACATTTCCATTTCCTCGTTCTATACAGAATTTGAAAAAACTGGAGCTTTAGGTAGTATTATGAGGTTACAATGAATGATCGAACGTTGTTGATGAGAATTATAACAAGCGCATTGATGATTCATTGTTTTACCCAACACAGAGATGGAGAAATCTAATACAAACAGAAATATTAGCATATTGTCTCACAATCATTCGGTCACAAGAATCTGTTCAGAAAAACTGCAATGGAAAATGTTGTATCCAGAAGGACCTCTCAAAGAAACTCCCATATTAAACTTAAGTAAATGAGACTTGTCAAGAAGAGAATCCAAGAGTCATGTTCCTCATTGGTTATCATGTGGTCACGAGAACATAGACTGCCATTGATGTGCAAGAACTCCATCGTAAGTGCTTCCATGTAAATTAGGTCTTAAAAGACTTCTCTATTGTTAGCTTTTGAGGTCATGATGTAATGTCAACACTTCAAGGAAATCTTTCTTCAAGAACCTCCTTTTACTTTTATGCTCCTTATTCTTTCCCACGTCAGCCTATAAGCCTGCAAAGATGCTTCAAATGGAGATGATGTTCAAATTTTTTAAGGACCTTTTGATCATCTTTGAAAGAGAATTTACCATCCTAGGAGAGAAATGAGCAATCGTAATTTAACTTGTAATATTCCTTGTAGTTGTATCGTAGTCATGAACAGGCGAGAAGCTCTCTCTACTACACTTCTGAAATGGATGGAGGAGTTTGAATGAGACTTCCACCAACTATTGACAAAGAATTTCTTTCCTCATCAGAAGATGTTTATCAGAAGGGATATAATTGAGGGGTTAAAACACTTTCACTCCAAAAAAGTTGAAAATTGTCTAATACGTGTGAATTTTATAAATAGACAAATAAAAAATCACTATAAAATTACTTGATGAGTCTGCACCTTGTTGGACTTCACACCCTGTCATTAATCTCGGAGGGTGTCTTACTGGGATTTGGGGATCTCAGACCTTGAAACAGTTGGTGAAAAATTGTGTTGGAGAAAACCGTCTGTTGAGTATAACAACATCACAAGTAACCATATCCAAGAACAAAACAAAAAAGCAAAGTGATAAAATTTGTAGAAATTTGACAAAGAAGTGGATAACAATAAAAAGCTGAGAACAACAGCGGACCCATCACAACTCCAACAGGCTTAGCTTCATTGGCAAGATCATTAGCTATCTTATGTATAAAGCCTGGAAAGACTTAATTCAAGGAAAATTACATTTTATCTCCAAGATTAAATTACAGCCCAGCAGGCAGATAAAACTGCAAAATTGGCACCAAGAAGCAACAAGGCGACGAAACTAAGCAGACAAACAGGATTTGCTGAACTACGGTGCAGATGCAGTCTCAATTACATGAGAAACAAAACAGCATGGATAACGGAAAACCACAAATAGCTAACCGCTACAATTGGGACCTATATAGCCGATAAAAAATTGAAGATCAGAAGCGTGATGACACTGAAATTCAGAAGCCATATCGAAATGAGAAACAAATACTAAGAGATGAAAAAGACAGGACTTACTTTTGATTTTCCATTCAGAAACTATTATGGCCATCAATGCATGTACAGGATAAAGACATGATGCAAAGTGGATGATATGATGATTCACATTACCAGGAATTCAACTAAAGTCAACCATGAACAGATAATGGTTGATGGGAATTCAGGAAAAACGTCAGGATTTACCCCATTTTACTGACAAAATGACAAACAACAGAAACATGATTGCATAAGCACAAAATCATTCCGGTAATCATCACGTCAACATGTGGCATGAGATCCAAGCTCAAGAAACCCTTCCTTTGCCAAACATTATTCATATAATCTATAGATGCTTAACGAGAATCGATGAGAAAATCGGTACCATTACTCATGACACCGATCAGTGATTCGATCAAAAGGTGAAACAACCGGCGATCGAACAGTTCCGCACTTCTAGAACGGAAATTTTCCCGACACCAAACTGAACACTACAAATCAGTCTTTATTCCCCTGCACAACTCCCATGTAGCAATTATTACACAGGCTGTCACTGCAGCAAACCACTCAATCACCGGCCTAAGCCTGGCATGCCTCTCTTCAGCATCCTTCACACACCTCGGTAACATTCCCAATTTCGCACCGCCCGCCAGAATTCTTTCTGCAAAATCCGACTCCCCATTTCAAAGAAACCAATCATGACCAGATGGTGTAGCCATTACATTTGACATCAACAACATAAAAATCCATCCTAAGAAAGTCGCCACATCAAATAAAAATCCATCCTAAGAAAGTCGCCACATCAAATAAAAATCCATCCTAAGAAAGTCGCCACATCAAGCAAAGACTGGGAGATGATGAAGCATCGCCTTACGGACGCAAATCGCTTGATCTCGCACGCTGCGACGTTCTACTCATCGGAACGGATACGGCGGGAGCGTACCGCCGTTCGCTTCCGGAGTGGTGGAGGACTTCTGGGCCTACCGGTGAAATGTTGGGCTTCTATCCAGGCCCAAGCTATGCTATCATAACCCAGGCCCGCCGCCATAACCCCGCCTTCTTTTCAAGACGTTTTATTACTGAACGAACCGAGTAAATATTCATCGCAACTCATTTACGGTGTGTTTGGTTTAAGGATTTGAGGAAGGATCAGAATAGTCTAAACACATTATTTTTAAAGTAATTTCCTTCCTAATCACTATATTATTCCCTCTAGTAATTTCATTTCATTCAAAATTTCATTCTCAAAATCAAAACGGGCT
Source organism: Melastoma dodecandrum (assembly GCA_029817715.1). Lineage (NCBI taxonomy): Eukaryota > Viridiplantae > Streptophyta > Magnoliopsida > Myrtales > Melastomataceae > Melastoma > Melastoma dodecandrum. The sequence goes on from JARUPY010000606.1 coordinate 3,657,275, forward strand.
ATTAGCCATTACGGTGCTCTAATTGGAATTCGACTCGGTGTGATGATTACAACACCACGTGATAATAACTTCTTATACGTTTATTACGTCACGTGGACCGTGCTCGTATATACATATACATATATGATAAGTGAATGGGAAGTGTGTTTCCCTGGCCATTCGCGTTTACGCAGAGCCTTTACAGGGGCACAAGTATTATTTTTAGAGGGATGATGGTGGAACAGGTGGTAATCAAACTTAGGACATCATTAATTGGCGGGGCAAAAAAATGCGAGTGACCTAATAGTGCGCTTAGTAGGAGTCTTTAGAGGAGTGTCCAATTAGATGGAGTTAACATGGGATTTGATTAGACAAATTATCATGTCATGCCACACATTATTGACCCATCTTTGAAAAGCAATTACAAATTCCTCGTGCGGACTTTATGGGCAAAGTTTTAAATAATAAATTCCTCCACCCCCCCATCTCACCTTTTTTTTATTATTACTACTACGGGATGGTCCCTTTCTTAAAAAGAAAAGAAAAGAAAAACATAAATATTTATTTGATATATGTTTTATTTTCTTTTTTTTTTGGGGGGGGGGGGGTGTTAGATCTTACGGCATAAAATGTAATAAATTAAGTACCCACTTGCTACGACACATAAAAGAGTCACCTTATTTCCTGGATGCTGCATTGAATTCCGACCCCTTTTTAGTGGCTCAAATGTCGAAACCCCCAGTTAAGATTTGTAAGGGTTTGAAGTTTTACAAGTTTAACGGTATTCATTGAAATCGGTAATCGAAAATTTTTTTTGATATTTACCGAATACCTAATTATGTTAGGCCCGACACATGACCGGTTTAGCAATGCTCTGAAAGTATATTTGCCCTACGTTTTGTAAATATAAAAGAAACCATCCACATCGCCCCTTATTGCGTTCAGTTAGAGAATGAGAAAACAAGAAGAAGATCATTTTTATGCTTGTGACGACAGACACGAGTGAAATTGTGCTGATAATTTTGAAATATTTAGAATAAATGGGTCGAATCAAACTGATGAGTTCATGAAGTAATCAAATTTTAGGAAGAGTAGTTCAAAGGTCCAAGAAACGTGCCAACTGGCTCGTGTTCCTTTCTTTTGCTGATTCCCATTTCAGATAGGGTTGAAAACAAGGACGTCCATTATCTAAACAAAGAAAAAACAATTACGAAGAAACCATGATGCGAACAGTGGAACGCAATTTCTCTTTCCTTCTCATCGGCGTTGTGTTGTTTGATTGTTTAGTTTCTACTTCATCGTCATTGAACATACGAAAACGTTAAGGATGTTAACGAAGCAATCGATTGGCAAAAACAAAAGGTGTTGATATTTTAAAGGTTTACTTGTCTTATTGTCTCGTGAAAGATCCGATGGTGTCGAGAGAGAGCACAAATAGGTAGGTGCAATACTATCTTTGTTCAACGCATTTCCGTACAACCTCTAGTCGCATTTTTTTTTTAAATTAAGAAGTTTATAACGATTCAAAAGTTTTATCCGATTCGAATTCAATACATCCTTGTCGCAAGATTAACGCTAAACCATCTAAAAAAGTACCCTGAGCTTTATATAGAACAAATTTAACGAATCATTTCAGAGCCCTTCTCTGTTTCTTTTTTTTTTTTTTTTTGGGCTTAAATTTCCCCCTTTCTTCCTTTTGGCCTGCTTTTCTCCATTAATATCCCAACTTGCCCGAGAGGGGAATAAGGCAAAACAAAACAAAATAAAAACTTACGCAATAAATACAAACCGTCGATTTTACCTAATAAATTGTTTTTTTTTTGGGGGGGACCAAAGTCCCACCCAACAAAATCACCTGTGATATTGATTTATTTTCTTTTTCCATCCATTGGCTCAACTTACCCTTAATGCTTGCATCCAAGAAGAAAGAAAAAAAAAAGTAAACCCCCCCTCCCTCCCCACCCACAAATTCTAGATTTAATCGATCCCTCCCAACCCCACACCTCTTATAAATGCACCATCACCACCACAACCATATGATATTCCCCCCACCCCTCTCATCTCCTTTCACATGGATTCCAGCACAAGGGAAGAAAAAAGCTTAGGGAGAGGGGTCCCCCCATCCATGTAATAGTTAAAGGATTTACTACTATATGACAACTTTTGGAATGGAAACTCCCCCGGATAGTATCGTCACTCACACTACCCTCTTCGTCTAACTATTTAATTAACTTAACTAGACTTCTTCATCCTTGTCATGGGCATTTTTTTTTTTTTAATTTTGTGGGGGCAGGCAGCATTTTGGATTATTTTATATAAGAAAAGAGGAGACAGGATTTGGGTGTTTTCCTTAATTTGGTCATACAGTTTAGTCTCTCTGGGCTTTTTGGGGTGGAGGGCGAGATTGGTGGGTCTTGGATTAAAGTATATAATCGTGTACGGAAAAGAACTGTATCGATAAGCTAAATGGGACCAAAATAATCCAAATTTTAAAAGAAAGAAAGCACTTGATAAATGGTTTTGGCCGTCTCGTGCGTGTTGTTGTTCTACTTCGGGATTTTGTCATCGAGACTGAATTGGCAATGAACTTGAAAGGCCGTGTGAGGATAGGGTTTTAAGGGGAAGTCCAAATGGGATGATGATATGTAGTTGGTCGATGAAAAAGGGAAGAAGGAAGACCAACCAAATTGGGCACTCCACGTGGGAGGAACCCCACTCTCCCTGTTCTTATTCACCCCCTCCTTTACATGCCCTCAACTTTTTTCTCATTTTTCAAATTTATGTGTATGTATAGATAGCATTTGGTCCCCTGTCATGTAAATGTTTGCAGAGGATAGTATTTCGATTCTAGTTGCTCGTCGGAGTTCGTGAATAAATTTAAATCGTTTATATAAGCAGTGGCATGTAAGGGTCAACAATCGGCCGAGATGAGATTGTATACTTCCTTTTGAATCCGGATAATGAATAGCATTTAGTTATGTCAACTGGTAATGAGGATCCAGATCTCTTGGAAATTGGAACAGAACTTGCCAAACGAAAGTATGGAGGACACTTGATATCAGAGGTTACTACCAATACATGGTTAGTCTTAGAAAAAAAAAATTACGAAATCGGGTTTGTATTTTCAAAACTTACAAAATATTGTCCTAAGTTGCTATTTGAAACATCGAATTTCAATTTATAAAAAAATCAATGCTTGAAACAACGAATTTGCTTATGTAAATTAAAATCTATAGTCTCAAACAGGGACTTAAGGATAAACTCCTTAATATCATTAATAATCTCTTCACTTTATTGATTTGCCCCTTAACTCCCTTTCTGTTAAAATTAAGATATAATCGATCCTACTAGATGGCAATTCATCACCCAACTTATACTCCTATGAAATCATTGAGCTCCATTCAATTCCGTAGGACGCCTACATACAAGAAGTTTCATCATCTTGGGAATAATAAAAAAAAAAACATTCTACCTGTTCTATCTTCAACTAGCAATTAGCAATAATCGCCTTGGCCGGTTAAAGATAAATACAAGAAGTTTCCTCCTTATTAAATGACTGGTTTGAAAACGACACATTCCCATCAAGACTGTCCAATTAGTAATGACAAATCACATAGAAATGCCATCGTGTACTTAAGTGGAATATTCATTGGAATCCCCGGATGAAAGTTATAGAACAATTTTCTAGACTTGGCCGAGGCTGACCATGTATAATTACGAGGAATTGGGGTATTGGTATGATTAGGAAAGACAAACATCGCCCCAAGTATTTCTGGTAAACTAAAAAGGATTTTATTAAGAAATGCAATTAGGGCATCCATTAAGAGACAAACAAAAGTAATTTAAATTTAGTGATTTAGGAGTTAATACGTTTCATAAGCTGTGTTTTTTTACATTTAATATGTTTCGTTTTTTTATTGTAAAGTATATTAATATTATCAAATTATCTTTAATGATATTAATAATTATATTTTTATTATTTATATCTATTCACATGTTAATAACACCCCACCTAAAATTGGACCCACGGTTTCTACTTGACGCATAAAAATACCCCTAGGCCTAGCACTAACTTGGAATCAGAACATTTCACTATTTCCTAATTATCTTTGGGTATATACACACATTTAGCCACTCCCCAACAATATTATTCAAACACAGAATATGAATTATCCTAATCCCGAAGGAATTTGGAACCAGAACATTTTAATCAAACGCCCCGAAGACAAAATCTTTGGTCGGTAATATTTTTCCCTTCTTTAATTTTTGATTTTTATTTTAAAGTGGGTGGGAAAAGCATCTCTGGAATTCCTATCACGAGGGAACATATTTGTTTTGCTTTGTTTATTTTTTTGGTTGCTTAACGCTGATAAAAGTTGGGGAAAATAAAGCTAAGGAAAGGTGATGTTATCAAATAGTTTAAGTCATAGGCCGGTCATTAAAATAACTGATCTCTTTCGGTCCCTCTCGCTTTATGCTGTCCTTTCCCCTAAATAACGTAAAAAAGAATGTATCCCCCACCACGACCACGCTATACTTAACTTAATATTCGAGCGACTATGACCAATCGGCATATTCGACGTGCTTGTCCGTCGAACGAGTGGTCCGTGTAGCCTTTTGCGGTGATTAAAACGAACTAATTGATTAAGTTGATCTTCTCAAAGTAGAAGCGTCATGTCGAATTCGGTGAGAATACTACTATCATTTTTATAAAATTGCTAGTCCTTTTTAGTAATTGAATTCCAATCAACAGAAAGAAGAAGGGTCAAGTCTTATTCCAGTACCGCTTTGTACGGTTGCGCGGGTAAACAAAAAATCGTAAAAATCCATAAGTAATCTTTAACAAAAAAAACATTAGCACACGTCGGAAATCGAGACCCAGTTGCCCTGTGCATTTGATTTTAACACGTTTATAAAAAAAGAATTAGGGAAAAAAAGCCACAAATATAATCAATCACACTTAGATTATAAAAGTGTTTAAATATGGTATGGAAATTTAAGAATTCATTTAGTTACGACCGTGTTTAGGACGCGGTTAGAGTAAACCCTAGCTAGTGGAGTAGTGAGTGGCATGACAACCTCAAAAACGAATCATACAAAACAACAACGCCAATGATAATAATAATAATAATAATAGAAAGAAAACTAACGAAGAAAAGCATGCAAAAAAGAAAAACGAATTATAAAATTATTTGGGTGGTCATATCTCTCGATGATACAAGCACAAGACAACATCTTTTTGGAAGTTATAGTGTTGCTTGCTAGGACCCGCGTCGACATTAGTGTTAAGTAATGACGTTGTCGTACCCGAGTAAAATTAGCTACATGTGTATGGTGAATTAATATCCATCGTTCAATATGTGTGTGTGGGGGAGTGGGGGGTTGCAAAAATGTTCCGTGGAAGTGCCAAGATTAGTAGTATATTTTATCGTGTTTTGGCCACTAGAGGAGGTAGCATGAGCGGAAGAGGTCAAATTGGATTAAGCTTTATATATCTTGACAAAAAAAAAAATTGAGATTGGGATCGCTCATGTGACATTTTATTTTCTAGAACACAAAAATAAATAAAATAATGATTTTGGGGGTTACGCGGGTGGCATGGTTCGGGGGGTTTTCGTAATCCCAATCATATCGAATTAAAAATTTATATGATATCGATCCCACCCATTTACAATTCTAACCCGTTACACACCAATTCAAACTATTCAAAAAAGTTCAGTAGTAGTATTCCGATACTACCGTCAGACATGAGCGGGGTCCCATCTTCCACTCCCCAGTCCATCCATCAGGTTCTGTAGCCAACGTTGGATTTTAATTTTACCCACTTAGGGTTTTAACATGACCGATGGGCTACTGTTATTGCAATCATTCATGGCATATGTATGAAGAATTGTCGTGTTTGATAAAAAACATGTGGCTCTCTGACACCATAGCCACAGTGTTTTCTAGATACAACCATTTGGTATTGGCTACTACGTGTACATGCTTATTTGAGGAGGAAATGCAATGTATGATACGGCAGGTGCTCACATATTTTGTACAAGAAAAAAAATCACAGGCTTTGTAGTTGTAACGTGTGCAAAGCTATTAACGTGTTCCGACTTATCCTCTAAAAAAACTCTTTTAAAGTTAGTTTTACAAACTGGGAATTGAATTTAAGAAAATTTCAAACTTCATGACAATTTCCTTTTACCATTCACCGTGGAACTTTTCTACGGAAGGGTGGCTGGCAATGGGCGAACACGCCGCCGACGGCGACGACCGACGTGGGGGGGAGCGAGCGCAGCCCCAGGTCTTCCCAAAAGACTAGAACATGTCCTAAAAATTGTAATCACTTACGTGAAAAGCATAGTTTGATACCCTGTATTATGATAAGAGCACTACTATTCTTTTGGAATTTTGGATCGGACAAAGGATTCGTGTTTAGTTTTCGAATTATAGCTTGAACGTTTTGATGGATTAAAAACGACATTCGACATGTCTCCATTACATCTGATGCATTTGGCCGGCACTTGAAATTGACGTGCTCCACATCCATCCTCCCCCCCCAACCCAAATTTTACTTTATTATCTCGTTACACATAATTAATCAGCAAATAAACATTGCATTTAATGGAAATAGTTTGATCAAGTCCTTGTCTGCTGACTGACTACTTCAAGACAATGACAAAATCCCAATAAACTTTCACGTGCAATGAAATAGCTTTGGATAATTATTTGGAAACTAAACGATGAGACCCGCTCGAAGCCCGAACTAAAGGGGGGAAGAAATCTCTTAGTTATACCTAAATTCAACTGTTATACGTATTTTGAACCCGGTGATTAAAATTTGTAGACAATGAAACCACACGTTTTACTCCTGTTAAAAGTACTCCTTGTATTAAGGGGGAGAGGGAGAAGAATCGACGCCATTAACGAGAAGTCAGTCGTCATCGACATCACTAGATTTGGATTATTGTGATTGTTTTATCAGTAGCTAATTGTTATCATCATCATCGTGGTTATATTTTAGATCAAGTTGCACGGCTTGACAAGGAAAGATTTTGTTGGATTAAACCCAACGAGAAAAAAAAAAGGTGTTGATAATAAAATTCCCGGGTTGGAAACATGGATACATCCCATATTAATTTGAACACTAAATGTGAGAACGTAGCACAGGAGAGAACGAAGCTTTGTTCGTTAGTCCGCGAGACAATTTATCGTTTAAAACACAAAGTTTAAAAATTCTCATCGAATAATAGTCGTTAGAAACAGCGAATGGTGAAACTCGCTATTTGTAATAATTATTTTTCAATCATATATCAAGAATTTTAAAAGTTGTCGTCTTATTAGGCAAAATATTTTACTGACTAAGGTAGTAACGAAAACAAAGCTTGTGGATAGAACACTATAATATCGTTAAGACCACGGGTGTTTTGCCCACATTTGGCCGACCAGCCATGACAAAGAACACATCAAGCCACATACATGGGGCACGAGAAACTTTCAATGTGAATACAATTTGGTTGCTTGCGATTCTAATTTTATTATAATGAACTTGGTATGGTTACAGGTCGTCGACCGACCTCCACCGTTTGTTTGATTGATGTAAAGGTGTTCCTTCCTGTAAGGGAAAATATTTTAGTTTATTAATTGTACCTAAAATAGTTTGATAATTATGGGCACAACTTTCGCCCCGATCACGGAATTAAAAAAGAAAGAAAGAAAAGAACAGACATGGGGTCGTGGGGGATGATCAATTTCCAAGAAGATCAGGAGGAGAAGAGGTAACCTTCTCCTCTTATTGTTTCTCTCATGGGACTTAACACAAATAATTGGGTGCAGTTGCCTAAAGAAAGAGGAGTTGGTCATTCGTATTATATTTATTGGTTTTGTTTTGAAGTAGCTGTCAAGTAAAAAAAAAAAAAAGTATCTTTTGTTTTGTAAAAAGACATCCTTATTTCAGGAAAACGCATTTCCGACGGTAGATTTTGGTAAGTAGTTTGAAGAACACGTAGTCGTCGACCCACGAAAGTAAAAGAAAAAAGAAAATCTGTGATGCGTTGAAGAAGGGGACACAATTAAACGCACGGCCCGAGGCGAATAGGGGGAGGCCATGAGCAGGCAGCCTGGCATTTGTCTTGCCTGTCCTGGAATCTCCTGACACTCTTTTTCTTTTTCTCTTATTTACGCAATAACAACAATAATATAACAGAAATCTTTTTGAATTTTATTTTTTGGGAATATTAATAACCAAGACAACCAGAAAAAGAAAAAAAAGGAAACATTAAACAGCCATGTTAGGGTGCATTGAATGTGGGGTAAATTTTACTCGCGGGTCCTACGATGTGGAGTCACATCGACATATTACCCAAAAAAAAAAAAGGATATTGTTAAAATTTCAGAAATACGTACCACATCTACTTATAATATTTTATCATTATTATTTTCAAAAAGGCGTCGATCCACGTATATACAGTTAAAGCTTGTAATTAGATGAAGGTTGCTAATCATATATAAATTCTTAATCCAGGCCTTATCTAATCAATGTTGGATTATTTTCTCAACACCTCCTCGTAATCTTTATCGGACGGGACGAATCTGGCTTTAACAGATGAAAACGTTTCATACTATATATTTTCTTTTTCAACGTGTATATAGCCGTCACTTGAGCTTTGTCAGTGGACGAAGTTGTCCGCAAAATAATTAAGACAATAAGTTTTAAAATTGACGAATTCAGATCGAATTTGGTAAAACTGTTTGGAATTCATTACTATAGATTACGACTTTAAAAAATCATTAGTAATGTTTAAAAAGAAAGAAAAAACACTAGAAAGTGGATATAGGAATGTAAGTTGCTGTTTTAACTTGGAATTTGAAAATCGCTTTTAAAAATAACGATTCACGGTGTTTTTTTATAATTTTGCTAATTTTTTTAGAACTTAATTCTAATTATCGAATTTTGAAATTTATCATCCTAAACGGTAAATATTTTTGCATGCTAACGTTGTTTTAATAACAAACCTCGTCATATATTTTCGCTCTTTTTTATTTAATGAAACAAAAAGTGTGTTGGTTTTTTTTGGGGGGGGGGGAGCGTCCATGTATTTTGTGTTGGGAAGAAGTTGGTTTTGCCGGTGGGAAAGAGTCAAAGGTCAACAAAAAAAGAAAAAGGAAGGATGGGGGGGGGGGGAGAGAGGGGGTTCGTGTGTATATATGGGAGGACGTGCTGGGGTTAAGCTCAGGCAATTCCCTCTTTGCCTGCTCCCTGCCAGACAAAGAAAGAGACTCCTCACCTACTACACCCCCCCCCCCCCCCCATGATTTACCGACACGTGTGGTAACAATTATAACCTTATATATCCTCCCCCTAATTCTTCCTCTCACGTTTCCTTATTATTAATTTCATGTAACGAGTGCCCAACTGAAGTTACCAAAGCGTAAACAAACGGACGGTCGGGTGGGGTTAGGGTTCCTGTTGTGCTCCTCTATCTCCACCCCCCACCTTCCGCGCGTGTGGAACAGACAGACGCCGCTTTGTCTTCCCCCCCCCCCCCGCGCTAATCCTCACCGTACCGGTCGTTCCCCGGGTGGGGAGGGGGGACCACTTCATCAACTTCACGGTCCCCGTAACTTTCCCCTTCCCCCTCTTTATTTTCTCTTTTTTAATTTCCTTAATATAATAACAGGACAAGCGGTGGTGATGACGTTCAGGGCATCCTTTTATTTTTACTAATATGCCATCCTAAATTTTGTGTTACGAACCCATTAGCCATAATTCGATTTGCTATATTATTTTAATTAGACAAACAACTCGCGTAATCGACCGCATATTTTTTTTAGTCGTGTTTTATATTATTGAAATTACCAAAAATTTTGCCCCATATCTCTCCCCCGTCGACGCGACGTTAAAAGACAGACGGCGGTTACGTCAACAGTAACGGAACCCAATCCCATCCCACCCCCTCTTCCCCAACCAGGGTGAAGTCAAACGTAACCAAACCACGGTTAAGGGGACAGACAAAGAGGGGTAAAAGAGGAAGAGGAGAAAAAGGGGAAAGAAATTAATACGAGACCCCAGTTAAACTATGTAATTTAAAAAATATGTAATTTAATTTTAATAAAGGGTGATCAAGGATACAAATAATTGTATTGTAAAAGTATAATTATGTTACGTGACGTCACATGTATAATTATTTGTGATGGGTTTTATTTGTTTTGCCCACCCACCAGCACACAGGCAAATTTCAAGCACCCCTGCCTCTAGAGATAGAGAGAGAGAAAGAAACCAGCTCAAAAAGCATTTCTGTCGCCTTCCCCCAACTTGGTTTAGAGACTCGTTTCAACCACCGAAGTCATCGGCGGCGGTTTCTGCTTAGCCTCGGGGAAAGGGGGCTTGGGGTTTAGTTTGACGGCCGGCCAAGGTTTCGTTGCCCCCTTGAGTCGTTTTGGTCAGCTTCTCGGTTGTTCGGTCGTACCATCTCGGCCGCGATTTGTCCGGCGGTGAGGCACGGGAGGTTGCTCCGGCTGCTTGTTTCTCTGGCTTTTCGGCGGGAGCGAAGGCGTAGGAGGTAGGTTCCGGCGTTGATTTCTCGCGGCTGTTGACTCGGCAGCGGAGGAGGCTCTTCGATGGTGAATCGAGCGGAAGGCTGTGAGGATTTTCGTTCCCCCCTTGCCTTTGCTGCTGTTGCTGTTGCTATTTCTGTCGCATCCGTGGTTCGATCCTGTGTTGATTTTTTTTAGATGCTGTAGGTACGGTAGGAGGAGGAGGAGGGGGAGGAGTCGGTGGCGGAGGTGATGATCTGTACACGCAGCTGTGGGAGGCTTGTGCGGGGCCTCTGGTGGATGTCCCCCGTCCAGGAGAGAGGGTGTACTATTTCCCTCAGGGACACATGGAACAGGCGAGTGAATTTCTCTCTCTCTTTAATTTGTTATCCTTCGCCGTGGGTGAGATTAATTACCGAAGGCGGTTCCGTGTTTTGATAGCTCGTGCTATTGCGGATTTTTAGTGAGGGGAAATCCATTAATTCTGCAATTCACGGGGAGTTTCTTTTGTTGATGTGAGATTTTTGGGCGAGGAATTGAACTTTTTTTCGGTGGTGATTTAGTTGGAGGCGTCGACTAATCAGGAGCTGAATCATAGGATTCCCCACTTCAACCTCTCTCCCAAGATCCTCTGCCGTGTTGTCAACCTTCAGCTGCTGGTAAGGCTTCCTATCTCAGATCTCCTGTTTTTCCACACTTGGGATTGTCTTTTTTTTTTTCTTTTTCGTTTATCCTGTTCTTGAATCTTCATGAAATGCTTCACTGTTCGTTGGCTTCATTTGTGCATCGGTTACTTTAATTCCTTGAAGTTGTGGGTGTAATAAGGCTTCTCAAATTAGTATTCTGAGTATAGTTTCCTTGTTAGCTCTTTCACCCACCTCTGCAGAATTTGTTTCGTTCCTTTGGGACCATGGTAATTTAGTAAGGATGTGTTGAGCTCTAACAGTGCTCCTTTCTCGCCCTTTCTCTCTGTGCTGCTGCGACTTTCAGGCAGAGCAGGATACGGATGAAGTTTATGCACAAATCACCTTGATTCCTGAGCAAGATGTAAGCGGGTGTCTTTTCCCCCCTTTTCTTTTGACCGTCTTTTGACTATTACTGACTTATTGGTTGCACTACTTATAAAATATGATTTTCCTTGCAGCAAGGAGAGCCCAATTGCCCGGATTCATGCTCTGCTGAACCTACAAGGCCAAGAGTTCACTCCTTCTGTAAGGTTCTGACTGCATCAGATACAAGCACCCATGGCGGCTTTTCGGTTCTGAGGAAGCACGCAACCGAGTGCCTTCCTCCATTGGTATTTGATTTGAGAATCACCAGCCCTTGCGGATTGCCGTGTTTTGTTTTTGTTATCTAGCACCTTGCTTTTTTTGTTTGCAGGACATGACCCAGTTGACTCCAACCCAGGAGTTGGTGGCCAAGGACCTTCATGGTTATGAGTGGAAGTTTAAGCACATATTTAGAGGTCAGTTTCTAATTCATCTATCTCCGAAAGGATAAGTTGACCAGACAGAAGGTGTTGCTTTGATTTGTCCGCCTGAATGTATGCCTATGGGAATTTATGACCTACTTTGTTGAATTTAACAGGGCAACCACGAAGGCATCTGCTTACAACCGGATGGAGTACCTTTGTCACTTCTAAGAGGCTTGTTGCTGGAGATTCGTTTGTTTTTGTGAGGTATGCCCTTCATTTCCATCTAACCGTTTTTTCTTAGTGCTATTTTCACTAAGCTACTTATTTTGAGAAGAGTCTGGTCTACTATATGAATCAGAGGGGAGAATGGGGAATTGCGTGTTGGGGTGAGACGCCAGGCTCGTCAGCAGAGCTGCATGCCTGCATCTGTGATATCAAGCCAGAGCATGCACCTTGGAGTTCTTGCCACAGCCTCGCATGCTGTAACAACCCAAACCATGTTTGTGGTGTATTACAAGCCCAGGTTGGGCATATGAATGGGCCTTATCTATAATTACATTTTTGAATTGTCTCAATATTTCACTCGAATAGGAGATCAAATTTACGGATTGATTTGCAGGACAAGTCAGTTCATCATAAGCTTGAACAAATATTTGGAGTCTGTCAACAACAAGTTCGCAGTTGGAATGAGGTTCAAGATGAGGTTCGAAGGTGAAGAATCTCCTGAAAGAAGGTACATGGATGGCTTTTTTTTTGGATTTTCTGTTTGATCCTTTGTTGGTTGGCAGAATAATTCTTATCTATATCTCCCTTTACTTTTGCTTACAGGTTTTCTGGAACTATAGTTGGAGTTGAAGATATCTCTCCTCAGTGGACAAATTCTACATGGCGATCACTTAAGGTAAATATAACATGGTTGCCATGTTCCGTGCTATCTGCAATTACTCATGCTAGGAAACTAGAGTGATGCCACTTGCGGTTTCTTTTACTAGGTTCACTGGGATGAGCATGCTTCTATCCCTAGACCTGACCGGGTTTCCCCTTGGGAAATAGAACCTTTTGTGCCTTCTGTGCCTGTTGGTTTAACTCAGTCAAGTGCAGTAAAAAATAAAAGGCCACGACCTCCATCCGAAGTCCCTTCCATGGGTAACGAGCTTCTTCTTTTCCAGTTCCAGCGCTCTTTGTTTCGTGCAGCATTATCACCTTCTGAAATCTTTCATCTTACTCCTGCAGATGTTCCTGCTACGTCTGCAATTTGGAGTGCAGGATTTACTCATTCCACTGATCTTACTCAAGCAAGTGTCACCGATGAAGGGAAAAGAAGTGACAGCCACTTCATATGGCCTCTTAAGCAGGCTGATGTTAATAGCACGAGCAGTTCTTTGACAAGGGCTAATACGGATGGAGGGTGGATGGCTTCTCCTCGCTTGGGTGTTTCCAAAAATCAATCGCACAATGCTGTGGAAGATGGAAAAAACATAACTAGTTGGCCTAGTCTGCCTGAGTATTCCAAAGCCCCTTCATTGAGTGTGAATGCTGACCCTATCGTGGCAGTGCCTGCTGATGACTGCAGGAAGGCAGAGACAATTCGTAGATGTCGGTTGTTTGGTATTGAACTGATTAACCATTCGTTGAGTGCATCGGGTACGGAACAAGCACCCTTGCAGCCTAACGGTGTCCTGAATTACGAAGGTCCCACTCAGACAATAGAATCTGACTCACAACCCGATCTTGCTAAGGCCACCCCAGAGAAAAGGCAGGGGCAAGTGCATGTTCTGTCAAAGGAGACCAAGGTCAAGCGTGGTGGTTCTGTCGCTTCCTCGAGAAGTTGCACGAAGGTAATGGGAACATTTCTGTGCATAAACCGATTCTTGTCTTGTGTCATGAGTTTGAAATTTGGACTGTACTGAACTCGGCATTGTTTGTATGGAAAAAGGTGCAAATGCAGGGAGTGGCTGTCGGGAGAGCTGTTGACTTGACGACATTGGAAGGCTATGATCAGCTTATACACGAACTTGAAGAGATGTTCGACATCAGAGGTCAGCTACGACCTCGAGATAAGTGGGAGATCATCTTCACAGACGACGAAGGAGACATGATGCTTGTTGGGGATGACCCATGGCCGTAAGCCTATTGTTGCTTCCTTGATGTTTTAATTTGCTCGCTGGATAATTTTGTTGCTTTTTCTTACGACATGAGAATGAATCGTATAATTTATATCTCTTACTGGCCATTGGTCATAACAGGGAATTCTGTAACATGGTGAGGAGGATATTCATATGCTCGAGTCAGGATGTGAAGAAGATGAGCATGGGAAGCAAATTCCCTCTGTCTTCAGTAGAAGTCGAAGCAACCGTGATAAGCTCGGACACGGCGGAGAACTGAAAATCGGGTAGTTGGCCCTCCCTCTTTTGTGTCTGGTTATCGATTCCGTTAAGTTGTTTGGCAGAAGAAGACCGCAGCTTGAGTAGCAGTAGTATTAGTATTTGCTTCCGTTGTCATGGACTATTAGCTAGTAGTAAGTGTCTCGTTTAATTCGTGTTAGCTTGGTTTTTAGGAGCTAACTTTTGCTTCAACGTTTGGGGTGGGTGGGTAGGGGAGTTCTAATGGTGCTGTTGGTTGGGGGGGTGGCGAGGGGTCTTCTTGTCTGGGCTGAATATGTGAATATGTTGTCTTGGGGAGGGGTTAGATGAGGAGCTTTTAGTTGTTCTGATTTCTGCAACTTGTCTTAGTGGGGGGGTTTGTTGTGGGGTGTCGTTTCTTCTTTTCTTTTCTTTTTTTTTTTGTAAATATTGAAGGCAGTGCAGTTAAATTGCAAGTGCAATGTGTCGTGTTTGGGGAACTGGGCTTAAGGTTAACCCTGTTGACTTGTCTGTAATCTGTTTGGGGGATATAATTGCAGTGAAAGACAATTTCTGCAATTCGCCGTTGCTTATATCGTTAAAAGTTTGTTGACCTATCCCTGCATGCATTCGATTGTGTGGTCCTTAGAATTCCTTAAATTTTTGTTCTACTCACTTCTCGGCTTGTGAATACTGAATTTTGTTATTTTTAAGGAGATAAAATAAAAGCATAAACCGAGATTCTTTAGTAATTGGGAAGTAATAAATAATACAAGAAATTGCCCCCGGGGGGTGGGGTTTGTTCCAATTGGTCGGTTACGATGCAGACGTGTAAAATTTTAATTGGGTAATGTTTCATTACCTGCCTATGAAGCCATACTTTCAGGGAATTTATTCACTCCTTTCATTTTGTTTTTTTTTTTGTTTTTATAATAAGATAGGGCTACGTGATCAATCAATTAGATTTAATACGTGATCTTACACGAATATTGATGCCATGCCATAATATTCATGGATCAATAATTCCCGTTCATATGTATGGATAGGTGAGTAAATCAGGCGGACCACCAACTGTGTTGTGGGCATGCATGCGGGGATAATTTCTGTAACGTAAAGAGAGGGCACGTTCGGGAACCGGTCGTTTGGTTGGGAGACAAATCTGACTCATTATTGGACGACCGTGATGTGTAAAAGAGACCCCCCCCCCCCTCTCCAAATCCCCGATCCCAATTTTCCACAATCTTCCCTGACCAACCGAAATCGTCAAATTTTTATGGAACACTTTCATGGCCGACAATGATGTAATAACTAGTCTCACAAAAAACGTGTTTTTTTTTTTTATATCATTCCTCTTTAACCTGAGAGTCGACTTAAACCAAAGCAACGGCGACTTCCGCCGACGATTTATAGTTCCAATCCGGACCTATGGATTATGAGGCCCAAACCCAAGCCCATGTAATTCTTAACTCCATAAACCTTTGCCTCGCCCTTTCTGTCGCTCCCTTCCTTCCCGTTGTTTGTTTCTCTCTCGTGTTTTCTTGTCGGGGAAGTTAATAGCGGAAGAAGAGATGGATCCGAAGGTGACGGAGGCCACGCAGCTGTTCGGGCGGTTCAAGGCAGCCATCGTCAGGAACGACTTCCCCACCTCCACCAACCTCCTCTCCCAGCTCAAGGTCACTCCCTCCTCTTCTCGATTCCTAGGGTTTGTTCGATTTGGGGGCTGTCGGTGCCATTTTCTTCGACTGTATTTGCTACCCCTGCTCGGAATGAGTCCCGTTTTCGAAATTTTCTGCTTTTCTCTTCGTGTCTGTGAGGGATTTACTGTTTGCTCGTTGTATTCCGTAGGTTATGCTAACTGGATTCAAGAGTCTCCCGCCCTTGTTCGAGGATACGCCCTTTTCCGCTCACGAATTGACTCTCGCGAGTAATTCCAATTTCGCCCGCTTCGTTATTTTGTTTTTTCCACTTTCCTTAGTTTATGCTGGTATAATGCTTGTATTTATTTAACGGTTCTGTTCGATCAGTGTCAGAACTCGTTAATGAAATTCTGGCATTTTCTATCTCCCCTAGTTGAATTTCCAGGGGAAAACCGTTTCCCGTTTCTGGATAGGCTAAGATACTCCCGCGGCATTTTTCTTTTAGGTTTCTGCTTAAGAGGAGTTAGGAGAGAGGACAGAACCAATGGATCTCCGTACCAGTTACGAAGCATTTGAACGGCATCTAGTTTGACCATTAGTATGATTAATCATCCCTGAGGATTTTTAGAGTTATGCCGATTGATCCGATATCCGCTTTTTGTGTTTCTTCTTTTGGAGTTTCTCTTGAGTTGGCCACTGCATTATGTTAATGACTACAAATAGAGCATAATGGTAATAGAGAATCTATGTGGTCGAACCATCTTCATCAAGTTGGATTTGGATTAGAGTTTGGTTGTGGTTGCTAGTCTTTAGGATATGATTGTCTTGTGAATTTTGAATATTTATTTTCTCTAATACATGCTGATAATGTCTGTCCTCTTTGTGTATTTTTAGGGGACTTTTATGAGCATGCTGTTATCCTAAGTGTCAAGATGGAAGACCAAGATGCGTTTGAGCGAGATTTCTTCCAATTAAAACCTTACTACACTGACGTAGGGTGAGGTGCTTTTAGTCCCTGGCTTTGGTCATACTTTAACTTGAACTGCATCAATCTGTTGCCCATGTTTCTGAACAGCAGTGCAGAAATTTACTTCTTTATGAGAAGTAATAGTTTTAATTTGTTGAATTTTTTACGGTGATATTGTTGAACTGCAAATCAGTAATTAAGCAATTGTCTTAATGGTCATGTTCAATGTTATTACCTAGTTCCTGTTCTGTTCATTGCAGATAAGGTAGCAACTGAGTGGGAAGAGTTGATTCCATAATAATATGCATTACATGATCCATACCTCCCAATTGACTTAGTTTTTGACCTATTTTCATGGAGCTGTCTTTATCAAAGGCTAGAATTGAAAATGCTGCTTTTTGTTTATGACGGAAGATACATGATTCTCGTTTTTGCTTATCTAAGACAGTGACTAAAGACTGCCTGTACTCTCCATGGAACACCAAGTAATTCAATGTGCTTTTGTTTGTGATCTAGTATGATAAGCCAAGTAACGAAGTTTTCCTTCAACATTATTTATTCACAGTCCAGTGTTTATCCACATCAGTTTTCCTTTATCTCTTCCCTTTCCAATTTCCATACAAACTGACATTCTTGAGATCAATACAGTGGTCGCATCCCTCCGTCTCCTCAAGAGTATCGTATCCTGGGCCTCAACCTGTTGAGGCTCCTTGTACAAAACAGGATTGCAGAGTTTCATACCGAGCTTGAGTTGCTTTCTCCTGCTGCACTAGAAAGCCCCTGCATCAAGCATGCCGTTGAGTTGGAGCAATCATTTATGGAAGGTGCTTATAACCGAGTGCTGATTGCTCGACAGATGGTACCTCATGACACATATGTTTATTTCATGGATCTGTTAGCAAAGACAGTGAGGTAATGTCTCCAGGTCTGATAATTTACCTGTTTACTGTCAAGAGTATAATGAGACAAAACATTTGTTCACTGTGGCATATGAACGGACTATGTTGGTTTCATAACCTGTGCTATATTTGGCATTTGATTGTTGATTTGGTGACTTGAATTCTTAGATTGAAAAAAATTCGAGTTTCATTTATTGATAAATAGGCTTTTCAGTATTGTTGCGGCATACTCGGGATTTTCTGTACACCTTAAAATGCACTCTTATTAATCAGTTTCTGATTGATGTTCTACCGTTACCAGTCCTTTCTTCTTCATGTATACGGTATTTTTTTATGCTCTTTATTTATTGTTTGATGGTAGTCAACAATCTTGACTTAGGATTTGGGATTAACTAATCTGGGAAGTACAGAATAAACCTTTCTTTTTTTGTGCTCTTGCCAAATTAAAGACAGTGGTAAACTTATATCTTGCTCATAGATCTTACTTTTTTCCTAACCCTTCTGTTTTCAGAGATGAAATTGCTGGATGCAGCGAAAAAGCATATGATTATCTGTCCATACAGGATGCTCGAAAGATGTTGCTTTTCACGTCCGACAAAGAACTATCAGAATATATTAAGGAGGTTAGTACCACGACATTTACGTCGATTTTGTTTGGTGTAGAATGCTGATATAGTGTAAGTGAAAACGATATATCATTAGAAGTGCGTACACTGATCAGGACGTGCTACCTAATTTGAATGCAGGAGCACCCGGAGTGGGAGATCAAGAACGGGTTTGTATATTTCCAGAAGGCGAAAGAAGTTGCTCCTTCCAAGGAGATTCCTTCTCTGCAGCTCATCAACCAGACTCTGAGTTACGCGAGAGAGTTGGAGCGTATCGTTTAAATTTATTGCTATTGTCCTCGCATTGAGGAAGGAGTTGTCTCTTTACCATATTCAAGATGAGGGAAGTCGGGATGGGTATTCATGCCTCACTGATCTGATCCCCTCCCTCCTTGTGGCATTGGCGTTTTCTGTCAAAATGATCTTGGTTAGCTTTGTTGGTGAGTTGCCATGAGCGTCCCATTTGACTCGTGGAATTCATGTTTGCTTTCATTCTGGAAAATGAGCGAAAGCTTTAATCCAGGCTCGAGGATTGTAAAATTTTTATGTAAGGATTGTTTCATAATTACTGCTTGAAATGCATTTTCAAAACATATCATTAAAATCAAGAATGCGACCGGTAGCTATTGCTGAAATTTCCCCAACTGCCCAGCACGAAACTTCGCTTAAACCTCAAACTCCCCGTCATTTCATCTCCACTCTTTATAATTTTGTCGAGAAAATATTTCGTAAGATAGTAAATTTTAAATCTGAGCAAATTAAGTTCGTGGCTTTCAAAAAGTAAGACTCAAAAGAATTCAGTGTTAGTAAAATTGAGTTAGTTTCCTTGAAAAGAAAAAAGAAAAAACTCCGCCCCTAACACCTCCCTTCTCCCTTAACTTCCCACCACAAATTTGAAGTCCGGGAGGGACTGTGGCAGCAATGATGACCGCCACAGGGGCTCCGACCAAACCAAAGGGGGTCCGACCAAGGAGGCACTGACTTTAATGGAAGCAGTGGCCTTTCGGGTAAGTCTCCGAAGCTTAAGGCAACGGCGACAATCGCTGGGGAGTCGGGGAAAAAGGGAGGTGTTGGGGTAAAGGGGGAGTTTTGTTGGTTTTTTTTTTTTAATGAAATGAAATTTTGATTTACAAACTTTGATTTACAAACTTTGGAACTTAATTAATTTTAGAGGTATTATTTACCTAAATTTGAAACTTATTGTCTTGTTTCATGAAATATTTTTCTAACGGCTGTTATTGGAACAAAGCTCTCGAGATGCTAGTCTTGTATCCCCCATTTGACCACTTCTGATCACATCTGATTGGGAAATTTACTATAATGTGTCGTTTTTCACAAAAACTATTGTTATATTATGCCCCGTCATTATGGAAGATGATTGGTTTTGCTTGAGAAATATGATATTTATATGTCCTAGAAGAAAGCTCAGTCGATTGTCTTGACGCAGTGTGGCATCATCAGATTGTTCATCTGACATCATAGACTGGGTCATCCTTATGTTGAGAAAGTTAAAATCATACAACGATGTGATAGCCTAGTTTGTTTTAAAAAAAAATGGGAGTTGTCATGTCTGTCATTATGCAAAATAGAATTTTGAAGAGATCATTCACTATGACATTCGGGGACTATGTAATGAGGGTACTTGAGAAAGATATAATATACTTTATAATCATGTTACATGGGCGTATTTGATGAAATTAAAGTTAGAAGTGCCCAAGTTAATACTATCATTCTAAGCTATTGTAGAAAATTAGTTTTCATTGACAGTTATAGTGTTAAGGTTAGCAATGGTTTGGACTTTTTGTCGCCAAATGATTCATCAAACTAACTGTGTTGAAATATTGAAATGGTTGAAAGGAAGCATTAATACATTTTAAATGTTGTAGAGCATTGATTTTTTCAAGCAAGTTTTGTCTATTAGTTTATGGGGAATGCAATTTTGAGTTTTGATAACAACACATTATAAATAGGCTATCAAACATTGTTTTAAAGAATCAGATACCATTGGAAAAAAAAAAGATTTTCAAAAGAAAGCTTTTTTATCAACATCTTCATGTAGCTCAAGATGTATAAATCAATTAAGGGCATTTAACAATAATGATTGGGTAAGTTGTCCGGATACAAGGAAGTCAATCACTAATTATTATGCGTTTCTTGGAGATTTTATGTTAGTTGGAAATCGAAGAAGCAACAAATCATTTTAAGGAGTTCAATGGAGGGTTTAGGGAGCTTAAGATGTCACAACTTATGAAATCATCTGGCCGGTGTTGCCTTACTTGTAGACTATGAAGTTAAAGTTGAACATTAGATTTGATTATTTTGTGATAATCAATGGGAAATACATATTAATTAAAAATTCAATTTTCCAAAAAAAAAAACACTAGATGGTTGTCAATTTGTAAGAGAAAAGGATCGGTTAGAATTAGTGTAGTCCAAGTATTTGAAGATAAAGTTATAGTTAGCTAATTTGTTTACTAAAAGTTATATCTTCTCCTGAATTTTGTTTGGTCGATAGAGCATGAAAGATCTATATGCACATTTTTTAAGGGTGCTGCAGATTGCAGACTGTGATATACTCGAGGAGAGAGAGTCAGACGATATCTCCTCCCTTGGTCTTCATTCTAGCGCTCTCTATTGATTCCAATAAAAAATAGACAAAGGAAGAATTACTTTACTTTTGATCAGTGATGGCTAGATGAAACCTGAAAGCAAAGCATTTAATAAATATGTACATGTGTACACCACCACATATATATATATATATATCAAACTTCTGAGTTTATAGAAAAAGGAAGGTTAAACACCTTCTAATTAATTCTTATAAAACCCATTTCCTGAATAATTACAACATCAATACGCCCATTTTTTATATTAATAAAATAATAACTTAACATAAATTTGTATGGGGTTGGAAATTCGCATCTCGCGTGTAGGTATTTGAATTCGCGTAATTATGTTATTATAATGATACGACATTTGATATGAATCTTTACTATTTAAAAGTTCTGTTTTCAAAATAATAGTAATTACTGATACTAACTCTCAAACATAAGGTAGTGTGTATATTTAAAAAAATATAAAGTTTAAAATAATTATAAATGTAATATGAAGCATTGGTACAACGGGTATAACTACTTTAAAATTAAACATTTAAAAGGGTCCAATTAAATGCTAAAAAAAAAGAGAAAAATGACGTGGAACTTTTTACTTCATCTCAGAGAGTTCGGAACCGGTCCGGGTAATCCGGTCTGATCAGGCCGGTTGAACCCTAGCTGATAATTGAAAAACCCTAAAACGTTTGCTGGGGGAAGAAGAAAGGCCCTGAAATGGCGGCAGTGCGGTCTGCATTCCCACTTCATCTCCTTCCTCCTCTTCCCCCTCCTAATTCCTCCTCCCCCTCTTCCCCTCTATTCTGTCGTCGTTCTCCTCGTCGTCTTCATCCACTTCTCGCCGCTTCCCCTTCCTCCGCAGAACGCCGTTCCAGTACCTCAACCAGGAGGCCCGGCAGGCCCAAGAAATCTCCTCCTCCTCCCCCTCCTCCCCCTCCGTCCGTAGGTTCCCACACCGACCACGGCTCCGATGCCGAATCAGACACCTACTCCGACCTCGAGTTTGACGATGGCATCGACTTCCCTTACGAGGACCCCCCGCTCGTCTGCTGCTTTGGGGGCCCGCGAAGGGAGTTCGTCCCCTCGGTCCGCGTCCACGACAACCCCATGCACCCTGACATCTACTCCCAGTGGAAGATGCTCCAGTGGGACCCCCCCGAGTTCGCCAGGGCTCCCGGTGGACCCGCTAATAATGTTGCTGTCGCCCATGTTAGGCTTGGCGGGAGGGCGGCCGTGATCGGGAAGGTCGGAGGGGACTGGTACGGGGACGAGCTCGTGCTGCGTTTGAACCAGGAGAGAGTCCAAACGAGGGGGATCCGTTTCGAGAGGGAAGGGGATGGGAAGGCTTGTCGGAGGACCGGATGCTCATTCATGAGGGTGAAGGAGATGGGCGACGGGAGGATGGGGATGGAGGTCGTTAGGGATTGCCCTGAGGATTCATTGCTGGACTCGGAGTTGAATCTCGGGGTGCTTAAGGAGGTAATAATCGACCCTCTTTGATTGAATTTGGCGATTCAACTGGTATGACGCCGGGTTGAGCCTGTAACAACGTTGCCTTTTGGTACTTCAGTCCATGGTAATGTTGGTTGTTTGATACTTTGGCTGCTCTTTAATGGGGCTTGCAGGCGAGGATCTTTCACTTTACATCGGATGTTTTGACTTCCACATCTATGCAAAACACACTTTTCAAGGCTATCAGGTGGTCGAAGAAATTTGATGGTCTCATCTTTTTTGACTTGAATTTGCCCCTGCCCTTATGGAGATCCAGAGATGAGACCAGGGAATTGATCAAAAAGGCATGGCGCCAGGCCAACATCATCGAAGTCTCTCGGCAGGAGCTGGAGTTTCTTTTGGATGACGATTACTACGAGAGGAAAAGGAATTATCGTCCCCAGTACTATGCAGAGAATTACGAGCAAACCAGGAACAGGCGAGATTGCCATCACTACACGCGAGAGGAGATTTCTCCATTATGGCATGATAAGATAAAGTTTATGTTCGTCACCGATGGAACTCTACGGATACACTATTATGCACCTGATTTTGATGGAGTGGTTGTTGGCACGGAAGACGTTCTTATTACTCCTTTCACTTGTGATAGAACTGGATCTGGAGATGCTGTAGTGGCTGGTATTTTGAGAAAGCTCACAACTCATCCGGAGATGTATACTAATCAAGATTACTTAGAAAGGCAGCTCAGATTTGCTATAGCTGCAGGGATTATAGCACAGTGGACAATTGGTGCAGTTAGAGGATTTCCCACGGAAAGTGCGACCCAGAATCTGAAGGAACAGGTTTACGTCCCTTCGATGTGGTAGGTTAGGTGAATGACATGAGGAATGGTTGCTATATATTAAGGTCATATCAATGTGGAAGCTGTTCCTGTCTAATTGAAATTCTTAAGATGATTAGTGCTCGTTATTGTTTTCTCCATTCTCTGTAAATACTGCTTTATATTGATTGGTTCACATTATCCAGTGGAAGCCAACTGGTAGACTTTAGGATGAACAAATCTATTGTTTTAGCCAGAAAGTTGGATTCGCACCTACCAAAGAAGATAAGAGGAGCATGATTAAGATTATTTGAACTGATGGAGAGGTGATCACAGGTGTGTGACATTGGCTTCCCTTTAGAAACTTGTGACAATCGACAGAGATGGTATTGCCAAAAAAGATTTGAATGAGTATAATGAGATGTTACTTATACATTAATGTGGATGTAAGTAGAAGTAGACCACGATCGCAGGAGGGAGGCATATAAATAACACCACTCAATGGGATAGATGCTTAATTGTCTTTTTTGTAAACTTCATCTCTTATTTTCCAACTGATTATAGTAATTGTAGTTTGTTTGTTTCTCCTGATGGCTGTTAAAGTGTTTTCACGTGAATTTTATCAAGTCTCTTTTGAACTATGGTCAACTATTTTTCGTTTTTCTCACCACGCCATTTCTGGTGTTTTTGAAGTCTTACCTTACATTTTGGTGTTTCTGATGGCTTTGCTGATTGGAGAAAGCATTCTGTGATGAGACACTTATAATATGTCATCCTTGCACTTTGAATTTCCATGAAGAAAAACTTATGGGGAATAAGGTGTCTGAGATGCTTTCTCTCCTCTCTTATGTTAACAAAGTGTTTGTGCTTTGTTTTATAGTTGTCAAGCGCAGGCACCTTATCAGTTGCAAGCATGGATTTATTTTTTAATTGTAGTTGTGTAGGTTGGATCAATGATGTTATGGAATCACTGCGTTATCTATCTGCAGCTCCTACTTGGAACTGAAGACATAAACTTGAATGCTGAGATCCAATTTTATTTTCCCCCCTTTATGAATCATTGAACTCATTTTCTTTTTCCTCGTTTGTTTTTTTTTCCTTTAATGTTGGTTTTGCGCGAAGTTATCTGTTCCTGTTGTGTGGTCGTCCTGTTGTTTCCTTGAGCTCAGGGGCGAAAGTGAGTCGGAATTGTTCGTGTTGGATATCTCGAGATTTGTTGAGGAATAGCATGGGGATGTGCTTCATGATGGTAAAAGCTGTTATGAATTGGAGACTATAAAATCGAATGGCATTGTCTTCCTTGCTGCTGGTCTATTGATTGATGAAGTTCCATTGTATTGTAACTAGATGAATAGCGAGTAATAACGTGTTATGTTAGTAGTAGAGCTTTGGGTACAATTAATATTTCGTGAAAGAGGACCGTTAGTTTCAAAATTTGCTAATAATGCAAACCGTTTTCATGCCATTGAAAAAGTTGGATTTAATTTTAAACGTAGTTATCGAAATATTTTCGCGATAAACTGCATTATTTTATAATTTTTTATGTATGTATGTATGTATGTATATGTAAGTTTTTTTTTGTCGGTGGACGTATAATTGAAATGGGTGTGTTGTGTTTTTTCTTTTTTAATGATAAGAATTAAAGGCTAAAGGGTGTACCCGTACGATCCTATTTCTTTTATCAAGGTCAAGGAATTCAAAGCTCCAATGCCTGATTTTTATCTTCAACCGTGTTGTCGTACCCCCCACCTTATTTATTAATCAAAATTTTTTTAAGGCTTTTGCTTACCTTTTCCTCTGTGCTTAAATTAATCCTCTTCCGTGAGTTCCCCTGTCGTAGTTCTAATTTTTTTTTAATTAATATTGATTGGGAAGTGGGCAATAATTTCAAAATCTAAACTTAGCTTTTTTTTTAATTACGATTAGGAGGTCCATATATAATATTAAAATGAGAACAACGTTTATCGAAGTGTCATTTTTTTCATAACTAGTATTAAAAACTCCATATTTCTCTATTTAATCATCTTAAAATTCGATACTGAACACATAAATAAACAAATTGTTATTATTTGCCCAATTAAAAATGGAAATTGAGAATTTCTTAGAAGCATAAAAGATAATTTTGACAAGAAAAAAAATTGAATGGTGAGAATTAATAATGCATTTCTTTCGGTAGATGTACTTGTGTTTGGTACTGTGAGTTGATCAGAGGCCTCGGGTGAAAGGAACTCCAGTCTCCGGCAGCCACGAGTTGCCGGTTATGAAGCTGCCGACGGTGAACTTCGACGCCTCGGTTGAACTGGTAATTACCCGGTACCCACCCCATTTTACCCTGTTGCGCGTGGATGATCCGGGACCGGTATTCATGTACTCTCCATAGTACAACGTGTTAAGCGCGAAATTTCCGTTCCATTCCATCCAACCCGCGGGATTGATTAGGCTGTCCAAGTACGTCTTCATAAAGACCGTCCTTGAATACTGCTTCCATGGACGGCCAAGGTAAGTGTTAACGGAACTCTGGTGCTGCTTTAGGTCGGAGTCCGCGACGACACGGCTATCGTGGATGGATATCCCTGTGTTCTGGTTAGGGTCTGTCCGACCTTGGGCGGTGATGGTGTTGGTCTGGTTCGGAGGGTACCGAGCGAATAAGGTGCAGCTCTGGAGGACCACGGCCCCGTTTCCAAAGACGAAGTCTACTGTCCCGTGGATGTTACACTCACGGTAAAACTGTCTGTTTGTGTGAACGTATAGGGTGTCCTGGTATCCTTCTATGCTACATCTATAGATCACCGACTGGTCTGAATCTGAGCGTAATGCCACTGCCTGATGGTTGGCCGCTCCAGCGGTGTTGCGGATTGTGATGTCACGTGCGATGAACCCGTCTCCAGTAACAGCTGAAATTTTCACATATGCAAGCAAAAGTTTCGTCAAGCATGCATTGTGCCAAGAAAAGCCAACAAAGTAAGATTACGTACCAACGGTGGCGGATCTGAAAGTCGTAGAACCTCCACCGATGCTTTTGCTGCCAGTGATAATGGTCTTTCCCATTCCATCCCCGATGAACATGATGTTCTTCAAGCTTTTTCCCACCTCGATGTTCTCCTTATACGTCCCAGTCTTGATGTAAATGACATATCGAGACGAGCCTTTACGCTTCGATGCCGCATTTAATGCTCCTTGAATTGTCCTGTAGTTTCCTGAACCATCTCCCGCAACTATTACGTTGGCCTTTGGGGATGATGAAGAAGACGACTGCAGGAGCTTTCGTTCAAGGGGCTTCAACCAGCTCGGGAACCACTGGCCATACTTGGGGCTACTGTATGGGACGTAATTCATCGCCAAAGCATTGCTGATCAATTTGGAAACATTATTCGACATCATGGGGAGGACATGGTCGGCCACCCCAAGCTCGGCAAACCCGTCACGGCAGGTCTGGAGGCCCGTGAGGGCAGCGCTGAGCCATGTCTGGGTATCCTCTTGTGTGCATTTGCGTCCAATCGTCAGGTTTAACCGATGGATGGCATGGTCGTAGAGCTCCTGGCAATCGGACCATGCAACCTTCTCTCGCGCGTTCCTACATTCGTAGCCCAACGAGGAGGCATGGCCATGGGCATGGAAGGCACGTTCTAGGGCCAGCTCCAACGAAACCCTTAGGAAGTCGGACTTCCTCGCGATCGGGGAACTCTTACCATCATTCGAAAGGAAGTACTCGCATGGCTGCGGGTATGGCGTCTTGCGGCACCACGACTGGACATCGCCCAGTCGATATGCATAAGTTGTCGACGAAGGCGATGTAAGGAACGCAAGAAAAAGCAACACCAACGAGGAGTAGGCACTCATATCTTGTGACGCTTCGCGCTATAACGGTATCCTTTCTTCTGTCTCTCGAGTGAGGGAATGAGAATTTGTTGAATGTAGAGATGAGAATAGGGTTTGGTATAAATAGGAGTTTAGAGGGGGGGACATGAAAAACATTTGATGAGGGGTTAGAGTTTGGCACGACGAATTTGTGGTGCGGATCAATACAAAGTTGACTTTCTATATATTATACTCCTAAGTTTTAATGTTTATGAACCAGTAGTCCATCTAAATACCACACAACTTAGGAGGAATGTTCCCGTTAGGAAAAAAAAAACCCAATAGAATGGAACGTTTCAAATTCTTGAATTAGAAGAAATTTCTATCATCTTAAAATCTCCTTAACGAAGTCGAACTCTACGAGTTGTACTTCGATTTTTTTTTAAGTCAAATTCATAAAAGTTCGAATTTTCGAGTATTTTTTGAAGTGAAACATTATAAGTTTGACTTTCCGTCTTGAGCAAAGTTGAACTTATAGAGTTCGACTTCATAAATATATTTTAAAAATTTTTAAAACTTCCCACCCTATTTTATGAATTTTTTTCCCGATTAATCTTAAAATATAACAAAGCCCCACAACTTACACCCAAGCTGCTAAAGGATAGAACCATGAAAATAAGATAAGTAAAATCAAGGTATTTCATTTTACACGAGAAGCGTTTGGTGGTGATGTCCACGACTCACCTTTGGCATGAATTTTTCCGACAAAATCTGCAGGGATTGTAATTTGGGGAGGCAATCATTGCAGACACGTCGGCATGTAATTGCAGGGCGCTACTTGTGTTGGCTGTTCAAAATCCAAACTTATATTTCCTTTTAAGATAGATATGACTGATGGGTACCTATGTTTTTATAATTCCATTACAACCTCAATTCTACAGCCTTTTCTTTTCACTTATTTTTTTGAGGTTTTCTAGATACATATATGCATGGTTTATTTATAGGCTCTGTCCATCACAACACAACATCCTAAAGATATTACATCCCGATGATGGCCATTAAAACTTGAAGCAGTTCGGTCCGAAGTGATTGAATTTCGGCCCACATGCATCCATACTTCACGAGCCCAAATCCATGACTTCAAATTCTACCAACGACCTTCAGTCCAACCGCTCAGATTCTCCCACGTAGCCCTCGATCCGCATCGAGCAGTCAGAAACATCCCAACGGAGGACAATCAATCCCATTGGTCCGTCTCTTAGGTGGCTGATCGTTATTGGTCCACGTAAGCAAAGATGACACTTCGTGACGGTCCCTTGCGCCCCCCCCAATTCGCTGCACTCCCGTGTGCCTTCCAATATAATGCCCCTCCCACCCCTGCCTCCTCGCCTTCAATCCAAATAGGGCCCATCACTCCCCGGAGGTTCCCACACGCGATCTCTTCATTCTTCTGGATAATTCTTCCCCGTAGACGATCGGTTTGTTAGGGTGGTATTCCTTGTGATCCTCTGAGATGGCTGGCGTCCCTCGCCGAGCTCGCCGGAGCTTGATTGCTCTCTCCATCGTCTTCTTCGGTTAGTGTCTTTTTTCTTGTTTTCTCTTTAATTAGGTGAGGAGACAATCGTGTTTGTTTTGGATCGATGGAGTTTTTGTGGTGCAGTAGTGGACTTTCGCTTAGATCTGGATTAGGATGTGGATGATGTTATGGTGTTGGCTTAACGATTGATCGCTGCGCTTGAATTTTGCCGGCATTTTCCCTTAACTAATTGGCTTCTAGGTCTTTTCTCGTGTCCGTGTTGTTTTGCTTGGATCCGTTGTTATTTGTTCAAGCTCGTCTATATGCTTCCGCGGCAGATCTTCCGTTTTATGTTGAAACTTGACTCCTGCCATTTTTTGACATGTTTAATCGGAAGAGTTTACATCAGCAGCAACCTCTGTTCGTTTGCACCGCGCATTCAATTATTAGAGAATGCTTTTCGTATGCTGATTTTGATTTCTTTACCATGGCCCTGCCCTTGACTGACACTGCCCTTTGTATTGACGCTAATGCTATGGGGGATTTGGTGAACAGGATGTTTGTTTGCTCTTTCTATTGCAAAAGAGGAAGCTGCCAAGTTGGGTACGGTTATTGGTATTGATCTTGGCACGACGTACTCCTGTGTTGGCGTCTACAAGAACGGTCATGTTGAAATTATAGCAAACGACCAAGGTAACAGAATCACCCCATCATGGGTGGCTTTCACTGACAGTGAAAGGCTCATCGGTGAGGCTGCTAAGAATCAGGCGGCTGTCAATCCCGAAAGGACTGTTTTCGATGTGAAGAGACTTATTGGCAGAAAGTGAGGACTCTTTCCTTAGATGTTGGTTAGTTATTTTCTCTAGTTTAATTGTAGTGCTGAGCCTTATCCATGCTTTGCTGAAAGGTTTGAGGATAAGGAGGTTCAGAGGGACATGAAACTTGTCCCATACAAGATTGTGAATAAGGACGGAAAACCTTATATTCAGGTGAAAATCAAGGATGGGGAGACCAAGGTTTTCAGCCCTGAGGAGATCAGTGCCATGGTGTTGACCAAGATGAAGGAAACCGCCGAGGCATTCCTTGGAAAACAGATTAAGGATGCTGTCGTCACCGTCCCTGGTGAGTTGAACATTTGTTTAAGTGCTATATTTGTTGCTGATTGATTAATTGGACAGAAGCTTTTTTGCAATGCTCTGGAAGTTAATTTAACTTTGTTTCAATCTTGTAGCCTACTTCAACGATGCCCAGAGGCAAGCCACCAAGGATGCTGGTGTCATCGCTGGACTTAATGTTGCCAGGATTATTAACGAACCCACCGCTGCTGCCATTGCCTATGGCCTAGATAAGAAGGGTGGGGAGAAGAACATCCTTGTCTTTGACCTTGGTGGCGGTACCTTCGATGTCAGCATCCTCACAATTGACAATGGTGTTTTCGAGGTCCTTGCCACAAATGGCGATACCCACTTGGGAGGTATACAGTTTTTCTGCACGGTCTTTGAATTATGTGTTGAAGAGAGTTAACTTATCATGACTTGTTTGATATTTGATGAATGATGAATAAAGTAGGTGCTTTGCATTGTAATTATTGCAGGAGAGGATTTCGACCAAAGGATCATGGAATACTTCATCAAGTTGATCAAGAAGAAGCACAATAAAGACATTAGTAAGGATAACAGAGCTCTTGGCAAGCTGAGGAGGGAAAGTGAGCGGGCCAAGAGGGCACTCAGCAGCCAGCACCAAATCCGTGTGGAGATTGAGTCGCTCTTCGATGGAGTTGATTTCTCCGAGCCACTTACTAGGGCTAGGTTTGAAGAGCTCAACAACGACCTTTTCAGGAAGACAATGGGACCTGTCAAGAAGGCCATGGAGGATGCTGGCTTGGACAAGAACCAGATCGATGAGATTGTTTTGGTTGGCGGAAGCACCAGGATTCCCAAGGTTCAGCAACTTCTTAAGGACTACTTTGATGGGAAGGAACCCAACAAGGGTGTCAATCCCGACGAAGCTGTTGCTTTTGGGGCAGCTGTTCAAGGAAGTATCTTGAGCGGAGAGGGTGGAGAGGAAACTAAAGGTGAGACCGACGAACTTCCATGAATTCTTGCTTTCTGCATTCACAATCATCGATAAGTCCTGATGATATGATGGGTTGATTGCAGACATCCTGCTTTTGGATGTTGCCCCGCTTACCCTCGGTATTGAAACTGTTGGTGGGGTGATGACCAAGTTGATTCCCAGGAACACAGTCATCCCAACAAAGAAGTCTCAAGTCTTCACAACCTACCAGGATCAGCAAACTACTGTGTCCATCCAGGTAACGATGATGAAAACTTGTTTTTCTGGCTGCCATCTTGTTTTCTGAAACTCTCGGAAATTTTGAACTGACCAATCTGACTTGGCCTTTCCGCGTCTACCTTAACAGGTTTTCGAAGGTGAGAGGAGTCTTACGAAGGACTGTAGGATGTTGGGGAAATTTGATCTTAATGGAATTCCTCCGGCTCCTAGGTTTGTTTCTTGGGTCATTAACCTTTCTAAGAGGACATGTCTTGGGGGGCGTCTTTCTCCACTCGCCCGAGACTTATGTTTGATTTTGTTTCCTTCTTTCAACAGGGGAACACCTCAGATTGAGGTCACTTTCGAGGTCGACGCCAATGGTATCCTGAACGTGAAGGCGGAGGACAAGGGCACAGGGAAATCTGAGAAGATCACCATCACGAATGACAAGGGCCGCCTGAGCCAGGAGGAAATTGAACGGATGGTCCGTGAGGCGGAGGAGTTTGCGGAGGAAGACAAGAAGGTCAAGGAGAGGATTGATGCTCGCAACAGCTTGGAAACCTATGTGTACAACATGAAGAACCAGATCAGTGACAAGGACAAGCTGGCAGACAAGCTGGAGGCCGACGAGAAGGAGAAGATTGAGGCTGCGACAAAGGAGGCATTGGAGTGGCTGGATGACAACCAGACAGCAGAGAAGGAGGACTACGAGGAGAAGCTCAAGGAAGTGGAGGCTGTCTGCAACCCTATCATCACGGCCGTTTACCAGAGATCTGGTGGTGCTCCGGGAGGCGGATCCTCCGACTCGGACGAAGATGAGCACGACGAGCTGTAAATTTGTGCGTCCCCCTATTGGTGGTCCTTTTTTTTATTTTTAGCAGACTTCAATGAAGAGGGTAATTGAGGTCGCCAGAGGAAAGAGGGGAGGGGAGGGGTTGGCTTAGGATTTTTTAGGGGTTTAGCTTAAATCGTGAGTCTATGTTAAAAATCTTCTTGTCCTGGCGATTGAAACAATCATACTCTAATTTTTTATGCTTCCGTTTTCCGGATGGGTTATTAGGGGGTTTTAGTTAAAAAGCAAGGTTATGAAATGAAGACTAACATAAAAGTATTCATAGAAGCTTGGAAGTCATGCAGTCACGCGTATAAAAGGTAACATTTCGTCCATCGTGCCCTTGATTATAATATCATCGATTCGGTTAGTTTATTTTTTTTTTTAAATATAGTTTTAATTTTAAAAATCCCCAAAATATCATACATATGCCACAATTTGCGACATTAAAAATACAAAAAAAAATTATAGTATTTGCAAATTCCTTTAAATACTTGGTTGAATCTGCAGGAGCATGAGACGTCATAAAAATATGGTCCTCTACCGCGATTTTACAAGAGGATATAGATCTCGGCCCTGGACCACGACTTCAGAGCATTTATGTTTTTTTTGTAATTTTCTGCAGCCTCCCTGTCCCATAGTCTTCAACCGCGACTTTAGTTGGATATCACAAGATCATGATATTAGTTTGACACCGAAGAAATTTTCGGTCATTTAGAAGTCGCAATTTAGAACCGTGTTTGGGGTGCTCGGAGAAAAATTGATCAAATAAGGATGATTTGGCTGGTGCCGGAGCCGTGTTACGATCGGAGACCACGTGTTTTTTTAACGAGAAAGGCTATCCGAAACAATGATTTTTATCTAAATGAGTCATTGTCATTGTTAGAAGCTGCAACTCTTATTGAAACTCGCAGTCTCGAACCATGATATTATCGAGTTATAATCCTCCCCATTCCCGATCGTTGTTTCGGTTAGGGCACGGATTATGAAACACCCGCCCCTAGAAGCAATTCTAAAAGACTCATAATCGCTTCTTCTCTTCTTTCGCAATCTCCTCAAAATACCAATCGTTCTTCCCACTACTTATCCACTTCACTTTCTCTTTCATGATGGTTGCCTTTGCTCATTGATTTTAAAAGGGTAAGAATGTTTAGTAAGAGAAGGACATACCTAGCTTGGATATAGACGAGTATATGCAATACTGCCCATCACAAGGCATCACGTACATCAGCCACGATGATCCTAATACATATACGGGCTTGGGATAAATTTCTCCATATATCTTCGCTTATACACCAACTAACATACGTTGATGATAGCCCCTTGAGCCACCACTAGAGAGTGTAGTTTGATGTTTGAATAGTACCTACATATGTTTTTGTTGTATACAGGGTGGCTGCTGATAGACAAAGCATTATTATGACAAAGCATTGTTCTTGAACCGCGATACTACTTCAACAACAAAACAACAAAAAAAAGAAACAACAACCTCTAATAAAATTTTTCTCAAAGTGTTTTAAATTTGGAATTCTAAATAAGGCCTTTTGAGCAATTTGAAAATTTCTACTTTCAAATTAGTGTTATAATCCTAAATTATTGTACTTTCCTACCGTAGTGGTTTTGGACCGCGATCTCGTTGTGGCATGTCTCACATCCACCGTAAAATAGCAGTTACAGGCCATGTCTTTGGAAAAATTTATAAATAACCAGTGAACTATGTATGAGTGATATTTTGATTTTAAGATAATGGTTGTGTACGATTTTAAGATACTATAAAAAATATATTGTATTAGGGTTCTATTTTTTTCCTTTTTCTTTTATAATTAGATTTTGTGCACCACAAAACGTATACGATTTCTCATCCCCCCGTGCCGTATCCAGTGGCGGAGCAAGGGGACAGAAGGGGCATGGCCTCCTGAGTTTTTTTTTTTCTAGAAAAGATAATTAATTAGGTCAGTTTTTGTTAGAATGGTTCAGGAATTTCAATAATCAACTTTTCAACAAAGAGAGGAAAAAGAAAATTTGAGTATCGAAGGGCATTTGCGTAAACTCACCATTCTAAGATGGAGAAGAACATCTATCTTTTTTTTTTTTTTTTTATATAAAGAAATAATTGGACGAATCTCATGGTCACAATTCGCCGCCGCCGCCGCCTCCTCGTCGTCTCCTCCCCACAACATTTTGGCTTCTGTCCCGCCCCCTCCGAGCCCCACCCATGGCGGCGACCTCTGCCGCCTCCTCCGCCCCCTCCGCCACCCCAAGATCCCTCCACTTAGCCATCCCTCTCCGCCTCACCACCTCCATCGCCACCACCAAATGCACTCCACACCGCCTCCCCTTCCTCCTCCGCATCTCCAATTCCCTCTCTTCCTCCTCCTCCTCCTCCTCCAACAACAACAACCCTATCCCTAAGGCTTCCGCCACCACAACGGCCACTTCGGAGTCCATCTCCCCCGCTGTTTCCCCGCCCTTCGTGTCCCGTTTCTCTCCCGACGAGCCTCGCAAGGGCGCTGACATCCTCGTTGAGGCCCTCGAGCGTGAGGGCGTCACCGACGTCTTCGCTTACCCTGGCGGTGCTTCCATGGAGATCCATCAGGCCCTGACTCGCTCCAACATTATAAGGAACGTCCTCCCTAGGCACGAGCAGGGTGGCATTTTCGCTGCCGAGGGTTACGCCCGTTCCTCTGGCCTTCCTGGCGTCTGCATCGCCACCTCTGGCCCCGGTGCTACGAACCTTGTCAGTGGGCTTGCTGACGCCCTCCTTGACAGCACTCCCCTCGTGGCCATCACCGGACAGGTCAGTGTCTTTGTGTTTTGGCTTTTCGTTGTTGTGGTTGTAGGTTATAGATTCGGGGGCTGAAGATTGTGTGTTGAGGCGTTTGGTTGTTGGTGCGGTTGTCTATGGATAGGTTCCGCGGAGGATGATTGGCACAGATGCTTTCCAGGAAACTCCGATTGTGGAGGTAACCAGATCCATTACTAAGCACAACTATCTGGTTCTCGATGTGGATGATATACCTAGAATCGTTAAGGAGGCCTTCTTCCTAGCTACGTCTGGGAGGCCAGGCCCCGTTCTGATCGACGTTCCGAAGGATATTCAGCAGCAGCTCAGCGTACCGAACTGGAACCAGCTTATGCAGTTGCCTGGGTACATCTCAAGGTTGCCTGGGCGCCCTCAGCAGTCTCACTTGGAACAGATTGTTCGGCTGATATCGGAGTCGAAGAGGCCGGTGTTGTATGTCGGTGGTGGATGTCTGAACTCGAGCGAGGAGTTGAGGAAATTTGTCGAACTCACCGGGATTCCTGTTGCTAGTACTCTGATGGGCCTTGGTTCCTTCCCTTGCTCGGATGAGCTGTCGCTGCGCATGCTTGGCATGCATGGGACAGTTTATGCAAATTATGCAGTGGATAAGAGCGACCTTTTGCTGGCGTTTGGGGTGAGGTTCGATGACCGTGTCACTGGAAAGCTCGAGGCTTTTGCGAGTCGGGCCAAGATTGTCCACATCGATATTGACTCTGCTGAGATTGGGAAGAACAAGCAGCCTCACATTTCCTTGTGGGGTGATGTAAAGCCAGCCATAGCAGGGATTAATGAGCTGTTGCAACGGAGAAGATCAGATCTGCATTTGGATTTCTCGGATTGGAAATCTGAGCTCGATGAGCAGAGGAAGACTTACCCCCTCAGTTTCAAGGCCTTTGGCGATGCGATCCCCCCACAGTATGCGATTCAGCTGCTTGATGAGTTGACCAATGGGGAGGCCATCGTCAGCACGGGTGTTGGGCAGCACCAGATGTGGGCGGCCCAGTTCTACAACTATAAGAGGCCTCGACAGTGGCTGACCTCCGGCGGACTCGGGGCGATGGGCTTTGGACTCCCTGCAGCAATCGGAGCGGCAGTTGCGAACCCGGACTCGATCGTGGTCGACATCGACGGGGATGGAAGCTTCATTATGAACGTGCAGGAATTAGCAACGGCCAGGGTGGAGAATCTCCCAGTCAAGATCCTGCTGTTGAACAACCAGCACTTGGGAATGGTGGTCCAGTGGGAGGACAGGTTCTACAAGGCAAACCGTGCTCACACGTATCTTGGCAACCCCAAGAAGGAATCAGAGATATTCCCCAACTTCCTAAAGTTTGCAGAAGCCTGCGATATACCAGCGGCCCGCGTGACGAAGAAGGGGGAACTCAGGGCCGCCATGCAGAAGATGCTGGACACTCCTGGGCCATACCTGCTGGACGTGATCGTGCCGCACCAGGAGCACGTGCTGCCAATGATCCCGAGCGGAGGAGCATTCAAGGACGTGATCATAGAAGGAGACGGGCGAGCGCAGTATTAACGGTAAAAAGAAAAAAAGACAGTAAGATCAAGGCTATGTTTATCATCGAGAATTTTTGTGTCGTCCGGCGTTTTAGCTATGATCGTGTTTTTTGTATGGGCAGTTGTATGTCGGTTGGTTAGGACTAGGAGGATTCCCATCTGTAATATCTCTTTTGGTGTAGAAGGGTGTGGAACGAATGAATGGATGGTGGTAGAGAAGTCCTCCTTATCCTTGGTTGCATTTGTCTTTGTCCGTCTTCACAGAAGAATCCAAAAAATACAGTTTTAAGTTTTATTGGTGGTTACATCCACCGTAATGGTTCTGTTTTATAAAATACGGACTTGCCGCGCTAAAGGGGTACATTTTGAAGAAGCTTGAAAACTTGCCTTCGAAGAAAATAGCGAGGGACGGGTATTCAAAATCCTTCTTACGAGACTGGGTTTTCAAACGCGTATTTTCAAAACACGCCTTTTAAGGTGCGATTTTTAAAAACTCGCCCATCTAATACTTGTAAATTTTCGACGCCAATACTTAAACGGTCTCGGTGTCTGATCGAGGGCGGATTTTGAAAACCCGACCCTTGTTCAAAGCAGCCCCTTTAACTAAATAAAGAAGAGGCAAATTTTCAAAATTCATCTCTTTTCAAAACGAGCATTTCGAAAACTTAGACAAAGAAAAACTTTCTAGCTTAGTTGGTTAGAGTCTTTATAAGGGGGACAAGGTCAAAGGGTCATGTGAATTCAAACCAACCACATTATGGCGGGATTTGAAGACCCGTCTTAGCATGTTTAACTCGAGGGCGGGTTTTGCTTTATAATTTTTGTTCGATAAATTCGTATTTTACGAAACACGAACCGTATTTCGTAATTTTTTTTAAACTAACCGTATTTTCGTATATAACTCATAAATGCGGACCGATAAAATTGAATAGCTGAAATACACGGCTGCTTCAGCAACCACGGACAGAGAGACGAGGGTTACTGATTGGGATCCTAATCTCCATGTGATATTTTAAGTACTGAAATGTGATATTATTTTACTCTTATTTCTCGAGGGTTAATTAAAGGTCAAATTATCAATTATACCCTAAAGTTTGTCAGTTTTATTCGATTTACCCTAACCTTTCAAATATATCACTCTATATTCCAATCTTGGGACGTTAAATCTCTTTTAGCCTCCGTCAGCCATCCCCGCTAACGAAAGCCTACGTGGCGTTGACATGTCTTTTAACGCTGTCACCACCACCGTCAAAGCCACTTTCCTTGCCTTTTTTTTTCTCAAATCGAATTTTCCCTAATCGTAAACAGAGAAGCCGCCAGACCCACCCACCTTAGACCTCCGACCCCGACCCCCACCCCACACAACCCTAATCGTTACTCCCCTAACCCTACGGAGCATGCCGATCACCATTCCCTATATCACAGCTCTCCGACCATTCCAACCCCACACAACCCACCAATCCCCCAACCTCATCCCGACCTGACCTACATTCCATATTTTTTCCATTCCACCCATTACCCATACCACATTCCTACCTCCGACCCCGATCAAATCCTCTCACAAACTCAAACCGGAAGGTCCGACCCCCATCTATCTCCAGCAACCGTCCACAACCACCAACCCCCATACATTCCCCACTTGCATTAAAGGTATGAAGCTAACTTTTTTTTTTAATTTAATTGTTTGTAATGTATGATAATCGATCTTTATAGATTACACAACATATTATTGTTTGGTTTCAGAGATGGAAGATGCACGTGGGAATCTAAATTTCCATATCGGGGGAAAACTTCACCTTACGGGTAAAGTTTCATATGTTGGTGGTAAGACGGTGAAGTTTGATAACATCGATGTTGATAAGATTGGATATTTCACAATCAAAAGTTTAGCTAGGTAGTGCGGATACGAGCGTAATAGGATGTGGTTTGTGAAGCCTGGGTGGAGTTTAGCTAAAGGTTTAGTGGAGATATTAACTGATTGTCAAGTGAGTTAGTTGGTTAATTTATTGTTTGAGGCTAATTACATTAAAATTTACATTGATGAAGATGAAATTAATGAAAATGATCCTGATTGTGGTTAGGATAGTAGGAGAGGTGAATGGGATGATGAATCTGTCGAAGATGTGGGTCAAGATGAAGTGAATGAAGTAAACATGGGTAATGTTGAGGGTATTGAATCTGATTATGTTGATTTTAAGGCAAAACTTATTGTAGAAGGTAAAGATGATGATGATGATAATATCATTTCCATGCATGGGAGTATCGAAAAAATGTACGACCTTGACTGTGATCATAAGGGCTTGATATTTGAGCTTGGATTGAGATTCGATTGGCTCGAACAGTTTAAAGAAGCAATTCAGGATTATGTAATTTTGAATGGTGTGAATCTGCGTTGGGCTAGGCATGAGTAGAAGAATGGAAGCAGTATGTGTGGACAGATATCCCTGGCAAGTGTGCTAGTTTCTTACAACGTGTTCTAACGGTTGCTATTAAGGCATGTAATTTAAAGCATAAATATACTCGTGCTTTGAAAATAGACAGGCAACCGTTAAATGACTGGCTCGCAAGTTTATTAGAATGAACCGATACCTTGATACAATGAGAGAGAGGGATGTCATTGTTGATTTAATGGAGAAGTATTCTGTTAATGTGAACAAATTGCAAGTGTATAGGAAAAATGGCATGCACAAAAGATTCTTAATGGGACAATTGAAGAGCACTATAAAAAGATTAGATCTTATGTTACTTATCTTGGAAAAAAATGTCCCGATTGTACTTTCAAGCTAGAGTTGGAAGTAACTCCTGCTTTAGAGATTTTTAGCACTTTCAAGAGATTTTACATGGGATTTAGTCAGCTGAGTAAAGGCTTGAGGCTCGGGTGTAGGAAGGTCGTAGGCTTCGATGGGACTTTCTTAAAAACAAATGCTGGTGGAATTTTACTTCAGCAGTTGGTAGGGATGGGAACCATCATATGTTCCCCATTGCTTGGGCATTGGTGGAAGGAGAGAACACTCAATCTTGGATGTGGTTCTTGTCTCTTCTATTTCAAGATTTGTCTGTGAATGATGGACGCGGATGGACGTTCATTAGCGATAAGCAAAAGGTAATATGTTAATTCCATCTTTGTAGCGGAAATGACGTTCAATTGGCTACTGATCCACATAATGTTGTAGATGGTGGTGAGGTAAGTATGGTTTAATTAATTAATCCGTATTTTGTTGCAGGGTTTTTCTAACAATTATTTACATGACAAGCAACAAGACTTCAAGGAAGGGGAAAAGGAGGAAGGGGAAGAGGAGCCACTTTTCATCCTACAACGCTGGTGCAAGAGGACAATCCAAGTCATGGTCAGAGCAGCTTCAATTTGGGAAAATCCGGCATGCAAGAATCA
This sequence comes from Melastoma dodecandrum, assembly GCA_029817715.1. Lineage (NCBI taxonomy): Eukaryota > Viridiplantae > Streptophyta > Magnoliopsida > Myrtales > Melastomataceae > Melastoma > Melastoma dodecandrum. Next base: position 3,696,652 of record JARUPY010000606.1, read on the forward strand.
TCTGTTGCTGGACCTAGCGTGAAACTCTCTACCAAGTGCAATATTGACCCAACATTAGTTGTGTATCTTGTTCTAATTTCCATGACAATATGGAGTTCTTGTTGATCTGAACATTGACAGTATGTTTGCCTAGTGTGTTAAAGTGTAAGGACATGTTTGTCTGAAAATGCCGGCAGTTCTTGTTGACAGTTCTTGTTGACATGTGTGTTAAAATGAATGTTGACAGTTCTTGTTAGCAATATGATTGTCTGAAAATGTTAACAATGTGTTTATTTATAAACTTTGGTAAATTTGCCTGGATTATACCTGCAGGAGTAACATGAGTAAATTTGCCTGAAGTTCAATAATTGGAATTAACAAAATTGTTCATGACATTGATCTTCAATAATTTTGGAATTATACATGTGTTCAAATTACACGGATTTCTAACTTCAGAAATAGCTAAAAACAACATTGTTCATTTCTTCCACGATGAAACAAAAACTAATTACGGCCCCAATTATATAGATAACTATCAAGAGTCTCACAGAATTAGTTTTCAACAATTTAACGTTTTCTTCTGCTTTTAACCAATGCAATCTCCATTGTCATTAATCGTGCCTCAATACTTGAGTTTTTAGCCACCTCATCCACCTCGATAACCTGCTTCTTCAAATAGCACCCATAATCAGTGGAATCCAGCCACATAAAGAACCACAACCACCATCAACCTTGTAACGAGGACATCCTAAAAACTTCCTGCCATTATTCTTTTGGGTTTGAGCTATCCTAACGCTAACTCCACAGTAGCACTTTATAATGCCATCTTCTCCATATAATTCGAACTATCCATGGTGCTGTCGTTTGTTCATATAATTACGTCTGGTGGACATACCCGCAGTTAGATAAGTGAATTCTATGATGCAAAACAAATTGAGTAATTAACGAGTGATAGATTTCTCCACATTTCTAATGGTCATACCTGTACGACTAGGGTTTAAAGTCAGGGTGGGATGTGATAAGTGTGAGAAGGGGGTTTGTGGTTATCGTTTGGGTCGGAAAGGGGACGGGGTTCAAAGGGTGGAATGAGATCGGGGTTTGGGTTTGGGTGGAATTAGAGACATGGTTCTCATTGGGAGGGGTCGGGCTTCTTGTTGGGTGGGGTTGGGGCGGAGACCGTCAACGGATGCCAAAATAGATTTAACCTCCCAAAATTAGGATATAGAGTGATTATTTTAGATAAAATTAATAAATTTTAACGTATAATTGATAATTTGAATTTAATTAAATTATTTCAAGAATTTTAAAAATAAAACCTCCCATTTTGAAAAATATTTTCTTGAGAAATAACTCGGCCTTTGTCCCTCCGACGAATCTCAAAACGAACAGAGAACCCGTCAACAGAGTCCTTCCCGCTGTTCGATGCCTCCTCCTTCCCTTAACCACCCTCATCAATGCTCCCCGCTTTCTCCAAGCCGCCGTCTCTTCCCTCCGGCCACCTCCTCACTTTCCTCGAGAACGTCCAGTCCTCCGCTCTCCGTACCCTCCGTCCCTCCCAGTTCCACCCCAAGCTCTAGGTCGACCTCCCTTTGCGCTACGCCCGCCCACCGTCGAGAGGGCCTTCGACGACCTCTCCCGCAACGGCACTGCCAAACTCCCCGAGGGAGGGGGGAGATGGAGGGGGATGCACTTTGAGGCCGCAGGGGATGATCTCGTGAAGCACGTCCCGCCGGATTATGTCCACGTCCCTGAAGGCTTCTTGCCTAAAAGTGGTGGACGGGATTGTTAGGGAGTGGGCTGGAAGAAACTGAGCCGGAGGTGTCTGGTTCGGTCGCGGCCCAGCCTGACCACCACACGCTTATCGGCTTGCCCGGGCCGGTCGTAGTCCCTGGTTTGAGGTTCAGGGAGGTTTTACTACTGGGACTCCAACGGGGTGATTATGTGAGGCTGTTATTGTTCTTACTTCCCCATTAACCGTTTCTATTAGTAGAAGATGTGCAGATTATAAATGTTCATGAGCATACGTAAGGACTAGTCTTAATGTATAGCTGTATAGGAGTTGGATTTTGTTCTTGGAAAATGTTTTAGTTGGATTATCTTTAACGACTGGTGTAGAGAAGGAAACATGAATTGTCATTCTTTGGGAGTGATAAATGTAAAATTCGACATCTATTGATTGTCCCAGATTTGCATGACTCCATTCTTTTAATGCTAAAACTCATTCCTATGCGTCGACACATTGTTGCGGTCACGATCCATAAAATTTCTCGGCACATCAATGAAAGGCCATGCTTTTTATTGAGCTGAAAGATTGGACCATAAAGTTCTGACCTTTTCCTTATGTGTCTCTTAGTTAGTGTCCGGCATCTCCACAATGGACATTATGATAACAGAGAGAGAGGGAGAGAGAGAGAGAGAGAGAGTGAGTGAGAGCAAAATAGTTTTTTCCCTACCTTTGTAGTTTGACATGCAGGGGATTGCTCGCAAGTAAGATGTGTATCCCACAGAAAAATCAGTTGTGAGTAATCTCATCTACCTTTTAGGCACTTATGGACATGTTCTTAATGATGCTCAAGTTTATTATATCAATAGAAGGTATTTATTCCTGACCTTTGAGCATGGCTTTCGGTTGGGCCATGTGTTTGAGTCTGACTTGCTGCAGTTGCTACTTTCACCCATTTGTCCTGTTTTTGTCTTAACTGTCAAAGAAGTGATTAACAGAAAGTGGTGAACTCTCTGCATGATTATGGTTGGTTGTGAGAGCTAAATATGTTGCTGAACCTTTTGTACTTTATTTGGAATAATATTAATTGCCTCTACAATGAAAGACTTTGTCTGTCTAAATCAGTTTTAGAAATGTCTTGAAGCTTTCTTTTGTTCTTCAAGTTTCTGGTATTCGCAGTTACATCCACGAGAAGAACATTTTAGATTTTGTGGTTCTCTTGGTTGAAAGAAATATATTTCATTTTTCAGCCAACCACCTCTTCTTAGTGCCACGGTTTATGCTATATATGAACGAACACGCGATGAAGAATTTGTCAAGGAAGCACTACCCGCTCTGGTGAGAGAGTTTGGGTTCTGGACAGCTGGTACTTCATGCTTCTTCATTTACATATTTACGTGGAAAGTTCTCCTTTCCTTGGATCCTATATTGTTTTCACATTCTTATAGGATTACATCAGATAATGGTCCAGGATAGTCGAGGTATCTGTCACAATTTAAGTCGATATTATGCAATGTGGAACAAGCCCAGGGCCTGAGTCCTCAACAATCATGGCGTTCTCTTCTCATATGCTTTGTATTCTTTTGCTGGTTAGGCTTCATTGTTTTTTTCTGACAATGCTCCTTCTACCTGGGGGCCTGAATTCGTTAAACAGGACCAGGAATCTGCTTCAAATATTACTGTCCGATCAAAGCAGCATCATTTTTATCGAGAAGTTGCTTCAACAGATGAATCTGGATGGGACTTCTGTGCATGGTGGATGAGGAAATTCGGAGTTGTTCATAAAATTTCTGTTTCTTGTTATTTGTGATTACATGTTCACCATTATCTTATGACTTCCTTATTGAATTGCCACACCATTGAAATCAATCTTTATTCATAGTTCATGCACTTTTTACAAGTCTCCTCGTTGGCTCAGTTATGATTTGTACGATTTTATATGAACCAAATATAATTATTGTTGCTCTTTAAAGCATAGTGTGACACCTTAATATTGTTTTATGAGGTTTCTGGTAATATAACGACATTGGCAACAACTCTGATTTTTCCTGTAGATTTGAACACATATATATTAAGGGTATGAGGAACATTATTCGAGAACTTGTTTAAAGATTTCCCTTTGTTTCCTATGATGAGTTATGGTGTGTTTTTGTGTAGACGGAACTTGATATATTTTTCTTGGCGGAAGCTATTGACAACTACAGTCTTGCCCATCATTTCCTTGAGGCTTCGAAAGCCAGGAAAAGAGTGACCGACGCTATCTTAGTAAATGAAAGAAGGGGCAATGGCTTGACTACTGGCTGACGAAAATCAAATGCAAGGTATTGTGTTAAGTGTAAATTTTTTTTGGGGGGTGTTGTTTTTACAGGTAGTTGACATCTGTGAATTATCTTTCTCTGTTGACAGGATGGTCAATTCTGGGCACAAGAAAATCCTGGCAGAGTATTGTTGCATCAAATTGTATTCCTTTGTGGGTCATCCTATTTATTTCAGGTTGGTTAATTCAAGCATTCTGCGTGTTTGTTCAAATAATGTATAAAAGTATGTTGAATATATTTTCTTTTCTTGCATGCATCAACTTTTTCCTTTGGGTTCATAATAGATGCCATTGGCGGGTTATGGAAAAGGTTTACTTGCCTTTCCTCTTTAGAGCATGATTTGTTTGCCTTCAGTTCCCTGAACATTTGAAACACTGCAGTCCTGGCCTTTTCTGGTTTGAAAATTTTCATGACATTGCATGTAACTAATAAATATAATGTAATATCTTATTAAAAGAGTGCAAATCTAGCAAAGGAAAGTGTCTGCACTAGGATGTTTCTCATTTGTTTTAGAAAGCATTCCAGGCAAACCTTGGGAATGTTGATTATATAATAAATCACAGCAATATTCCTGCACTAGCTAGTGCTGACACCACAGAAAATTGAGGCTTACCTGAAAGTATGCCTTCCTTTTTGCTGAGGCAGGTGGACCTTCTGATGAACTTTTGAATCATTCTGAGAAAACCTTAAACTGCCCAATCTGGAAAACTTGCCCAATAGCATCGTACATAGGAAGCCATGCTTCAGTGCAACTTGTTTCTGATACTGATTGGATTGTTATGCTCATCATTTGAATTTCCAATAAACCACCTAACTAATTTACCAATACGAATTGAATGGCATGATGCTTGGTACACCTCTTTGCCCTTTTGTTCTCTTCATCAAAGAGAAACCAGAACCATCTTCTAAATTTTGTTCATTATACATTCAATTACTTAGTTTAGTGGCACATCCGCGGGTGTTGATTTTAAGGACATCATGCCAGCTATATAGTTGACAAATGTGGCGAGTTTGGAGGTGGTGGTTCCCTCAGGTAAATGAGAGCTCATCTTATTTGCATCACTTTGATACAATTAGAAAGTGAATTTACTAGTGAGATGATCTGGGATTGTTTCTCAATTTTCAATTTCCCCATGCCATGAATGTCGTTTGACGATGTATGTCTATTTTTCTTGCTCTGGTGCTGCATGATATGCGAAAGACTGACTTTGGTTGTTCGAATGGGGTCGTGTTGGCTTTCCTGGAAGAGTTTGGATGGCAGTAAAACCAAATGGTCGATTGCTGATGCAGACTCGGAGAACCATCTCAGCCTGCAAACGATGGCTGTGATGTTTGGTAAAACCTTATTTCTTTTTCCCAAAAGTTGCTGTTGGGAATGAACTCAATCAGTTTCAGGAGAACAACCACGATTGGAATCGTCATTTTATAACCTCGAATGATTTGAGGGCGAGTTACTCTGGAATGTCACCTGGATAGAATGGACTATAAATGACGGGAATCTGCCTAATGGTTCACGAAAGTTTCTTGTCTAATCCAATGCCTTAGAATGCTTATTCTCGTTCATGTTGAATGGAACGTTAATTCAAATGACCTGAGTTTGCTGGAATTTGAGTACTCCTTCCTGTTTTCAGCTTTACAAATTGAAGGGTGGTTGTTGTAGGAGGGGGTGGTGACAGGAGATCTTGGGATAGGGGCTCTAAGATGATTTTATTCATTTTTTTTTTAATAATAACAAAACATTATAAGGCCGACCCATTTACTAGGAACTGGGTGATGATATTAGACTGAGATTAGGTTATTCCTTTGTCATTTTTTCTTAAATTTTGGAGAAGATGATTTGTGTTTGTTTGTTTGTTAGCACTTTGGCTGGAACTCATTAAGAACAGAGAGCAAGCAAGAAAGTGGTGGTTGCTCCCCTTCTGTTTCTTCTCCTTCTCTTTATTTTGGCCGTCCGGATGATTAATTGGTGGACATGTCTCTCCATATACGAATGACTTGCATACGGTATGTTTCGAACTCGGAAACCTTCTTAAGCGAAATTACTATCCTGGTTTTCCTTCCTTTCCTTGTTTAACCGAGTAGTGGAGTAGAGAGCTTGGGTTAAAAAGCGATCACGGGTGGGTGTTAGAGGAAAAGCCTAATCTTTCGGAAGAAAGTATTATTTGAGAACGTCCATAATATTATTGTATATTCGGCGTGTGTGTTATTTATAAGCAGTTAGATTTTTATTTTTTATTTTAAAGAAAAAGGTCATGGCTTCCCTTAGAAGCTCTCATTCATTCTTCATTACTTAATAGTTGCGATTTGTCTGTCGGCATGGCATTAGGGGGTTTGAAAAACCACTGAAAAAGAAATTAAGTATTGGGGGAAAAGGAGTGGGCCAAACTTTTTGACCACGGTTAAGAGCAGAGGAGGGATTTTTTAAGTGTAGGAGGGAAGGAGGGAGGGTTTTAACAAAAAAGCCTAACTTTCAGGCGAAAGATTTGTGTCTGTCAATTTTTATATTAAAATTACTTAAATGATGATGATGATGATGGATGATTAATAGACCCTCCCACTCCCCACATTTGAAGGCCGTCCGTTAATGGGGGAGCATTTTCATCAGAAAAAACAAAAAAATTAAGTTATGAAAGAAAAACGAAATATGGTGTGGTAAACGTAACGTGTGTGTTGGTTAGCTAATTAAAATGTCTTGGCTTTGTCATTGCTTGCGAGTGCATAACATCACTTTTTTTTGACACGATTAATTACTTTCAATTAAAGCTTTAAACGAAAAGAAAAGGAAGACTTTGATCTTGTATTTGAGATTCTCTCAAACTCAACTCCTCAATGCATATACAATACAATAGAGAGAAGTAGCCACATGGGGATTGGGGGGGTTGGTTTGCCAATTGCAGTCGTGGTTTCTAATCCCATTACATTAATTAATTATTAATCTCCACATGCTTTCTAACCACCAGTTGACTAATTTGGTCTTTTAGCGACTATTATTTTTTTAAAATAATATTTCATGAAATAAAATAGTAATTTTTTAAATTTGTGTTAAAAACACCGAGTTTGTTTAGTGACAACAATAAACTTGGTGTTTTAAACATCGAATTATCCATTTTCATCCGAACAAACTCGACGTTCTAACATCAAAGTTAGCTTTATTTTGAAACAAGGCTAAACGATTCACGGTAGCTAATAGGTAGGCATGGGGCTTTTAACTCGTAACCGAAACGTGGTTCTAGTTGAATTAACCAATAATATCCGTATAAATATGAATATAACGTAAAGCAAAATAATCGAATCTCGGCTTAATATGAATCAATCAGAGAAACCCCCCTAAAAAAAAAAAAAAGAGAGAAGTTCACGTAATTCTAGAAAGGAGGAGGTTGGGGACTATCTTTTCTTTTATTTAGTTTTTTTAATTAATTAATTTTGGGGGAAGGGGGGGTCCGACCACTAACATTTGTTTTTAAAGTAGTTTTGGACGGGGGGGATTCAGCAATCAATGATTGCACAATCATGCGACGCGGTCCCAAAACCCAAGGGACCTCTGTTTCACGCTCCTTCCTTCCTTAAGATCGAGATCAACCCCGTCTTTCCATTATATTATATATAGAATTAAATAAATCTCTTTGCTTAGTTTGAATCCAACCCCCCCCCCCCTCTTAATCTTTTCAGTCCATCTAGTCAACAACTGATTTAATTACGACCCATCTTCTCTGGATACTAACTAATGCTTAGCCATATGGGGTGGGGGGTTTACCTAATTCATTTCTTATCATATTTTAACTCCCGGATGCTCCAATCGAATCGGTTCCCGGATGGTTTACAAGCTGTTGTACGTAGATATCTTATACATATGCGTATTATACATCTAATAAGATATTAATATGTAAACCTTATTGACAATTATTGTATTACATGACAAGTATCATTATCAAAAAGAGTATATTTCCCACTAATTACCGATAATTATTAATATAATTAAGATAATATCCCACTAACTTTGGCTCTCTTCAACTTTCCTTGATATACCTAACTTCCTTCCTTCCTTCTAATCCCCATACATTATGTGCAAATATAAAAAATTCAGTAATCTCTCCCCCTCCCTCCCTCTTTTTTTGGTCACTAGAATATACAGTATTATGGTGAAGTTGGCGTAGGATTGAGATGATCTTCGACGCGTGTCCCGCTGCCATCAGATACCATGATCTCGGATGCGGACCACAGCCTCGAAGCCTCGGCAGAGTCACACGCGATGCCAGATGGGGAAGCCTCATTGCAGTCCGAGAAGTACTTGCCCGAAATATTTTCCAGCCTTGGATGCGTCGCGACGTAGCATGTGGTCGCGGCTGCCTATGAACGAATTCGAAAGAAATATCATTCAGATCTCGTCATCAATTAATATGTCAGGAGGCGAAGCGTATATGGAATACCTGAGGAATTGTCTTCAAGAGCTTCGACGTTAACGTGTACACCATATCTGTTAAATCATCGGAGAAACGAATGCTTAAAACTGACATATTACCCAGCCGAAATACACGGGCGAACTTGGCAGACAACTGACCGGTTACGAAGCCTTCTCGATCTCGGAGGATCCTGGTTCTCACTATCCCAGGATTGACGCAGTTCACCGTGACGCTCGCGCCAACTTTCTGCGGCGACAATACTCACCAAGTAGTAATAATCTGTTCGGACAAGGATGACAAAATACTTCTGTTCGTGAAGAGAGGGAGAGGAAGACCTTAAGTCTAACGGAGAGCTCCCTCGTGTGGAGAACGTTGGCCAGCTTCGACAGGGCGTACGCACGTGCGGGGTCATACTCACTGTCCAAATAATTAACGACTTTAATAATATTAGCGTGCCGTGTAGGTAAATATTTTTTTGACTCGTCGACTTCTGACAAATACCATTATTACATGGTAATCACTGTCCAAAACTAATAATTGTTGTATATTAACGACGCCCTATGAGATCATTAATATCACCCAACTCACTCAAGACAATGCATTCTAGTTGATCAATCATTAAGCAATTGTCCGATTCAAAATCAATTCTCTAGTCAACATCAAAGTGAAGAAATTAAGTGAAGAAAACAAAGGTGGAGAAGCTCAATAAATTAATCCTTTCGTTCAGACCAGACATGAACATATGATTTTTAGTACCATGTCAGAGGCAGAGATCGATTCGGCCAGAGAGAAAAAAAAAAAATTGAATTTTCGGTTGGACCGAGGCCTACCTCTTGTTGCTCGTTATTCGAGCGAGATACCGAATCGGGTCGTCGGAAAACCACCCGTGTATCCCCGACGACACGTTCACGATCCGGCCTTGAACCCTGCTCGTCCTCGCCGTCTCGATCATCTTGTTCATAAGCATCTTCGTCAAAAGGAAATGGCCTGGCCCGGCAATACCGTGATGTCGCAATCAGGTTATCGTCGCAGACTAAAGCTTTGGATAATCCCTAGTGTTACCAAGACAACGTGTACGGCAGTATCATACCGAGGTAATTCGTGGCGAATGTCATCTCGATCCCGTCCTCTGATACACCGTGCTCGTATGAGAATCTCCCCGCATTGTTTCTGCATCGAGACAACCGATTCACGGTAAAAGAAGAGGAGCCTCTGGTGACGAATTGGTGATTTAATATTTTCAAACGTTTACATGAGGAGATTGAGCGGCAAGCCGATCTTCTCAAACTCCGAGACGAACATCCTGACCGACCGGAGCGAGCTGAGGTCAAGGATCATTGGCACGATCTCCGACCCGGGGAACTCCGCAGTTATCCTGGCCCTGGCGTCCTCAGCCGATTTGATGCTCCTTGCGGGGATGACAACCCTCGCCCCTCTCTTGGCCAGGACACGAGCCGTCTCGGCCCCAATCCCTGACGTAGCGCCTGCCCCGAAACAACAAAAACCTCGTCTCGTCAACTGGAACATAACGCGCACAAAAAGAAGACAAAACGCCACCACAAGCCAACAACAACACCCGTTTAAAGTATTTTACCGGTGACTATGACGGTGAGGGAGCGCAAGTCGGGGGAAGACTGGGTGACTTGGTCGGCGGTGGACTTGGAGCCGAATCCGCTGGACCCGGACAAGCCGAGGAGGTATCTCACCGTCTCAATCATTCCTCTTTCCTCTGCCTCTCTGCTTAAGGGGATCGTTTTAGAAGACAAAAAAAAAAAAGAGAAGGGGCGAAAGTGATGATGGTGGGAAGGAAAAATAGCAAGGACGGAAGGGGTGAAGAAGAGGGGGAAGGTCGAAAGAGTATTTCTCGGAGGGGGTAAAAATAATAAATGAGAGATAGAGAGAGAGAGAGAGAGAGAGAGAGAGAGAGAGAGAGAAGGAGGACATCAGAAGAAGATGGAGAAGAAGAAAGGGAAGTGCTGGGAGGGACAGTAGTAGTCAGAGGTTGACTGTATCTCACTTTACTGCTTTGCTTTTGTACTGTCATTGCATTTACTCACTTGTTAACCCACGGGGAGTAACTCATTCAATGCCCCTCGCCCTCCCCTCCCCACTTTCTCCTCAGGAAATCAGGAAATAGAAAATCTATGATTGCCGACTAATAAAGAAAATCGTGATTTTTGCAAAGTCATTATGGTATTTTATTGGTAAAAAAGAATGTATCCAGGAAAAGGAAAAAAAAAAGGAGGGGATGCTTTTACTATTAAAAGCGAATATGGATTCAAGTACATTCAACCTTATCGAAACATTATTGATTTCCCAGGACAATTTTAAATTCATATAGAAGAAGGTTTGAATGGAATGCGTTAAAAAAAAAATTCCTTATTAGGGTTGAAGGTGGAACTCTTTTATAGGTAAAATTGATATGGAATACGTTATATTATCATGTAAACCCGGAAGTAGTGATTGATGGGGGGAAACTAACTGGGAAAGGAGAAGCGATCGATTGGACAAAGAGTAGTAATCTCTTTTGAAACATATGACGATTACCTCCTATTAACGGGGAAAGAAGTGACACATCATTACCCATAAATCCTGTGTTTTTTTGAGTGGCCTCGGCATTTGACCCGGTTTTTTTTCATTTTCGGCCAAATCAGACGGCATCTTAAATAAAATTATAATTTTGTGGTGGATTTGGTCCCCTTTTCTTGCTTTTGTTATATGTTCGGATTTCCTATAATATAGTAAAGTGGTAGTGGAAGAGGGAGGGGGGGGGGGGGGGGGCCAAATCAATTATTAAGAGGGTGGAAGAGGAAAGCGAGAGAGAGAGAGAGATGGAGATCGTGGGGAGTGATTAAGTCCTTGTCATTTGATTGGATGGAGTTTGATCCTTTTGGGATGATGACGTTATTGCCAAGGGGGAGTTTTCTCAATTCGTATATGTATACATAAGTTTCCTATTACCATCTTAGCATACTCCGGTTCTTCTAATTCTCTCGCTTACTCTTTTTTTTTTCTCTTGTTCCCATTATTTGCCCCCCTAGGTTCGGTTTCGATTGATGTCAATGTGAGCGAGGTTGCGGCCGGGATTCTTATCGTTTCTTGTGAGCTCATGAAATGGCCATTGGACTAAGATCTTTTAACTCTACCCGTTTGTTTCCATGTGAGATGGTTGGTAGTAGGAAGAAAGAGTCCGAGAAGAAGACAAGGGATGGATTGTAGGAAGAAATCACAACTATAAATAAGTTTCCGGGAGGCAAAAGTGAGTTAGGTTTTCCTTTGCTTTTTTTTTTTAACTATAAACTAGAAAGGACAAACGTTTATAGAACAAGGAAGGCCAATCATTCTCCACAAAATCGAGATCCTTGGTCAGAAGAAATGACGATTTTGTAATAAACACGATCATAATATATTTAGGCGTAGAAATATTAGACGGATCCGACTTATATATCATCCGAGTGCTTGCAATAATGCTATTCAAAAGTACATGGCGACGTGGGTGACCAAATACTTCAAAAAATTACTAAATGGAAGATGAATGGATGATAATTGACGTTCTTGAACTTAAAAAACATAAGAATGACACAAATCCACTAGGGGAAGTGGGACTGACGGAATGTTAATTTATGTAAAACAGAAGTGGTTGTGGGTTTGTCACGTTGCGATGATTACTTTTACTTTTTTTTTCTAACGAATGCGTTTTTCTTTTGTAATTGCAATTATTTAAATCAGTTCATGAACATCAAAGTTTTCCAATCCCAATCATAAGAGCAATCAAAAAAGGAGTTGTGGGTGGTGTGGGGGGGGGGGTGGAATTATTTTCTTTCCCTCCACCGAATCCAAAATCTTTGATTTTGACCTTAATGGCTATTATTCAAAGTACCCAACAAAAAAAGATTTAATATTTGGTGCTAAGATGGAGAGGTTGTGATTAGGCTCCTAAAATTTCAATTTATTTATATCTTAATAAGGGAAGTAGAGGGAATCTTAAGCGCATGTTGTATATACTTCCGAAAGATAAGTGATGGAATTTTGATGGAGTCCCTTAGAAGTAGTATCATAAACTCATTCCCTTGGTGGTGGGATACGAGTCCTACATACGGCTCTCTCCCATACGCCATACATACCCTAGAAACTCAATAAAAAACAAGACGAGATTTTCGGTATTAAATCTAAATTCAAACATTTTTAGTCACAGTCTGTCTGTATTTTTTTTTTTTTATAATAAGTAACGATTAGATAAGTGACCACCGCCACAAATCTAGATTCTCCAATCCAAGTAGAAAAGAAAAGGAAATGGAAAAGAAAACAATGTCACATGTGCTTTGTGGAATCTCGCGACAAGGAAAGCCTGGAGGAGGGAACACCAACAAGCAACCCCTCTCTCTCCATGGACCATCATATCGACTACCTTCTCCTTTTCCTACTGTGAAATTTACTTATGTAGAAGAAGACATCACAAGGACTTGTGCAAGTCACTCTTTGGTTAGTTATAATGCCCGAGTTATATGCGGTTACATTCGATTGCCAAACTCTCCAACAATGTTATAAACTTTAAAATTTTTTGTAATTCCCTCCAAACCCTCCAGTAAAATCCCGCCGAATTCCATGTAAACGAACAGATTGCAAGGGTTGAGATAGAGAGAGAGAGCGAGAGAGAGAGAGAGGAAGATCACGTAATTGTTGTATATAACCTTATTCTTGAATGTATTTTAGTAGAATGCGTTTTGCCATTGTCCAAAAGATCGCCATATTAGGAAAAATAGGATCGAAGATGAAGATGAAGATGAAGATGAAGATGAGGATGGATGGTCCAATTCCGAAAAATGTGCATGGGGTGGGAGTAGTTGAAGCACTAAAGGTTTGAGGAGATAAGTCCACTAGCCATGGGACAGGAAGTAACATGCCCAAAAAGCAAAGCAAAGCAAGCAAAATGCTGTCTTCTTCTTTTCTTCTTCAAGGGTAAAAGGATAAGAAGCTGTTCTCTCATTTTCAGTGGTCTATCTTCATCACTCCTTTACATTTCCCTATCCGGATGAAGGGGACCCTTTCCATTTTAGACCTTCAACTCACCCGGAAATGTCGATGCTAGCTTTCGTCGATCATTTCGAACACTACACAACTAGCAATCACATTGGAAAAATCAGCCACACATACTCGATTTTCGTTGGCAGTCCCTGACTAAGGTGTTGTCTTTGGTATCTCAAGTATGACGACTAACACGACGCAAGGAGGACCAATTCAAGCATTATTCGAAGGACTAAACCTTATATTCCATGACCTGGGACTCAATTGAGACAGTATTTACGTATGTCTTAAATGTAACCAAGATCACAAGCATTCAAAGACAGATTTCACATTGGAACGGGAAGAACTTGCGGTAGCTTTAAGCAATTGAAGACTCCTCTGACATGGTTTTAAGAATTATATTGGTCATCTAAGCTGTTAGGGGGCATGCACCTCCAACAACTGTGGTCAATAAGAAAGGGAAAGAGAAAAGTCAGTCAGAATTTTTTGTCTTGCTTTGGCTTTAAGAACATGCAATTTGTGGTGATGGACCACAACCCAACCCAACCCAATCCAATCCGGGATGTGGCATATGAGACCTTTGGGGTGGATTCGTCCGGTCCATCTCTTTTAACCTTCAAATTTTGAAATGGGACATCTGAAAAACAATAATTTTTTTTTAAAAAAGGAAATAAATAATTATTATGTATGTTAATGTTAAAACGAAGTAATTCAATATAAACACCCCAAAAGACATTTTTAATTCCATCATCTTCTTTAGGTGATATTGATGGCGTAATGGTTGAGCACTAATTTAACAAACTATATTTTTTTTATTAATTATTGTAGATACCCCAAATTAAATTTTTTGAATTTTGAAGATTGAACGGGAGGAATCCCGATTCAATGTTCCATGAATTATTTTATAAATAAAAATTAAGATCTAAAATCAAACAAGTAAATCAAAAGTTTTAGAATTTTCTTTATGTAAAAAAAAATCCATAAACCAAAATTAATTTCAAATCAGTTACATATAACTAATTGCATCTTATCACACTACTTTACAAATATGTTAACAGTTCAAAATTTTATCATATTTCACATTGTTAATTCGAAAAAAAAGGAAACAGTTGATGTAAGTAAAATGTCCAAAACAAAAACTCTCGTTTTTCTGTGGGGAAAACCACTAACTTTGATATATGACAATTGCCCAGTGATAAGGGGAGCCGAGCCGTCTAGGACATTTACAACTGATGTAATAATTGAATTACAAAGGCATAAACTCTAAAAGAAAAGAAACGCAATCCTTCTGTGGATGCCTGAGCAGAGAAATAAGAAAATTGAGATTTCATGAAGCTCAGCAGAATTCGCATTGCAATTAGAATGCATGAGTCAACTGAGAATTAAAACCATGAATCACAAGTGTTGTCGATAAAAGGGAAACGACAGACTGGTACCAATCCATGTCTAACCTCTAAGTTCACAAAGAACTTCTCAACTTTTTCCTGCATCCTGCAATAATAGATGCTTTGTGCATTTACCAAAGCCTCTATATTTACTTTATTAAAGATCAATAGAGATGCATCAGATGTATGGTTGCTCCAATAACCATCGTAGCTAGGTAGAATTTCCTTGGAAGAAGAGCTCCCATAAGCATATTTATAAAATTCCAAAAGCAAAATATATATTTATGGCATTAACTTTGAGCCAACTTTCAGTTTTGTCATTAAGTTATATAATTTTGTCACCAACTTTTGTTTTTATTTTGATTTTGACCAATCTTGAATTTCTTCTATTGAAAGCCAAACAAGGCCTTAATATAGTATAATCGATGTCCTATAATAGTAGAATTTCACATTTCATTCATTCGCCACATATTCCACTTTACCCATAATAGCAGCCCCTTAATAGAACATCATCCGACCTTCATCGTGTTCGCGTATTTTTTAACAGCATCAGCAACCATCGTCCATCTTCGGCTTCCAATTCACTTGATTTGTTCATCAAAATTTTAAAATAAAAAAATTCATGAGAGGTTTCAATATTATTTCTTATTTTTTGTAATTTTTTTCTTTTTTAATCGATAAATAAAAATTGTTTATTAAGTTCTGTTTGGCTTAAGCGGATAATATTTAATATTGATCAAAATAAAAATAAAAATAAAAGTTTGTGACCAAACTAAGTTAATGACAAAATCTAAAGTTGAATTAAAATTGCGGTAAAAAATTGATATTTTGTCGAAAAATAAATAAAAATATTTTAAAAAAAGAAATAAAAATTCACCGAATTACACACGCTCCCCACGTGGGCATCGACGGGCGATTCTGTTGAGGGGAGAGGGGATTGAAAAAAAAAAGAAAAACAGAATCAGTTACGACGATCCCAAAAAACGGAAGTCTTCCTCCCCCGATCACCTCGCTCTCCTTCAGCTCCTCCGCTCAGCCATCCCTTCGCAATAGCTCCGGCCTCTTCCCCTCGCATCTGGCGGTGGAATTCCAGCCAGCTCCAGTCGTCTGCATTCTCTTCCCGGTCAAGGTAAGCAAAGAGTCCACGCGGAAACCCCTCGGCCTCCCTCTCCCTTAGCTGTTAAAACTCGTCAGAGACAACCGGAATTCGGCGAAGCTATTCCAAGCTCATCCTCGAGGACAGTTGCCTCTCTCTCTCTGTTTCTCCATACGAGCTAAAAATTAGCCATGAGCCCACACCTCCTGTATTTGTGATGATCCCCCGACGTTCCTCATCAACGACTCGCACATCATCAAGCTGGGTCCTCCAGCTCTGATGGTTGATTTATATTTCTCCTCGCCTGGTTGCTGCAACTTCGCTTGAAGTTATACTTGTTCTTTATCCTAATGTTGCTACGATTTGGAATTTTTGCTGAAATTTTATCATTATGCTCCTCTTGTCCAGATTCTGAAATGCTGGCGTCTTGATTCGCTGTCCTTATTAATTTGTGTTTGCTAGTTTCTCTGTCGTCGATTCATGTTTGATTTTACGGCTGGTTTTTGCTTCTTCTTATCCGATTGCTACGGCTTTCTTGCTGACGTGCTAGTCTCCCATGAAAGTTCGCTGGGGTGCATCCCTTCTCGTCGCAAATTGTCTACTGCTGTCTCTTTTCGTTGCAAATTGTCTGCTGGCGTGCACCCCTTCTTGTTGCAAATTGTCTGCTGGTGTACGTCCCTTTTCGTTACAAATTGTCTGCTGGTGTGTCGTATATATACTTTTTAGCCGCATGCTTATTACTACATGGTGAACAGGTCCACTCTGGTCTTCTTTCCTCCATGTAATGCTACAATGTTGCTGGTCTGTCTCTCCTTGTTTAATTTTCGGTATATTGCTGTCGCCGTGACTATCCATTTCAAATTAGAATTTATAGTTGATTTGATTAAGAACAGCTAAATCAGATCCATAACATCGCTGTGGCTTTAAATTCACCGTTCGTTTGCGTTTCTTGTCGTCCGATTATTATACACAACGGCATGTCCATTTGATTTCTCCATTAACTTATGTTGCTCTTATTTTGATAATTGCTTATTATCTTCTCCGATTCTTGGTAGTTTGCAGCTGCTTTTCTTTTCATTAATGATTGTTCTCAGCTGTTGAGTCTGACCAATACTTAGTTATCTTTCTTTTACTTTCATCAATGTGGTCTAAACTTCTATTAGTCTGCTTGTTACATCGCCCGAATGTAATTTTGATCTTTTAGATTCCTGCCATACGTATCAACCTTTCGTTGTTGCGTTTTTTCGCAGCTCATGAATGAAGGATGACATCAATGCAACATATAATAATGATGAGCCTTGGCCGAACTTCTAGAAGCTCCAAAGTGTTGATATAATTTGGTTTTGATGATGACAAAGGTTATGTATTGCTAATGTGTTATTTAAGTGTACAGAAGAATAGGTCTTCGGGTGTAGAAGCTGGTCTCTGTCATTCGTGCAATACATAAAAGAGTTTATGTGGAGTACTTCAACAGGGGAAACGATCTAGCCATCAGAAATGGAGTTCTGAGGATAAGATCTACTATCGAATCCACTATCTCTGTTACAGAGATGAGCATCTGTGTCACAGTTGCTATAACTCTCCTTGCTGGAGTACTTGCTATGGTTTACAGAATGGTATTTCTGTGAGTGACGATTTCCTTCTTGGAGATTGTCCTATATGCGAGCACGTGAGATATTTATCTCACACAGGATCACGTCTAGGTTCATCTTTGGACCTTAAGTTATTTGGAAATATTTATTTCCTTAACTAACGTGATCTTATGTTTACGTAATTTGGCAATGACCTTATCAGGTTATGATCTCCCTATATGGTGAGAATAATTCTACGAAGGGAATGTTTTCATATTATGGAAACTTATAATCCCAATGCCAAATTCGTATGAGAAAGAGTGCTGGTTCTGCTGTCGCAGCAAACAGCTTCTGAGCAGAAGTCGTTATCTCTTATTGAGCGATCACTTTGTTTAATTATTATCTAACGTAACTAAGGGTAATGCTTTATGCTTTTGGAAGTTTTCCCACAGGATTAAATCATGGAGAATATGGCAAGTGAATCAACTAGCCGTTGGGATTGATTGGGAAACTTCGTTCTACGGACAAGCTTAAGTGCAAGTGTGAAGCAACGATTCCAAGTCGCCGTTCTACCAAAAAGCTTACTAGAATCCTTGTGCCTTCACCGTTGCAAAAAGCTGAGAGCGTCCGTCGTGCATTCACCGAGCCGATCACCGCTGACAGAGAGCGTCTTCTGTAACTGCAGAGAGTTTGTGCTGTAGTTGCTAATCTTGTCTCGTGCAGGTTGTTAGTCACACAGGTTGTGTGCAAGGGCAGGTGGTAGCCGTCAAGCCACGTTTGGGCAGGTGGTAGTCGTCAAGCCACGTTTGGGCAGGTGGTAGCCGTTAAGCCACGTTGGGCAGGAGGTAGCCGTTAAGCCTCATTGGGTAGGTGGTAGCCGCCAAGCCACGTTGGGCTCAATGAGGAGCGGGAGTCAGACACGGTGCGTGCGGGGTGTGTTAGACACGTGATAACGTGCAATTTGTTAGTCACATTTCTGGCAGAAGTGTGCATCTGTAAAGTCCCACATTCCAATCATAGTGAATACGCCCTGCTTGGGTGAGAGCTGGGAGAGTGGACGTAGGCATTGTTTGCCAAACCACTATAAATCTTTGTGTCTTACACAAAAGATAACTTGTCTCAGAACTGGGAATCTGTTTATCAGATCCAGCCTCTGTGACCTAACAGAACCACGCTTCTGTGAGCGAAAAAGTGTCATAACTCTTACGGCACTAATTCAACCCCCCCTTCTTAGTGCAATCCTATACCAACACAAAGACCAGGGAAACAAGATTCCCGCGACAACGTAATTCGAGCTCCCGTCGGACCAAAGCAACGTTGGTAAGTGGAGATGAGTCTCGGATCAACTTGGACTATTGTTAGTATTTCGCATCTAACTTTTTGCTTGCTTTTCGAAATTGAATGAAACTACCTGCATTAGATCCGTAACTTATATGCGGAGCTAACAAGACTAACGATGCATGATTTGGAATATTGAGCTATGATTTGCGAATTTAATATTAAAACAGTGTCGGTTTCGACCATTTCGAGTTAATCATATGCTTATGTTAATCTTTTGTTTCGCGAACTGATTTACACTTGTATAAAACTCATTATATTATATGTCTCTTTTATTTGGTGGCTCAATAATCCATATTTGTGGAGTTATGCATGTTTTAGTGTTGAGAATAAGTTCATTTTGCTTCGGATTTGGCTTCCCCTGCATGACGGAAGCACAATTGTATCTTGAGTTTGGAATGTCGGATTGAGCTGAAATCTCTATTTGTTGGATCCGTATCTTCCATAACCACGTTTTAAGTATTAGAAGACATGATTTCATGCTCGGAGCTGAAAGTTACATCCCATTCTTTGCGACTGTCCAAGTCTGTCGTTTTATGTGTTATGTGGTAATCTGGTTTATGTTTGATCGAACGTTTTTACGATGATTTTTTACTTATGGTTCATCCAAACAGCCCTTATTACATTGAAGTTTAGGGATCTGTTAACCTATGTTTTGATGATGAACTTGAGTTATTGCTTATCTTTAGTGATGAGCTTGATAAGAGTATTGCTAATCACAGATAGCATAAGCTGTATGTTGTTGTTTTACAGTAAACTGTCACTGTAATAATATGCTTACTCAATGAATATATGGAAATAAATATTCCTAATTATATTATATTCTGATTTAATTCGCGATATATCCCTGTTTGTCTAAATACGTTGAATGTTATGTAAATATCTCCGATTCATATGTTTAGGCAACTCAATATTATGATATTTGCTTTCCAAGTTTATTTTTGGAAACAAAATATTTTATTCTGATCTTCTACAGCAACTCTGCCCTGTAAAGAGATAAATCATCAACTCAAATAGTTTTGTTTTTTTATATGACTCTAATAATTTATCTGAAAAGATTATCATTAGGTAAGTTACCTTATAAAATATGGAAACTAATCTTCTCATTCAGATGAGGTTGTCAATCAAGGGAAGTTACCGTTGAAGGCTTACCTTCTCGGGCGCAACAGTCATCTGCTCAGAATTCGTCAGAAATTTTTAAAATAAATCACAAAGATTGTCCCAACGCATATGGACATCTTCCATGTATTTTCTCCATAAAAAGTAAATTAGGACGTCAGACAATAGTGTCTTGGTGCGTCTGAGTGGTTGTCCAAAGCCTGTGTGATATGAGTGAAGCTTTGAGGATCGGTGGAGAATGGAATGTGCTAAGTGATCGCCTGGTTCTTACCTCTTGCAATCTGTATGTGGAAGTGTCAAGGGTTGAGTGCGACCTGGATCGTCATGAGAGGGACTGAATGTCCTCGATGCGTTCAACGAGCGGCTGGCGAATCGTCTGAGGGAAGCTAAGTGAATAACTGTTCTGATTGCAGTATCAAGTTGCTGACCCATCGACAATAAGCGGTTCTTGTCGTGTCGTTTCGCAGGGAAGTCTCTAGCCTACAGAGTTTGAGCAGTTAGAAACCCACATGCAGGTGTGCGCCAGAAGTCTCATGTTTGCAGGGTAGAGCAGGAGTCGGGAACGTCGCCGGATTGGAAAGTGGTCCTCCCAAGCACAGGGGTGCTCTGTAGAAGTCTCGACCTCCTGAAGGACAGTAGAACAAGTTGCGTGGGAGCCACCAAAGTTGAAAATTCTACTCTAGGCATGGGTGTGCAGTGCAGTGAGTTAGGGCTATGGTAACCGTGCACGTCCAAACTGAGTGTAGGACGAATACCTCAACTTCATTGTCTGAGAAGTGAGGTTCTGATGTGTGAGAACCAACCTTTTCATTTGCTTTCATTTCTGTTCTAAGTGACTGTCTTTGTGGTTGTTTCTCTTGTGATTATAGACAGGTTCTCATCAAAAGGAGACAAGAGCTGTGTGGAAATCCTCTGCCAAGCTTTCAAGTGCTGAAGCATTCATCTACTGTGAACCAGAAACGGGCTGCTCCTTGAGAAGTCGTTCTTCACTATAAGGAATTATTTGTGAGGATTTATACTCTAATACAACGTTGTCTTTGTGCTTTGATCGACAGGCTTACGCCTAAGTGACAACGTGCTGTGTGGAAATCCTTTGAGCAATTAACTGTTGAGCGTGAGCATCGTTCTGCTAAAAACGAGAAGACGTCCACTGTGTGAGGAGCTGATCGTTGCCCAGGAGTGATATCTTCTTGTAAATGATTTTAAATCTCACTTTGTGAGAAACCGAAAGCCTAATGCAAGAGCATTTTGGACCCATTATATTATATAGTGGAATCACCTCATTGGTAAAAAGTGGACGTATGTCGATTAAGGCGGAACCACTATAAAATATAAACTACTGTGTCCATTACAATCGCGCAAACACTCGTACGAAAATCTACTCGATCAAATTGTAACGGTTACAGCGAAGCTGATCTCACTTCTAAGAAACGCTCTGTTGTAATACAGTACGCTTCCGCTTACATTGAGAAATGGCGAAAAAGTTACAATCACTAATTCACCCCCCTCTGTAGATCCCCCAAATTGGTCATTAACCCAGTACTCATTGTGAAAGGCCAAAGCTCAAATCCATACAAATTTAGGATCCAGTTTACACAAAATAAGAAAATAAAAATAATAAGCATCCTGTCCCCCACACTGGACAAACTCCTCCCGTTCCGTCCACTTCTTCTGCTTCGTCTCCTCAAGCGCAGCCTGGGTTGATTAGAACGCTTGGTTCGAGCTCTCAACTGTGGCCTAGCGCTATTAGTCAACAAAGGCCAGTACAGTCCCATTCTTTCAGAATGCCGGCTGCTCCCCGATTGTTCGGCTTCCATCTTCACCAAGGCACAGCCTAATCAGAGGCAACAGTTGAACCCGCCATCCAGGCAGCAGGGATCAAGGACTGTTCACCATCAGCAGCCTAGTTAATCAACAAAACCGTGATGAAAGCTGCAACAGCAACATCAGTCAAGACTGTTAAACCAGCAGAGCAATTTACCAAACCTCCAGCAACGACAGCTGATGTCTCAGCAAAATGACCTCTCGAGTGTTCATCAGCAAGTGACACTTCCTTAAACAAATATTTTCTGGACTGCATCAGCGGCAACATCCAGTGCACAATCAGTGGAAATCTCAGGCGCAACAACAACAAACGCAGGGCGACGGTGCAAACTTACTGGTATCTCAAAGGAGCAACAGACACAGTTAGTACCTGGACGTGACGGCTTGAGGATGTCTGCCGCCAACCAAAGTAGCATCAACTTGCTGCAGCCCAGCCGACACACAGTCGCAGCAGCAATCTCCTGCAGCTACAGCGGCCGCTGCTTGGACCAAAGCTCCGCCAGGCTGGTTTCTGCTCCAATACTGTCGGCCCCTAGCCCCTACGAACACCACATCAACAACAGCATGAACAACAGCGATAGCGACAACACCCTCACGTGCAGTCGCACCTCCACTAGCAGCCGCGACCGTCTCGGCAAAGTCAGCAACCAAGGGTCTCCCAACCTCAGCAGCGTCTGCAACAAATTCATCAGATACAGCCAAAAAGCGGGGGAGGTCTGATAGATTGGATTCACCAATTCTTGCTGAACAACGGGACCAATAAAAGAGAAGTTGCAGAATCATTACCTTGAATCCAATGGCGCCGTTGGCTTGTATGTTCAACCTGCAATCAAAGAACCAGATGTCTTAAAACGGGGCTTCACAAAGCATAATAAAAAGCTACCAAAATCGAGCCCAGCCTAAACCAAAGGAGGCCGGGTAAAATCAGAACAAAACTAACCCAACCCACAATAGGCTGTCAAACCATCCTAAAACCAAAGAAGAATTCAAAGAAAGCTCAGTCCAAATCCAAATTGAAGAAAGCCAAGCAAAGACGGCCCAAGCAACAAAAAAGAAGGAAGAAGAACAAGGGTTGTGGGAGACTGACCAGGCCAAGCCCTTTCTGCATCAGTAACCAAGAAGCCTTCTCCTTCAGATGTTAAAACAAGAGAAGCCCAAGCCCATAGGAATCTTACCTGCAAACCCCCGACAGAATCCTCTCAAGGACGATTCTAACGACCTCTCTACAGGCTGAAGAAAACTCCTCCCTGAACCCCGGGCGCCGGCTGTCTCCTGCAGAAAGGGGATTGTGCACGTCCTGAGATGATACTGTCCCCTAACGGTTGGGGCTCTCTAACTAGGAATGAACCAGGAGCCAACTGGATGAAAGGAAAATTGGAAAGAGGTTAGGAGGGATCTTAAAGAAGAGGGAACCAGATGGAGAAATGGGAGGAAAAATTCAAAGGGAAGGGAAACCAGATTGGGGGAGGATAAAAAGGATTACTTGAGCACGATGACAAGGAGGGGGGGGGGACATTCATTTTTCTGGAAAGACAGAGGAGACTTTCTCACTAATCGATCTTCCTCCTCTGTCTCTTGATTATTTTTCAACCTCTTCTGGGAATCCCGTGGTCTCCTCTCCTACTGTCATCACGATCGCCATCCTTCATCGAACCCGAGCCAAGGTAAGAGCAACTGAACTCAACAGGAGCCCCTCAGCGGCCAACCCGAACAAAAGAGCCAACGAAAACGAAGGAGGAGCACAACGTACCTCAAGATGGCGCTGACTTCAGCTTTCTCAGACACGACAGCAACGGCGCCAATCTTCAGCAACGCTTCTGGTTCCATCAACCCCCACTGATGACAACGGGCGACCATCCATGACGACTCGACCAGCCCCACTATTTTACCCTCCCCCTGGCTGAACTGCGTTCAGGCTCCTCGCAAACACGCTTTAGCGTTGCGAGAAGCCTTCCTTTTGCTCTGATGTCTTATTTTTCATGCGCAGATCCCCAAACTTGGTGTGCCAGCGTTTTATGGTTCCCTGTTGCTGCAATCAGCCCGGCAATGAATAAATCCTGCCTCCCCGACGCTCCCTGGACAACATGGCGGCCACCCATCTTCGTCCGTCTTCAGAACCGGTCCAACGACCGGCCGACACCAACTCCTGCCGTGACCAGCCGCTCCGGTGACAGCGAGCCCATCCCTCTCCAGCCGCGGTAGAACCTCCCTCGGCGTCCTCGGTTACGGCCGCAGTAGCAGCCCCAAAGTGGCTCTCCACTTCAGCCCTCCTCGACCGACGACAGGCCCACAGTGGCACACCCAGCCGCTTCGGACCCAGCTGTGACGGAGCCCCACCTAGCTGCACCAGCTTCTCACGGTGAACCTTCCTCCGGTGCACCACCCACGTCCGGCGACGGCAACCAGCAGCCTCCCCCAAGCGTTCCTGAACCCACAGCGGTGAACTTCGGCTCCTCGGCGTCCCCAAACTCGCGGCGGCAGTCCCACGGCAGCTCCGGCGACCTTCCCAGAAACCGTGGCAGCCGTGAGCTCGAAACCCATCTCTCCTTGGCGTCTCCAGCTCCACGGCGACGGCGAAACCAACTCCTCCCTCGGATCCACACTTCCCGGCGTCCCAAGCCCTAAGCGACAGTGGCAGCTCCATCTCTGTCCTCCTCCGGCGTGATCCAAGCTCGGCGCCAGACCTTCCCTTGCATCCCTAGGTCGAAGACGGAGACCCACCTCCCCGGCGTCCTCGGTTTGGCGACGACAGCTTCCCCCTCCTCAGGATCAGGTCTCCTCCCGATGACCTCCTCACCCCATCGCCGCAAGCCTTGGCGACTCCAAACCCCAAACCCGGACGCCGTCGCCGCCGGCTTCATCTCTCAAAGGGGCTGACTTCGGAGACCACCCTCACAGCCCCGATTCCTCTGACTTCCCGTGGCGGCAACTCCCACTATCAACGGCGACAAGGCGCCTACTAGATCCAGCTCCGACGGATCCCACCCCCTGCGACGCGGTCGACGAAACTGGTGCCTCTTCCGTCAGGCAATCGCTCCGGTTCCGCATCTGGGTCGTGCTGAAGAATCTTCACCTTGGTCGAGCTGAGGGACTCTCCAGACGGTTTGTGAGGGCTTCAGAAAGGTAAGGTTTCTGTTCTTTTCTTATTTTTATTTTGTTTTGTCTTATTCTTATCAGATCACGTGATACATAGCTGTTCTTATTTTTAATTCTAACAATATCTTTTTTTCGATTTCTAACACTAGATTAATCTGTTTAAAATCAAAACAAACACGTGTTTCTTTTCTCTATATTTTTAACTATCGTAAAAGTTTTAGTTATTTTCATTACGTCTACATGATTTTATTTAAGAGTCTTATTTAATTTAATTCCTTTTTTTTTTTTAAAAGAATGATATGATTTTAGTTAAGCTCATATACGAGTTAATCCCTTATCCCGCTGAGCATCGCTGACATCCATCTCCTTTGTTTTGCATGAAAAACACGACGAGGCTTTCCGGACATCCTCGGCAACTTACATCGAGCGAACACCTTCAACCAAACGGTAAGACAAGTCTTACCTTTTCTCAATTTAATCGAGTTTCGTCCGAATTCGACAATACTAACCCACTCTTATATTTTCTTTACATGTACACTGAGCATGCCACTTCGGAGGATCAAAATCCAAAATTTCGAAGATCGCACGAAGACGCGTGTATCAAACCGCGTGGTTCTACCCCGGCCTAAAAAACCGTGGGCTTGAAGAGTAAAGCGGCCCCAACCTTCACCAAAGGTACAAAGGGGAGGTGCGGGCCTCCCCGAATTTTATTTTAAGCCCATATGTAACGGGTTGCGGGCCCAAGTGCATAGGCCCGCAACCACCGCCCTTCCCCGCTCTCTTTCATCTCGTTTATTGTTTGTGATTGCACGCATGACTTAGGCTTTAGGTTTATGTCGTGTGTTGATTTTTAATCAAACAAACCTAAATTCGGGTCCAACGCCCGTTAAAACGTCGATACGAGTCCGGCCCACTCCCGGATCGGGTCCAACACCCGTCAATCAAAAGTAACTTTTTGGACAAATCGCCACCCTTTTCGCATGTGGTAAAGTACTAAGGTTAGTAAATAGGAATCCCCGAACCCAGACTCTGATTTTTCCGACTTAAAATCACATTTTTAAACTAAGTCGGTGGCGACTCCGAATAAAATGTTTCCAAAGCTAAACTGAACCCCACTACCCCCTTTTTTCGGAGCCATTTGGGGTGAGGTGACGGCTGCTCGAGCCGCTCCTTGGGCCTTCCCCGAAATTCGCGAGCGAGGCCTTAACGCAGCCTTTCGCTCGCCGCCTCCAGGGAACTGGAGACGGTTGGCGAAACGCCCCGCAGACCCGTTCGCGAATCAAGGGAAGGCCCAACCCGGGGCCCCTTTCCGCAGCGTCCGGCGTTCGAGCCGTAACGCCGACCGGACTGGGCCTCGGGGGAGCGGACCCGGATCCTCGGGCTAGCCGGAACCGCCGCCGCGCGCCGCTAGGCCGGAAGGGCGCGCGCACATCCCGGATGGCGACTCCGCTGGGGACCTCCGCATGTGGATTCCTACCGAAAGCCTTTTTACCACATGCGGAGAGGAGTTACTTGTTTGCGCATGTAATTGATTGGCTCGATGCCCTTTGTTTGATCTCCTGTTTGTGTTCGTTTATCCGCTTTCCTGGGCATATATAGGTAAATCCCTATACCCGGGATTAGGATCTTTAGGGGGTCACCGAAATGCACGGCCTCGTTGCTTCCTGCGGCTTGTAGGCTATGGACCGGAACCCGCCTCCCTTAGTCCGAGGGAGGTCTTAGAAACCTCCATCCGAGTCTAGAAATTGCTTGCCCACTACAGGTACCAG
The DNA here is from genome assembly GCA_029817715.1 of Melastoma dodecandrum. Taxonomy (NCBI): domain Eukaryota; kingdom Viridiplantae; phylum Streptophyta; class Magnoliopsida; order Myrtales; family Melastomataceae; genus Melastoma; species Melastoma dodecandrum. The sequence continues at coordinate 3,723,295 of JARUPY010000606.1, forward strand.
ACGCCGCACGTGCATTTGTCTGTTACTAAGTGCCTGTTACTCGTGCAGGGACAGGGCAGGTATGTTTTGTATGCATTAAACTGTGACACTAAATCTGTTCAGTTTTGCAGCGGTTTGGGTTGGTCACAGGGGGGTTTCCAAATTCCTTTTCTCCCTTCCTTAACTCCTTTTACCGCTTTAATGCATCCATACACGTTCATAATCGTATGAATGCATTCCAATTCACGATTATTCTTGTAATATCATACATTCCATTTTTACTTGAACATGATTACATAAATCGTGTGTCGAATCATACCATACTAGGGTTAGGGATTGGAATGTTATCATCCTCGAATGATACCCTATTATGCAGGAAGACCTCATGGAGCCCATCTCGCTGCGACAAAAGAATATGCCTGACGCTCATAACCTCCACCGGTGGTTGCCATTGCTGAGGCCGTCCGAGCGGGAGTTCGTGCAGTCCAAGCTCAAAGGGCTCTTCCACCTCATGCACCTGGAGCTGGATTGGGCCCTCCTACAAAATCTGGTAGCACGGTGGGACCCAGACGCCTTCGTCTTTTGCTTCGGGGACTTGAAGCTGGCGCCGCTCTACGAGGAGTACATCAACCTCGCCGAGATGCCTCACCGCACAGGGATACTGCCCCTGCCTCGGATCGACAAACCGAAGGAGTACATAGCGAGGCTTCTTCAGATATCATCGGCAAGTGTACCCGGGCTCTTCAACTCCCAAGGGGATCTCAGCATCAAAGACGTCGTCGATCTGCAGCTCGTGCCATACAACCCGCGCATGGGAGAAGGCCAAGGATCAGCGCGAGCATTCATCCTCCTTTTCGTCGGGACGATCCTGTACCCACAGAACGAGAAGACGATCAACCGACGAGCTGTCTACATCACCAAGGCAATACTTGAAGACGCTCCTTTCCTGCCTAACCTGATCGGAGAGACCAACTTCAGCCTCACCAACATCGTGCGTGAAGCAAAGCGAGGAATCCGCAACCACAGGATGACCTTCTGCCCATCCCTGCTGCAAGTATGGTTCTACACCCATCTCGGGATCACGGGAGAAGCCTTCACTAGGGAGCACACACCGGGGTTGCTTGCCCGCATCGTGGAGCGTGCCCGCCTGCCTGCACGCTCTTTCGTTGGAGTGGACGCTCTGTTCCGGTCTCTGGAGCCTGCCGACTTCTACCAGAGAGCCCGCTGCTTCGACACGGATGATGCAATCACCTCCTCGACGGACGGATACTTCATTCCGATCATGGGATTCGGAGGCACCTCCTACTACGCGCCGTTCCAGGTTCGACACCAGCTAGGATTAGCTCCGAAGACCAGGGCACCCCCGCAGCAGCTCTTCCGACCACTCAGCCTCGACGACAAGGTGGTCAAGACAGCACTCCAGAGGGTGATCGCGCACATCTCCCGCACGTGGATGAATCTCACGGAGGAAATCTGCGAGCTTCCACCAGAGTCCGATGAGGAGGATCGCGCAGCCCAATCCCAGCGTTTCTGGAGGAAGCGTCATGCTCTGTGGGATCGCACCTGACCGACGACGTCTCCATGCGACTACTGGGCCTGCGCGCCCGTTCTATCTTTCTTTTCAGTCGATTGTATTTACCTTTTTATGACGATGTCGAACTTATTGCCTTCTATCTAATTCGTTTCCCTTCTTTCGGGGTTAAATTCGAGTGACAACAATCCAATCCCTACATTAGACATCTCATGCATCACTACATGTCATGCATCCATAGTATCATTGCTTGATGCTAATAGAATTTTCCTTTCCCTGCCAAGGTACTGAGCAATTGGTCCATACCGAAAGCGCCCGAGATATCGCACAGTCAGGGCGGTGATGGCTGAAGCTTCAGCAGGACCACCGCCAACTCCCATGATCTTGTCCCCGGCAGCGGAAGAAGAAACAGCCCCCGCTGCTGGAGTTACTGTCGCCATCCCACCGCCCGCCGCCATCGAGTTCCCAGCTTCGATGGAGGTTGCCTCGCCATTCCCGATCTCTGCCTTCCCGCCACTGCCCCAGACCATACTTGCTGCCGGGCAACCCTCCGACGGGAGAACCTCGCCATTGTACGTCCCACCGTTGGTTGCACCTGCAGCGCCATCGGTGATGCTACCTGCAGCTCCCTTCAATTCAACACAAGACATGCCTGCCCAAGGCGCCGGCAGTCCCTCATTGGGAGACAAGGCGGAGTCTCTCACAGCCGAACTCTCTTCCCTGAAGACGATGATGGCAGAACTCCTCCAACGACAGTTAGCAGCCACACCTGCTCCTGCCTCCTCCCAAAACCCACATCTTCCTCCTGTCATGCCAGGACCTCAACCACCACCATATCCGTCCTACCCTAGCCTAAACACTTCTTCAAATACTTTGCCTACTTATAACCCATCAAACACTATGCTTTCCTACAACCCGGTCATGCCCGGATCCGCTACCTCCACAAGTGTGGCATCCTTATATAACCCATACATGCGTGGGCCTCCCCCTTCCCTTCCGATGCCTCAACCCTATTTACCTCCATACTACCCTCAGTCAACATCCCAAGGGCCAACTCCCTACCCTCCTATGACATTCGGGCCAACTCCCCATGTCCAAACAACAATAGCTGGGCCAACTCCCTACCCTCAGACAACCTCTACACCTATTCCTTTCAGAATCCCTCCACCGGTTGCTACCCCTTCAGTTCCGCATGTGGAACCTGCCTTGCCAAGCCCGCGAACCCGCAACGCGGCAATCGTCAACGAGCTGTTTGGCGAACAACAACAAGCTAGTGCTTTCGAGACAAGGCTCGAGGCTAGGATTGCCTCAATGCAGCAAGAAGAGGCTCGCCGCATGGCGAAGTTGGAGGAGCGCCTAAACGCCATCCAGGGATATCGGGCACACAACTGGGAGTACGCCAACTACCAGATCCCGCAGATACAAGTCCCGCCAAAATTCAAGATGCCTGAATTCGAGAAGTTTCGCGGGAATGGCTGCCCGGAACTACATCTCAAGCATTTCTGCCACAAGATGGCGGTATACCCTGCTGATGACAAATTTCGCATCGCCATGTTCCAAGAAAGCTTGGCGGAATCAGCGCTGCACTGGTACTACACCAAAGATGTCAGTCAGTATGCAACATTCAAAGAGTTGGCTCTTGACTTCCTCAACTACTACAGCTTCAATGTAGAGATGGCGCCAACAATCTCGGATTTGCGGAAACTAAAGAGATACCGCACCGAAGACATCAAGCAGTTCGCCTACCGGTTCAGACACATTGCGTCTCAGATTAAGCCGGCACTTACGGAGAGGGAACTCATCGATGAATTCATGCAGTTGCTCCCGCGTGAGTACATGCCATACATGATCGGGCAGACATTCTCCACCTTCGCTCAGGCAGTCATCAACGCAGACAAGCTTGACGGAGTAAACCGAGAAGGGCTGATCCCTTCCCCTTCGGCAAAACCGGCATTGAAGCCCAAGCCCAAAGAGCTTATTGCAACTGCTGAGCAGAATAGGCAGTCGATGAGGGCAACTCCACCACCAACTTCGTACGCGCCAAGGACTTATGTAGCAGCCGCACTTAGGCCTCCGGCCCCGAGTGCAACTCGTTTCAGACCCCCGGTCAACATGGTGGGACAACGGCAGCCAAGGCCTGCACAACTGGAGCGCCCCCGGCGTAGACTCGAGGACTTGACTCCAACACCAGATCCATTGGATGTCATGTTCGTCCGCTTAAGAGATATGGGCTTTATCAAACCCGTGGAAGCCAAGGCGACCAACCCTTCATCCTTCGGCTATAACCCCAAGGCGGTTTGCCAGTATCATTCCGGGGCAATGGGGCACGACACCAAGGATTGTATTGCCTTGAAGTTCAAAATTCAGAACTTGTTAGATGAGGGAGCCATCACATTTTCTGCACCTACGGCTGCCCCGAATGTTAAGAGCAATCCTCTTCCGGAGCACGTGAATTATATCGGGGCAAACTCCTTCTCCGTTTTAGCCGAACAGGAAGAAGAGGTGAACATGTATGAATACGACTATGCACAACCAAGGAGTGTCAACGTCGTAAACGCCGGTCGTGGTCGAGGCCGAGGTCGCAACCGAGGTAGAGGAAGAGGTCGAGGACCCCAGATTAGCAGAAAAGCTCAGCCCACGGTCATGCCTGATGGGTTTACATTGGTTCCTCCTCGGCGACCAAGGACGCCGTACGTCTATGTTTCGTTGGGATCTGCACAACCTGAAGCGTGTCAGACAGAGTCATCGCCTGCAACGGAACCAAGGATTCCGGTCGTGATGGGACCCACCTGCACGTCTCTCAACTCAGAAGTAGAATTGATCACCCGCTCCGGAAGAGTGGTGCCAGCTCCTAAAGCCTCATCCCCAGCCGAATCTTCGAAGCCCAAGGCGCCTTCAAACGAACAAATCCGCAAGGTGATTTATACGGTAAAGGGAAGCGACTACGATATAGTCGAGCAGCTCCGAAAACAACCAGCCCAGATTTCCTTGTTCGACCTCATCCACTCCTCTGACAAGCACAGGGAGATGTTAGAGAAGTTTCTAGCCGAGGTACATGTGCCAGAGCAGGTTGAAGTCGCCGCATTGGATGCGTACATGAGTAGCATGCTGGCGAACAATGTAATTAACTTCTCAGAAGATGATCTGCCGGAGCAGGGGCAGGATCACAACAATGCTCTCTTTATCACACTCCAATGTCGCGAAACCACCATCTCCAAAGTCCTCATCGATGGCGGATCTGGGGTCAATATCATTCCGTTGGCTGTAGCTCAAAAACTCGGCATCAGTATGGAGAAACTCCCACAGTCTAGTCTGACTATTCGGGCTTTCGATGGCGCAAAACGTCAGGCTTATGGAGAAGTCACGCTGGAAGTTAAAATTGGGCCGACGCTTTTCTCCACTCAGTTCCAAGTCCTCGAGACTGCGGGGTCCTTCAACATGCTGCTGGGACGCCCTTGGATTCATCAGGCTGGAGCAGTTCCATCAACGCTTCACCAGATGGTCAAATTTTCTTCAGACAGCAGGCTCATCACAGTCAGAGGAGAACACTCAATGGAGCTTTGCCATGAAATCGACATGCCGTACGTTGGAGAGCCAACTGAGGAACCATCAACAGTTCAAACACTGGAAATGGTGAATATGGTCAGACATGACTATAGATCGGATCCTTTGATGACATGGGGCAACATCAGCGCTGCAAAGGAGTTCCTCCGACATGGTTATCAACCGGGCCAAGGACTCGGAATCAGAGGACAAGGAATGATTTATCCGATCACTATTCCAGCTCCAGCAGGGACTACTGGGCTCGGATTCACGGCCAAGATGCGGCGCAAACAGAACAATCACACTAGCAGCAAGTCGGCTATCCGTTTCGTTCGTTCATCTGCGGCGACAATGGAGGGTGAAATACTATCGGAGAAACTGGAGAACGTGAAGATCCAGAGTGACGAGGAGGTCAACGGCGAGCGGACGATCGTTGAACATGTCAATATCATCCAAGTGAATTTGGGGCAAGGTCATAGGCGTCGACCTCGCAGACGGGCTCGTTTCATACCTTATGACTTCGCCATTCCCTGGGATCAAATACCGGCATATGTTCAGCAAGCCCGAGCACCGCCTTTTCGAGCTCCACGAGTCCCAATCTCGCCTAGGACGCCTCCAAGGGTTGAAGCGCCCCCAAACAGGCATGCAGATTCCCCTACTACGAGCGAAGAAGTGGAGGAGAAACAAGACGAGAAGATAAGGACACAAGAGTCTGAAGAAGAAGTCTATATGATGGAAGCGTCGATCCCGGCCGAGCTAGACATGCCTCTCGACGGGTGAAACTTTCCATCTTTACTTTTCTGCACTTAGATAGATAGAGTAGGTTACCTTGCTACATTCTGGTCGCGGACTAGCAAGGTCGTCTTTATGTAACGCGACCCCTAGGCAATAACTAGGGCGTTTGTGGGATCGGGCCGCTGATGATCAGGGCGAATCCGAGGAAACGACGAGGGACCCGCTGAGTCCTGATCCCACAAAATTTTCTTTTGGTCAAACACGCATGCCTTGTTATGAATTGTCGCATGAAAGGCCTTAACGCAGCCTTTCGCTCGCCGCCTCCAGGGAACTGGAGACGGTTGGCGAAACGCCCCGCAGACCCGTTCGCGAATCAAGGGAAGGCCCAACCCGGAGCCCCTTTCCGCAGCGTCTGGCGTTCGAGCCGTAACGCCGACCGGACTGGGCCTCGGGGGAGCGGACCCGGATCCTCGGGCTAGCCGGAACCGCCGCCGCGCGCCGCTAGGCCGGAAGGGCGCGCGCACACCCTCTTAGTGCACCTAAACGATCCAACACATCCATATCACACTGTGATCATTTAGACCCATTTTTATACATGTTCTCATATGATCTTACGGTTAACATTCATGAATTTATTTTCGAGATGATTTTTCATGACATTGTCATTTCAAAATTGAGTTTTTAATTAGCTTATGAAGACATGATTTCATTTGCTATTACGTGCATACTTCTCTTATTGTTTTCACATGCAAAAATCGACCTGCATTGATCCGTTTGACGCCCAGGATGCATTCACGGTCTGAGGGTGCAAACCACCCACGTAAGTCACATTATGACTTACCGATTAATTCTAGTTTATTTATTTATTTCACTTAGAATTTACTAACCACATCTATATTTCCTTTCTTTTTTTTCATTTACATGTACATTATCCATCCATATTTGAGGACTCGACAAGACAATCCTCAAAGATCCATCACATTTGGGAAGATTCTCGAAGACTCTGTAACAAACCGCATGGATTCCTCCGCGTGTGTAAAAAATGCGATGATCAAAGACCTAAAGCGGCCCCAATCGTTAAATTTAAGGTACATGAGGGAAGGTGCGGGGCTTCCTGATTTTCTATTTTTTTCACTTGTAATGGGTCGTGGTCTACGTGCATAGGCCTACGGTCACCACCCTTCCCCGCCCACTTTGATCTAAATAAGTGTATGCGTTTGCACATATGATCGTCACATATGAGTTCGGGTGCAACGCTCAAATCGGGCCTAAGCTCGTAACCCAATGACATGAGTCTGGGCCCAAAAACCCAGATGGGGTCTAACACCCGCAACCAGAAACTTTTTCGACTGCATCACCACCTCTTCTTTGCATGTTTCAGTGAGAGAGTGAGTAATTAAGAATCATCGAACCCTCTTTGCTTTTTTCCGACTTTATACCATTTTTTAAAAGTTGGTGGCGACTCTGCATTAACTTATCTAGGTTAAGCGATAGACGTGTTTACTACAGAGCCACGAAGGATCACGGTTCTCCTTCTGTTTCAGGTTCAAACAAGTCTAATGAGGGGGGAGATGGCTAGGGCTCACCTTCAAACAAGTAATGATGGGCAAGGGGAAGTCAACTTCTCCTTATATTTTTTTATTTGTTAAAATCAGGTCCTCGTCATCCCAGACAACAAATGAGAGAAAGGCGAGTGCCTAGTTGCCTTTCCCCGAGGGGCACCCCAGGCATGCGCCTCACTGACTGCGCTTCGCCTTGGGGTATTTAAGGCCATCCACGTCGCCTCGCCTCAAGACGCTTGCCTTAGACGAGAGGCGAGCGCCTTTAATAACACTGCTGGACGGGTTATATTTTCGTACTAGATTTTACTCGTCGATGATGAGATTTTTACACCAAATTAATTTGACAAATTATATATTTCTTGAATAACTTAAGTATTATATTTTGTCGATTGTGTTTTACTCAAATAACGATAGATAATCCAAAATTATATGGTGTGAACTGACACTATAAGGCATGTCACACCGTGCGAGAATAAATGAGGATGGTCCCGCCAAAATTGAATATGTGGTCAATAATAAATCTTGCACTGATACATTTATTTCATCGGCTAAATGGGACGTTGGTCCAACAGGTTCATGATCATATACACTGCCGTGATCAAAGAACCGAAAGAGCATCGGGCTACATCGATTTAATATACTCGATCAAACTATCCAGGCTCTCCCACGATGATCCGCCTTCGCTCACTGCCTCCTTTGCGGCAACAGCCATCTCTCGAGAAGATTTCAGAAACTCCTTCCGATCTACCATCAGGTCTTGCACCATCCTCTGCACGACCTCCCGGTCACATACGTCCTTCATATCGAGCCCAATCTTCCATTCCTCACTCACGACCCTGCTGTTCAACTGCTGGTCCGCAAAATAGGGCCAGCAAAGCATCGGCACCCCTGCTGCTATGCTCTCTAGTGTTGAGTTCCAGCCATTATGAGTCAGGAATGCCCCAACTGCGTTGTGCTCGAGCACCTCCTCCTGTGGTGCCCAGCCAACCATGTACCCTCGTTCCTCGATCGCCCTCCTCAACTCAACTGGTTCAGAACCCTGTTCGTACCCTGCCACAGATTCAGGCCTTATCACCCACAGGAACCTCTGCCTGCTGTTTGCCAGCCCATGCCAAAACTCCATCAGCTGTTCACTCGTCATCCTCGTCACGCTCCCAAAGCTTACGTAAATGACTGACCTTGGCGGCTGCTTGTCCAGCCAGTCCAAGCACGATCGGTCAACATGCAAGAAACTGTTAAACGGGACCTGACCCCGTTCACTGGAGATCCTTGTGAGCCTTGACTCAAGATGCTTGTGCAGGGGACCAACGGTGTAGATCATGTGCCAGTGCTTCTGCACATGCGCTAGGACCGATGCATCCAGTTTTTCGAATGTGTTAAACACAAGAGCCCGAGCGCGGGGGGTCTGAATCGTCTGGGTGATTACGGTTTGGAGGGCTGGGTCCGAGATGTCGGTGACTCGGCAGAAGCTCGGCAGGTCGCGGCCCCTTAGGATCCCCTCCATTCCTGGAACGCTTTGCACCAACCGCTCCATGCCATCCTCCCCCATGATTGGCAGCTCCCCTGCTTCGATCATCCGCGGGATGTTGTAGTACACCCAGAAGCATCGAGGACCAATCAACCTGAACACGATCAACGGGATTCCCAGCTCCTCCGCGGTATCGATCGAGAAAGTCATGTATCCATCGGCCACAATACATGTGACAGGCAGTGCCTCGTTCAGTTCCTGGAACAAGGACCTCACATCGTCACGGTACTTGGAGTGGACAGTCCAGATGGTCTCTTCTGTCCTCGTGGCATCCCCATCTATCCCATCCTGCACGACCTTGTACACAAAGTCCTTCCCGTAGGACGCAGAGAGCCGGGGATGGGTGTCCGCGTTCCGGGCGAGGCGGGCGTGATTGTACTCGGAGATGACGAAGGTGATCCGCAGCCCCGCGAGGCAGAGGAGCTCGGCTAGCCTCAGCATGGTGTTGACATGGCTCTGGAAAGGGAACGGATAAACGACGACGTGCGGCTGCCGCGGCTGGGTCATCGTGCTTACCTGGCCTGAATTCATGCCCGTCCTTCCTCGTAATATTTATCCCGAGTTATCTTCTTTCACTCCCTCCAGCAACTTGGTCGGCTGGAAAAGGACGCCAATGGGCTGGCTCGTTGTCGTACCATGTGTCTCACTTCAATGGTTTTGTAGTGAACCACCGCTACCTCGAACGTCGTTGGTTATTTTATTATTTGATTTTATTACAATGTTTTTGGCCTCAACTCGTCTCTTTAAAAATCTGATGGATGGCCATTAATTGTCTTATTGACATTTTTCGTAAGTTCTGGTTCTGGATGTAGTTTCAAAATTGTTTTGAACTGATAGGATTGTTGATCAGATATAGGAAGAATAATCTCATAATGGTATTATAAAGCGAACCCGACAAATTGACACCGATTAGGTCAACCAACAGTCAACACCATCATCATCGCAAATATATAAATATTTAGTGGTTGCGATTCGATTTAATCCGACAGTGAACGAACAACTTTTATCTCTATTTTACCCTGCAACAATTCCATCGTGAAACATCATGTGAGCTGGAATCACGGGTTCGTTTGTTTTCTCTTGTCTGCTATGAATATTATTGTTGTTGTCGTTCGTTTGTTTGTTTTCTTTCAAGCCTTTTATGCTAGTAGGACCAGCTACGGGAGAACAATTATGATGTATGTTCCAATATAAGATTTTTCTTGAAAAATATTTCAGCCAAATCATTTAATAACTTTCAAAATTCGTCAAATAATGTTTCTAAATATACGTTAAAAATACTGAGTATGCCTACAGAAACTCTCTGCGCGAACTAAAACACCGAATTCTCAACTTTTCATAGGTGAATTTAGTACTAAAAAGACCGGAGCATTATTCCGAGGAATATTTTTCCGACTAATGTAAGTTTGGAACAAAGCTCAAGCGATTACGTATCACGTTTATTTAGGCCCTATGCTAAAGTGAGCTTTGTGTGTGTGCACGCCCGCGAAAGTTTTTTAATAAAAGAAATCGTACGTTAAATTATGGTTTTGTAGAATTTGTAACATGTTTTCTAGAATTGGGTAAGAAATGTATATTAGAAAAATTATCTGCAGTTTTTTCTGGACTATATTTCACAAATTGAAGTGTTGGTGAAATACATGTCATTACAAACCAGAAGTCTGTTGATCAAAATAATTTCATTACATGGCATAATCGATTGGGGCATCTTGGAACTATAATGATGCGGAAAATAACTAATCATTCCTGCAGGCATTCATTGAAAAACTATAAGATTTTTCTCCCGGAAAGAATATAAGATGCTATATGTGGGCGTATTCATCAACCATATGGACCATTCAGATATTTTATGGTATTATTTGACGCATCGACTAGATGGTCCCATGTGTGTTTATTATCAACTCGTAATCAAGCATTTACAAGATTGCTTGCTCAAATTATCAAATTACGAGCTCATTTCTCGGATTATCCAATAAAATGTATTCGTCTTGATAATGCCAGAGAATTTACTTCTCAAGCTTTTAATGATTATTATATGTCAATTGGGATAAGTGTTGAACATCAAGTAGCACATGTTCACACACAAAATGGCCTTGTAGAATCATTGATAAAACATCTTCAATTAATTGCAAGACCATTGCTTATGAGGACAAAACTCCCATTACATGTTTAGGGACATGCTATTTCGTACGCGTCAGCATTAATTCGTATCAAACTTACCGATCATAATGAGTTCTCCCCTTTGGAAATGATTTATGGTCAGGAATCAAATATATCTCATCTAAGAATTTTCGAGTGTGTCGTAAACGTACCCAATGCTCCACCACAACGCACAAAGATGGGACCTAAAGGAGACTGAGGATATATGTCAGATATGAATCACAGTCTATAATTAAATATTTTAGAACCGTTGACGGGAGATATATTTACGACACGTTTTGCCGATTGTCAATTTGATGAAATAACATTTCCGACAGTGAAAGGGGAACATAAGCAATTGGAAAAGAAAATGATCTGGCATGAGTTATCATTGGCTCACTATGATCCTCGCACAAAAAAATCTGAACTCAAAGTTTAGAAAATTATTCACTTGCAAAATTTAACAAACCAATTGCCGGATGCTTTTACGGACCCTAAGAAAGTGATGAAGACTTATATTCCAGCTGCAAATGCTCCAACAAGAATTGATGTCCCTGAAGGAAAACCTAGTATTGCTAATTAGGCTAAAATGTAAGTGAAACGTGGTAGACCAGCCTGTTCTAAAGATAAAAATCCTCGGAAAAGAAAGTAAATGCTCAAAATGAGGAAACAATTGCTCCAGAAGAGCCTCCAGTCATTGAGAAAATGATTCCAGAAGAGTCACAAGTACCTAAAAATGAAGAGATCTCTATAAACCATGTTTTGACTGGAAAAAGATGGAATCGAGATGAAATCGACATCGATGAAAATTTTGCATATACTATAGCATGCGATATTATAAATGAAGACGAGGATCTTGAACCAAAGTATATTGAAGAATGTAGACAAAGAAATAATTGGCCAAAATGGAAAGATGTGATTGAAGCAAAATTAAAATCACTCGCAAAACATAAAGTTTTTGGATATGTAGTCCGTACACCTGAAGGTATTAAACCGATTGGTTATAAATGGGTGATCGTACGAAAAAGAAATGAGAAAAATGATATTGTCAAATATAAGGCACGACTTGTTGCCCAGGAATTCTCGCAGAGACCCGATATTGATTATGAGGAGACATATTCTCCCGTGGTGGCAACATTTAGATATTGATAAGTTTATCAATTCATGAGAAATTGGAGATGCGATTGATAGATGTCGTTACATCATACTTATATGGCTTTCTTGAGAACGACATATACATGAAATTCCTTGAATGATTAAAAATGCCAGAAGCATGTAATTCAGATCGTCGAGACCTTTACTCGGTCAAATTATGTATATTTCTACATGGATTGAAACAATTTGGATCTACGTGGTATAAACATCTCAGTGAATATTTGTTGGAAAAATGGATATCAAAATGATTCAATATGTTTATGTGTATTTATTAAGAGATATGGATCACAATTTGTAATAATTGCGATTTACGTTGATGATTTGAATATTATTGGAACCACTTATGAATTGTCTAAAACAGTTGATTACCTCAAGAAAGAATTTGAGATGACAGATCTCGGGAAAACAAAGTTATGTATTGGCTTGCAGATTGAGCATTTAGATAATGGAATTTTTGTCCATCTATTTGCTTGTACATCGAAAGTGTTAATTTTTTTATATGGATAAAGCGTATCCCTTGAGTGGTCCAATGGTCGTGAGATCGCTTGATGTAAATAAAGACCCATTTCGACGTCGAATGGATGATGAAGAACTAATTGGTCCTGAAGTATCATATTTTAGTGCTATTGGGGCACTGATGTATCTTGCTAGTCATACTAGACCTGATATATTATTTGCAGTGAATTTATTAGCGAGATATAATTTTTCACCGTCGAGGAGACATTAGAATGGAATTAAGCATATTTTTCGATATCTTCGAGGAACTATGGACATGGGATTATATTATCCAGATATGCCTGAAGTAAAATTAATGGGATACGCAGATGTAGGATATTTATCCGATCCTCATAATGGTAAATCTCAAACGGGGTATTTATTTACATGTGGTGGTACTGCTATATCTGGTGATCTATGAAACAAACAATTACTGTCACATCATCTAACCATTCTGAGATTATTGCAATTCATGAAGCTAGTAGAGAATGTGTATGGTTGAGATCAATTATACATCACATTCGAGGGTCATGCGGCTTATCCGTAAATAAGAATTCTCTAACAATTTTATATGAGGATAATGCTGCTTGCATTGCTCAACTAAAGGGAGGATATATCAAAGGTGAACGAACGAAACATATATCTCCAAAATTCTTTTTCACCCATGATCTCACGAAGAGTGGTGATATTGATGTTCAACAAATACGTTCATCAGATAATCCGACAGATTTATTCACAATGGCTTTGCCTACAACAATTTTTGAAAGGTTGGTGCATAAAATTAGCATGCGCAAACTTGGAGAGTTCTTACTAAGAGGGGGAGTAAACATATTGTACTATGTTTTCCTTTATCATGATTTTTTCCCACAGGGTTTTCCTGGAAAGGTTTTTAACGAGGGAATAGACATTCAAAGGGGAGTATTGTAAACATAGTGTGAATGTCCATTTGTTGTAATAATTTATTATTCATTTAGTTACAAATCTGTAGATTCTTTGTTGTAAAATCTCTATAAATAAAAGGGATATTTATTGTATATGTATGATCTTGGATATTAATAAGAAATTCTCCCTTCCCTTTTATCTCTATATTTTCTCGTTTTCCTTCTTCCTTTTTCCTTGTTCTTTGTTTTACAACACCATTTTCTTATAGTTCCGAACACCACCGATTCTTGTCAATAATCATGGCCACGTTTGCCATTAGAATCTTTTAGAGGTCTGAGATAGGTGTTGATAAATCACACTCCACTCAAAGCCGATTGTAATGCCGAGTTGTGTTGGAAACTCCTCGAACTTAATTAAGTTCTTTGATGAAGATGTCAACTGTTTGGAACTCATCGAACTTGATTAAGTTTTTTGGTGAAGATGTCAACTGTTTGGAATTCCTAGAACTTGGTTGTAATTACAGTAGGACTTCTTTTGTCTCATCTGTGGTTAGTTTTATGGTCAACTCCTCCCCCCTTGCTTCATGTGTTACTTTATCTGCTTCTCCTATTGAAGGCGGTCATCATGAAGTTGCTTCATCGAACGCAATATTATGCAATATACTACACTTTTGAATGAACTCTGCTTAAGGAGACAGTGGACCGAACTCTTGAACAACCACACTTAATAGGAGATATAGCGGAATAAATGTATTTGGCAGGGAGAGTGTATCTCGTAGTTGCATTACGAATGGGGTGTCGCCCCCTATTTGCATTCACCGACATGGTGCTTACAAATCTAGCTACCCTAGACTAGTACTGTTTAGCCATACAGTTGTCTCTTAAAACAATTTCTACCTCCCGACAATTCCAACTACCACCAATCCTTCTTGTCTATAATCATAACCCCGTTACCTACTAGATTGTTCCTAAAAGTATCCACGGCGACGACGGGTGTTGAAAATTAACACTCCCCCTTAATACGGACCCCGTAATGCTGTCCTGGCGAGCGTCCAACAACATTTTGGTAGGTTCGAAATCATAATAGAGAAATTGGAATTTTTTTAAGGTATAGATTGAATCCCCAATAAGACATAAATTTTTCATTTAACAAATAATTTTTCTTTTTTTGTTAATGTGAATTGCCGATGATACAATGGCTCTGCTCCTATCTTTCCACTCTGGAGGGATGGATCTCACTCACCTTCACCTCCATCTTCACTTTTTTTTTTTTAGTTTTCGTTTGGTTTAGGGAAGCTTATGTTTGGGGGCCCGTTCCTTAGACAGGACCGTAGCCTCATATGACTCGGCCTTTGGTGGGGTTACAAACACCAGTAAGCTTTTCGTAATAACCCCCAAGACCATCAAATCAAATACATTCGCGTGGCACGATCACTGGATCCAATCCAAAGTGGACCCAAAAATACCAAACAAACGACGTCTCACTCTATCTGTTTAATTGGGTCTTCTCAGCCACCGGAAATATCTGGTAGCTACAAGCCTTACCTTTCGTATTGCCTTTTTTACTAATTATCCAGGCTTTCAAATATTAAAAACTTTTTTTTCACTTTTCCTCATAAAATCTCCACAGTAACGCCATTTTATAACGACCCGCTCAGAGGAGCACTGTGGGGAGGGTGTTGCGACCCAAATTTATTTATTTATTTATTTTTTTTTTGGGAGGAGGGCGGACCCTAAATGATGCCCGCGGCCAACTTGCACATCGTATCGTACGGTCGTGATTGAGTCCACACCACCCACCACCACCGCAGCCCCCGCTACCACGCTGAACCAAAAGACGTGGTCCCCCCCCCAAAAAAACCCCGACAACGTGTCGTACAGACAGCTACGCCACGTGCCCCCTCGGCCTCTTCTGGTTTCTGTAGAACGAATTACAAATCGACGGTGGTTATAAAATTTAAAATATAGTGCTTACTCGAAAGAGAAATTGTTTTTGCAAACTAAATCCGGCTTCTGAAACCTTATTATATTTCCACAAATCGTGTATCCCCTGATTGCTTCCGTGATTTTGTTTCTTCTTCTTTTTAATTAATTAATTAAATATATTTATTATAAACAATTCTAGAGCCTTATTTTAAGGCGGTATCGAATATCCAAGACATTAATTTAATTCCTTCATGTGTTACGTTGTAAAAATGAAATACGATATGTATTTAAGTCAATACTTGGAGGGGAAGCAAAGTGCACATTTTTTGGAATACAAGATTTTTTTTTTCACCAATTTCTCTACCCCCCCAAAAAAATTGTATTTTATAGTAATGTCAATCACCAAAAAGACGATGATTGATCTAATTTGAGTAGATCCACTTATATCGAGTATATAGTCCGACATATTGAATAGATGTCCTCCCGAACAAAAATGCATCGGCAAACGAGGAGGCGAAAGAAGCTCAAGTGAATTGCATAAGACGCGAAAACATTCTCCCCCCCCTCCATAATAAGAAAAGGCATAGATAGGATTTCCATAAATTTACGACTTGTCACGTGACAGGACGGAGAGGAGTTCAGAAAAAACAACAGAAAGGGTACACACAAAACGGCCGTCGACCCCGACCGACCTGTCGCCTGCGACGCGACTAAGAACCAAAAGCAAAACTTTTTCTCATAACATCCAGCACTAAACCCATCGCTGTCGGCGAAACCCCCCCGGCGGTGGACGCCTCTGACCGACTTACACTTCACGCCGCCACCAACGGGTCCGACCCGAATATATCCCCCAGGTCTTGGAAGCAGTCGCCGATGCCGTTGTTCCAGGCCATTGTCGTCGTAGTAGTAGTAGTAGGAGTCATCCACATTCCGGGGTCGAACCCGAAATCGATACCAACACCCAAATGGTCCTCCTTCCATAAGTTTTCCCCAAACCAGCAGTAGTCGGTGCCGAATACGTCCTGTGCGTCGTTCTTGCTCGTGCAATACTTTTCATTGGACCAGAACACGTCGCCGAACACTGAACCCCCGTCTACTTCCTCCTGCGCAGCTCCACAGTCCCTGTTTGGCTCCGCCTCGTCGAGCCCGTCCCGCCTCAGCACAGACCTCGGCGATGATGCCTCCTCGTGGTGACCCTTGGTCACATCCACGGAGGAGGTGCAGCTCCTCGAAGAGGTGACGGTCTCCATCACCGTCCTCGCCATGGGCTTCTCGAAATTGGTCAGCGCGTCAGGGCCACGAAGCCGGATGGCGGCATCATCGTACACCGCGGCAGCCTCCTCGGCAGTGTCATAAGTCCCGAGCCAGAGCCTGACACGACGCAACGGGTCCCTGATTTCCGCTGCCCACTTACCCCACGGCCGCTGCCTCACTCCTCGAAACTTCCTCCCCACGGCCAAGGAAGCGTTCCCGCCGCTCGGCGCAGCCCTCCGCAGGGAGGCAGGAGCACCCCTCCCAACTACTCCCTCCCTCTGACCAATCGCAATCTCGTGTACGTACCTCTTGATTCTCCTCCTGGGAAGGGAAATGACCCGGCCCGAGCCGGAAGCCGTGCCCTCCTCGTCGCTGGAAGAGTCGGTCGCGTCGGCGTCAGTGTAGGAGACCCGAACAGTCCTCGCCCTCGCGCGGCCACCGAACGAGTCGGGATGTACGAGCCGGGACTTGAGCAGGTGCTGGGTGAGCTTAGTCTTGGGAATCATGGAACAAATGAGGGGTTCAAGACAGAGAGACAGATGAATGCGAAGCACAAGAAAGAATTGGAGATTTTTCCTCGAGGGAGAAGAAGAAGAAGAGGGAAATGGAGGAAAAGGGTGGGAAGTCTGAATATTTACTGACGGGGGTGGGGGTGGGGGTGGGGGGGAAGAAAAGATTTTTGAGAGGGAAGAGGGAAAAGTAAAGGATGACGATGAAAGAGGATTGTGACCAGAGTATGTGTTGTGTTTCGGCTTTCGCCCCTCCCCACCCCCACCCCTTTTTAATAGGATCTTAACTAACGGACAAAGTCATTCAAAACTAATGTAATCACATCCTAAACAATCGCATCTCTTCCTCAAATAACAAACACATTAATTTAAAAAAAATATATTAAGTTTTACAATTCCAGCAATGATATTATTAGCATATTTAAACGAGTTGGAGTCTTTAAACTAAGTTTTCATTTCGATGACATACTTAATTTGAAATTATGTCATTGTAGAACAAATTTAAAAAAAAAATCTACCAAAGAAAGAAATAAAATTTATTTTAATTGATAATTGGATTATATGGTATCCTATCCTATCCTTCAGAGTCTCCAAAGAAATAATAATAAAAAAAAGCTATCCAAGCTTTCCTTTCCTTCTAAATATCTCTAGGCAATTTCGGCTATACTTTCCAAGAAAGAGGAAGTAGATTTTCGAGTATTTCCGCTCTATTCTAAAATTATTATTTCCAAAACTATGGATTTGTTTCGAGGCTTTTTTTAAAATAAATATATCTCTTTTCCTGTATTTATTATATCCGGGGGGGTAATTTGGTATTAATTATGTTGACATCCACCGTCCGCCATTCGATCCGGATGAAAATCACGTCCAAATATATGCATACATTAAAATTTGAAATAATGCTTTCCTATCTTGAAGAGAGAAAAAAAAAACGAAGGCGGTGAACAACCAAATGTATAACTTAAGTGTAAGACGTTATCATATTCATAATTCAAATATATAAAAAGTAAATTGAAAAATATTTAATAGAAATAGAGAAGGCTTTTGCTGACCAGATGATTTTTGTTTCATTATTTATTTATTTTATCCTTTTTTTTTAGGACTCCTCCGAGATTCGAGTCACGTGATTTCAGGGGCGGTCATTTTGACCGTAATTAAGCTTAAACTCCCTAATCAATAGCTCACCAGCCCACCCGCCCCCCCTAATTAACTGCGATTACATTTAAAACCAACTGACACAAAGCCTAAGGCTGTTTAATTAATCCCTTTTGACGTTTGGGGGGTGTTTGAATCGGGGAGGGGCATTAAGGTCACTTCACTTTGAAAAGCCGTTACTTTCTGTCCTGTCCGTCTGAGGTTATTTTTTCCTTTTCCTTTTTTTTTTTTTATTATTGCTGTCCTTTTTGTCCCCGTAATAAAATGGTTTTTGGTTGGTCTTCCGGATCAGATCTCGGTGTTTTTGTTTCTCTTTTCCTAAGGTTGTAGCCTCTAATCTGAAAGCTTTTCAACCTCCGTTAAACTATCTGATGTTTAACCAGAAAGTATCAAGAGAATAAGCACGTCATGTTTGGGTTGTGTGATCTCGACGACGACGGTGAAGTAACTTTATTTGATTTGATGGTGATATTGATTCCCAAAGGTGCTATTTTCTTGTATTTGTCATTTTTCATATTTTCTCCTCGGACAGCGCAGTTGGTCTGCTGCTGCCCTTGCTTTTTTAGGTATAATTTCCTTGCGTTTCCCAAGGCCGTGGGCCTCTCCTTGCAATTTTACTCCCCATCTCTAAGAAAGAGAAATAATTTATATATATATATATATATATAAAAGAGGACACTAAAAAATTTTGATATTTTAAAAAAAAACTCGACTCGCTTTTTAATTCATATGACTGATATCCAAGACGTCGGCTAACGTTTCCTCAACGGGGGATATAGCAGAGAGTAAGTTGGATTTTGTCCGCCGACACCCTGCGTGGAAGAGTAAATGACACAACAGTGAAAAACCAAACTCCATTTAATGAAAGTTGGCACGGCATCACGAGTAAAGAGCAAGGATGAATAATTGCCGTGCCATTATATAAGAATCAAAGTCGGAGAGCCCCGAACCCGGGACATGTACGGCGCATACAGTGTATGGGAAGATACGTGACCCCGATTAATAAGAGGCGTCGAGATGAGAAACTCTAGTCGGATTCGAATCGGGATCATCCCACGTTATGATATGATTTGTCCTCTCTTCTCTTACGTTGAAGACGTTGTTTAAGGATACGAGAAGTCCGATCAAATAAAAGAAAATGGATTGATTTAGCATGTGAATCGTGTACGAGTTTGCGTAGGCCTAAAGTGACGCGTGTGCCTATGTGTAAAAAACACATATCGGGTGGCTTTTCTGATAACAGTGAATGGGGGTAGGGAATTCCTATAGTTTCGAGTTGGGGTTTTGGGGGGGGGGGGGGGCCCTTGTTTTTTAAATATATCACGTGTTCTGAGGGAGCAAGACTTAGGGTAAACGTGCGTAAACAAGAGAGGTCGAAGCCCCCCCTCCCACCCTCATTAGCTACCTCACCAAAATAACACAACCATATCATTCCCCGTCTTTCCTCATTTGTATAATTTGTTTGTGACCATACGCTGATATGAATGCGAATAGCACAGAAATGACCTTCTTTGATGCTATAGAAGCGGAGCTCGTTAAGCCAAACACTATTAACATTCTATAAAAAAAAAATACACAATGGTTACTCGCATATCCGAACTACACAAAAGGCTGCTCGTTATATCGGAACATCCTTCGAAGTTTCTAAGCTTCTCACTGTTCTCTTTAAATTTATCTAAGATTTTGAAAGTTTAATCCAAGCGAACCCCTTTGTGCTCTGTCTCGAGCTTCTATGCGCTACATAAGCTTTCGTTACGAGAGTTGTGTAATTTTTATCGAAAATTTCGATGCGAATGAAAAAAATAATTCACTCCCTTAATGAAAGGGCCAACGCCAACTCATTCTATTATTACGATCGGACGCCTTTTGATTTCATTTACATGCTCATCAAATTAATAATTTTTTTTAAAGAAAAACATGCGGGCAAAACTGAGCCATGCATTTTTCTGATAGAAGTACAAAACTCACCGACTTTTCATTATCATGCTGTCGCATTGCCATGCCAATGATCAAAAGTGAAGTGCTATTATTTTAGATAGTTTGAAGTAATTTATAAAAGCGTAGAAATTATGGCTCGCTCTAAACCGGGGGAGAGCCGTCAAATAACACAAGGAAAGGGGCGAAAAGGAATAGCGTCGGACCCGAGGTTAGTTTGGACTTTGAAAAGCTTTGAGCCACGAAACTTTTAGAAGGAAGTCATAACTGTGCTTGAGAGAAGAATATAGGCAAAAAAAAGGAAGAATAAGATCAAACAAGTGTGGACATTATTCAAGTCAACCCCCAAGCGCAAAGACCTATGCCACCATCTTGATATTCGTCGTAAGAATCCCTCAAGATACCAAAATCCAAAAACACGCACGTCGTCTGGAAGTATGCGACAATATTCTACTCTCTCAAGATAACTACTTTCCCATCACACTCCCCCTTTTGTGCTTTCTTATAACGAGGGACAGGCAGCTTCACATTCATGTCCTACTTTGGACAACATGGGACGCATATTTTTCCCTCAATCTGGATGGAGTACGTGACCGAGGGTTTAGCTGGTTAGTTCAGTGAGTAAACATAGACCCACCATCAATGAGGAACGCAGTAAAATGGTTAAAGCTCTTGTGGGAGGGATTATATGTATACGTGTCGAGGTGGTAGGTAAGAAATGTTGAAGCTACTGTGTGGATCGGAGTTGAGACATACTTTGGAATCACTCAAAGTGTCAAACAGTCTCTTTTCTCCCCTTCACCCCTTTGACTTTGTTAGCATAATCGTGGGTTCAAGGTGTCTTTTTTCTTTTCGATCCATCCATCAGTACCACGTGTAAATGCCCAAAAGAACTCATTCCAATTTAATAACAACCACCCCTGGATGGTGCAACAGCGAACATCTCGACTTTAATAATGTGCTCCTCCCCCCCAATACCCTTTGTTCGAAAAGGGATCGACCCCTATGTGAAATCTTACCTAGTCATTGCTTTTCCAACAAAGTCCCCCTCCTAATGAATAATTTATATGTTATGTCCATCTTTCGAACAAACTCGAGCCGTATACTTGTGGGCTAGACGACGTTACCACCTCATGGAAGAGGGAAGAGCGAGGACAGTAGAAATTGAAATGTACATGGCCATTCATTCTCTGTTGACCCAAGCTTAATCTTACAAAAGTATTAGGTGGGTTATTTCGAGTAACATCAGCTTAGATTTAGTTTTAAAAAGAAGTTTGGAGCCCCTGAAACCTCGAGAGCACAACCATCTTTAAACTCTGCTTCTACTTTACACGTGTTATTATTTATTCGACTCGAACAAAATTAAAGTAGACCCATGATTCATGTATAAACAACTATTCTAAGAGCAAGTAACAGTAGCCATGATTATGAAAAAATGTTTTGTTAAAATAAGGGTTTCAAAATTTCTAAATTAATACTTATAAGTAACTACTTGAATCAACGGTCTACGAAGGAAGTCGTTGCTTTAATAAGTGATTTAGTTTATTTATTATGAAATCGATACAAGTAACGATTTTATTATGTTTTGATCAGATCACGTAAAATCGCTTTTCCAAGTAGCGAATTTACTATGGTAAGAAGCAAATTGCTAGTTCAACTAGTGACTTGCTTCTTAAAAAATACGATATAGATTTTTGCCAAACAATTTTTTTATTTATCACTTTATTTTTAAAGTCGCTATTTGAATTAACCGCTCTCTTCTTAAAAAAAATACCACGTAGATCTTTTTACTTTCAATTTTATTTGTCTATTTAATTTAACAACAACGAAGTCTCTGCTTGAAGTTCGACTTTCTTCTTCTTAAAAAAATAAATACAATTTATATTTCATTTTTCAAAAAAGAATAACACTTACTCTTTTTAATCTTGATCTTGATTTTTTTTAATCGAGAGAAAGTCAATACTTCAAGTAGCTAGTTATTTCGTCTCGTAGGAACTCGCTACTTCAAATAGCGATTTCATGTGGACTTGGTATGACTACTACGTTGCGACTTAAAGTAGCGAGTTCATTTCAAATATTGTAGTTCACTACTTTATATACCAAACGAGTTCTTTCGTGTATTAAACTCGCCACTTCCTTGAGGTATCTAGTTAAGGAAAATAAATAAGGAATTTTGAACCGGCAATTTTTTTTTTTTTTTAAACCAATGACTCAATCCTCTGATTATGAATAACGACTCGTTTGTAGTAGACATAAGATTATACGAGGCAACGCCGAAACGATGATGGGAAAATCATTACATATTCCCAACCCCAACCCCCATGATTAATTAAATTAATCAAAGTGGGCTCTGATCATTAAGAATCAAAATCTTGAATAAAGGAAGACTCCAATAAATATGACATTGCACGTGGCGGTCTGGTTCGTTTGGGGGCACAAATAAATTGGGGCCCATCCAAAATCTCACTCTCTTTAAATTTTGGTGCCAAAGTAACTTTGGAAACAATAACTACGACTCACTGCTCAGCTACAAGTCATCTTGCATGTTCATAAAGATATTCTCCTAATAAAATCCTGACGTTTGACAAAAACAAAATGTGTGCAATTTTTACAAGTGATTCGGAATTTTAAAGAAAGGAATACCATAAAAATTCAGAAAAAAAGGGGAGGGGGGAAGTGTTGCTTTTTACTTTGTTTTTGGTCGGATACCTTTTTTTTCATTTGAAACCCAAACAGCTGATCCTATTGAAGGAAAGAAGTTTTGTGATTTACTATGATACCAAAAGGTTAATACGACCACACACAATATAAAGAAGAAAGAAGAAGAAGAAGAAGAATCCGATTCTTGTCCTTGGAATAATTGACACGTTTCTCCTCTCCCCCCAAATTAAAAATAATTGCCTTTTCGCTTATCTGTGGTTTATTTATGTCCTAAAGTTAATGACATATTCTCCCTCCAACAAAGTTAATACAACGAAAATGTCATATCTATAACTCATGTTATTATATTGATAGGATATTGGATGACAATACCATCATTCGAATACTGTCTTATATGACCTCTATAAAGGACATTGTGCATATTAATGTTATTTGTACACTCTTTAGCCTTAAAAAATGATCAATGATTTGTGACGTGTTGTTTTACTAAGGATTTCGCGGAGTGACCTTTTTCTTCTTTCATCACGGGCATCTTCGTATATGACAATAGAGAGAGAGAAAAAAAGAGAATATTGATTTTTTATTTTTAAATGCAAAACCATTTATTGAAGGTTATGCCAACTTTTTTCTACTTTGAGTTAAAAATTATCTAAGTTTAGAGGTTGGTAGGATTGTCTTTATATTTTGGACCATAAATTTTAGAAGGCATTTCATTCCAACTTTTGAGTGGACTTTTGTCTCGATGAGTTGGTCATTGTCCTTCAGCGTTGGATGAAGTAGTCCTCAACAGGCGCCAGGCGTAACAGCGGATGGTCCACGCCGGTTGCACAAAGTTCGCCCGATTTTAGTCGAAATCACGAAAGAGTTGGATAAAAGAAGATTTTGAATTTGTAACTATACATACTGTTATTATCAAAATGAGCTTCCGACAGGACAAGACTGAGCAGGTACGAGAAAGCGATAAGAGAATGAACGACTGATCGATTGGGTCCGGATCAACCCATTGGGCTTCCACGTGCTTGGGCCGGACTGGTATATTAATTAGGCCCAAATAAAGTAATGAGATCGCCCAGAAATCATGTAATAAAGGAAAGCCTAAAATCATTTGCATTTGCATTAGTTAGATAATGTAATGTGAAGGTAATTGTTGAATAATAATAATAACCGAACAGAACCACTTAGTTTTTCCATCACTGTGAGCCTTCTCCGGGTCTCGGCCTGAACCCGAGCGGCAACTGCAACGACCTCTCGGACTTCACTCCTGATGGCGCGCAGGCATCACCGCTGTCACTTCTTCGGATGTTCTCGATCATTGTTACTAGATCGCCCATCCGGGGCCTCTGGTCGGGCGAACGGACGACACACGACATCGCTATCTGCAGCATCTCCACCAGCTCCTCCTCGATGTTGGGGTACTTCATCAGCTCAACATCGAAGACCTCTGCAGTCCATTCCTCCCGCACCACCGAGTGGACCCACCGGACCAGGTGGACCATCTCGCCACATCCCGTGGAATGGATGGGGAACTTCCCCGTCAGCAGTTCCAGGAGCACGACCCCAAAGCTGTAGACGTCGGAGGGCTGCCCGGCCTTTCTGGTGTCGGATACCTCGGGGGCTCGGTAGCCGGCAGCTCTGGAAATGGACGGGGATAGGGAGTGCATAACAGCTGCTAGGCCCGCATCAGCAACGCAACCATATCCCTTATTGTTGAGGAGGATATTGGAGGATTTGACGTTTCCATGGACGCGTCGTGCCCCATTCACCAAATGGATCTGGGATATCCCTCGAGCTGCCCCAAGGACGATCCTCTTCCGGGATTCCCAGTCGAGACAGGCCTTATCATCATCTCCCCGTCCATTTCCTGACAGTGACATAATATGTTTAGGAACCAGAGTCATAACGGCAGCAAATAACCATTTTCGGAAAAGATCGATGTACCGTGGAGCAGAGAATAGAGACTGCCACGTGGGTGGTAGTCGTAAACCATGAGCTTCTCGTCCTTGGAGTAGTAATACGCCTTCAACTCTACTACATTCTCGTGCTTAATTCCTCCGATGATCTGCATCTGCTGCTCGAATTCCCTCCTCCCAGCACCAACGTCCTTCAGCCTCTTGACGACAACAGTAACAGCGTCCTCCAGTATCGCCTTGTAAGATATCCCAAACGTGCCCTTGCCGAGCACCTCGGCAGAAGCCCTCAGCAGATCCTCGAGATCAAAGGCATAGTTACACCCATCGAAGAACTCCAGCCGGTTACTCGCGTCCTCAACACAAGAGATTGCCCTCTCGGGTGACATCTTGACCTTGTTCAGACTTCCCCATAACTTGCTGTCTTCCTTTCTCCGTGAACACAAAATGAGGATCAGAAAGGCCAATGCAGCGAGCACGAGAATGCAACAAGCAATGACAATGCCTAACAATGCAGTTACACTCAGCTTCCGGGGACTTTCTGGCCTTCCACGGGATCCGCCCGAAGGAGAGGTTGCAGGAGAACCGCCTGGGCGAACACCGGGAAGGGTAACATTGTTGCCGGCAAAGGCCCCGGGGAATTTCTGGAGGGACTTTGGGACATCTCCAGACAAATAATTGTCCGACAGGTTCAGAAACTGCAGCTGAGGCAGGTCCATATCGGGTATCTCCCCAGAGAGCTGGTTGCTCGAGAGATCCAACCCAATGAGCTGACTCAAGTTAGATATCGAAGCTGGGATACTTCCACTAAACCCGTTGTTCGACAAATTCACGACCGTCAAGTTCCTCCATGCCAAGAAATCTTTGGGCAGGGGCCCCGAGAAGTCATTAAACTGCAGATAAAGATACGACAGGCTCCTCAGCCTGGGGAGATCAGCCGGTAAACTTCCAGTAATCCCATTCCTCCGGAGGCTCAGGATCTGCAGACCCGACAACCGGCCGAGCGTGTTGGGCGGTATGGGACCGTGGAACCCCACACCGGGGAGCCTAACAGCGACCACCCTTGACCCGTCCTCGCTACAAGTGACTCCGAACCAGTTACCACAAACTCCCAAATCCTCAGCCCAGTTGAGGTCGCGGGAGTGCGGCAAACCATTGGCGAAATCCAGCAATGCCCGCTTGTCCCCACCGATATCCGCATCCACCACCAGGACTCGCAAACTCACAAACAGCACAATCAACGACGCGGGGACGACCCAATTCCTGAAGATATAGCAGCTACACATTTCTCCCTCTCGACTTTTCTCCGAGATTTCAAAAGAAATAATTTGAAACCCTTGGAAAAATTTCAGTGACTCCACTCCCTCCAACTTTCCTCTTTACATAAACCTCAGGAAATCAACCGGGCAGGGGCGCGCCAAACCTCAATTGAAAATACAAAATAAAGGGAAAGGGCAAAGGGGAAAGGGAAGGGGGGGGGGGTTCACACGAGGAAAATCAAATTACTTAAAACAGATTCCGAGGA
This sequence comes from Melastoma dodecandrum, assembly GCA_029817715.1. Lineage (NCBI taxonomy): Eukaryota > Viridiplantae > Streptophyta > Magnoliopsida > Myrtales > Melastomataceae > Melastoma > Melastoma dodecandrum. The sequence continues at coordinate 3,749,715 of JARUPY010000606.1, forward strand.
GGTTAAGAAAAGCGCTAATAAAGAAAACAGAGAGGGGACGACTACGCCGCCCAAATGGTCAAACAAAATTCCTTGGAGCAAGCCTCACAAAGAGTACACACCATTTTCTTAGAAAAGGACTGGAAAGCTGAAAAGAGACCGATGCAAGGTTGAAGATGAAGTGGGTTTTGAACCCGGAATAAAAAAGAGAACCCAAAAGCAAGAGACCAGCCGAGAACATAATCCAGGATCAAAATATCATGGTAAAATATTTTACTTGCTGGAGATCTCTCTTCCCTTCGCTTCTCTTCTCTTCTCTTGTTGTTACTCTCTGCCCGCAAAAAAATCGCAACTTTTTTTCCTTCTCCTCCTCCTTCCTCCAATCCTTTCCCGTTCTTCCTTAACGTCTCCCCTCATGGGGATAACGTACTATTTATTAACAACCTGACCTGACCCATCATGATTAACGTCTAACGGGTTTTCATTCTTAATGACTTTTTTTTTTTTGAAGGTTTCATTCGTTGTCGTTTGCCTGCTTGCTTGCTTGCTCGCTCGGTCGGTTGGTGTTTAATGTCCTGAGGTTTTAATGATTGACGGTTCGAATTTCTACGGGTTGGTAAAAAAAAATATTTATATAGAAGAAAATTTGGTCCACCAATAAATGTCGTTCTGTCTCGTACAGTGAAAAGCGAGACACCTTTCTGCAGTAAATAATTCGTAGGATAACAATTATTTCTGATTTGGTACGTGAGTTTATTTTTCTTTATTGTTTTACATGGGATGCTTCCCCCAATCTCCAAGTGACAACATTAATTACAAATAATTTTCATTTTATTTTTATCGATGTTGGAAAAGGGGTGTGAAAACCTGGAAATGGGGGACTAAATTTACGAAAGGTTGTTTTTTTTTTTAGGGGAAATTAGAATAAAATTAATTCCTCTATAATAAAAAAAAATGAAAGGAAAGCAAAGGCCTCATCTCTTTCGGTCTCGTCTTTCTAAATGGCTTTCGGTTATATCTTCAGTCTGGTTTGATCAAATTAGAGCGTTGTGTTGTGTTGTGCTTTGTCCTCCTCTTCCCCTCAATTGTTTGGAATTTTTTTGTGCCTGAAAATTTGTTATCAAAGTTGGTAGAGGTCACTCCCAGGCCCGATCATCCCCAACTTTCGTTCTCCAAGTTGTCCGGGACTCCCCAAAGTGTGTACGGCATAGTAAACGAATATGTTCATTTTCGCATTTTCACCCGACTATGGACCGGCATATGGAATGCCGGACCCACGTGGTAAGACCGGATTCGACCGCCCCCCCTCCCCCCACTGGCGAGATGCGAGCCCTGTCCTCGGGTCCTTCGTTTAGTCTCCTCCGATTTCTGCGGGACAGCGACAAAAGTAGAGGTCAAGGATGTGGGATGGAAACGTGAGGATGAGGGGAATGACTCGGACATATCACGAACTACTTGCATGATCACTTACTTTTCTTTTCTTTTCGTTTCCTTGATGATGACGATGAAGGTCTGGTTGGAAGGTCATGCCACCAAACAGGACAATTGAGAAGAGGGAGGGGGGGAGGATGGTGTCTTCTTTAAAAGTAAAACTCAAATGAAATAGAATGGAAATTCCTCTTTAAAGTTTCGAATTTGGAAATTTAGGCAAAGGTTTTGTCATCCATTGGACGCCCTCGTTTTTGTTATTTAAGCCCATCTGCAGTGGGCCATATAAGCCCATTGGGCCCATTCGTTCGGCCCCTTTCCATTCTCAGAAGGGGACACATTTTTTTTTTTAATCAACTTGTGAATAGTAAAACTCTGCATATTATTGGGACGTGGTAGGGACCAGACGGGCGTACTTCAGACATTGGATAAAAGTACGTCGGAGATTCTTATTTCGTGTACGTACGTAATCGTGCCCGTACGTAAGATGATGGTACGATAATTAGATGTGGTCCTTGTAATTTGCAATCCTCAAACAAACCGACAGCTGGTGTGGGCACCAGTAGGAATAGGACTGGCGTTCCATCATGCATAATGCGTTACAAAATAATTGTTATTCGAAAATATATTTTGCAAAATTGAATAATTATTTTTTAAAAAATTCGTTAAATAATGTCATAAATTCGGTATTAAAATCATAATATTAGTTGAAAAAAGTTCATGATTCGATAGAGATAAATTAATGTTTTGAATATTAAAATATCGAATGTAACACTTTAAAAAGTAAATTTTAACATTCAATTAAGAGTAATATTTAATAAATTTTATAATTTTTTGTGAAATATTTTTTCGTCGATGAGTATTATTTTGTAACTTATTATTATTTTCTCATAACGTGTGGCCCTTTCCTTGTGTTTTAGGTCGAATTACTAACGGAAAGGAACTTTTACTTTTAGCATTATTGGTAATATTTCCGCTCGCATGTTCACATCAAATGCGTGGCCTCATCTACATAAAGGCTTTTGTTTCGAAGAAGTAGGAAACGAAAATAAATAAAAGTTGTGGACCAAAAACACCGGGGGGGGGACAAGCACGTACGCTATGTCAATTTTTAATTTGTTCTTTTTGACCAGGAACCACGATGACGATGATAATAATAATAATGACATTCAAACAAAAAGTAGTTATCATTTTTTTTTTTAAAAAAAAGAAGAAGAATCAAAATCATCCCCACGAGTCACATCCACGTAAAAAGAAAAAATGAACACTTCCCCACAACACTCAATAACATTAGCACGAGACGGGGACAAGGGATAAATCACTCATAAATGTGTTATTAATGTTTTTGATAGCATTGGCCGGCCCATCATCGTTTGTCATTTTCCTTTTTGGAAGTGGGAAAGAAGGTTCGTTCTCCCGATTATGACCGAAATAATCCCCCGATTCCATCAATTGGAAAAAGTTTCTTACGTCTGTGGAAATCGTAATCTTTGTGTCGGAAATTTTAATCTCTTGTTTAGTAACTGGACCAACAATATAATAATAAATACATCCTTAGGTACGTGGAAACATTCAGCTGCCCATAATTTGTCCTTGGCTTCCATGGGACACAAGGGTGCCGATACCAACGAGGACGACTCCAATGGTCGCTTATCGGAACCTCTGCTGACGAAACTTGATGACAATGAGGATCCGGGCCACGAAACGGCCTTGGGATCGGACTCCGTCACTCCTTTTGCGGTGCTGGGTTTCTTCAGCGTGCTGTCGTTCCAGTGGCTGAGCACGCTGTTGAGGAAAGGCAGGCTGCAGACACTTCAGGACGAGGATCTGCCGAGGCTTCGGCCGCAAGAAAGGGCGGAGACCTGCTACTCGATGTTCAGCAGCAGACTCCGCAAGCGGAACGGCAAGGAGTTGTATGACTTCGCTTCAGTTATCTGGGCCATCTTCTACTGTGAATGGAAGGATATTGCCGTATCGGGATTCTATGCCATGATTAAGGTTTTAGCTCTATCGACTGGCCCGATGTTCCTAGGGGCCTTCATCAGAGTCGGTCAAGGGAACGTCAGGTTTGAAAATGAAGGCTACGTGCTTGTGCTCGGCCTGTTCATGATGAAATCGTTGGAGTCAATTTCCGAGAGGCAGTGGTCCTTTTGGACAAGGTTGATCGGCCTCCGCATAAGATCGTTCCTGTCAGCAGCAATATGCCGAAAGCAGCTCCGTCTTTCAAATGCAGCAAGGGAAGACCACTCTCCGGGGGAGATTGTAAACTACCTGATCTCGGACGTCGACCGTCTCGGGGATTCCCCTTCGGGTTCCACCAGATCTGGACCACGAGCCTCCAGCTAAGCCTCGCTTTGGTAATCATCTACTACTCAATCGGCATGGCCACCTTTGCGGCCCTCATTGTGATAATCCTCACAGTTCTCGCAAGTTCTCCGATGGCCAAACTACAACACAAGTATCAGACCCAGCTCTCTGGGGCACAAGACAAGAGGATGAGGGCAATGGCTGAGTCGCTCGCAAGCATGAAGGTCTTGAAGCTTTACGCTTGGGAGACACATTTCAGGGATGCGATCGAAAATTTACGGCGTGGAGAATCTGAATGGATTAGGGCCATCCTGTCTCAGAAAGGCTACTATATGGTCCTTTACTGGTCTTCGCCGATCCTCGTGCCCGCATTCACCTTCTGGGTATGTTATCTTTTGGGAATACCCTTGAGCGCTAGCACGGTCTTCATGTTCCTGGCCAGCCTGCGGATAGTGCAGGAGCCAATCAGGCTTGTTCCCGACGTTGTCGGAGTATTTATTCAGGCAAAAGTCTCATTTTCGAGGATCATTGTGTTTCTTCAAGAGTTGGAATTGGAGAACGAAGGACAGAAGATCAGTAGTACACAGGACTCGGGGGTGTCCCTTCTTGTGGAGTGCAAGGAGGCATCGTGGAACACAAATACATCCGGAGGCTCAACTCTCCGAAACATAAGATTGTCGATCCGGCCAGGAGAGAAGGTGGCCGTTTGTGGAGAAGTTGGGTCGGGGAAATCAACCCTTCTGGCTTTGATTCTCGGAGAGGTCCCCCATGTGGACGGAAAAGTGTGTCATGGAATGACCATTCGAAAAATCCTCTAATTCCTAACCCCTTGATGATTCCTTGACTCCTGTCTTGATCTTTTTCAGGTACGAGTGTGTGGAAGAATTGCATATGTTTCCCAGACGGCTTGGATCCAGAGCGGTACTATCCAGGAGAACATCTTATTCGGGTCGAGAATGGATTTTGCGAGATACGAACAAGTAATTGAGAAGTGTTCACTAAGAAAAGACATTGCCATGCTCCCGTTTGGCGATCAAACTCAAATAGGAGAAAAGGGTGTGAATCTGATTGGCGGACAGAAGCAGAGGTTACAGCTCGCTCGAGCCCTGTACAAGGATGCAGATATATACCTGTTGGATGATCCTTTCAGCGCCGTCGACGCTAGTACCGCAACAAGCCTCTTCAATGTGAGTGATAATCGCCCTTTTTAACAAATGACGGTCAGACTACAAGTAACAATTAATTTCGACTCTCGCAGGACTACGTCATGGAAGCTTTGAAGGGAAAGATGGTCCTTTTGGTTACTCACCAAGTCGACTTTCTTCGAGCATTTGATTATTTATTGGTAAGCTACATCATTTTTCGTTCGGGATCCTGCTGTCGATGTGTTACTAATTCCGTTGATTGATTTAATGCTCTTCTGACAGTTGATGTCTTCCGGGAAAATTGTGAATTCTGGCACGTACGATGAACTGATTGCATCCTGTCAAGTATTCAGAGAACTAGTTGATGCACACACCCTGCATTCCCATTCAGAAAACCGCATCCTCACAGCTTCATCTTTGACACCAACTGACGTGCTTGAGGACTTTCGAAAAGTGTACACCAGCAACAAAACGACCACTGGCCGTGCACGAGATCAGTTGATCAAGCCAGAAGAAAGGGAGAAAGGAGACGCCGGACTTAAGCCTTATTTGCAGTATTTGAACCACAAGAATGGCGTGTTCTACTTCTCTATGACGATCATATGTCACACAATGTTCGTGGTTGGTATATTAGTGCAAAACTACTGGATGGCTGCAAAAGTGGATAATTCCCGTATAAGCCATGTGAAACTAAACCTCGTTTATACAGAGATCGGTGCTGCACTGGCCTTATTCTTGCTCATCAGATCATTCATCATCGTTATCTATGGCTGCGGATCGTCGGAGTCCATTTTCACGAGGCTGTTGCACTCGCTCTTTCGAGCCCCAATCAGCTTCTATGACTCTACGCCTCTCGGAAGGATACTCAGCCGTGTAAGAACATCTTATCCGTCTCAAATGGGATCAGGAAGCAGACCTAATGTATATTTCTCGCAGGTATCTTCCGATCTAGGCATTGTTGATGTGGAATTGGCCTTCAAGTTGGCTATAGCTGTCGGATCGTCGATTAACACGTGGTTCAGGCACTTGCCATCTTCACATGGCCGGTCGTGTTTGTCCTCGTTCCCATGATTTATCTCACCCTAGTAACACAGGTATATTCTGCCAAACATATTTAGCAGATTGAATGGATAAATATTTATCTTTGTTACTGTGTAAAATGTGCAGCGTTACTATTTGGCTTCGGCGAATGAGCTGATGCGGCTTGACAGAACGACCAAGTCCTCTTTGGCTAGCCATCTGACCGAATCCATCTCCGGGGAAATCATGATCAGGGCCTTTGGGGAGGAAGATCGGTTCTTCTCAGAAAGTCTCCATCTCATCAACGCTAACGCCAGTTGTTACTTCCACAGCTTTTCGGCCAACGAGTGGCTCATCCTACGTCTCGACATGTTGTGCACTGTTGTTCTAACATCCTCTGCACTAGCAATCATCATGCTCGATCTTGGACCTTCCGCATCAGGTATATTTTTCTCAGTGAGATTCCCTGATGATTTTTCCACCAATCGGCATTCATGTCAGACAGTTCTTGTTGGTGACAGGATACATCGGAATGACCTTGTCATATGGTCTATCGCTCAATGTCTTTCTGGTCGTCTCAGTTCAGTTCCTTAATCAGCTATCCAACATGATCATTTCAGTGGAGAGGTTAGAGCAATACCTGCACATCCCAAGCGAAGCTCCGGAAGTAATACAAGGCAAAAGACCGCCTCAGAACTGGCCTGACACCGGCCTTGTTGAAATCTGTGACCTAAAGGCAAGGGAATCATCGATTTCTCATTCCACATTCTCTAGATCACATGTTTCTGTCACTGACCATATGTAGGGAAATCATTCAGGTCAGGTACCGTGAAAATGCGCCATTCGTGATTCGTGGAATAAGCTGCAGGATCAGAGGAGGAGAGAAAGTCGGGATCGTTGGCCGTACCGGTTCAGGGAAGAGCACTCTAATTGGGGCCCTCTTCCGCCTGGTGGAGCATGCTGGAGGAAGAATTATAATTGACGGAGTGGACATAAGCACGATTGGACTACACGATCTGAGGTCGAATGTTTCCGTGATACCACAAGATCCGACCCTGTTCAGCGGCACAGTTAGGTACAACCTCGACCCTCTCTCCCAGTATAATGACGAGGAAATATGGGAGGTTCTAGCAAAGTGTCAACTTCGGGAGATCATCCGAGGGAAAGAAAAAGGCCTGGATTCCCCTGGTAATAACCCCGTGACCAAATTGATGGTCGATGATTACTACTACATCAATGACCGAACGTCTCTCTCTCCGGACTGCAGTTTTACAGGAGGGGTCGAACTGGAGCGTTGGGCAGCGGCAACTGTTCTGCCTGGGGCGTGTCCTTTTGAAGAGGAGCAGGATCCTGGTCCTTGATGAAGCCACAGCCTCAGTCGACAACATGACCGATTTGATCCTCCAGAGGACAATACGAGAGGAATTTGCCGAGTCCACCGTCATCACTGTGGCTCATCGCGTGCCCACTGTGATGGAATGCGACATGGTCATGGCAATAAGTGATGGTAAATTGATTTCGGAAGTATCAACAGTCTTGCATTTTATTTATTATGTGCGACCAAACGAGGAATTCGCGGCACCAGTACTTCTTCAGATTATGGTGTCAGAAAGACATGCGTAAAAAACATTCTAAATTTCGATGCAGGGAGACTGGTGGAATATGATAGCCCTGGTGAGCTCTTGAAGAGGGAGGACTCGTTGTTCGGACAACTTTACAAAGAATATTGGTCTCGGGCGAGTACCTGAGCTCCCACTTGTTGGACTGATTTCTACCTGTCTGAATATATATCTGTGTGTTGTATTAAGACATGCAATGTTGACGCTGTCTTCTACCCGATTGTGTGCATGGATTTTTCGTCTCTGCAATGTTAAAATGCCATCTATAATATTCTTGTCGGAGGTCTTTTACCGTCAAGGGAGAACGTATTTTTCACCAAGAAGGGGCTATTCCTGTGAGATCCTGGTAGTACGATAACCTACTAAGAAGTGGGAAGTGGGTTGAATTAGTGCTTTCGATTCGAATTCACGATCCTCAACTTCATTTCATGTATAGCGGACGTTGTTTTCTGATAAGACAAGATGATTCATCTGTCATATAATTGAATACTCAGTAAAAGTATCATTTCAATTACAGAACCTAAATCTGTTGTACATTACCAAAGATTTGACAAATATTTACTGCTTATGTGCGTATATGTGCATATAATTGAATACTCAGTAAGCACACGTAAGATTTATAACGGTTCGACAGCAAGTTTCTATGTCAGTCTCCACAATTTCAATCGAGGCGTGACTAACAACCACACCCGGCACTATACCGTGACTAACACCAAACCTCACGGCTCCTCGGCGTGACTAGCACCAAATCACACGGCTTCTCATAGTTCCTCTCTGCATCTGTGACTTTCCTACGACTATCACTTGATTTGCACAAAGATTACCAACTATATGACTTCTCCCACGCGGTTCCTCACCTTGATTCACTGTGCAGGCCCCTAAACGAAGGACGAATTTTCCACTGGCTGCTGTCGCTCTGCTTGCACCAGAGTTACTTATCCTGTGACTTTTCTGCATGTTTTGTCCAACGTAACTAACAATCCAATACACTGTAGAACCAATGCAATCCAATCCATGATCACTGCAATCAAATTTAGGACATGAAAAAGTACGGAAACATACATGTGCTTAACGTACCTCCATAAAACCAAATTATTAGGTCTTTAAACTCCATCTTCATCGTGATCTTAATTCAGGAGTATTATCTGACGAGATCTGCAACAACGAAGGAGGAAAAGACGGTGATCTGAGTCTTCCTCTCCTTGACTTGCCGACGGCCGATGGAGCACCACTATTAGGGTTAGGGCAAGTGAGAAATGGGACCTAGCACCTGTTAATATATGATGCGACGGGCCCTTCCATCACGGGCTTACGTCAACACACTGGGCCTACACCGAATGTCATCCAGCCCACATCAGTAACAAACCGAGATGCCGCAAAAGCTCAAATAAAAGATCACCCAAACTGAACGAGCCATCATGCATTGTCTCGTATATCGTAACACAGCCCGGTTTTCGAAAACTTAAATAAGTAATTGACCATAGCCCAACACATTTTTATAAAATAAAATAAAATAATAAAAAAGTAAAATAAAATTCTAACATTCTCCCACTTGGGCTATGATCAATTACTTTGCTTTTAAAACATTTTAGTTTTGAAAATGACTCTGAGGTTGTATACAATATGGCCATAGCAAAAACACAATATACGAGACAACATCTCAAAGACAACCCCAACCATCAATGCTACTAATACTGAACCATAGCCGTTGCACACCATTTAACGGTGTTGAACAACCATGATCACAAGCGCCAGCAACACTAACGTCAATAGGTCAATGTGGTGTAGTTTAGCCGAAAATAACATCCCTGAATGTGATCTGAATAATATTATTTTCAGTCGGTCCTCATCTTTCTGTAACCTTATGCCCATAATGAGCCAGAAATACAATAGAGCAGAACCGCTCTACAATATGTCTCATAAACCCTAATGCGCGCAAACTGCATAGTGCTTTATAAGAGATAAACTATATTGATAAAACCGTCATACTCAAGACCAAGCACAAGTCTTAAGATTTCCTTTAGTACTCAAAACAACTCCGTAACCTTTACATTTCTCTGAAGTCGGAGTGCACAATCCGTAATCTTTAGACTTCAGATAAATCAGAGTACTCATCTGTTACCTTAATGCTTCAGAGAAGCCAGATGAAAACATCTCCCTCCGTAACTTCAATGTTTCACAAAGTCAGAAAAAACCTCATATGAAACCTGAATACTTAATGAAACCAGAGTAGTCATCCATAACCTTAACGCTTCGAAGAAGCTGGATGAAATACATTATCAAGCATATCTGTAATATGAAATACATTATCAAGCATCAAGCAACTCTCACGAGGTTCTCACGTGGTATTCCTCTTGGTTAGAAATCAACCAATGTCGCACCATCAACAATTGCGGCACTTAAAAAGAAAACCAACAACATTTATCCTTATAAGAAGGACAACTTAATAAATAAGAGTGGTGTACGCAAGAAGCCTCAACAACCAATCACAATATCAAGAAAACTTAATGTTGGGCAATGCATTAATGAGCATTAACAATAACTCCCACTAATCACAGCATCACATGACTCCAAGCTCTCAACATATTGAGCAAATATCAAATATTGATTTGAGTCATTTACTTAGTGAGAATCCAAACATCTCATGTAAAATAGCTGAATGAAATTCATTTTGTTTCACTTGTTTAGACATGAGATATACAATCTCTTTTTTCTCGAACTACTAAAAATTTGATAACCCATTTAGAAGTGTTTGCAAACCACACCAACATAGTCCAAAGAATTAAAATTGAGCAATACTCACAGAAAATCTTTATATGACATTATTTTCTAATTACAACATAAAAGATTTATAAACTTTCACCAAAAACCTTTGCACATGTGTTATTGATTATATGCATATATTTAAATAAGCTCCCACAGATCTAATGAACTTTAGAAACAAACTTTCATAATCGATCTCACATATGCAATGAAATTTTCAGATCTTTGGCTAAGATATTATTAAGCAACACTTCATTATTTGAGTGCTTATCACTCTTCACATAATTTATAGCTAAGTAGCTAAAGTCATCTGGATATAATCGCAAGTAATGTGTATTCACAACTATCACAATACATATCACATAAGCGACTCCACGGATCTCAACAAGCGAGTCGCTTTGGCGACCAAACACCTGTATCATCATGTGAAATCTCTCATGTCGGGATGCTTATCAAACCTTCCCTCCCAACGTGACAATCGAGTTGAATACTAGAAAAACAGATTATGTAAACCCATAATTAATGTAATATATTATCGCACAAATAGATTTTACGGATCTCAACGAGCGAGTCTCGTTGGCAACCAAGCGCCTGTATCATCATGTAAAATCTTTCAGTACCAGAATGCTCGTAAAACCTTGTTTAGCTCACAAGCAAACAAAGTGACATACTCAAGAAATTCACGTTGATGCGTAAGTGCACATTAAGATTTATCATCTTATACAAATCAATTCAAGACCTCTAAATATTTATCATTTTAAGCAAACCAAAAGAGACTGTTTATATATGAACGAGTGAGCAACCGATAGTATAACGACGATCAAATAGAGACCAACATAAATGATCTCTTTAAAAATACTCGAAATGCACCAATTGTAAGAACCAGACATCTTTAGGCAGAAAGGTCCCTACCAGTACACCCAAGTCTTCAAACATATCCTCAACAAGATTTAGCAAATCTCACCTGTCACTCTAAGCGAGCCACTTTGGTTGCCAAATACTCAAAGCACAAAGATGAGACTTTCCCAATTGTTGAGAACACCTGCGATTGTAAGAAATTTTTAGCTGTCACTCTGGCTGAGCCACTTTGGCAGCAAACAACCAGAGCACAAATCTAAAGTAACTCACTCGGATGCACGTGCCCATGAAGCACCTCGCCTGTCACTGTAAACGAGCCACTTTGGCACCCAAGTGCTTATAGAACAAATACGAAGTAACTCCACTTGCTCACATAATTATGCATATGAAATACTTTATGTATGCTACCTTAAACCAACGAGTGATGTAAAAGTTCACAGCAATCTCAAATTAAACGTTTGATGTACGTAATCAACTTTCTCAATGTATATATTTCAAATACTTCAAGCATATTTACATGCCACAGAGAGAATAGTAGTTCAACATATTTTAAATATCAATGTGCAACATGCCTGAAAAAGGTTCACTAACCCAAGCGATCACTTGGTTAAACCAAGTGTCGGCTTTAACTCTACCACTAGATCCACATTTACCTTTTGCTAGATTCACAACCCTTCGCCAGGTAAAATAAGGTCCAACAAGACCTTCAAAAGATTATCCCTCATATGGTTCCACTTTACAAACAAGAGTGACGTTAACCACTAGATGATAGATCTGAACATCGCTGCTAAATTGATAAGAATCAGCTGACAAAGCAATGATTCATGTCATACACAACAATTATAGACCCTTCATGTGAGGAGCACAACAAACGTTCTTGATTGCAGCTAACATATATAAGGAAGGCACATAAAATTAAGCTTTATAGGCCTTCTAACCCACAGAACATGCTGGAGCAACATATTTTCCCAAAAGAACAACTAGTATGTGACAGACGAGCATATGAATTTCTTCAACAAAGAATCTCAATAGTCTACCTCAACCTTTTTAAGGAGTTAGGATTATGCAAGCGTCATTCATCCAGATTCTGCATTCTTATAAGTCCCAATAAGCTTATGAGAAAATAATTCCATAATTGTATTGTGATGGATCATCCCTGTTTGAGTTCCATAATACATTCAGTTTTTATCATTCCTAGGATAAACGGCCAACCTTAATTTTTTTTACGTAATTTGAAATACTTGAACGGTTGATTCCTTTTTTTTGTCTTTAACTTCTGAAAAAATAACTCAATCACAATGCCAGCCTAAGGAAAACTACTCATGAACAGATAATTATTTCTGATAACCTCAACGAATTTATCATTAACCTTTTATATCCATAAAACATAAAAGAGACTTCCTGGATATTTATTAATTTTCTTATCTCTTAAGAAGAGATCAGCTGGCCAAGCAGCCAAATGTAGCATAGAAACCTAATACGTCAAAACATGGGAGAAGTACTTCATATGTAAATTCACTGAGTTGCTGCAGTGACGTCACGTTATTTTCCTATCAGAAATTGCACAATTATCAGGGTTCCATTCAAACTAATGACGAACGGAAGCGGCTAACGATACGTGCACGTAACGGTTACGTAGTTTACTAAATTCGCTTATTTTTTTAGTAAATTTTACTAAGAAATCACTTTTTTTAGTAAAAAATCGACATAATTAGTAAAAAAAATTGTAAATTTTACTAATTTTGTTACTGATCATTTTTAGAAAATTTTACTAAATCTGCATTTATTTTACTAAGAAATCACTTTCTTAGTAAAAGGACGACATAATTAGTAAAAAATTTTGTAAATTTTACTAATGTTGTTAATATTCATTTTTAGTAAATTTTACTAAATCTACGTTTAGTATTTTTACCCATTTTTTTTTAAATAATTTCCACATTTTTTTAGCAATCGTTTACTAAAAATATGGGAGAATTCCTAATATGTTTAGTAAATTTTACTAAAAATTTACTGTTTAAGTCTAGTAATTATTACTAATTTTTGTTAGTAAAAGTTTTCATTTTTTCATTGGATTTACTAATTTTTTTAGTAATATTTACTAATTTTTCACTATTCACTTTTAGTAAAAATTACTTCTTTTACTTCGTGAAACATAACTAAAATTTGTAATAGTTTACTAATTTTATTGTGATATTTAATAAAACACAGTTTGAGTTAGTAAATGTCTTAGTAAAGTTGTACGGGTCTCGTAAATGTTTACTGTTTACTGATTTCTAGATGATTTTACAGAAAAATTTGATAAACTGTTACTAAAAAATTTAGTAATTTACTAATTCGAACCGTGAAACTCGAACCTATTTACGAACCTAATGTCGCTGTGAAATTACCATTTTACCCCGATACTAACAAGATTACTAACAAGTTTCGTAATATATTTAGTAATTTAGAGTCACCTTGACGGTTTGAGGACTAATTTATAATTTTCTAAAATGTTTTATTCAAGTCATGACCGATTTGAAAAGGGTAAACCAAATTCAGATGCTCAATTGCCATTTTTTCTAAAGAAAAAAACGATTTGCAGTCTAAAAAAAATGAGTGATGAGAAGAGGAACAGACAAGGCAGGTTATTCCTGCGGCCTCCCTCCCTAGGGACCGCGTTTCAAGAACACCAGAACACCACCTGTGACGCCAACGACAGCATCAATATTTTCCCACCACAACATGATAAAAAGGAGAAAATGTCCGACAGAAGGAAAGTCGACTGCAAGGAACGGCAAAACAATCCGGCTGCAAGCAAAGGTTGTCATGACAGTTTCCCCCTCCCCTCGGCCCCCTAACTCACGATAGGCTACTACAAAAGATAGTCGTAATGATCTTCCTGGACAATCATCATTTGCCCTGCTCCTTGAGGCGGATGATACGATCAATCGGATAATGGCAGAACGATCAATCGGATAATGGCCGAGATCCTCTATTAAAGAAACAGAAGACAAAGGAAACGAAGCCGGATTCCCCCCCTCCTCTCCAAAAACCTACCCTCAGAGAATCAAGGCCATCGATTTTCATTGCTCCCTATCCCGGCTCATCGACAAACCTCAATCGCCGCTCCCGTCCCTCGATCGATTCTGCCCAAGGTAAGCAGGAATCAACACCACGGAAACCCCTTGACGATCAACCCAAAAGGACCATTCAACGGCAGCAACGAGGAGAACCCCATACCTTTGGCTGCGATGGTCTTCGATTTTTCCGGACGCGGTAGCAGCAACGTCAACTTCTGACGACGATCCTGGCTTTACCAGCTGCGATCTATGGTGGTTAGCGTCTTTCTGCTGCAACGACAGGGACAAATCCCTTTAGATCACCCGACAAATGCCACTTCTCCGCTAGTGACGGAGAACCAAGTCCAAGCTTCCCGTGAACGCGCGTTGGCGTCGCGGGAAGCTCCCCTTTTACCGTGACTTGTTTCCTTTGAATGCGTAGGTAATACCATGGGGACGGTGCCCCTTTTCAGCCTCGCAATTGCAGTAAGTCCGGCAGCCGCAGCTCTCCCCAATCATGGCAACAGCGTACAACTCCCTGGTCAGGGGTCCCAACCAAGGCTGCTCCCTGTTGCCCCACTCCCGCGAGAATCAGTCCAGCGGCTTCTCTTCCCCTGTTCTCACCGACAACCAGCAGCTGGACACCCCAGCGGTGGTTGCTTAACCCAATGATAACAACTCCAGTAGTCACAGTAGCGGTCGCAGTTGATCTTCTTTACACTCCCTGACGCCGGCGACGGTAGCAACTTCACTACAGCTTCTCCAAACATCCAGCGACCAGCCGCATCCCTCGTCGAACCTCAGACGAACCAAGGCCTCTTCGTCAGTGAATGCCCTTGGTTACACCAGCCGTTGGTTTCCCAGCCAATAGAAGCGTCCTCCAACACGGAACAGCGCTCCGACTTCATCAAATATGCAGACGCAGTCTCTCAACATTCCTCGCCTAGCCGCTCCCAAAGCCAGCAGGGTTTCAGAGTCACTCTTCTCCCTGATCGCACCACCCAAGCTTGGAGATCTTAACCAGCACTAAGCTCCGGTTCTGAAGCAGTCCTGTTTGCACTACCCGACGAATGCCGACAAGCTCGAGGGCGTCTTCCCAACTCTGTCCGTGACCACGACGGCAGCAACTCGTCTGGATCCGGCAGCGGTGACTCCATCTCCCCTCAATGCCTCAGGTCGTCCCCCATGCTGTCCTTTTGTCTCCTATGGATCAGACTCCGAAGGCGCACCCGACGGTCATCCGTCTCCCGCACAGCTTCGAACAACCCCCAGAAACCCAGATCTGGCTCTCCCAACGCTATATCTTCGACCCCGACAAGCCCCGCTCTCCGGAGAGTAGTCCATATCCATGCGTGATGCGGCAGAAGCGGAGCAGGACGAATTGGGGCAGAGGATGGCAAGAGGAAAGAACGGAGGGAAGCAGGGGAACAACAAGGCAGGGACGTGGGACGGTTATCTCTTTTTAGTTGACATGTAAATAGGTTGGGTCTGTAAATAGGAGGGGGGCCAGGCGAGGGATGGGCTGAGTGAGCCCATGTCTGGAGGGCCTGATGGATCCGGTGGGTCGTCTTGTGGGTTAGGCCCAGAGAGAGACGAGAATAAAAGAGGAGAGAGGGGGGAACCGGAGAAGGTTGTTAGATTTCCGGTGATGAGTAACGGGAGGAGGATGGTGGTGGGGTGGTGCGTTTTGCGTGGAACTAGATTGCTTGGGCTGTCGGGGTGTGAATGCATCGCTGGAGTGTGGATCGGACGTTGGATGGTGAATGCGAAGGAGTTGGTGTTGATGTTCTGTTCTGGTTGTGAGTTGTTTGTTGAATTGTGTGTGTGTTGTTGTTATTGTCTGTGTGGGTTGACGATTCGTGAAGAGAGCGAATCAAAGGTATCAGAGCTTGTCCTGGACGGTAAGAATGGAGACGAGATATAGTGAACTAAAGAAAGACCAGGAGGTTATGAGTACGGTCGTTAATGATATGGTGAAGAGGATGGAGTTGGTGACAGCGCAAATCCAGGAGATGCGGGCTGATACGGCCGCTCAGCTCAAGGATATGCAAACCCAACTATCAGGACTCGAAAGGGGCAGAGACTCGAGTTCTTCGATGCTGGAAAAGGGGGTGTTTGAGCGTCAGGGGGGAAGAGAACCAGAGGTTAACAGCAGGGGACCTGCCTTGTTTATGATGCCTAAAATTGAATTTCCTAACTTTGACGGGAATGACCTGGAGGACTGGCTTTACAAGAGCCGACGTTACTTCGAGCTTGAGAAAGTGCCGGAAGAGAACAAGGTTCCGTTAGCTTCTTTGTATATGTACGGTGGGGCGCTCCAATGGCACTATACCTATATCCGCAACCGGGCACCGTGTCCGCCGTTGAGCTGGGATGAGTATGCAGCGGCCTTGACTAGGCGTTTCGGAGCTGAGGTTTTTGAAGACCCAATGGGAAAAATGAAAAATCTTCGGCAAGAGGGAAGGTTGGACAACTTGTACGCGTATATGACCGAATTCGATGCTTGTTTAAGGAGGGTTCTCGAAAAAATCGAGTTGCCGATGCAATTCCAAGTGAGTTTGTTCATTAATGGGTTGAAGGAAGAGTATCGTAGTGCGCTATGGTTGCTGCAGCCAGTGGATCTATTGACGGCTCAAGCAAAGGCCCGACTTTTGAGTCAAGACACTCCTTCGGGCGAGGGAAACAGAGAGGCGCGGCCTCTTCGGATTATGAGCCGTTCTGCACCCCGTGAGGTTGAGGGGAGGGGAGATACAACTTGGCATGGGGGAGGCAGCCATTCAGCACCACGTGAAGTTGAGGGAAGGGGGGATGTGACCTGGCAGGGAGGGAGTAGGAATGTGAAAAACATGACCACCTTTGCGGGAGTTGGCAGGAATGGTGACAACAGGGCATTACAGGGCGGAGGTGATGATCGTGGTTCCTCTATAGTGAGGAGGCGTTTGAGCCAAGGGGAGATTGAAGAAAGGAGGTTGAAGGGGCTTTGTTTCGGATGCAACGAGCCATTCACTCGCAATCATAGATGTGCTAAACGCCAATTTTATTCGTTGATCGTGGAAGGAGTGCAGGGAGAGGATGAGATACCGGGGGCAGATGAGGTTGCTTCGGACAAAAAGGAAGACAAAAACCAAGAGGAAATCACCGTAACAATGCACGCTATGCGTGGGGAAGATAGCGGAGACGGGGTACCTGCTCAAACCATGAAAGTTGAAGGAAAATTCAGAAAAAAATGTCTCAACGTCCTTATAGATTCGGGGAGCACCCACAATTTCTTGGATTTGGGCGTTATCAAGGGGATGAACCTCGCCACCGCGCCAATAACACCGGTGAAGATTACGGTGGCGGATGGTAGGAGCTTGTATTGCACGGCGATGCTTCGACAATTTGAGTGGACGATGCAAGGATATAACTTTGTGGCCGATTTCTATTTGATTACCTTGAGGGGTTGCGAAATGGTGTTGGGAGTGAAGTGGCTAGCGGAGTTAGGGGACATTCTTTGGAATTTTCAGGAGGCGGTGATGAGGTTTTGTTGGAAGCAAGATTTGATCCAACTAAGAGGACGTCGGGAGGCTGAAGGAAGCAAGTTATTGAAGCTGACATTCCATGATAGGGGGACGAAGGAGGCCCGACATATTTGTGTTGGGTGGCAGGGGAGTCACAGGGGGCACCTCAATTGAGTCTCACTTGTCAAGGCCGAGAAGGGAAAGACTCAGATAAGGAGTTAGAGGAAGTGCTGACCAGATTCGAGGATGTTTTTCGTGAGCCAAGGGAGCTGCCGCCTTTCCGAGGCCATGATCACGCTATACTTCTTAAGGAGGGGGTACATGGAGTGAATGTCCGTCCCTATCGTCATTTGGCAGGACAAAAAGACGTGATTGAGCAAATGGTGAAGGAGTTACTCGAAACGGGAGTGATACAACCAAGCCGTAGTGCCTTCTCCTCACCGATAGTATTGGTCAAGAAGAAAGATGGATCATGGCGAATGTGTGTGGATTATAGGGAGTTAAACATCCACACGGTGAAGGACAAGTATCCGATTCCGGTGATAGAAGAGCTCTTGGATGAATTATTTGGAGCTACCATTTTTTCGAAGATAGATTTGAGGGTCGGTTACCATCAAATTAGAATGGTTCCGGAGGACGTCCATAAGACGGCGTTTTGAACTCATGAGGGCCATTACGAGTTCCTCGTCATGCCTTTCGGACTCACCAACGCTCCCTCGACATTCCAAGGCCTTATGAACACAATTTTCCGACCATATCTTCGGAAATTCGTCTTGGTATTTTTCGACGACATTTTGGTTTATTCCGAGACGCCTGGGGATCATATCCAGCATGTACAGTCGGCTTTGGCAGTGTTACGGAAGCATGTGCTCTTTGCGAAGAAATCCAAGTGTACATTTGGGAGCCCGAGGATTGAATACCTCGGTCATTTTATTGATGCTCATGGAGTTTCTACGGATCCGTCGAAGGTACAAGCGGTGCAAGAGTGGCCCGTACCTAAGAATGTGAAACAATTGAGGGGGTTCCTTGGATTGAGTGGGTATTACCGGAGGTTTGTGAAGGGCTATGGGATCGTGAGCAGGCCGTTAACCGATTTACTGAAGAAGGACGCTTTTTGCTGGTCGAAGGAAGCTCAGAATGCGTTTGAGCAATTGAAGTGGCTGCTAACTTCATCTCCAGTGTTGATGTTGCCAAATTTTGAGGAGGACTTTGTGGTGGAAACGGATGCGTGCGAAGTGGGGATTGGAGCCGTTTTGATGCAAAAGGAACACCCAATTGCTTATATTAGCAAGCATTTGGCCAAGAGACATTATGGATTGTCGGTGTACGAGAAGGAGATGTATTCTATCGTCTACGCGATAAGAAAATGGCATCACTATTTGACCGGCCGCCATTTCGTGATACGGACCGATCACAAGAGCTTGAAGTATTTGTTAGAACAACGGTTGCACACGGAGAGTCAATTCCGATGGCTTACTAAGCTCATGGGATACGATTACGAAATCGTGTATAAAAAGGGACGAGAAAACAGTGCGGCCGATGCTCTCTCGAGGGTGCAAGGACCAGAACTCTTCGCCATGGTGATACAAGAACATTCGCCAACCTTATTGACAGAAATTAAAGATAGTTGGAATGATGGCCGATTGTCTGATTTGATTGAGGAGCTGAAGAAGGGGACAATAAAAGATTCTAAGTATCAGTGGCATCAAGGCCTCTTGAAGAGGGGGTCGGGAATTGTAGTGGGGAACAAACCAGAGCTTCGGCAGGAAATTATTGCACTCTTTCACAGTAGCTCATTTGGGGGCCATTCTGGGGTTCTCGCCACCACTAAGAGAATCAAAACACTCTTCTTTTGGAAGGGATTGGCAAAGGACGTGAGGGAGTTCATCCGAAGCTGCGAGGTGTGTGCAAAATGCAAGCATGATAATACGGCTCCTTCGGGACTGCTGCAACCTCTCCCAATTCCAGAGGGCATATGGCGGGACATATCGATGGACTTCGTCGATGGCCTTCCGAAATCTCGAGGTAAGGATAGCATTTTGGTGGTTGTGGACCGGTTAAGCAAATACGGCCATTTTTTAGCATTACGCCACCCTTACTCGGCCAGAGAAGTGGCTCAAGTCTTCCTCGATAATGTCTTCAAGCTACATGGCCTGCCCATGACCGTGGTGAGCGACCGTGACTCCATCTTCCTTAGTCATTTTTGGCAAGAGCTCATGAAGTTGCAAGGAGTGGAATTACATTTATCCACGGCGTATCATCCCCAAAGCGACGGTCAAACCGAAGTGGTAAACCGTTGTTTGGAGACGTATTTAAGGTGCATGGTTGGGGATTGTCCACAAGAGTGGTCGAAGTGGTTGAGCCTAGCAGAATGGTGGTACAATAGTACCAATCACTCGGCCATTGGGATGAGCCCCTTCGAAGCGTTATACGGCTATCCACCACCTCTACATATTCCTTATATCCCTCATGATCAAGTGAATCCCATGGTGGATGCCTATCTGCGGGCACGTGAGGACATGTTGAAATTACTCAGGTTCCACCTTGATCGTGCTCAACATCGTATGAAACATATGGCGGACAAGCACCGGATGGACAGGGAGTTTCATATAGGGGATCGAGTGTTCGTTAAGCTTCGACCGTACCGTCAACATTCTGTGGTACGACGGAACTATCATAAGCTTTCGCCCCTATACTACGGCCCTTACAAGGTGATTGATCGCGTGGGGAAGGTAGCCTACAAGTTGGAACTTCCGTCGGGGTCGGCCATTCACCCCACGTTCCATGTATCCAAGCTACGAAGGAGCATCAGGGACGACACCCGGGTATCATCCGACTTACCTACTTTTGTTGCAGCTGCAGAACGTCGACCAGTCGCCATCCTGGCCCGCCAAATGGTTAAGAGAGGGAACCGAGCTGTCACTAAGGTGTTAGTACAATGGTCGGACGGCCAGGAGGAGGACGCCACTTGGGAATTCCTCTTCGACATGGAGAACCGCTTTCCGGATTGCACACTTGAGGACAAGTGTCCTTTAAGGGGGGGCGCTTGATGCGGTAGAAGCGGAGCAGGACGAATTGGGGCAGAGGATGGCAAGAGGAAAGAACGGAGGGAAGCAGGGGAACAACAAGGCAGGGACGTGGGACGGTTATCTCTTTTTAGTTGACATGTAAATAGGTTGGGTCTGTAAATAGGAGGGGGGCCAGGCGAGGGATGGGCTGAGTGAGCCCATGTCTGGAGGGCCTGATGGATCCGGTGGGTCGTCTTGTGGGTTAGGCCCAGAGAGAGACGAGAATAAAAGAGGAGAGAGGGGGGAATCATAGAAGGTTGTTAGATTTCCGGTGATGAGTAACGGGAGGAGGATGGTGGTGGGGTGGTGCGTTTTGCGTGGAACTTGATTGCTTGGGCTGTCGGGGTGTGAATGCATCGCTGGAGTGTGGATCGGACGTTGGATGGTGAATGCGAAGGAGTTGGTGTTGATGTTCTGTTCTGGTTGTGAGTTGTTTGTTGAATTGTGTGTGTGTTGCTGTTATTGTCTGTGTGGGTTGACGATTCGTGAAGAGAGCGAATCAATGCGCCACACAGCAGTTAGTCAACCCACGCCCCAAGGTGGCTTCCCTTTTTCAGACTCTCATCAACACCCGCACCTCGCCTTGACCAGATCTGGAGCAGCGAAGGCCCCCCCCTTTTCCCCATGGGACCGTTCCTAAAAACCAAGGAAGCTCGGCCTCCCTCTTGACACCAGATCCGGATGCCCCTTTTCTCGGCCATGGCAACCAGGGCTCGACGGACCCGCCCGCCGCCTCTTAGCAGGCCCGATCGGGAGCAACGACAGCCACGACGAGCTTTCCCGACGCCGACCCATATCCGCGACGCCGGCCTCCCTTCTTCCACACGGCGGCGAATCCCCGTCAGAATTTGCCTTCCTTTCGGCTGCATGAGCCTTGTCGCCCGTCAACCAAACTTTGGGATTCCCCACCCCCTTTGCATGGTCGTTGAGTTAAGGTTGTTTCTCCCACCTTCTCTCACGATTCACCTAATCAATCTGATAGAGGAAAAGGAATATTATTATTATTATTATTATTATTATTATTATTATTATTATTGTTGTTGTTTTATTAATCTTAACCTTTTTTTTATATAATAAGAAATATTGATGTCATACTGTGAACATTGTAAAGATTAGAAATTAATACAACCATGGAGCTATTTCTAATCTTACGAGTTTTGTTATGTTGCTAACTCAAATTCCATTGTCTCCGCTTCAATATGATTTGCATGAAAACACGACGAGGGACCCACGTTCATTTGAAGTATTAAACATTGGCACGACTGCGTCAAAATGTTTCCATCTCTTCTTTGTTTTGCAAGTAAAATAACGAGAATTTACTACCAAGGAATATTATCTCCCGACATCACGGAAGGTCAACATCAACGGGTTACAAAATGCCCCATTTAATTCAACCATTTCAAACGGTAAGTCATACTTTACTGTTTCAGTTCGTTTAAATTTGCATCAATTTAACCATTACTAAAGGCTTTGTATATCTCTCTCTTTTCCTTGTTTTACATGTTAAACAACGAGGAATTCATTACCAAGAAACATCATCTTTCGACATCACGGAATATCAACATCAACGGATCACACAACGCCCCGTGAGTATCATTCTTACTCACTCAGTTAATTCTAATTATTTGACATGTCTTAATTAGAATTTTCTGACCACCGTTATTTTCTCCACCGCATTTTAGTTTGATGTGCATGAAAATCAACCGAGCTTCAGGGAAATTCGACAAAACGAAGTTCGAATACTAAAGGCTCGAAGGCGCGTGTAACAAACCGCGTGGGTTGGATCTACCGCGGCCTAAAAACCGTCGGTTCAAAGTAAAGCGGCCTCAATCGTCATTTCAGGTACAAAGGGGAGGTACGGGTGAAAGAACCTACGGATTCCTAAAAGAAAATTTATCGATCATTTCATTGATAATTGTAGAGTATTCCATAATTCGGTTACAATAGAGTTATAAAAATATACACAACGGAAGCTTTCTTTCTAAAAATGAAGATAACATGCATAGATCACTTTTATGACCTGTCAAAAACATGCAATAACATTAGTCAAATGACTAAGTAAGGCAGCTCAAGTACGCGTAGCCAATCGTCCATAACATCCCTTGACGTATCTCAAAATCGAGACCTCGTCTCAAAATTTCGACATACACCGTTGCGTTTCCAATTCCTCAAGGATCACAACTAAGTTGTTTCCAATGGCATCAGATGACATCGTATTTTCAGCCTACGCACGCCCCATAAGAACCTCATGTTCATGTACTTTCAGCCACGCAACATCCCGCTACCACAGATCAATTCATCTGGGTGCGTTAAACCACGGAACTTCCCTCCGTGCCTTAGCTTTTCACTAAACTTTTCCAACTAACAAGGTTGTCCAATAAACCGTTCCGAGGGTAGATTTCTCCGGTCCAAACCCTCCTCATATCCGCCTCATAAGACAGCCCCATGGGCGTATTAATGTATCTTCGTAAACTTCCATCCCGCCCACGATACGTGGATCGTTCGATCACTTTCATTTATCCGTGCCTTCCGCACTTAATAAACCTTCCTCTCACTGAGGAGTATCAACTCCGGACCAGCCATGAACAGCCACAACAAGTCCCCTTTTTAGCCCATGTTCATTCAATAACATTATCATATATTCGTAAGTTCGCATCCACGAATGTTCGTACTTGTCCGCAACCATCTCATTCGGAGTTTCAACCTTTCCCTTTCTCAACACCGACGGATCAGCCCGTCCATCCCCATTCGCCCTATTCCCGGGCCACAATTATACACCAAGGTATACACTCCGAATGATCAGTCATGTACTCGCACGAACATACGCAAAACAGTCCGTTTTTCAGCCCAATACACACGCACAAACCGGGATGATTCACCCCCGAACAACCCATATTCATCACGAGCATGCATCCATAACTCAATACAACCTCAACCTCATGCACACAGATGAGTTCCCGCATGGCCAGCCCTCACATAATTGTCATCCGACACATAAACGTTCAACTGCGAATCGCCGGCCAGCCCACATGCGAAGCGAATCCGCTCATCCGTCGCATAACCGAGGGTCCGGGGTGCCATCTCCTACCATCCCAAGGGTCTGGTCAGCCCTTTTCCCTCACTCAACAACACATTTACAGCAAGCAAAACTCAAGGCAAACGAGTTTTATGGCCGTTTCGCAAGAAGAAAAACGAAGGGGAATCGAGTACCGTACCTTGCTTCTTCTTCGGAGCAAAACCGCTCCAATTTTTTCCTTCTCCGAAGGACCTTTCCACGAAGGGGTTTTCCCACTCTCTTCCTCGACGGTAACCCTTCCGTTTCGCTCCTTTCTTCAACACCGAACTAGCCCCCTTCTTCTTTCCCTTCTTTCTCTCCTTTTTTTTCTTCTTCTTCTTCTTCTTCTTCCTCCCTTTCCTAGTGACGTTTTTTTTTTTCAGATCTCTCCCCCCCTTTTTCCACATCTTCCAAGCTTCTGATTAGTGTTCTTTAATGATGAAAAGTGGGCCCCACCTTGGGCCCCACCATCCAAGGCTTGTGGAAGAAGTCTTGGCTCCGATTAGCGCTAATTAACTAAGTTTAATTAGTGCTAATAATCCAGCTTAATTAACCTTAATTAATCCAACTCCATAATCACCATTTCGTCTTATTTGACCAGCTTTGTCGTGTTTCTAAACTTGTAGGAGTTGTGGCCAAATTTCAGCCATAAACCCGCATGAAAGTGGGCTGTCCGCGCGATGTCGAGGAGTATTTGGGCAGCTCTTTCGCGCACATCGACCACTCTTTCTCCGCTTCATATTAGTCACATTTCATCTACATTTGAGGCTGAACAATCATTGAATTTATTGCCATAATCGATTCGGTTCTCAACGAGAGCGTTAAATACGGTTTAACCGCAACAACTCCAAGCTGATCGTCACGGCAACGAGAATGTCAATCCGTCGTTCGCCCGTATACTTTCAAACATTACCCCCTCACTTTGGAGGCTGTCCATGTTGCTCATGGAAGTGTCCTTGGGCATCGGACATCATTCTTGAGTATGGTTCGCATCATTCCATTCTTACGCATTCAAATCGTCCATTCATTTTTTGGGACTCAATCATACCATCTCACGAATTTTCCCTTTTCATTACACATTCATACCATGGGTACAACCCCATTTACATTCACAAACTAAAAGAAAATACGGGTTATTACAACAGGCCTCCCCGAAACAAATTACATATCCACCTGTAACGGGCTGCGGGCCCAAGTGCATAGGTCCGCAGTCACCATCCTTCCCCGTCCCCGTTTATCTCAATAATTGTTTGTGCTTGTACGCATGTCGTTAGGCAACTTAGGTTTATTACCGCATGTTGGTGTAAATCAACAAACATGAGTTTGGGTCCAATGCCCGAACCGGGTCCAATGCCTGTAAAACGGTAACATGAGTCCGGGGTCATGCCCGGATTGGGTCCAATGCCCGTTAACCAAAAGCAAACTTTTGGAGCAAACGCCACCCTTTGCATGTTTATAATGTAAGAACTAGTAAATAGGAATCCACGAACCAACTGTTTTTCCGACTTAAACAGTTTTAAAAATAAGTCGGTGGCGACTCCGTATAGTTTACCTAGGTTAAACAATAACACTGTCTTTTTACGGAGCCATTTTGGATGGGTAATAGTGACACGAGCCCTCCCTGAATCCTCCCTAAAATTCCCAAGTGAGGCCTTACGCAGCCTTTTGCCCGTCGCCTTCAAGGACTGGAGACGGTTGGCAAAATGTCTCGCAGACCCATTCGGGAATCAAGGGAGGACTCAACCCGATCCCCTTTCTCAGCGTCTGACGCTCGAGTCGTGACGCCGACCGGACTGGGCCTTGGGGGAGCGGGCCCGAATCCTCGTGTCGCTCGAACCGCAGCGTACGTGCTAGGCTGGAGGGTGCGCGTACATTCACTACTTTTTGGAGTTTCAAAGCCAATGTAGAGAGGCAAAGTGGATATCAAATAAAAACTTTGAGGACAGATCGTGGAGGAGAATTCATTTATAAGCCTTTTCTAGATTATTGCAAGCAGCAAGGTCAGCTTACTGTGAAGTACTCACCTCAGCAGAATGGCGTTGCTGAGAGGAAGAATAGGATTATTGTTGAGATGGCTTGAAGTATGCTCAAAGGCAAGGGCTTCCAAATTCATTATGGGCCGAAGCTGTGAATATAACGGCTTACATTCTTAATCGATCACCGACGAAAGCTGTTCAAAACAAGACGCCTTATGAAGCATGGCATAAGGGGAAACCCGTGGTTGATCACTTAAAGGTATTTGGATGTGTAGCATGTGCTCTTTTGACGAAGAAGAATGAGAAGTTTGATGAGAAGAGTGAGAAGCTAATCTTTATTGGTTATAGTGACGAATCTAAAGGTTATCGTTTGTTTGACTCAAAGACTAATAATCTAGTGATTTCAAGAGATGTTATTTTCGATGAGAATGCAACGTGGAAGTGGGAGAACGAGTCTTCTCAGACTCAACCAACGTTTTCTTATCCAGAAGTACTAGTAGTAGTGCCTTCCTCAAATCTCACTGATACAGCAGCGGCTATTTCCTCAAGAGTAAATTCAGAAAATGAAGATTATGCTGATGATATGCAACCAAGGAGGTATCACTCATTAAATGAAGTTTACGAGCAAGTTAACTTTACACTTGCTACGTTTGAGCCGCAGAATTTCGAAGAGGCCGCAAAAGAAGAAAAATGGAGAAATGCAATGAAAGAAGAGATGTTTAGTATTGAGAAGAATGATACTTGGTCCCTAGTAGACCTTCCCAAAGGAAAAGAAGCAATTGGCTTGAAATGGGTGTTCAAAACAAAGTTCAATGAGGATGGAAGTGTGCATAAGCACAAAACTCGTCTCGTAGCAAATGGTTACTCACAACAGATCGTAATTGATTTCACTGAGAAGTTCACTCATGAAACAAGAGTTAATGAAGCAAAATTGATGCGTAATGATTGCTCAATCGCTAAACTCGTTCAAGTATGCGAAGTATTGGAATGACAGGTAGTGTTGATGATCAAAGAAGTACGTCAAGATATCTTTTCTGTCTTGGAACAAAACCCACCTCCTGAGTTCGAAGAAGCAAGCTACTGTAGCGTTATCATCAGCTGAAGCAGAATATATTGCAGCAAATGAAGCAATTCGTGAAGCAATATGGTTAAGAAGGTTCTTGCTGGAGTTACAGCAGAAGATTGCTCATCCAACAACAGTATTCTGTGATAATCAATCAGCCATTGCTATGACGAAGAACCCCGTATTTCATGCAAGGTCAAAGCATATTGAGTTACGCCACCACTTTATCAGAAAAATGGTGATGAAGAAGGAGATAATTATGGAGTTTATTCATACCTAGGATCAGCCCGCTTATATTCTAACAAAGGTCGTGAATTTTGAGAAGCTCGAGTTGTTCAAGAAGTTTCTGAAGATTACAAATTAAGAGGGGGTGTTAAATGTCATTAATTTGTAATCTCATTTAGTGTCATTAAGTGTGTGTTAGTGGGGTGGTGTTAATGCTTTGGTAGTGGGGTGTAGTTAATGGTCTAATAACTAGGGTAGAGTAAATGTTTTCTCTAGATCTATCCTAGGACACTATAAAAGGAGAAGCAATCTCCAAATGTTGTAAAAGAGACAAAAGAAAAAGGGTGTAAGGGAAAGACTCTGGTCGTAAGAAAAGTGAAAGGCTTTGCAAAGCCAAAATATCCTCTCCAAATTTCTTTGTTCCTTGTTTCCAGAAACACAACGCTGTGTCGCAGCAGGTCCGCAAAACCCTTCATGTAAACAGCAAAGCACTTCTTTCCAGACAACCCCAATAAATTTCATAACCTTATTTATTTATTTTTTTAACTACTTAGAGGATTCTTCCTATGGTCGTCCGACGATGAAAATACGGAGTTGTTGAGTGTTTGACGAGATGGGCAAAACTCGCCGTTATCCGGTCGTGTTCAACCGAGTATATTTCATGGGATAAAAAGAAATTATAAATCCAGGATTTTCACCATATAAAATTTAGTTGATGTAATCAAACTAAATATTGTAATTCGGTGAAATCTAATAGTATCCTATTACTATTAGAACAAAATTTAAACGGGACAAATTCCCGAAAACACTCACCGCTGATCTTGACTATGCAAAACGGACTAGTCGCTACGATAATATGTCAAATTCATATTATAACCCAACACACAGCGAGGCCAACATTGGAATCAGTCGTGAAAACCCTTATGTCAAGTACTCGAGGTCGAGCAGGTTTGGGGGTCCACGACTCTAACAGGTACGTGTAAACGTGTTCGATCCTAAATTGAATTACGGTTGCTCTGATATCATATGTAAGAAAAATCAATCCAATCCAGGATCACCGCAATCGAATTTAGGACACGAAAAAGTGTGGAAACATACATGTGATTGACGTACCTTCATAAAACCAGATTATTAAGTCTTTAAACTCCATCTTCATCGTGATCTTAATTTAGGAGTGTTGCCCGACGAGATCTGCAAACAACGAAGGAGGAAAAGACGGTGATTGGGGTTTTCCTCTCCCTGACTTGCTGAGGGCAAGTGGGAGAGGGGACCTAGCACCTGTTAATATATGATGTGACGGGCCCTTTCATCACGACTTACGTAATAGGACCATTGAAAATGATAACACTCTCTCCGTTTTGCTCAATTAACGTGTATTTTTTCTGTCTTCAAGTTTTGAGTTTATACTTGAGGTGCACGAAGATCCCAAACAACGTTTTTCCCAAATGAAACCAATTAGTCGACCTCCATCGATATGATTCCTTTGGAAGAAGTGTGATCACATGTAAATAATCAAGAATATTTGCTTTTCACTTAAGAAAGAGTTGGAAAACAGCCTCAAGATCTTTCATATAAGAAAAGGCGTCTTGGAAATACTCGCTAGGCAATTCAAAACATATTTTGAATTATGGATACTCCCTTAAATACATTAACGAACAACACATTTTGCTGGTATCAAAACCGAGATTATATCAGATAAGTTTATTTGACAACCTATTGAACTTTGTCATGACATCTTTCGATGGGAAAATCATAAATGACGAGCTGAGTCGACTGGATATCATGTTTCGGTTCATGAAGGTCGACTGGATTAGGTCGTCCGCATCACCGGCGGAGGATCGCCATAGTGAATTCCGGTCAACAACTGGGAAGTAGGGCGGTATTACTAATAGTTTGATTTTCTATTGATGTTGCACTTTGGAATGGGGATGCTAATCGTTATGAAGATTAATTTTAATTGCTGTTTTTAATAATCCCGACACGGACAGCTAATTTTACAAAAACAATTATAAGGCAAATTCTTTTTTTTTTTAAAAGAAAAATCGAAGTCATTTTCGATGGACAAGCGCGCTGAAGTAATATATCTCATCCGCCACGTTACCTTTTTCCCATTAAATCCGAATTCCTTGAGTATTTCGGTTGGGTTGTGATTCAGATATCCTATTAACATATAATAATAGATTTTGTTAACCCACACACACATATAGAGTGTATTAAATTGACGTTGACAATTATCTTTATATATATATATATATTATGTTCTAATAATTGTAATTTTTTATTTGGGTATTTTTTTTTAAGAACACCGAATAATATGCTTTCAAAAATTATATTCTCACCTCCGCTGCTCCTCCGAACTTAATATCTTACTTTAAGGTAATCCTAAGAATCTCTACTGAGGTAATTAAAATGTCAACGAAATATTCATTACATATACCGATCTTTCCTTAAAATTAACTGTCAATATATCAAATTTTCTCGTCCAAACTCCAAACGAACCTAGTTAAACAGAATGTCCAACTTCATCAGCGACTGGCTTAATTACCTACGTCTTATTGCTTCTTCATGCTCGCGATTTATCACCCTGCTTTTTCAGCAATTGAATATTCTTCTTGAAAGGTTCATAAATGTTGAGTAATATTACAACAATAACACTTCTCATAATATACAAGCCCTACAAAGAGATTCTCAATCATTTATAACCGCCTTCCATGGCGATCATCGAGGGCTTCACCTAATGTAGAAAACTCATACATGAGGCTTCCGACTCACTAAAAAAAATTATATTCATTGTAATGTCGGGCACGTGTCAGACACCAGCCAACCATCTCATGGCTCCATCATTCATGCCGAGCCAAATGTTCCCATACTTATAACCTTGCATATGTTAGCAGGCATCCTTCTCCATATACAATAGAATAATATGTAGTAACCATTGCCCAATGAGAGTACATATGAAAAGTACTCCCTCAATCAATAATTCAATCCTCATTTGATGGTATCTCTGAATCGGTTTCAACAGCTTATGCATGCCTTGCCACAAACACATATCCGGTATCACCATCAATAGCCTTTACTGACTCTTACAATCCTTATCCTTCCCTATATTGGATCATTCAGGAATAATAAGGGGGGGTGAATTAGTATTTATAACTTTTTCGCCCTTTCTCAGTGTAAACGGAAGCGTATTGTATTACAGCAGAGCGTTTTTCAGAATGAGATCAGCTTCGCTATAACTTTTACGATTTGTTCGAGTAGGTTTTCGTACGAGTGTTGCGCGATTGTAATGGACACAATAGTTTATAGTGGTTCAGTCTAAATCGGCCTACGTCCACTTTCCACCAACGAGGGGATTCCACTATATAAAATAATGGGTGCAAAGAGCCCTTGTACTAGGCGTTCGGTATCTCAACAAGTGAGATTTAAAATCCTTTAAAAAAGGATATCACTCCTGAGCTACGATCAGCTCCTCACACAGTGGACGTCTTCTCGTTTCCAGCTGAATGATGCTCACACTCAGTAGTTGATTGATCAAAGGATTTCCACACAGCACGTTGTCGCTTAGGCGTAAGCCTGTCTATCAAAGCACAAAGACAACGTTGTGTTAAACAATAAATCCTCACAGATGATTCCTTACAGTGAAGAACGACTTCTTTAAGAGCAGCCCATTTCTGTTTCACAGCTGAGGAATGTTTCAGCACTTAATAGCTCAGCAAATGATTTTGACACAGTTTATGTCTCTTCTCAAGATGAGCCTGTAAGTACTCAAGAGACAACCACAAAAATGAGATCACTTAGATCAGAAAAGAAAAATGAAACAGGGATTGGTTCCTCACACAGTAGAACCTGACTTCTCAGACAGCGAAGTCGCGGTATCCGTCATACACTCAGTTCGGACGTGCACGGTTATAACAGTCGTGACTCACTGGACTGCACACCCAGTGCCTAGGGTGGAATTTTCAACTCCGTTGGCTTCCACGCAACCTGCTCTACTATCCGTCAGCAGGAGGTCGAGACTTCTGCACAACACCCTTGTGCTCGGGAGGACCTCTTTCCACTCCGGGGGCATTCCCAACTCCTGCTCTTTGCAGGCAGGAGACTTCTGGAGCGCACCTGCAAGTGCGTGTCTCACTGCTCAAACTTCTTCGGTTCGAGACTTTCCTACGAAAAGACACAATAACAACGGCTTCTTGTCGATGGTTCAGCAACTGGTTACTGAATTCAACACAGGTATTCACTTAGCTTCCTTCAGACGATTCACCAGCCGCTCGTTGAACGGACGGAGGACACTCAGTCCCTCTCACGACGATCAAAGTCGCACACAGCCCCTCTCTCACACGCAGATTGTAAGAGATAAGAACCAGGCAATCACTTAGCACCTTCCACTCTCCGCTGATCCTCAAAGCTTTATTCAAATCATACAGGCTTTGGACAACCACACAGGCCACTCAGACACACAACGGCAATTAGATCTATCGTCATTGTCTGATTATAGCGTAGAAAGAGGCGTAGAAGATTTCTAGACAATCATCGTGATTTGTTTCCAAAAGTTGCGAACAGATTCTGAGCAACGGTCTACGGTCGCTGTACTATAGAAGGTAAGTCCCCAACGATAACTTCCCTCTCATAAATTATTTTATCCGAAAACAAATTAATTGTTTCCAAATCTTATCAGATTGATTTATAAGGTTAAATTATAATCAAAATAATTTGATTTGATATTTTAACTTTGTACAGTGTAGCTTTGCTGCAGACAATCAGAACAAAATATTTTGTTTCCAAATATAAACTTGGAAAGCTAATCCCATAATATTGAGTTGCCTAAATATATGAATTGAGGATATTTAAATCATATTCAACGTATTTAGACAATCAGACATATATTCTGAATAAAATCAAAATATAATATAATTAGGAAATATTTATTTCCATGTATCATTAAGTAGGCATATCATTACACTAACAGTGTACTGTCAAATAGCAACATACTACTCGTGTTAGTTATGGCTCAGCAACACTTTGCTCAAGCAAATTACCAAAGATAAGCTTTTATCTTATGAATGATATTAATCAAAAATATTTTGATTAACTTCCATAATTAGAGGCTTTATAATCATAATAATGGTAAAATATATTCTAAATTAAATTAGAATATTTAAAACATCCAGATAATGACTGAAATATTAAATTAATCTGGATAATTTAAAATATGAATTAATTTCATTAAATTAATCTAGAAAAATATTTATTTCCACTGTTACAAAAGAACAGACGCAGTAATACAGCGACACCTTACTGTGACGCAGCATCACATTCCTCAAACTCATCATCAAAGACAAGCGCCACATTTTGACATTCCACAAGTTGAAATGCACGTTCTCAACCAACTTCTCAATCTCAAAATTACAAGTTTTCATGAATCTCAATTATGTATAGTCATGCCTCGATACCAATTGTTTGCGTGTGGAAGCCCTTAGAAGCATATAGAATCAACGTGTCCTTGATCATAAGTTAACATAAATTAAATATAAGCGGAATTTACTTGGTTCACTCATATCAGTCTATCTTCAAAGATGGAGAAAAAAATTCATTATAGTACAAATTTTAAGATTAAGATTAATATTAATCATATTCATCAAAAAATGAATAATAAAATTATTACAATCGTACAATCAAATCAACAATTTTTTTTTTACGAAATGCCTCCTTAAAAATATGCATTCAATTATATTACTTCAATTTGGGTTCGTAATCAACCAAAAATTTCTCTAGTAATAATATTGTTTTTCGTTTTGACTCCAACCGGATTTTTATTCCTTATTTAATTCCTGGTTTTGTCACGTCGTGCAAAACATTTCCTTTTTCTCAATTCGCTTCCCGATTTCGTACGTAATTATTATTTTAAACGAATTGTATTTAATTAATACATCCCTTTTTAATGTCGTGTCACATTTTGAAAACGATAATTACATGTGAATATGATAAAATGATAATGCTGTGGAAGTCATTCTCAACCGACAAGATCACGTTAATTTCTCAACAACCACGTACTTTTTTCCATTAAAGAAGAATTCCTTGAGAATTTCGGTCGGGCTGAAAAAAATCACGTGTTTTGAAGTGGTTGGATATTGTGCACCATGAAAAATCTTACTGTAGAAAATTCTGACGAATACCTTCTACATGATAGTGGATCGGTGGTCTCGACGGGACAGAAGCTTTCCCGAGGGTCCTCTTCGTCGGAGTAAAGATTAAAGGGAGCGGGTTGATCTTGATGGTATTAAATGTCAGACTTTCGATTTTATTGATAAATGATATTTGTTTTGTCTGTATGGTGACGCTGGATTGTCATGGGGATTATATTTATTTACGTGTTGAATTTTAAGTTTCCAAAAGGAGTTAAGTGAGGGGTTTGTTGGTCCTCTTAGGCCTGTGTCCATTTGGTTCGCTTCTTATATCCGTTGACCTATGTTTTGACGATGGACTTGAGCAACGAGTTACTTGTAGTCAGCAGTATTGTTTCATGAATCATATGCTTATTTTTAGTGATGAGCTTGAGAAGAGTGTTGCTGAGTCACAGCTAGTATGAGCAGTATGTTGCTGCTTTATAGTAAGCTGTCATTGTGACGTTACGCTTACAGATTGAAAATATGGAAATAAATATTTCCTATTTACATTATACTTTGATTTATCTCAGATTATTTATCTGATTATCTAAATACGTTGAATATAATTTAAATATCTCAAATCATATAATTAGGCAACTCAATATTATGAGATCAACTTTCCAAGTTTAATTTTGGAAACGCAATATCTCATTATGATTCTTTACAGCAGTGTTACGCTGCAAATAGATAAAAGGTTAAATCAGATAATTTTATTTATTATTTGATTTTAATAACCGATCAAATAAGGTTATTGTTATGTTGATTGCTTTATAAAATATAGAAACATATCATCTTATTCATATGAGATAGGGAAGTTACCGTTGTGAACTTACCGACCGTTGAGCAGACAGTTGCTCAGAATCTATTCGCAATTTTGGAAACAAATCATGAAGATTGTCCCAATGCATCTGGACATTCTCCACGTCTTTTTCTTCATTAAAATCAGATCTGGTTCTCAGACAAGATTGAATTTGTGCGTCTGAGTGGTTGTCCAAAGCCTGTGTGATTTGAGTGAAACTTTGAGGATCGGCGGAGAGCGGAAGGTACTAAGTGATCGCCTGATTCTTATCTCTTGCAATCTACGTGTGAGAGTGTCGAGGGCTGAGTGTCACCTTGATCGTCGTGAGAGGGACTGTGCGTCCTCGGTACGTTCAACGAGCGGCTGGCGAATCGTCCAAGGGAAGCTAAGTGAATACCTGTTCTGAATTCAATAACCAGTTGCTGACACATCGACAAGAAGCCGTTCTTGTTGTGTCTTTTCGCAGGGAAGTCTCGAACCGACGGAGTTTGACCAGTGTGACACGCACTTACGAGTGCGTACCAGAAGTCTCGTGCCTACAGGGTAGAGCATGACTTGGGAACGCCGCCGGAGTGGAAAGAGGTCCTCCCGAGCACAGGGGTGCGGCGCAGAAGCCTCAACTTCCTGATACAGAGGGACAGTAGAGCAGGTCGGGTGGAAGCCGTCGGAGCTGAAAATTCCACCTTAGCATTGGGTGTGCAGTGTAGTAAGTCACGGCTGTGGTAATCGTGCACGTCCGAACTGAGTGTAGGATGAATACCGCGACTTCGCTGTGTGAGAAGTCAGGTTCGGCTGTATGAGTAACCAATCTTTGTTCTGTTTCTTTTCAGTTCTAAGTGACTGGTTTTGTGGTTGTCTCTTGAGTACCTACAGGCTTATCTTTGAGAAGAGACAAAAACTGTGTGGAAATCCTCTGCTGAGCTATTAAGTGTTGAAACATTCATCTGCTGTGAAACAGAAATAGGCTGCTCTCAGAGAAGTTGTTATTCACTGTAAGGAATCATTTGCGATGATTTTTTCTTTAACACAACGTTGTCTTTGTGCTTTGATAGACAGGCTTACGCCTAAGTGACAACGTGCTGTGTAGAAATCCTTTGAGCAATCAACTGCTAAGTGTGAGCATCATTCTACTGGAAACGAGAAGACGTCCACTGTGTGAGGAGCTGATCGTTGCCCAGGAGTGATCTCCTTTATGTAAAGAAATTTAAATCTCACTTGTTGAGATACCAAACGCCTAGTGCAAGGGCTCTTTGCACCCATTATATTTATACAGTGGAATCACCTCTACGGTGGAAAGTGGACGTAGATCGATTAAGGCCGAACCACTATAAACTACTGCGTCCCTTTCGATCGCGCAAACACTCGTACGAAAACCTACTCGATCAAATCGTAACGGTTACAGCGAAGCAGATCTCACTTCTAAGAAACGCTCTGCTGTGACATAGTACGCTTCCGCTTACGCCGAGAAAAGGCGAAAAAGTGATAAACATTAATTCACCCCCCTCTTAGTGTACTTAAACGATCAAACAATCTCATTTTTTGTGCTCCATTAATGACTTGGTTTGAAGTGAACCTGAGGTCAAATTGTTATTTCTTGCCTTGGAATGTCCCGTTTCCAACTGTTATATGTGGGGCATTTGTTTGGCTAGAAATAGAGATGTATTCCGGGATGATAAGTTGGTCCAGCTAAGGAATGTTAGTTCCAAGCAAGCATGACACCTAGAGAAGGTTAGTCGTCCAGTTGAGAAGA
Organism: Melastoma dodecandrum; assembly: GCA_029817715.1. Taxonomy (NCBI): domain Eukaryota; kingdom Viridiplantae; phylum Streptophyta; class Magnoliopsida; order Myrtales; family Melastomataceae; genus Melastoma; species Melastoma dodecandrum. The sequence goes on from JARUPY010000606.1 coordinate 3,785,472, forward strand.
GAAGGCACGACGACTACATGGTCTCGTCCATCACACCGGAAGGGTGGTTCAAGCCGAACACAGATGGCTTGTTTGAAGATGCCATGGGTGGTAGAGCTGGTGCTGGTGGAGTCGTTAGAGATCCAGTGGGAGGATAGTAAAAAGAGTTAGATCTTCGGCGGTTCTTAAGGTTGAGCCTTTGGACATAGGGGAAGGGCTGACTGATGTTAAGCTAAGAAATCTGGAAATTGCAGCGTTGATAGTTGAAATGAAACTGTCTCCATAGTTGCTATCCCTTTAATTAATAGGGAGTCAAATCACATATTTCCATGTGGACTTGTTAATGAATGCCCAGGCCGCTCTTGACTCCATTCCCTAAGCATCGGATAGCTCATGTGCATAGAGAAGGAAGGCGACGGATGTGCTGGTGCATTGGCCAAGGAGGGTAGCAAGCAAAAACATGGTCTTGTCTTGGGTTTTTTCTCCCGTGTCCAGAGATCTTGCGGAGAACCGTTGAGCAACAACATGTGCTGAAGGCTTCTTAAGATTGATCCATTGAATGCCTTCTTTTCCATACCAAAAAAAGGGTCATTTAGTACGATGATGTAATAAGCCACAGCTCCACACCAAGTTGGCCTAAATTTCTCCGCTGCGCGAACTCCGAGAATGATATCTCATGGTCCCGAAATTAAATGGCCCAAAGGAGTGCCGCGTTCTCCACATGAAACACGACGCCCGAGTCACATTAAATTCTAACGTAAAGTTCAACACTGCTCAATATTCGTCAGACGAAATAAAATAACATATTACGACGATGCATTGTCTAGATAACACCTCAGTCCGAGATATTATTATTGTTCTTGTTGGCGAGAAAATAAAAAATAAGCAAAGAAAAAATCTTCGAAAAAGTATCAGAGACTGTTTTTTTTTTTCTCACCTAAAAAATCGATTGCTTAGGGGGGGGGGGGACACGATCTAAACGATATTAAAATAGACATTTAATATAACGTGAAGTTTTGTTTAATTAAGATGTTTAGACCCACCCCAAATCCACCAATCCGGGCAAAGATGTCATCAGCGATGGGAAATAAAGGTGGTTTGATATTTTTTGAATTATACATTTTATGAATATATTAGCGTTTTGTGAGGCACACACCATTAAGCGATGAACGAGGAATTCATATGGGGGGCGGAGTTCCGCCTAACGATCAATAGCAGGTAGGTTTGCATGAACGACGGGTGAGATTGGAGGAAACCTTTAAAAATACATGGGTGAAATGTAGAAGAACCACGACCCTCCCCAACCTAATGGGGCAACAACAACGACATGCCGAAAATGGAAGCAGTGCTCCCGAAGCAGAGCCCCTCCTCCTTCCCCCGTCGTCCTCTGGTGAGCCTGTCGGAGATCGGGACGTCACCCCATTCGCCCACGCCGGCCTCCTCAGCAAGTTCACTTTCTGGTGGCTTAACCCCCTCCTGAAGAAGGGTAGCCGCAAGATCCTCGACGAGGACGATATCCCGCTCCTGCGGCCACAGGACAGGGCAGAGTCGTGCTACTTGAGATTCACCGAGCAGTTGCAGGGTCAAATGACCGATGGGAAGGTGATCACGTCACGTTCAATCTTGCTCGCTGTGTGGCGTTGCCTATGGAAGGAGATTCTGGTCTCCGGGCTATGTGCTTTGGCGAAGGTGGTGACGCTGGCGACGGGTCCCCTGTTCCTCCGAGCCTTTATAGAAGTCGCCGAAGGCAGCGAGAGCTTCGAGTACGAAGGCTACGTGTTGGCTGTGGGGCTGTTCTTGACGAAATGCGTGGAGTCATTGTCCGAACGGCAGTGGTTCTTCAGGACGAGGCTCATCGGCCTCGAGATCAGATCATTCCTGTTGGCGTCGGTTTTCCGCAAGCAGCTCCGGCTGTCAAACGTGGGCAACAGGATCCACTCGCCGGGAGAAGTGGTGAGCTACGTCACTACCGATGCTTACAATATCGGCGAGTTCCCCTACTGGTTCCATCAGATTTGGTCGACGAGCCTTCAGTTCGTCCTCGCTCTCGCCATTGTGTACAGCTCCATTGGGGTAGCCACGATTTCCGCCCTGGTGGGTATCATGTTAATCGTCCTCGTCACTTCTCCAATGGCGAAACTACAGCTGAAGTATCAGCTGCGGCTAACTGAAGCACAGGGGAAAAGGCTGAAGGTGCTAGGGGAAGCACTCGCCAACATGAGAGTGCTGAAGCTGTACGCGTGGGAGACCCACTTCAAGAAGGTTGTGGAATGTTTGCGGGATGAAGAGTTCACATGGATCTCATCAGTCCTGGCGCAGAAAGGTTACTATCTGATCCTGTTCTGGTCCTCGCCGGTTCTTGTACCGGCGATCACATTCTGGACGTGTTACCTTGTTGGGATACCATTGACCGCCAGCAGCGTGTTCACATTCCTAGCCAGTCTGCGTATTGTTCAGGAGCCGATCAGGCTAATCCCTGATGTTGTTGGAGTTTTCATTCAGGCGCACGTTTCATTGACGAGGATCATAAAGTTCCTCAATGCTCCTGAGTTGGAGAAGAGGCAGATTAATCAGAATATTGACATAGGCGTCCATGTGAAGTCTCTCGTCGTGAATGCAGCCATGATTTCCTGGGATGCAGGCACCATGAAGGCCAACTTGTCAAACATCAATCTTGTGGTTGAACGAGGACAAAAGATCGCCATTTGTGGGGAAGTAGGGTCGGGCAAATCGACCCTACTCGCTTCTGTCCTTGGGGAAGTTCCGTATATCGACGGCACGGTCTGTAACTCAATCAGTCTTGCATAAACTCTCCTCAGTCCATGGTTAACTCTCGATAAACTGATGTGATTAACGAATTTTTTTCATCAGGTAAGCATTCATGGTTCGGTAGCTTATGTTTCCCAGATGGCGTGGATCCAAACCGGGACTGTTCAAGAGAACATCCTTTTCGGCTCGGACATGGATCCCGTCAAGTACCACGAAACCATCCGTCGGTGTTCCCTGACTAAGGACATCAAGATGTTCCCTTTCGGTGACCAGACACTAATTGGGGAAAAGGGTGTTAATCTTAGTGGTGGACAGAAGCAGCGAATTCAGCTCGCTCGTGCCCTTTACCAGGATGCAGATATCTATCTGCTGGACGATCCTTTCAGTGCCGTCGACGCTCATACTGCAACTAGCCTTTTTAAGGTAATGGTTCTTGCTAGGCCGTAAATGTCTCTCCCGATTCCTTTCACTTAGTTATGACTCAACAGGATTACGTAATAGAATCCCTATCCGGGAAGACGGTCTTGCTCGTCACTCACCAAGTTGATTTCCTCCCGACATTCAATTCTATTCTGGTCAGTTTTTCGATTCTGATTTCAGTTCTCATTTTGCGGACTGAGAAGCATAATCTCGAAATTTGGTAGTCGACACCAGAAGCTTTACTTTCTTAGCATGCAATGTCTCCTTGATAGTTGATGTCGTCGGGACAAGTCATGAGTGAGGGTTCGTACACGGATCTGATGAGCAACTGCCGGGAATTTCAAGTCCTCGTCGCTGCACATACTATAACTGCAGGCATTGGAAACAAAACAAATCCTGTGTCATCTTGTGGGTTCTGTGATGGCGAAATCCAGAGAACAAGCACAGAAGAGACGACAGCCTTCTCCCAGTCTGATCAGTTGATCCAACAAGAAGAACGAGAGGTTGGAGATGCAGGCCTGAAACCATACCTCCAGTATCTAAAGCACAGCAACGGGTTTTTCCTCTTTGCCCTGGCTACTATTGCCCATGCCACGTTCATCGTCGGCCAGCTTGCGCAGAGCTACTGGTTGGCTATCAATGTGGATAGCTCAGAAATGAACCAAATCGAGCTGAATGTTGTTTACACTGGTATTGGGGTTGTTCTCGCCTTCGTCCTTCTTATCAGGTCATTGTTCGTCACTCGATTGGGCTGCAGAGCGTCAAAATCGATCTTTGCAACCTTGCTACAATCCCTAACTCGAGCACCAATGTCGTTCTATGATTCAACGCCCCTCGGAAGGATACTAAGCCGGGTATCTTCGGATCTGAACATATTGGATGTCGATGCTGCCTTCAAGTTGACGATAGCCGTCGGGTCGACAATGAACACATACTTCAGCTTTATGGTTCTGGTCATTCTGACGTGGCCTACCATATTCGTTGTCGTGCCCTTGGTCTATCTAACTATAATCATACAGGTAGTCTATATTCTTCTGATGCCTGTAATCGAAATTCTAGTCTGTTGAGTTGTTTCATTTCTTCTTTCTTTCTTTACTTGTAGAAATACTACTATGCATCAGCAAAGGAGTTGATGCGCCTTGACGGAACAACGAAATCTGCTCTTGCGAGCAACATGGCTGAATCCATAGCTGGGGCAATCACCATCCGAGCATTCAACAAGGAGGACCAGTTCTTTGAGAAAAGCCTGCAGCTCATTGATGCCAATGCCAGCCCATACTTCCACAGCTTCTCTGCAAACGAATGGTTAATCCAACGTCTTGAGATACTGGCTACGATAGTCCTCACCGTTTCTGCCCTCACGATCACCGTGCTACAGTTTGGATCTTCCAAATCAGGTTAGCTTCTGCAAAGAATGAATGAACTTTCAGTGTTCTGATCCAATGAGTAGTCATATGACTCGGTGTGGCAGGGTACATCGGCATGGCGCTGGCATATGGCCTCTCACTGAATATATTTCTCGTTGTCTCGGTCCAATTTCAATGTCAGTTGTCCAATCTAAGCATCTCCATCGAAAGACTGGAGCAATACATGCACATTCAGAGCGAAGCGCCAGAAGTCATCGAAACCAATCGACCAGCGCAGGACTGGCCCTTGTTCGGAAATATTGAGATAAAAAATCTAAAGGTAGGTGGACATGACATGAAGCTCAACCAAAGGACATTGGTATCGATTGCGGTTTATTCAAATTGTGCAGGTCAGGTACCGACCAGGTGCCCCGTTAGTCCTGCACGGAATAAATTGTCGCATCCAAGGAGGCCATAAGGTAGGGATTGTGGGAAGGACCGGCTCGGGGAAGACGACACTCATCAGCACATTGTTTCGTCTGGTGGAGCCTTCGGAAGGGAAGATCGTAATCGACGACATCGATATATCCTTGATCGGGTTGCAAGACCTGAGGTCGCATTTTGGGATTATCCCCCAGGACCCAACTCTCTTCGGGGGGAGTGTCCGTTATAACCTCGACCCATTGGGCGAGTACACAGAACACGAAATATGGGAGGTAATAGGTCAGCCATGCGCGTGATTCCAATTCCAAAGCTTCTCGAATGCTGGCTCATGGTTCCATTGACGAACATGAAGGTGCTCGAGAAATGCCAGCTCCGTGAGACCATACAAGAGAAGGAAGGGGGCCTCGACGCATCGGGTAATATCAAGTTATAGAGTCGTTTCATCTCACACGCCCTCAGTGTCCCAAGACTGATACCAACAAAAAAGAAAAATTTTGCCGGCTGCGGTTGTAGTTTTGCAGGACGGATCAAACTGGAGCATGGGACAACGGCAGCTGTTCTGCCTCGGCCGTGCACTGCTGAGGAAGAGCCGAATACTGGTGCTGGACGAAGCAACTGCATCCGTCGACAACGCAACGGACACCATACTCCAGAGGACAATACAGAAGGAATTCGCGGAGTGCACTGTGATCACGGTTGCACACAGGATACCGACCGTGATGGACTGTACAATGGTGATGTCCATCAGTGACGGTGAGTCCAAATTACCAGTAAAACGGCATACAAATGGTTAGAAAAATATAAACTCTTTCAAAATTGATAAAAAGAATTATTTCAAATTTTTTATTTAAATTGTCGTTCTTCAAAAATTAAATAAAAATGTACCCAAAATGTCCGAGTTTAAACGTTTTAAGGCATTTAACGCAAAATGGGGATGGGGTGATTAATAACCAGTTGTGGAATTATGATGTGATTGCCATGATCTTGATTATTACAGGGAGATTAGTGGAATACGAGGATCCGAGGGAATTGATACAAAAGGACGAGTCACTGTTTGGGCAGCTCTACAAGGAATACTGGTCCCGGGGAGACGGCGGTGGCGATGCTTAATTAACTGCACCTAATTAAATCGATGATTTTATTCTTGTAGCAGTGCATTTTGGTCTTGGGGGTGTGTACGTATGTGTGCTTTCTTTCTTTCGGATAATGAATTTTGTAAGCCAGCCATCTGGCGTGGTGGGAGTCCCATTAAAATATAAAATAAAATAAATTATTACTATGATTGTTGTTATTATTCATTAATAGCTAGCTAGCTCACGCTGTATTTTACGATTCTGTCATCAATGAATTATGTCATCAACACGTGCATCGGAGGATGTTTTTCGTATGTAATATTTATAAAGTGAGGTGGGTTTAGAGAAGGAACCACCATCACTACTGACGGCCAAGGGTTGAACAACGCGACGATTATTGTCCATTTGAATAATACAACCAACGAAGACTTCGGAACGTGAACGAATCCAATTATTACGAATTTCGAGTGTGGTCAGTAAGTGCCGTTACAGTGGATTTAGAGAAGGAACCACCGTCACTACTGACGGCCAAGGGTTGAACAACATGACGATTGTTGTCCATTTGAATAATACAACCAACGAAGACTTCGGAACGTGAACGAATCCAATTATTACGAATTTCGAGTGTGGTCAGTAAGTGCCGTTTCAGTGGAACGTGGGGACATCGGTTAAGACGTTTGAGGTTTAGGATTTACTCTTAATTATGTAGTTTCTAGTGGCTGAATTTGACCAAGTCCACTTGTGTGTCTTCTATAGACTACTCTATCAGGTGGCCGTGATTTTATTTGATGTCCCACGACATAAAATGTGACACGTGTTTGGAAAAGTTTGCTCGACACTATTGTTGTGTTTGACTGAAAATCCACTTGTGAATCTTTCATAAGTTTTTGCAACACGGACCGACCGCTTACCGCGACATTATTATTAAAATTGACATTATGAAATGGTCTTAATAACATTAGTTGACGACAATATAAACAATATCTGTTTTACTAATATAAGATATGCTTGTGTGCTTCAAAGCATATAACATATATTATCACGGATATCATTATGAAAGCGTTAATGACTCCGGTTACTTCTATAATGCTGCCACGTTGTCATGAGATCATTCCTAATTAATTGTCACTCTAATTGCTTTTTGTATTTAGTGATATAGGGATCCATAAAATCTAGAACAAAAATCTGATTCACAAACATAACTCCTCCTTTCTCTCTCTCCCTCTATATATATATACACACATATGCATATATAAAGAAAACATCATAGTTGAATTGAAAGGAACGACTAGGGGTTACGGGCACCTGCCGGGGGAAGAAGCTCTTTCGTCGCCGGTTATCTGCTGCCAGGAACTCAGATCTAATTCCCTCTTTCAGAGATCCGACAGATAGCGCCACCCTGAAGACTCACTTTCTTTAGAAGAAAATCAGGAGGTACTACTCCCTCCTCCCATAATCATCTTTCTCGAAGTCTCGGTGAATTCAATTTATTTCTTTTTCGTTTTTATGATGCGGGTGGATTGAATGTTTCGATTTTCTCATGTTCTGGGGAAAGCTTTCATGGATTGTTAGTGGATAGATGATAGGGAGTCGCGGAAAAGAGGGGGAAGAACAGCGCTCGTTAATTCTTGGAAAATCTTTAAAAAAATAAAAACCCAATAATGATGATGAGTGATCCCGAGAACCAACCCTTAAATTTTAGCTTTTATGTCACCAAAAAATCAAGAATCCTGGGATTTCCCTTTCCTGTCAAAAAAGAAATTGTAATTTAATGACACATATATTTCTTCTTCCTTCCTTACTTTCCTGTTTGTCCGACAACCCGGGGCTGGTTTGACTTTGGTGGGTGTCGACAGAATAATAACTCCGACCATTAAAGTTCTGATGAAAAAAAATCCCATGAAAAACCACGAGAAACCGCAATACCATGAGTCATAATTGCATGTCGGTCAAAAAGGAATAAATACTGACTTGCATCAGATTTTGGCGAAAAAGATATCATATTTTATTAGTTCTATTGTGAAAGAAAGTAGGCTAGAAAGCTTATCATATTTACATTTGGGAACCCGATATAATTTTCCTTTCAAGAATCATAACAGTATTCTAGTGATTGATAGTCATTTTGTTTATCGTGCCCAAAATCTGTAAACCCTTTTTGAGGACGAGGCGGCGGATCGATTTTTATTTTTCCTTTTCTATGAGCAATTAATGCCCCACGTGAGCCGAGGTTTGGTGGGTGAGAGTGTGGTGTCAATCTAATGGAAATCAGTTGGATTCGTAATAAAGTAGACGTACTAATACGCGACACGCCATTCCAAAACATCCCATCCTCCGTGGATCATATACATTGATGTGCTGACTCATGTTTGTTAGTCCCCCATCCCCCCCCCCTTCCTTTCCTCTCATCGTGGACTTTTTAAGGATGTCTTACAGTAAAGTGCATACCGAAGTCGTTTGGTAGGGAAAAGGACAGGGATAATACATCGTGGAATGTGCCAGGTTTTCATGGTTGGGATGAGAAATTTCATTTTGGATACGTAGAATCGGGTGGACATAATGGAGGGTTTTCGTTTTGCTTTTTATTGGTAAACCCATGATTTATCATGATCGAATGGTGTGAAATATGTACGTTTTATAAGTCTGTGATGGAGAGACTTTGATGAACACGAAGATGATGATCTGATACCCATGTGACTGAATTTTGTGATTACGACCCAATTATTCGAAATCCAATGAAACTTATCCTCTTCCTTCATAAACAGATAAAAATCCTAGGAATTTTGGGATCCGACCATTAATCAGATCACACGATTCCCTTCTTCTTTTTGATTGAAAAGATAGGAGATAAGGACCCTAAATTGGTTTGACTGTTCACTCACCGTAAATAACGCTCGTCCAGCTTATTTCGCATTTTACTAGGGAAATATGGATATCACCCCCCGAATCCCATTACGTTTGCCATTCCCCGTTTCCCTCGACAATCCCGACAAAGGAAACGCCCCATGGATTAACGAAAACTGAATCCAAGTGACAACACGTAGCATGTTTGTGATTTTACCCAACGCAGCATGTTTTGTGATTTCCTCGTTGTCTATATTTATTCCGATTTTTGTGTCTGTGCCTTGCGTTGTTGTTTAGTTGTGAGGCGTTCCCAGGAGAGGGAGATCACGTGACCCAACTATGGCTGCCGTTAACGGGACGGTCCCGGTGTGCCCCCTGCCGATAAAGGCGACCTCGAACGGCATCTTCCAGGGCGACGACCCCTTCGACTTTGCTCTCCCCCTCGCGATCGTCCAGATATGTTTGGTGCTCGTCGTCACCCGTCTCCTTGCCCTCGTCCTTAGGCCGCTACGGCAGCCCCGTGTCATCGCGGAAATAGTGGTAGGTTTCTTGTTGCCTATTATTTGAGGAATTCGGCGAGAACGTGACGAGATGAATTGGGGGGTTTCGTTGATCTGTAGGGAGGGATTCTCCTCGGGCCATCTGCCCTGGGCCGAAGCACAGCGTATCTCCACAAGGTTTTCCCCCCGAGGAGCATTACAGTTCTCGACACCTTGGCGAATATCGGGCTCTTGTTCTTCCTCTTCCTCGTGGGGCTTGAGCTCGACATGAAATCCCTCAAGCGTACTGGGAAGAAGGCCCTATGCATCGCCCTCGCTGGGATTTCTCTCCCGTTTGTCATGGGAATCGGCACGTCCTTCGTCCTCAAGGCAACCATCTCGAAGAATGTCGCAGGCCCTCCATTCCTTGTGTTCATGGGTGTCGCCCTCTCAATCACCGCCTTCCCGGTCCTTGCTCGTATCCTCGCTGAACTCAAGCTTCTTACCACTGATGTCGGCCGGATGGCCATGTCAGCTGCTGCCGTCAATGATGTAGCCGCTTGGATCCTACTCGCCCTTGCCATAGCCCTGTCAGGAACTGGTCGATCGCCATTGGTCGCCCTCTGGGTGTTACTTTGTGGTGCTGCTTTTATAGGTGCCTGCTCTCTCATTTTCCCTCCTCTGTTCCGGTGGATGGCACAAAGGTGTCCAGAGGGAGAGCCAGTGAGGGAAATATATGTGTGCACAACTCTGGCTTCAGTTTTAGCCGCGTCCTTCTTCACAGATTTGATTGGGATCCATGCTCTCTTTGGTGCGTTTGTGGTCGGAGTGCTCGTCCCAAAAGAGGGACCATTTGCTGGCGCTCTTGTAGAGAAGGTCGAAGATCTCATCTCTGGCCTATTCCTCCCGCTTTACTTTGTGTCGAGTGGGTTGAAGACGAACGTCGCCACCATTCAAGGAGCGCATTCTTGGGGCCTCCTCGTGCTGGTAATTGTGACTGCTTGCTTTGGAAAGATCGTGGGTACTTTGGTCGTCACTCTTGCCTACAAGGTACCTCTCTCGGAGGCCCTCGCACTTGCTTTCCTGATGAACACGAAAGGTCTCGTGGAGCTCATCGTTCTTAACATCGGCAAAGATCGAAAGGTAAGGTTGAAAATAGTAACGATATTTGTTCTGCAAAGCGATTGTGTCTGCAATACTGACTGGCCCCATTTTTTCAGGTGTTGAATGACCAGACGTTTGCGGTAATGGTATTGATGGCCATATTCACGACATTTATCACGACGCCTTTGGTGATGGCCGTGTATAAGCCTGCAAGAAGGAACAGCCGTGGGGACTACAAACACAGGACAATCATGCGCAAGGATGTGTCCTCACAACTCCGGATCCTGACATGCTTCCATAGCCTTAGGAATGTTCCATCAATGCTAAACCTCATTGAAGCTTCAAGGGGGTCTGAGAAAAGAGAAGGACTTTGCGTCTATGCGATGCACTTGATGGAGCTCTCCGAGCGGCCATCCGCCATCCGAATGGTGCATAAGGCCAGGAAGAATGGTATGCCTTTCTGGAACAAGGGGATTGGGTCGTCGGACAATCAAGTCATCGTGGCCTTTGAGGCGTTCCAGCAGCTCAGCCAAGTGACAATCCGCCCAATGACTGCGATCTCCTCCATGTCCAACATTCACGAGGATATTTGCACCTCTGCAGAGAGGAAGAAAGCAGCTATCATTATCCTTCCCTATCACAAGCAACTGCGGATCGACGGGTCATTTGAGACGACAGGAAACGAGCTCCGCATCATCAACAATAAGGTCCTTGAGTCGGCCCCTTGCTCGGTCGGCATCCTGGTGGATCGCGGGCTCGGCGGGACCTATCATATCCCTGCGAGCAACGTGTCGTCCACGGTCACAGTGTTGTTCTTCGGGGGTCAGGACGATCTCGAAGCCCTGGCATATGGTATACGCATGGCGGAGCACCCCGGTATCAGCTTGGTGGTCATGAGAATCATCCTTACCTCTGAATCGATCCAGGCCGATATCTCGGCCGAACTCGAGAACAATGTTTCTGCTGACAGCACAGTCAAGTACGAGGAGAAGCTCGTGTCAAGTGTCGAAGAGGCTGTCCAGGCGATCAAGGAGCAGGGACAGTGCAACCTGTTTGTTGTCGGGCGAAAGCCGGAGGGCAAAATAGCAGACGCGCTGATCACTAAGGTGGAATGCCCCGACCTCGGCCCGATCGGCAGCTTGCTGTCGTCGTCTGAGTTATCGACCTCGGCATCTGTGTTGGTGATTCAGAAGTATCCCGGAGTGAGCTCGGCCTCCTTGTCGAAGGCCCAATCGCTGTCGGACGTAGTTTAGGCTTTGGAATCGCATTTGCTTACTTGAGGCATTGATAAGAGAAAGTTGGACAAATAATATGCACCTTTATTTATTATTTATTCTGCAATTCGAAAACACCAAATCCAGTCTAGTCGTTATATTCACATCTTTTTGTTCTTTCTAGCCTGTGATGGAGATGATAATTGCTTTTACAGATGAAAGTTACGATACTTGGTTATTAGAGAAAGAGGCCGACAGTCAAAATGAAGAACAAACCACACGCAAATTTAAACACGGGGAAACTGCAAGAAAAGATTATTCCTGGAATGGCAGTAGTACGAGGATGAGACGTGGAAACTCAATGTAAGAGCATCATCAGCCCTTGTCGTCCTTCTTCACCAACATTCGTACAACTTGATATCAACCCTGAGGCGGAAGTAAACGGGCAGCTCGAACGCGTCCGTCATCAATGTGGCGATCCCCCTAGCCATCTGGAAGTCTCCTGTGCCGCCAATCACGGAGATGTCCCTGGTCTTGTTCATTATAGGATCTGCCCCAGCGAAGTTGATGCTCCCCTGGCGCTCCGTCGAGTTGAACACAAACGAGAATCCCAGCCAGGCGGTGAAGATGTCCTTCTTGTCGTAAATGTAGAATCCCTGAGCACGCCCGACCGGAGGGGAATGGAGATTGTTGTCGAGCGTGATCGGGTCGTCGAAAACAGCAAGGTCGCCGAAGGAGTTCTGGTCGGCCAGCTTGATCCTATCTGCCCAGGCAGGAGCCCCGACTAATGCAGAGGTCGCGTTGTGGGCGTTCTGCCCGTTGTAGAGTATGTCGTGGAAGTAGAACACGAGCTCGTCACAGGGCTTCCGGTCTTGACCGCGCCTGGTCCTGGCTGCCACTGGAGGAGAGACAAGGAGGATGGTTAGGGAGAGGGACAAGACGATTAGGAACGTATTTGAAGATCGCGGGAATCCCATTGTTTCAACAAAACTGATGCTGTGGTGCTTCACTTCACAGGGATGGGGGTGGGGGTGTGTCGTGTGTGCATCTTATAGGGCTAATAAATTCATTTCATGGGGCATGTCGTATCCCATGCCAACTCGCCGGAACCCGCCTGCGGACGATTCCTTTGGGGCTTACAAAATTGAATTATGGTTGTAGGTGGAAGTAGTAATTTAGTTGGGGACGACCAAATTAACGCCAAAGCTCATCGTCATGTGGCATCCGGCCTTGAATAAACATAAATGTTTGGTGTCGTTTGTCATTCATGTCCAAATAAAAATTGAAAAGATTCCACACCAAGTCTGCAAGAAAGGATTTTCCAAATGCGACAAATCGCACCCATGTGTGGGTACTGCATGAACCACCAACCCCCCCACCCCCCACATTAATTTCATAAGATGGATCTAACGATTATATGAATGAAGGGGGAGTTATATGTATCCTCGTTATTTATATATATATTGAAGGCGAGATCTGTAAAATTCGGATGATCAGATCAAGATACCATGGGGGATAATAATATTTAGCATAGACGCCAATTTAAGAAGGTATTATGCGTTTGGATTTTAGTGGTCCAGATATAATATTTTTGTTTTGAAGTTCTTTGTTGTTGTCGGCATGTGAAAATAAGTTACTAACCATTTTAGTCAATCAGGCTGCTAAAATTTCTATTAATTTGGCTTGTTATTTTATTTTATCATCTTTTATTTTTTTCGGATAAAATTTAAACGTTAGTTTAACATGATCAGACTTGCGTCCTACTTGTCCAAAGTTGATTAAGTGAATACCTGGAGCCATATTTAGGTTAGATAAAAAATAAATTACTTCGTTGTTACTGTAAATGTGGAAAACACTGTGGAAGCGAGTGTACATATACAAACGTTGTAATTTCGTGTTGTGTTGTACGTGTTCTTGCCGCATCACGAGAGGAATATGAGCTACATAAGACGGTATCGCTGGTGAAGCCTCTATGAGGGTGACCTAATAGGCTCGAGGGACTCGACTAGAAGTTGTAGATAGCGTTGAAGTGACGTGCAGTGGGATCTGAGGAGGATTGTTGAATGTGTACGTGCCAATGTACAATGTCTAGGAGAGAAGGGTTATTACTCTAGGAGCACAGAAGGTGATGGACCGATCTGATTCTAGAACTATATTCTGTTATGGTTGTGTGTAGGAATGTCTACTCGATGAGGAGCTGAGGGGAAGTCACAAGGAGTGATTATGCATTCTTGGAGACTACTCGATGGGGAGATGAGGGGAAGTCACAAGGAGTAGCTGTTCATTCTTAGAGAGAAGTCAAGGAATTACTTGGTAAGCAGCCGAGGGAAGTCATAACGGTTAGCTGTGCAACATGCAAGGATACCACCTAGTTGAAAATGTTCAACAATTGGTCACTTCTAAAAGTGCAATACCTTCTGGTGCTTTGTGACATAGAAGTTTTGTCTTTGCATCACCTTTTAAATCACTAATACATGTTGATTTGCGATAACCAACATATATTTTGAGTGAGGGAGGACATAGGCAATCACCCTCGAACCACTATAAAATCGTATCTCTTTCCTTTTGATTGTTGACTATTTCATAAGCTTTTATTATACAGAAACAACAAATATAAGGAGAACAATGCATATATAAAAAGGTTGATTAACGGATTACATGAGGTGATTCTATTCAATCTTTGCTACTAACATTGGTCTTAACCTGAACCTCTAAGGTTCTATGAGTAGTCAAAAATCATTCTAATGGTCTAATTGACAACATATATATGCATATCACTTCGATTCTCTCTAACAACCTCTGTAGCAAACTGAAACCTCACAAATATTATGTTCTATAAATAGTTAAGACTTCCCCTGCTCGGTTATGTGAAAAGGTTAAAGGTCCCTATTTGGGTGTTTATAATATAATTCATGCCCCTCTTAATATCAAGAAAAGGCCAACATGACTGTCTGTTAGCCAAATATTGCAAATGTTGCGATTTGAAATCGCGTCTTTTTTTATAACTACTTAATATTACAACTTTGGACAACGAGTTAGGAGCGATATAAATAATTTTTTTTAAAATGAAATTATATTTTACAAATTATTTCCCAAACTAAACTTATATGACTACAAATCTAATGTCACTTTTTCGTTATGGTTGTCTGCGTTTTTTATAAAATAAATAACTAAAATATTATTTACTACGAAAGTTTGTCTAATTATGGTCTGAACAGTCTATAAATAGATCAATTTGGGTTCCTCATCTTTGCCCCAAACAACGCAATTTCTCAAACATATCTCTCGTTCTTACACAAACAAAACCATGAGGAACTTCTCCAATTACTTCGTCCTCGTCCTAATTCCCCTCGTCCTCGCCTCCCCTCTAGCATTGGCTTCTTATAAGAAGCATATCAACAAGGACCAGCCCTGCAAGAGGTTTGTCCTCTACTACCACGACAAGCTCTTCGAAGGAGACGACGTCGGCAATGCCACATCCGCTGCTGTTTACAATGGGACAGGCCTTGGGAACTTCAAGTTCGGTAAGATGGTCGTGTTCGACGACCCCCTGACCAAGGACAGGAGTTTTGTGTCCCCGCCTGTCGCCAAGGCTCAGGGTTTCTACTTCTACGACATGAAGACCACCTACAATGCTTGGTTCGCCTACACGCTGATATTCAACTCCACCGAGCACAAGGGCACGCTGAACATAATGGGAGCGGACATGATGGACGAGCCCACGAGGGACCTCTCGGTCGTCGGAGGGACAGGCGACTTCTTCATGTCGAGAGGGGTCGCAACCTTCCAGACTGACGTTGCCGAGGGGATATACTATTTCCGCGTGAAGATGGATGTCAAGTTGTACGAGTGTTACTAGTTCTCGCGGCTTCAAAAAAAGCGACTTATCTGAGGGAGTTCTTCCTGATACCTTGAATTTCGAGGCACATTGCTATTGCCATCGTTCATGAAATGTTATTCCATTGAAAGTACTAGTATTTATGCTGATTTATCCTGCACAACACTCGCCTTTTAAGTTTTATTACCGGTTTATACTTTGACAAAGTTAAATTTTCTCGTTACGAGACTTTTGATTAAGTGGACGAATCCTTTGTCGTAAGTGTTGCTTATCGACGGCTTCATGAGTAAAATTCTAAGGAGTTGGTTGGTACAAATGGGAAGTGTTTAGATTCAATTGATGAGTTACGGGGCTCGAAACCTACGGCAAAGATCCGTCTACATCCCATATTACGTGAACCGAGAAGTAAACAAAAAGGCAAAAGGAAAGAAAGAATCATACGAACCAGTTGCAATATTTGTCTATAATATGTTAGGTGGAAACTTACTCCACGTTGCCCATTCATTACAATATTAATTCCTTTAGTCTCGTGGTCGAGATTAGTTTGCTAATCACATTCCCGCATGCCCTTTGAATCTTGACCATGCCTGGACCCAACACTCGCAACTAGCCAATCCCCTTTTAGGACAAACAAATGAGGCGAAGACCTTCAAAAGTGTTCTTCCTAATCCCAACCACCACTTTCCCCCTTATCCATGCCGGTCAGATTTTTATGACACGTTCGGCTGACCCGGGGCGGCTTCACGAGCTGTAACTGATCCACGCACCGATTGCGGTCACGGTAACGATTTCGTGTCTCCTTGGCGCAGCCCGACCGGCCGAATCAATTATTGGAGGTGGAACACGAAGATACTATTTATTAAATGGATATGGGATACAAATACTACCGTGCGATCGACATAATTCCTTTTGGTAGACTCAGAGTGCAATTATTGGGTTATCATATATCACATTATTGGTGTATTTTATATGTGCTTATCCGTAAGAGTCCAACATGATCTCGACCTCGGAAAAATATGACCCAGAGTGTCAACGAAATGAGTTATATATAATATTTTCACGGTGAGCCTCGGTCAATAAAATGTGAACAGGGAAGGCGTGAGATTAGGGAAAGTACCTTTTGTTAGTTTACCTAATGAGCAAGTTTGGTAATTCAAAATTTATTATTATTTATTTCAAATGAATGTACAACACTAGTAACACTATGCAAAAACATCAACATAAGTCTTTACCTACCACAGAAAACAAAATAAAATAATAATAATAATAATAATAATGAAATGTAAAGACACCTACTACCAACAACTGATTGAACAACTCACTGAATGCCTAAAAATAGTAACACGATGAGGAATCGTTTTTCGTAATTGTGAGCCAACTTGTTTCCCTTTTGTCGCGTGTTGGACGCCGGCGATTTTAGTTTTAGCATATAATATATATATATATATTTGCAATACCGCAAGAAGCAAAAGAAACTTGTAGGGTCACTCCTCCCTAAGACCCAACACATCAGTGGTGGCTTTAAATATGAATATATGTACAAGTTTTGAACACTTATTCGAAATTGTGTTAGGTGGTATCCGTACATATTTTGAGTTTTCAACTACTGGCTTTTGGATTAATTCTTGTATCTCCGTATTATTAATGAAATTCGATGAAAGGGTCCCTAAAATCAAGAAAGAAAATGTGTTATTAGCAAGTTCATTTCAAAAAAGCATCCTTAAAATCAACAGGTGACATTCGATTTATCTTTTTTTTGAATAAGACTACGATAGATTTTCGTTCTATAAATTAAAGAAGATTTATAAGACAGGAAGAATGAGCCTAATCATAGATGATCGTAAACAGTATCATATGCTCTTTTCTGTTAACGAAGAAATCAAATTAATCAAGAGGTACATACCACAGATGGTTTTACCACTAAAAAAACTTTCATGGAGTTTCTCGTACATTGTTATAGTTACGACACGATTTATAAAATAATAATAATAAAATACTTTAAATAAGACATTTTTGTACGAATGGGACATCAGATAATTTAATTACGTGTTTCGAATTTTAAGTTTTCATCCACAGAGTCTTATCGGGGGGCTCCGACTGAAGTTGTGTGACTTTTTGCTTTAACATCCGAGGCTCGGGAGGCCTGACAAGACCCGCCCCACTAATTGCACGGTCTCTTAAACGAGGGGACGGCCTCGACCTCCTGGCCGACATGATCGGACTAGGAAAATGGTCGAGTTAGGGCTACACAATGCTCGGACTAACAGAGATCAATGTGTTCACGACGGCGTAACATCCGCGTTATGTTCCGATGCACAGTTTCTATCGTTCGAGGTATACCGTGTCATCCATATCCGCCAAAGTAGGAGCAGAGGATTGATTATTTTCCATCAGGCAGACCCGACTCCTCCTCCTTCATGGAGCGATGAGGCTGCATCAAGCCTAAGACAATGACGATAGTCATTCCAGAGCGAGGCCATAACTCGTGCATACTTCTCTTTAGGGTACCACATAACGCCCGAACAAGTCCACGTCTAACATGCCTCTGAGCTGTATTAGATCTTGTTCGCAGACAAGGCATAGAGTTCCGGCCAACTGTGGGAGTCCGGAAGATGGTGCTGTTACGCACGAGCAAGTTCTTCTCTTTTACCTCGACTATATTCATTCCGATTTGTTCTCCGTTAAGGCATTGAGTTGTGTTGAAGATGAAAATATATAGTATGTCACGCTTTTTCCTATAATCGAGCTTTTAGGACAGTTGGCGTTGGTGGTATCAGAGCCAGAGATCGAGACGAACTGAAAATATACAATATATTACGCTTTTATCTACAAGTTCGAGCTTCGATTTCGTCGCGCCAAACAACTCGACTCGTCCATTTTATTTCGACGCGTCCTTTATGCGATGTACAGCTTAGTTAAGTACTTCATAAAAAAGAAACACCAACCCCCTTATAGAGTTCCCCCAACAACCTCGTCCGGAGTCTCGTGTCCCAGCGAGCGCCCACTTGCCTCAAAAAGAAGCAAAATCCAGACCTTCCTCTGTCTCCTCGCCCAACTTCCCCATCCATCCTTCCATCAATTCCGCTCTTCTCTATTGCCTGCCTCCTTCACCCACCGCTTCATTTATCTTCCTCTCCCGAGTTTCGCTTCCTGGGCTTCTTCGTAAAGTACCGCTGCGGGAGATTCCTCGCCGACCCATCTGGATCTTGGTGAAATTCCCACCTTTCTTTGTTTTCGTTCGATGTGGTTGCTCGTCCTCGGGTTTGGATTGACTGGTTTCTGTATTTTCGAGGATTGGGTTTAGATTCGGATTGCCACCGGAATTCAGTTGAATTAGCTTCGAGTGGTTGTGTACTCCGGGTGGATGGATTCGTGGATTAAAAATCCGTCTTTGTGTTTCGTTCGAGCTTTATGTCGCCTGGTTCTCTGATTCGCTGGGTTCCGTTTGGGTGTGAATTGTCGTTAGCCCCTTGATAATCGGGTCTGCCGCTCTGTTTTCTCGATTGTGATGAGCTTCTGTTGTCCAGTGATTCTTTGGGTTCGACTTTTTTAAAAATCAAGGTGGGTGTTTGTTGCAATTGCCATCCTTTCTTACTCTGGGGTACGATCCTGATTTCGTTAGTGGTGACTTTTGCATTCATCTCTCTCCACCGTGTACATTCATGATCGTTGGTGGCAGCAATCATGCCATGTTTAGAAAGACAATCACATCATAACAAGGAATTCTGGAAAAATTTGCTCACTTTTTTCCTCTGTTGTCTTGAATTTTGGAAAGACTATGCAATTTTTGGTTAAAATGGTGATTGGAGGATGACCGAAATGGTTCCCCGCCAGCCAATGCCAGTCGATATTTCCTTCGTGTTCCCCGTGAAGCGAAGCTTCTGATTTGATGTGGTTGTAGTGTGCTTGCATTGATTCGTTCTTTTAGAACTTATATTTTTTTTTAGATTGTAAAGTGAGTGAAGAGGGTCGGTTATTTTTTGTGATATATGTTTCTCCCAGTTTTACTGCTCATAATCATGAGTCAAAGGCTCTTAGGACTCCCTCCGTTCGTTCTTCGGATGTCTCATTCTGTATCAATTTCACTCGTGCAGATCATTCGGATGACCTTGATCTATAGTATCCTGATGACAGGCTCTCATTAGTTCACCGTGTTCATCAATTGGATTCTGCATTATTATTAATCTCTTGAGCCATGGACCGCTGTGATACCTCAGGTTTCGTCAGTGGGGGTTGCGAATGGATTTTCCATTACTTCTAACCTTTGATTTGTAGGCAATTTAGACTAGAACCCAGAAGTCAGGCCAACCAACATTGTACCTCACAATTGTTTGTAGTATTTACTATTTGTGTATACACAAAAGTAAGGAAAAGGAGAAAGATTCAAGTCTCATGGATGCCGCCCAGGTATTAAATCTGGGTTTCACCACTGATTACCCTTTTGGAGGCATTCAGAGTGATGGGCTCAGATGTTGCTGGCAGAATGGACACAGATTTGAGGATCAATTCCCCTGGTTCTGTGGAGAAGCATCTGTTTGAGTCTTCATTGTCAGTTGGCTTAGGGTGTCGTTCAAGTTCTTCAGACAGTAAGGGAAGCTTGGCTGCCGCTTACACCATCATGTCATCTAACAAGGCGGTGGACAAGGTAGACCTCAATTTGGATTTCGCTTTTCTTCTCGGCTCAACTGCAAAAGGAGTTCAGGATCCTTCTGTGGTTGATCTGGAATTAAGTCTTTCAACCAGACTGTTTGAATCTGGCACTACTAATGGCATTGTCTTGGAAGTTCCACCGTTGGTTGGCAGGAGATCGAGGACGGAGGGAGGATCCATGCCGTGCCAGTGGAAATCGGGGACCATCACCATGCCTCCACATGGTTCTGTTGACCAGAGTAACTTCTTCCTTAATCCAACCTCAGTAGCAGTTGACTCCATTCCCATTCTGCCAGACCTGTCTTCGGGTGCGATAACTTCTCCGAATAGTTCAATCACCAGTACTTCTGGAACATTGAAGAACCTTCCGTCACAGTATCGTGGCAGTATGAAAACATGTCAGGTTGAGGGTTGCAAGAAGGGAGCGAGAGGTGCCTCCGGGCGATGCATTTCCCATGGTGGGGGACACAGGTGCCAAAAATCAGGTTGCCAAAAGGGTGCAGAGGGTCGCACTGTCTTCTGCAAATCTCATGGAGGTGGCCGACGCTGTGAATTCCTCGGATGTACGAAGAGTGCTGAGGGAAACACAGATTACTGCATTGGGCATGGCGGTGGCCGGCGTTGTGGCCATGAGGGGTGTGGTCGAGCTGCAAGAGGGAAATCAGGGTTATGCATCAGGCATGGAGGCGGGAAGCGTTGCCGACGAGATAATTGCACAAAGAGCGCTGACGGCTTGTCAGGCCTCTGCATCTTGCATGGCGGAGGTCATCGTTGCCAGTATGCCATTGGGTGCTCAAAAGGTGCACAGGGGAGCACGATGTTTTGCAAGGCTCACGGCGGTGGTAAACGTTGCACATATGCTGGGTGCACTAAAGGTGCCGAGGGCAGCACACCCTTCTGCAAGGGTCATGGTGGAGGAAAACGCTGCTTGTTTCAGGGAGGCAGAATATGTACCAAGAGTGTGCATGGTGGCACGGCTTTCTGTGTCGCCCACGGGGGTGGCAAACGGTGCGCTGCTCCTGGATGTACGACGAGTGCTCGGGGAAGGACCAATCACTGTGTCCGTCACGGCGGTGGCAAGAGGTGTCGGTTCCCAACCTGCAGTAAGAGTGCACAGGGAAGCACTGATTTTTGCAAGGCACATGGTGGCGGGAAGAGGAAGATGGTGCACCGCTCCCTTCAATGTGGTCTCATTCAGGACAAGAGGGTGCACGGCGGCGATATCCTTGGTGGTATCGTCCAGAGGTCCTCCATCACCTCTGGGGAAGCAACAACCTCGTCAAGCATGAGCTGCCCTATATTTAGTTCTTCGCAGAGTTCTGTTCCGGAGGCCGGGTTCACAGAGGGAATCTCATGGCAATGCTGGCCTCTGGTGACAAAGGCATGTTCCCAAATGCAATGATGCCGATCATGGCCGAGCCACCTTCGAGTTGTGTGTGTGAGTCGTGTGGGTCATTCAAATGGCACCGTCAAGTTCTCTATTAGCAGTATGCTTAGTAGCAGTGGGACCTCGCCGTTCATTTGAAAACCACTTCTATAATTTGTTTCTTTTGTAGCTCTTGTTTAAGGTGGTGAGTTTTTGTAGCTCTTTTGATCTGTGTGAAAGACCACCTGGGTTTTGCTAATCTCTTCGAAATCCATAGAATCCTTTCCCCAAATCATGTAATAAGGTGCTGATGTTCTTTCCAATTCCTGGGCATTGAAATGACTTACAATCACAGAAACCATTATAAATGTAACAGGCAAACCTACATCCACCAACACCACGTTTTTCTTTCCCAACAAATTCCCAAACCCGATTCCAGTAAACGAAGGTCACATAAAGATGCACCAGGATACCAGGGAACAAGCATTCTTCGACCAAACCCATTTGCAGGCCAAAAGTTAATGATAAGTAAAAGCAGAGAAACTCCCAAGTCACTAAAAACCAAACCACCTCAACTAACCAGAAGGCTGGTTTGGATATACACCCAAGCACATGAAGCTAAAACTTCTTTTCCTTTAACGGACCCATCGGGATCTTGCTCAGGACCTTGGCATCAACCACTGCATAGTGCTTCTTCATCTCGATCATTGCCTTTTCGGCCAAGGGGTCCACCTTATCTTCATGCTTCTCATAGAGTACAGGGATGGTGTGGAGGATCACAATCACTGGACAAGGAGGAATCCACTCGCGATTAGTGTACAGAAGCATCATCAAACACTAGGGTTTGTATAATAGTGGTTATAGAGAAAATGTTTTAGTAGCGACACAACTTAAAGTGCAGGAAATTTAATAAATAGATCAGCAGGCATTGGAAAAGAGACCCGGCCATCAGTCAAAACAAACTGGGAATTTCTAGCCGTTGAAGGCATATGAAGCTCGTACTTCAACTTATATGCCCATCAGGCAAAGACATACATTACACACAAATTACCCTAGGAACAGGTGGATAATTAGCTTAATTAGTGGAGCCAGTTTACAGGATGAAAACACGATAACTACTTAATTTATACAACAGATTTAGAGGGAACATTTACCAAAGTAAAACAGGGTCAAGAAGTTGCACCAGCTTCCAACTTTAGATGTAATCCACAAGCCAACAATCACCTGATCAGAAAACAAGTTTTCCGATGCATGTCAGCAAAAAATGTCACATTCCAAAGCGAACAAAACCTGAAGTAGAACAATGACGGTGAAATGCCAATGTTGACATTACAGAACTGCAGTTTAATCCAAGGAAACAAAACAAGCATACCGACAAAAACTTCTTAAGATCTCTTCCTGATGCAATCTCCCTCAACAAAGCAATAGAACGATTTATCGCGAACCTAACCACTGAGATTAGCTCCAAGATAGGCTGCTCAGGGATTGAAACCTCTGGAATATGAGGAGGCTTCCTACAGATGTATATAGAAGAAAAGCAGCCCAAAGAAAATGATTAGTTCTCATCATAAGATACCAATTCCCAGGGATAGGTATCCACAACATAAAGTAAGCTTACTTGTTGATGAAAGTAGTAGCATTTGACCACAAAAACAAGATTGCCAGGGCAGCAATCAGTCCATGACAAACCAAAGCAAGAAGGTGGTACTCCATCAATTCAAAGAGAACCCATATGACCGTCGCAACCCCCAAGGCACCTGCCGATAATTTCTTGTTCCTCCATAACAGCACGTCAGCAGCTGTATCAACAAAACAGCCCAAGAAAAATCAGTAAACCCGTTTCTCATTCAGATGGACAAACAAGCAACTGTGTTTCCCGTGTATCATTTCAAAACAAGGTTGTCGCAATCTCACACCCAGAAATATGAGAAAACCATGCACAAGGGGCGATAGCGGCTGGTAAGGGTAAGAGGATACATGTTCGAATGGTGGCAGATGCATCACTTGCAGCGAAACCGTCACAAAGCACATTATCTCCACAATCTCACACAACCGCAACAATCTAACCCTAACCCAACACATCAGACATCGCGAATGCCGAATCACACCAAATCCGAAGCTAAAAACTCAGATCCCCCGGTTTGCCAACCAGACAAACAATGCGACTCAAGAAGAACCATCCGGATGCGAGAACGACATTCCCGAACAAGCCGAATCGCAGATCGAATGAGGAAGAGGACGTACGCATCCCGCCGCCGAGGACGTGGTGTACGGGACGCTCCCTCCCGAAGAGCCGGTAAACCTTGGGGCCCGCATCGTAGGCAGCGGGAGCAGGGGAGGGGGTAGCGTGGGGAACGGCGGCATCGGACTCGTCCTCGGAGGAGGAAGAGGAATCGTGGCCGTGGCCGGGGACGTGGTCGTGGATGAAATCCGTAACCTTGTCCACGGCGACAGAGGGCTCGTCGAACTTGGGGGAGTCGTCGTGGTCGGCCATTGGGAAGGGCTTAAAGGGAAGGGTAGGGGGGACTCTTTGTTGGAACGCTTGGGGAGTGGGGAAAGGGGGTGGGGGGGGGGGGAGGTGGTGTGGCTCCGGAACGCGTGTAAAGAGGAAAGGGGCAGAAGGGGAATAACTTTTGTTTTAAATTTGAAGGGTTTTTCTTTTGGTTCGGGGGCGAGAGAGAAAGGGGTTTGAAGCCGGGACGGTGAAAATGATCCACACCGTTCATTACCCGGATTTTGATCTGAACCGCTAAAATAATATAAAAGATTATCTATATATTTTTTTTTACTTTTCCTTTTTATTTATTTTCTCGATGTTTATAATTTCCACAACATGACGGCACGCACGACATGAAAAAAGAGAAGGTGAAAAGAAGAAGAAGGGGATTTAGTTCAAGACAAGAGCCAGCCGGTCCTGTCATGATTGGGGTCATTGAAATTGGCCCCGATGGGAAACAAAAACAGAGTCCTGAGTCCTGTCCGAAAGGAACGAGAGTTTTGTTCCACGATGATTTCGCCAAATGACGCAGTTTAGAAAATATTTCGCCAACTAACCCACCAAAGTCGGCCTTACAAAGGCCGACTTTGGTCCTTAAGGAAGTCGGCCTTACAAAGGCTGACTTCGATTTTGGGGAATGAAAGTCGGCCTTACAAATGTCGACTTTTCCAATTTCTTTTTTTTTTTAATTAAAAAAAAAGGCCGACTTCCCATTCATTGATTTTTTTTTTAATTGAAAAAAAAAAGAAATTGGGAAAGTCGGCCTTTGTAAGGGCGACTTTCATTCCCCAAAATCGAAGTCGCCTTATAAAGGCCGACTTCCTTTATGCAGCGTCCCAGACTTCGTTTGCTAAAATTTTTTCTAAATGTGGTAAAGTCGGCCTTTATAAGGCCGACTTCCATTCGCCAAAACCGAAGTCGGCCTTACAAAGGCCGATTTCCTTAAGGACCAAAGTCGGCCTTTGTAAGGCCGACTTTGGTGGGTTAGTTCGTGAATTATTTTCGTTAGTGCGTCATTTGGCGAAATATTTTGCCAAATGACGTCATTAAGGAACAAAACTCAAAGGAACAACCTTTATTTCGCCACCGTTCTAACAATTAATTTCCATACTAAGTAACAATATCGGGCAGCCAAATGTCCAAAACCCATCAATGGCTCAGCTCTGCTTATCAAGAACGCGATGCGGCACGCGGATTTGGCAATCAGTCCGGCCCAATACAAGAATTTCCGCCCGTTATAATTTGAAAATAGATAATATTTTATTTTAATATTTATTTTGGCCCATCTTTTATTTCATCGTGCGAAAGTCAAATAAAACTTTAATATAGTCTGACACATGTCCTATGATAGTAGACACTCAACCACTCATTCTCGTGTTTCTCTACATCATCATTCTCCTTACCTATAGCAGCAGTCTTCGAAATAGATCCATTATCCAAACTTCATCGATTTTACGTATTTTTAACAGCATTAAAAATAATCCAACTCCCGCTTTTAACCTACTTGATTTAACTATCAAAATTCTAAAATAAAATCATTTTTTTGACAAAATTATATAAACTAAGTTATAAATAAAACAGAAAGTTAACTCAAAGTTTAATAACATAAATGGTATTTTGTTGTGTAATTTTCTCACCTCGAATTTCCATGAGTTTTGTACGAAAATACGGTTATTTTTTAAATTTTTTTTGCAAAATACGATCCGAGTTTCGTAAAATACGGTTTTACAGTCGAAGGGGCGCGTCTTGAAAACGCACTCCTTAAAATGCAAAGAGTGCGTGTTTTCAAAACTTGTCCTCCATGTAAATAGGCAGGGGTGGGTTTTGCAAAAAGGGAGGGGCGTCTACCTATTTACACGGAGAGCGGATTTTGAAAACCCGTCCTCTTTGCATTTTAAGCGGTGCGTTTTGAAAACGCGCTCCTACGACGGAAAAACAGTATTTTATGAAATTCGAATCGTATTTCGTAAATTTTTTTTAAAACTAATCGTATTTTCGTACAAAACTCCGTACTTCCATAATCGTAACCCTGTATCGTGCGATGGAGTCGGCCACGACACCCCCGCATCGTGGCATCTAGGTTGGGCAAACCGCATCCAACGACTGGGTACTGTTGGATCATTCGTAAAAGTGCTCTTCGATGAAAATAAAATAAAAATGCCAACAGTTATGATGTATCAGGAGGGCAGCTCATGATCATTACCAAGAAAATCCATGTCGGATCAATGCCATCCCATGAGTGAGGCTGGTCCGTCGACTATCGCTCGATGTATTCCCTCGAAATGAATGGATCTCAGATAGCAATGCAACAGCTGACTCATCGACAAAGTGGCGTCTATGTAATGTGCGGAGTGCCATCATCCCGATATCTTGGCCGTCAACTCTCTCACCAGCTTGGCCGCCACCATGGCAGTCATTCCGTCAACCGTGTCTCGTTGAGGGTTGAACTCGACCACGTCGGCAGCAACCACGTTCCCCTTAAGATTTTGAAGGATGTTCATTACATCACGGAAGGAGAGACCACCTGGCTCGAGGTGAGACACGCCGGGAGCAAATGCGGGATCTAGGCAGTCGACATCTACGGAGATGTACACCCCCTTGACTCCCTCCCCAAGTTTCTGCACAACATTAAAAAGAGGAAGAATCATCGATGTTTCCTTGGGTCTAATAAAGATGCCACACGCCTAGATACAGACCAGATTTTCCAGCAACTCACGGTCCCTCGAGAAGGTTCTCATCTCGTATTGCTCCACTCCGAATCTTTTGCCCTGTTCCCGTCCTTCGCTAGTTATCGATCGAAGACCAACCTGTCATGCGGTTTATCTGTTTTTGGGCACTCCAAAGCATAGATGTGTCGATGCTACCAAAAGCGCTGAAACATTTTACCTGTAGAAGTCGACGAACGTGACCGCCTTCCATTATACGGGCAAAAGAAGACGCATGGGAGTACTTGTTCCCTTCGAACGCATCATAGATGTCGGGATGTGCATCCAGATGTAGAACATCGACAGGTCCCCCCAGCTTCTCGGTGACAGCCCTCACAACGGGGTACGAAATCGAGTGGTCACCTCCTAAAACTAGTGGCCGTAACGGATCCTAGCACAGGAAAGTCAATAGAAGCATCGATGACCCAATTCAGTCACAACAAAATCATTAATGAGTGGAAACAGGACTGTCGTACCTCTTCCATCACTAACTTGACAGAGTCACTTATGACGGTCATCAGTCTATCATCATCAACTCCACAGTCTCGAATTTCTTGGACAGGAACATCGCCCACATCAGTGAGAATTCTCGGGTCTTCTAATTGCTTTCCTGGAAGTACCGACCACCCATCACGACAAGTTGGTATAGAAGAAAAGCAGGGATGCCCACAGGCACAGATTGAAAAGTTGCAAGTTCAACCTTCTTCAGTCGTTGAGTTAGTGCTGCCACACCAAATGGCTTCTCTGATACGAGGAGGAGCAAATGCTGGCCCCTGAAGAAAGGATGAATTGTGCCCGAGGGGCACACCGAGAAGAGATGCCACAGCTTTAGCACCTCCCAGGGCACGCAGAAGTTCACCCTGTGAAAAATTCATTCAGCGGCCCAAAATAACATCGATGCATGTGCGTCTCTGCTAAACAACTACGCTGCTAAGCGTGTCACACAAATATATCAAACATCTGTTTTCAAAAGTAAGTGTCAATGATGAAGCAACAACAGTATAGGACCACCACGATCCATAATGCCTAAACCTTCCCTGAAACTTAGAAAAAGAAAAAGAAAAAAAGAACAATTCTCCCCAATAGATTGCTAATATAACCTGTGAGGGGTAAATACCTTCAGCTTTGCCCTCTCACGAATGAGCGTGAGAGATGCATCTATCACACGATTTTGACCTTTTTGTATCAGCTCAGCAGGAAT
Organism: Melastoma dodecandrum; assembly: GCA_029817715.1. Lineage (NCBI taxonomy): Eukaryota > Viridiplantae > Streptophyta > Magnoliopsida > Myrtales > Melastomataceae > Melastoma > Melastoma dodecandrum. The sequence continues at coordinate 3,813,398 of JARUPY010000606.1, forward strand.
ATTTGCAGCATTTAGCTTGTGCAAGTAACGCAGTCCGCCTTTCGCGTATGCAGCCATATCTACATCAACGAGAAAGCTAAATGCTAACTGGATTAAAAAACACAATGCTTGGGCCAAGAACGTCAGACAATTAAAACAAAGGGGCAGGGGTGTTGTCAAGAAGTATATAGCCCAGTGTGTATGACTAAAACTCAATGACTGATGAAAGCATGTAGATAGTCTTCGGGATATGCACAGTCAATCAAATCACAAGGAAACGTGGTCATGGAAGAACCGATCGACAAATTGATAGGAAATAATGAAGTAATGGGGACACCCCATTTTATTCATCCCACCTTCACTATGCTTATAACGACAGTTTACAACACGAGTGAAACTCGAGAAAACAGCATCTTTGGCCAATTCAAGGCGAAGATTATGGGCATACACCCTCAATCCATCATCCGGCTTTAGACTGAGAGCTTACTTACAGTGCACGAGACAGGCAGCCACACGTCTCCCTCAAAGTAAAGATTTAATCGCTGAAGCTGAACCCAGATAACAAACGAAACCCACCCACGGATTCCCCTTCTCAACAAACAGAAAGATCAAAGGGTAGTACTACCAACCACCCCAGGATCAAATCATTTTTGCCTAAACAACAAAAACCTTCATCATCATCATCATCACCTTCATCATTTCAAAACAATCTCATCAGCTCACCGCTTCCAATCGCAACCAAACCAAAAACCCAGTTCCCCTTGATCTTATCACATGCTCCCGAAACTATCCCCACCCAAGAACTCCCCCACAAAACGATCCAACCGAAAACAAAACCAGACATTTGAGAAGCCATGGCTCTGCCGCGTTTGAAGGGCGGATAAAGAAAAAGGTTTTACCTTTGCCCTTATATCTATCCGTGTGATCCCTGGGTGATGAACACGGGAATCAGACGGCGGCGCCTGGCGAGGAAGAGCTAGCGAGAGTTGTTTGTGGGGAGGCGAACGGGGGACCCAAACTCTGCGCCAAACATCTTTAGTTAGTTGTCGGGATTTTATTCAACCTTGTAAAGCGAACCTGGATATTAGTTTTAGTTTTAGTTTTTAGTTTTAAGTTTTCTAGTTTCGTCGTTTTCCGATGTTTTCTCGGTCTGTGTGACGTGGATTTCTCATCTCAGCCTTCGGATGGAACGCTACACGACCAAAAAGCATTTTGAAAGAACTTATGTTGGAAAAAAAAATCTCACAAGAAGTGCATGAAAATATCAAAATGAGATTGAATTGGATTGACCAATCATCTTGTCATCCCATTGTGCCACAATAGAATCTTTTGGAATAAAAGAAAATATCGTTTTAGCTCCAAGTTTTTAAATCAATGAAAGAATTTCAATCCAGAGTGTAGCACAAATAAACTCAATCTTCTTCCTTTCCTCTCTCTCTCTCTGATCATTTGCATTCCAATGACTTGACGGTCCTGGACGCGACCTCGATCTCCATATTGCAGTTCATCTCGGCGGACTTCTTCTTCTTCATCACGAGCATCATCGTCACTTTCCCATTCATCTTCCCGTGGCTACCCAGTGTAATCACCCCTTTGCTCAGCTCGGCCTCTAGGCCCGAGTTAGCCCCGGACAATGCTCTCGAGCTCAGCGATACCTCAACGTTAATCTTCTTGGTGGACTTGAAGTTCGCCTTGCTTCCGGGGATGACTGCCTGACCGACCACCACTCCGCCGTACGTGAAGTTGACGGTGCTCGCATCGAACTTGTACGGGCCGAAGTTGGTGTTCTTGATCCTGATCGGCGCAACGAACCTCATGTCAAATGATGGAGCAGCCCGGTTCGTGTCGAGGGTCTGGATCTGGAGCTCCCCGACCCTAAACTTGGGGGACCTGACCTTCATGACGACGAGTGCAAACACGAGGATGACCATGACCTGGAACACGCTGAATGCAGCGATGTACACCGCCCACTTGATCCTCTTCCTTCGTTTCTCCTCCTCCACGAGGGACCGGAGCGACTCATGATCCCCACCGTGGAATCCATTCCCGTTCAACGCCTGAGGATAGTACTCTGCGGGGTTCTTCGCCAAATCCGCCATTCCTCTCGAACTGCCAATATTTCCAACCCCTCTAATTCGTGAAGAATTGAATGTGTTCGATGCGTATTCGAGGTAGTCCTTCTGAGTATTTATATGGTAGATGAAGAACGCGTGGTTGTGACGGCGTGGTCATTCTCAGGGTCATAGTCGGCGGCCAAGGTCGAGGATTCAGAAGCTTCGGACATTAGGCAGACAAAAAAAAACTTTATATATTTAATCCACAAAAGTTGACCACTACTGGATCGGAGGACTCATGAGACAACCGAAGCTTCTAATCATTGACTTAATTTTCACTAGTCCCATCTCACCTCCACCTTCAACCTCAACCAAAATTATCATCAATATTTGGTTAAGTATTCATTGGATTTGTCGTTTATGAGTTTTAGTTATTTTGTAAAGAAACGACACGTCGAAAATCTACCGTCGATAAGTCTATGAGCCTCTTTCCATGAACACTTGGAAGTTTGTTTAACTGAAAATTTCTACCCTGATCGAAATGACAAAGGAAACATTCAAAATACTTAAATAGACTAAACAAACTAAACCTAATTAATGCTAACCACCGAGCTAACAACTACACTTAATGTAACATGGAAACTACAACAAATCACTTACGGTGCATAGAAAATACAACAAAGAAAGTGGATACAATAAAGAAGATAGATAATGTTCTGGAATCTGTAGGGAAGTCTATCCGGGCGAAGTCTACCAGACAAATGTCTAGAGACACGAGCTCCGTAGACTTGAGGGTTCATCACCTTAACTTTCAACACTCCCCCTTAAAGTGATGCCCGATGAACTAGTCACAACTTAGATCGTAGATCTTCGAATGGACCTCTTGGGAGTGCTTTTGTGAAGATATAAGCAGCATTGTCTTCACTCCTTACTGCGACCATCTCGATGATTCCGTCGAGCACCTTCTCGCGAATGAAATTGATGTTCCAGCTCAATGTGTTTCGTCCTTGCATAAAACACATGATTCAAAGTCAGCTTTATCGCACTCAGATTATCTCCATAGATAGGAACTGACTGATCGGATTTGACATGAAGATCCTCCAAGAGTTTTCGAAGCCATATGCACTACTGAGCTGCATGAGCTGATCTTTTGTATTTTGCTTCGGTAGTAGACAAAGATACTCAACCATGCTTTCTGCTACTCCATGATATGATGGTATTTCCAAAAAATGAAAACAAAACTAGATGAAAACAAAACTAGATGTGGACCTTCGATCGTCTCGATCTCCAGCGAAGTCCGCATCTGCAAATCCCTGCAAGATAAAATATGTACCTTTCCTGTAGAGTAGACCCACATCCAACAATGTGTTAACATACTTCAAAATTTTCTTCGCTTCCTCGAAATATGACTTCCTTAGCTTCTGCATGTATCGACTGCATAAGCAATGTCAGGTCTTGTTATAGTCAAGTAAATCAGGCTTCCCCAAGAGCTCGATACGGGCGAGGATCTGGTAGACATGTTCCTTATTCTTAACTGACTCTGGGGTTCACGTCGAGAGGAGTGTATCTCTTCTTCCGATCTGTCATACCAAATTGCTGTACCAACTTCTTTGCATAGTTGATCTGCGATACAAATAAACTTTCTCCATGTTTTCAATCTTCAGTCCCGAGAACTTTCTCCATGTCGAGATTGGCGATCTCATTTTGCTGCGGGGTCTCTAGACAGGAGAGTTCTCTTTTTATACTGATCTTCCTGCAAAATAAGTTAAACTCATTTGAGCAAAATTCATCTCCGTTGTATGTCCGCAACACTCGAATTTTTTTGCTTTGTTCCCCTTCTACAGTTTCCTTGAACTCAAGAAATTTGGAGAACACTTCCAACTTATCCTTCACGAGATACACCCACGTGAACCAAGAGAAATCATCTATAAATACAACATATATTTGCATCCAGAGTATGAGGTAGTTCGAGTTGGTCCCTTCAAGTCGCTGTGAACTCGGTCCAAGGGACCCTTGCTTCTAGTGATAGACTTGTCGAACGGAAGTTTATGAGCCTTCCCATATTGACATCCTTCGCACATACTATCCTCTTCGATCCTCAGATCTTCTGGTAGACCTTCAACAAGTTTCTTCTGAGACATGACACTCAACTTAGCCATATTGAGATGTCCAAGTCTCGTATCCCATAGAGATGAGGTGCTATTGTCGCTCATCTTCTCGATGTATGAATTTGAGGCTGAAAGGAAGTAGAGATCATTTACCCGAGTTTTAGTGTGAACCACGTCTGCCTTGATCTCCTTAACGTTCCTTAGGAACTTCACATTCTCGGGACCGAACAACAAAGATTTCCCTCGTCTACTGCATTTACTATTGAGAAAAGATTCTTCTAAATTCCTGTGATGTGGTAGACATTCTTCAGAGTAATAAACTCTCCCTTGCCGCTGTCAATAATAACCGATCCTTCCTTCTGGACTTCGTGAACGAGTTATCTGCTGTGACGATGCCGCCGCCCCCACTATGAACTTGACTCGACGAGAACACCGAATCATCTCCTGTGACGTGATGTCCGCAACCTGAATCGACGATCCACCTTTAATCGATCTCCTGTCTACCACGAGACGACCCGTAGACTTGTGAGCATGTCGCCTGGGTTGCCTCCGTTTGCTTCACTCTCGAGATCTTCATATCGACATGAAAAGCCTTATCCCAGTCCTCCTCGACTCATTGGTCAGACTTCTCTCCGAGATTCGACGAGTTGGCGAAGTTTCCCGACTTCAACTTAACTCAACAATCTCTTCTAAGATGCCTAGGTTTGTCACACCTAAAGCACTCAATCTCCTTCGGACTGCTAGAAAATTCCTAAGCGTCTCGCTCTTCCTTTTCCTTTCCTTTCCACCACGTAGACTTCTTAGTAAACAACACTACTCGATTCCTCCTTGATGCACTCCGGACATCTGGACGGCCAACTACTCTTGAGACGACAAGAGATTCTCCAGCTCCTCAAGCGATGGTTGTTGCGTCCACCCCTAAATCGAAGTGATAAAGGGCGTATATTCTGGTTGAAGTCCTTGAATAATGAACGGCTTTGTCCGAGCATCCGAAAGTCGTTCTTCCGAGAGTAGCAACGAGATCTCTGAACACAGGTTCTTCACCTTGAGGAAATACTTCGGATCCTGTTTACTTATCAGCCGCCAACTCGTTCTCGAGCATATGCAGACGAGCCCGTTCTTCTTATTGAAAAGACGATCAATCGTTTGCCAGATTTCACGAACAGATTCACAGCCGATAACATGCTTGAACAAACTATGGGAAATTGACCTCTTCAACACGAACTCTGCCTTCGCATTTAATTGTGTCCACCTCTTCACCGCCTCTGTATTAGCAGCGACGTTCTCAGGAGCCGCAACACTACCGTCTACGACGACGTCCCACAAGTCTTCCCCGACCAGGTAGGACTCCATCCAAGTATTCCAAATCATGTAGTTTGACCGATTCAGCAGCTCCAAACCAAGACTGGCAACACGACCACTACCTTCCATATCTACGAGGGTATTGACTCTCCACACGAACTTCATGAGCTCTGAAACCATGTAAAAAAACGACACGTCGACAAGTCTACGAGCCTCTTTCCAGGCACACCGTGTAACCAAGGGACACTCACGAAGAATTTTACTTGGAAACTTGCTCAACTGAAAATTTCTACTCTGATCCAAATGACAAAGGAAACATTAACAATACTTAAATAGACTAAACAAACAAAACCTAATTAATGCTAACCACCGAGCTAACAATTGCACTTAATGTGCATAGAAACTACAACAAAGTACTTAAGGTGCATAAGAAATACAACAAAGAAAGTGGACATAATAAAGAAGATAGATAATGTTCAGGAATCTGGACAGTCGTCGACTGGTAGACTTCCTCAAGCGAAGTCTATCATGATGAAGTCTATCATGGCGAAGTCTAGAGACACGAGCTCCGTAGACTTGAGGGTTCATCACTTTAACTTTCAACAATCTGCGTTACGGGAGCTTACAATCTAGACTCCGCTGAATACTCATTCGATATGACTGTCTAAACTAATGCGATTTTAGTAAAACATTCAACTCGTCCTATGCCTTAGTTACACTCCACTGACTTCACAGCCTTGGACGCGCGGTCTACAGTCACGGTGCCGTCCATTTCGGTCGACTTCTTCTTGAACATGAGCATCGGCGTCACCTCCACGTTCATCGTCCCCTGGCTCCCCAACGTGAGCGTATCCTTGCTCAGCTCTGTCCTGATTGCGGTAATGGTGATGCCTGGCAGCGCGTTTGAGTCCAATGTCACCTCCGCATTAATCTTCTTCGTGGACATAAAGCTCGCCCTGCTCTTGGGGATTGCGGCCTGCCCAACGACTACCCCTCCATAGGTGAAGTCAACCGTGGTCGCATCGTACTTTTATAAGGGCTGAAGTTAGGGTCCTTGATCCTGATGGGAGTAAAGAACGACATGTTGAACGAAGGACCTGGCCTGGTTCGTGGCAAGGGTCTGGATCTGGAGCTTCCTGACCATGAACTTGGGGGCCTTATCCTCATGACGAAGAGGGCGAAGACGAGGATGACCATGACTTGGAACTCGGTGAATGCCAATGACGGGGTTTTCGTGATTAGGAAAAGCTTCGTTTAATCTTTCGAAATATTACGTGTTAGTTCGAGTCGGATTGACTTATTAAAAGTAATAGAGTTATTTCGTAATCAATTTAGACCTCACTCGAAGGAGAATAGTCATAGAAACAACCTTTTAAGTAATTTAACACAATGTATGGTGGTGGTCAAATTTTAACCATTTGTTGGATGATTGCGTAAACTAAAGGGCAAATGTAAGTTGTTCTGCCTTTAGTAAGACCACGTGACCCCGCCCTTTCTAACACTCCCATAACAAAGCATTCCAAAGTAATGGAAATGATTTCTGTGATGACAAATTTTGAGCTGAAAATCAAATGTTATCGGGACGTAGTAATTAACAGAAAACGTAGTAAGCATACGCCTAACAAAATACAATTCTAAGAATAATTAAACAAATCTGTAACATCAAGGTATATACTAAGAGCAATGTAACAACACTTTTTTAGTACTCCTTCTTATTTACATTCCAGGGATCGAACGGCCTTCAATGCGACGTCGAAGGTCATGGCACAGTTCATCTCGGTCGATTACTTCTTCTGGAACATGAGCATCAGAGTCACCTTCCCGTTCATCTTCCCTGGCTGCCCAAACTGATCACCCCTTTGCTCAGCTCGTTGCTGAGGCCAGGGTTGGCTCTGGACAATGCGTTCGAGTTCAATGCCACGTCAACATTAATCTTTTTGGTGGACTTGAAGCTGGCTTTGCTCTCGGGGATGGTCGCCCGACCGACGACTACTCCCCCGTGGCCGAGTCGTACTTGTACGGGCCGAAGTTGGTGTTCTTATCGGGGCGGCGAACGTCAAAAGGTGCTGCCTGGTTCGTGTAAAGGGTCCGGGCTTCGAACGCCCCGACCCTGAATTTCGGTGCCTTGACCTTCATAACGACAAGGGCGAAGACGAGGATGACCATGACCTGGAACACGGCGAATGCCGCAATGTAGACGGCCCACTTCATCCTCTTCCTACACTTCTCTTCCTCGTCCAACGACTGCAACGCCTCCCGATTGCTGCGGTGGCAGGTGGTACTGCTGCTGCGTCTTCTCGGCCATGTCTATGAGATTGGTGCGGTCGAACGCGAGATCGGAGGTTTTGATGGTGTTTGTGTTATTGAGATTGGTGGTGCTAAGAACTCTCCATTTATAAGTAGCAACTTGTAGTTGAATTGGTTGGTCAAGAGTGGTTGTCATTTCTTCGTGTGAAGTGGTGGGTAATAGTTTCGTGATGTCCGAATTTGATGGTCAAAAGTTAATTATTACACGGCAGAACGCGGTTGAGGGGAACGGAGGCTAAGAAGCTTCTTGACTTCTAGATTGACAAGTAACTTTATTGCCAACAACATTTTTGGTGGATGATATATATACATCGGAAAACTTGTGTTAAAAAACGTTTCCATTTGGCTTCGGAAACCACTCTTGATCCGAGCATTATTCAGAGGTTAAATATGATGACCGGCAATAAGCCGAGAGCATGGCAATCGTGCCTCGAAAATTATGTCCAGGGACAACGACGCAGTGTTAAATGGGATCTTGCTCTCTTTGACGGACGAGCTTGTTGTCGCTGTCTCCAAAATAGTTGGTGGTTTCCAATCCAGGGACGAGAAAAACTCGGAAAGCGTAAGTGTTTGGTGGTGTTGGCTGTTGGAGCTTTCCTCATTACCTTCCTGCCGTTCCTCGTGTCCAACCTGACGATCGTTAACATTTCTGACCAGAAGTACACCGCCAGCAAACACGATGATGTATCTTTTCAAGAGACTAAAGTGTTTACAAGATTTTGATGATGAGTTAAACAGCGGGTTTGACCTGCTATGACTTTACAGAAGCTGAAACCTCCTGTAACGAAGATACACTTCGTAAGAGAGGAAAAATATCACGAAAATATTTTCTTCACCCTCCAATGATCAAGATCAAGAGACGTGATTAGAAAATATTTCTATAATTAGATATTTTAATAATTAATTAATTGTTAATTAATTATTGATTATCTTAATTAATTTATTAATTCAAAAAGAGAATATTCTTAGGAATATTATTTGGATTAATATTTCGTCCAGATGCAATGTTTTACTTGTCTGGAACGAATCAATTATTTTTGGGAATAAATAGTTGATTATTTCCTTATATAGAAGGTCAAGTTGCTGTTACTGGCCGAACCTTCTGTAATGCATTATCTGGGGATTTAATTGTCAAAATAAGACAAAATTAAATCTGGAGGTTCCAACCAGATATTTGTAAGACCCCATCATCAAATTTCTTAAGTTGAAAATAAAATAATCTTTCTTTCCAACTATAGAATGTTGCTGACCGAATTAGGCTCTAACCTTCTGTAAGATGAGATCTCGTGATTAGATGATTCGATTGATCTGAAATCAATCAAATATTGTCCCTAAGTGATTTTTACACGTTGGGGATGAATCTGGTCATTTTACGTATTTGGCAAAATAAGTTTCCTTCTTTACAGGAGGACGGAACCTCTATATAAAAGAAAAACCTAAAAACATTTTAAAAAAAGAAGAGATTTAGATCAGAGGTAAGTCTTGACATTTGGCAACGTTAGTGATGTTTAACGTGTGTGCAAGTGTGCAGGACGGATTCTCCAGGCGAGAGTTCTCGCAGGAGGTAACTACAGCGGGTTGAGCGTGGGTGAAGCCGCTCCGGTGACTTCGTTGCGTACGGATCTGAGGGACTCGACCGGAACTTTGTCCGTGACGTCGGACTGCGTACATCAGGGCCTGGGGAAGGGTTCGTTGGTGGCGAGTAGGCGTACAGAGTTGGTCGGAGAGAAGGAGTCCGTAGCAGGGGTTCAGTGGTGAGGGACCTTCAACCTTCTGTAGTTGGTTATTTTGTTATCTGTGCGTTTGCAGCAGGTGTGCTTTGGTGAAGCCACTCCGTAGGCGTCGTTGGCTGTGAATCCGAAGGACTTGGCCAGGAGTGCTGTCCGTAACGCCGGGTGGGCGTACAGCAGGTCCAAGAGAAGGTTTCTGCAGCAGGCGTAAGTGGTGAGGGACTGCAACCTACTGTAGACGGTCTATCTTTATTTGTTTTGCAGATTAAACCAAAAACACAAAAAGAGAAGCATATCAGAGGCGTCCAAACACTTGGAGAAAGCGTCATCGGATCTGTTCGCTGATCCACAGAAGGAATAGCCCGCTACAGAGTCACAGAAGGCTGAAGCTTCCAGCCAACGTTCTGTGCTTGCTCAAGTCTGGTTGATTTCCTTGTGATTCGACCTAGACACATCCTAAACACAGCAAGAGAGTTTCTTGCATTGGTAAAGCTAGTCTTACCGTCCCGTGGTCAAAGAAATTGTTTTCTTACACCACAGAAGGTTTTACCTTCTACACTGTAATCTCTATACGAGTTATTAGTGAAAAGTGACCGAAAGTGGACGTAGGTGATTTCACCGAACCACTATAAAATCCTTTGTGTTCTACGACTCATTTCGAAGTCAATTTCACACGTTCCGTAATTACAGAAGCTTGAAGGCTCTGTAAATTACAGTAAGTTACTTCCGCTGTGAGGGTTGTGAAAAAGCGTTTAAGAATTCCTTAATTGGACTTAACACTAATTCACCCCCCTCTTAGTGTAATCTTTGGGCCAACATAAAGCTAATCGTGTCAACTCTTAAAAAGTGTATAATCAAAACCGAAAGAAGCACAGACGAGTTCCCGAGAAAAAAATATTACATATAACGTGATATCACGGGGCGAATCCCCCTAACATTGGACCGACTTCACGCTCTTGGCAGCCACATCGACAGTCATAGTGCAGTTCATCGTGGTCGACTTCTTCTTCTTGAACATGAGCATCAGCGTCACTTTCCCGTTCATAGTCCCCTGACTCCCCAACGTGATCACTCCTTTGCTCAGCTCGTTGCCGAGGTTGGAGTTGGCCCTCGACAAAGCGTTCGAGTTCAAGCTCACTTCCAGGTTGACCTTCTTGGTCGACTTGAAGCTGGCCTTGCTCTTGGGAACGGTCACCGCCCCTACGACCACTCCCCCATAAGTGAAACCCACGGTGGTCGCATCATACTTGTAAGGCCCGAAGTTGGTGTTCTTGATCCTGATTGGGGCGACGAATGTCATGTTGAAAGAGGGCACAGCTTGATCCGCATTTAGGGTCGGGATGTCGAACGTCCCGATCCTAAACTTGGGAGCCTTAACCTTCATGATGACGAGACCGAAAACAAGGAGCACCATGACCTGGAACACGGTGAAGGCCGCGATGTAGATGGCCCACTTGATGCGCTTCTTGCGTTTCTCTTCCTCATCCAATGAGTGGAGTGCCTCCTGGTCGCGACGGTGGTACCCGTTGGACTCCTGGGAATGGTGCTGCTGCTGCGTCTTCTCCGCCATAGTTGCTGGCTTCCGATTAACAAAAGATCGACGGTACTCGAGAAAGAATTTGTTGTTGTTGTCGTTGTTGGTGGTGAAGTTTTGGAAGTCTATTTATAATTGAAATGGTCTCTCCTTTGAATTGGTCAGGAATGGAGGTCTCCAAGTATGAAAATGACAATGATTTTTTATGATTGAGATGTCTGAAAACATGTTACAAAGTGAATTTCGTCATACAGTTTCGGCTAATATTTCGAATTTTGGATGACTAAAATCGATATAATTATTATTTAGAACACACCGGTTAGTATGTAATCTCATGGAACAAAAGGGGTCAAACTGAGTGTGATACGGTAATGCGTTTATTCGGGGGAGGGAATTCAGGTTGAGTTGTTTGACTTCTAGATGCATGCGACCGATGAGACTTGTAACGGTGCAAAAGAATTTTCAAAGCAGATGTGATATAATACGACCAAGTTGTTGTCGTGATAGAAACTTCTATTAGTTGGGCGTATAGCGTTGGGACCATGAATATAAAATATGTGACTCATTGCCCCAACAACTTCACCAGTCTTCCTAAAGTAAATTATTACAACGTTGTAGGTGCTGCCCCCACACCGGTCGGGTCGTCCCGGTTAGTAACGACTTTGTATCCTCTCACAAAATATCTAGTGGAGTTGGGGAAAAGGGTTAAAAGTTACTATTATATTAGGATGACATCGAGAAACTAGTTTTCAAGCGGCTAAGGAGATTAATTCGTTTGCTGAATTTTACAATATTCAAAATGGGATTTGTAAAAATGCATCAACTCTAATAATATTTTTTTTTCGAAAAATATGAAAAACTGGTATGAATAATTAATAAATAGTAAAGACGTTTCGTAAATTTACCGTAATTTACGAAAAGTTTGTTTACAAAATTATTACGGTTAGAGTTTATACATTTTTGTAAAACCTATTTAAAAATTTCATAAATACTCGCAGCCCAATTTTCGTAAAAAAAAAAATGAGAATTATTGTTTCAAGTTTTGGTAAAATATGAAAAACGACTTAATATGCGGTGGGTGGATTTTAGCCGATTCCGTATCCCTGATTAGCCAAAATCAGATTATCACGTTAAAAGCCACATAAAAAAGCGAGATTCACTTAAAAAGCGAGTCAGAAAAGCAGAAGAAGAAAATCGATGTCATTCCATTTCTGATTAAGCGAGTATATCCAGGAGGAGGCAAATCCCAACTCCCGAGGTGAACAGGGGGGCGGGGGCAGGGCATTGCTGGAAATGACTTTTTCGTGTTCGATTTCTTCTTATTCTTTTCCTTTAGAGAAGGTGGGTGTGGGTGTGAGGGTCACGAATAATTCTAGCGTGTAAAGACAGGGTCATGCCGGCGATACTTTGCTTGTAACGATGATGGACCATTTGAGTTATATTCTTCTTCTTCGAGCTTGAGTGAGCTTATCTTACACGTCCCCAACGATGATGGACAGCCACCATTCACATCGATTCAATCCCTCCTGTCGGACTCCCCATTCTCACTCATGTCCCCCCAAATAGACTTTTATGATGATGAGCCTGGCCGGCCCTCTTAGCATCATCGACTCGATTTCACGATAAATAAAATATCTTCTTCCGTTCAATATTAAATATGAAAGGAAATTCACACCGAGCCGCCTAGATTGACCCATCATTCTTTTTCAATGGTTTTGGATTTGATTATAATTCCCGCATAACGATCTCCCAAATTTGAAATTTAATATAACAGACGTAAGTACGATACAAACAATATACAGTATGCTATTAATTCAGCCGCTAACGATGAATCATACGCATGCCACGGATTTAACGGTCTTGTCGGAGACGTTGAGCACGATCGTGCAGTCCATGTGGATGGCTTTCTTCTTCTTGAAGATCCACATCATCTCCACCTTCCCGTTCAGCGTCCCCATGCTCTTCACCGTCAGCTCAGCGCCGATCGTTTGCCCTGCGACCTCGGCCGAGCTCAGCATCACGTCGACGTCCAGCTTCTTTGTGCCCATGAACCCCGCCTTCCCTTTCGGCACCGTCGCCTGCCCGACGTTCACGCCGGCGTAGGTGAAGTTCACCGTGGACGCGTCGTACTTGTACGGGCCAAAGTTCCTGTTCTTGATCCGGATGGGCGCCACCGCCTTGAGGGTGAAGATGGCGTTGCCTGAGCTCGTGGATGTGTTGAGGTTCGAGATCTGGAGGCCGTCGCCGACCCGGAACTTTGGGGTCCGGACCTTCATAACCACGAGGGCGAACACTAGGATTACCCCAGTTTGGAAGATCACGAAGGCGGTGATGTAGGCGGCCCACTTCTTCATCTTTCTCCTTTTCTCCTCGTCGGTGTAGGACATGTTGCCCTTCTCCGGCATCTTCTTCTCGGAATCAAACGATGTCGGAAGAATTTCGGTGGGGAAGAGAGTTTGCTTTATTTTCTCGGAGAGGATGTGAGAGAAGGGATGTGGAAGGAAAGAAGGGCTCTGTTCCGACGTTTATATAGTTGGAAGGGGGGCGAGGGGAAGGAAATCGTCGGGAAAGAGAGGGGAGGCAGAGAACCGTGTTTTGGATTGGACCTTCTAGATGGTCAGTCAATGGAGTTAAATTTATTCGTAATTCATGCGATTTAGATTTATTCACGTGTACACGTTTACTCACAATTTTTTTTATGTACATAAATAATTAAATTTGAATCGTGAGGTGTGTGTATCACTTTTAATGCAAGTAACTTAAAACCTCAGCTTTTGGATTTTGATCATTTTTATACACAATAGTTGACTAAAGAATACAAACCATTAGTCTCGTGTGGCAGAGTTAACGATGGACAGATTAACTTCCATTGTGGAGGAGTTTTTCCTTGGTGAACAAAGTACAACGTGGTCTATATGATTGTTATTTATTTACATAACTTGCTAATAAACAAAAGAAGTCGATTAATTTTAATGTCACGGGGTTGCTCGAAATCTAAACTATTTGGGAAATGATTTTGAGATCAGTTTTAATAGGAATGGACGCCATCTCCGTACCATTATTATATATTATATAGTTTGAAAATTTAGGTGTGCCTGCACATGATGAATTATTATAGGGTTTCATTATATTATCAGGGGAGGAAGTTTTTGAATCCGATGCAAATCACGGGGCCCGCTAATATTAAGAACCAAATTCACATACACTCTTTGATAAGATTAAGTAAACGGTGGTCGTGTAATTTAGTCATTATTAAAATTCACTTGCAATTCGTAATTTCTCAAAAAAAATTCGCTCGCTATCACGCCACAAATTAGTTTTTTTTTTTCTTTTGTAACATCATTTTTGTCAAAAAAATGGAATTGATGTCGTATTTAAACTAGCCCTTATCATGATCGAATTTTATAATTTACTATGGATTTTCCCTTTAGCTGAGCTGCTAGCGCCAAGTGCATTTCATTAATACCAGCAAAAAATTCACTGGTGTTTACCCAAAGTTTACCAAGGGACGTTCGTAAACGGAATCATCTAAGCCGAGAATCTAAAAACCAAACCCACAAGGCCCCAACCAATGTGACAAACCTCTCCATGTTTCACGTAACGACATCCCACAAAATACCCACAGACTCCTATCTACTACGATCAGAGGAATTATCTCAAACATTAATTGGGTGGTTCCCTTTTTTTTTGTAAAAAAAAAGTACCCTCAATCATCTTGGTTTAGCGATCGAAAGTGGATAAAACTATAATGATTGTGGAGCTTTTTCATAATAGTGATGTCCTGTTCTTTTAGTGTGGGGATTTACGGATATCATCGGGGTGTTGGCATATGGTTGGGCTAAGAAATAAAGCCCCCAATATTTCCGAGGATATTATTGTTTACAAGTGACTTAAAATTTCGAAAGTTTCGAGTTGAACATAATTGACCAAAACGAAAGGAGGAAAAAGATGGAGCAATGGATTTTCGTGAGCTGTTTGTGTTAAGATAATGTTTGGGGGGGGGGGGGGGTGGGCGTGGTGGTGTAGTTAGTCTGGGAAAATTCTGGTAGGATATCCACATCCATCACCATCTTCCACTTGGCAAGTAGTTCGGAAATTCAGGCTGCTTCTCATTTCATTACATCTGCTCATACTTTTCTCCCCCTCTTTCCTTTGTGGTGGCAAACAAACCATTATTGCATGAGTTTGACGGGCCCTCGGGTTGATTTTTCAGTCCTTGTGCTTGTTTATGTAACACCCGTTTGACATTTAACTTGTTCATATGTTATTATTATTTTGATTAGTTGATAGAGCAACAATCATCAATTTACGACATGGTGATACGTAAAAGAAGTGGTTGGATATTTTGTTGTTGTGACGGTTGTAATACCTCAAATTTTAAAAAAGGAAAAAAAATAAAATTCTCTAATTAATCCGAGATTTTATGAGGAGATTTTTTTCATCTAATTCTTCACTTTCACACGCCATAATCACTCCCCAAAAAATATCTCGTTTTCCATTAAATAATATATCTTACATTCTTTGTCTGATGAACCTAGACACAATCCCCTTCACATGCCCAGCCAAAGTCTCCAAAAAAAAGAAAGGCAAAAAAAAACAAAGATTCTCCCTATCCCTTTTCAGAGAATTATCAAATTATCAGATAAGGAGCCCGACGAGAGATCTCACCCCAAGACACTCCACCTCTCCGGATATCGGAGGCCAATTCCTTCTCCCTCTACATACAATCGGAGGCCAACTCCTTCCGAGGTACACACAGAAACCGAAACCAAGGACTCCCCTCTCCAGTGCTGACAAGCCAAAGCCACCCGACCAGCCGACACCCTTCTCTCCGACAACACCGCCTCCAGCCCCAGCCACAACCCAAGCATGGTGCTCCAAGGCAGCCTTCTAACGGACTCCCCGACGTCCTTCTTCTTCCTCGGGCCACCCCGAGGCGAGGCCAACTCCTCGGTGAGTTCTTTTCCTTTTTCCCGAAGCCACTAGTCATCTCTCATATCTTAAATATGGCTAACATCATTCCCTTTCTTCTTTGGCCTACACACACCCCATGAAGTGATGAACGAGCCTTCGGACAAGGTCGTGACGGCCGAAGTTACAGAAAAGGGACAGCCGATGCGCCACCTTCCTCCGGTATTGGATCACGGCGGAAAAAAGATCGTAATCACATAAACTCCTCCCTAACACACTTTCATACGTCTCTTAGACGTCAAAGCTTTCACAGTAGCTTTGGGGGTCGATTTTGCATTCATTTGTGGCACGGAAGTGTCGGGATATCTCCCGGCCTTTTATTTCAATTGTTTTATGCGGCAACGCCTCCAAATCCTGGTTTTTTCGAAGAGGTTACGGACATTTTCGAACCTCGAACCCAAAAGGTCAAATGATCTACAATGAGTAATGATTTTGGGGATACTTTTGTTTTAATTTTTAGTTGATAGAGAATCGGGTTATTCCTCCCCCCTGAAACGGCCGCCACTTTCGCTGGCCGCGGCAGGACAGCCTGTTGCATTGTCGTTTCCGGGAAAGTTTCGAGAGATCTAACCGTTGGATCTTACTTAAATCTTTCGGAGATAAACTATACTTCAAGACGGTTTATGAATAGATATATTAACCGTTGAAATTTCTAGCATAATACGAAACAATCTCGCGAACAGACTGTATACTCAGTAAAGTCTGTGGAATGCCGCAATCATTTTCTTTATGTAATAACGGGTCCCTCCTTTGGATCATCGCTAAATTTTGTAGATGTGTTCTTCATTTAATCACTGTGATTTTGATATATTATTCATATTTTTTAGTTTTGCGGATGTAAAGTTTTCCATTTTTTTTTCCCGAACTTTACCCGACCTAAGTCAGACCGAGTCTACAAAATGGTCTGACATTTTACACATGTATATCTTACGATCCAACCGTTGGATCTATGTGAAATTTTACAACATATTTTTCATAGCTTTATATTTCTGTAAAATCCTTTTGTATGAAGATATGATAGGAATATCACCGTCTGTGCAAACTGTTCCGACTTTCCAGCAGAGCCACCTTGGTTCCTTGATCTTGAGAGATTGCACCGTTAGATTTTCATAAAATTTTACATGCAAGTCTTCATTAAGTTTTAGATCTGTTGGTTGAAATTTCGATTGAATCAGACAATCCTAGCCAAAGTTATAATCCGTTTTCTAAACTGGGCGCAATCTGTGTTCGTTGTGATTCGTGATTACGTAACTCTTTGTAATATGATTAAATTTACATTGTGTTTGATGAACATGATCGTTGATTTATGTAAAACACATGTGAAGTCTTGCGCTCTACTATCTCGCATAACTTATACTTTGCCTTTTTGTCTATGCATGTACAATGGATGCGTAAGTTTCGAAGGCCCAGCCCGAACCTCTCGAAAGGGCTCTAGAAGGTGCTTGTACGTGAATCTTTCCGTGTGTAAAACCGCGATTTCAGGACCATCAAGCGGCTCTCACCACATGAGGTACAAAGGGGAGGTGCGGGCCTCCCCCGACAAGATAGAAAATCCACTTGTAACGGGCCGTGGGCCCAAGTGCATAGGCCTACGGTCACCATCCTTCCCCGCCCTCTTTGATCTCAATTACCGCATGCCTTAGGCCAATAGGTTTATTGTCGCATGTTGTTTGCTATCAACAAATACGAGTTCGGGCCCAAAAGCCCGAATAGGGTCCAACGCCCTTAAAACATTGACATGAGTCCGGAGTCATGCCCGGATCGGGTCCAACACCCGTTAAACAAAAGCAAATCTTTTGAAGCAAACGCCACCTCCTTTTTCGTATGTTAGAATGTAAGAGTTAGTAAATAGGAATCCCCGAATCCTACTCTAGTTTTTCGACTTAAACCAGTTTTCAAAACTACGTCGGTGGCGACTCCGTATAGTTTACCTAGGTTAAACGACAACAATTTTACGGAGTCATTTTGGATGAGGGACTGACAACACGAGCCGCTCCCAATTTCTTCCGAAAGTTCCTTCTTCTGATCATGCTCCGCCTTTCGCCCGCCACCTCTTAGGAAAACAGGGACGGTCGGCGAGGGCCCGAGCAGGCCCAGTTAGGAACCCAGGGAGGGATCACCCAATTCCCTTCCGCAGCGTCCGATGCTCGAGTCGTGACGTCGACCGGTTGGGCCTTGAGGAGCGGGCCCGAATCCTCGTGTTGTCCGAACCGCCATGCTCGTGCTAGGCAGGAAGGCGCGCGTACATCCGGTCTATTCGTATTTGTAAAAGAAACTTGATAACTAACATCAAGGGAATTATTTGATAACAGTTCCCATTACACGCGGTTTGGGAAGTAGCCATCCATTCCACACCAGGACTAACACACCAGCAGATCGCTACGACTAATATTTCTTTAAGGAGGAGGTCACGGTTATAACAAACAAACCCATGGTGCTAGAAAGAGACGGGCGTCGAGGAAGGCTTTTCTTTAGTCTGCCGAGGACCTGCTGCCTCTTCGATTGGCTGGCTATTGCGAGAATGGAAAATGTCTACACATAGTCAAGTAAGTAGTCGTTAACTTTTATTCGTCTGGCTCGATGAAATATACCCAAGTATACCACAATATGCTATCCGCAAAAATGGGGTTGAATGTAAAAATCGTAGCATTTGACTTAAAAGCTTCACCTGTTAGATGAGGCTTGATTTAGTTTAATAAACCTTTTTGAGTCGAATCATGGTTTGAACCATAACCGCTCTAATACCATATAAAAACCATACTATTTGACTTGAAAATTTCAACTATAAAATATAATAGTTTAACATTTACTTACATTTCAAAGTTTTCGATATTGCTTCATAACAGAGTGTACAAACATTATTCGATGCGATGTTGTGACTAAAAGCTGCAAATAATAATAATATCGAATATCTTATTAATGTTGGCTAGTAATATTATATGAATTAGGTTAGGATGAATGTAAGATATATGACGGGCAGCCCAACACCTCCCGGTCATAATCTTATCCGATGAGTGCCTTCTTTTTTCTCTTTCGGCCCCACCCTTCCATGGGTTTCGTGTGCTGTCCGATGGCTTTACGTCCACATTAAAAGTTAGGGAGGGGGTCCCATCGGAAAAACTTTGGTTAAACAAAAAGACGCGCCGGATCTCGCTCTCATCCAATTGACCGTTACATTTAATTAATTGCTACGTTTAAATCTGAATGAATGATTGTTATAGTACGGGTGAATTAGTGTTAAATTCTAAATTGAGGATTTTTAACTCTCTTTCAATTAACCCCGCGACGGAAGGAACCTTCTGTAAACTAGAACTGTAGAGACAGGTTTCTATAAGACAAAATGTACGAAACTAATTGCACGATTTGTTTGATGTACACAAGATTTTTAATAGTGGTACATCCACTCTTCACCCATAATTTGGATGGTATTCACTCAGATTTAACTTCGTAACAATTACAGAAGATGATCAATAATAGATCTTTTATAGCACAGACCAGAAGGTTCTGTACCACAGAAGACTGAGTGGCAAAGTACAGACTAGAAGGTTCTGTACAAGAGTAACTAAGTTGCACAGCATAGACCAGAAGGTTCTGTACCAAATATGTCAACTCTCTATAGCACAAATCAAAAGATTATGTACCAAATGTGTCAACCCTCTATAGCACAGACCTAAGAGGTTCTATACCAGAGATGACTTGATTTCACAGCACAGACAGTAAGGTTCTGTACCAAATGTGTCAACCCTCTATAGCACAAACCTAAGAGGTTCTGTACCAGAGATGACTTGGTTTCACAGCACAGACCGTAAGGTTCTGTACCAAAGATGTCAACCCTCTACTGCACAGAACGTAAGGTTATGTAGCAAAGGTGACCGATTTTCAAAGCACAGACCATAAGGTTCTGTACTACAGTGACTGAGTGCACGCGTTAGTGTGACTAACAAAGTAACCAATGCGCAATCCCCTCAAGGACAAAGACTTCATGGCGTACCCCACGCGAACACGTAGCGAACCCTACGCAAGCAGACAACGTCCCCTGTCCAAGGATGAATTTTCCCTCTGGCGGCTCTACACGACCTGCACGATCTCCTCGAGATAGCGACTACGTGGCGAACTCCACACAAGCACGTAGCAAACCCTACGCAAGCATGCAACAAACCCTGCGCAAGCACGCGGCAAACCCCAAGCAAGCGGACAACAGCCTCTGTCCTAGGTTTCTGTACACTGAACGTTACACCACAGAAGCTGGTTAGCCCCTCACCTTCTGTGCTCCCGGGGTTCTGCCTTTCTCTCCGGCCCACTGCACGTTGGCCACGCCAGCCTCCAGTCGTGCTTCTCACCAACGTTTCCTGCAGCTTCCAACCGAGTCCCTCGAGGCTCCCGAGTTACTCTCCCAGAAGACTTTACCAACGATGCAACCTTCTACGGCTAACACTCATCGTGTGACTAACTCAAACTCAAACTAAATATCCAAGCTCTCAGCACACGCTCTCTGGATTTACAGAAATTGAATGATACAAGCTCTCAGCACACGCTCTCTAGACTAATACAAAAGTTTGATACAAAGGTTTTTTAAGAAACGTGGCTAAGTGGTTTTACTTATACAAGAAAGTCTAAGTTAAAACTAGAAGGTAATCTTCACGATCAGCCTTCTGTAGAACAAGGAAACTAAGAATCAGATAATAAAACATTATTTATTAACAAATTCGTCACTCCCATGCATATATACATTTAGGTAATCTAATCATATCATTTAAGATTTAGATATGATATAATTCCCATATATACTACGCTATAGAAGGTTGTGGTTGAATCTGGTCAGCAATCTTCTGTAAATGGAAATAATCAAAGATTAACTTTCAAATGAATAGAAATCGATACCATTCTGTTTAACACACTCAAATGGATGTATCTAGACAGATAGTAATGATTAACATCTCAAATAACGGTCCTTTGGTGGTCGTATGAATCCACAGAAGGTTGTAGACAACCTTACAGAACCTTTCCATATATAGAAAATTATATTTCCTTCTATGGGAAATATTATCCCTAATGGAGTTATTTAGAAACGTAATCCATTCAATTTGATCAGACTAATATCTTGATCAAATCCTTTTTATTTCGTAATTAAACAATCATTTAATTACAAAAATATTTCTTACAAAAAGTCCTCAACGTGAGAAGCTTCTGTAGAATAGATGTTTGACTTCTGTTACACAGAAGTTCAAGGCTCATCATCAAAACATATTCAACAATAATATTTTAGGACAACTTGGCAGTGTGCCCGGGGTGGGATTAGGTTTACATAAAATTAACTTAAAAAAAATCATTAAGTTATGACTAATGAAAGGGGATGCTAAAATCCAAATACCGGCACATACTTTGGTATCACTAACTCCATGAAACCATGAGAGCTATGTAATAATCGTAAGGTCATAGAAATTCTCTCAATACTTGTGCTCTTCCTATACTTAAGTATAACAACTGTACAAAATTGTAGGCTCTTCTTCTTCTTCTGATTACATTTGCAAGAATGATAGTCGTGAAGAACACTAGGCGTGTTGGGGGGAGGTGGTTTTTCTAATTACATTACCAAAAAAAGTTATGAACTATATAGTTGAGCTAGGTGTATATATGTAGTATGTGGTATTAATGATATGAATATTTTCATCAGAAGTGCTCCTTGTGGAACTCGAACTTTGTCGATCCATTCTGGTTGAACTCGTGGCAAAGATTGCCCAGCTCTTTGGCCAGGACTGGGGCTCCACAGTAGAACACACCTGATGTTTTAGGAAACATGAAAACAAGATGCCAAATCATAATCGATCCAACAACGAGTTGATATGAGAAGAAGAACCCGAATGTTTAATTGAAGGCACAGACAGATAAAAAGGAGGGGCATGTTGATGAGTATGTAATTCATGTTTTATTTTTTAGTTTTAACAAGATAGAAACGGTAAGGAATTTGTGGCTTTGGCTTTACCTATTCTGGCATTGCGGTGCTTGGAAGACAGCCTTGACAGGACCTTCTTCCAATTTGGCCTTGCAAAATGTGTCCGAACCTAAATGACAAATGCAGTGTCACAAGCAATCACAATTTTGGATCTGATCATCAAGCCAACAGATCGCCAGATCCCGTCATTTTAAGCGGGCTTTGCTTACCCTCGTGCCGGAGACGATGTCGATCCCACTCTTCGCATGATTAAGGGCTTGCACCATGGTTATCAATGCAGACCGTGCATCCCCTTCCTCATACACACTGGTCAAGTAATTGTGCATCTCAATCACACCCTGACATTCAGAAAGCAAAATGAACCAAGTGAAATGAAGAATAATGCTAAAAATAAAATAAAAAACTGATAATATAACTCGATATTTGAGAATGAAGTTTAACATCATGATGGCAATAAAAAAATGTCCAAATTAAAATTCTAAGTAAATTATAATTAAATTTAGCGATAATAATGAATTAGCTTACCCTTTTGTCCTGGTCAGCAACTTCATTCATGACACCCTTGAACCAATCAAAGGAGCCCTGTTCTCTCGTGACCCAATAGAAGTAAGCATTCGTGGTCTTCAGTGGCTTCTTCCTCCTAGGAGACACCTTGTTGACTGACGTTGGCGACTCGACGCTCATTGTGCTCACATCCGACATCCTACTCGTGTCCGAGACCGAATCCTGGCAGAACATTAAGGAATAAGTTACTAGTGTGGTCCCGAGGATGTAAGGGAAAAGTTCAAATGCTTTATTACTAACTGCTTGTTCCTCTGCCCTGACAATGTTGTTGATCAAGTCCTTCAAGATGCTAATGAATGGTGTCGCCCCGATTCCTAGACCCACGAGGAGTAGAACGTCGTACCTACGGTAGTCTTGTGCAGGGGCACCGTAGGGTCCATCTATCCTTAGCTTTGGCGAACTGTATTATACACAACACGTGATCAATGGTTATCATCGTTTAACGAAAAAAATATGTGACAGAATTTTGGGTAACGAACCACTTCTTGGTCATCTCGTCGGCTCTGAGAAGGCCACTTTTTCCCGCCATGGGGGGTTCGCACGCGGCAGCGAATACCCGTTTCAGCTCCTGTGTCCAGTCGCCTAATTGACGTATGTGAACGCTGAGGTAATCATCATCAGGAGCTGAAGTTATCGAGAACGGATGCCTAAGACCGAAGAGGGGGCTTGTCATCAGAAAACCATCGAGAAGTAAAAGACAGATTTGAAGAAACTGATGGCAGGGGATTCGAATGTACCACTCGAATGGTGAGACAGCAGGGCATTGGATGAACATGTACTGCCCACTTTTGTATTTGAATTGAGGAGGCTTCTCCATCCTTAGGGTTAAGACGTTCCCGGGATAGATTGCAACCTACCAAAATGGTCACAAGAATTAACGAAATGTATTACTGATTTATGACTTTTTCCATAATGCAGGATGCGGTATGGTTCGCACCATTTTAAGTTGAACTGTGTACATTCCCGAGCGGAAGAATCTAAGCATCCTTTCGCCTCCGTATAGAAGCACTGGAACAGCAAGAAACATCCACGTCTGCAACAGAGGTCTCGAATCATTAGGTCTACTGTGACAAGATGTAATAAATGGCGCAAAGTAACAATTTCGTCGGATATACCGTCTTGAGGTACCATTTGTGAACGAGGTAGAGGAACACGCCATGGATGATGAGCAGAACATACACGATCACGAACAGGTGGTGGGAGTACCAGAAGGCATTGAAACCTGTTATCCGATCGAATGGCTTCGGGAGCTTCACAAGGCTACGCCTGAACCACCGGGTCGCCAAGGTGAAGGCAACGACCATGAGGATCAGCATTAGGATCCCTGTAATGCCCTCAGGACCCTTAATCAGGTCAAAATAGGTTGGTCTCCGTGCCCCAAAATCATCAACCATGTATCGGTCGTAGATTAAGTCAGATGCATGTATGAGCCTCGGGAAATCACAGGCGAGGTGGTCTCCTACGTGGAGAATTATCCCGATCACTATTGCAACAGCGATTGTCTGCATCCAAAAATAAAGTAACGATACAATCTGTGGCGGCACGTCGGATATCCGATTGGACACGAACAAGCGATTTACCTTGTGGAAATTGATGTTGTCATCGAAAGGGACCAGGAGGCCGACACGAGTGGACCTGAGCCAGGTGACGGTGTTCCTACATACAGGCAGCAAGATAAGTGCCATGTTGAACTTGAGCGTCTCGGCGGCACCCTTTGCAGTGAGGAGACAGTATCCCATTATCTGGAATGCGCTCTTCTGCTTGTACTGGAAGAACTTCCACGTGAAAAGGGCGATCATGATTGACACCCAGAGGGTGAGCACCCAAACCCTCCTCCAGTTCTCCTGGAGGTAGTAGAGGACCCTCGTGCTCATGCCCCGTATCCCACCCCGCCGACGCAGGCCCTGGAGGTTCTGGCTAAGGGCCTGGCTAGTGTAACTCAAGGCCTGGCTGTAGTTCATGTAGGTGTCCCTCTGGAGGAGCAGCGTCTCCAATTGCCATAACTTCAAGAGGCCGTTTCAAATAAATATTATTCATCATGATTTAGCATGATACAACAAAATTAAACGATAATAGAATTATAAGCTTTTGTACAAAGATGCTACTTACTATAAGGAATAGTAATAATAATTTTTCTTTTGCTATTTTTTATTAGATTTTATTGAAGCAATACTGGAGATTTTAAACTTCTCGAAAGTAGCTTTAAAACGAGAAAGAAAGATTAGCGCCACGAGTCAGCAAAGCCTCCTTCAAGGTTTTCGAAATTAAGAAAAGTTTAAGATAAATTTAAAGACCATGACAGTCATGTTTATCACATTAAAAATATCATTTAAATTAAACAAACAGCTTAGACTTTTCTTGTCGCTGATTACAAAGTACATAGCCTCCTAAACTACAGTTTGTCAGTTTAATGGCAAATAATCTCTTCAACTAAAAATGCTGTGAATTTTTTGGGCCATAATTTTTCTTTTCTATAAATATACCAGCTAAATCAAACGATAGTCGATTGGACTAATAGTCTTCATATTTGGTGGCATGGCGTGTTGGAGAAGCATGTCCAAACAGAGCCGAGCGAGCTTAGAAAATGACGATTCAATTCAATTCAATTCAATCACCACTAATCTAGAAAGTCCAAAAGGGTCAAATAATTGTGATACGTATTTTCGACGTGGATCTAACATGACAACCCGAGACCCCTCACCTACTACTACGTGACAAATCTTAAAGAAAAAGGTTTTCATTATCACTTACCCACCCCGATGGCGAAAACACAAATTATAACAAAGTAAAATGTCACAAGTCACATGGACAGAAGCTATTCAATCAGAAAAAGTAAAGGGAAGAAACAACTGAAAGAGGAGTTTCTGAATGAATGCATGCATGAATGAATGAATGGTAGGCACGTGTGACATCCAGAACGTGAAGGGTTTCCGTAGTGAAGGATACGCGTAATAAAAAAATATACACCGATCATAAAACTTCCTTATCAACGACTCTCTCTTTTTCCATGTAACACTAGAATTTTTCTAGAAGTTTAAACAAAGTTTCGTGTCGATTATAAATGTTATGGAAAGCATGAAAAGTGTATGAAAGATTTAAAATTATAAAAAAAAGTCATATAAAATATCGGTGGATTGTCCATCATTTATAACTTAACCTAATCATTAGATAAAACTGCAACCTACATTTCTTCGATGAACGGCAATACGTAAGATTTCGTAAACTCTATATGTCGTGAAGATAATACAAACGGGTCACTGCATTGCACTGGGCAGGCAAAATTCATGTATTTTTTACCTTCGAGTGAGAGTATAAGCAATACTTTGTCTACGAGCGAACGGCTAAAGTCACGTTGGTCAGTTTGGCTTATCCATAATAATATCTCTAATGCTAATATGGTCATGTATTAAATATTAGCACTTCAATACATTAATATTCGTTTTGCTTGGCTTGGGCTTCTAGAACTTGTGGGGCCTAAAATCCCTTCAACTAGGAACAAAATTCCAGGCTAAACCGGAAAAGTCATATCATAGATGTGTATATATTTCGGCAAATACTTTATGCTTCATGTACGTTCCCACGTATATTCGTTGAGAACAAAATGACTAGGCGTGCATGCAAAGGTATCTGGCCACGTGGGTACAACTAAGAATTGTCTGTCCGAAACCCCCAAACAAACATAACACAAGGATGGACCGATACCAAAAAAGTAAAAAGAACAAATAAAGCATTCAAATGAAAGAATTTAGGGAAGTTGCCGTGTCAAGAACAAAAGCTGAGGAAAAAATGTTTGGCTAAAATTAGGGGAGTGGGGGGACAGGGTCACGACCTAATTGAACTAAACGTTCTAGAATACCCAAATAAAGATATATATCAAAGTTTGGAGTTGTTCAACTAATCACTTTTCTTTTTGTCTTTTATTTTTCCTTGCTTCAATGTTGGAAAAAATTCAACCAATCTTCGTGCCCACTTGACAGAAAAGTTAATATAATTTCTGGGTCTTCTTAATTTTATTTTATTTCAATCGGGCATGCGATCAGGTTCTAGATCTTCGCAGAGTTTTGTTCTTAAATGATGGTTGAACAACACTGTTGTCCTCCTACCCATTAATTTCATCCAAAATCATAATCGAATATTTTATCTATTCCTTAATTTGCCTAACAACTTGGACAATTCCGGAACCGGACAATACTTCGTTTTAACCTTACTAATAGACAACCCCATCTCATATTCATGGGAGAAAGAAAACTCGGTCAAGACAAAACTATTACTATTTTTATTATTATTATTTTTTCTTTTCAATGCACGGACTCATGCAGACCACGCATTATCATAATTAACTATTCCCTAAAGTTTAAACCGGGTAATGTTTCATTTATTCAGATAACTTCCACTCAATTTCTTTACATTTTGTTTTTTTTTAGTTTTTTAAAAAAGATCCACTAGACCTTATTACTTCCTAAGGAAAAGGAAAACCGAAAACAACAGCTTGCGAGAACATTTTAAAAGAAAGGTTTCGTTTTCGAATGGTGTAGAATCAAGTAATAGTAATAATAATTCGATGAAGGAGATGGGGACGCGTCAAATTTAAATAATAAATGGAAATGAGGTTAGGGTTAGGGGAGGTGCGTCTAACCTCGATGTAGCCAAGTCTTTCGGGGTCCAACTCCTCCATGATCAAGGCTGCGTATTCTTCAGCCTGCTCTTTCAGTCTCGACAGCTTGTTCGCCGACGCGCTCAACATTATTATCTGCCCCCACCCAAAATAACAACAATAAGAAAAAACGAAACTGTGAATTGAAACGCATGTAAACTTTATTTTATCTTTCGATTGATCCCAAGAGGGATTGTTAGTATAAAGGGAAGACGTAATTGAACCAGTGGAATCATTGCGAAAATGTACACACAAGCGATTTCCGATAATCCCGGATTGTTCGCCATGGTGGCCGGCGGCATGTGAGGGCAAAAAATGTCAACGCCTCCTCAGAACAAACAACGAGTACTAAACAAATGATTATGTATATTTGTTTTTTCTAGCCAAGTTAGGAGGAGTTGCGTCTTTCAGAGGACTGGTCACTGTTCCTGCTGTTAAATGACCGAAATGTCCCCACCAACCAACCC